>OY728126.1:1786063030-1787430147 GCA_963277665.1 Viscum album | reverse complement strand
AAAGGAAAAAAATTATTTGACCAAACATTAATTCTTCTAAAAATTATCTCCTCCAAAAACATACAGTATATGGATCTAAGCTTAGAAGTAATAAGGGGAACCTTAAGGTAGAAAAGAGGAAGGGATCCTCCCTTAATAACCATAACATCATCAAAACTATCCCAGACATTAGAAATAATTTCTATCCCGTGGATAGCCCACCCACCCCCTGGACACCCCTCCCCCTGTGGACAGCCCCCCACCCCCCGTGGATAGCTCGCCCCCCTGGACACCCCTACCCCCTGTGGACAACCCTCCCACCCCTTGGACACCCCCTACCCCTTGGACAGCCCGACCACCCTCGTGGATAGCCCGCCCACCCCCTGGACACCCCTCCCCCTGTGGACACCCCCCCACAACCGTGGACAGCCCGCCCAACCCCCCTAGACACCCCATACCCCCTTGGACAGATCAACCACCCACGTGGACAGCCCGCCCACCCCCTGGACACCCCGTACCCCTGGATATCCCCACCCACCCCTGTGGATAGCCCGCCCACCCCCTAGACACCCCAACCCCCTAGATAGCCTAACCACCCCCATGGACACCCCTACCCCCCCTGGACAGCCCGACCACCCCCCGTGGACAGCCCGCCCACCCCCTGGATAGCCCGACCACCCCCGTGGACAGCCTGCACACCCCCCTGGACACCCCCTCCCCCCCCGTGGACAACCCCCACCCCCCATGAATAGCCCGCCTACCCCCTTAACACCCCACCCCCCGTGGATAGCCCGCCCACACCCCTGGACACCCCTACCCCCCTGGATAGCCCGATCACCCCCCGTGGACAACCCACCCACCCCCTGGACACCCCTCCCCCATGGATAGCCCCCCCCACAACTGTGGACAACCCCGTCCCCCCCTGGACAGCCCGACCACCCATGTGGACAACCCACCCACCCCCTGGACACCCCATACCCCCTAGATATCCCCACCCACCCCATGGACACCCCCTACCCCTGGATAGCTCCGCCACCCCCCGTGGACCGCCCCCACCCCCCTGGACAGCCCCCACCCCCCTTGGACAGCCCCCAACCCCCTGGACCGCCCAACCACCCCCTGGACACCCCTACCCCCAGGGACAACCCCCCTACCCCCCCCTGGACAGCCCCCAACCCCCTAGATGACCCCCACCCCCTGGACACTACCCCGCCACCTGGACACCCCCACCCCCTTAACACCCCCACCCCCATGGACAACCCCCACCCCCTTGGACGACCCCCACCCCCTAGACACCACCCCACCACTTGGACAACCCAACCCCCTGGATTCCCCCACCCCCTGGACCACCCCCACCTTGGACAACCTCCCTCACCTAACCCCCTTGATGACCCCCACCCCCCTGGACATCCCGTACCCCTCTAGACAACCCCCACCCCCTGTGGACAACTCTCCCACCCCCTGGACACCCCCTACCCCCTTGGACACCCACCCCAACCGCCTAAATATCCCCCCACCCATGGACATCCCCTACCCCCTTGGAAAGCACCCCCAACCCCCTAGACATCCCCCACCCCTTGACATCAATAACTTATTTCACTCCTCAACACTATATCATGCCAAAATAATTGATAAAAAATACAATCCAATCCATAAGAACATCAATGTCCCCCTTTTTATTTGTTTTACAATACCAATAAACAACTATTACACCAATATGTTTTTATCTTTTTCCACATTATTGATAATAAATACAAAGGATATCTTGGGATCTTCTCATTTCATTTAACTTCTCTAAAAGATACCATCTTGTCCCTATTTTACTCAAAATTACATCCTGTATCACCTTTTGAGAGAATGAAAGTTTCACAGAAAACTTACCTAATAGACTTTGGTTAATCTACTTTATATCTATATGGGATAACATAGAAAATAAGAGAGAATTAACCAAGAAATAAAGGTTATACATTAATAAACTGAACATGTGATACCATTTTGAAATAACTCAAATTAGGGGTTGTATAACAGATCCCTCATAAAGATATAGTCTGCAGTCAACTCAACACACAGATTATAAAATTCAAGCATAATACATAATATGATATTTTATGGTTTTGAATGGGGTAGATCATTATAAAACTCAAGTGAATTTATAGACCAGTGATATATAATGATAGGTATTCTATATTCTGAACTCTGTATTATTCTGCAGGTAAATGCATAGGGAAGGGAATCTGCTTGCTTCTGGACAAATTGCAGGCATAGGGAAGCTGCTTGCCTCTGGAAAAATTGCAGGCTCTATACCAACAGTTTCCAAAACTGTTGGTATAGAATTAACAAAACCCACTCTTTACCAACGGTTTACAACCGTTGGTAAATGTCTCAATTCAATCTTTACCAACGGTTCCAGAAACCATTGGTAAAGGCATGTTATTCTCAATATTTACCAAAAATTTTCATAAACCATTGGTAAATACCTATTTCAACTGTTTCTAAACTGTTGGGAAAGATAATATGATTTATGGTAGCTTTTCCAACGATTATTTTATAACCCGTTGGTAAAATCCTATCCCCATGGCTTGCTTGCTGACGTTTGTATAAACTGTTGGTATAAGTTTTCCCAACAGTTAGATAGGCTTTACCAATGGTTTAAAACCATTGGTATATAATAAATTTCTAGTAGTGTAATGCAATAATAAAAATATCATGCCTACCATTGGGTATAAAAATCCCTTGTGTGCATTGTTTCTCAAGGTCATCTTGTATAAAATATTTGGAAAATTTATTAGTGAATTAAAAAATAAAAAGAGCTAAAAAATAACTTAAATAAATTTTTATATATTTTTTAGCTGCAAAATTTTCCTCATCTGTAAGATATGTTCCTTTTTTCATCATTCAATCCCTTTTCCATTTTTCATGTCTAGCTGGGGGGGGGCAGTCTTAATAGAGACTGATGACTCGACTCTCAAATTTTTAAATTTTTTGATGATCATTTTTTATTCCAATAATGTATACCCTCCATGATATAAAGTATGGGGATATACATTTTTTATTGGATATCCTAATGAGATCTCCTAAACTCTTGTTAATTAAGGACAATCAAATCATTAATATGATTGTTTTTAATGATTATATAAATAAACACTTTAAAAATTTGATGTTTCACTTACCAAAATGATTTTTTTCATCAACTTTCAATAAAAAATTTCTATCTATCTTCATATAAAAAACTATATATATTACATGGATTTTCATTTTTTCCTTTCACAAAAAATGAAATCCAAAGTTAGTATTCCTTAAAGAAAAAGATAAACATTTCTTCCTAAATTCTCTAGTGTCATGTTTGTCATTTTTCATCTAATAAAAAGGAAAAAATAACCCAAATTAGTAGAAAAATTTCACGATAAATAAAATAATAATAAACAATATTACCAAAATGATATCCCAAAGTTGATATAGTGTTGTCTGATTGACATTTCTCCAATCAGAAATCAAAATGATGACTTTACCTTGAGCTTTCATAGATATAAAACTCCTAAATTGTTTTAAAATTTGGGCATGAAGGATTACCATTGCCATAAAACTCGATACACATCCTTTAGTCCTGGATACAAGAAAGTGATAATTTAGGTAAACATGTGATACCATGTTTACCAACCTTGGAAGCCTTCTCTTTCCCTATAGAAGAAGAAAGCTCCTCTACAGAAGAATGTAAACCCTTCTCGATATAAGTATGCATAGGATCATTCTTATAATATCGAGGTGACTTGACTCTTTGATGTGGAATTTTTCTACAAATCAAATTAACAAACAATTAGTAAAAGATTATAAAATCTATCAATTACGTATGAAATTAAATAAAAATTGAGAAAATTATAAAATAATAAACAAACTAAACGAAACATATTTTTAGCCATATTAGCTGAAGTAGTTAATGATAATACTAAAAAAACATTGAAAACATTTATGAGACATGTAATGATATAAACATAAGCAAACAAAACATAGTTACAAGATTATAAAAATCCAACTGTTACATATAAAATTGAATATTAATTAGAAAATTATACTAACAAAACAAAACAAATGTAGTCAAAATCTTTATCAAAATTGTTCAATAAAGCTAAAAAATACCAAAAAAACTTTTTAGATATGAAATGAAATAGATAAATGAAAAAAACTCAAGTAAAATATTATACAAATCCAACTGTTACACATAAAATTAAATTATTATAAAATTATACAAACAAAACTAAACAAAAAATATATCATATTTGTTAAAATATGTGAATTAAATAACAAAAAAAATTACAAATAGTATATTTAAAATTCTATTAAGTTTTAAAAGTTAAAAAAATAGATGGTACCTATAATATTAGGAATTTCTAAAGGATTTCCCCCTATATTCTTTCTTCATGATCATTCCATATAGAACAAACCATGTCTATGACTTGGACATCAATATCCTATAATATTCTTTCCATGGAAGTAGGTATCTCACACAATTCAGCATCAAGTTCAGCAACACCAATATATTGTTTTTTCCCCTACAAAATGATATACCACTATAGATTTTATGGATCAAGAATATAAAATATTTGTTTTTCATGTGTTTCCATGATAAAAGGTCTATCTTTGTATTATAATCTATTTAGATTTACTAGTTTCATAATGAAATCATCGTGTTGAACACTGTTGTTATTGAAATACCATTTATAGTTGAACATAAGAACTTGATATTTAATGTAATCAACCTCCCATATTTTCTCAATTACTCTATAATATGCACTTGATGTGGAGATTGAGTTTATTTTCTTTTGCACTCGAAAAAATGCACTACTTCAGCAAATACCAATGCACTACTATTTTTAACTACACTTTTGTTTCCTAGTATTTGGTATAAAATGTATTTCCATTTATGTAATACCTAGACCATGTTATTAAATTTAAACTTGGTCCACCCATTAACCATATCAATGTTTCTAATGAAACTAATTTATCATGAGAAACCTCTTTAAGCCATTGAAAAAAGTTTTTTATGCTCATTGAATATCCACATATATTTATTTTTCATATAATATTATTTTAACACATCAATATGTGATGTTATATATGAATTAGCATCATCTATGTTATTAAAAATGTATAAATGTGTCTACTTCATTTTTTCACCTTTAAATGAATTTATTTTAACCCAAGGACCCATTTTCCCCAAAAATTGACTCATTCATGGAAAGATGTAGGAAAAGAAACATGATTTACTAAAGATAAGTAGTTTGTATAAAAATCCTCTACCTACTCAAAAATATATTTTCTCAATAATGGGGTATTATGGTTGATATGGATTCTTAACATATCCCATTAATATTTTCATATACCTTCCAAAATAATATATCCAGCATAGTTATAAAAGAGCAAAAATATTTATTTCTCACACTAAATAAACCATTAAATGTACCATGATATCAAAAAAAGATGATGGGAAGTACATTTCGAGTTTAAAAAGTATATAGACTGCATCATTATCTAAATTGTTCAATGAATTCAAATTAACCACTTTGTTACAAATAGAATTGAAAAAATATCACACCTTGATTATAGTTAATATGAAATAGATGGGTAGTATTCCATGTAATGAAACTTTAAGGAGCTATTATATCATAACATGATATTCATGAGATTTCATGCCCATTAACTTCAAATATTTTAGTGACTTGTTTTTTTTACATTTGATGAATAACCCTGTGACACTTTGATACCATGGAGTCATAAAAAATTGATTTTCTCCCTCTTAGATAATGTATGATAATCTAGAGGAAAGTATATTCATTTTCCTTTATTAGTGAGACCCAACTCTAAGCATATCCCCATTGATATTAAGATCAATCTTGTATTCAACCCATCCTTAACCTTACCTCTAATATCTAACAATGTCCCAATAAAACTATCATATATATTCTTCTCAATATATATCACATCAATATTATATTTGACCTCATGATATCTCCAATATAGAAGCTCAAAAAACATTGATTGTTTCTTCCATATATTTTTGAAATTACCAAAATTTTGTGTCTTTATGAATGTGACATCAATGTTTTTCACCCTTTAAAAATACTCATCGGTTGAAAAAGGATTTGGTTCAATATAAAATTCCTATGAGTCATTGGATTTATTTTTTAATCTTCAAAAAGAGTGATCCATAAAAAAAACTTCGATGACCCATGTATAATGTTTTTCTACCATATTGTAGTTAATAACATGAAGTTCCTTCTTCGCAAATTGGTTAAGATTTATGTCCCTTAACATTGAATATAGAAAAATTTCCATATTCTAGGAAGTCATTTATAGTGAACATAATCATTTCACGCAATTAGAAATATTTCATTTTATAAGAATTATATATTGTAATAGTGTATAAATATCCTTTGGATGAAGTTGGGCCAACTTCCAATGGCCCAAACTGTACACTAGACTGCAACTATCATGGTTCAACCTATAATTTTTCTCCTGAACATAGTGAAACTACCACTATATAGATGTAGGGATAATTTCCCAAACCATGTAAATCTTTGTGTTCTTTGTATTCTTCTTATTCTTCTGTTCTTTTGTTTTTTCTACTTTATACTCTCATTTCTAGAATCATTCATCGTTGTTACTCCTGAAATTTATGAAACATTATATACACTGATATCTTCCACCCATAAAAGTTTCAAAACATCAATTAATGGTGATAATAAAATATCAATTTCATTTACAGGATGTTTTGGTTTAGAAATCATTGAAATTAACATGATATATTTTTTTCCATAAAAACTTTAAAAGATAACTGGTAAAATACCAATAAAAAAACCATAAACTATGTTTCTTAATAAGACTTTGATATGGATTTATTCTATCCATGTACAATCTAAGCCTGATATTTATAACTTCATTTAAAAAGGTAGGAAACTATTTATCAATTTTCTTCCACTATATAAAATTAGCTATATAACATAATTTTCTATTAGATATTCACACATCTGCATTCCATATTAATAATTTTTCACCATTTAAATTAAAAAACATTTTAAATGAGGAATTATAGGAAGACACAAATTTACTTATCAAGAGTCTTGGTAATTTCTAAATCAACCAGTGATTTTTTTTCAACTTATACTGTGATATATCACATTTAGAAAACTCTGAAATACCTTTATATTCCTTCCTATATAGCCCATAGTCATTCAGGTAGACATGTATCTTCATGTAACCCAAACCCATCAGGTATAATATTTTCTTTGAATTATAATATGAATATAGAAGATTGTTATATTCAAGAAATATGTCTTTTAATAGTTGTAACAACTTTGTAAAACTCTTGTCACTCGATCCATTCATTGTCTTTAAGTTAATCAATGTCAATACCGTTGATAAAACTATAAATTCCATACAACCTAAATACAATGGTTTTTCATCATCACCATATAGGAGATCTATCACTAATGATTTATCAATTACATCTACTTCAATATGATGAATCATTTATTCAATTTGTTCAGACTTATCATCTTGTAAATATTCATCATCAATAGATCTTGAATTATTCATAATTTTACCATGCCAAATATAAGTACTATAACTTGGATTAAAACCATGAAAAATTTAATTATCTTTGATTTATATACTTTATAACTTTTTCATATTTAAAAATTTCAAACATGGATAAAAAAACAGGTCATTATTTAGAACATTGCATTTAGAAAATTCCAAAAAATCACCAACCTCTTCCTTATATTCATTACTTGTTTACCATGCATTAATCTAACTAAAACTCACTATAACCTATTACAAATTTCAATTATTGATTATAGGTTAATATATATTGAAATTAAATTTCAAGTTTACTTTTATAAATAACAATACAAACAAATAAACACAAAATATTTCACAAATAAAATAAAGAAAACAAATTTCATAAAGAAATGTATCACTCTGGACTTATTTAATTATCATCATTTCAGAAAAAATTCAATAAAAAGGAATGGTATAAAAGAAAATACTTTAAAATTGATTTTAAAAGGTTGAATAATAATAAAGAAAAATTATTCACTATTTTTATTATATAATTTAGTAATTATATATATTTTTCCCATAACATATAAAGAAATATCATAATATACATGGACAATTAATTTTTGAATGTATCAGAGTATAAGATTATTATAAGGAGAAAGTGGGTATTGTCCTCCATTAAAAGATACAAGAGATAATGACACTAGTGGGATAGGTCACCTCCATTTCACATGAAATGATGTGACAAAGGGTATAGGTGGAGATAAATCCTTTAGTATGATGTTTTTTGATGAAATAGTTTTATCACATGATGAGGTCCAAGGAGAAAAATTCACAGACGAATTGTATATAAAGAATAAACTACAGTCCAACTTCCAAGTAAGGGGTAACTATAAAATACTCTAACATTATTAATGTGTTATTCAAACTAAATTATAAATTAACTTCCCTTATACTGTAATTACACATCGAAATCAATCAATACTTGCTCAGGATGATCATCTAAATATATATCTACATATATATTATCAATACTCCATATTTTAACTCCATAATCCATTATAACTTCAAAATTTAATATTATATGACTATTAAAGCATGAAAAATTTCCATCACAATGAAAGAAACCAACAATCCCTAACCAGCCCATCATCAAATAATCATTACACGATTTACTTCTAACTATAAAATGAAATCTATCATCCACATCATAACATATTCACAAAAAAAATCAATCACTAAATTAAAAATAGATCATATGCCATGAAAAATATGAACTAGGAATAAAATCCACAGAATAGAAAAGTCAGATAGGGTAGTGGTGGGTGAGAATGATAACGATGAAGGAAACAATGATGAAAATGACAGTGATGGTAGAAAGTAAGGGTTGTGGAAAGGATGGTGATGATGAGTAAGAATAAGAGAGATTGATTTCTAGATGTTTTGAAGAAGGATATTTGGGTTTATTGAGGGATAAATCAAGCATGAAATAGAAAAACACATAAGGTGGGATCTGTTTTTTACTTTTTTTAAAGATATTCTATGTCATGTATGAGATAAATGACATAGAAACATCACGACATGATTTTTTTTACATCAGTTTATTTATAAATGATGTAAAAAATCACCTATGTCATCAATTATAAATAACTGATGCTACAAATGCATTGTATTTAATACCTTTTCATTAGTATCAAAGTAAAAAAGATTTGTTTTTTACTATTTAAACTTACAAAACTTTTACATAAGAATAAAGTTCCTTCAAATGTTTATTTTTGATCATTAGAATATCTAACCCAATCAACATCCATGAACCCATTCCAATTCAACTCATATCCACTCTTATACATCAACCCAAAATTTAAAGTTCCTTTAACATACCTCAGGATTATTATAGTAGCCATCATGCACGATTAGTTTGGATCACTTTTATATCTCACAAAAAAAGTTACTACATATGTAATTTATATCCTTAGAGCTATAAAATTGAGCAGACTTATGATAAAATTATGAAATCCCCTATGATTCACACTTCTTCTGGATACATATTTACTCATCCTCATACTGGTATTAATGGGTGTTGAAACAAACTTTGAGTATTCCACACCAAATTTATTTAAAATTTCCTCATCATACTTTTCTTGGGAAATGAAGATATAACTCCCAATATTTTGAAATTGTAATTCGATTAATAAATTCATTTTTCCATGCATGAACATTTCAAATTTCATTTTATTTTTTTCAGAGAATTATTTACATGCCTTTTCTTTGTCTCCAAAAAATATTATGTCATCAACATATATGATAATAATCAGTGTACCCATGAAAAAATCTTTGATATATAAATCATTTTCGATTTTTCCTCTAAAAAAGTTCAACTTCCTCAAACAATTATCAAGTTTATAATACCAAGCCTAAGGGGCCTGTTTTAGAACATACAATGCTTTCTTGAGTTTTCAAACCTTTCTTCCATATTCATAAATCATGAAACCATCAATATGTTCTATATAGTCATCCTTATCAACTTCTACATCCAATAATATGGATTTTACATCCATTTGATAGTTTTTTTTAATTTTGGTGACTAGCTGCTGCAAAAAACATTCTTATAGTTTTGAGTCTCACAACATGGGAAAATGTTTCTTCAAAATAAATACCTTAAACCTAAGAGAATTATTTACAAACTAGACTATATTTATTCCTCAAGACCTAACATTTTTCATTGAGCTTGTTATGGAATACCCATTTTATTACAATAATATTATTATCTTCTGATCCAGGAACAAGTTCTTAGGTATCATTATTTTCAATTTGATATAACTCCTCATTCATTAATTTAAAATATTATTTATAATGGATTGCTTCCATAATAGACTGAGGTTAAATTTTTTATATGAGATCTATTTTATTTTAAATTATTAGTTTCCTCCTTATCTGTACTGGGGAATATTGTGTTCTGATGATATTTTCCAATGCAACATACTTTTATACTTTTTATTTATAACTTTAAAATATTGTTTCCATGGGTAGTTTTATAATCACTAGAATTATTAGAATGTACCTATTTGTGTCAAATTTCAATTCTTCTTTTATCTTCATTGAAAGTTACCAAATTATCTTCTATAAATGCATTGGACCCACCATTTTCTTCTTCCATTATCTAGAAATTAATTTCAATGAATTTAACATCACGGGACTCTAAAAACCTATGAAGTTGTTTTTCCCAACATCTATAGCTCTCTTTATTATAAAAATAGCCTAGTAATATCCCATCCTCAATATTTTCATCAAATTTTCATAAGGATGGATTTTTTATTTTTATTATACAAGGGATCCCAAAAACTTTGAAGTGCTTATCTATGGGTTTATTTTTATATCAAATTTTATAAGAATTCAATATTTATTTTGACCAAATACAACACTTAGTTTGAACATGTACTACTATACATATGACTTATATCCAAAAGAATTTTGATATTTTATACCCCACAATAATATTTCTCCATATATCAATCAAAATTTTGTTTTTTGATTTATGCAACCCCATTTTTCTGAGGAGTGTAAGGGGAACTAAACTAATGTTTGATCCCATTCTTTGATAGGTATCCTTAAAAATAATTGCAAGTATACTCCGCACCATTATTTATTCTCATTTTATGGATGTATGAACTAATTTATTTCTTATAATTCCTTCTAAATTGCTTAAATATATCCACAACACTAGAGTTATATTTCATGAACATAAAAAATGGCCATCCAGGTGAAGTCATTATTGAAAGTGATAAAAGTATAGACTGCACTTTATGGATTGATGTCTCACTACAGCAAAAATATAAGAGTGTATGATTTCAAGTGGTTGAGTGGATTTAATCTCTATTTTTTTGTGTCTTCTCCATGGAATTTTTCTTCTCTAAAAAGTTTTATAAACCTTTCCTATTTATTCTTTCAATTGAGGTAAATCTCTCACCAGTTCATCCTTTGAAATTTTTCTCACATTCTTTTAGTCCATATGGATAAGTCTTCTATGCCATAATTCATTTTAATTTCCAGAACTTAAGTAACATAAATTACTTATATTTACAATTTGAAATAAGTTACATCTGATTCTCACCATTCTTTAATTATTTTCCCATCTTTCATGCATTGGATGATACAAACATCTATGTGTAAAATCGCTTCATTTACATCATTTCAAAGCTAGATAACACTTAAAATATTATGTGTGAGTCCATAAAAAAATAAAAATTCATTAGATTTTAACTTATGATAATCAATAATATATGCACTGACTCTTTTAATCTTTAAGGAACTATCATTCACAGAGGTTAAAACTCCACCATTTTGATCTTCAAAATTTCTCAGAATTTTCACATCACCCATCATATGTGAAGAGTAGCTACTATCATGTATCTAGTATTTGTATTTATGAATAGATTTTAATGAAACTTCAATAATTAGGAATTTTTCATATATATTTTTCCCTTCTATTTTTCTATTTTGATGTTCAATGCTTGTCTAGGAAGAGTTTTCATGAAATCTTCCACACAATGACTAGTTTTATCACATATTTTACAAGTTTATTCTAGATAGTCAAAATGATTTTTGGTTGAAGAGTTATTAAATTATGATTCCTACTTCCATGAGATATTTCCTCTTATCTTTTGATTAACATTTTCTACTCCTCCTTAACTCATGTATTCTTCCCAAAAGTGATATATTGTCCCAAAAATTGTAGGACTTGTGCTCATAGTTTCCGTAGCACCAGTAATATCCTTAAAACCTATATCTTATTGATTGATATAAGTTCCCATTATAGAACTATCATGGTGGTTTATCACTAGATCGGAATTCCTTTTACTTATTGCAGGGAGGATCTTGACTTTATAATTTGTGTCTAAACTCTACTAGTTTAATGGAAGAACTACCAATTTTCTTCCCAATCCACACTTTCTCATTTTTAGTTGAGAAACTTGTATTGGTAGTAGAAATAAATTTATTATCAAATTTATCAGGAATAAATTTCACATATTTTTATGCAATAACTTTTTCAATATCTTTTAAATATTCAAATTTAACTTTTATTATCTTTTTTAAATCATCATTCATATTATTCAAAGTTTTTTCAACTTCAATACATTTAGATTGATTATTTCCCTATTCATCTTCTATTACAAATAACTTCTCACTTTTATCTTTCAAGATCTTGTCCTGATTGACCACATTTGAATTGAGGTTATTGATTCTATCAATGTATTAATTCTCCTTTTTGGGAAAATATTATTCACTTTAAATCTTAATTTATTTTTTATTTTTTAACAAACGAAGTTACTTCTTGAGTTTAGTATTTTTATCAAGATAAGCCTCAAGTTTTTCTTTCAATAGATGTTCCATGCAGGTTTATTTACCTTATTCATCTTCATAATTGGAAATTTTCTCATTCTTAACATGGTCTATAAAGTTCACAAGTTTATTTGGTACTTCTTCATAAGTTTATGCTTCTTCTAATGAGTCATATTTTTCTTCCTTGCTTATCATACCTATCTTACTCTTCTAGATAAATTTATTTTTTACCTTAAACTATTTTTTTGGATTTATTATAACTTTTACTCCACTTCTTCTTATAACGTTTTATCTCCATATCCTCTTCATCATCACTATTCTTATTATCAAGGTTATTTATAAAAAAGTTACCTATTTCACCACACTCAAAAAATTTAAATTAAAGTTTTCCTTTATAATTTTCTTTAACTCTTTTAATGTTTTTTGAGGATAAGGTACATTATACTCATGTATTCTTTATCTCTATCATCATATTTTGATTCATCAGAAGTCCCATCTTATGGATTCCTAATTTTCAGCTTCTTTATGGATTAAAAGGTAATTTATTTATTATAATTATTTTTAAATGATATAGATTTCCTCATTTCATAGGGCTCAAAGATATTTTGAAACCAATCTAGAGATAATTCATTGGACCCTCAAGTGCATAAATTTTAAGATTTAATTGATTAGGAAAATTTATCATTAACCTTTTCACAATAGCCGAATCCATCAAGGAAACACCAAAACTTATAATGTTACTAATGATGTAATTTAACATTGTAAAAAATTAATCTATTCTTTATGTTATCCTAATTAGGTTAAATACCCTGATGGGGGGGGGGGTGAATCAGGGTATGAAAAATTAAAATAACTATCCCTTTAGATCTTATTTCATTGTTAAATAAAATGCTCTTCTCTCTCTTTCCCGTTTCAATGTATGAACATAATTTAAATCATGAACGAGACACAACAATTTTACTTGGTTCACCATCACTAGGATACGTCCAAGAAGCATACAACGATGATGTACCGATGTACCAAATCCACTAAGGCTCACTTATAAATTACAAGGGTTGAAATAGATCAATTTTATGCCTATACTCACTAACTTTACAAGGTTTAGGGTCAGCTCACTACTTTCCCAAGGGTCACTCCCTTTATCTATTTCTCTAGATCATTTCCGGTGGAAAGGATCACTACCTTCCTCTTCCTTTTATCACTACTCTTGGAAGGGATCCACTCACAGTTTATGGACTTGTAGGACCCTTAATTTGTATGAATGCACACATCCCCAACTGTAGATAGATGCTCTATTGAAGTCCTATTTTCACCCATAGATGAAATCCAACTTTTCACATACTGTTAGTTTATAGAAATTACTTTAGTGAGCCGTTTTAGTCCCTTCATGAACTTACTTTATTCCTATATAAAATTCCTTGAACCATGTGGCATGAGTGCTTTGCGGTCCGCCTCTTCTTCTGCGGACCGTCCCTACTTCGTGGATGGATTATTCTTCTGTGAACCATCTCTCCTTCACATACCTACTCAACTTACGTGGATTGTTGATGCTCCATGGACTACCTTATCTTTGTATGCCATTTTCTTTGCATGATACAATGCCCCAAAAAATCCCTTCTATGGACTGTCTCCTCATAACTCTTCTCCTTCCATGGAATCCTCCCTCGTGAACCTGTTCTCCTTTATGAAATCTTTCCTCATGAACTACTTTGGGCTCCTTAAAATTATTCCTGGAGTGAAGATGTTTTCTAATGAAAATCAATCTAAGTAATGATTTGATTATTGGTACTTATATAGGAAAATAGATCCAAAAAATATACTAATTTGAATCACCCAAATCTTCGATGCAGTATAGCCTTCACCATGGACTGTGTTATGCAGTTCTCATAGCACCTTTTCTTCCTTCATGGCATCCGAACTCTTCCACAGATGAAAAACCTTTGAGGCTACTCAAATCACCACTTACTTTCTGAAAATGACAAACCTCCCACTAACTTAAATCCTCCTATAAACTATGATCCTCCTGCAAACCATTTTTCCCTCTGTGATCTGTATAGCACGCTTCACGGTATTCATAGCACTGCTATAATGAAATCCTTACTTTGTTGATTTCATTCACCATTCTACGTACTCTATTCACGGTCCACAAATTATGCTTCACGGTCTCTAAACTATGTTATGCGGAGAAACATCCCTTTTCCAAAATCAAAACTCTTGATTTTGAGGCCCAACAATTTGGAAAACACTGGGAAACTGCACCACCTTAAATAACTTCTTTGGAAAGCACCAACCATACTCATTCGTGGTCATCTGACTTTTTCAACAAACAAAATCACACCCAAAAACACTGAGATGGAACATTAAGGATTTTTTGTCCAACAATCTCTCCCTTTTGGTTTGTTAACAACTCTTCACATTTTGATACACCGTTAAAGCTTCTTCCATATTATACCAGCATTGAATTCTTGATATTTAGATAAAAATAAAAAATTTACTCAACAAACACTCTAAGACCACACGATCCATGCTCTGTGTGAGAAAAAAGAGTATAATAAAAAGTTCATAAATGAATCACTTCATTCTATACCAAAACCACTTAGCTACTTTCATCATGAAACTCATATTTCTTGATATATAATCTTTTATTGATCACCTTTAGCATCATCATATTTAATACTACCCTACCTCACTGCTCCCCCTTTTATCTTATGCTGTTACTCTTTCCAGCATATCCCCCTTCTTGATTAAGATATTTTCTCCCATTTTACAGCTACAATTTCTCCCCCTTTGTCAAGGAACCTGAAGGCCATTCCTTTTAGGTCTGCAACAGGGTAAATAACACATATTAGCACATCAGGGGAAAAAACATACATCAGAGAGAGGGGGTCCTACATCCACTATTTTCAAGTGTGGGGAGTAAACTGAACTCCTAGAGCCAGTCAATGCCTCTCAAACACTACTTTGGGTAAGTCCTTTTTCAGAATGTCCGCAACCTATAGATCTGTAGGCACATACTCCAACTTCACAAGCCCTTTATCAACCTTATCCTTAATAAAATGATAATTGATTTCAATTTTATTTGTCTTTGAGCGATGGAATATATTTTTTCTAAAATTTATATCACTTTAATTATCACAATGGATTCCGATCAGAGACTTCACTTCAACTCCCATATCATCAAGCTGCTATTTTATCCACAAAAACCACGTGCATTCTTGAGTAGCCACAATATATTCATCTTTTTTGGTGCTTAATTAAATGTAATATTGTTTCTTTCTTATCCAATAAATAAAAAATACTCCAAGATATAATGCACCACCTGATGTTGATTTTCTATGATCTGCTTTATAGGCCCAATCTGCATCTGTATAGCCCAATAATTCTTACCGAGATTTATCATTGTATAGAAAGACAAAATCCATAGTTCCCTTGATATATTGAAGTATTATTTTCACTAAAATAAAGTGGATTTACTTGGAATTTCTTTGATTCCATGATTCTTTCCATGTGGAAAAAACAATATCAGGTCTTGTTGCTATCAATTACAACAGACTTACAATGATTTTCCTATATTCTGTGACATTAATTGCACTACCTTCATCATCTCGTGATAGTTTCATCTGAGTAGATACTGAATTCTTCATCTCATTGGAATTATCTATTCCAAATATTATAAAAAACTACTTATCATATTTATATTGAGAAATAAATGTGCCACTCCTTCCTTGTGTCACCTATAAACCAAGGAAAACTATCAGTTCACTAATCATTGACATTTAAAATTCACTTTTCATAAATTCTGTGAATTGCATGCACTACACTTTATCCGATCCTCTAAATATTATTTCATTGACATATATTATCACCATAATTATTTCATTACTATCATCATTAACATACATATTGTAATCAACTCCAGCACACTAAAAACTGAGATTCTTCAAGAACTGATCGAGCATTGAATACCATGATCTTGGTACTTACTTCAACCCATACAGAGCATTTATTAGACAAAAAACTCAATTCTATTCTTCATGAATGATAAAACCATATGGATTCTCAAGGTAAACTTATTCTTCTAGAACCCCATTTAGAAATTATGACTT
This sequence comes from Viscum album, assembly GCA_963277665.1. Lineage (NCBI taxonomy): Eukaryota > Viridiplantae > Streptophyta > Magnoliopsida > Santalales > Viscaceae > Viscum > Viscum album. The sequence goes on along the minus strand of OY728126.1, from coordinate 1,787,413,168 downwards.
AATACCCATCTGGAAAACATTGAACTTTCTTTGCACTACTATGACCAAGAATAACCTAATTATCTCTAGCCTCGAAACAGGTGAAAATGTTTCATCAACATCGATACCCTCTATTTGTGAGTAACCTTCGCACACTATTCATGCTTTTTTTGAATCACAACAACATCCTCATTCATCTTGTTGTGAAAGACCCATTTAGTCCTGATGAAATTCTTATTTGTTGGCCTCAAAAAAATCTCCCATGTTTGATTTTTCTAAATTTGGTCAAGATCATAATTCATAGCCTGGACCCAATTATCATCTATGGATAATTTATCAAAACATTTAGGCTCTACTTTTGATAAGTACAATGTTTTCTAGAGTCTTCATCATCCTTTTATGCGCCGAAGCTATCCGATCACCAATTATGTTTTTTATCAATTTCATCTCTTCTCTTCAGTCTTTATCCTGATACTGAATTGTTCTCATCCTTTTCATCATTTGAATCTTCTTCTAAATCAACCATTACAATGGGAATATCCCTTGATCTTATTATCTCTTCATCACTATACTCCCAATACTAATAATGTATTTGCTAATTTTTTTTATCATTCTATACTATCATTACATCATTACTTTTGACTATCTTTCCCAACTGCTTATTGAAGAATTTATATGCTTTTATTTTATTTGAGTAGCTAAGAAATATCCCTTCATCTCTATGAGATTAAAGTTTCCTATGTTTCTATTAATTGATAATGAAACACTTGCTTCCAAAGACTCAAAAGTACTTCAATGATGGATTCTTTCCATACCATAGATCATATGGATTCAATGATGGATTCAATGATGGCTTCTTTCAATGATGGATTCCTATGTTTCTCCTTATTTGTTGAATATTCCATGGAGTTATTACCACTGAAACTTGATTTCTCATCCCATGTTTCTTGAGATAACCCTCTACTTGTCTATTTGTGAACTCTGTTCCATTATCAGTTCAGATCATCCAAATTGTTTGACCCAAAATCTTCTCAACTTCCCTTCGATAAGTTTTTATGAAACTGAACACCTCAGATTTGAGAGTGATGATTGAAACCCATTCCATTCTACTAAAATCATCAACGAAGAGAACATATTATCTCCTCCCATCAATAGATCTTGATGAAATTGGTCTACACACATCAATATTCACCAACTCAAGCAACATTGTTGACCTTTTCTCTTTTTCCTTATAAATATTTAAAATGATCTTCCCTTTTTGACATGCATCACACATATGGGTACAATCACATGATAATCTAGGGAAGTACTGAGCAACATCATATTTCACTAGATCTTCCAATGATATTTGGATTGAACGACCAAGATGTTTATGCCATAACTTGTTTTCTTATTCCTTAAAAAAAAAACACATATATTCTTCTCTACTTACATGGTTGAGGTTTATTTTCATACTCTTTCACTACAAAACAAATGAACCATCTTTTTACTTGATGACACATAATTTCTTGAAAAATCTTATAGCATGTACTAAATCACATAATTGACTGACACTTAGTAAGTTGTGATTGAGACCTTCAATAACCAATACATCTACACATCTCATGTCTTTTCCTCCAAACTTTTCTTTTCCAGAGCCAATAATTTTCAATCCTTCATCATTACCAAATATTATGATACCTTCTTTATCATACCTGATTCCTATCACTACATCCTTATTACCTATCATATAAAAGGTGTATCTAATTTCAATGATCCACATTCCAATGCAATATGATACATTAAAAGGTATATTTTCCACCACTACCTATTCATATCTTTTCTTTTTTATCCATGTTTTTGACTTTATACTCAGTATAGATTGATAATATTGATCTTTCTTAAGGCATGATGAACTAACTTCATCTTGAAATGATGAAAACCAATTTTTCATATTCAACTCATTTGATGATACATTGAATTAATTATTATGAACACATTCATTTAGTTTCATCATATTTCTCTACATTGTCGATGAGCAGTATATTTCCATGTGCCCAAATCCTCCACACCTGAAATATTTAACAACAAATGATCTTCTGGAAAATTGAGTTCTATATGGTTTCTTCTATTGATCTTGTTCCCTTCAGTACCTCTTAGTTATGGAACATAAATTTTGTGAGTGTCCCATTTTTCCACAATAATAACATCTAATGTGAGGTGATTTTTATGTGGAAATACTGCACTATTGGTTCTCCCTTAGGTTCTCTAAATATTCTAATTATGATTTAGACCCAAATCAATATTCAACCTTAGAATGGGAGCTTGTGGTCTAACTTTAACTATTACTAATTTCTTTTTGAGATCATGCTCCATACCAGCTATATCATTCTGATCAATCATTTTCCTTTCCTAACACTCCTTTATCTACTTCATTAGAAATATGAATTCTATTTTTCGTTTTTCCATTACCTGTGTATCCTAATTTGCTGTAATCAAGAGTTTCTTATAATCTTTCATTTTTCTTCACATAATGGAAAATTACTCTTCAATCTATTTGATACGTTTGATTTAATCTATTCTAGTATTAGTCAAAATATCGATCTCTATTTTCCATTCTTCAATTTTAAGTTTGTACTCAATAAAATTTTATGAGCTATCTATAATTGAGGAATTCAGTTTTTCAATTTATTCATTTATCTTAGAATTCTCTTCTTCCTTCCGTTGTATATAAATTTTGGCATCATGAAAAACATTATTGGATTTCTTTGTTTTGGATCTCCAAACATCTATCTCTTCGAGTGCAGCTTCTAATTTAACCTAAAGGTCAACTCTTCCTTCAAATTATTCTTCATCATTGTCATTTTATTCCCTTGTTTAGTAATTTATAACAACTACCACCATAGAATATGCTTCATGATCCTTTAATTCCTCCAAATCTTTTGCTTTGGATTCTTCTAAACTTTCATCTTTTTTTGAAATCAGATTCTTCTTTTTGAATAAATTTCTCTTAGTACTTATCCTACCTTTCATATTGGTTGAATAATTCTTTCATGGAATTTCATCATTATCTTCATCGTCATCTTAAAACTTCTTAAGACACTTTGCTATAAAATGTCTAATATTTCCACATCGAAAGAATTCAAGTAGAAGTATACCTTTGATATTTACTCTTCCTCTTTGCACATTTGAGGATAGAAATGACATGAAATCATCCAAATTGTCTTCCTCTTGACTATCTTCAATATATAGTTTCTTCATGGCCTTGAATGTAAATTCTTTGGACTTCCCCTTTTCCACAAAATCATTATCATAATTTCTCATCTTTTATGAAACAAGTGTACTATGCAAGCTATCCAACATCATCTCTTTCATATATTTATATTTCAATATAGAAACTTTTAGATTAAACTAAGGCAAAAGTTTTCTCAAGATGTTCTTAATAATATTTATATATTCAATAATTTCACCGAGACCACACATGTCTTCCAAAACAACATTTATCTAGTTAAAGAATATATCAACTGACTCATTAGGGTTCATTCTAAGATCTTTTTACTTGTTTCATAGAACCTGCAACTTTTCTTCTCTCACTTTTGAGACACCCTCATAAATATTCAACAAATTTTCCCACATTTCATGTAATGAATTACATGACATCAACTTCATATATATGGAATTGGATAGGGATCCCCCGAAAGCATTGATTCCTTTGGTGTCTGCATCCAATTCCGTTCGATCAACTTCTGATAAAGCACCACTATCTATGTTGGCCAAAATTCCATGCATCGATGCTATAAAGACACCCATTCATAATGATCAGAAGTAGTGCTGCAGTAAATTCTTCCATATTAAAAATTTTTACCATAAAAGATCAAAATCCCTTTGTGATTGAAAAACTACATTTATTCTACTAAGAGAGAACCACTGAAATTTAACCTTTACCACTGATTCTAATTGTCAGCCTAATTAGGTTAAATACCCTGGGGGGGGGGGGGGGGTGAATCAAGGTATGAAAAATTAAAATAAATACCCCTTAAGATCTTGTTTTGTTGTAAAAAAACAATCCTCTCTATCTTTCCCGTTTCAATGTATGAACAAAATCTAAATCATGCATGAGACACACCAATTTTACTTGGTTCACCATCATTGGGCTACACCCAAGGAGCATACAAAGGTGATGTTATGATGTACCAAATCCACTAAAGATCACTTCTAAATTACAAGGTTTAGTATAGATCACTTCTATGCCTAGGATCACAACCTTTACAAGGTTTAGGGTTAGCTCACTACTTTCTCAAGGGTCACTACCTTTGTCTCTTTCTATGGATCACTTCTGGTGTAAAGGATCACCGTCTTCCTCCTCCTTTACTCACTACTCTTGGAAGGGATCCACTCATAGTTTATGGACTTATAGGTCCCTTCATTTGCATGAATGCACACATTATCAACTATAGGTAGATGCTTTTTTGAAGTCCCATTTTCACCTGTAGATGAAATCCATTTCTCCGCGTACTGTTAGTTTGTGGAAATTACTTTCACGAACTATTTTAGTCCCTTCACAAACTTCTTTTCTTCCTCTGCGAACTGCCTTGCACCGCATGGTGCGAGTGATTCGCAGACCACCTCTTCTTCTACTGAATATCCCTACTTCATGGATAGATTCTTATTCTACGAACCGTCTCTCCTTCGTGGAACTCCTCAACTTTTTCACACTGAAGATGCTCCACAAACCACTTCAGATTTGTGGAACCTTTTCTTTATGGGATATAGTGCCATAAAAAATACCTTTTGTGGAATATCTCCTCATAACACTTCTCCTTTCATAAAATCCAACCTCGTGAACCTATTCTTCTTCACGGAATCTTCCCTCATGAACTACTTAGAACTTCTCTAAATTCTTCCCAGAGCGAAGATGTTTTCTAATGAAAATCACTCTAAGTAATGATATGATTAGAGGTCCTTATATAGGAAAATATATCTGAAAATTATGCTAATCTAAATCACCCAAATATTTGATGCGGTGCAACCTTCACTACATACTGTGCTATATGGTCTGCATAGCGCCTTTTCTTCCTTTGCAGCATCTGATATCTTTTGCTAATGAAAACCCTTTTTGGATCCTAAAATAGCTTCCTCCTTTCCACAAATGACAATCCTTCCAGGAAATTCAATCCTCTCACGAACTACAATCCTCTTGTGAAACGTTTTTCCCTTTGCAATCCATATAGCATGCTTTACGGTCCATATAGCGTTGCTATGTAGAAGTCCTTACTTTTCCATTTTCCTTTTCCATTATCTGTACTCCCTTTACAGTTTATGAACTATGATTCACAGTATGCAAACTATGTTCTATAGAAAAACATCCCTTTTCCAAAAACAAAAATCTTGATTTTTTGGCCCAAAAATTTGGAAAACACTAGGAAATTGCACCACCTTAAACATCTGCTTTGGAAAACACTAACCATACTTATTCACGATCATATGGATTTTTCAACAAACAAAATCACACCAAAAAACACCGAGATGGAACCTTGAGGGATTTTTGTTCAATAGTTTCTTCATTATCTATATTCAAGGCTTCAAACTTACTCCATTATATTTTTAGTTTTGATTCCTTTACATTAAAATTACCTTTATAGATGCTCTTAATCTTATTCTAAGCCCCCTTATAATTTTGGAAACCCATAAACTTTGTGTTGACTTAATCTAATAGTGACATGAGTATATAATTATATTCTTTAACATCAATATAAAGATTCATATTTTCAGTAAAAGTCATAGGATCATTCTCTTCTCTAGGTGGGAACTCAATGATAGTCATATCCACCACTTTAAGACCAAGTGAAAAGAGATAGGGTATCATCTTATTTTTCCATCCATGAATTTTTTTCCATAAAAATTAATAATCATTCAGATATTAATAGTACTTGAATTCTTTATCTTGAACAATCAAATCATACATAGGGAACCTCACTATGACACCACTTGAGATTCTTAGGAATCGTAGGATGGATGAGAAGGGGGGTTAAATCAGTGGTCACTTTTTATAATTTATGATATTATAAAATAAAAATATATAACTTATTAGAGTTATGACCCATTCAAGTAAAAATATCACTATCACCTATATGCAAGAAATAAAAGAGAGAAAAATGCACACATGACTTTTACATGGTTCGACCCCAATGTGGTAAACCTACTCTTTTCTATGTTTGAATATTGTCCCAATACGTAGATTCTCCACTAATAATTTTTTATCAATTATAGCGGTGTGGGATTGTTATAATATAAAACCTAAAATTCATCCCACAAAAAATGTCTCCCAAAAAGATTATACTAGTTCCCACTAGTTATAATGATATTTCCTCCAACACAAGAAAGATATTCTCAATTTCCGATTTCTCCATAAAAAAATATAGATCTTCCTTAGAGTTTTCCAAAGATCATGTTTAACTCTTACCCATGAAGGAATCTAATGAATTTAGTTTTCTGGAAATTTAGTCATCAAGAATTTTTCTTATAATACCTCAATGTGTAGAACTTTGTAATTTTAGGTGCTTCTTCCTCAACTTCTGAATTATTTAGAAATTACAATATTCTTTTACCCATTGTATTTTATGAGATTTTAGGCCATTTAGCTCACAAAAAATTCAACTCTCAAAATATTCACTTATGAAAACAACAATTCATTTATAATGAAGTTACTCTTTTATATAGATAATATTTCAATGATAATTATGGTGAATGTGTGAGATCTAATTTGAAACTATCTCTCACTTTAAGGTCTTTAGTTAACTGTATTTAATGTTTTAAAAGACACTAGAGTTTTAATTCTATAAATCCTCCATAGAACTCAGGTTCAACATTATTAAACTCATCTAAAAATCTTGGATTGAATCTCAAACTACCCTTTATGAATATCTCACTTTGAACATCTAGCTCAGCATCATCATAACAATTCTTACTTTATAATGCTTATGTGAAGTCACTCAGCATATTCCAATGAATATAATTCCATAGAATTAACTCTATGATTCTTATGATTTATTATTTACTTAAAATTAACTCAAACTCCTATATCCTTTAATACTTAGAAGAGTTTTGATAAGAAAATTATTCTATCGGTGTTCTGAATCCATTTCACCTTTATTGTATTCAAAATTAGTCTTGAAACTCCTCTTACTAGTTAACTCATATTTTCAAATGCTAACTATTCCTCCAATGATCCGATTTCAATTCTTCTATTGAGGTAGATCCAATCATCCTTATTCAAGTGATTATTCTATAGATTATGTTTACTTAGATGTAGGATGATGTTCATATAGATGATTATCCTTTGGATCCTTTAGAACCAACCACCCTTCTTCCTTATTTTGATCCACTCATATTAAATTACCATTGGTCTTCTGCCAATGTGATGATTTTCTGATGACACGACACCCTGTGATATATTTATTTTACTTATTCTTCCCATAATCATTTTCTAGATCCTTCAGCTAAATTTTCCATTCGACTTTCTTTCAATTGACTTAACTTTTGATTGAATTGGATTAAATCATGAAATACTTTAAGTTATCTTGATATTTAAAACTTGAGGATCAACACAACATCATATGAATTTATTTTTAATCACACTCTACATTTTCATAAAATTTACATGTATGGAAAATAGTTTCTCTAGTCAGTAGGAATCAATGGTTCTTCCATTTCTTTAGTTCACACCTCTGTCAAAAACTCATTCCCCATATCAGATTTATATTCATATTAATCAGGGAGATCTTCCAAGGTATTTTTTATATTTTCAATGAGGCTTATCCTTCTATCTTATGATCATATCAAATAATCCATGAGTACAAAAAATCTCATGATCTCAACTTTCGGAAAAAGATAAGTCATCAAACCATGCACTTCTTCTATTTGAAAAATAAACCATCATAACTTCATTATTCCAATGAAATTAAAAAATTCAATGGATATAACTTAATGAAAAATACACCATTTTCTCTAATGTTCAAAACCATTCTTTAAAAAACTAAAAACCATAGATAATAAATAAAACACCTTCAAAGTCTTGAATATTAACTAATATCTTATTACATGGTGATTATTATTCTGCATAACATTTACTGTGATAATTTCTTTAGAGTATCTGTTGCATTAAAAGGTCATAGTAGTTCCTCACTATGATAAAAACCTTGAAATACTATGATTATATTCATAAATATAAGTTCTATGGATTTATGAAAACATCCAATTGTACATAGAGGATACATACTATCATAGGTAGGAGGTACATAAGACATTATACTTCTTCTCATAAAGTTATACCTTGGTAATATATAATAGAGAAGGTTATAAGAATAGACCTGCCCATAGGAATTACATATGTTATATGTTTCATTGGATATTCCTATCCTCAAAAGTGTGTATTGGTATTTATACTTGAGATTATTATTAATGTATATCATAAGTAGTGTACTTCGATGTATTGATGAAAACCATGATGAAATATACTCGTGACGAGATATGATACATTGAGCGTGTCACGAGTGATATGAAATTAATGAATGAGTCAAGAAAATGATTTGTACCTTCCGATTTAATGCAAGTAAATATCTTTGTCCCTTTTATTTAAATGGAACCTTCTAATAAATCCATGGATATGGTGTATATGTCGATGTGTTCATTTTTTTAAGTTAAAGAAATATATATCAAGAAAATAGGTAGATGAAAAAAGTATGAAACATGTTTGATGATATATTGAGAAAAATAGATTATATTACATAGAGAAAGTTTGTTGGATGTCATTATCATTGTGACATCAAAATATTTATCTATGGGTCCCATGATGAGTTTCTAGATACTTATCTTGGACTTTAGGCTAGTTAAACTAATTCTACTGAGAAAGAAGCCTAGAGGGTCACATACTAAGTGTATCTAGAACCTTGATTAAATTACATTTTAATTTAATAGATTTAATAAATATTATTCCCAACTTTTGGTTTAATAATTATTATGGTATGGTTGATCATATATATTTATTCACAAGTTATTTGAAATATTAATATGTGAGTTGAATATTAAATAAATATTTATTCATGATTTTAGTGAATATAATGATTATTTATTATTGGATGTATAATTAAATGATATTTATTTATTTAAATATATTCTAATTATTCATGATTCAATAAATTTTGAGGAGGATTAAAGGACTGATTTAATGGTTTGGTGAGTGACATGCCTATCTTAGTGTGGTAAAAAAGCTACAATTTATTTCCTAGTGAAGCACATTGGTTGACCAAGGTTGTATCACTTAAGAAGTTTTTCAATTGATTACACACTATTCCTAATTCACTTTTTAATATTTTTTATGTTTTTTAAAAACTATGAAAATGGGGAAGGATGAGAAATGAAAATATAAAACTCAAATATAGATATAGATGTAGATAAAATGAATACAGTTAGAAAATAAAGTCTTGGTCCTAAGGTTAGTTACTCAGTTTCCTTAATTATTTACTATTGATGATTAAATTCAATTTTACAATCCATCCCATCATACATGAATTGATACCCTCTACTTTGAGTGTGAAATTTATCATGCCTAGTAGATAACTTCAGTACACCAAATCTCACCTCCTCCAATAGCCAAGTAAGATAAACACCTCGATTGAGAATGTAATACCTTTTGAGACCTAGATCCATCATATACCATTTCATACATCTAGAACCCTTAACTCCATCATATGAAGATTTTACCTGAGAGAAAGGAGGGAATGATGATTTGGTAGACAATAAAGATGAGTTTGAGAGTCATGCTATGGTGGATGATCACTTCACCCATACACTTCTCTCCCATTCACTATAAATATAATTATAACATTAATAATTAAAGAGTATAATTTAGGAACACTGTGAAAAGATCCTCCAAGGACAAGCCTCAGGTTAGTAACTCACCATCGTGAGTGTAAGAGATCACGGTGGAAGAAATAAAGAGAGAAAAAAAGAAAGTGGAATAGAAGAAACACTTAATAAAATAATGCAGATGGGTTAGATGGAAAAATAAATCCTAAACTATAATAGAAAAGGAACACAAAAACTCTACTCCCCTCTTGATCAAGAGATATATCCTTATACAATATCACACACCTCCTTTTTATAGGCATAGGGTCTCTAAGATTTTATGTTTAAATCTCCATGTTTCTTCTTCAAATCCCCCTATCTCTTCTCTTTGGTCGAAGTTTCTTTATTTTGAATTCTATCAAAGTATCCTCTTTTATCTTACATTTTAGATCTCCCAATACTCATTTTGAATCTCAACATATATCCATGTGGATAATTATTCTTCGAACATATCTATTTTTATCATGTTGATTGTCTAAGGATATAGAAAAGGAACACAAAAACTCTACTCCCCTCTTGATCAAGAGATATATCCTTATACAATATCACACTTCCTCATATTTTCTTTATTACATGTATATGGTGTATCTTGTAGGCGATGATGTAGTTTACTTATTTCTTATTTTCCATGCTAATTATGTTTTTGGAATCTCCATGATGTAGCCGAATACCCTATGGTGTAACTTCCTCTTCATTAGTTCATCCGCCAGTGGATTCCATGATGAAAGGTCGGCCTACAACGTTACTATGCTTGAAATTCCAATTGTTTCGATCTCTAATTTCTTCCTCCATGGTGTCCCTATAGTGCATAAGTGGTGGAAACAACATAGAACTTGTTGTCCGATGACCTTTACATAGCCTTAGTTTACCCTTACACATCCTTAAGAAAAACAATATTACCTTTACACACCTCTTGAAAACTATGGGTCACCCTTATGAAGTGGCTCACTTAACTTTACATAGATATTGTCTTACCTTTACACAACCTTTGAAAATAGCACACTTAACCTTATTTAGTAGCTGAGGTAGAGCACATACCCTTATGAAACACATAAAAACCCTCCCATGTAAAGGTATAAGACATTTTACCTTTATATAGGACCTAGGCCATGCATAAGGTTAAGAAAAAGATTTAAAATTTTACTTTTTCACCCATATTAATCCAAATTAATTATTCAAATATGAATTAACCACATTTTAATAAAACAATAATTACTTGGGAACAAAAATTAAAAAACATTAAAATTCATTATCAAAATATTAATTTTTTTCATGAAAATAAGGGCGTCAAATACCCCCACACTTGAACTATTCTTATCCTAAAACATTGAACCTCAACAAAGAATCTCATAGGGTACTAATGAAACCAAAATTTAAATTTCAAAGTAATTAAAATAAATCAATTATAAATGTAAATATTAAACTTTCAAGTTCTACATAAAATATCAATTTAACTTCACACTTTTCAAAAGAACAATCAACCTAAGTATTTTAATTTCTCCCATTGGAAAATGGTGGATATTTTCCTTTCATTAATTCATGCTTATAAATTCATTATTATTAGAATTTAAAGTCATGATCTACCTCACTTTAATTTCTTTCTCTCATCACTCAAGGTAAAAAATTTAACTAGAGATATACTCATACCTTGAATACATTCACCATTCCATAAGCTTTCAAAGGATATAAATTCTCAACTTTGTAAAGGAAAAAATCACATGACATAATGAGGAATTAGTATTAAGGTTCTAAAGAATCTGAGGATTAATGTTAGTAGGGATTGAGGTGAAATAATTTAAGGCCCAAAGAGGAGGATTATCTCTAAATCATAATGCATGATATCAAAATAAATGTTTAATGTAAATATCCCCTAAAAAATGTGATAATAACCTCTCCCCAAGATCAAAGTAAAGGTCATGAACAAAATAAGCAAAATGAATGAATCACACCCTCTTGATTTTTCTCTATTTTTTTTCCAAACTATTATTTTTCATATTTTTTTAATTTTTCAAAATTTATGCTTGGAAAAAATCTCACACCCATAACCTAACCCCATATTATAAAATCATAGCTCTAGTAATGGTGATTTTTTATTCTCTCAAGTCACAAACCATTCTTTTTTTCATTTTTTTTCAAGATGGGTAGAAATAAAATACAATGAATGGATATGAAACTTCACCAATACCCAAAATAGCACCCCCACACTTATTCCTTACAATGTAGTTCATTCCTTACATCATGAATTCTCTCACCCCCACACTTTAAATTTAAAATATCATGAAAAATACTAAGAGGAGGGTATAAATAGATATAATTGGCTTATAATGTGGATAATTAATAATAAGGTCATTCTTGGTTTCGATGAGATAAATAAGGATTAATATAAATGGTGGTCTCAAGGATAAGTTCTTATCAATAAAAATGACTCAATAATATTAAATGTGAATTTGTACAATCATAGATTTGACAAGTTCTAGTGCAAGTTCTAGTAGGTGACATACCCCAATATCACTTAAGAAATATGCTCAAGATAGAATGGAAAGTATTAAGTCTATAATTCCTCTCAGGAATGAAACATATAAATTTGGGTGATCAATCATGGAATGAAATAACAATAATAAATCAATACACATGAATTTCAGAAATTCAAAGCATGAATAATAGTAAGGAAATTTAATTTACATGAACCAACCAATTCCTATAAATCATTATTCATTAAATAAACACATATCCTTCACTCCAATCATTAAATTTTCCATCTTAATCATTAAATCTCATTATCATTGAAATATAAAACATGGGATAATGGTATTACAAAGAAGCTCATGTCTCCTAGATTAGTTAATTAAATAAAAAGGGTCTTAAGTGTCCGCATGAAAATTATCTTTAAACCTCAAAAATATTTTAAACAAAATAGGGAGTTAAAAAATATTGAATGTAGAAGTGAACTAATATTTTAATGAATCTCTATTCCTATTATTTTCCCTATTTGGGTTGAGGGGGGGGAGGAGGTAGGGATACCTTTTTCAATGGACCTATAAAATAAAATTACTCATTAGAGCACAAGGACCATGTCATTAAAGCTAAAAAGGAATGAGTATAATTGGATTGTATCATAATATATTCCTAAAAATAATTCTTAATAATGAAATTGAAAAATAAATCCCTATAAAGTAAATAAAAATAAAATAAATATATATATTAGTTGATAAACCAAGTGGACCCTAGGTTTTAACTGGCTCCATAAGGGTAGTATCGGATGTTATCTAAAATCCTATGGTGGGTGAATTTTATTTGATTTGAACCATTAACACTTGTTTCTTCCAGTTTTCATCTAGTATTCATTTTTTTGATAAAGAAACCATGAATAAATCACATAAAATCAACCCACTTGGCAATGAGGTACAACTTGGATGGTGGGGGTAGGATAAAGAATGGATCCTACTATGTTTCATTTTCTTATTATACAATCTATTCTTCAATGTACAATACTTTGTCAAGGTATGCCACATCAATGTAATAGTCAAAGATAAAGTTATAATGTAATTATATTTGAAAAAAATTTAAACATGTAGAATCAATATAAAATTATACCCCTTCACTGTAAGTATATTTTTTTTCTCTATTTCCCCAGGTAGAGCCACTTGGATATCCTCATGTACTCCCTCTAATAAGTGTTAAATATGTTTAGGTAGCTTCATATTTTACTCATCAAGTGTATATTATTTTTATTCATCTTCTTACAAAGAAAAAAATATCTAGAAGAATATAAAAATTCAAAATAGTGAAGGGTGATACTCAATTCTATTTTAAAAAAATTAGATAAGTATGAGTTCAAGAAAATATTATATCCCTGAGTTGGTTTGGATTAAATTTCTTCTTCAATAGAAAGTGCCTATTAGAGTTGAGTGGTATTAGGAATAAGTAGATAGTTAAGCTCCTCCATTTTATCTTCAAATTCCACCATTTGGGAGGATTCATCCACTTACAAGGCTATAAATAGGTAGAGTGGTGCTGATTATCCTTCTTTAAAGATGGGGAGATCATGTTACACTTCATATTCATTATATAATTCATCAAAATCTTGTTTATCTCCCACAAGTACATAAAAAAGATATTATTATTCATGAATATCCTCAAAAAATGGTTGATAGAGGTGAAATAGATCTTCAATAAATTCCTTCTTAGCCTCATCCGGTTCTTCAATTTGAAAAATGAGTGGGGAAATCTCTTCCACCACTAGCTTAGGTTTAGGTTTCTCTTGATACTCAAAAGATATTTGTTCCATATGGATCTTCATCTCTTGTATCTTTTCTTAAATCCTTTCCAGTTTATATTTTATATAATTTTTAACCACTTTTTCTTGATGTTTCACCTGTGAGTAATCAATCCATGCAGAATAAGGGAAGTTTGAATACATCATGGATTTTTTTTAGAATTTTTTTATAAAAAAAGAAGTCTATTTAGAAAACATAGAATAAAAAGTGAATGATCAACCACTTGGATCCTTGGAAATAATTTCAAGTTTTGACATGCCTATTGTAGGGTGATGAAAAATCTATAATTTATTTTCTAGTACAGTATAGTGGCTAACCAGGGCCGTTTCACTTAAGAATCTCTACAGTCGATCAAAAAATATTCCTAATTAACTTTTTATATTTTTTTGGTTTTCTTATGATTTTTATGAAAAATATGAAAAATTGAGAAGTATGATAAATGAAAATATAAAACTAAAATGTAGATGTGGATATAGATAGAATGAATATAGTTAGAAAAGAAAGGTCTTAAACTTAGCTTTAGTTACTCAGGTTCCTTTATTATTCATATTGTTGTTTAAATTAAATTTGACAATCCATCCCATCATATATGAATTTTTAACCTCTACTTTGCATGTGAAATTTATCATGCATAGGATATCCATTCATCACACCAAATATCACCTCTTCGAATAACTAATTAAGATAAACACCTCGATTGAGAATGTAATACCTTCCAAGATTTGGATCCACCGTATACTATTTCATCCCTCAAGCACCCTAAAATCCATCGCATGCAGGTTATACCTAAGTGGAGGGAGGGACTAATGATTTGGAAGATAATAGAGATGAGTTTGAGACTCATACCATGGTGGATGATCACTACACCTATAAAATTCTCTCTCATTCACCACAAATAGAATTAAAACATTAATAATTAAATAGAAAAATTTAGGAACACTGTGAAATCATACCCCAAGGAAAAGGCTCAATTAAGTCACTCTCTATTGTGAGTGTAAGAGATTATGGTGGAAAAAATAAATATAGAAAGTTAGAAAGTGGAATTGAAGAATTTTTTTTATTAAAAGAATGCAGATGAGTTACATGGAAAATTAAATCCTAAACTTCAGCAGAAAAGGAACACAAAAACCCTACTCCCCTCTCAGTTGAGATATATACTTTTAAAATATAATTCTCTTTCTATTTATAACTAGAGGGTATCTAAGGTTTTACCTTTAAATATCCATGTATCTTATTAAAATACCCTTATATATTATCTTTGGTCAAAGTTTCCTTATTTTGAATCCATTTAAAGTCTTTTATTTTATCTTCCATTTTTAAACCTACCAATACTGGTTTTGAATCTATGAATGTATCCACATGGATAATTCTTCTTTAAATATATCTATTTTTATTGCGTTGATTTTACAAGGATATTGGGATTTTAAAATTTAAATGCAGCAAACCCTAAAGCGTGGACATGGATACTATTATGTATCCACTTCCTTGAATTTTATTTATTCCATGGTTGTGGCATATCTTGTAGGTGTTGGATTTTTTTTCCTTTCCTCTTTTCCATGCTATTTACATTTTTGGAATCAACATGATGTAGCTAAATACCCTACAACATATCCTCTTCTTCATCGGTTCATCCTCTAGTGGCTTATATGACATAAGGTTGTCCTACAACATGGCTGTTCTTGAACTTACAATGGAACCAAGCTCTACTTTATTCCTCTATGGTGTCCCTATGGCACAATAGTGGAAAAAACAACATAATGGTGATGGTCTAAAAACCCTTATAAAACCTTAGTTTACCCTTACGTATCCTTAAGAAAAACAAGATTACCTCTACCCATCTATTGAAAACTATAGTTACCCTTATGGAGTGGATGCCTTACCTTTATATAGATCTTATCTTACCTTTACACATCCTTTGAAAATAGAACACTTTCCCTTACACAACGGCTAAAGAAGTTCACTTACCCTTACACATCACATAAAAACCCTCCCACGTAAAGGTAGAATACATTTTACCACTACACGGGTCATAAGCCATGCGTAAGGGTAAACACAAACTTCTAAATTTAAAATTTTCACTTCTGTTAATTCAAATTAATTATTCAAATTTAAATTACCCACATTTTACTAAAACACTAATTAATTGGGAAAACCAATTAAAAAAACATTGAAATTCATTATCAAAATGTTATTTTTTTCATGAAAAATATGGGCATCAATGAGAATGATATATTAATATCAATTAAATAAATATTAATTAATTTATTTAAGGAATGGTATTAAAAATTATCTATGAGTTTTCACACTTAAATGAAATAATAATTATAATAATAATATTATTTTTCAACATGGGGTTTACTAAGGATTATGTGATTTTCTAAAGTATTATAGGTAATTACCAATTCTCTAACCTGATATATAAACCTGGTTATATTATTTATGATGGTTATACACAAAAAATACCCTCTAGATAATTTTCTCAAACTTAAAGAGCACATTTTCTCTAGAACACTCTTAAGTACAAAGAGAATTTAACCTCCTCATCCCTCTCAAGAACATGAAATAAATCTAAAAAATATTTCATTATTGAAAGGGATTATTATTGTGATTAATGACAATTAACACAAGTAGTTAGAATCATATGTGATAGGACATAGAGATTATAAAAAAATATTTTGAAGTTCGTGGAGAACATGTGGATTACTGCTAGAGGAATTCTACCCTTGGATCCTTCATCGCAACAATGGTATGTCAAGAGTGGTCAACCAATTCAACAATGAAAAAAGAAATACAAGAAAAGGTAATTGTAATTTATATAAATTAATTATAAATTATATGTGAAAAATATTTTCATTAGGTTTCTAGGGTCACTATTTTTTATGTTTCTAATAGAAATCCAAAGAAACCAATGAAAAACCATTATTGGATTCAACTATTCCCTGAAACCTTTAAGTGGTATCAAAGTGATTAAATATTAATTTATAATTATTCATAAATCATTAATCAAATTACACACTTGTTTGTTACTTTTTCATTTTTGGTTTATTCATTATTAATATAAAAGTCAAGAAATCATATTATTTCACTTTTATATGACTAATAACAAGGCCAAAAATAGATAAAAATTATCTAAGATACCATCTATAGGCACCATAGATTTTGACTAGATAACATGGGACCACATGACGTTTAATTGAAAAGTACATTCTGTGTACCCAAAATCACTGCACCAAGATGAGCCATGAAAATCATGGCATTTCATGCAGGAGAAGAGTACATGACTTCATTTCACACCATGTGTTTACTAGGTTATATGGAATGCAGTTTTAGGAGTCACATGATGTGTTTCTTGTGTACACACCATATAACCTCACATAGTTTGGCCCCACAAGAAACGCTGAAGCCATTTGACCAAATTATGTGTCATGTATTTAATACACATCATGAAAATACTTAAATCCAAGAAAAATGATACATTTATGACTGCATGACATGTATCTAGAGTACATACCATGTAACACATCAATGTATGTTTGAATTATACACCAAGTTCCTAAGTGTGTATCATATATGACTACAGAAATGGGCACATGACGTGCAGAAGGCTATAAACTCCATTTAACTTATACCCATTTGCATGGAGTACACACCGATATGGGTTAAACATTTCATAAATTAGTTACATGGAATGGAAAATTAACTTTAGCATTAAACATAACTACATGAAGTGTAGCTAGCGTATATGTTGAATGATGGGGTTTTATTGAATATCAAATTCCTAATTAATTTCCACATTAATTTCAGAACTAGATGGTGTGTATGGTCCTTATACATTCCATGGACTTTATGGGAATTGAAAGTAGTACATTCCATATATATTAATGGAGTGTTTATATAGTCATAAATGACATGCTGACTACATATATTGACTCATGGAACTATATGTTTTGTAATATCAAGACATGACATTTATACTACATGATATGTAAGTACACGATACATGACAAGGACCATACGTGACATTGTGAATTTTAGAGGGGTACATGCTGTGTTTCCACCAGTACACACCATGTACTTAATTAATTTTAAATTATTATTTTTTGTTTATTTCAAGTTAAAAATTATGGGCATACCAAGGACTGTTTGGATGGACATTTAATATAAAATAAATAAATAAATAAATTTATTAATTTAAGTGATTTATTTTAATAAATAATGAATTGAAATGAATTATAGGTCATTTATTAAATGTGTATTCATTACATGCCTGGATGGTCATGAGTTTGACCGACCAATGTATGTGTTGTATTTCTATTTAATTTAATATTTATTTCATGAGTTTATCATGTGATAAAAGTTTTATTAAATTAAATATGATGTCCTACAAGTCATCCATCCCACCTTTAATATGTATGGACCTGTGTGTGCATGGTTTCTTTTATATAACCCCATACCCTTAGTTCCCCTCACATGCATGTGAGTAAATACATGTAAAAGTTGGTGCTCTAAGGAGATGAGGTGGTTCAGAACCCAAGTTGAGGTGAAACCAACTAAGGAGAAACATTAGATACATGTGGGATGATATAACTTGAGTTGGTATTGGATCAAAGAGTTTTCCCCTAGGGTTAAGGCTAAGTTTATCATCCACTCAATAAACTAACCATTATAAAATCTCATAATCATGCCACATATATTATTTTATTATTATATAATGCATGGTTAATTATTTATGTTTATTGAATAATTTTATAAGATCACATAAAATAAATGAATTAAAAAACACGAAAGATGGAATAAAATAGATGGATTATGCATAAATTATTTTATCAAGACATCGTTAGTCACTTATGTAAAATCCACATAATATTAACAAGCATGTGAGTAAATACATGTGAAAGTTTGGTTTATCCCTTATTAAGACACTTATATTTATTAGGGAATTCTAATGAAAGTTTTGGGTTGACTTAACCAAATTAGCACCAAGAGTAGTTGCCCATGAAAGACTTAGTGTAACTTAGAGGAAATTATTAAGGAAATATGACTTTTTGATTTCAATATTGGGGATACAACTCAATAGATCAAGGAGATACAATTTAAAAGTAGTTCTCAAGACCCACCCACCTAAATAATTTTATGCAATTGACCATACCTTCATCTAGGTTATGAGAAGGGAAATATGGATCATTTTTACTAAAATATCCATGTGAAAAGATATTAAAAATATAATTATGAGGGATATTTTGATTTAATAAAATAATTTATGGATAATAAATAATATTAATTACATCAGATTTTTGGTAATCAAGATAAAGTACTAAAATTTTATTTTACTTTATGTAGAAAATGGACAATGAAACCTGAGTACGCTGCAATTATTTTTGGAAAAAGACCATGTTATCATGATTTTTTTCCATAGGTGGTACAATTTAAAAAAACTACATTACTATATGAAAACTTATTTTATGAGTTGGAGTTCGCTATACCTATTCAACCACTTCACCGAGAGAGAAAAGGTGAGAAAGAAGCCTACCTAAGATTCATGTAGGATTATTCTTATGTCTATTACATCATGTTATCAGTTATATATGGAGAGATTATAATGAAAAATAAGGACATGGATTCTTACACCATAAGAAATCATCTCTTTGAACTTGAAAGTGAGAAGGAGAGGCTTAAGAATATTGATATTATCACTACACTATAACAGTGTAAACCGGAAAACATAAACTTAACTAGTGATCATGGATTCAAAATGTTAGAGTATATTGATTAGTTAACAATGATTGGATTCTATATGGATAATAAATTATTCATTAATATTATATTATCATCCTTACCTCCAAGGTTCTTCTTATTCATCAAGAATTACAAGATGAAAAATATGGATGAACAACTCAGAAATATTTTAACTATGCTTCACTAAGAAAATAAAGATAGGTGGGAACATAGTTACCCACCCCTTACGGTGAAAAAATTTAAAGAAAATTTTGAATATCCTATGACTATTTCTAAGTCAATGGATCCATCACAACAACCTTATAATAGAAAAAGGATTCAAAGGGAGAACAATGAACATGAATATATTTGCTTCTATGTATCTATAAAGATCACTGGAAGAAAGAGTGAAATGAATTGAATAAGAATAAAATATTTGCATCTATTTTAGGTATATTAATCATTGAATATGTTCTAATTCTTGGAAATTAAATACAATATGTTGTTTACAAATTTGTATTGAAATACATATATATATTTTAAAAAGGTTGGTCTCAAAGCCTCAATTTATTATTAAAGAAAAGACCTCTTTTGATTGGATAGAGGGGGACCCATTACATAGCCCGAAGGCCTAGGGGCATAAAAGCCCTATAAAAAGCCCAAAAGCCCAGTTTTTGGCCCAAAGGGACCTTTGGTGAATAATACTACTACAATACCTAGGCTACTACAGTACTTTCTACAGTACCACTGCCGCTACATTCCCTGCTACAGTACCTCCACCACTACAGTGTCATCACTACTACAGTCTACCACTACTAAAATACTACTACAGTGCCTGCTATAGTGCTACTATAGTACCCAAAAATTTTTCATTGCCTGGATTCGATCCTGGGTCTTTTGGATGCCAAGAAGAAGCCTCTACCACTTGGGTACAAGCTCATTGGTGACATTTGTATTGAAATATATGAACTAATAAATATTCAAAACATTACTATAAGTAAGGTGAAATATCATAGTGGTCGAGAAAGGGTGATTACTATATCAGTAATGAGAAAAACACAACTTCATATTTCTAAGTGGATTGATTCTTGTGAAAATATTATTTTTTATTAAGTGTTACCAAAACATTTATCTTATCATTCTGTTGGAAATAATAAGACATTATTTCTTTATTGCAATGAATATTTTTATGGTATTTCATACTTAACTAATAGTTCAATAATCATTGAATAATTTGAAATAAATAATGAATGTAAAATATAAGACTGACACCCAGTTGTGGAAAGATAATTCTTAGTCAAATAAAAAATAATCTAACCATCAAAATCCTAGTTTAATATACTTATTATGTTTTATAAAAATGAACCTTTATAAATAAAGTTAATCCACAAATCATCTAGAGTTATTCCAGTCTTACAACATTTATTATTATAAGGAGAATATGAAAGTAAATAAATACCCTCTATGAGACTCCTTTAAGAAATTTTAGGAATTATTAGTAGAAAAATGAATTCAATTAGTAAGAAGATATAGGATCCTCTAGGAGGGATTGTTGAAGTATATCTTAACCAAGTATTCATCAATCATTTAAATATAGAGTAATTTTTTTTAAACTCACATTACCTTATAAAAATCATTATAGTGATGGAAATATAAGGAATATCGATGAAGAATATTTTATATATTTTAAATTATTTACAATTCCTTTCTAAGATATTTCAAAAATAACACAGTAAAGAATAACCATATGCTAACTAAATTTATTAATAGATATAATATAAGTTATGATATTATGGGAGTCCATTATATCACAATATTAGGTGTTTGATGGGAATAATTTATTAAAACTGGCTTAATCTTTAAACATACATCAAAGTAAATAATAGTGCATCTCAGTAAATTATCCTATAGATACCTAGGATATTAACACTACCAAGATATAAAGGTATTAATTGTATTGACTATATTTCTATGAGGGTAACACATATCTTAGAGATAGTGGAAGAAACTGGACTTAAATCCTATACTATGAATGTATAATATTTGGAATATGAACACTAAACTCCATAAGTCTAAGTGGGAGGAATTTTTATAGAGACAAATATTATGTAGGAAAGTTAAAACCAATCAGGTGGGTTGATATTCAATAAACAAGGCGATATATTATTCAATATGAATAATGAATCCTATAGGGAGCAGTAAGTGGAAACTATCTATGATTGGAAATTTCATATGAATTTAAATATGGATTCCATGTACTGAAATTTAGTTCTATATTTTAGCAGTTTCTCTAATTTATTTTAATCCATTGGTGGGTATTTAAAAGAAACTATACATGGGTGTAAAATTTTGGAAACAATAAGAATTGATTTGTTATGACAAGTCTTCATGCTTAATTACATTATAATTTTACTTGTTATATCATTTTTATATGATCATTTTATTGGGAATTTTATTTCAATGATACCTTCCTTGCAATAAATATTATAGAACATATCTACATGACATGACCAGAAAGGGTTGATGACACCATTGAAAGCCAATAAGGTTTTTAAGTTTCAAGGATTAATTTATAGTCTGAAAAAGCATTATGATCATAAAATATTATTTGGAATGAATATATGCCCAGGTGTATACTATGTTTAGTGGGATAAATACGGTTTTACAAGACATATATGTTTTATGAACATGGAAAATAGATGATTAGACTTTTAGTTATTTAAGACTAAAGATAATTTCTCTAAGAATGTCTTAAAGTAAAAACCTAGTTCTAGGGTAACATGATCTATAAAGTTATATCTCCATGATTTCTTAGTCCTACTCACAATACATAAATTGTCATAGTATTTAAAAATATAGGAGGAAAAAATTAAAAAAAAATGTTTCCAGTTTCACAAGGCATGAAATCACCCCAATTGAAGTGTGAAAACACAGGAGGAGATCATTGTGAAAATAAAACCATACTATAGTAGTTTTATAGGCCAAAATTAAAAATTATTCAATAGTTCTTGAGAAATTGGAACTAGTCAAGTTCCTGGTATATAGAGAAATGATAATACTAGTTATCAATGGGATAAAAAACTATTCCTATTTCATATCACTTTGATCTAGTATTGCAATAAGGCTAAGTAAATATGAACAAGAAGAATTATCATAACTAATGATTTACATATCTACATTTATTGAGTAAATTATGGCTTCTGATGTAGATTAAAAAGTAGGTTTATCAATGATTTTTTCAAGATTTTTTAATTCTACCATGTTAATATAGTGTAATTATAGTATGTTGAACTTTTGTTCATGAAAATATATAAGATGTCAAGGATGATAAAGGAAAAGGTATATTCTTAGTTATATAATTTCTTGAGGGATTTTATTAGAGATATGAAGTCATATTAAGCAAAGAAACCATATAAATTTGGTCAGCTAATCAGCTATAGACATACCTCAATAGAATCATGTTTACCAAGTAAAACTAACCAATTAGGTAGTTAGTAGTTGGATCTAGTGAAAGTGGAAGTTAGTTGGAGTTGGTTCCCAAGAACCAAATACTTTTTACATTCTATCACTATCATATTGAAATTATTGAATATTAATGAGTATCTTATCACATGATGATTATTATTTCATTTAATATTTAATGTGATAATGTCCTTGGAGTATCTATCACATTAAAATTTCATAGAAGTTCCTCACTATGATGAGAACCTTGAAATGATGTGACAATATTCTTAAATATATATTATATAGTCAGATAAAATCATTTGAATTAACATAAATGATACAAGATATCAGGGTTAGGATGCTTAGAAGATATTAAGAATTCTCATGAAGTTCACCCATAGTAATCTCCAAGAGAGGAGGTTATAAGAATAGAAATGCCTATAAAAATTCCATATGTTATATGTTTCATTAGATATTCTTATCAGTGGATTCATATATTAGTCCTTATACATGATATTATTATTAATTCATATCATGAGTCGTGTAATTTTATGTATTGAAGAAAATCATGATGAAATATTCTTGTAGTGAGGTAGGATACATTGGGTGCATCATGAGCGATATGACATTAATGAGTAAGTCAATGAAAGGATTTGTGCCTTCTAAACTATATGATAAATACATGTCCTTGATGCATATGTTGATATGTTAATTTCTATATATCAAAGAAATATATATATATAAAGTAAATAGGTTGATTACATAAAGTTTACAAACCAATTGATGAGATATCGAGATAAAGGGGTTGTATTACATAATGAACATTCATTGGAGGTCATTATTGTTGTAGTATTAACATATTTATCTATAGGTACCTTGAGGTGTTTTGAGACACTAATCTTGTACTTTTGGAAATTTATCCTAATTTCACTAAGAAAGAAGCATATAGGGTCACACACTAAGTGTATCCATAAATTTATTTAAATTCTATTTGAATTTAAAAGATTAAATAAAGGTTATTCACAACTTATGGTTTAATACTTATTTAGGCATGATCGATCACATATATTTAGCCACCAGTTATTTTAAAGATTAATATGTGAGTTAGATATTAAATAAATATTTATTCACAAGTTTAGTGAGTATAATATTTATTTATTTATTGAACGTATGATGCAATGATATTTATTTATTTAAATATAAATTCATTATTCAAGGTTTGATAAATGTTGAGGAGGATTAACAGATTGAGTTAAAGGTATGGTAGGAATGATATATTTAATATCAATTGAATAAATATTAATTTATTTATTTAATAATTGATATTAAAATTATATGTGAGTTTTGAAAAAATCAAGGAAATAATAATAATAATAATATTATTTGACATGGGGTTCACTAAATATTATGATATTGACTAAGGAATTATATGAAATCAACAATTCTCTAACCAAGCTATATAAACCCAACCTATCATTTCTAGTTCTTATGATGTATTTTCATTATAGAACCCATCTAAATAATTCTCTCAAACCTAGAGAGAATATTTTCTCTAAAACACTCTTAAGAACAAATATAATCGACCCTCCTCCTCTCTCTCAAGTATATGAGAGAAATCTACAGAATCCTTCAAGCTCATAAGGGATTCTTATTACGATAATGATGAATGATGAAAGTGGTTAAAATCATCTATGTTATAACCCATAGATTCTATAATGATATTATGAGGTTTTTAGAGCATGAAGGGATTACCACTAGAGTGATTTTACCCTTGGATACTTCATCAAAATGATAGTAAGAAAAGAGTGGTCAACTAATTCAAAAATAAATTAAGAAAAGAACCATTCTCTAGGATTCCAGGGTTTCTATTAATTATGTTCTAATGATAAATCCAAATAAACTAGTGAAAAACCATTTTTGGGAATGAGTCCATCCACTTCTAATATTCCTAAAAACCTTCACCCACCTTGCAGGTAATGCGCCTTGTATTTCCCCATGTTCAAGGAAATTTTTTGCCTTTCCCCACACCTTGTAGATCACTGTGGGTCACCGTAGGGTGTAGGAAATTCTATTTTTTTTTTTGAAATTAAAAATTTATTTATAAAAACTTATTTTTAAATTATTTTAAAACAATATATATATTTTTAACAATAAATATTTTATCAATAATCCATTTTTTCCCCGCCCTGAATTTTTTTTGTGGGGAAAAAATTTCTTCCACTCCCCATGCCCCATGGGGAAATATTCATGGGGGCATGGATTTTCCATACCCCATTTCCATCCCTACTCATACGTATCTAGTTTATGTTAAAAAATAAATATACCCAACTACTTCTCTTCTCAATAGTCTTCTACAAACATATCAAAAATTCTTGAATCACCTCAAATGATTTTAAAAAAATGTCCTCAAATTTTAGTCATGTTAAATGATGTTGAAAATAAATACAACCATACTTCAATAATTATTTAGGTTGTTCAATCCCCCCATTTGTATTTGTTATCAACTGTAATAACTCTCATTAATTTGCAGTCTTTTCTCAAAGATAAAAACATACTAACACCACATTACTGGATAAAATGACATTTTTAACAGAATTCCACCCATGAGTAACAAATAATTTATGGTTTATGAATCTTGATTTTATTTCCCCAACCACTAAATAACTTCTCCCCATTTTATTAATAAAAGCATATTTTCATTCCTCAAAACAAATGCAACATGAGTTATATCCACCCCATTGACTATAGAATCCAAATTACTATGAGGCAATTTTAATATCCCTTAAGTAAGAGGGAAATCTTGAACATACATATTCATCCTTAGATATTAAATTTTTTCCTTTTTCATAACCCTTATGAATATATCAATAACCTGATTCAAAGTTGAAACATAATTCAATCTCACATCTCCATTCACAACTTTATCCTTGATAAATGATATTTGGTAAAAATATAATTAGATCTAGAGTATTTCACTGGGTTCTTGGATAAAATGACTATTCTATGATTATTACAACAAACTATTAATGTTCTTTTAACGTTCATCTTAATATCTTCTAATTTCCAATTCATCTAAATCATTTGTATACAAACTTGGATATCAACCATATACTTATCTTATATAGTACAAAGTATTAATTTTTTTTGTTTCTTGTAGTGCCGACTCACATATCTTTTCCCCAAAAAGAATGTTTCTCCTCATATTGATATCTTGTTATTAATATTTCTTACCTAATCAACATTAGTGTATCTAAATTAACCCATATTATCACCTATTTCATACATCATTACAAGACTCACAATCACTTTAATGAATCCAATTATTCTTTTATCATCCTTTATATATGATTCTTTAGGATTAATCTATTTTTTTTCACACAAATTCACTTAATAGACTTTGATCGATTAAGATATTGTGAGATACAAATATTTTCTAATAATTCTTTTGAATCCTTTTTGATTTACACTTCTCCCTTCAATATCCTTTCTCAAATTCAAAAAAACTTTAATAGGCATGGACACTTATTTAGAGTCTTATATGCCAATTTTCTTAAATAATTCCTTAAAATATTTCTCCTGATATAAGTAAATAAATTATATTTTTTCCATAACATGTAATCTTAGGAAAACTTTCATCACTCCAAATATTAAAATATCAAAGTGATTCTTTATGTGATTTAAATACTATTCAAAAGTTCTCTCCTTGTCTCCCAAAAAAATTATATCATCAATATAAACAATAATAATGGGAGTATATGTGTTCATTTAATTTACATATAGATTAATTTCAACCATTACTTTGATGAAATCCATATCTTTTAAGCATTTGTTCAGCTTTAAATAATAGGATCTAGGTCTCCACTTCAATACATACAAGAATTTATTCAAATTGAAAATATCTACACCATCTTTATTAAAGATAAATATTTCAAGTTGCTTATTAAACTATTTTTTTCTCAAGATCAACATTTAAAAATACAGATTTCATAACCATTGGATAGAATTTATACTATTTGTGTGATGTAAAATCCTTGAATAGTTTTATAGTCTTAAGTCTTATATAAGTTGAAAATGTTTCTTCATAATCAACTAATTTAACTTGTTAGCATCCCTTTAATACTAATCTATCTTTTTTTCTTGAAATATCACCTTTATAATTTATTTATTTATGAAATCTCACTTATTTCCAATAACATTATTTCTTTATGGTCTTGGAACATGATCCCAAGTTGCATTCTTTTCAATTTAATATAAATCCCTATTCATATATTATATTTACTCATTGTGCTTAAAAAATTCATCAATAAAATATGGATCAATTTATAGAAATAGATCTATTTTATTATTATATATCAATATCTTTATAGTTTAAATTAGTGTCTCTTAATTTCTAATAATATTTTTCACTTAAACATGTTTCTATAGCCTTTTATACTTCTATTTTTATTTCTAGCAGCACCTTCTTCATCACTGGTATATTATGAATCAATATTATCCTTATTTCATTTCCAACTTCCTCTTCACTCATATGTTTAGAATTATGAATTCTATATTCATCAATTTTTTTAAATGTATCACTATGTAAATTACTCAAATTAGGTTTATTTTTAATGATATTTACATAATAGTAGTATATCATCTTATGTAATCCAATTTTCTATCATTTTTAACATATTATATTTAAAAAGTAACCCATAAAAATTCACTCTTTAGATATTTCATCAATTTTTCCCAAATCTATTTTTTTTATTTTCATCAAGCATGGACTACGGATCAATTTAAAATACTTCACTTATGATTTCTTCTTATACCACATCTCATAGGAAATATTTTTTATCTAGGTCTCAGTAAACACCTATTCTTAATATGTATAGTTATTGAAACCAATTATCTCCAAAATGTGAGTTTTAATTTAGTTAACATAGTTCTTCCTATTTTAACAAGTCTTCTATTCTTTCTTTTTACAACTCTATTTTACTGGGGTGTGCAAGGAGTGTTGCAATAATATATAATTCCCTATTTAGATAGATTTTATTCAAATGAATTTATTGTATACTCCCTTATATTATTTATTATTAGATTCTATACAAACAGTTCCAACTTCTTTTCAATATCTCATCTAAAGACTTTGAACTTTTACACATCCTCAGATTTATGCTTCATAAACAACACATTAGTCATCCTGATGAAATAATCAATGAATGTAATAAATTAAATATTACCTGTGGTTTAATGATATATCATTATCCCATATAAATTAGAATAAATCTGTTCAAGTGGATTAGTGGATTATATATCCACTATTTTATGACATCCCTGCACTATCTTTTCATTTTGATAATTCTCATAAATTAAATCTCTTTCTATTTTTAGTTTGGTAAGGTATCTTATTAATCATTCTTTGGAAATATTGATTATATTTTTTTTCCAAGATAACTAAGAATTCTATGCCAAAAATTATTCTCATATTTTTCACTAACATAATAATAATCATATGTAACAATAATTTTGAATAAATTACCACTGGTTCTTTATCCCTTAGTGACAATTTTCTCACCTTTTAAGTTATTGATGATGCAAGTAATTTTCCTAAAGATAAACTTATTTACATCACCAAATAGTTTGTTAAAAATCAATGGATTTTGTTTGATCCCATCAATAAGTAAAACTTCCTTGGACTTAAATTTTTGATATTCATCTCAATAGTGCCTATGCTTGGTGTAAATGTATAGTAGTGTAAACCAAACACCTTCCTGTAAGTGAATAGGGTTAGTACATTAAAAATAATAGTGAGTAACATGTCAAATCCATAGGGACATGTGTTAAATACAAGTGTTCTTGGTTGAGCATTACAACAAAATTATTAAATAGATAGGCTGTTGAATGTGAGATAAATTGGTATGTAGAATAAAGACCACCCAACCTAAATTTGATAAATAAGGAAATCACCTATACTTGGAGTGGATAAAACTTATAAGATAAATGGTAATCAACCAAAAAAATCCATGTCTTCATACGAATCATGCTATTATGACAAGAAACCACCACTACTTACTTAGAGATTCTCTCTCAATCCGTGTCCCCATAAGGTCTCCTAACAGTCCTCAATTAGGAGAAATGCATTCACCTTCAGTGGTGTTTTGTGATTCCGCTGCATAAATAAGATTGGAAATTTCTTTTTAGTTTTTTTCAATCCTAAAAGGCATGGTTATAAATCACACACATTCATGGTTTCACTCCTTTACACTATCATTACCATATATAACAATGTCGAGTATTATATGATTAGTGTAGTCTTAACTCTTATATTTTAACTTACACTCATAGTTTACTATCAAGAGAAAGGGTACACACTCATAGTGCCTTGTGTGAACTTATAATATCACTAATTCACTCACACAAACTATTTATCCTTCCAATAACCATAAGATATGAATTATGATCAGGAGACATAATCACAACAACTAACAATCATGATAGTTCAATAAAAAAATTATTTAAAATTAAATTCCACATTAAAAATTGTAAACAACTTAGGATAACATCAAAATAATATATAAAAATTAAAAATAAGGTAAGATAGGTCTTTAGAAATCATGTATAAATATTCTTTCAATCCTCCTCACAACCACTATGTGCTCCTCTAGCTTTGGTTCACACCACTAGAAATCTATTTTGGATTCAGTATTTTTACTTCCTCTAGCTCATAATTTTTCAACTATAAAGGGAACTAATACCATCCTTTATGTTGGTCCGAGTGAGTATCTCAAGAGGGGGGGGGGGGGGTGAATTGAGTACCCAATAAAAATTTATATCCAAAATAGGTTTAAATAAAATCCCAAAATAATTAAAATTTCCCAGTTAATCAAAATAGCAGATTGATATAAGTTCTAATCTTTTAAAATATTACTCAAAGATTGATTAAGTCTCAGTTAAAGAAATTATAAAAACTAATTTAACTTTTAAAATCAATTTACTTAATAAAAACCTTATATAAAGACTAATTAAGATTAACTATAAAATTAGTGGTTTTTTATAGTTTAAAACAAATTCATTTTAAATCACAAAAATAAAAAAATGAAAAAAAACATAGTGGAATAAATACCAGATGTTCAGTCTTAATCTGAGACCTAATCCCCTCCACTTGGAAATCACCCACTACCAAGAAGATTATATAAAATTATATTTGATCCACAACCTGTATTAGGTATACAATATCAAAATATCTATCTAGGATACAAAAGACCTCTTCTATAACAACCATGGTAAATAAAACAAACATAGGCCACACAATGACATCTTCCAAAACATGTGGGAAAATAGGTAAAAAAGGAGTTGAGAAGATATCAAGTATCTTCCAATTAAGTATACGAGATAGTGTATGTGTAATATACAGAGTAAACACACACTACTCATAATATAAATAAGATAACCAGAAAGATAAAGTAAATATAAATAAAAGATAGAGTTTCTTTATCTGATGTGCTCTGAAGCTCAGAATCCTTGGATGTATCTTGAATAGAAGATTGAGTCATGTTTCTGAATATTATATTAGAAAATAGTGTTATGAACTCTTTTTTTTCCTAATTTTAGTAAGAAACTAGATGTTCAATGTGCTACACTTTATCAAAGTCTTGTGTAGGAAAGATGCATCATGTAATCTCTCAGCAAGTGGTACTATTCAGGTTCTTGTAGTATGGTTTCAGATCACTTCTAGTGTACATGTATATTTATCTCTATCACTTCTACATTTTTTCATTAGGGACTCTTATACTTCATTTAATAGAAATGTTCAATGATAAATATTTGTATCCTCTACTCCTTGTACTGGATGGATGATATAAACTTTAATGCATCTCTACAAAACAATTAAGAACAATCATTAAAATAACTCTCAACATTAAATTTGATAATATATCCATTAGAAATATTTAATTCAAAATAAAAAAAATATTGATGGTGAATCTTTTGAATGATGAGACAAACTATGTCAGTGATTTAGGCTGGTGTTGAGTCATGCCAATGGTAATTAATCTCAATGTTAGGTTATTCCAACACTTATCAAAATTCTATTCTAACAGTAGGTCATCTTAAACAATGAATTAGGTCTGGTGGTCAGTATTTTTGACACTTATCCAATTTTTCATCTAGGTAGTGACTCTTTTATGATATTAAGTGTTTTCAACCCTTATCCAAATTTCTTGGTTCAACTAAAATTCATCCAATGGTGGCGAGTCTTTCCCATACTTAGACAAAAAATCCATTCTGATGGCGACTCATTGTTGACATTGGGTGTTTCCCATACTTTTCCAAATTTCTCATCCTTATGGTGAGTTATCACTGGTGGTGACTCATCTTCAACGGTGAGTCATGTCTGGTGGTGAGTGTTTCCAACACTTCGACAAATTTATCACCAATATGATTTATATTATAAAATGATTTCATAACACATAAAACTCATTAATAGCATAAGAAACATGATTTTTTGATCATTAATACAAGGGTGCCAACAATATCCCCCTTTTTGATGATAAAAAATCATGAAATTTTAAACATATGGTATCAAAGTCAAGTATATAGTAAACATTATAAGAGGTAATTAAGTATTAAAGAAAATATGGTATCAAAGGAAATAATTAGACACATATGGAATTACAAGGATTATCATTAATGAAGATATCACAAAATAGTATTACTATTAGAGCGGTACAGTTAGTGGTATCAAAGAAACATTTGAAAAAACTATAAAGAAACATCACTGTAAAATGAATGAATAAATTCCATAGATTTATTCTTCCCCTTTTGGGATTATAAAAAAGTGAGAATAAAATAGGAAATGAAAAGAAATAGAATAATAAAAATAAGATAATTTAAATTGAAAAAGTTAATTGAAGTACATCCAAAGAGATAAAAAAGTGATAAAAAGATTCCCTATCAAAGACTAAAATTATAATATCAATGCTTTTTGGGTTGGGAAGAAGGATAAATTGAAGATTTTCTATTCTATTTTTCAGAACTAGAAGATTCAGTAGCAGAGCCTGAGGGAACTATAGGGATTGCTGTAAGAACAAAAGGTAGATAAGGGGTATCTCTGATAATGATAGACATGAGATGCTAGACTAATTCTCTAGGAGTGATAATGAAAGGTTGGAAATGAGCTGGTAAGGCTACATTGGTATCTCTAGTTACATATGGACTGGAGAACTCTAGATTAGAAGTTGGATGAGTGAGATGAGCAGTAATAGGAATGACATTCTGAGCCACCACTATAGTTCCAGAAATATGGAGAAAGGGTTTCATGAAATTTATGATGTCCATGATTATGTTTCCTCCCATTTCCATTGAAATAAATAAATCCTTCTTCTCTTATATAAATAACTTAAGCATTAGAGTCATCACCTTCAACTGATTCAATTTCTCTTTAAAAGTATGATACACTAGAGGCATCCTTAAATTCTTAGAAAGGAACTAGAAATAAACATTCAACTCATGCTTAGTATAAATACAAGATAGGTAATACTTTATATTCTTTTTATTGACTCTTTATCAAATTTAATATCCTTCATATAATCTCTAACCATCATATGAAAATGATCATTTTTATGTTTGATTTTGCTCAAAATTTATTAAGTCAGGTCACATATCTCACCTGAGACAACACAAAGTTCTTCCCTAAAAATGGTCATAATCAAATAAACATCAAGAGAAGGAGGTGGATAACTAGAAGTAGAAGATATGGAAGTAATATTATCCACCTTATTTATAAAAACAAACATTGAATCTACAAAATAGGATCTTATCTCATCCACTGTAGATCTCAAGGATTCCAACTCATTAGATAACCTCCCATTCTCAATCTCTAATTCTTGGATGTGATGCATATTTTTTGGCTGAATATGATTTATCAAAATCTCAAAAACAAACATTTAATCTCTTTCACTCAACTTAGTGACATTATGTGTCTGATTCTTCAACAAAAAACTAAAATAAGAGAGCATCCTCTATCTGAATAATTCCAAGTTAGATATGGTCATAACCTTAGCTGGCATAAATGCAATAGAATGTGTGGAAACTTTCTTAATAGTAGGTGTAGGAACATTATAATCAAACCTCTAAAATAATCCTATAACATCAATATGATCTACTAAAGATCCCTTAGGATCCATTTATCCTTGAAAAATAGGCCTCTCATCATTTAAATTTGAGTAGTCCAGACCAAGTCTGACATATCCTAGGAACTTATCCCATTCCTCAAGAACTAAGTCCACCAATATGATAGAAGACATACCTTAAGTTTTAAAAACTATAAGATTTGTATATGTAGACTCAACAATGATAGGTAAAACACCCAACTACACATTAGATCCATGAACAACCACAATCTACTCAGAAATAGTAGGCTAAACTTCCATCTTCTCATCAATTGGATATTCAAAAAAAACTTGCTCAGCAACCATCCGTACATTAGTTATAGGATCACTATGAACACATATATAGTATCAATAGGATGAATTTACAGACTTGGGGATTCCTCCCCCTCAACTGATGCTTTCTTCTCATCTGTAATAGCTCTATCCATACCTTGAACTAAGTTGGGTCTCTCTTCATATCTATAGACAACTGAAAATCCTAGAGAATAGATAAGTGCCTAAGGCATCTCAACATCCTCAAATATAATTAATCCACTAGGAACATCATGGTTAGAACCTCTATCACTATCATTACCATCTCCATTTCCATTTTCCTCATCTTCTCATCCCCCTCCTTATTCTTTATCATCACCATTTTTACAACTTCTATTTTTCTAAGAGTACTTAAAAGTGATTTTGAATTTATATTTACCAGAAACTTCAGTTTCTTCTTCATCACTACCTTCTTTCGAGAGAGTATCTATGATAGGGAGAGAACTAGGTGGACTAGGAGCACCATAAGTAATAGTTGGGGATCCCTGAGGTAGATCAGAGTTACTACCTTCATCCACTAAAAACTCCTCCTACTTATTTTCTAAAGCAGTAACTTCCACTTATTCATATAAATATTCAACCACCTTATCTGGATCTAAGCTAGTATCCACACGGTTCTTTGGTCTAGATGGATGATTAACTATATTGAATTCTTCATAAAGTCCTTCACTATCATCAACCCACTATTTATTCCAAGGATTATAGATTATCTTGATCCTTTTGAAAATAACCCTTGTGATAAAAAAACCTCCACACTTAACTACCATTTATTCACCTTAATTAACTACTCTCTTGGCCTCCATCATGGATGAGATAAACTTGGGATAAATTAGGTAGTTCGACCTTGAATATGGCTTGCACATTTCCACCATATGATTCATTAGGTATTTTCATAGATTTATCTTTTCTCCTATTTTACTAAAACACAAAATATAAACATCCTAATACCTCATGGTGGATAAACCACCTTTCCTCAGGCATAACATATGTTGGATAAACTTAAAAATTAGGTAAAATTAACCATCAAGCTCAGTAGAAATTGGTATTATCACTATCCCATATCCAATTAATTCTTAAAAGGTATACTCATAAACAGAATTATCACTATCATCTATAATAGTTCCTTGATAATCATTTAAGACACATTTGTGAGGAACTTTAATACAAATTTACCATTATCTTGAAGAGAAAACAACTTTTCATCCATTTATTCTACTTATCACTGAACCTTCATCTTCTTTAAAACTAAACTCGATATACTGATAGAAACAGTGAAAAAACCTAGGATAGAAAGGTCTATCATTATAAGAAAAGCATTCCACCCATATGTGGTCTTGGATAACTTTGAGCACCAAAGACTTGCTCGATAGTTACCATTTAACATGAGCTTTTTTCTCAGGAACCAAAAATCTCTTCGCAAGCTCCAGATTCACTATATCAATGGAAATTGAATGGATAAACTCTCCTTTATACTTATTTTAAGGACACAACTCTTCTGGAGAAGATACCATAGCTCTATTAACTCTAACCATGGATATTAGATTGGATGGTTTGGATAAAGGTGAGGGAAGACTGATGATTAAGACAGAAAGGGTAGCGATAAGGTTTGAGAGAAAAGGAATGAGTTAGTAAGAGCGTTAATATTATATGAGAGTCTAATTTTATATCATTTAGGGATTTATAAAATGAAAATTAAAAAATAGAATAAAATTTGAATTGAATAATAATAAAATAAATAACCCACATAAAAAAATAAGAAAGGATAGATTAAAAAGAAACAATGAGAAATTGAAAAAGGAAGATTTATTCCAATAGTGGGTAACTCCAATGATGGGTAAAACTCCAATGGTGGGTAAGACTCAACAGTGGGTAAAACCAATGGTGGTTAAAACTCAACAGTGAGTGAAACTCAAAAATGGGTAAAACTCAATGGTGTGTAAACCTCAAGGGCGGGTAAGCCGAAAAAAAATTAATCATGCCTAACTAATGTTTGATATAGTTTATTCTATCATAATTCAAAGGATTAGTGAAGATATCAGCAAGCTAATGTTCTATTCCAATGTATTCAAGTGTTATATCACCCTTTTAAAAACAGTCTCTCAAAAAGTGATGTCTCATATCAATGTTTTTTGTTCTAGAGTGAGATATAGGGTTATTAGAAATATTTATAGCACTTGTGTTCTCACAATTTATAGGGACATGTCGGAATTGATATCCATATTCTAGTAAAGTGTGTTTTATTCACAATTTTTTTATACAGTAGCTACCTGCAGTTATGTATTAATCTTCAACAGTAGACAATGCAACAAAATTTTGCTTTTACTACACCAAGAAACTAGATACTTGACCAAAATCTGACATGTTCTAGAGACTATTTTTCTATCTAACTTGAAACCACCAAAATCAACATCTGAATAACTAACTAGATAAAATAGTTGTCCTTTAAGAAAAAAATCCTAAATTATTTGTATACTTGAGGTGTTTAAAAATCATTTTTATAGAAATTAAGTGTGACTCTTTTGGGTTTTATTGAAAACAAGCACACATAAACACACTAAACATAATGTCAGTATAGATAGCAGTTAAGTAAATAAGACTACCAATCACACCTCTTTAATTAGTATGATCCACTAATTTCCCAACTTCATCAAGATCCAATTTACTGGTGGTACTCATAGGAGTATCACCACTCTTAGTTCTATCTAAATTAAAATTTTTTAAAAGGTCTTTAGCATATTTACTTTTATTTAAAATAATTCCTTCTTTATTTTAATAAATATGAAAACCAAGAAAGAATTTCAGTTCACCCATTAAACTCATTTAAAATTCATTTTGCATAATTTTTGAAAAATCAACACATAAATAATTTTAGACAATCCAAAAGTAATACCATCTACATAAATTTTAACAACTAAAACTTCTTTTGAAATTATTTTTATAAATAGGGTAGGATCAGCTATACCTTTTGAAAATATTTTTGAAATAAGAAAAGAGTTGAGCCTATCATACCAAGCTCTAGTAACTTTTTTTAATCAATATAAATCATTTGTTAATTTAAAAAAATGATTTGGAAAATGAGGATTTTGAAATATATGGGGTTGTTAAAAAAACATCCTCAACTATATACCCATTCTAGAATAATTTTTTTACATCCATTTGATATAGTTTGAAATCTAGATGTGCTGCATAGGCTAGAATTATTCTAATGGATTCAAGTTTGGATACAGGTGCAAAGGTTTCTTTATAGTCTATACCCTATTCTTGACTATATCCTTATGCAATAAGTACAAATTTATTCCTTAAAATTGTTATAGATTCATCAATTTTTTTTAAACACCCATTTAATGCCTATAGTCAAGGTGTCTTTGGGTATATCAATAAGTTCCCAAGATTTATTTCTTTCAAATTTGTTAAGTTCTTCTTGCAAATCTATTACCTAGAATTAATCATTAATTGCATCATTGATGTTCTTAGGTTCAATTTATGATAATAATGCTTAATGTTCAACCTAATTTCTTAAAGAAACTCTAGTTTGTGTACCTCTATCTAAGTATCCAAAAATAACATCTAAAGGATGGTATTTAAGGGTCACAAAATCTCTATAAAAATAAGTTCTAGTTACCTTAGGGTCCTCTATAGTTTTAGGTTCAAGTTCTAGAAGTTAATTAGAATTAGATGATTTTTATAAAGGTTTTATAACAGAATTAAATATTTTGGAATTTACGTTCATAGTGGATAAATCATCCTCAAGGTTTTCTAAAGGATCATTTGGTTTACGTGGATCTTCATCATCAAACTTGAAATGAACAGACTCTTCCACAATCTTGATTCTTTTATTAAAAACTCTATAAGATTTACTAGAAGTTGAATAAACCAGTAAAATTCCTTCATAAATTTTGGAAGAAAACTTGTCAAGATTATCCTTAGTGTTAAGAATAAAGGATTTGAAACAAAAAAACATTAATAATTAACCTCAGGATTTTGACTATTCCAAAGTTCATAAGGGGTTTTCTTCAAGATATGTCTAATTAAAACTCTATAGATTATATAGCAGGCTGTGTTTACAGCTTCTTCTCAAAAGTAGAATGGTAATTCATATTCATTAATCACTGTACAAGATATCTCTTGAAGTTTTCTATTTCTTCTTTCTAAGATTCCATTATGCTGAGGGTTACTAGTAGCAGAGAAGTTATGACTATATCCATTTTGTGATAAAAAGGATTCAAAGTCTTGATTTTCAAACTCACAGCCACAGTCACTCCTTAAGATCTTAATTCTAAGTCTACTTAGATTTTCTACAGTTTTAGTACACTTCGAAAAATAAGAATAATATTAACTCTTTTGAGCTAAAAATAATACCCAAGTATACATAGAAAATTCATATAAAAGTACATAGAGATAGTGCTTCCTATTTAAAATAGAAACTATGGATGGTCCAATAAATCCCATGTGAACCAACTCAAGAGGTTGAGAAGTTGAAATTATTTCTTTAATTTAAAATAAATCTTTTGATGTTTCCCTTTTTGATAGGGGTTACAAACTTTGTAATTTAGGAACTCAAGTTTGGGTAGATCCATGACTAACCCTTTCCTAGTAAGCTTTCTATGCAAGTGAATGTTATAGTGGACTAGTCTAGTATTAAAAATTCAAGATTCTCTATGAAAGGCACTTAAGTAGGAAACATTTTGAGAAATCAAAGAATCAGGATTAACAAGATACACAATGTCATTTATCAAATTAGTAAACATTAAATCATTTTTATAATTAAAAACATTACACACATTTTCTTTAAACTTCACATGAAAACCATCATCACATAATTGTGAAATGATAAGTATATTATATTTTAAACCATAAAAAAGTACTTTAGAAATTAAAACTGAGTTAGTGCTACCGATTTATCCAAGTCCAATGATATTTCCTTTATCATTGTCACCAAAGGTGAAATGACCACCATCAAAATTTATCAAGTTCTTGAAGCTCAATTAATATCCTATCATATGACTGGAACATTGACTATCTAAGTACCATAGATTTATATAGGCTTTCTTCAAACAGTTTTCCTACAAAAAGAGTTTATACCAAGAATGATTTTGGTACCTAGATTTTCTTGGTTCCATATATGTCAGTGATTAGGGCCTTAGGAACCCATATTTTCTTAATATATCTCCTATAAGTAGATTGAAAAATCTTTGAAATAAAAACTTTATTAGGTCTACTTAATTAAAAATTTGTATTAGAATTTCTAGAATTACACTTAGGAACAAAAGTACTCTTAACAACTCTTCTTTTCCTAGGTTGGTAACCTAGACCAGTAATATATTTAAGAGTAATTTGTTTACCTAGAAGTTGAGTAAGAGTTTCTATTACATTTGTAAATATATATATGTATTTATTTAGTTGTCCATTTGAAAATTTTAGTTCAGTATTTTCTTTCAAAAATTGAGCATTCTTCTATTTTTCTACAGTAAGACCAGTTCTAACACTAGCAGATAAAACATGCTATTTTTCAAAACTTTTTATTTTTCTTTAAGTTCATTAAAAGAATCCTCAACCATATTTCAGTACACAAACATTTCATCTTTTTATATATCATCTTAATTTTTTTCATTTTCATAATGATTAGAATTAAGTACAAGAGATACAATAGGTACCTTGAATATATTTGTCACTAAGCACATGTTGGATATGTCACACTTCTCTTTATGTGTTGAGTCAAAGTCACTGGAGCTATCATTAGATGAAATCCATGTGACTTTCATTTATTTCTTATACTTTGTATCCTTTTCCTCATACTTCTTCTTATACTTCAACTTAGTACATTCATCCTTAGCATGTTCTTTTCTCTTACACTCATAATAGGTAATATCATTTGCATTGTCATCCCCTTTCCAGTACTTTTTCTAATTACCTATATTATATTAATTTCCCTTATATCTTGGTTTCCTGAATAATTTATTCTTCTTGTAAAATTTCTTATACCTTCTGGCCAAATGATAAATTTCCTCATCACTATCAGTTGGTGATTCCTCATCACTAGAGCTATCTTCTTGTAATTTTTCTTTCACTTTCCATTTTGAAGAAATAGTATTAAAAGAAACTAATTTTATCTTAGGTTCATTATCATATTCATGATTAACCTTAATATATTCCTCATACATCATTATCTTCACAATAAATTCCTTGACAGGTAGTTTACTGATGTTATAGGATTCGCTTATTGAAACAGATGCACCTCTCCATCTCTATGGAAGACGTATCGGTAGTTTCATAATTTGATCTTTGTCTGAAATTGGATTCCCCAAGAATATCATTATGTTCACTATCTCATCAAAACTGAGATACATATTAGAAATCAACTCATTAGTTTTCATATTAAATGTATCATATTTAATTTTATAAGTATTCACTCTCATTTATTTAACATTAGTAGTTTCTTCATATGAAATAACTAATGTATCCCAAATTTGAAAAGTAGTTTTACTAGTATACATCCTATTGAATTATTTATCTCCTAAGTAACATTAAAGAAAATTCATGGATTTTCATTTGTTATTATAATCAAGTTTAGTAGCATCATCCCAAGTAGCTTTAGAAGTTGCAGGTAATTCATATTTATCCTCTATAGTAGACAAAATTTCAAAACCCATACTTTCAGTATGAATTTTCATTTTTATTTTCCACTGATCATAGTTGTTTCCATTAAATAAAGGAAGTATGTTAGTAGAATAAACTATTATCCATTTAAAGAACTAAATTTAGAATTAAAATAAATTCAACATCTTTAACATGACTAAAATCAAAATTTAAAATATTTTGAAAAAAATTTCACACCAAATTTTGGTCAGAGTAAGTATCTCAAGAGGGGGGGGATTGAGTAACCAATAAAAATTTATATCCAAAATAGGTTTAAATAAAATCTATTGAATAATTAAACCAACCCAATTAATCAAAATAGCAGATCGAAATAAGTTTTAATCTTTTAAACTATTTGTCAAAGAATGATCAAGTCTCAGTTAAAGCAATTATGAAAACTAATTTAACTTTTTAAATAAATTTACTTAATTAAAATCTTATATAAACACTAATTAAGACTAACTATCAAAGTAGTGATTTATTTATTTTTTAAAAAAAATGCAGTTTAAAGCATAGAAAAAAAACAAAAAAAAACAAAACACACAACAAAATAAATAGAAGAGGTTTAGTATCAAGACGAGACCTAATCCTATACACTTGAAAATTATTTGCTAACAATCATATTATATAAAATAATCTTTGATCCACAACCTGGATCAGGTATAAAATAAAAAAACAGTTTTCCAAGCCACACAAGACCTCTTCCATAATAACCATGGGAAATAAAACAAACATAGGCCACACAAGGACCTCTTCCAAAAAACGTGAAAAAAGGGTAAAAATGGAGTTGAGAATATATCGAGTATCTTCCAGTTAAGTATAAGAGACAATGTGAATGTAATATATAGGGTAAACACACATTGTTAGTAATGTAAATAATATAGATAGAAAGAGAAAGTAAATATGAAGAAAAGATAGAGTTTCTCTATCTGATGTGACTTGAAGCTTGTGACTCATTGTATGTAGCTTAAATAGAATCTTGAATTATGTTTCTAAATATTTTAGTAGAATAGAGTGTCATGAACTCTTTTGTTATGAATGTAGGAAGGAACTGGATGTTTTATGTGCTCCTCTTTCTCACAATCATGTGTAGGTAAGATACATCATGTAAGATCTCAGCAAATGACACTCTTCAGGTTCTTACAATATGGTTTTAGATCACTTCTAATGTACATGTATATTTTTATCTAGAACTTATACATTTTTGAATGAGGGATTATGCTACTTCATTAAACAAAAACATTCAAGTAGAATCATCTAGATCCTATTCTCCTCATACTGGATGATTGGAACAAAAATTAACGTATATCTACAAAAAAATTAAGAACAATCATTAAAATATCCCCAGACATTAAATTCAATAATATATCCGTTATAAATATTTAATTCAAAATAAAATAGATATAATCCCAATGATTATTTTTAACGGTGAGACAAACTATGACAGTGACTCAGGATGGCGATGAGTCATGCTAACGATAAGTCATCTCAATAATAGGTAATTCCAACACCTTTTTAAATTTCCATTATGATGGTAGGTCATCTTCAATGGTGACTCATTTTGGCAGTAGGTATTTTTGAAACTTATCCAATTTTTCATCCCGAAGGTGACTCTTTTCTGATGGTAGGTGTTTTCAACACTTAGCCAAATTTCTTGGTTCAATGGTGTGTCATCCTATGACAGTGAGTCTTTCCCATACTTAGCTAAAAAATACATACCGATGGTAACTCATTATTGATGGTGGGTGTTTCCTATAATTTTCTAAAATTT
Source organism: Viscum album (assembly GCA_963277665.1). Taxonomy (NCBI): domain Eukaryota; kingdom Viridiplantae; phylum Streptophyta; class Magnoliopsida; order Santalales; family Viscaceae; genus Viscum; species Viscum album. The sequence continues at coordinate 1,787,370,998 of OY728126.1, read as the reverse complement.
TCATCCTAATGGTGAGTTATCCCTATCGGTGACCCATCTTCAACAGTGCGTCATTTATGGTGGTGAGTGTTTCCAACACTTGGACAATTTTCTCACCAATCTTCCTTATATTATAAAATGATATAATTACACATAAAACTCATTAATAGAGTAAGAAATATGATTTTGTGATCATTAAAACTATGGTTCAAACACTTTATTTATTCCTTTTCTCTAAATAGGTATCTCCCTAGGGATTCTTCATAGGTTACATGGATCACCACTATATAACAGGGAATATTTGAGTGAGAATTCCACATAGATAGTGGGATTGATGCTTCCATGATAAGCATTAGCTTCAATTCCCAACCCATGATCACTCCTTCTCTTACTTTCTAATGGATATTATTCCAGATATTCTTCTTATTGGATACCCAATTTGGTTAGGAAGTTGTGTACAAGAAATATTTAATATCCCCTAGGGATTTTATATTTTCCATGTGGATAACCTTTTCATTAATGGTTTTGATCTCTTACTCTCTTATCAGCTCGACTTCACCTTATATAATATTCTTATCCATTCTAAAATATACATTAATTCTTTAAGACACTCTAGTAGATAGATCAAAATATGTAGGGAGTATTTTAGTGACACAAATAGTGTTGGTATGCTGACATTGTATACATTGAGATTGCATAGTCTATTGAATAATTGATTCTTCTTGTATTAGAATAATAAGATCTATTTATATTATTCATTATTTTAATTGGAAATGAATAATATTTTTTCTTAGAAACCACCTAGGTTGATTACATAGACCACAGTGTGGTGTTTTAGGAAGAATCACGTTGATGACTTCTCTTTCTCCAAAATGGGGAATCACAACAATATGTTTGTTCTCCCTAACACAATATTGGGATTTTCTATAGACCACATTGTGTGGGGTTCACTGAATGTGATGACTACATAGCCTACATTGAAGTGGAATTAATATCATGATTATTGACACAAATAGAATCCAAGGTTGACACTAAATTAGGTTCAAATGTGGGCAGTGTTGTGATTGTGACATCTTATTGAGATTTGACATAGAAAACATTGGAATCTGATGCTCTATAAAATCGTGACATGGAAAAAAATTCTTGAATTATTATTCAATTGGGTACCGATGTAGACAATATTCTATTAATGTCACTATCCATACTTTTTAGATGGTAAACGTTCTCCATGTATCCTTATCTATATTGGATTCCTAAAATAAAATAAATAAATATGTTAGTTATATTAAAATTATAATAAATAAATAAAATGAATAAAAACATTAATTAGCATAATATACAAATTATACAATGATAAAATCACCAAATAATTATATTCAAGTATTAAAATATATGTTCAATGATGATGTTTCAAATTTATTCTAAAAATGTCATGAAATAAGAATTAAAGTCCATGTTTCCAAAAATGAGTATGTAAAACCCTAAAAAGTTATAACTCAATATAATACAAGGTATTTCAACATGAAATACATAAAAATTATATCAAAAAATGATAGGAAATATTTGTACAAATTTTCAATAATTAGCCTAATCCATTTATTTTTAATGAACTATCATTACTTAAAGTCCCCAAACCACTATCAGGACTTTCAATATTCTTAAATATATTTACATATACAATCATATATTATGAATAAATACTATTAATAATCTATGAATTATCCTTTCTTATTTATTTTAAAAAAACTTAAATAACCAATGTTTTTTTGTATTTTCTTATTCATTGAACTTTATCAGCTCTAAAAACTTGCTACAATTGTATTGATAAAATATTTATAAATTATTCATCATAATGACTAGTTTAATAAAATATTCCATATAATTATTCCAATATATCAAATCAGTGTCCATAGGCTCCATAATACTCAAAATATCATGAAAATATCATTCTTTCATAATAATATGACTTTTATCTAGAATATTCTGGTTTCTGTTTAGAAACAAGCTGAGTATCTTGTTGCCTTTTGTTTGGAGAAATATTTCACTTCTAGTTTTCCATATCTTATATTGTAGTAAGAATATATTTTTCATGATTTTTTTTGATCCAAACATGTCCAGAATTGGTTTTAGAACCTATAATGCTAGTTGAAATATATTTTACAAATTTAAAATTTTATAGAGAAGATTTTTCCTTTTTCTTTGGGTTAACATTCTTAGTATCTTATGATGATTCAACCTTTACTTCAATATATTTTTTATTTTTCTCATGTTATTTTCATCATAAAGATATATTGAATGTGTCTTATTTAGTTCCATTTATTTAGAAGTATATTTTTCATTATAATTCTATAAAATCTTATCATGTTCTTCAACTTTGACTTTTAATAGTTTGAGTTCTTCCTTTTAATCAACTTCTCTCTTGAGTATTACAGATTAATTCTCCTTGAACTTCTCAGTATCTTTCTTTAACAAACCAATAACCTTCTTGAGATTTTTATTTGGATCAATACATGCCTCAAGTTTAGATTTTTTCATGTTTTCAATATATATTCCTTCTTCTTATTAAAGGATATTCATGATTTTCAATGTGATATATGAAGGTTCTATGTTTTTCAGTGATATTCAATTATTATGTGTCACTATTTTGTGTAGATCTTCTATCTTTATCTATAATCAAAAAATTTATTCTCTTACTTCATGATTTTTTTTCTTATTATAAATTAGTTTCTTTCCCTTTTTAAAATTGTAACGTATATCCCATTATTGATTTAGAATAATTTCTTATTTTTTATCTTCTTCAAAATCATCACTCCTCTTCTTTGAAAAAAAAACTTCAAAATGTCCAATAACACCATAGTTAAATCATTTTAAGGGAATCTTACCTTAGTATTTTCCTTTTAAATTTCTATTTTTTTGATATGAGAGACATAATTTTCTCATATTTCCCATCATGTTCCTCACCATTTCAGAATAATTTGATGAATCATCTTCATTCTCTTTGATTTTAAGATTCTTAATTGCCTTTAAAGAAAATTCCTTATCCTCTTTGATATATTTTTTGAAAACAAGATCTTGTATCATCTCATATGCATTGATATTCTAGATTAATATTAAATAGACAATTTAAGTTCTAAATCACTCTTATGTAGCTAGTTTAACATTTTAATCCTTTTTAGAGAACTTAAATATCCTTTGAAAATTTCATTTTATTCTTATGAAAGCTCTATATTAATCATACATAGTTACTTGACCATCAGAAATACACATATATAGTTTTTCATCTTCTCTCCAGGCTTCTTGGTGTCACCCAAATTTACCCAAGTTCTAAGGTTAAAGCGGTCGCTTGCAGTGCAGCTTGGGTTGTCGAATCCTCAGAGACCTAAGAAGAACCTTTAGACACTCAATAAAAAGAGATGGATTTTTGTCTATGAATTGGACAACTAGGGTTGATTTTATATGGTTTTAAAAAAAGCACTAAAAGATCTATGTGAGTTCAAATTATGAGAAAATGAGTTGATCCTAGGTTATTTCTCGGGGTGGATTGGATGAATTATCTTTTTCTTTTACAATTTCAATTTCATTAACTTGAGAAGAATTCATGAAATGAATTCAAACTACACTCATAACTTACTAATTAAAAACCACCAAAAACACATAATAATAACCTATACACTTGTAGGATCATTTTCATGAGCACTCCAAGGTAAAGAATCTAATTAGCACATAAAAGTGGGGCGAATAAATTCAATAAGGAAGAGGAAGAGAGAAAATAATTTAATGAAATAAAATAAGATAAAAGAAATTAATAACATTTAGAGAGTGATAAATAACATCCCATCCATCCCCTTGCTACCCCCTTGGATCAACCCATAAAAGAGCTAGCCCTCCATTGATAACATGTTCTCAACGGAAGTGGGAAGTAGACTTACGAGGGTGGAATTGAAGAAGTAAAAACTCAAAAATAAAGTTCACTCCACCATTGTGTGAATAAAATCACAAGGTTTGGTGTGAAAAAGTTCACACCTTAAGGCAACAGTATCAAGGTGATATTAATAATAACAGAAAAATAGAAGAAGAAGAACTTTTATTGAAAGTTAATGTGATTTGAACAACTTACATGAGAAGGAAAAATGCTACAAAGACAATTTGACATAATAACATTACAATCAAAACAAAGCTCCAAGATCCCTAAATACTCCACCAGTACTGCCTTAAATAGGAAAAAAGGAATCCTTTGGCCGAGCCACCACTCCCCAAGTCCTTTTAATTAAATTTGGTGGGCCAAGGTAGGTGGAACATTAATGTAGAGAAGACTTTTCCACTTCTTGCCCCGAAGTTGCATCCATCTTGCATCCACCGTAAAGACACGCAGAAAGGACCTTCTAGAAGACAGAATTGGAGTGGGACATAAAATAATTAAATGAATAACCTGATGTACCCTAACATCCTGTAAAATTTCAGCCCAAAATAATAAGCCTTTCTTGAGATATGATTTAAATGGTGGGCTGTTTTTCTGGGCCGCAGAATCTATCCCAGAATTTCATCTTCAACTTGGGATGCCTTAATCACCACCATGTAGGACGAATTAGCACTGTATCCAGAATAATTATTTGTTACTATATATTTATTCTAGTCTCCTATGAAATTTGGGCTTAAGTGGGCCTGTATTGTGGGCCCCACATTCTCATCAGTGGGATGATATGCAATCTTCCTTCTCTAGAATTGTTTCCTTTCATCGCCAAATATCCCCATCATCCTTTATGAATTTTCCATTGATCCCTGAATGAAAAATGTTCATATTTAAGTTTATATAAATTTACAAAAATATTAAATTAAAATATTGATAATTACATTCTTTAAAATTAGATGAAACATTGGGCCTAAATTGGTACATATTAGGCATGAAGTGCACAAATGATGAGAATGGATGTTCAAAATTAAAATCCACTAACTCAAGACCATAAGATAAAAAATGAAAATTTAATAACATTAAAATGTAATCTAAATATGTGTTTTTATTGGATAATCACTTCTCCAAACTTATCCAATCAAAAAAATAATCTAAAAACATTTCCTCACACTTTTATACTTCTCAACTAACGTTGACAAAAAAATACAACGATCCTTCAACATTTCCATAGGTTCTTCAGTAAACATATGTAAATATATATAAATATAAATATTTTTATATATATGTTCATGTAAATATATAAATAAAATATATAAATGTATCTATAAATACATTATACATTATAATAACCATTATATAAATAAATATTCATATATAAATGAATTTATGATTTAATTCTATAAATATATTATAAATAAATTATATAAATATACCATAAAGATGTTATATAAAAGTATTTAAATACATTATATAAACATATATGTAAATATACACACACATTTTATAATTTTATTTGTAAATAAATTATATATATAAATACACATATATAAATTCATTTATGATTTAATTATATAAATATATTATAATGACATATATAAATATAATATATTATACAAATGTATTTAAATACATTATATAAATATATATGAAAATATATAAATATATATATAAAAGTATTTATGATTTAAGTATATAAAAAATATCCATTATATAAATGTATTTAAATAAATGTATTTATGCATCTATGTATATATGTATTAATGAAAACATGAAAACATGAATACATACATAAATATGTATATATATATGTATGAATGTATGTATTTAAATATATGAATATATATATATATATAAATATATATTATTTATTTGAGATTTACTACAAAATGAGTTGGTTTGGTCTTTTTACTGGTGCATGTCAATAGGGGTTTAATTCCCTCCACATTCAAATTTTTTGGGTAGGAAATTTAGTATTCACACAGTGAAAAAACTACTAGAGATTCATGTTTATTAAGTACTACCCTTTATCATCACTAAACAAAATTTAATGATAAAGGGAAGACTTTTATCAGCACTATTTAAAAGTGATGAGAAAGGTGACCGTGTAACATACTATTACTAGTTTTTAGGTAATCCTCAACCCTTACTTTGATTGTGATTTTTTTAGGTCTTGTCTTGGGTTATTTTGGGAGAATTTTTAAATTTTTATAGGTTTTCTAGGCTGTGCACAGTTGGCGTATGGTTTTCCCAAACCATACTCCCCTTAGTACAAACTGTGAAACTTTGGACAGTGGGAGTTTTCATGGTTGGTGCATGGTTTTAAAAACCACGTTCCCACCTAGTTGAATCCGTGTACCCTAGTAGAGGGTCACACAATTAGGGTTCACGTTTTGTCTAACAGTGTGACCCTACTTAGCTAACTGTACACGTGATAATTTTTTATTCTGAAAATTATTTTAAAATTTATCGAACCAATGTTTAATCCATCTATTAACCCTAACTTGACCAAAGTCGATTTCCTAGGTCTTTGAGGCTCTCAAGAACCCTTTTTGGATTCTCTAAACCCATCCTTTGGTGGATCGAAGTGCGGTGGATTTCATCTGATCCCTCTCCGGTAAGTTATTTTACTCTCATGTGTCTTATCCCAATATCTCTTTATCTCCTACTTAGGAAGTGTTAGATCATCATATTGTTGATGGATCTAAACTTTGTTGATTTTAATATTAATTCTAGGTTTTGTTTCTTGATCTCCTTTTCCATCATTATTCTTTGTCGAAACCCATTGTGGGCATTGTGCGTTGTGATTCCGATTAAAGGTAGGTTGTTCCATTTGAGTTTTTCAATTTGATTAAACCTTGATTTTATTATCATTTTAAATTTATTTCTATTTATTTTTAAAAAACAAATTTGATACAAATTGGAATTTGAATTTGATATGGTGTGGTTTTTTGGAAAACCCCCAATTCTAATGGAATTGGAATTTGGGGCATATTTTGAAATTGATAGAAATGATGAATTAATTTGAGAATTGTTTTGAGAAAATAGATTAAATTTAATTTTTTAAAACCTATGATTATTTTTTTATTTAAAATTCATGAATTTATGAAAAAACCATGTTTTGGTTTTGAAAGTGAATTGGAATTTTAAAAAGGGAAATTTGGGTAATTGAATTGTGAATGATGAATGATTTGAAATGAAATGATTTTCCCTCTTTCTATTGATTTATTGAGAACATGTGATCCTGGGTAGTTAGTAGATTATTTGGAAAAATAATGCTAGTATGGTAATTCCTTAGAGAAGGATTAAAAATGATAAATCTAACAAAAATATAGTTAGGTAGATGTTATCCCCAATGGGATGTTGATAAGTCCTATTCAGCCTGAGACCGTGGTATGTGTGTACACATATTTCTATGATCACTAATATGAGAGTGTGAGTATCATATAACTATAAACTATCACACTATAGGCTATATGAACATGGTTCTTGTTGTTATTACTTTGATATATATTCCATTGATTTATGAAATAGTTTTATTCATGCTAGCTGATTTATATAAACTATTTTATATAAAATGTTTATTAATCCATTGTTTGAAATGTTTTATATCATTTTGAAATGAAATCATGTTTTGTTTTAAATATGAAATTGTACCACCATGCCTTATTTTATTTAAAATTGAAAGAATTATTTGGTTTATTATTATGGAACACTTGGTAAGACCCTACTATGATTTATAGCTCGCACCCTACCTTTGCCTTCTGGCATTTCTAGATTTCCTTTTTTCAGGACCGAGAAAAGGGAAATTTACTCTTATAGGAGGTGGATATTCTTGATCCTTTAGTCTTGGAGTGATGTTTCCTTTGGGATGGTTGTATTTTGTTGACTACTTTGATGATGTACTATTTTGGGTTTTGATATACCTATTTGATTTATGGTACTTTCTCCCTATGGAGTCTTGAGAATGTTGACTTGTTTCTTTTATCTTTCATTCTATATGTGGAAAATTCATTCTCTATATTATCTTGTATGATTATAGGTACTAGTATCCAACCTATGGGGATTGATAATTCCTTTCGGAAAATGCTAGTACTGGATCAAGTATCAGGGTACCGGGGTATCTGGGCCGATTCATGACAAAGTGGTATCAAAGGTGTAGGTTGTACATCTTTCATTGATATTAGTATGAAATTTGGAGTTCCTTGTTGGTACTTAGGTGGTATTTATGAGTGAGTTCCTAGACAATATCACCATAATGAGCCTTAAGTTATCAAGGGTGGTTTAGGAAAGAAATATTGAGGAATAATTTGAACTACTTCCAGTGTTTTCCCTACTTTTGGTTTTGATAGTTGAAATCAAAATATTTTTTTTATATAGAAGGATTAATTTCCATATTGTTCTTATTGAGTTGTTAATATGAATAATCTTATGATGTCTTCAATTTTGTTTAATGATATTGTGTAGCATCATTCCTCAAATAAGACATGTGAATAGGCTTTAGGATGAAGTTTCTGGTGAACCACAATGAGAAAATCCTCCCATGGGATGGAATCACATTAAGATTATTGTGCATGCTATCCAAGCTCTGGGATAGGCACCTACACCCATTCCCATTCAGGATCTAGTTGTGGAACCTCAAAGGGATGAATCTTGGAATCATGCTCAAGATTTTATTCTTCATAAGCCACTAGTGTTCCAAGTCTCTAATTCTCCTCAAGAGGTTGAGGATTAATTGATAAAGATAGATATTATTTTAGAGTTCTTGGAAATTACTGATTATATTAATGTGAAATGTACCACCTTCAAGATAGAGTGACCTAGTAGGAGATAGTGGGATGTAATGAAAATGGTGAAGAAGCATATGCGTTTATAGTAGAATGACTTTAAAGTTATTTTTACTGACTAGTTCTATCCATAGTCTATGGTGCTGGCTAAGGGTATGGTGTTCTTCAAACTTGAGAAGACTGACATGACCATGACAGATTATGCAAATCACTTTTCCAAGATTGTGTAGTTTTCACCTGAGATTTTATCGAATGAGAAGATTAAGACTCAATGGTTTGAGATGTGAATTTTATATTATATTCATTCTTAGGTTTTCTTATTGAATCTCACTTCTTATGTTAATGTGCTGGATAGGGAATTGATGCCTGAGATTGATCTGGATAGTAAGTTAGGGTTAATGGGAGTTCCTTTTTTTCTTAGTGTTAGTTCAATGAGTTCCTTTAATGGAAAGATAAATCTTGATGAGTATCATGATAGATCTTGATATAATGGTTCTTCTAGACCTCCTATAGTGACTAGAAGAGGCCCTTTTACTTTCTTCCAGTGTGAAAATATTGGGAATTCAAAATGGGTTTCCATTAAGGCACCCATTATTTACAGAACCTATGGATGTTTAGGAAAATTATATAAATTATATTATATATTTTCTACCCCATGTAGTGGAACAAGATCATCAGAACCTAAAATTACTGCGGTGCAATCAGATGCTTCAATATCTAAGGGGTTCCAGCCACATGCATCCAGAATAAAGCATATTCACATAGTGGAAGTGTCTACAGAGAGGAAACTGATATAGGTCTAGTGACTATGAGAGGTATTATCACTATAGCTTCATCTTTATTGATTGATTGATTTGATACTAGTGTATGTAATTCATTTATATCGACTCGTATTGTGAACCTTCTAAATCTTCCTATGAATCTTGTATGTTATGTGATGGATATTACTACACCCCTCAGAATGAAGAGAAAGAAGGGTATCTGTTGTCCTGCTTATATTTTCTCTTTATCATAGATTGATATTACTTGGTATTTTTTAGTTCTTAACATAAAACCTCTTGATGTCATTATTGGGTTGTATTTGATCATTTCTAATAAGTTTCAAATTGAATATTATCTCTAATGAGTCTCCTTTACCATGCCTCATGGGGTATGCTGCGTCTTTTAGGGAGAATGGAACCTAAGCTTGAGTAGAGATGAAATTTTTTATCTAGAGTTGAGGGAAGTAATATTAGTGTTTGATTTTGACCCAGATTGGGAATCTTTGAGTGATGATCTCCTTCCATATATCATCAAGTCTCTTGACATTTTTACTTCAGACTTCTCTAGCTTTCCACTGGTAAGAGAGGTAGAGTTATATATTGATGTAGTACCTAATACTCAGCCAGTATATATACCTTCTTACCATATGAAATCAGTTGAGATAAAATAGTTGAAGACCCAATTAGATAATTTTTTAGAGAAAGTTTTTATATGTCGAGTGTGTCACCTTTGGTGGCACCTGTTATATTTGATAATAAAGTTGATGGAACACTTCACCTATGTGTTGATTATAAAAAAAAAGAGTTATGGTAAAGAACAAGTATCAATTTCCATATATTGATGATATATTTGACTAGTTGAAAGGGGAGAAGTAGTTCTCGAAGATTGATCATAGATATGGTTATCACCAATTGAGAATAAAAGAATCTAACATTTAGAAAACCACCTTCTAGAGAAGGTATAACCATTATGAGTATCTTGTCATGCCATTTGGTATAACCAATGATCCTATAGTATGTATGGATTTAATGAACATGATATTCCATGAGTATCTTAATATGTTCATGGTGGTATTTTTAGATGACATCCTTGTTTACTCTAAGTCCATGGAGGATCATGTACATAATCTGAGAGAAGTTTTGGAATTATTGAGGAATCACCGACTTTATGAGAAGCTATCAAAATGTGATTTATGGATTCATGAAGTGAAGTTCTTTGGAAACATGGTCTCAAAAGATGGTATCTCATTTGATCCTAAGAAGGTGAAAGCTTTTATAACATGGGATCAACTGAAAAATGTTTTTGATATTAATAGATTCTTGGATTTATTTGGGTATTATCACTAGTTTGTAAAATATTTCTCAAAGTTGGATTCTTTGATGAACACTATCACTCGTAAGGGAGTGAAGTTTGTTTGGTATGATAAATGTTAGAGTTAATTTGATGATCTAAAAAATCTTTTTACTTTTATGTTGGTGTTAACTCTTCTAAAGTCCAAGAACTACTATGTGGTCTTCTGTGATGCATCAGGTTCAAGTTTGGGATGTGTTCTCATATAGGGTGATCACGTGGTATCCTATGGATCTCGGCATCTTAGGACACACAAGAAGAATTATATAACCCATGACCTTGAATTCGCAGCCATGATGCATGTTCTTAAAAGTTAGTGGAATTAACTTTTCATATAAAGGTTTACTATGTTTAATGACCAAAAGAGGTTGAGTTATATCATTTCTCAAAAAGATTTGAATCTTAACTAGTGGAATTGAGTGGAGTACCTACAATATTTTAATTTCTACATTTCTTATACCCCATGAAAAGGGAATTTCATTACTGATGTATTGAGTAGGAAACTTCCGACCCAGGTCATGAAAGAACCATCAGAAGAGTGGAACTTGATGATTATTTTTTCATAGTTTCATTTAGGAGTTTGGGAAATAGGGTACAAGGTTTTCTCAGCTAGTGTTCAGTTGACCTTTGATTTTCTTGAGATGATTCTTTAGGAACAACATCTTGATGATGAATTTTGTGGTGTTAGAGACTCTCTTTATAGTGGGGATACTATTTCTGAGTGTTAATTATACATGGAGGGTATTCTATGATTTTAGAATAATTTTTTTGTACTATTATATATGAGGAAATCAATGATGTGGGATTTACATAATTCCTAATGGTATGCTCACCCAAGGATAAACAATATGTTCTATGATATGAGACATCAATTCTGGTTTCTAGGTATGATATGGGGCATTGCTAATTTTGTATCTCTTTGTTATACTTTGCAACAGGTCAAGGATAAGAACCAGAGACCTTCAAGTTTACTTCAGCCACTTCTAGTGCTGACTTGGAATCGGGATGTGATCTCTATATAATTTTTGGTTGGGTTTCAACATACCTATAGGAATAAGAATGCGATATGGGTTGTGATCGATAGGCCAAACAAATCGGCTCACTTTATACCCATTAATGATATAACCAAAGTTTGGGAGTTGGGAAATATCTATGTAAAAGAGATTTTTTCATTTGCACAGAGTTCTATCCACTATATTCTTTGACAGGGATCCTCATTTTACTTATCACTTTTATAGAGGCCTCTAGGAGGCACTAGGATCTCAGGTTCATTTGAGTATGGCATACCATTCATAGACAAATGACCAAACAGAGAGAGATATATAGATTCTTGAGGATATAATTTGTTCCTATGTTCTTGACTTTGGTGGAGCTTGGGATGACCATTTGGGACTAGTTGAGTTTGATTATAATAATAGTTACCAGTCTATGATCAGAATGGGTCTATTTGATTCCTTATATAGATAGCCTTGTAAATCTCCTTTGTGTTGGTTAGAGATCAGTGAAAGTTCCTTGATCGGACTAAGCTTGGTTAAATAGATAACAAAAAATATTTAGTTTCTTTATCATATAATTTTGATGGCATGAATCTAGTATAAATATTATACTAATTTTCATTGTAGAATGTTGGATTTTTCAGTTGGTGATGAGGTGTTCTTGAAAGTTTCACCTTGTTCAGGTCATCGATGGCTTGGGAGGTAAGGGAAGCTTGATCCTTATTTTGTGGGACCTTTTGAGGTTGTTGATAAGGTGGTAAAAGTATCTTACCATTTATCATTTTATCCATTGTTTACATCAATACATAATGTGTTCCATGTATCTAAGCTATGAAAATATATTTATGATCCATATCATGTTTTAAGCTAGAGTGATCTTGATGTTGTGCCTAATTTATCTATGAATGAGTATCCAATCAGGATATTTTATTATAAGAAAAAGGTAATTCATGGGATTATGATACCTTTAGTCCATGTGATATGGTAGTATGGTTCTGATATGTATGAGACTTGGGAGAGGGAGGCACTAATGGGAGAGAAATGGAATCATCTTTTCGATATGGAAAATTATTGATAGGATTTTTGGGGACAAATACTTTCTATGGTAAGAAAGTTATAACATTATATTAATATTTTTTAGGTATTCCTCAACCCTTGTTTTGATCATGATTTTTTAGGGATTATCTCAGGTTTTTTTAGAAGAATTTTGAATTTTTTGGAGGTTTTTTGGACTGTACACGGTTGGCACATGGTTTTCCCAAACCGTGAACCCCCTAGTATAAACTATGAAACCTTGGATAGTGGGGATTTACATGATCAATGCATGGTTTGAAATACCATACATGCACCTAGTAAAAACCATGCACCCTAGTAGAGGGGCACACAATTATGGTTCACATTTTTTCTAATAGTGCGACCCTGCCCATCTTACCATGCATGCAATAATTATTTATTCTGAAAATTATTTTAAAAATTACCAAACCCCTATTTAATCTGCTGATTGACCCTAAATTTACTAATTTCGATTTAATAGGCCTTTGAGGCTCTCAAGAACCATTTTTTTCTCCTCCAAACCCATTCTTTGGCAAATCAAATTGTGGTGGATCTCATTCAATCCATCTCCGGTAAGCGATTATCCTCTTGTGTGTATTATCCCACTCAATATTTCTCTCCTACTTAAAAATTGTTATATAATCATTATTTTTATGGATTCAATCTCCATTTATTTTAATCTTGATTCTATGTTTGGTTTCATGATCTCTTTCACCATCATTATTCGTTGGTAAAACCCATTTCAGGAATTGTGCATTGTGATTCTGTGATTAAGGGTAGGTGGTTCTATTTGATTTTGTCCATTTGATAAAACCTTTATTTTCTTTTTTCTTGAAATTTATTTAAATTTATTTGTAAAAAACCAATTTTATGAGAATTAGAATTGGTATTTGATAAGCTATGTATTTTGGGAAACACCCCCATTCCAATGGAATCAAAATTTGTGGTGTATTTTGAAATTGATGTAAATGATAAATTGATTTGAGAATTATTTTGAGAAAATGGATTAAATTTAATTTTCAAAAACCTATGATTTTTTATTAAAAATGCATGAATTTATAAAAATTCCATGTTTTAGTTTTGAAAGTGAATTGGCATTTTGAAAAGGGGAAGTTGGGAAATTAAATTGTGAATGATGAATATTTTGAAATGAAATAATTTTACCTATTTCTATTGATTTATTGAGAATATGAGAGCCTAGGTAGTTAGAAGGTTATTTTGGACAAAAATTCTCGGATGGTAATTCCCTAGAAATAGATTTACGATGATAACTCTAACAAAAATTTGGTCTGGCAGATCTTATCCCCGATGGGATGTTGATAAGTCATATTCAGCCTAAGCCTGAGGGATGTGTGTACACATATTTCCATTATCACTGATATGAGAGTGTGAGGATCCTATAAATAGAAACTATTTTACCATATAGACGATGACTATGGTGCTTGTTGTGAATACTTTGATATATATATATATATGCCATTTATTTTTAAAATTGTTTTATTCATATGAGTTGATTTATATAAAATGTTTTATTTAAAATATTTATTAAGCCATTGTTTGAAATTTTTTCCATCATTATTAATTGAAATAATGTTTTGTTTTAAATATGAAATTTTATCACCAGGAACCATTTTATTTAAAATTGAAAGCATGATTTGGTTTATTATTATGAAATTTGTTATGCAATACTTGGCGAGACCCTACTGGGATTTATAGCTCACACCCTTTACCTTTGGAAATTTGTTTATTTGATTCTTCTAGGTATGAGAAAAGGTAAAGAACCTATTGGAGAGGGTGGATTCTCTTTATCCTTTGGTGTTGGTGTGATGTTTCATTTGGAATGTTTGTCTTTTATTGAGTACTTTGATGATGTACTGTTTTGGGTATTGATATACCTATTTGATTTCTGGTACTTTCTCCATGTGGAGTCTTGAGCATACTAACTTTTTTCTTTTATCTTTCACTACATATGTGGAAAATTCATTCCCTATTTTATCTTGTATGATTCTAGGTGATAGTCTCCAACCTATGGGGTTCGAGAATTTCCTTTCGGAAATTTCGGTGCCGGATTGGGTATCAGGGTACTAGGGTATCTAGGCCGGTTTGTGATAGACCTTTATTATCACTAAAAAATCATTGATAAAAGGGTACCTATTGAAAATGATTTTTTAGTATCAATAAAGGTACCAATTTATTCATGATTTTCTTGACGCTGATAAAATGGTACCCTTTATCAGTGCTAAAGTGCTGGTTTCTAGCATTGATAAAAGGTGCCCTTCATAATATATATATATATATTATAAAAAACATATTTAATACATAAATATATTTATATTGATATAAATATAATATATTTGATTAAATATGATTAATATAATACTAAATATGTATTTACACTTAATATGTAATATATTTAGTGAAAAATAGTTTATAAAATAATTAAAAATTAATGTCAATTAAAAATTGATTAATTAGTATTGAGTAATAGAAATTTAATATAATTTTAGTGATAGAAAACATTAATAAATTAATTAATCTTTTAAAATAAGTTAAAAATATGACTTGAACTTCAAATGGTAATAACGTTTTCTCAGTCAAAAAAGGTTTGGTAGGCCTTCAAAACTGAGTTTCTAGTTGAGATACCCTAATTTTTGAACAGTTGATGGAATTTTAACATTGTTTAAGAGGGTATTATTATCTTTTTTTGATGGTGACTAAACTTATTCTTCGATATTACATTCATATGGATGTTATGGTGTTGAAATTTTAATGTTTTTCATATTTCAATTTTTATAACTATATATATACACATATTTTCATATATTTACATATAAAAATTTAGTTGTATAAATATATATCTAAGCATATTTACATATAAAATATATTTATAAATATATAAAAAATATGTAAATAGAAAATAATTTTACTTTTTTATTTAAAATAAAAACATATGGATATGTATATACCTATACAAATGTATATATAATGTTTATATATAAATATGTGTGTGTGTTAATATATATATATATACTATAATATATGTAAACAAATAAAAAATATATAAATATAAATATAAATAAATAAATATATATATGTATGTATTAAAATAATAATATATTATAATATATATATATATATGTATATATATAAATATTTGTTGCAATATATAACTGATTAAATTCACTAGCATAGTGGTAAGGGTGTTTGTTGAGAAAATAGTGAACAGGAGTTCAAATCTCACCCCCTATGAATTAATTCAAGATTTAAGGGGGTGAGGTTATGGTGGAACTAGGGGGAGGGGTCAATTGTTTGTGGTTTCCCCAATGTGGTGTGGTAGGTCCATGTGTGGCAGGAAATATTTTTTCCATATTTTGTTTCAAATATTTTTCCAGTTTTTTCTTTAAAAAAATTTGAAAACCTTTTATCGGCACTGATAAAAGCGCTGAAAAATTTCCTTTTATCATCAATAATTTTTTTTAACACCATGAGGATTTATTATATATTTATTTTTCATAAATTCAATTTCTTAAATATCTTTCATAACACACAACATTAGGTTTTAATAAACCACGATATACTATTAACATTATTATTTAAACAATACCATTATAACCTAGCTGGTAAGTTGGAGGGTATGAGTAGGAATAAATAAATTATTAAAATTATATGGTTTAAACATGTATAACATATTTTCAATGGTTATATATTGATTATAAATAAAATAGTAACTATTTGAAAGAAAAAGAAATGTTTTCTGAAAAACTCCATTTTTTCTAAAAAGCAGTTTAGTTGCACTTTGCACACATAATTTAAAATTATTTCTTACCACTTTTAGAAAATTTATTTTAAAAAATAAACATATTTTTTAAAACAAAATTTAAAAATTATATTTTCTTGAATTTTTGATAATTTTCTGAAAATATTATTATTTTTGATAATAGAGAAAAATACTGATTTTTATTAAAAAAAGACTTTTATTTAAATAATTTTAAAAGTTAAATTATATTTTAAATTGGATTTAAATTAAAATAATCTCATTTATATTACAATTTGAATAATTTATTTCATTTGAATAAATTTTATATTGAATTTTTATATAAAAACTTTTTAAGCTTTTGAAAGTTTTTCTTTGGAAAAACCATTTTTTCAGCAAGTCTGTGAGTTTAATTTTAAATTAATTCTAACAATTATGTGAATTTAATTTGGTAAAATGGATTAAATATTTTTAATCATAATAATTTTTATTATCTAATAAGTTAAAATTAAATTTTGACCAAAATGAATAGTAAAAAATAGTAAAAATTAATTACTACAGTTAAGGCGAAAACGAGTTTACCGGAGGGTTAAACTAAGAAGATAAGGGTTAAAATGGCCTATAAACTTATCCAAAAATAATTTAATATCCACATTTAGATCTTATATCATATAAGGTAATATAATGAACCATTTTGGAGTCTTTTTCCTAAGAAAAATGTGGCTATCAATTTTTCTTTTAAAACATTTCAAGTGTGTCCTCTGCCCCACTTATAAAAGTCAACCCAATCTCATCTCCTATTCACACTTCCAAAACCCTTTTTTGTCCAATAATTGAAAACATATATTCCTAAATTCACAAGACATATCCTATAGGACTTATTTTAATTATTAATCTATCTTAATAAGGCTTTAGGTATAAACCTAAAGAGACTCTTTGAAGAAGAGATAAAATTCTTAAACATGTGTGTTTGTTTTATTTATTATTAAACCTATTTAAAATCATCTTAAAATATTAAAATATAATAAAAAAGTATCCCCTATATACTTATATGTTTTTATATTAATATCATAACCCAAATCCATCTTTACTTCCATCAAATGGGAAACAATACCGTCGATCGCGTGTACGACAGACTACCGCATTGCAAACCGATGTAATTGGTTTTCCATCACCGCATCTCAAGGTAGTATATAATGATGTATTTAACATATTTATATGATATTTATGAAATTATTATACTTATGGAGTTATAATATCACATATACCTTATTTATTTCCATTCCATGGGGGGATACGATAACGTCGCTTGTGTGTATGGTGGACTACCGCCTCACGAAGCGATGTGATTCATTTTTCACTTACACTTTACATAGAAGATAGTAAGTATAAATTTAATGAATATATATGATATTTATTAAATAAAAATACTTATATAAATATAATATCACATATAACTTCTTAACTTCCAATCTGTTGGAAAATAATAGCGCCGCTCATGAGTATGTGTGGACTACCGCCTCCACGCAACAATGTGAAATGTTTTTTAATTTATTTTTACATGGATGGTAATACGGATTTATTTGATTAATATAAATGATATATATGGAATAATAATGATTCTATAAAGGATAATTAATATTTATTTTCCTTTTATTTTATCCATAAATAAAAAATGGAAACAACGTTCATACGTACGTATGATCTACCATCTCCATAAATGGTGTAATCAATTATATATATATATAACTTTTATAGATTACTATAAATACATATAAAATGAATATATATTATATTTATATAATTTTTAAAATTATGGATATTAAAAAACCATGATAGAACTAAAATAATTAAAATTACCAAACCAAAATATAC
The DNA here is from genome assembly GCA_963277665.1 of Viscum album. NCBI lineage: Eukaryota > Viridiplantae > Streptophyta > Magnoliopsida > Santalales > Viscaceae > Viscum > Viscum album. The sequence goes on along the minus strand of OY728126.1, from coordinate 1,787,352,536 downwards.
GTGAAAAATGAAGCAGTTATCACCCAAAACAATGATTTTGATAATGAATGGTTAATAAATGGGTCAAAAAGATATAAGTAAATCATATATGGTATGAAATATATGATTATGGTTATTTAATATATTTATAATAAATATATATTTATTATACAAGAGGTACACACATGTACAAAGGAATCCAGATCTGAGGTAAGGGTTTCTCGTCGCACTTTTACTTTCGTGAGACATATGTCATTTTCACCACTTATTCCTTTGATTTGGTGGATATAATTACCATTTTTATATGTTATATCATGAATATATTTATATTCATGGTATTTAAAATTTTATTTTAATTTATTTATTTCATGAGTATTATGATTCAAATGTTACCAAAGTGGTAAGGGTTTATTTCACAATATCATCATTATTTAGGATTGTCTATGTTTAAGTCTCCATAAGGGGAATAATTTAATATTTATATATTAAAATCAATATATTTTAATATCATATTTGTAATGCCCTAACCTCAGAAGCCCAAAGTCGGTGCATTATTACGTATCATTGGAATGATCACAAAAGATCAAGTCTCGAAAGATCGAATAGTTTAGTAACCTTGGAAGTACTAGATACATTCATAAGGTTTACATTACATTATAAAATGGAAAAAAACAAAAAAATTGTTTCCATAAACAAAACTGAGATCCCATAGACTACCCCTGCAGGTCAGTCATAATATACTTCTTCGCATCCTAGAAAAAATAAAACATAGAATGGGGTGATCTCAGATGCTCAGTAAAGATAACAATATAGAGGAAACTTTCACAAATAAGCATAAACATTTAAGGTAATGTATAAGACTAAAAAAAAGCCTTTTAAACATGAACTTTAGCATAATATGGAAAATATAAAATCAAATAATTCCATTTACATATTCACATGGATATTCTACTTGTAGAATAATCACATTCAATATCAATAGCCACTTTCATAATGATGGAATGCATAATTCCAGACTTTCATAACCACATAGTCAAGGCCTTGTGCCAAGACTACAAATAAGATTTTGTCAAGGCATTGTTCCAAGACAATATTTTGTCTCATGAGACCTACTGATGCATCAAGGAGCTATAACGGGCTCCACCCGTTACTTACTAAGTCCAATGCATTCATTATATGAAAAGGTTTAAACATAACATAAACATTCGTATTAAAACTATCATACGAAATGTCAATAATTTATACATAAACCATGAATGGTGTAAAAATAATAAATCCACAGTAAAACATATCACAAAACATTCAATACAATATGGAAGTTTTATACCATAATAAATCAACTTCAAATAAGCTTAAAATCCATCAAAGGATGTTGACATAGATGAAATCAAAACCTTTTTTAGAGAAACATCTCTTACTATTTTGAAATAATTTAAAAGTCATATAAATGTAAAAGAAAACATTTATTTTAAAAATATTCTTCTAATATTGTAAGGGAATCTTCAATAATGTTATAAAGGTGGAAAATAGCCGCACCCACTGTATAAGTTAAAAAAAATTCTTACCTTAATTTTGTGGAAGAAGTCATAAAGTACCTTATTTGAAAAATGATAGAAAGATTACTTTAAAAACATATAAAGTCAAATAAGGGTATAAATTAATTTACCCCATTTCTAGTAAATAGTATAAATGTTTTTAAATACATTTTTAAGAAACATGGATGTGGATGATAAAGAGGTCCTAGTAGATAATTACGTATAAACAACCTCGAATAATAAAGAGATTGTGAAATTAACCCTTACCTTGTACTTTTACTTGGTTAAGGGTAGGTTAACCTCCTGTATAATGGTGAAATAATTGTTATTAAATTATAAAAGAATCATATACATTAATATGATATCATATACGATCTTTTAATATTTCTTTGTTAATAATATTTTAGTATTATCGTCATTTCGGGTGTTAACTGATTCGTTTTCATTTATATGATTTGTTATGTAAGTAATGTTTGTTATGGATAGGATGTATATTATTAATATTCAGAATGATATTAAGTATTTAAAAATTATTTTTAATCATCTAATGAGAATTATTCTTGAATGGATACGATGGAGAATGAATCTCATCGCGTTCCTGGAGACGGTAATCCGCACGTACGCACGAGCAACAATATCATTCTTTTGATATTAAAATAATATAAAATTGGATGGTATATCATATATACAGAATAATTATCATGTTATATTTATTATTTACATCAATTAGACATCATTATTATACCCATTCAAATAATAATGTATTGAATAACAATTACACCACGACGTGGAGACGGTAAGCCGTACGTACGCACGTATGGTGACATGTCATTCAAAGGATGGATAGAATAATGAATTTGGTTGTACCATATTTATAATAACATCACATTATACATAAGATACTGCACTTATTATTTTAGAATGGAAACAACAAAGAAAGAGGAAGTGGAAGAAGAAAGAAACTTGAAAGAGGTGATGAAATATTTACCTCTTCTTCGGGTTCTTCCTTTTGATTTGATCAAAAGGGATCCTTAGGTTGGATTTATGACTAAAGTAAGAAATCTAGGATGAATTTAGGATAGTTGAGAGGGTATTTGGGTAGAGTTTGGTCAAGAAAAATGGCTTTGAAGGTGTGAATTAGAGAGAAGGGGGAGTGCCCTTTTATAAGAGGGGTGAGGGGCACCTTAGGAAAATTTAGAAATATTATTTTATAATAACATCATTTTCGGTTTCTAATGGATCCAAAATGAATTATTTAAAGTCTAAGGTGGGGATGGGTCGAAAACCACTCAAACAATAGGTTTTAGATAGGTTTGGGTCACTATATTAACCTTATCTTTTAGATTTAACTCTTAGTCAAATAGTTTGACATTTACCATGTCTCTTTGTAGTTTTATATTATATGGTTAATAAACTTACTATATACTTCCAAGAGAACCCCAAGTGGTTCATTAATGATACAACTATCATTAAATAAGTCTTTTGGCTGAATATTAGATTTTTAGAAATAGAATATAAATTAATAATATAATATTTTTTTTAAAAACTTTTTTATGTCAATTTTTACATTATTTGGTATTTTGTTTTTTCTAAATTCATAACAACATTATTACTTCAAAAAAAATTCATCTAACCAACCCTAATATGTCATATTAACCTAGAAAATTAGTGTAATTCATAAAAGTCTCAAATTACATTTATTTAGATATTTATAACATCAATTATTTTAATCTTTCATTAATACGGTAATTAATGCATCATCATTGTGTCATAAATAAATTAAATTATTTAATGTCTAAAAAATATAAATAAAATACCATTATGTAGGAAATATTTCTAATGAATATTTATAGTCGAATTTATCTTATGTGTAACACTATATTAAAAATGTTTTAGTTATTAAACTTTTAATTTAAGACTTTTAACTCTTCTTTGAATTAAATAATAATAAATGTCCTAATCTAATCCAAGTGGACCTAAAGGATCAAATTTTATTGCTGAGGTTGTTTTTCGTCAAATTACACTTATCCAATAGAATTAGGACATGTTTTAGGGTAATAATAATATCATTTTTACCCTTAATTACCATATTTACTTTTAACCGTAGTAAATAAAAGTCAAAAGTTACTATTCACCAAAAATTATTTTTATCTTATTGAACCAAATTTTTCTTACTGATATCAACCGCGTATCTCAGATTTTTGAAATTCAATTCACAGAAGCGGTAAAATTAAGTTTTATTCAAATTTGCAAATGCTCCTAGGAGGTGGGTAAAAGACGGTTAAAAAGTTCAATATTTTTTTTTATATATCTAAAATTATTATAAACTAACTCCAATGAATTAAATTGAACTTATATAGGTATTATGTATCTATTTTGACCCAAAATAAATTTAAATAAAATAAATAATTATAAAAATTTGGTTTTAAACTATAACTTAGTGTTTTCACTATTCATCAAAAATTAAAAGTTTTCAGAAAAATACCAAAAATTCATCGTAAGATAATTTTGATATTATGAATTCAAAAATAAATTATATTTTACCATTTTCAAAACATATAAGTTTCATTAATTAATTTAAAATTAATTCCCATTTTCAAATCCAAAAAGTGTATTTTTAAGAAATAATAACTATCAAAAGATTGACACTTGTTTATGTCCAATTTTTAAGTGAAATTACTTACAATGACCATCATTGGATTAAATGGTAAAAATATAATCTAATTATACTTCCAATCTATTAAAATTTATAATTCAACACTATAAATTATTTTGATTAAAAAAGTTTTTTTTCAGTTAAAATATATTATTTTTTACTATTCACCAAAATATGAAAGTTATAAAAAAAACCAAAAATTTATTGAAACTAAATTCTTATGTCCTGATTCTAGAGAAGAATTTTATTTTGTCCAATTGAATATATAAAAGTTTCAAATATTAGATTTAAAAAGGGTTTTCCCTTAAAAGGTGGTAAAATTGCATTTTTTGAAAAATAATTCTTTTATCTAAAAAAATGAATTTGTTCTTACATTATGTATAAGAAATTCATAATATGGATTCTAAAATTATAAGTATTATATAAAGTTTGAAATTCAGTTAATACTATTAATAACCACTTTTGAATGAATAGTTTGGTAAGTCGTGGTGCGCTTGAACTCAGTGTTGCGTGTAGTGCAAGTTATTGCATTACTTTGAAGAAATAAAATACTATGAAATCTTGGGGTGTCACATTCTTCCCTCCTTTAATAAATTCCATCCTCGCAATTTGAAATTGTTCTTCAAAAATAAAAGGTTGAAAATAGAAAATACCTTTGTGGGAAAACCCACATCAGAAATTGGGTTAATAAAATTTAGTCTTAATAAGAGGAAAAGAGGAATGAAAAAGTCACCACCAAATTATGATCTTGATTAGGAGAACATTGGTGGAAATTAGAGACACATAATTGGAGAAAAAATGTAAATATTTATAGGTAGTGACCGAGGTCATTAGTCATAAACAATTATAGAATTGAGGGCCTCAAAGACATCAATCTATGATGATTTAAAATATCATCTATTCAACAGAACATAAGGTATTAGGATAAGACATTTTTAGTTTTAATATCCCTTACCTAAAGTTTAAGAATTAATTTCTTTATAGAATAAGAGAAGAAAAAAAATATACTTAACAAGTAGAGTTCCATCCTTTAACTAATTTCTACCACAAACTCATCTTTCCCTCTAAAAGATAATAGAACTTAAAAAAAAATTCTATTTATCATATTCGTATAGGGTTAAAAAAAACGAATTTATAATTCATCTACCAGACCTTTAAAAAAAACTAAATTATTCAATCCATGACATCATGTGGGCTAGTGCTAGGTGATACACCCTTTTCACCCTTTGGTTGCGGGTTCAAGTCTCGCAGCCTTGCCAGACGCGATGGGTTGCCCCCCGACCTCTGGGTTGTCCTTTTATGGAAATCCAAAAATAATATCAAACTAGAATTATCCAAAATACTTTTATCCAAACTCACAGTCCAAAATTTATAAGGAAGGTAAACACAATGAATATCCTTTTTTCCACATAATAACATGTGAACACCTTCATCATGTATTCTTTTAAAACTCCGAAACATCCTGAATTACCATAAAACCTTATTGATTACAATCATGCTCCATTATTCCTTATAGAATACTGGATATACTCCTTCTATCCAAAAATGTTGTAAACTCCAACAATGATGAAATATACAAATCATTAATTAGTTTTAAGGTATTCAAGAATATCCAATATAATTTATCCAAATCAACCATATCTTATTCCAAAATTACTACCTCATTATCGGGACCATATTAAGAATTACCTTTCCTTCAACCATGTATTTTCCAAAAAGTGTAGCTTACTATTAAGTCACTTTTCTTAGAACCATATAATCTCAAATCCTCAATAAAATAGTACTACAATACAATCCTTATTTATCTCCATAATTCATATAACCAGTATATTGCTTATACAACACTCAAATGAAATAATTCTATAATAACAACATAAGAACACTAGTCATTCCTCTTCATCTGAGGTAGTATCATAACTTGATTATTATCCAATAGCATTATTTACGGTATACTTTGATGAATGGGACATTGATTCACGTAGTGTCCCAATGCCTTGCAGACGAATCATTTTACATTTGAAACCTTTTTCTTACCCTTGAAATCACGTACTTGGTGTACTTTTTCTCCACACTTATAAAAAACTCTCATTCCCTTCAAGAATTTACCAAGGTGATTCTTTCCACAATTATCACATATTGGAAAATCCTTCTTTTCACTCTTCCCTTTATCCATATTTCTCTCTTCCATCATTTTCTTCTCTTGCTTCCCTTCAAAGCCCTAGGATTAAAAGAATTCTTTACTTATCTTATTAACGCATGATAATATTTCTTCATATGATGAGAATACATGGGAGACTATTTCCCTTCTAAATGTTGGCTTAATACCATGAAAGATATGATCCTTCTTACTCTTTGGATCATACATATTGTTGGAGTTCACATTCCATCTACTGGGCGCCATTTATATACAATGCCATACACTAGGTCAGTTTATGAATTGCAATGAATAATTCCAAACTTATAAAATACCCAACGTAAATTGAACAGTTTATGGATATAATACATAATCATAAAAATATTTTCTTTATATACTCATAAATCCTTCATAATGATTTGTAAAGAAAATGAAAATTATCCTAATCATATCCCCCGGGAGTGTCGTAACCAAGAGTGCAGCAAGGCCCGTTGTCGTACACCAGTTTCCATTCGAGTCTAGCTTAAAGAGGTGTTTTCAGGTTTTACCCCTAGGTACATCTGTGCCAGAGCCACCTCTACCTGATCATATCCAGATAGGGATGTATTGCTTGGAAAATTCACAAAATCTCTACAATACCAAAATTTTAGTAAGTTCTTCTATACTAATCCTCAAAGTCTATCTTAGGGCTATGTGCTCTAATAAGAGTTTATCTAAATATAGTTTCCAAGGTTTGTACTAAACTTTCTCTGATACCAACTGTAACGCCCCAACCCCAGAAGCACATAGTCGGTACATTATTACGTATCATTGGCATGATCACAAAAGATCATGTCTCGAAAGATCGATTAGTTTAGTAGCCTTGGAAGTACTAGATACATTCATAAGGTTTACATTACATCATAAAATAGTAAACTATAACAACATTGTTTCCATAAAAAACACTGAGATCCTATCGACTATCCCTACAGTTCAGTCATAATATACTTCTTTGCATCCTGGGAAAAATAAAACATAGAAATGGGTGAGCTTAGATGCTCAGTAAGGTTAACAATATAGCGGAAACTTTCATAAATAAGCATAAACATTTAAGGCAATGTATAAGACTAAAACAAAAGCCTTTTAAACATGAAATTCAGCATAATATGGAAAAGATAAAATCAAATAATTCTATTTACATATTCACATGGATATTCTACTAGTTGAATAATCACATGCAATATAAATAGCCACTTTCATAATGATGGAATGCATAATGCCAGACTTTCATAACCACATAGTCAAGGCCTTGTGCCAATACTACAAATAAGATTTTGTCAAGGCCTTGTTCCAAGACACTAGTTTGTCTCATGAGACCTACCGATGCATCGAGGAGCTATAACGAGCTCCACCCATCACTTACTAAGTCCAATGCATTCCTCATATGAAAAGATTTAAACATAACATAAACATTCATTTTAAAACTAGCATATGAACTGTCAATAATTTATCCATAAACCTTGAATGGTGTAAAAATAACACACCCACAGTCAAACATATCACAAAACCTTCAATACAATATAGAAGTTTTGTACCATAATAAATCAACTTCAAATAAGCTTAAAATCCATCAAAGGATATTGACATAGATGAAATCAAAACCTTTTTTTAGAGAAACATCTCTTACTATTTTGAAATCATTTAAAAATTAATATAATTATAAAAGAAAACATTTATTTTGAAAATATTCTTATAATCTTGTAAGGGAAGCTTCGACAATGTTATAAAGGCAAAAAATAGCCGCACCCGCCGTATAAGTTAAAAAAAAAATTCTTACCTTAATTTTATCGAAAAGGTCATAAAGTACCTTATTTGGAAAATGACGGAAAGATTCCTTTCAAAACATATAAGGTCAAATAAGGGTATAAATGACTTTACCCCATTTTCTAGTAAATAGTAAAAATGTTTTGAAATACATTTTTAAGAAACATAGATGTGGATGATAAAGAGGTCCCAGTCGATAATTACGTATAAAAAAACTCAGATAATAAAGAGATTGTGAAATTAAACCTTACCTTGTACTTTTCCTTGGTCAAAGGTAGTTTAACCTCCTATATAATGATGAAATAATTGTTATTAAATTATACAAGAATCATATACATTAATATGATATCATATATGACCTTTTAATATTGCTTTGTTATTAATATTTTAGTATTATCGTCGTTTTGGGTGTTAACTGATTCATTTTCCTTTATATGCTTTGTTACGTAAGTAATGTTTGTTATGGATAGGATGTATCTTATTCATATTCAGAATTATATTAAGTATTTAAACATTATTTTTAATCATCTAATGAAAATTAGTCTTGAATGGATACAATGGGTAATGAATCTCATCGCGTTCGTGGAGACGGTAATCCGTACGTACGCACGAGCGGCAATATCATTCTTTTGTTATTAAAATAATATAAAATTGGATGTTATATAATATATACAGAATCATTATCATGTTATATTTATTATTTACATCAATTACACATCATTATTATACCCATTCAAATAATAATGTATTGAATAACAATTACACCACGACGTGGAGACAGTAAGCCGTACAAAGCACGTATGGTGACATGTCATTCAAAGGATGTATAGAATAATGAATTTGGTTGTACCATATTTATAATAACATAACAGTATATAGAAGATACTGAATTTATTATTTTAGAATGTAAACAACAAAGAAAGAGGAAGTGGAAGAAGAAAGGAACTTGAAAGAGGTGATGAAATATTTACCTCTTCTTCGGGTTCTTCCTTTTGATTTGATCAAAAGGGCTCCTTAGGTTGGATTTCTGACTAAAGGAATGCCTCTAGGATGAAGGGAAGAAAGTTGAGAGGGTATTTGGTCATATTTTGGCCTATCCAAATGGATTTCAAGGTGTTAATTAGAGAGAAGTGTGAGTTTCCTTTTATAAGAGGGGTGAGGGGCACCTTAGGAAAAGCTAGAAATATTATTTTATTATAAAATCATTTTCGGTTTCTAATGGCTCCAAAATGAATTATTTAAAGACTAAGGTGGGTATGGGTCGAAAACCACTCAACCAATAGGTTTTAGACAGGTTTGTGTCACTATATTAACCATATCTTTTAGATTTAACTCTTATTCAAATAGTTTGACATTTACCATGTCTCTTTGTATTTTTATATTATATGGTTAATAAACTTACTATATACTTCCAAGATAACCCCAAGTGGTTCATTAATGATACACCTATCATTACATAAGTCTTTTGGCTGAACCTTATATTTTTAGGAATATAATATCAATTAATAATATAATATTTGTTTTAAAAACTCTTTTATGTCAATTTTGACACTATTTGGTATTTTGTTTTTTCTAAATTCATAACAACATTATTACTTCGAAAAAATTCATCTAACCAACCCTAATATGTCATATTAACCTATAAAATTAGTGTAATTCATAAAATTCTCAAATTACATTTATTTAGATATTTATAATATCAATTAGTTTAATCTTTCATTAATACGGTAATTACTGCATCATCATTGTGTCATAAATAAATTAAATTATTTAATGTCTAAAAAATATAAATAAAATAGCATTATGTATGAAATATTTTTATATTTATAATGAATATTTATAGTATAATTTATCTTATGTGTAGCCCTATATTAAAAATGGTTTAGTTTTTAAACTTTGAATTTAAGACTATTAACTCTTCTTTGAATTAAATAATAATAAATGTCCTAATCTAATCCAAGTGGACCTAAAGGATCACATTTTATTAATAAGGTTGTTTTTGGTCGAATTAAACTTATCCAATAGAATTGGGACATGCGTTAGGGTAATAATAATATCATTTTTACCCTTAATTACCCTATTTACTTTTAACCGTGGTAAATAAAAGTCAAAAGTTACTATTCACCAAAAATTATTTTTATCTTATTGAACCAAATTTTACTTACTGATATCAATTGTGTCTCTCGGATTTTTGAAATTCAATTCACAGAAGCGGTAAAATTAATTTTTATTCAAATTTGCAAATGCTCCTAGGAGGTGGGTAAAAGACGGTTAAAAAGTTCAATAAAATTTTTATATAATTAAAATTATTATAAAATGAATCCAATGAATTAAATTGAACTTATATAGGTATTATGTATCTATTTTTACCTAAAATAAATTTAAATAAAATAAATAATTATAAAAATTCGATTTTAAACTATAACTCAGTGTTTTTCACTATTCATAAAAAATTGAAAGTTTTGAGAAAAATACCAAAAATTCACCCTAAGATAATTTTGATATTCAGAATTCAAAAATTAATTCTATTTTATCAATTTCAAAACATATAAGTTGCATTAATTAATTTAAAATTAATTCCCGTTGTCAAATCCAAAAACCGTATTGTTAAGAAATAATAACTATCAAAAGATTGACACCTGTTTATGTCCAATTTTAAAGTGAAATTACTTACAATTAACATCATTGGATTAAATGGTAAAAATATAATCTAATTATACTTACAAACCATTAAAATATATAATTCAACACTATAAATTCTTTTGATTAAAAAAGTTGTTTTCACTTAAAATATAGTATTTTTCACTATTCACCCAAATATGAAAGTTATCAGAAAAACACAAAAAATTTATTGAAACTAAATTATTATGTCCCAATTCTAAAGAAGAAGTTTATTTTGTCAAATTGAATATATAAAAGTTTCAAATATTGGATTTAAAAATGGTTCTCTATTAAAAGGTGGTAAAATTGCATTTTTTGAAAAATAATTTTTTTATCTGAAAAAAATGAATTTGTTCTTAAGTTATGTCTAAGGAACTCATAAAATGGATTTTAAAATTATAAGGATTATCTAAAGTTCAAAATTCAGTTAATACTATTCATAACCGCTTTTGAGCAACTAGTTTGGTAAGTCGTGGTGGGCTTGAACTCAGTGTTGCGTGTAGTGCAAGTTATTGTAGTACTTTGAAGAAATAACATACTATGAAATCTTGGGGTGTTATAATCTTGTTATTAATGAACCTTTTAATTAACAATACCATTTTTCCTCTCTTTGGTACTTAAAAATGTTTGATAAAATATTTATAAGAAAATCCCACTTTACTTCTCTCTTCAGCTAAAAATCCGTTTTCATACAAGTCCATGTTTTATAAAAATGTTTATAAAAATGATTTTAAAATTATAAAAATGATTTATTAAATAAATTTTTACCCATGTTTAAATTTTTACTAAATGTTTTTAAATGAATCTTCATGACATTTTCCAAACAAGGTCCGTTTGGATTTTATCGAAAATGTGAAAGGAATATTTGTTTTAACATATATGACATGCATGGAATTTCCCACCATCATGAACAATAAATGTTTTAAAGATTAAATTATAATATTAAAAGGTTATTTTCAAAGAAAATTCATTTCAAAAATTTTTTGTGGACTTTTAGTTTTAAAGATATTTTCAAAGTGAAAGTGTATTTTACTCAAGAAAGTTTCTAATATAATTTTTATGGTATTTATATTCATCAAAGTCATAAAAACTTTATTGTAACCCCACATTAAAAGAACCCTTTTTACCATTACCAATAGCTTGTTTCATTTGAATATCATAAGGAATTAGAACAACTACTTCAAATATAGTATCAAGAAGAGCTGCTTGTGGAACCTAAATATCAACAGGTTTATTAGCTAAATGGAAATTGGCACATATTATACGACTAGTTGATTCTCATGGATTTTTAGACCTATTGTCAATATGAAGTAGCTGTCAACAATTTTTATACTCACTTTCCATTTGGAGTATCCGTTTCCCTCTTTTTTTTTCCTGCTAGGATTGGAAATCCTGTATTTTACATACCCATACCATCTGTTGAGTCCTTGGGTTTCCGAAATCATGTAATAATAATAATCATTAGTAAGGCATTCCATTTTGAAAAAGGAGCCATGTCTCATAACTGTTTTTTTGGGCCCACTATCCTAATCATGATTTTCCTACCCTCGATAAGCTTATTTGGATCGGTTGTGGGAGAGGGGGGATTCGAACCCCCGACACCGTGGTTTTTAGCCATGTGCTCTAATAATCTGAGCTATGATACATTGGGGATATATTGTACTTATATCATCCTTATTATTTCTTTGGATGGTTTATGACCAGTTTGATCGAGGATGTACAATTTTAATACCTTTCTCCATATTAATCTGAATGGTTTATGATTATGTTTATTGACTGGGGTAATTATTAACATTTCCTATATTAGTTTTTTAATACAATTTTATTTATTTATTATGTTTCACCCCTTTAATATTATGAATGTATTGGGATTAGTAAGTGATGATCAGGGCCTTCCATATCCCCTTGATTCATCGGTAGGTATCATGAGATAAACTAGATTGAGTTTTTGGTCAAGACCTTACCCATTTGTGTAAGATGTCTTGGAAAGATTCCTTAAAGGTATGATTATAATGTTAGAAATTATGAATTACCTCATTATGATATTATTTATTGATGTTTGATGTCGCATAAAGTAAATATTTTCATAAAATAAGAGCACGGTTACACCAGGGAATCAAGGGGGTCTGTAGAAATGGAGGCCTAGAGCATCACCAATGGCAATGTTCGCACCCCCAGAGGGAAGAGAACCAAAACTATCAAACACAATGAGGGGGACCTCCTTGGAAGCCTTTGAAGCCAAAAAGTCAACAACCTCATAGATTCTGCTTTACGATTACCCTTAATGAGCCTATGATCTCACCCTTTTCTTATGTTTTATTTTTCCTAGGATACCAAGAAGTGTTTTGTGATTGATATTCAAGGATATGCTAGGGGTAAATATGGTGTTCTTAAAGAAAACAATTCGTGTATTTTATGTTTTCAATTTAATGTGAATTTCAAGTATGTATCTAGTTTACAAAGACTACTAAATTATTTGGTGATTCGGGATACGATTAATTGAATCTTATTCCAATGTAATAAAGTAGATATAACATCCTACCCCATATTACACTAAAATGGTGCCCCAATCTAATTGGTTATGAGGCCTCAAGTTCATATCCTCATATAACAGAGAATGATGACTAGTAGTGAGGGCCTAGGGTGTGACAGTGGGAAGACTACACCCTTATATTAGAGTAAGAAAACTAGAGAAATAGCTATGTATCATACAAATTAGTAAATAAATAGACCACCGAAGCAGTAAATAAGCTGAAATAGAACATGATGTAATAATTAAAAAAAATTCCATAAAATTATGAACAACTATGCCATACATACAACACTGGTCACCCATTGGGCCGAGCAAACATGTAAAAGAGTACAAAAGAAATTGAAATAAAAGTACAAGGCTATACTACTAACACTGATCCAGACTACATACTCGTTCTCCAGACACCGTCGAGCTAAACTAAAACAATTATAATAATCCACACAAGAATCTCCACTTGATCATAAAACACTGTGCCTCAGCCCTATCCATCTTTCAACTATGATTAACTCAAAAAGTATACATAAGGTCTACATGTACATGGAGGTGCATGTGAAGGGGTGATAAATAATATTAGTAGGACACCCCGATGATGAACCTATAAAATATACTGCTATAAGTGTATGAAAAACAATACACTCAGCCTAATCAAGACACAAATAAAAAGATAAGTAAAACCAATAAATGTGAAACCAGAGATGAACCCCGAGTCTGTGATCCCGATCAACTAGGAAAGTTCCACCATGGATGTCCATATCTATATATGTATACATGTATAGTCTCATAACTATACATAAATACATAAATATGAATATTCATGAGTAAATTGAATGAAATAACATAAAACTAATCATAAGTTAATCCTTGGATCCATAATCCCGATCTCTTGGACATCCTGTGAAAGGGCATTGAGATGGATGTCATACCGCTCAATCTGTGTATCATTAAGTTGATCTATGAGTCTGTAATCCCAATCAACATATACCTACTTCATAAAATGATAGAAATATCTCCGATCAAGCTACGTATCCATAGGAGGATACTCATCCTAACCCTGGGTTCGCCCATACTCACCTCTAATAACTATAAAGAAGGATTATAGGGAAGTATGTCCGGACATCCTATAAATGGTCATTGATCTAGTCATCATATTTCTCATTCCATATAAATCTAGTCCAATATTTGAGCCCTAGGTCCTAACCTATAGGTGTTCATGACATTGTGACTCAGATGAACCCAAAGGGTCTAACCCTTAGGTGATATATAGGAGAGCTCATCGGTGAGATGTCATACCCTCCACTTGAGATCTAGAAGAGAAAGTCAAACATAGGTGTGAGACGCCATGCTCAACCACCCTGATAAGAAAAGGTCTCATAAGACTGATCCCAGAGAGAATGTCTAGAGATCCTCATTATATGAAAAATCAAGGAGATAATATTCATATTCTATAAGACATAGGTTTAGGAGAGTATAATCCTCCTCTATAGATCACAAGTCGAGGAGAGCGTAATCATCCACCAACAATCCTGGGTTGAGGAGAGAATAATCATCCTCATTTGACCCACGAGCCAAGGAGAGTGTAATCATCCTAATTACTTGGGAGAGAGTAATCATCCACGAGTATCATTAATATGTATCTATGACCGAATATCACAATAGTAGTATCAATAGCCAAATACTAGGAAAAACCTCTAGACATCCCAATAACATAATAATCAAATATACAGACTCAATAGACAGATCCCAAGTAATAACTCTAGGTATTGAAATAAAAACAATAAATAACATGTCTCATAAGACTAATTCTAGGAATAATGTTCGGGCATCTCAAATAGAAATAAATATGCCTCATGTTAGGCTCAACAAACACCAACTAAAAATCACCTCTGGTAAACATCACTACATCAATAATAAATATGTGAATGATAAAAAAATATCAAGGGTGACCAAATGCCTAAACCCAACACTACACCTGCAAACCCATGGTATTACAAGTTTTCATGAGTTCTAAGGTGACAACCACTACCATATCTACCCAAACCCTATGTACTAACTCTGGGTTAGTTAAACAATAGGGCACCCACTGGTTCCCTCAAGTCAAAAAACTGAATAGGCATCCTACTGGGGATCTTAAAGTTCTAAACACAAGTTAAGGAATCCTACTTGGGATCCTTATATGTATAGGTAAAGGAGAAATCCTACATGGGATCCTCAAAGAGAAGGGAAGGAGGAATCCTATATGGGATCCTTGAACAACAAGTCAACAAAGGCATCCTACTTGGGATCCTCAGAATGGAACACAAGTAAAGGGACCCTACCAGGGATTCCCTAGGTCATTTTATAAGAAAATGAATCCTACAAGGGATCCTTAGTGACATGAATAAGATAGAGGAATCCTACATGGGTTCCTCTAGGTCTAAACGTAGGTAGAGGAATCCAACAAGGGGTCCTTGGGATAACTGATCTCACAAACTCTTAGGCCAAAATTAAACATCTTGTAAGGGAGACATCCTCAAAAGAAAATATACAAAAGAAACGACCAAGAGAGATAGATTGTAACATCCCAGGTAAATAAAGAATAAAGAATTTTCATATTTATTAATATTTACTAATTAAATATTAATTTTACTTTAAAGGGGTTGCTATGTTCGATAGCGTACCCGATACGCAACGATGAGTTCCTTTGAAAACTTACGTTGCACACTAGTAATATAATAATATTATTTTAAATGGTAGTTAACATGTAGCCGTTGTATTGGAAGGAATGGATATAAATAAATAAAATATGATTATATATGTTTTTTAAATGTTTTTACATTTATCCAATAAAAGATAAAGGCTTAAAATACGGAAAGAATTCAATTTTAGGCATTTATACCCTAATTTTCACTAAAGGTTCACTTATCACCTTTTGATGGAGAACCATCATTAAATATAGTTTTGATCACTCTTATAAATTATATTGGACCAAATATAACTCTTCTTTAGAATCAGGACATCAAAATTTACTTTGTGTAAATTTTTGGTATTTTTCCGATAAAGTTCATTTTTTAATGAATAGTGTAAAATGTTGTATTTTAATTCAAAACCTCTTTTTAATCTAATTTATTTATATGATTATATTATCTTTTGAATTGGTTTTAAAGTGAAATTAGAATTTATTTTTACCATTAAATCCAATAGTGGTCGTTAGAATTAATTTCACTTTGAAATCAGACTTAAACTAGTGTCAATCTTTTGATACTTATTGTTTCATAAAAACACGCTATTTTCTCTGACAATGGGAATTAATTATTAAATTAATTAATGCAACTTATATGTTTTGAATTTTGTAAAATGGACTTCATTTTTGAATTCGGAATATCAAATATAGTTTAGGGTGAAGTTTTGGTATTTTTTTGAAAAACTTCAATTTTTGATGAATAGTGAAACCACTAAGTGGTACTTAAAAAACTGATTTTTCGTTTAAATGAAAATTTACCACCTCTGTATTTTGAATTTAAAAAATCCAACATACATGGTTTTCATTAAGAAGTAAAATGTGGTTCAATGAGATTAAAATAATTTTTTGGTGAATAGTAACTCTTAAGTTCCTAATCGCGATTAGAGGTAATTAATGTTGTTTAAGGTAAAAATAATATTTTAATAATAAGATATGAGCTTGAAACATGTCCTACACTCATTGGATGTGTCATGGCCAACCAAGAAAATCCATGGGTCAACTTGGGGACCCCATGGAGCCACTTTGTTTGGGAAATGACATAAATAACTTTTTATTAAATGTTAAAGTAAAAATGACACAAACATGAGATGTTTTACTAAAACAATTTTTACATGGGGTTATACAAGTCATATTTTGGACTATAAATAGTCATTGGAAAGCTAAAAAGATTTCCTACATCATAGTATTTTTTTTATAATTTTTAGACATTAAATAAATTAAATTATATATGACATCATGATGATGTAGTGATGACCTCATTATTTAACGATTTAAATAAAATGAAATGATAATGTAAAATCTATGACCTAAACATGTCAAAAACCTATTGGATGGGTGGATTTAGAACCCTTATCACCTTATCCTCGAATTATATCAATGTGGGACCTCTTAAATCCGAATACCATTTTAAAATAAAGTGACTTTTCTTTACCTTCCAAGAGTGCCCCTCCTCTCCTCTTATAAAAGGCCCCCACCTCTACCACCTTACCCACACTTCCAAAGCCTTTGGTTCGGCCAAAACCTGCCAATTTTGTCTCTCCACTTCCCTCTCTTACTCCTTGAAACCTCAATTTGGGCATAAGTCTTCCCAAGGAAGCCTTTGAGCTCAAACCAAAGGGAGTTACCCGATTTTAAGGAGGTTAAAAAACGATCGAGTCAAGTCGGACCTAAGGTAAGGGACTTCGTCTCAATCTCCTTTCATTGAGGCATATTTCATTTTATACACAACTTTCTTTTATATGGTGTATAAACCCCTTTGACTTTTACTTTTATACAAAAGGAATCTTTTTCTATGAAGCGTTTTACAAAACGACAAAAAGGACTGTTTCTTTTAACGTACGCGGTGACAACGACCTTTTCCGCCACCGTGAGTATTATTTGGTCTTTGGCTTCCTCAACAAGCCGTAATGTTTTTAAAATAAAATAAATACCATATACTCTTTTATGTATTTTGGTATTGAAAATGGTTTTGATAAAGGATTCCATTATGTCAATATATTTAAATGATATATTGTGATTGAAATGTGGAAATGTTATCATTCATTTATATTGGTTTTATGTTTTATGATTTTATTATGGTACTTGGACATTTAACGGGTGGTTACGTGATAAACCATATGACGTGTGGTGCTGTGAATACCAGGACGGGTGGTTACGTTATAACCTCCAATGCATTGGGTATGGAAGTCGGCCGTATGGATATTCCATTAAGTATGTATGGAATTCGGTCATATGGCTATTCCATTAAGTATGTGTGGAAGTCGACCGTATGGTTATTCCATTTAAGTATGTTTATGTCCCAAGTTATCTTTATATGTTATGTGTTCTTTATATGGGTTTTATGGTAATCTTTTGGTTACAAAAGGGTAAGTAATGATCTTTTATTCAGTGAAGAGTTTTTACTACTTCATAAAGGTGAAAAGTATTACTTTGATAAAGTATACATGGTTTACTTTTTGTTTTGATAAACTAACCATTTTTATTCTTTGTATATCCCTTACTAAGCTTTTTATGCTCACCCCAAGTTTTTTTGAAATGTTTTTCACAGGACTTAATGTGGAATAGGGTCAAGGATGAGATCAAGGGAAAGTCATGCTATCTAAAACATGGAACTAGACATGTTTCTTTTTAAGATTTTTTTTTATTCTATGGAAACTTAGTAGAAGTGTCTACTTTGTAATCTTTTGAGATGTAATAGTTATGTTCTAATTCCCTAAAACTCTAAACCTAAAAATATCCTCAATTTGAATTATTCATTGAATTAAATATTAAGTAAGGTTTAAGTCCGGGGCCTTATAGTTGGTATTAGAGGTCGGTTTAGACAACTTTAGGAGTTAGAAAATTGTTAAATTTATAAATTAATTTATGGTATGATTGAAATAATATAGCATTTAAAGATTACCATGTTGCTTCCCCTAAGATATTTCTGTGTTGAGAATGGTTTTCCGTAGAGGAAACATAGAAGATTTTTTGGGAAGGCATACTGAGGGAAATGACCTTCCAAATCAGCATGCTGAGATGGTCAGAATCACAATTGAGCAGCTTACTGCAGTGATGGTTCAGTTGAATCAGGTGATAAATGGTGGTTGTGTTATTGATGATATTTTGGTGTTTTCTAAAAGTAAAGATGAGCATGAAATTCATTTAAGGTTTATCTTGCAAACCTTAAAAGAAAATAAACTGTATGGAAAATTCAGAAAGTGTGAGTTTTGGTTGCAACAAATTTCATTCCTTGGTCATATTGTTTCTAAAGATGGGATAATTGTGGATCCTGCAAAAACAAAAGTTGTTGAAGAATGGCCAAGACCCACAAATGTAACCGAGATCCATAGTTTTCTTGGTTTGGTAGGTTACTACTGAAGGTTTGTTGAAATTGTTTCACGGTTATCTAGTCCAATGACTAAGATAACTCGTAAGGGTGATAAGTTAATCTGGAAAAAAGAATGTGATGATTGTTTTCAGGAGTTGAAAAGAAGATTGGTGAATGCTCTAGTTTTGGCACTTCCTTCCAGGAATGGTGAGTTTGTTATATACAGTGATGCTTCGTTGAAGGGACTTGGCTGTGTCCTTATGCAGAATGATCAGGTAATTGCTTATGCTTCACGTCAGTTGAAAACTCATGAGGTAAATTACCCTACACATGATTTGGAATTAGCTTCTGTTGTTTTTGCTTTAAAAATTTGGAGGCATCATTTGTATGGAGTAAAGTGTGAAATATATACTGATCACAAAAGTTTAAAGTATATATTCACTCAGAAAGAATTGAACATGAGATAGAGGAGATGGGTGGAATTAATCAAGGATTATGATTGTACAATTCACTACCATCCGAGAAAAGCAAATAAAGTGGCCGATGCTTTGAGTCAAAAAAGTAATGCTTCATTAACCATGCTACGTTTGGAATGAGATCCTTTGGTTTTAGATTTGATGAAATTTGGCATAGAAGTTGTTGGTGTAGGAAGTTCTTCTGTTTTGTTTCAGGTATCAGTGAGATCATCCCTATCAGACAGAATTAAGCAAGCACAGAGGGAAGACAGTGAGTTGCAGAAAAAGGTAGAGCTGGTTCAGAAGGGTAAGTTTCCTGAATTCAACATTGATAGTGATTGTATTTTGAGATTTGGGAAGAGATTATGCGTGCCTTTTGATTCACAGTTGAAGAATGAGTTGTTATGTGAGGCTCATAGTTCCTCGTTTTCAGTTCATCCTGGCAGTACTAAGATGTACAGAGATCTGCGGGAGTATTACTGGTGGGATGGAATGAAAAGAGATATTGTTGATTTTACTGTGAAGTGTTTGACTTGTCAGTAGGTTAAATCAGAGCGGCAGTTACCTAAAGGGATGCTTCAGCCTTTACCAGTGCCAGATTGGAAATGAGAAAACATATCCATGGACTTTGTTGTGGGATTAACGAGGAAATCTCAAGGTAATAATGAAATCTAGGTTATTGTTGATCACTTGACTAAATCTGCTCATTTCCTTGATATATGAGATACTTTTTCCCTAGATCAACTTTCCCATTTGTATCTTAAAGAGATAGTCAGGTTACATGGAGTTCCTCTCTCCATTGTATCTGACCGTGATCCCAGGTTTACTTCTAACTTTTGGAAAGGCCTTCAGAAGTCGTTGGGTACTGAATTAAATTTTAGTACAGCTTTTCATCCTCAATCAGATGGGTAGTTAGAACGAACAATTCAGACCTTGGAGGATATGCTACGAGCTTGTTTGATGGATTATCAGGGAAGTTGGGACCAAAATCTTTCTTTGGTTGAATTTTCATATAATAACAGTTTTCATTCCAGTATACAGATGGCACCATTTGAGGCATTATATGGGAAGCGGTGTCGAACTCCAGCATTTTGGGATGAAGTGGGTGAAAGGAAGCTGATGGGACCAGAATTGGTAGAAGAGATGGCAGAAAAAGTTCAGTTGATTCAGAAACACATGAGAACAGCTCAGAGCAGGCAGAAGAGTTATGCGGATAACCGAAGGAAGGGTCTATCTTTCGAGGTAGGTGATCATGTTTTTCTCAAGGTTTCTCCATGGAAAAGTGTGATGAGATTTGGTAAGAAAGGAAAGCTGAGTCCAAGTTTCATTGGACCATATGAAATTCTGGAGAGAGTTGGATCAGTTGCATACAGAGTGGCATTACCTCCGAGTTTATCTCAGGTACACAATGTTTTTCATGTTTCGATATTGAGGAAGTATATGCCAGATTAATCTCATGTTTTGAGCCCATAGGTAGTTCAGTTGGAAGAGAATCTCTCTTATGAAGAACAACCAGTCCAGATTCTTGACCGAGGAGAGCAAGTGTTGTAAAATAAGGTAATCCACCAGGTAAAGGTTTTGTGGAAAAACCATATGGTTGAAGAGGCAACGTGGGAATCTGAAAATGCTATGAGGTATAAATACCCCCACTTATTTTGATAAGTGAATAAAATTGCGAGGACACAATTCCCAAAAGGGGGGAAGGATGTAACATCCCAGGTAAATAAAGAATAAATAATTTTCATATTTATTAATATTTACGAATTAAATATTAATTTTACTTTAAAGGGGTTTCTATGTTCGATAGCGTACCCGATACGCAACGATGAGTTCCTTTGAAAACTTACGTTGCAAACTAGTAATATAATAATATTATTTTAAACGGTAGTTAACATGTAGCCGTTGTATTGGCGGGAATGGATAGAAATAACTAAAATATGATCATATATGTTTTTTAAATGTTTTTACATTTATCCAATAAAAGATAAAGGCTTAAAATATGGAAAGAATTCAATTTTAGGCATTTATACCCTAATTTTCACTAAAGGTTCACTTATCACATTTTGATGGCGAACCGTCATTAAATATAGTTTTGATCACTCTTATACATTCTATTGGACCAAATATAACTCTTCTTTAGAATCAGGATATCAAAATTTACTTTGTGTAAATTTTTGGTATTTTTCCGATAAAGTTCATTTTTTAATGAATAGTGTAAAATGTTGTATTTTAATTCAAAACCTCTTTTTAATATAATTTATTTATATGATTAGATTATATTTTGAATTGGTTTTAAAGTTAAATTAGAATATATTTTTACCATTAAATCCAATAGTGGTCGTTGGAATTAATTTCACTTTGAAATCGGACTTAAACTAGTGTCAATCTTTTGATACTTATTGTTTCATTAAAACATGC
Organism: Viscum album; assembly: GCA_963277665.1. Classification (NCBI taxonomy): domain Eukaryota; kingdom Viridiplantae; phylum Streptophyta; class Magnoliopsida; order Santalales; family Viscaceae; genus Viscum; species Viscum album. Next base: position 1,787,330,333 of record OY728126.1, on the reverse strand, counting down.
TATTTGCTCTGACAGCGGGAATTAATTATTAAATTAATTAATGAAACTTATATGTTTTGAATTTTGTAAAATGGACTTCATTTTTGAATTCGGAATATCAAATATATCTTAGGGTGAAGTTTTGGTATTTTTCTGAAAAACTTCAATTTTTGATGAATAGTGAAACCACTAAGTGGTACTTAAAAAACTGATTTTTCGTTTAAATGAAATTTTACCACCTCTGTGTTTTGAATTTCAAAAAATATGACATACATGGTTGTTATTAATAAGTAAAATTTGGTTCAATGAGATTAAAATAATTTTTTAGTGAATAGTAACTCTTAAGTTCTTAATCGCGATTAGAGGTAATTAGTGTTGTTTAAGGTAAAAATAATGTTTTAATAATATGAGATGAGCTTGACACATGTCCTACCATCATTGTATGTGTCATGGCCGACCAAGAAAATCCATGGGTCAACTTGGGGACCCCATGGAGCCACTTTGTTTGGGAAATGATATAAATAACTTTTTATTAAATGTTAAAGTAAAAATGACACAAACATGAGATGTTTTACTAAAACAATTTTTACATGGGGTTATATAAGTCAGATTTTTGACTATAAATAGTCATTGGAAAGATAAAAATATTTCCTACATCATAGTATTTTTTTTATAATTTTTAGACATTAAATAAATTAAATTATATATGACATCATGATGATGTAGTGATGACCTCATTATTTAACGATTTAAATAAAATGAAATGATAATGTAAAATCTATGACCTAAACATGTCCAAAACCTATTGGATGGGTGGATTTAGAACCCTTATCACCTTATACTCGAATTATATCAATATGGGACCTCTTAAATCCGAATACCATTTTAAAATAAAGTGACTTTTCTTTACCTTCCAAGAGTGCCCCTCCTCTCCTCTTATAAAAGGCCCCCACCTATACCACCTTACCCACACTTCCAAAGCCTTTTGTTCGGCCAACCCCTGCCAATTTTGTCTCTCCACTTCCCTCTCTTACTCCTTTAAACCTCAATTTGGGCAGAAGTCTTCCCAAGGAAGCCTTTGAGCTCAAACCAAAGGGAGTTACCCGATTTTAAGGAGGTTAAAGAACGACCGAGTCAAGTCGGACCCGAGGTAAGGGACTTCGTCTCAATCTCCTTTCATTGAGGCATATTTCATTTTATACACAACTTTCTTTTATACGGTGTATAAACCCCTTTGAATTTTTCTTTTTTACAAAAGGAATCTTTTTCTATGAAGCGTTTTACAAAACAAAAGAAAGGAATGTTTCTTTTAACGTACGCGATGACAACGAACTTTTCCACCGCCGTGAGTATTATTTGGTATTTGGCTTCCTCAAAAAGCCGTAATGTTTTTAAAATAAAATAAATACCATATAATCTTTTATGTATTTTTGTATTGAAAATGGTTTTGATAAAGGATTCCATTATGTCAATATATTTAAATGATATATTGTGATTGAAATGTGGAAATGTTATCATTCCTTTATATTGGTTTTATGTTTTATGATTTTATTATGGTACTTGGACATTTAATGGGTGGTTACGTGATAAACCATATGACGGGTGGTTCCGTGAATACCAGGATGGGAGGTTACGTTATAACCTCCAATGCATTGGGTATGGAAGTCATCCGTATGGCTATTCCATTAAGTATGTATGGAAGTCGGCCGTATGGATATTCCATTAAGTATGTGTGGAAGTCGACCATATGGTTATTACATTTAAGTATGTTTATGTCCCAAGTTACCTTTATATGTTATGTGTTCTTTATATGGGTTTTATGATAATCTTTTGGTTACAAAAGGGTAAGTAATGATCTTTTATTCAGTGAAGAGTTTTTACTACTTCATAAAGGTGAAAAGTATTACTTTGATAAAGTATACATGGTTTACTTTTTGTTTTGATAAACTAACAGTTTTTATTCTTTGTATATCCCTTACTGAACTTTTTATGCTCACCCCAAGTTTTTTGAAATGTTTTTTCACAGGACTTAATGTGGAATAGGGTCAAGGATGGGATCAAGGGAAAGTCATGCTATCTAAAACATGGAACTAGACATGTTTCTTTTTAAGAGTTTTTTTATTCTATGGAAACTTAGTAGAAGTGTATACTTTGTAATCTTTTGAGATGTAATAGTTATGTTCTAATTCCCTAAAACTCTAAACCTGAAAAGATCCTCAATGTGAATTATTCATTTAATTCAATATTAAGTAAGGTTTAAGGCCGGGGCCTTATATAGATCATGGCTCATCTCAGGATAGGTATCACTCTCATGGGACACTAAATACTATTATGAGAGGAATATTCTATCTGTTTAGATAAAATCCCCAAAACACCCATTGTGAGTTCTCAAATCAATCCACGGGTTTCAACATCATGATATATGTGGAAAACTACCCAGAATGGACTACTCTTACATACAAATTTGAATATGAGGAATATAATATGAAAATACCCACAAAGGGTACTAAAAGAAGAGTATATGGAATGTCAATACCACACATAGTGTGTACCCTAAAATACCAAATGGGCGTGTACTTCTGCCTATACTAGGCGTGTAAACACCCAAGTACACGACATGTACCCTACATTGGGTACCTATCCATGACCCCTAAATAATTTTCCATGTAATTGGCCTGGACGTGTACCTGTACATGACGTGTGACCCACATGGGGTCTGGCCGTGACCTCTACACATCCATGTACCCCTACACGGGTAGCCTGGCCGGGTACTCAACTACATGACCGAGTACTAGTACACAGTGTGTACAACCTAGTACACAAAGTGTACTTCAAAAAATTTATCTTCCCCAAATGTAAAGAACACACAATATGTGTTCCTTGAACCACATATTATGTAGACTGGTTTTCCTAAACGAAAAACCCCAGAATCACCCAGAAACCCCCATTTTCACCCCAAAATCAGTAGATTGGGCCATAAGGGGCCATAAGAAAGAATATAAGTGGATTAAAACTTAAAAATGATTAAAATATAGAGATTTATGGTGAAAATTAAAAAAAACCTACCTTTGGAAGGAATATTCCAAAGATTCACCTGTTTCTATGATCTATGTTTGCCATACGACGATTCAGCGCATCCCAAGCTCCATGGTGGTACCTCTCTCTCTCCCTATCTCTTTCTCTTCCTCCCTATCCCTCTTTTTTCTCTATTGTGTGATGGATAAACCCATAGGGGGTGTATGTGAGAATCCAATAGGAGGAAATAAAGGAAATAAAAGAAAATGAAGAAAAAGAAAATGAAAATTAATGAAAAGAAAAGGGGGGCCCAACCGGCCCCAGCGCCCAACACGATTTAATGCACCGCCTAGGAAAAAATCCTCATTTTGGACTCAACAGAAGAGAAGGAATCTCAATATGACACTCTATTCAAAATATATGACTGAAAAAATCTACATGAATACATTAATATTTAATTTATTAAATATTAAATATTAATTATTTTTCTAAAATTCAAACGGCTCCGAATTCCAAAAAACTCATGTACTAGGGTAAAAACCCTATTCTGGGACTAATGAAGTGGTCAAAAAAATTACCTAAGATTATATTCTAGGGGGAAAAGACCATTTTTCTCCTTACAAGCATCTGAAATAAAAAATTTAAATTTATGCTCAAAATTGCAGTCTAGGAAAACACGGGTCCTTACAATATCCCCACCATAAACCTTCTCGTCCTAGAGAAGCTTGGTGGTAAGACTAGCATCCATTATCTCAACCCAAAAATCTAAAAAACCAAGATATTTGGACTCTCCAAAGACCGGTCTCATAACATCAACAACTATCTCCTACATAGAATACATTTAACTATGATCGATCTATTACTCCCCACTATAGGAATACTCTTATTGTTATCTTAAAACTAAAACCTAAGTTCAAAAGACTATGAAAATTCCTAATTTCAAATGTAAAATAGGGTTATCACCCTTAAAATTTCAATGGTACACTCCCCACCATATGGATTACCTTACACCACTCCTTGAGAGAAACCTCAACAGGTTTCCTTTGTCAACTAGGAAAGAACACTTAAAAGAAAAGAAGCTCGGCATTGGGTCGACACTCTCTCAACGTACTCAGGATTATTCAAGATAGAGCATGATCATCTCTAACTAGAGTACACTAAGATTCCACAAAATGTGTGTACAAATCCCTCCAAGACATGCTTATAATAAATAGGCTCACTTTCCATTAACCAACACCTGACACCACATCTTCCGAAAAAGAGTGTCCAGGTCCATCCACGGGTCAATCGTCTCATAGTAACCGATTTATTCTCGATGTCACCTCTACCATGGAGAGACATTTATCATTTTAACCACAACTCCTGAGAAACCATTCCTACACAAATTAATGAAACCATCAATCCCTGGCTCACACCCAGCCACTCAACGATTTATGATTTAACGACATAATGTGAAAACAACATATACCCTTAACAATCGACTCATACTCTAGAGATAATTATGTTATAAGGCTAAGCTGACCGTGCTACATAGCACGTCAGTTTCATTATGATAGTAGCTCCTTTGGAATTCCTCTTCAAAATCAGGCACCTAACCCATTCCGTGATTTTATTCTATGACCACCCATTACATGATGTAGTTCTAAACATGAGAATCCTACCCATGTTCAGACTACATTAGTAATAGTGGAAACACTAGTTCACTAGTCCATGCACACAAATAGTCCTTCCTATTGAAGCCAGTCTTGATACCAAAGCACCTAAGGTTCTTGTCAAAAGCTGAAGGCATCAGTATGACTATAATGGAAAACTCGAGCACCTATCATGACTCGATCTCAAAATGAGTGTAAAACCAATCCCACTTCCTAAAAATGCATTTCAAAACACAATCCAACCTCTCTAATGGGATTCCATTGATAAAAAAAATGTTTACCTACAAGAGTCTGAGTCAAAACTAAGGGCCTATAGGTCTCTCACCTAACCCCACAAATCAAGTCTCACAACTAGGTCACAAAGACTAACCACCTATAACAAAATATCTAACCTATCTAAAGAAGGTAAAGATCACAACAAACTACGAGGGTCAAAAATGAGAACATGATCTATAAGGGCCTGATCCTCACTGAACATCATCAGAAGAAAATTCTCCCTAGAGGTCACGATACTAATGCATAAGAGACACCGAAATGACACTCACCAGACATTCATATATGGTAATACCCCCTGGAGGTCTAGTTTGCAAGAAAAGTCCTAGTATCCATTGACATCGTACTCAGTGATCTGACTAGATAAACATGACCTAAGAAATAACACCCTATAAGGGGTAAAATAGAAGGGAATCACATGCCATATTAACCCACTAGGGTCATTGCACCTTCTGTGCCTGAGGATTGAGTCATCATCCTCACAACCAACACCATAATGTGGATCCACATAACCTACCATTAAAAGGATATATATATATATATATGTAAGTAGGACCAATTAAATAGGCCTTGGTTGTCAGTAATAATCACACACTAGTAGGCCTATATGATGTGAATCCTACATGCTGAATATGATATATGAGATACCCATTGACTTTGCTAGCCAAGAGTCAAAATCCATCACTGGTCTCTTGAAAATGGCCAAGAGCCAAAGATCAAAAATAAATCATAACATTCACACAACATATGCATCACTTAAGGTGAAAATCATATATAATTCTAACATCATTGATCAAAACAATAATTCCATACCCTTGGAAACCTGGAATTATGACCAGAACAAGTGTTCTTGATGCACTAGTTTGATATCCATCATAGGTTCTGACACATTCCTAATACTCCTATATCCCTTATCCCAAATAGTAAAGACCAGGAAAAGAACCTCTCTATGATACCACTTTGTAACATCCTGGCCTGGATACCACTAAAATAGTTCCATGAGTAGGTTGGTTTTGAGGCCTCACACCTCCCCATATACAAGAGGCTTCCAACTAACAGTGAGGGCCTAGGGTGTAATAGTGGGGAGACTATGCCCTCATATCAGAGTAAAAAAAAGTGGAAATAACTAAGTATCATACACAATAGTAAATAAATAGAGTACGGAAGTAGTAAAAAAACTGAAATTGAATATTCTTTAATAATAAAAGAAAATTCCATAAAATCCCGAATAGCTATGCCATACATACAACACTAGTCACCCACCGGGCTGACCAAACTGGTACAAGAGTACAAAAGAAACTGAAATAAAAGCACATGGATCTACTACTAACTCCTAGCCATACCACATACCCAGTCTCCAGACACTATCGAACTATAACAGCTCGATTACAAGAATCCACATGAGTAGCTCTGATCGATCATGCAACATCGGTCCTTAGCCCTATCCACCATGAAACTATACACAACCTGAAAATCATACATAAGGTCTACATGTACACTAAGTTGAACGTTAAGGGGTGAGAAATAGTATTAGTAGGCCACCCCTATGATGAATCTATAAAATACACTGTTATAAGTGTATGAAAAAAAATGCTTAGCCTAGCTGAGACATAATAGAAAAGATAAGTAAAACCAATAAAAGTGAAACCATAGTTGAACCCCGAGTCTGTGATCCTAGTCAATTGGGAAAGTTCCACCATGTATTTCCATATCTATATACGTATACAAGTAAAATACCATACCTATAAATATATACATAAATATGAATATTCATGAGTAAATTGAATGAAATAACATAAAACCAATTAGTAATCGATCATTGGATCCGTAATCCCAATTTCCTGGACAACCTGTGCAAGGGAATTGAGTTGGATGTTGTACCACTCAATCCTTGTATCATTAAGTCAATATTTGGGTCTAAAATCCCATTAAAAATATATATTATTTGGAAAATTCTATATATATATTTGAGCAAGGTACGTCGCCACAGGGGGATACTTTTCTTAACCCTGGGTTCACCTGTACTCACCTCCAATCACTATAAAGAAGGATTTCAGGGAAGTATGTTTGGACATCCTGAAAATGGTCACTAAGCTATTTTTATACTACTCATTCCATATAAATCCAATCCAATGTCTGATCCCTAGGTCCAAATATGTAGGTGGTCACAACATTGTGACTTGGATGAACCCTAAGGGTCTGACCCTGAGGAAATATGTTGGAGATATCACCCGTGAGATGTCACAACCACCCCTAAAGATACAAAAGTGAGATCCAAACATAGGTGTGAGACTCCATGCTCAACCACCTTGATAAGAAAAGTGATAATAATCCTAATCCCAGAGATAAATTCTAGAGATACTCATCATATAAAAAATCAAGGAGAGCATAGTCATCCTCTATAATACATAGGTTGAGGAGAGCATAATCATCATCTATAGAACACAAGTTTAGGAGAGATCCACTGAAAAACCTAGGTTGAGGAGAGAATAATCATCCTCATTTAACCCCCGATCCGAGGAGAGTGTAATCATCCTCATTACCCAAGAGAGAATAATCATCCACAAGTATCATTACTAGGAATCCATGCCTGAACATCAAAATAGCAGGCTCAACAGCTAGATACTAGGAAACACCTCTGGACATAATAATAACGCAATAACCAAATATACAGGCTCAATAACAAGATCCTATGTATTACCTCTAGGTATATAAATAAATATATGAAATAACATGGATCAGAAGTTAGATTATAGGAATAACATCTGATAATCCCAAAGAGAAAGAAATATTCATTGCGTTAGGCTCAAGAGTCATCAACTAGGAAGCACCTCTAGTAAACATCGCTACATCAACAATAAAAATGTGAAGGATAAATAAAGAGAAAGGGAGACTGAATTCCTAGACCCAACACTACATCCACAAACCCATGGGATTAAAAGTTGGGTACAGGTTCTAAGGTGACACTCATTACCATCTATACCCAAACTTGACATACTAACTTAGGGTTGGTCAAACAATAGGGCACCCCTTGGGTCCCTCATTTCAAACACTAAAGAGGCATCCTACTTGGGATCCTCAAGATCTAAAGACAAGAAAAGGAATCCTAATTGGGATCCTTAGTTATATAGGTAAATGAGAAATCCTACATGGGATCCTCAAAGAGAGGGGAAAGATGAATCCTACATGGGATCCTAGAATGAAAAGTCAACAGAGGCATCCTACTTGGGATCCTCAGAATAGAACATAGGTAAATAGATCCTACTGGGGATTCCCTAGGCCAGCTTATAAGAAAAGGCATCATGCAGGGATCTTTGGTAATAAGAAGAAGATAAATGAATACTATATGGGATCCTCTCAGTCTAAATGTAAGAATATGAGTCCAAAAAGGGATCCTTAGGACAACTGATATCATGCATTTTTAGGCTAGAAGGGCACACATTACAAGGGATATATCCTCAGAAGAAAATCTACAAAGGAATCAGTAAAGGGAGATAAATCATATATAATATTAGAATAAGTCTCATTATAAGGGGAAAATGTATATGATTATTGGAGGAATAACCTCTCCTTTTTGGTAAAATCCCCAAAACACCCATTGTGAGTTCTTAAATCACTCCATGGGTTTCACTATCGTGATCTATGTAGAAAAATTTCCAGAATGGACTAATCTTACAACCAAATATTCCTTTGGGGTATAAAAAAGTAAAATACCCACAAAGTTAACCAAAATAGGAGTACATGACATTTAAATACCATACACAGTGTGTAACCTCAAACCCCACATGGGCGTGTACTTCTGCCTATACTAGGCGTGTAAACGCCCAAGTACACGACGTGTAAACGCCTAAGTACCCGGCGTGTAAGATGGGGTACAAGGTGTGTACCCTAGATGGGGTACATGCCTATGTCCCCCCAAAAACCTTTCCATGTACTTGGCCTATCTGTATACCTATACACGATGTGTGACCCACACAGGGTCTGGCCGTGTACTCTATATGGCCATGTACCCCTACACGGGTAGCCAGATTGGGTACTCGGCTACATAACAATGTAGTAGTACACGATGTGTACACCCTAGTATATGGAATGTACTTCAAAAACATCATATTACCCAAATTTAAAGAACAAATGACATGTTTTCCATGAACCACATGATATGTATATGGATTTTCCCAAACGGAAAACCCCCAAATCGCCCCGAAACCCCCGTTTTCACCGCAAAATCAGTAGATCGGGCCACAAGGGTCCATAAGAAAGAAGATAAGGGGATTAAAATTTAAAAAAAAACTAAAATAAAGTGATTAATGGTGTAACTTAAAAATTTCCTACCTTTGGTTGGGATCCACTAAAGATTTACCCATTTCCACAGTCCACGGTTTCCGTACGATGTTTCGGCACATCCCAAGCTCCAAGGTGGTACCTATCTCTCCCCCCTCTCTTTTTCTTCCACCATATCCCTCTTTTATATTTGTATTGTGAAGGAGGAACCCACAGGGGGAATCCAAAAGAATCCATGCAGATGAAATAAAGGAAAGAAAAAAAATAATAAAATGAAAAGAAAAAGAAAAGAAAAGAAATGGGGGCCCTAGTACCCAACAGGAGTTTATGCCCCACCTAGGAAAAACTCCCCATTCTGAACTCAATGAAAAATATAGAATCTCAATATTATGCTCAATTAAAAATATTTGACCAAATTAATTTTCATGAATAAATTAATATTTAATTTATTAAATATTAAATATTAATTAATTTGCTAAAATTTAAATATCTCAGAATTCCACCAAACTTCTGTCCTAGGGTAGAAACCCTATTCTAGGCTCGAGGTATTTTAGTTGGTATTAGAATAAGTTTATTAAAAACCTTGGAAACTATATTTATAAAAAATAGATCAGAGAACATAACCCTATGACCATATTTGAGGATAAGTATAATTATAGGATAACATCCTAATGTTTTGGTATGATAGAGATTATTTGGTTTACCTATAAATACATCCCTGTCTGGATACTAAAAGTATATAGGGTTCTAGAATAGATTTAACTAGGAGTAATAACTTTAAAAAGGAATATCAATCTTGACTCAAGCATTACCTGGTACATGATAATAGCCCTTACTATACACCTAGTTTGACACTCCTGAGGGACATGCTTAGGAAAATTCACATTTTCTTTACAAACCATTAAGAAGGGTTTGAAAGTATTTTTATGATTTTAAAACTTTCTTAAAGAAACCATTTTATGATTATGATATTATCTATACATAAATATTTCAATTTATGTTAATTATTTCACTCATTTTGGGATTATACATTATGCTTAATAATGTGATTATCTAATCTAGTGTATACTATTATTTATAAATGGCGCCTAGAGGAAGGAATGGAAATGTATAAATCAATGTACCCTATATTGGGGTTTCCCTCCTAAGTAAGATAATAAATCTAGACTGGTTCTACAACTAAAACTGATCAAATTATAACCATATTGGGGTAGCTAACTCAAGTTATGAGCAATAACCTTGACTACATGGAGCAACCAACTAATCCACCATGTGGTGTAACAATGTTAGAAAAATTTATCCATCAACAACCACCATCATTTAATGGGAATGAAAATCCATTTACAGTTGAGAAATGGATAATTTACTTAGAGAAGATATTTTTTTTTCTTTGGGAAGTAATTAAAGGTGGAAAGTTGTCATGGTAGTTTATCATCTCTCAGGATATGTGGATAAATGGTGTTAATTGATTCAAAAAACTAAGGATGAAGAAGAAATAAAAAACATGGAATTGAAGGACTTTAAGGTACTGTTCTTGGAAAAGTATTTTACTCATGATAAATGAGTGGATATGGAGATAAAATTCCAATTTATAAGATAAAAGGAAGATTAAAATGTTTTTAAGTATGGAGAAAACTTTACATGGTCAACAAGACATGATACGAACTACGTATGTAATCCAAAGAGAAATATTGACTATTTCTTTGATGGGTTAAATCCATTATTTTAAGGAACTAGTATCCCAAACCTTCCCATGATACGAGGACATAGTAGCATGTTCTATCAAGATAGATAAATAATTCTCTAAGTCTTATGGATTCAAAATGAAGCAAGAGAAGAATATGATGTTAGTAAAAAAAGGATAAAGGGAATAAGGGAACGAATGATTTCCCCCAAGTGATAATTGTGGAAAGAAAAATTCTAATACTCTATTGAAGGGAATGAGAGTTTGCTACAAGTGTGGAGAGAAAGTCCACAATTCTCATGATTGTAAGGAAAGGAAATAAATTTCCAATGTTCAATGCTTCAACTCTAAGGATATGGGGAAATACACAATGAATGCCATAATCATCAAGGTAATATACCTTAGAAGAAGCTAAGGGATCAAGGTCAAGACTATTCTATTATTAAAAATGAATTATAATGATTAAATTTCTTGTGTTTGGATTCAATAATTATGTTATATGAGTATTTTATCAATGATATTATGATTATAAGAATCATGAAACGTATGATGATTGTATTGAAGTAGTTTTTCTTTAAGGATTTTAAAGAATATGATAATGGTACCAATGAAAAAAAGTAATTTAATGTCAAATTGATCTTTTTGGAAAACACATTATTGAGGGAAGATAACCATTATTAAATGCTAGATGTTGAGATAATAATAATAAAGATATGTTTACGGTTTAGTATTGGTGACCTTGAAATTGGTTAGTGATTTGATGGGTTATGTTATCTTTACTGGAGTTTACTTAATTTTTGGAATTATGGAATAAATTTGATAATTAGATATTTTATTTAAGGAATAATGAGAAAAATAATTTTTTGAAATCATGAATTTTTACATTAAGGTTTTATAGTGATCATGATATTCACGTATTTGGAATGCAACATTAAGATACAATTTACATTGTTTGGGGAATATAATGTTATGTTCATTAATGACATCCCTTATAAATTTTTGGACTTTGAATTTGGTGAGAAATTTTTTAGAATGGTCTTAAGGTTAACTATTTATAGAATGGATAAAGTTGAAATTTGGGTGTTGTTGGATGACTCATGCAAACCATTTTGGTTTTGGTAAATATTTAGATAAATATGGAAGGAATTTTCATTATTTTATAGATCTTATGATTTTTTAAAAGTTAATTTTAGTGATTCAAGAATAAAAAATTCATTTTTGGATATTTATTTACTGGAGTAAGAGATGAAGTGGAAATTGATCAAAGCACAAAAAAGGGTGAAATTATGCTTATGAAATAGAAAGATATAAATTAAGTATATTTCATTATATTCTTAGATAATAAATGAATTCCTCAACTTTAGGAAAAGGATCTTGAAACAAAAATGGTATAATATTACCTTCATTTCCAATGAAACAAATTGTCTTTTAACTTATCATATATTTATAGATTTGTGATCATTAACTTTCCTAGATCATTTACTTTCCTATGTTCAATGATCTCTATCACTATCCATAATTATTTAGGATTCTCATATATATTAATATATTCACTTCCCACCATTGCTGTACTACTTGGAAACCTAGTTATGTGTTATTATAAATGACCTTTGTACTTCCCTTTCTCTCTTATCAAAAGGATATTTTATTAGCCCTTTTTATGATGTGGGTTTACAAAAAATGTATTTTCAAATGTCAAACCCTTGATTACTGAGATCAAGATTAAATTGTGAGGATGAAATTTATTCAAGGGGTTAGAATGGAACACCCTGAGAGTTTATGATTTATTTATTTTTAAAAAATTCAATTTCTTTGATAGCTTGTATAACATGCAACACCAGGTTTTAACAAACCACTATATACTATTAATATTATTATTTAAACAAGACCATTATAACCAATCCTTTAACTTGGAGGGTATAAATAAGGATAAATAAATTATAAAAATTATATGGTTTACACATTTATAAAATAAATTCAATGGTTATATATTTATTAGAAATAAAATAAGAACTGTTTGAAAGAAAAATGAATGTTTTTTTTGAAAAAATGTATTTTTCTAAAAGGTGGTTTAGTCGAAGTTTTCACACACAATTTAAAATAAAATTTTAACAATTTTAAAATTTTTATTATAAAAAATAAAAATAATTTTTTAAATATGCATGTCAAAATTATCTTTTGGTGAATTTTTGATAATTTTTTGAAAAGATTATTATTTTTTGATAAATAGTGAAAAATACAGTTTTTTATTAAAAACTTCCTTTTTGTTTAAATTATTTACAAAGTTAAATTATATTTTAAATTGGTTTTAAAGTAAAATTAGTTAAATTATACTGAAATTTAAATAATTTATGACATTGGAATCAATTTCATATTGAATTTTTATATAAAAACTTTTTAAACTTTTGAAAGTTTTTCTTGGGAAAAGCCATTTCCTCGATGTGTCTACGAGTTTAATTTTATATTTAATTTTACCCCTTATGTAAATTGAATTTTTAAAAATGGAATAAATATTTTGAATAATAATAATTTTTATTATATAATAAGTTCAAATTAATTTTTGACCATAATGAATAGTGAAAGCAGTAAAAATTAATTATTGTGGTTAAGGTGAAAATGAGTTTAATGGGGGTTAAACTAAGTAGATAAGGGTTAAAATGACCTATAAAATTTTCCAACACTAATTTAATGGAAATATTTAGACCATATATCATATAAGGTTATATAATAACCCATTTGGGAGTCTTTGTTTTATGATAAAAATCTGAGTATCGCTTTTTATTTTAAAAAATTCCAAGTGTGCCCTCTCCCCCACTTATAAAAGTCCACCCACACTCCTCTCATATTTACAGTTCCAAAACCCTTTGGTTTAACCAATAAATACCCAAATATATTTTTTAATTCCATCCACACATCCTGTATTCCTTATTTTTATCTATAATACCTCCTAAGAAGGCTTTAGGTATAAACCTAAAGAGGCTCTATGAAGATGAGGTAAAATTCTTAAACATGTGTATTTATTTTATTTATTCTATAAGATCCTTAAAATAATATTTAAATATGATAATATAATAAAACCAGTATAAAATATATAATTGGATGTTATTATGTTAATTTCATAACCTATATCTATCTCCACTTCTATCAAATGGGAAACGAAACTGCTGATCGTGTGTATGGCGAACTACCGCCTCATGAATCAATGTAATTTGTTTTCCATCACCACATTTAAAGGATGAATATAATTATAGATTTAAAATATTTATATTATATTTATGAAATAATTATAATTATATATTTATAATATTAAATATACATTCTTACTTTCCATTCTATGGGGGAATACAATAACATCGCTCATGTGTACGACAGACTGCCACCACGTGAAGTGATGTGATTCGTTTTTCACTTACTATTTCCATAGAACGTATTAAGGGTAAAGTTAATGAATATATGTGATATATATAAAATAAAAATTATTATTTTTAAATATAATATAAAATCTAACTTCTTACCTTCTAATATGTTGTAAAATAATAACGTTGCTCGTGCATACGTGTGGACTACCGCCTCCATGTAGTGATGTGAAATGTTTTTCATTTTATTTTTTCATGGATGGTAATAAGGATGTATTTGATCAATATAAATTATATATATGACATAATAATTATTATATAAAGGTTAATTAATATTTAGTTTCCTTTCATTCTATCTTTCAATAAAAAATGGAAACAACGTTCATGCATTTATACGACTTACCATCTCTATGAACAGTGTAATCCATTTTCTATCTCTAAATTTTATAGATTACTATAAATACATATATAATGAATATATATGATATATATATCATTTTATCATTTTTTATATTATGGAAACATTATCAAAGTAAAAGGACCAAAATTACCAAAGTAAAATATACATGAAAATGAAGTAGTTATCACCTAGAACAATGATTTTGATAAAGAATGGTTAATAAATAGGTGAAAAAAGGATATGAGTAAATAATATATAGTATATAGTGCCAGAAATACAAAACCATAAGGTATACAATTCTCAAAATTTCATGAATTTGAGAGTAACACATTTTTCCATGATTGAAACCTTGCTTTTATGAGTTTAAATGAGGGAATGTTGTTAGATATAAATAAAATCCTATCAATAAGGGAAAACCATGTTATATAAAGGAAAAAATGAAGGAAAAAGTTTTGAGGTAGAAGTGTAAAATAGGTAAATTTATTTATTTTAGATCAAATATTTCATAAAATAATAGATTCAACATAGTAGTTACTGATTCAAAACATATATTGCATGCAATTAATTTTAAGTACCAACAACAAAATCAAAATGATACATTGTTTGATTTGAATAACTTGGTGTGTTTAGATCATTGTAGGTGTGTTATAACTTGATGTATCCAATAAATTATCACTCTAGATCATGTATGAATGCTCTGTAAGCTCCTAATTCATTATTATCCAATTTTTATGTGATGTCTCTTATAGTACCTTACAATGATCATTTGATCATTAGAAGAGCACTCAAACAAATCAATAAATTTAATAAATTAAATCTTTTTATTACTTTTAATTTCTCACCCTAGACTTGAGAAATAATTTTATATAAGAGATAAATTCATTTAGGGGGTTTCCTTTAGGAATTTTAGGTATAAAATTAGTTTATATAACTATGTTAAACTTCCTAAAATTGAAAATTTAACCTCTTAAACTAACCCAATATGTCATGGATGACTAAATTAACTTATCATATGTGACCTATAACCCAAATAAATAATTTATAACATTCTATAATGCGATGTTATAAATTAAGAGCCATTATCCTGACATATTACTACCATATATGTTTAGAAAATATTGTATATTAAGTATACATTTGAATTTTTTTACTCATATTTAATTATTTTAACTTAAATAACTTGTGAATAGATTGAGAAATAAATTAAATTCTTATTATTATCAACTTAATTAATATATAATTAAATTTACTTATGATCATTCACACCTAGACATTCAAAAGACCACAAACGTGGGGCCCACATCATTCTAAACTCCAATTCATCTGAATTGGTGGAACTTTTAGATATAATTTGTGTATGACCCTCTAGGGACTTCTCTTAATAGTAGTGAGTTTAAATCATAGATCAAGATTAGTATCTTGTAATATATAATAGCCTATAAAGAGATAAGTATAAGTCATATCTATGACAACCTTCCTATAAAAACTTACTATATAATATAATCTATTTTTCAAGTGATATATAATAAATAAAAATGCATACATTATGTAACCACACTTACATGCTTTATTTATTATTTATTTAATAGGATTGGATGGAATTTAGTTCTTCTACCATGGTCATGGATTTAATAAAGGAATTACCATTTGAGTTAAGAGGCCTTAGATATCTTCTTTATGTACTCAGAAGTGAAAAATCATTTCTTGATCATTCAACTAGTGTTATACCACTGATAATTCACCTAATGCAAGTTAAATTTCCATAAACATAAAATGACATGGTATTAATAATGCATAAAAGTATGCGATTGAATTATACAAATTGATAATGATCTCAATTTTAGAGACTAATAAATGTGTGTATAGATAGGAACATTCAATGACACCCAAAACATATGGTGATCTTATTAGTGATTTAACCATCATTATATTCTATAATTGAGATCACCAAGTAAAAAATTCATGAGAAAAAGTATCAATACTTATGATCCTCTTGCACCCAATGGCCAAACATCTTCATTTTCCTATCAGATTGAAAAATCTGGACTATAGGTTATATGGTTAAGATCACTCTCATAGTATTGTGAGGTTTTAATTATAGTCGAAAAATACTATAAACTTTTGTTATGATATGTAATCTAATTACATTACCATATATAGTATACACACAAGTAATAATTTTATCATGGAAAGTAAAATAAATGTATATATCATGATGTATACATGACATGGTAATAAAAAAGTTATATTTGAGTTAGACTTGGGGTACCCACTCTCACAAAACTTTAATGCGGAATAGATCCAATTAATAACCACTCTTAATTTTTTATCTCTCACACGAGAATCATTATTATGATAAGATATATATTTAGTTAATGGGAATTTTACATTATCCTATGTGGTTACTTTTCTAATTGTAACTTCACCTATTTGAGTAAAATCCCTTAAGGGATAAAACTTCCAATGTATATGATTTATCTACTGGAATGACCTAATATCCTTGGAAGGTACCACTATTGAAATTTTATCACAGTATAATATTACAGGGTCTAGAGTACTAGGTGAAATGATAAGATCTAAGATAAATCTATATATACATACTACTTACTTAGCTGTATAGGAAAATACTATATACTCAAATTATACTATATAATCAGTAACCATAGGTTGCTTCAAGATTCTCCAACTCATTAAAAAACCATTTAGGAAAAATATATATCCAAACTAAGATTTAAGATCATAATTATCTATATGGAATCTACTATTGATATATCCCCTCACCACTAGCTCCTCATCTCCTTTATAAACTACGAACGCACCCTTTATACATCTTAAGTACTTTATGATAGTTTTAACCACTACCTTATAACAACCCATACTTTACATACATTGTTAGTACTTAAAAATTTAAGTACACTTATTACAACATATAACAAAACCATGAAAGGACCGTATAAGTATAGTTTCTTTAGAAACTGGGAAACATAAACAATTGGTTCATAAAGCATCTACACTGTCTCCCATTTATTTCATCATATCTATAGTCCCTTTTGGAATATCTTACTTAATAACCTTCTTCCTGACCTGGGGAAATAAAACATACAAAAGGGTGATCTCAAATGCTCATTAAGGGTAAACAAAAGAAATATCAATCACATCATATTCATAAGAACATAACAATTTAGAAATCTTAACCTGCGAAAGAGATCATAATTTCATAACATGGGATAAATCATAGTAGTGAAATGTAATCCCAATAATCATAACTTAAAACATGAAACTTTGTGGAATACATACATAATCATATAGAATCATTTCTTATTAGTCAAGACTCATTTCCAAGACTATCTTAGTGGACAAAGCCCATTTCTGAACCGATTTCATTCCTCGTTTCAGTCCTGTTTCACTGAACCGGTTTAACCTACCGTTCCAGCCATGTCTATATCATGAGATATAAAATCTTTACCCAATTAATTGGAGGGAGATATAGGTACCACCCATCTCATAATGATACCATTCTTATGTGTGCTACAAAATCAAAAAAAAATCATACATCATTGCATAACCCATGTAATAAAAATGGGATTCTTAAACATAGTGATATCATAAAACAATTCATATAAGATAAATTAATTCATAAAAATAATTCCATCACAACATAATAAAATCAATGTAATAATAGGGATAGAAACATAACCCTATATTATCTTAGATGGAAAATAATTTTGATAAAACACTTGAACTCCATTCTTGAGGAAAATATCCTTTCTACTTCAAAAACATTTTTCCTTTCTTAACATGTCATACAATTTTAAACTAAAAGAAGTTGATTAAAAATAAACTTGAAAACTTTTAAAGGAATCTTCTTGGAAATAATTTTTTAAAAATCCATTCATTCCGTATAAGTTAAAAAAAACATTCTTCTCGTACTTTTGTCGGAAAAGTCAACAAGTACCTCGTATGAAAAACGACAAAAGATTCCTTTGATATCTTTTACTAAAAACTCACCGAAGGGTAAAATTGGATATAAAATATTGTATAAGGATATAAATATTACATATTGAGGAAAAATGGATGTGGATGATAAATATTCCCCAGTAAATTCTGAAGTATAAACAATCTCGGATAAAAATTGAGATTGCGGGATTTTCCCTTACCTTAGGTTCGATTTGCTTCGTAAGTGTACGAACCTCCTGTATAATGATTTAAATAATGTCATTGAATTATTACAGAATCATAATCATTGTTATGATATCATATATGGTCATATTCTTATCTTCTTATTAGTAATATTTCATTGTTACTTGTTATTCGGGTGTTTATTACTATTTGTTCTTATGCGTGTTTTGTCAAATAAATTATTCTTCTTCTTTTTGGGTTATAGATACCTAATTTACAGAATGTTATTAGTGTAATATATATCATATTCATTCATTAAATTCATTTATATAATCATTATGCAATGAAGATCATGTAGAACGAGTCGCATCACATCGTGGAGATGGTATTCCGTACGTACGCACGAGCGATGATATCGCTCCCATGATCGTGAAATTGTAATGGAGTGTATGTATACTATTTAAGAATCAATATCAATTTACAATAATAATTTATAGTTATTATTTACACCATTATACCCATCCAAGTAAGGTGGTGGTGGAAAATAGATTACACCACGGCGTGGAGACGGTATTCCGTACGTACGCACGCGCGGTGATTTCATTTTCCGTAGGATGGATATATGGTGAAATAGGGTTGTTTCATACTTATAATAACATATAAGTATATAAGTGATACTTATGTTATTACTTCATAATGAAACAACTAAATAATAAGAAGTGGAAGAAGAAATAAAGTTGAAAGAATCGGTAACGGACATTACCTCTTCTTTGAAGCGCCTCTTTGAGACCTCCTTTTAGGGCACTAAAATTGGTCTTTGAAGAAAACCAGGACCTCTAGGATGTTTCTAGGGAAGTGGAGAAGATAATTTTCCAGGGTTTGGCCAAGCTTGAAGGCTCAAAGTGGTGTGAGGAAGAGAGGGATGAGGTGCCCTTTTATAAGGGAGGAGAGGGGCACCTTTGGAAAAACTAAAAATATTATTTTATTATAAAGTCATATTCGGTTTTAAATAAATCCAAATTGATTTATTTCAAAGCTAAGGTGGGGATGGGTCTAAATACTCTCATAAAATAGAATTTAGACAAGTTTAGGTTCCTATTTTAACCTTATTATTTAGATTTAACTTTAAGTTAAATAATTTTACTTTTACCGTGTCTTCTTGTTTTCTTACACTATAAGGTTAATAAACTTACTATAACAAGCCAAACGAACCCCAAGTTGTTTATTATTAATATATATAACCTTATACAAGTCATTTGGCCGAACCATAGATTTTTAGGAATAAAATAAAAATTAATAATATAATATTTGTTTTAAAAACTATTTTATGTCAATTTTGATACTATTTGGTAATTGATTTTTGTGAAAATCATAAAAGAAAGATTAGTTCGAAAAAAGTGAATTAAATCAATACTAACATGTCATATTAACATATAAAATTATTGTAATTCATAAAAGTATCAAATTAAATTTATTTGGGTATTTATAACATCAATTATGTCAATATTTCATTAATAAAATAATTACTGCATCATCATTGTGTCATAAATAAATTAAATTATTTAATGTATAAAAATTACAAATAAAATATAATTATGTAGGAAAGATTTTTAGATTTCTAATTAATATTTATAGTCTAATTTATCTTATGTATAACCCTATATTAAAAGTGATTTACTTATTAAACTTTGATTTTAACTATTTTAACCCTTCTTTAAATAAATTAATAATAAATGTCCTAATCTAATCCAAGTAGGCCTAAATGGTCATATTTTATTCCTAAGGTTGTTTTTGGTCGAATTACACTTATCCAATAGAATTAGGATGTGTGTTAGGGTAATAATAATAACATTTTTACCCTTAATTACCCTATTTACTTTTAACCGTGGTAAAAAATAGTAAAACGTTACTATTCACCAAAAATTATTTTCATCTCATTGAACCACATTTTACTTACTGAGATCAACTGTGTCTCTCGAATTTTTGAAATTCCACTCACAAAAGTGGTAAAATTAAGTTTTATGTAAATTTTCAAATTCTCCTAGGAGGTGGGTAAAAGACTGTCAAAAGTTCAATAAAATTTTTATATATCTAAAATTATTATAAAATGACTCCATTGAATTGCATTGAACTTATATAGGTATTATGTATCAATTTTGACCTAAAATAAATTTAATTAAAATAAATAATTATTTAAATAAAAAGCCGGTTTTTAAATAGTAACCCAGTGTTTTCACTATTCATCAAAAATTGAAAGTTTTCAGAAATATACCAAAATTTCACCCTAGGCTAATTTCGATATCCTGAATCCAAAAATGAAGTCAATTTTGAAAAATAAAATTTACAAAATTTCAAAAAGTGGGTATTACTATTCATAACGGCTAGTTTTAATAATATTTTAATAGCATATCGTTGTTTAGTGAAACTCGGTATTGCATACGACGCAAGCTATCGAGGAAGGCCGCGTTTGCGTGTAAATCAAGCGAAGCTAGTGTTATGTGTAGTGAAAGATTCCTTTGATGATTTATATAACATAAAAACAAAATATTTCTTATAGAAGTCTCGGATGTTACATTCTACCCCCCTTAAAATGAATTTCGCCCTCGAAATTCGTCACTTGTAACAAACAGATGAGGATACCTCTCCCTCATCATATCCTCAAGCTCCCATGTAGCTTATTATAATTGGTGGTTCCTCCATAAAACTTTCACCAAATGAGTGGTCTTGTTCCATAGGACTTTTTCACTACGATCAAGAATCTCTATCGTCTGTTTTTCATAAGAAAGATCTTGTTCCAGCGGTACAACTTCTAAGCTGAGTACATGTGAAGTATTAGGTATGTACTTTCTCAGGAGAGATACATGGAACACATCGTGAACTTGAGAGAGATTCGGTGGAAGCGCCAATCGGTAATCTACCTTCCCAACACGATCCAGTATTTCGAAAGGACCGACATACCTAGGTCTCAACTTTCACTTCTTTCCAAATCTCATTACTCTATTCTAAGGAGATATTCGTAAGAACACTTTATCACCCACTTCAAACTCTAAGTCTTTTCTTCGGTTGTCGGCATAACTTTTTTGTCGACTCTGAGCTGCTCTTATGTGTTGTTGAATAGATCGGACCTTTTCTACCATCTCATCAACAAGATCAGGTCCTAATAGCTTTCTTTCCCCAACTTCATCCCAGCAAGTTGGAGTCCTGCATTTCTTTCCATAGAGAGCTTCATAAGGAGACATTTGAATATTGGAGTGAAAGCTATTATTATAAGAAAATTCCACCAAAGTTAGGTGTTGATCCCAACCACCTTTGAAATCCATATAGCAAGCTCTCAACATATCTTCTAGAGTTTGAATCGTCCTCTCAGACTGACCGTCTGTCTGAGGATGATAAGCAGTGTTGAAAATCAACTCTGTATCCAGAGTATGCTTAAGACTTTGCCAGAAATTTGAGGTAATCCTCGGATCCCGATCAGATATAATAGAAAGTGGTACTCCATGAAATCTTACCACTTCCTTTACATATATCCTGGCAAGCTGATCCAGAGAGAAATCCTCTCTAATAGCAATGAAGTGTGCAGACTTTGTAAGACAATCAACTATGACCCAGATAGAATTATTGCCTTTGGATGTTTTAGGAAGTCCTGTGACAAAGTCCATAGTGATGTTTTCCCATTTCCATTCGGGTATGGGTAATGGTTGTAACATCCCCTTAGACTTCTGTCTATCAGCTTTAACTTGCTGACAAACCAAGCATTGAGAGACATATTCAGAAACATATCTTTTCATGCCATCCCACCAGAAGTACTCTTTCAGGTCCCTATACATCTTCGTGCTTCCAGGATGAATAGAGAATGAAGAACTATGAGCCTCATCCAGCAGCTCCTTCTTTAATTTGGGGATGGGAGGAACATAAACCCGATTCCTAAACTTTATTATCCCATCACAATCAAGGTTGAATTCAGGAACATTTCTCACCTTCTTTTGTAACTCTACATCTTCTTTCTGTACCTCTTTAATCTTAACATGTATAGATGGCTGAACATTCATTTGAGAAAGATACTATTTTTCCCCTTTCATTATAATTCCAAGATCCATCCTTTGTAAATCCATAAATATTGAATCTTTTGTGATCCTCATCATGGATAAACTGGCATGGTCTTGTCGACTTAATGCATCTTCCACCTTGTTTTCTTTCCCAGGGTGGTAATGAATTGAGCAGTCGTAATCCTTAATCAGCTCCAACCATCTTCTTTGGCGCATATTCAGCTCCTTTTGTGTGAAAATATACTTTAAACTTTTATGATCAGTATAAATATCACACCTTTCTACATAAAGATAATGCCTCCAAATCTTTAATGCAAAGATTACCGCAACTAACTCCAAATCATGAGTTGGGTAATTTTTCTCATGTATTTTCAACTGTCGTGAGGCATAATCTATCACCATATAATTTTTCATAAGAACACACCCCAATCCCTTCTTGGATGCATCACTATAGATCACAAAACTTTCTCTACTACAAGGAAGTGTGAGTACAGGTGCACTGGATGACCTTCTTTTCAACTCCTTGAAATTCTCTTCACATTACTCAATCCAAAAAAACTTAACTCCTTTCTGAGTCAACTTGGTGAGTGGATTAGATAATCGTGAGAAATATTTCACAAAACATTGATAATATCCAGCCAAACCAAGAAAACTTCGGATCTCAGTTACTGTTGTTGGTCTCGACCATCTTTCGATAACCTCTTTTTTTGCTGGATCCACAGATATCCCCTCTTTTGAGATTATGTGACCAAAAAATGCAACTTTTTGAAGCCAAAATTCACACTTGGTAAATTTGGCACAAAGCTTATCCTTTCTCAGGGTCTTCAATATAATTCTCAAGTGATCTTCACGTTCTTCCTTATTCTTTGAATAGACAAGAATATCGTCTATAAAGACTACCACAAACTGATCAAGATAGTCTCTAAATACTATATTCATCAAATCCATGAAGATAGCAGGGGCATTAGTAAGACTAAATGACATCACTATAAATTCATAGTTTCCATACCTTGTACGGAAAGCCTTCTTTGGTATATTCTCCCTTTTGACCCTTAATTGATGATACCCTGAACAAAGATCAATCTTGGAAAAGTATTGAACTCCGCGTAGTTGGTCAAATAGGTCATCAATGCGTGGGAGAGGATATTTGTTCTTGATAGTTATCTTGTTAAGTTCTCGATAATCAATGCAGAGTCTCATTGATCCATCATTCTTCTTAACAAACAGAACAGGTGCTCCCCAAAGTGACACACTAGGGCGTATGAACCCCTTATCAAGATTCTCTTGGAGTTGCTTCTTCAATTCCTGCAACTCAATTGGTGCCATTCTATAAGGTGTATTTGAAATAGATAAAGCACTCGGTACGAGTTCTATTGAAAAATCAACTTCACGATTTGGTGGAAGACCCGGAAATTCCTCCAGAAAAACATCATCAAACTCTCGTACAATGGGCATATTCTTAATTGTGAGTTTCTCACCAACCATTTGAGATAAATAACCTTCATTTAGTGGAATCAAGACCCATAAGATGGAAAAAATTTCCACTAGAAGGTTATGTTCATCCTTGTATCGATAGACGATCATAGATTGATCTGGAATATGAAATGTGACTTACCTTCTTTGGCAATTGATATGAGCTCCATATAAAGAAATCCAATCCATGCCAAGAATCACATCAAATTCCACTATAGGAAGGATCACAAGATTTGCAGGAAGCACTTTCCCACAAAATTCAATCGAAGAAGAATTATAAACTTTTGATACGACTGTTGTGCCATTAGGGGTTGTCACAGCTAACTCAACATCTAATTGTTGAGGTAATATAGTGATACCCTTAGAAAATTCTTCAGAAATAAAAGAGTGGGTGGATCCAGAATCAAATAAAACATTTGCTACTTTAGAGTGGATGGTAAGTGTACCTTTCACCACTTCGTTATCGTACTCCACATTGCTGATAGAAATTGCATGTGACTTTCCTTTGTCTTTAGCCTTAAGAGTTTGTTGACGTTGACCATCATCAATAACCATTGGATTTGGGCATTGATTGGCATAATGCCCCATCTCCTTGCACTTGAAACATTAAAGTGTAGTAGGTTCATTATGTGTATCCCTTCCTTTATTTGCATCATTAGATATCTTCTTCCCATCATTGCGGCATTCAAATGCCTGATGAACTTCCTTTCCACATTTGAAACATTTATTTGTCCCTTTAAGACGACTCCCTCCATGTTTCTTTTCACACTTTGAGCATAAGGGAAAACTTATCTTCTTTTCAGTGTGCTCTTTATATTTTCCTTTGAATTCCATTTTCCTCTTCTTATCAAACCCATATGACTGACGGGTTACTCCAATCTCCATATCAACTTTGAGAGCACATCAAACAATTTCCTCATAGCTATTGAATTCCCTTATGGATAACGCCCTTCGAAGACTTGGTTTTAAGCCACTAAAGAATCGATCGATCTTACTCTCAGGTTGGATAATAATACCAGGAGCATCCCTTGCAAGTCTTGTAAAATTTGCTTCGTAGGTACCAACAGATTCATAATCCTTTTTCTTTAGTTCAAGAAACTCCTTCTCCATCTTTGTTCGAAGAATACGAGGGAAGTACTTATTGAAAAATAAGTTCTTGAACTCGTCCCATTACATGGACTCAATTTCATCTCTTTGCCTCGTATTATTGATAAGATTCCACCATTGATCATCACCACCTTCCAAATGATACACTACTAAGATGAATTTATCATGTTCAGAACATTGAAGAACTGAAAATATCTTTCCAGTAGTACTAATCTATTGTTCAATAACTAATGGATCAGTAGACCCGCTGAATGAAGGTGGACGCTATCTCATGAAGGATTCAACAGAATGTTGCTCCTTCCTTTGCTCGTTTGGAAGTCCTGCATGATTCATATCTTGAGAAATTTGTGTGAGAATGGATACAAGATTTTGCATTCCAGCTCCCATAACGTTTGGTTGCTCAGGGGGACAATCATTGCATTTCCCGTTGCATTCCGCATTAACACGGTTCCTTCGGGTTCCAGCCATTGACTAAAACTAAGAAGAATAGTGTGAGCAACACTAATTATAATAGGAAAATCACATAATCAAGAATAAAATTTCACACTTAAGGTATTATCCTAGGTTATTCATGGCCATTTCTAAAACACTAATATTGTGTTCTATGCTTAGACTTATCCTTAGGATTCTTACTAAGGCTTTCACATCCTAGTTTCCAAAGGTTGACTATACCTTTCCTCTAATACCAACTATAACGACCCATACTTTACATACATTGTTAGTACTTCAAAATTTAAGTACACTTATTACAACATATAACAAAACTATGAAAGGACCGTATAGGTATAGTGTCTTTAAAAAATGGGAAACATAAACAACTGGTTCATAAAGCGTCTACACTGTCTCCCATTTATTTCATCATATCTATAGTCCCTTTTGGAATATCTTACTTAATAACCTTCTTCCTAACCTGGGTAAAGAAAACATACAAAAGGGTGAGCTCAAATGCTCAGTAAGGGTAAACAAAAGAAATATCAATCACATCATATTCATAAGAACATAACAATTTGGAAATCTTAACCTGCGAAAGAGATCATAATTTCAAAACATGGGATAAATCATAGTAGTGAAATGTAATCCCAATAATCATAACTTAAAACATGAAACTTTGTGGCATAAACACATAATCATATAGAATCATTTCTTATTAGTCAAGACACATTGCCAAGACTATCTTAGTGGACAAAGTCCATTTCTGAACCGAGTTTATTCCTCGTTTCAGTCCTGTTTCACTGAACCGGTTTAACCTGCCGTTCCAGCCATGTCTATCAAATGAGATATAAAATCTTTACCAAATGAATTGGAGGGAGATATAGGTCCCACCCATCTCATAATTATACCATTATTATGAGTTCCACAAAATCAAAAAAAATCATACATCGTTGCATAACACATGTAATAAAAATGGGATTCTTAAACATCGTGATATCATAAAACAATTCATATAAGATAAAGGAATTCATAAAAATAATTCTATCATAACATAATCAAATAAATGTAATAATAGTTATAGAAACAGAACCCTATATTATCTTAGATGGAAAATAATTTTAATAAAACAATTGAACTCCATTCTTGAGGAAAATATCCTTTCTACTTCAAAAACATTTTTCCTTTCTTAACATGTCATACAATTTTAAACTAAAAGAAGTTTATTAAAAATAAACTTGAAAACTTGTAAAGTAAGCTTCTTGGAAATAATGTTTTAAAAATCCATTCATTCCGTATAAGTTAAAAAAAACATTCTTCTCGTACTTTTGTCGGAAAAGTCAAAAAGTACCTCATACGAAAAACGACAAAAGATTCCTTTAATATCTTTTACTAAAAACTCACCAAAGGGTAAAATTGGATATAAAATATTTTAGAAGGATATAAATATTACATATTTAGGAAAAATGGATGTGGATGATAAATATTCCCCAGTAAATTCTGAAGTATAAACAATCTCGGATAAAAATTGAAATTGTGAGATTTTCCCTTACCTTAGGTCCGATTTTCTTCGTAAGTATCCGAACCTACTGTATAATGATTTAAATAATGTCATTGAATTATTACAGAATCATACTCATTTTTATTATTTCATATATGGTCATATTCTTAGCTTCTTATTAGTAATATTTCATTGTTACTTGTTATTCGGGTGTTTATTACGTTTTGTTCTTATGCGTGTTTTGTCGAATAAATTCTTATTCTTATTTTTGGGTTATAGATACTTAATTTCCAGAATGGAATTAGTGTAATATATATCATATTAATTCATTAAATTCATTTATATAACCATTATTCAATGAAGATCATGTAGAATGAGTCGCATCACATCGTGGAGACGGTATTCCGTACGTACGCACGAGCGATGATATCGTTCCCATGATCGTGAAATTGTAATGGAGTGTATGTATACTATTTCAGAATCAATATCACTTTAAAATAATAATTTATAGTTATTATTTACACCATTATACCCATCCAAGTAAGGTGGTGGTGGAAAATAGATTACACCACGACGTGAAGAACCCAGTGTTTTCACTATTCATTGAATTGCATTGAACTTATATAGGTATTATGTATCAATTTTGACCTAAAATAAATTTAATTAAAATAAATAATTATTTAAATAAAAAGTCGGTTTTTAAATAGTAACCCAGTGTTTTCACTATTCATCAAAAATTGAAAGTTTTCAGAAAAATACCAAAATTTCACCCTAGGCTAATTTCGATATTCCGAATCCAAAAATGAAGTCAATTCTGAAAAATAAAATTTACAAAATTTCAAAAAGTGGGTATTACTATTCATAACGGCTAGTTTTAATAATATTTTAATCACTACTGGAAACAGAGGATTTCCCAACGGTTCTAAACCGTTAGGAAAGGCTGCAGAACCGTTGGTATATGTTATACCAACGGTTCTGCAAACCGTAGGGAAGTAAGCCGTTGGGAAAAGTTTTTCCCAACGGTTTACAGTGAACCGTTGGGATAGGGTGCTGAAAAATTACCCTATCCCAATTGGTCTGGAAAACTGTTGGGAAATCTTTTTCCCAACGGTTTACAACCGTTGGTATACAAGCACAAAATTATCATGTTTTTCCCAACGGTTTGACAAACCGTTGGGAAAAACCCAACATATCCTCTTTCCCAGCGGTTCTAAACCTTTGGTAAAACAAGGCCTACACATTCTATGCCAACGGTTTTGAACCGCTGGCATAGCCTCTGCTGGTCAAATTGCATAGCAGCTCTGCAATTTACCCAGAAGATCTCCAATTTGACCACCTGCTATCCAATTTGCCCACCAGGTCTGATTTTGTGGGTTCCCTCTCATTTTCAATCCAATTATTGTACCTGCAATAACCAACTAACACTTACATATAGAAAACAAATTCATACACATTTAACATATAATGGTGGAACTATACACATCCATAATTAAATTAGAATTCATAAAGTAATTATAAACATACATAATTCATTTAGAATTCAATTTAAAATTTAGATGAAAATTATATGTGGAATCCAGAAGTTAATTCATAATTTGATCGATTTTTTGTATACCATATAATTTTACTTGGAATAATGTCCATTTTAAATATAATACATACACATGGAGAGCTACCAGCCACACCATGCCTCAGATTGAGGCGGGGTTGACTCGTACACGTCACATATGACCCATGGATCGTTGTGCTAATGTATCGACACAATCCGAATGCGTTTGGTCGGTTTTTCGTAAGCCAGTTGATGTTTTTCAATTAAAATGACGTACTTTTGAAACAAAAGGCAGACACTTTGAGTGGTGCCGGCCACACCGCGCCTCGGATTGAGTCGGTGTTGACTCGTACACGTCACATATGACCCATGGATAATTCTCCTAAAGTTTCAATGGAAACCGAATGTGTTTGGTCAGTTTTCCATATGTACTTAAATTGTTGTCCATTTTAAGAAAAAGACAGACACTTTGAGTGGTGTCGGCCACACCGTGCCTCAGATTGAGGCGGAGTAGACTCGTACACGTCACATATGACCCATGGATTGTTGTGCTAAAGTATCGACACAATCGGAATGCGTTTGGTCAGTTTTCCATATGTCAGTTGATGTATTTCACTTCAAATTATGTCCTTTTGAAACAGAAGATAGACACTTTGAGTGGTGGCGGCCACACCGCACCTCAGATTAAGGCGGCGTTGACTCGTAAACGTCACATATGACCCATGGATCGTTATCCTAAAGTTTCAATGGAAACCTAATGCGTTTGATCAGTTTTCCGTATGTACTTAAATTGTTGTCCATTTTAAGAAAAAGACAGACACTTTGAGTGGTGGCGGCCACACCACACCTCGGATTGAGGTGGGGTTGACTCGTACACATCACATATGACCCGTGGATCGTTGTGATAAAGTATCGACACAATTCGAATGCGTTTGGTCGGTTTTCCGTATGCCAGTTGATGTATTTCACTTCAAATTATGTCCTTTGGAAACAGAAGACAGACACTTTGAGTGGTGGCGGCCACACCACACCTCGTATTGAGGCGACGTTGACTCGTACATGTCACATATGACCCATGGATCGTTTTGCTAATGTATCGACACAATCCAAATGCGTTTGGTCGGTTTTCTGTATGCCAGTTGATGTTTTTCAATTAAAATGACATACTTTTGAAACAAAAGGTAGACACTTTGAGTGGTGGCGGTGACACCGCGCCTCGGATTGAGACAACATTGACTCGTACACGTCACATATGACCCATGGATCGTTCTCCTAAAGTTTCAATGGAAACCTAATGCATTTGGTCGGTTTTCCGTATGTACTTAAATTGTTGTCCGTTTTAAGAAAAAGATAGACACTTTGAGTGGTGGCGGCCACAACGTGCCTCGGATTGAGGCGGGGTTGACTCGTACACGTCACATATGACCCATGGATCGTTTTTCTAAAGTATCGACACAATCTGAATGCGTTTGGTCGGTTTTCCGTATGCCAGTTGATGTTTTTCACTTCAAATTATGTCCTTTTGAAACAGAAGACAAACACTTTGAGTGGTGGAAGCCACACTGTGCCTCGGATTGAGGCGGGGTTGACTCGTACACGTCACATATGACCCATGGATCATTGTGCTAATGTATCGACACAATCCGAATGCGTTTGGTCGGTTTTCCGTATGCCAGTTGATGTTTTTCAATTAAAATAACGTACTTTTGAAACAAAAGGCAGACACTTTGAGTGGTTCCGGACACACCGCGCCTTGGATTGAGGCGGCATTGACTCGTACACGTCACATATGACCCATGGATCGTTATCCTAAAGTTTCAACAGAAACCGAATGCGTTTGGTCGGTTTTCCGTATGTACTTAAATTGTTGTCCATTTTAAGCAAAAGACAGACACTTTGAGTGGTGTCAGCCACACTGTGCCTTGGATTGAGGCGGGGTTGACTAGTACATGTCACATATGACCCATGGATCATTGTGCTAAATTATCGACACAATCCGAATGCGTTTGGTCGGTTTTCCGTATGCCAGTTGATGTATTTCACTTCAAATTATGTCCTTTTGAAACAGAAGGCAGACACTTTGAGTGGTGCCGGCCACATCGTGCCTCAGATTGAGGCAGCGTTGACTCGTACACATCACATATGACCCATGGATCGTTCTCCTAAAGTTTCAATGGAAACTGAATGCGTTTGGTCAGTTTTCCGTATGTACTTAAATTATTGTCCATTTTAAGCAAAAGACATACACTTTGAGTGGTGGCGGCCATACCGCGCCTCAGATTGAGTTGGGTTGACTCGTACACGTCACATATGACCCATGGATCGTTGTGCTAAAGTATCGACACAATCAGAATGCGTTTGGTCGGTTTTCCGTATGCCAGTTGATGTATTTCACTTCAAATTATGTCCTTTTGAAATAGAAGACATACACTTTGAGTGGTGGAGGCCACACCGCACCTCGGATTGAGGCGGTATTGACTCGTACACGTCACATATGACCCAGAGATCGTTGTGCTAATGTATCGACACAATACGAATGCGTTTGGTTGGTTTTCCGTATGCCAGTTGATGTTTTTCAATTAAAATGACGTACTTTTGAAACAAATGGCAGACACTTTGAGTGGTGCCGGCCACACCATGCCTCAGATTGAGGCGGCATTGACTCGTACACATCACATATGAGCCATGGATCGTTCTCCTAAAGTTTCAATGGAAATCGAATGCGTTTGGTCAGTTTTACGTATGTACTTAAATTGTTGTCCATTTTAAGCAAAAGATAGACACTTTGAGTGGTGGAGGACACACCGCGCCTCAGATTGAGGCGGGGTTGACTCGTACACGTCACATATGACCCATGGATCATTGTGATAATGTATCGATACCATCCTAATGCATTTGGTTGGTTTTTCGTATGCCAGTTGATGTATTTCACTTCAAATTATGTCCTTTTGAAACAGAAGACAAACACTTTGAGTGGTGGCGGCCACACCGCGCCTCGGATTGAGGCGGGGTTGACTCATACACGTCACATATGACCCATGGATCGTTGTGCTAATGTATCGACACAATCCGAATGCGTTTGGTCGGTTTTCCGTATGCCAGTTGATGTTTTTCAATTAAAATGACGTACTTTTGAAACAAAAGGCATACACTTTGAGTGGTGCCGGCCACACCGCACCTTAGATTGAGGCGGCGTTGACTTGTACACATCACATATGACCCATGGATCGTTCTACTAAAGTTTCAATGGAAACCGAATTCATTTGGTTGGTTTTCCGTATGTACTTAAATTGTTGTCCATTTTAAGCAAAAGACAGACACTTTGAGTGGTGGCGGCCACACCACGCCTCAGATTGAGGCGAGGTTGACTCGTACACATCACATATAACCCATGGATCGTTGTGCTAATGTATCAAAACAATCCGAATGCGTTTGGTCGGTTTTCCGTATGTACTTAAAATGTTGTCCATTTTATGAGAATCCTCTGTGCGGGGGTTGTTCAGGGTCCAAGGAAGAGGGTGGGGGGGCTGTCCGGGGGGCTGTCTGGGGGGCTGTCTGGGGGGCTGTTCGGGGGGATATCTGGGGTCCAGGGAGGAGGGTGGGGGGGCTGTGTGGGGGGCTGTCCGGGGGGTGTTCGGGGGGATGTCCAGGGTCCAAGGAGGAGGGTGGGGGGGGGGGGGGGGGCTGTCTGGGGGGCTGTCCGGGGGCTGTCCGGGGGGCTGTTCGGGGGGCTGTCTGTGGTCCAGGGAGGAGGGTGGGGGGGCTGTCCGGGGGGCTATTCGGGGGGCTGTCCGGGGCTGTTCGGGGGGTTGTACGTGGTCCAAGGAAGAGGGTGGGGGGATGTCCGGGGGGCTGTCTGGGGTGCTATCCGGGGGGTTGTCCGGGGGGTTGTCCGGGGTCCAGGGAGGAGGGTGGGGGGTGGGGGGGGGGTTGTCCGGGGGGCTGTCTGGGGGGCTGTCCAGCGGGGCTGTCCGGAGTCCAGGGAGGAGGGTGGGGGGTTGTCCAGGGTCCAGGAAGGAGGGGGGTTCCCAAACACACTACCACTAAAAGACAATAACATCCATAAAAACAGATAATATATAAAAATAACTCAACTCCAATACTATACTACGAGTCTAGATAAAACCAACAACTAGAATAGATTAAATATCAAATCTCAGTAATATTAGTCAAAAATGTAATGGACCAACTTGTCCCACATCACCATCAACATCATCACCATCATCATCATCACCCTCGTCCTCATCCCCATCATCATCCTCGCCCTCTCCCTCCTCCTCGTCCTCGCCCTCCTCCTCGCCCTCGCCACCCGCCTCGCCCTCCTCCTCTCCCTCCTCTTCCACATCAGACTCCTCGCCATCATCATCGTCAAGTCATACATTGTCCTGAACACCACTAGAACTACCACCTGGTGCACCGTATATAGAACGTATCGATGACATATACTCATCAAAAGCTGGGCTGGCCTCTGCTGGAAGTGTAGGATGTAGAACTTCAATAAATTTCATAAACGCACTGTTTGCCCTAGCAGACTATTCTTCCATCTCTGTGGCCCTTTTCTCAGCCTGTTCTGCCTGTTCCCTAACTTGCTGCAGCTCGGTGGCACTACAGATCATACCTGAGGAGGGCCAATACCTCGTCAGGGCTATCCTAGGTCGACAGCGTACTCTGGAAGAATGCTCCTCTCCCAACACCTGATGTAAGTGATCTATTGGCCCAAAATTGTCTGGTTCTTGGGCATCGAGGGCCTCTAAAGCAGCCTATTACAAATATAAATATATCATTAAGTTACAAAATAGATATTAAAAAATAAATTCAACAGATTAAAACTTACAATCTGCTGCTGAGTCGCTTCGTTGACGACACTTCCATCCTTTTTCCGTCTACTCGAGCAAAACAGTTTTGCTCGAGGCACGCGTCCTTCAATATTTTGTATTTGCCTCTACAATGACATTGAAAACTAAAGTTATATGAAAACTTTAACAAACTATTAAATAATTGAAGCAACAAAAGAAAGTGTAAGTTGTAAAGAAAACTTATAAACAATTTTTATACCTACTTCCTCTCATGATCAGGCATCGTAGTGCGTCCCAGTGTGTGGAGATATTTTTTTGCATCAATGATCCTTTTATTTTTTCCAGATGATTCCTAAATAAAATTCGAAAATGCAATAGATATTATTAATGAAAAACATGAAAGTTATTATTTAAATACCTCAAATGTTATTAATACCTTAAACTGGGTACTCGTCCAATGAGTAATCATCTGACGATACTGCTCAATAGGACAATCATCCACCACTAGTACCGCCTCTAACTCAGTGCCAACTCTAGCAACCCAGCCAATATACAACTCATGCTTGTAGGCTCTCCAAAGCTCGCCTAAATCCTTTAGACGTTCTGATCGTGCACCCTCACCATCGGGAAAATTAAATCGAAGCTGAAATCAAAATATTAATTAATATAAATACAAAAATCATTCATGGCATTAAATAGAACAGATTTTTTTAACCATATCTCTGCCCAAGCTCTATCCTTGACCTCATGTGGAAAATGTCTCCACGATAACGGGCTGACGGGAATGATGTCGGAGTATTTGGCAAGCGTCGCCAAAAAACTCCGACATTGCTGCCCTGTTTTCTCAACCATTTGGTTGTCTTCATTATAATCCACCATAACCTGTGTGTGGCGGTTCCACACCGAACGCATGCGTGTACGCCCCCGCCCCCGCCTCCTATCAGTAGATGTATCTGTCATGAAAGAAAAACAAATATTTTATCAAAACATGTTATAATGAAAATAAATATTTCTATAAATTTTTTTAGGGTTCTATAAATATACCTGTTCCGGTCTGATTGCTGAGTGCCACTGGATCCACAAAAACTGATGGAACACCCTGTGGTGGAACAGGAGTCGAAGACGATGGGATACAGAAGCTCGGAGAGATAGAAGTATAAGGAAAAGAAGATGGGATGACTGTCTGACCGGATGCTGACTGAGGAGTGGGAATCATCATGGGATGTGAAAATGATGGGCCAGAAAATGCAGAAGGTAGCGAAAACATGGGAGGCCTAAATATCCCGTGTGTCTCTAACGACACACTGGGATCATAATGTGGGAAGGATGACATGTTAATGGGAGGGGCATAGTCTAGTCGGGTACGCGCAGCTGCTCATCCACCTCTGGTACGAACCCTCCTCGTACTACCGGCCTAAGTACTAGGACCAGTACTAGGATCCTCATCGAATAACTGTCGACGTATAGGTGGATCCTACAAAAATTTTTATAGAAAAATTAATCACATGACATTATATATTCTTTAAATATATCAATTTGAAATAAAGTACTCACTGTAGGCACTAATGGTGGAACGCCCATCTTCATCATTCGACGATTGTTGTCCATAATTTTTTTCCTTAATCTCTCTTCAATTGGCTTCATTTCCTGCTTTTGAAAACAAATATGTAATTAATTAGAAAAAGAAAACTAATGTGTAACCCAAAAAACTAAATATATGAGGGAATAGGGGATTCATAGGTAATTTAGCTATCAATTGTTTTAGAAGAGCTTGAATGGATTTAATAAATCATACAAGTTGTAATGTTCACCAAGTTAGAAATATTGTTTGACTATGTTTGAATACAGTACAATTCCAAATTAGAAAATGAAATTCAAATAAAACTGCAACCAATAAACATTGAAAATTCACATAACGGTCAAGTCAGCTAAAACATATTTGTGATCAATACTAAATCAATTTGAATATTACCAACCTTAACAACCCAACTCGAGGTAAACCAAAATAATTGAGAACATGGATGAATGATTCTATATATTTTCAACCACAAATTCAGGTTCACAATGAACTCTAACAATTGAGCTATTTGAGTCATCAAAATAAATAAATGGATTGGTTCCAATGGAACTAGGGACTGTGTCAATTCCATCATCACCATTATCAAAAATATGTCTTGGAATTACTTCAACTATGACACCAAATTCAGGTCGAAGTTGGTCTTTGACATAAAAAACTTGTTTAGCCATTGATGCCAACACATATGGTTCTTCGGTAGCAAGAGTGCAAGTCATATTAATTACTTGAAATCCAAAATCATCAATAAATGTGCCATGTCTCGTCATCGAATCAAACCAATGGAATTTCATCATTGTGACTCGTCCATGAGAGTAATAATCCAATATTATTATTTTCTCAACAACTCCATAATAACCCACATTTTCAAATCGCGGTCTACTATCTGATGCACTGGAATAACAATCTGTTGTGGCAGTAACCATAACACCATCATGTTGTGTTCTCATGTTCTTTGCTCGTTCAGTGACAATAAATTTGTACCCATTGATAAAAATTGATTTACAGTCACGAACCACGGTATTAGAACCAAAAGCCAAAGCTCTTATTTCCTCAGAGATAGAGTCAGAAGAAAAACTCAATACCTGCAATATAAATGACTATTAAAGTTAATTAAATATTGATATAATTATTTTAAACATTAATTTTTTTATACCTTCAATTTTAACCAAGCAGAAAACTCTTTGCTATGCAAATTCTCTCTCCTTCTCAAAGATAAAGAACGATGCTTCCTATTTATCATTGTTTTATGTTCCCTGTAGATAAAAAATATTAATAGTTTAACACATATATATATATATATATAAGATATACATAATCAATTTAGTTACCTGATATAGTCATCAAACAAATCACAGTTGAACAAAACTGTGCGATGTGCCATCTCCCGCTCTTCATGGATTAATGTCTTCAATGTATATGATCCAGGAATTCCTCCTGTTTGAGGAAGTGATGGAAAACTGGGTTCAATTTGCTCATACTATTCTTCTTCATTTCTCATTGGTCTGTTCAATCTTGTAGTAAGATCAGACAAATACATCGATCAGAAATCCATACATTCTTGAGCCAAGTAATCGTTCACGATAGAACCTTCGGGATGATTTCTGTTTCGGACATAAGAATTTAATGTGAACATATTCCTTTCAGTTGGATACATCCAACAAAAAGAAACAGGTCCTCCGAGAAGTATTTCAGTGGGAATTTGGACAGTCAGATGCAGCATGCATGTGAAAAATAATGGAGGAAATATTTTCTCCAACTCACACAAAATTAATGGGGCATCTGTCAACATTTTTTGCAAGAAAGACTTGGACAAATTCTTAGAACAAAGATCTCTAAAAAAATGGCACAACCGAATAACAACCACCCTTACATTATTGGAAAAAATATGATAGATTGCTATTGGAATCAACTCATGCAGTAGAACGTGATAATCATGAGTCTTCAAAGATTTTAGCTTCAACTCTCTTCTGTTGACCCGTTTAGATATGTTGCTTGAATAGCCATCAGGAACTCTAATAGTCTCTAATACTTCCAGAAATTGTTTTTTTCCGTAGGTGTCATCACATAAGAAGCACATGGAAGTTTCCATTTATTTTCACTAATACGCACATGATGCAATTCTGGTCTGATGCCCCAATCCACCAAGTCACGCCGAGATCGTAAATCATCTTTTGTCTTCCCCTTGACATTTAGAAGAACCGAAAGCAACATTTCACATATATTCTTTTCAATATGCATTACTTCTAAGCAATGAAGTAACAAATTGGTTGACCAATAAGGCAAATCAAAAAATATACTCTTCTTCCTCCAATTGTAATAGGTTTCAGTGGAAACATTCTTTCTCTTTCCAGATTTCATTTGACCCTTCCCGAACGAAAAACTAAAATCTTTCAATTCATTAAGCATGTCAGTTCCAAACATACACTGAGGTGGATCATCGGTCTCTATGGTATTATCAAATCTTCGACGATTCATTCTATATGGATGATCCTTTGGCAAGAATCGTCGATGTCCCATAAAACTGAAACTACATCGATGTTTCTGTCTTCTGGATTGTGTATTCTTCATACAAACTGGACATGATAGTTTTCCCTTCGTGCTCCATCCAGACATCATTGCATAAGCCGGAAAATCATTGATCATCCACATAAGCGTAGCACACATCTGAAATATGTCTTTCGAACATGCATCGTATGTGCGCACACCCACATCCCAAAGAAGTTTCAACTCTTTTATTAAAGGTTGCATGTATACATCAATATCAATGCTGGGATCAGAAGGACTAGATATGAGTATACTCATGAAAGTGAAAGGTTTTTTCATGCACAACCATGGGGGAAGATTATAAATGTGTATAAAAACTGGCCATGTGCTGTGTGAAGTAAGCATCTACCCAAACAGATTAAAACCGTCACATGAAAGACCTAGCCTCACATTACACAAGTCAGCTGCAAAATCAGGATGTCGAGCATCAAATCTCTGCCATGCAAATCCATCTGCAGGATGAACCAACTCATCATTAGTCTTTTTTCTCTCGGTATCATGCCATCTCATTTTTATTGATATGTCATCAGACATAAAAAGATTCTGAAGTCTGGGGATCAATGGAAAGTGCCACATTACTTTTTGTGGAACGCGAGATGGTGTTCCATCAGATTTTGACTTCCAGCGGGATGTGACACATTTTATACAATCATTTCGTTCAGCGGTTTCCTCCCAGAATAAACTGCAATCTTTCGGGCAAGCATGAATTTTGTTTCTTGAAAATCCAAGTTCCTCAACTAACTTCTATGCCATATAGTGGTTTGAGGGAATATCTGCATCAGCTGGAAGTAAATCCTTCAAGAGGGTAATAATGTAATCGATTGCTGTATTAGAAATTCCATACATAATTTTCCCATGAAACAATCGGATTAAAAATTCCAGCTTTTTCATTTTATCGCATTGTCGATATACTGGAGTCGTGGAAGCATCATTCAATTTTTTCACCCTATCAATATCATCATTTTCACTAGATGCATCAGCTGTCCTCATATCGAAGTCTTCTTGATTAGAAATAATTTCTTTTTCATGGTGACGAATAAACGGAAACTGGTCATCTAACAAATTCTCCATTCCAGTCCTTTCATTTCGATCATCACCAATTTGAGATTTCATTTTCTCCCCATTGTGATACCACACAAAGTAGTTTTCTTGAAAACCATTTTTGGTTATGTGGTAGCTGACTTCTTCAACCAAGGTCTACCAACACAATTGGAACATGGGCAGTGTATGTGACCGCTATCTGAGGCATTGTGAAATGAAAAATCTATAAAGCTCTCCAATTTTTTTTGAAAATCTCTTGAGATCCGATCGGTTTCATACATCCAACTTCTGTCCATTCTGTAAAAAGAATTTATATAAGTCATTTTGTCATAAACAATTCAATAGGATTGAACTTTAATAGAAAATACATTTAAGTAAACGATAAAGGAAGAAAATAATCAAGGTATCAACTACACATGTGAAAAAAACATACAAATGTGTTATTGAAAAAATGTAAAACCAACAAGAACTTAATGTGTTATATCACATCACAGCATGCCTCATCCCATAACCATATTAGTAGGGTATCATGAACATGATTAAAACCAACATTGTTCCATCCTCCTACCCTACATGACCCCAACCACATGCCACATCTTATTATAGACTTATCACATTACACCTCACCAGAAAACACTAGGGAAATCATAGTACATCTCACTTGAAGACACATGGACAATCACATCGCATCTTGCCTAAAAACACATGGTCAATCACTTTTGAAGGAAGAGTAGGGAAGACATGGTAGCTATCCAACCATATAACCACCATCCTAGATATTAGAAAAAATACCCATAACTCAAAACCTCTGATCGTTGGTAAGTTTATCCAACTCTGGTTGGGAATGTGTAGAAATAACATAAAAATACATGATATATAGATAGCAAAAAATACCCAACCTATGGGTTCACAGTAACTACATAATCACACACTTCACTACTACCATAAAACACATAAACCACACCTCCACCACACAAGACGCATAGCATTTCTCACTTTCATTTATAAGCCACTTCATTCACACTTACATTGTCCATTCATTTAATGTTAAATTAATTAAATCCATTTACCACACATCCATTTTATTCCATCTCATTTATTTAATATCTTGTTTTTTTGTTTTAACAACATAATTTACTCCATAGATAACCAGGAAACTAATAAAACCACCACACAATAACTCACCATCTCACAATAACCATCGACGCCATGTTACATCGACCAACCATCTCATCAAAACAACCACATATCACAACAAAAATATTGCACATCACAAACCACTGCACAACCAAAACCACCTCACCACATCATACACCACAACTTCATCACACAACACCTCCACACGACACAACACCACCACACATCATCACTATCATATAACTTCACATGTCACGTCCATGCCCACTAACCATCACATTACAACCCCACATATCACAAAGACCAACTGGTCACCTCAATCCCCATAAAACACCCTATAACATACAATGAAACACAAAAAAAAACCTCTCATAGAGGCAACATACCCCAACTTCCACAATTTATTTATTCAAGTTCTTTTATTACATTACCCCTTTATTTAGCATGGACATTATAACACAACTGATATTCCAGGGGAAACTAATTAATTAACAAAATATTCATTCATTTCCCTATTTTTCACGGTGAAATCACATCAAAATCCAAACTTAAAACTAAAATATTAGATCAATAACAATAAAAATAAGGTACCATATGTGTATAAAGAATAAAATACCTGACTTGAGATGATTCAGATGGGTTTTCACCTATTCGGATGGGGGAGTTCGAGAGTAGCAGAGAGCTGGAGCTGGATTGATAACTTAAAACTAAAATATTAGATCAATAACAATAAAAATAAGGTAGTATATGTGTATAAATGAAAAAATACCTGATTTTAGATGGGTTTTCACCTCTTCGGATGGGGGAGTTCGCGAGAGGAGGAGAGCGCTGAAGCAGGATGAATTTAGGGTTCTGTCGTGAATGGGGGAGAGCAGCACCGCGGCTGTATTTGGGGGAAATATTTCCCAACGGTTTTAAAAAACCGTTGGGAAAGAGATGTTCAGGGCACCCTTTCCCAACGGTTCTATAGAACCGTTGGCAAAAGGGTACCCTTTCCCAACGGTTCAACAGAACCGTTGGCAAAAGGGAACCTAAAACACCCCTTTACCAACGGTTTCTTCAAACTGTTGGCAAAGGGTGACTTTTCCCAACGGTTTTAGTGAACCGTTGGGAAAGGCTTCCCTAATCCTTCAACACCAACGGTTTAAGAAAACCGTTGGTAAACACCCGTTGGTAAAAACCAGAATTCCAGTAGTGAATAGCATATCGTTGTTTAGTGAAACTCGGTATTGCGTATGACGCAAGCTATCGAGGAAGTCCACGTTTGTTTGTAAAGCAATCCAAGCTAGTGTTGTGTGTAGTGAAAGATTCCTTTGATGATTTATATAACATAAAAACAAAATATTTCTTATAAAATTATCGGGTGTTACAACCTAGTGAAACTCTCTTGTATTTTATTGATATATTACTACCATAATCAAGGAATATGAAAAATAAAATTTATTATATATCATGAAATACATGATAAATTCCACAATTGAGGAATAAGGAATTACACTCATTCTATTTATCTCGTACTGTGTTTGTGGGCATATTTTCTTGGAAAGATTAATGCCA
The DNA here is from genome assembly GCA_963277665.1 of Viscum album. Classification (NCBI taxonomy): domain Eukaryota; kingdom Viridiplantae; phylum Streptophyta; class Magnoliopsida; order Santalales; family Viscaceae; genus Viscum; species Viscum album. Next base: position 1,787,288,818 of record OY728126.1, on the reverse strand, counting down.
TGTGACATGAGAAACAATAATATATTGGACTGTCACATAATATACCTTTTAAGAAACTTATCAATGTAATTAATTTAAATTAGTCATAATAGCCTTTGATATATATCTTGATAGATCTTGATCCCTAGTATGTAAGCTACTTCACTTAATCCTTTCATAGAGAATCATTCATTTAACCAAGTCTTAACTGATAGTAAGGCTTGAACTTAGTTTCCCATTAATAATATTTCATAAATACACAATACTATTAAAATCATGTAACTCTTATTAAATTTATTATAAACACATGAATTTATTATATTTTTAATGAAACTAAATTCACTTATGGCCTCATCAAAGAAAACATCTCATGATCATAATACTTTATTTAATCCACAAATGTAACTTTATATCTTGAATAATTTATTTTTATTATTATATATCAAAAATAATTTTGGTTGACTCATATAGACATATTCAACCAATTTCCTATTAAAAAAATCAATTTTGAAATCCATTTGACAAATCTCATAATCATGAAAGGATTTTATTCAAAGTAAAATTGTAATGGATTTTAGAATTGAAACTGGTGATAAAGTTTCATCATAATCAATTTCTTAACATTATTTGAAACCCTTTGCAACCAATTTTGTTTTATTTTATAGCCTTTTCTTGAATACCCATTTAAACCAAATTGGTTTTACATTAGCCAGGGGATCTACCAAAGGCCAAAATTGATTTTGGTATATAAGATATATTTCAAAATTTATGGCTTCTTTCCACTTAATATCTTCTTTAATATATATTAATTTTTTATAGGTAATAAGTTTATTATCCAAAATAAATACTATGTCACCTAAATCAGTGACAAGAACACCATATATCATTGGTTATCTAATTTATATTGTCAACATACACAATACTTGTGTTACGATAAATTGTTTTTCTTCCATTATTTCATATATATTTTTATCACATACCAACTCTGGTATATATGGAGCTTCAAATTCATTAAAGGGAGTATTTATCCCACTATTTATATTGTAAATATTCTCCTTCTATAGAAATATGACATGTATTTTCATAATTAATTTTATATAAAAAGGGTTATATAGGTAATATCCTTTAGTTTACTTAGAATATCCTATAAATATTCACTTTGTACCTCACTATATGATTTTTTATTTGGTACTTTATTTAAAAACACTTTGTATACCCATAAAAATATATGTGATAGTTCATATTTTTTATTCCATAACTCATATGGAATCCCATATATCACTTATGTTGGTACTCAATTTAGTGAATATGCCGCTTTTTACAATGTATATCTCATAAATGATAATGGAAGAGTTTCATGACTTATTATCGATCTTAATAGTTCAAGTAAGGTGTGATTCCTCCTTTCAATAACACCATTTAATTGAGGTTTATAAGGAGTGAGTTGAGAGACTATCCTAAAACCCTTTAAATGTTTGATGAAAGCTTAGTTAAGATATTATCCACCACGGTCTGAGAGGGGTTTCTTAATCTTATTTCCAAGATGATTATATACTTAATTGTGATATTCCTTAAACATAGTAAAGAAATATGTATTATACCTCATTAATTATGCACAACTATATCTATTAAATTCATTCAAAAAAGTAATTAAGTAAGAATACCATCCCCTTGACTCCTATAATAGTATAAATCAATTCAATAATATTTGTATCTATTTATCTTTTACTATTGAAAAATTATTTGTTCATTTCCCTTATAAATGAGTGTGATATATGTCTAATGATTTTAACTCAAAAGAGTCTAAATAACCTACTTAATTTAGTTTATTCAAACAATTTTTATTTACATAACCAATCCTGAAGTTCCATAGATAGGTGGGATATAAGTTTTGTTTAATAAATTTTTCATTGATTGTTAATATTATATTTTCAAGTAAAATAATGTATAAAATATTATTGAGATGTTCCATACCATAAAATAATTAATTTATATAAAATAAAAAATTCTTATTTACAAACTTGAAATAAAATCTCTTAGTGTCTAAACTCAACATAAATAATTACAAGTTTCAATCCATTTGGTTATAGTGAGATGACATTCTACTATGACCAATGAGGACAATATTTACTCATTACCTACTCATATATCAACTTCAACCTTTTCTATCCTCTTGAATCTACATAGTTCCTATGATTGAATACAAATGTATGATCCATAAGATATACCTAAAACCCAACTTGTAAAAATATATAGGTTTAATTAAATAAAAAATGTACCTGAAGTGGAAGTATCAAATTGATTCTTATTTTTATACATTCAATTTTTTTTCTAAGGGAACTTATTTCCACATTAAAACCATACAAATAACTACTAATTACTCTTCTGTTATATATTTTGATTCTTGGAATAGTGTTTCTCTAACACCCTTTATTTTTTACTTATTAATTTGAATCATGTACTTTCCATTCCTCTTCTATTTTACCATAAAGAATAAAGGGTTAGAGTTTTTCATATCCATATTAACTTAGTGAACTATTTCCAAAATATTAGGGAGTGAATTATTAATGTTATTCATGTTATAATTAAAAATGGAAATTAAAAATAAGGTTAGTAAATATGGGATTATGTGATATGTGGAAAGATTTTGCTTTAACTTGAACCCCAATGACTCTAATAATTAAATGAACCTTATCATAATGAACACATGAGGAATAATTTGATATCCTTATATCAACTTAAACTTAAAGAGTTATTTGAATATTTCATACCTCTCTTACCTCACTCTCTCCTCATATAAATCCTAGATATGGGACAAAATTTTTTATCTATCCTTTTCCTTATGCATTCTTTGTGGTTCATTGAACATGGAAAATAACATAATTTATTGGACATCCAATGAAACATTAATATGTATCCCATAGAACAATTTATATTATATTCTTATTACTTAATGAGTATCAGTAATAAGATAGGACTACAACACATAAAATTCCTCTGTTGGTGGAACACTATATGCAAGCAACCGTACCACTCTTTGATGTTTCTTCCATCTAGGATATTTTCTTTTTCATGTAAGGATCATAGTGAAAGTGAATTAGTATTATTGATTTTTTATTTTATCCACAACAAATAAATTTAGTATATTAATACATTTATCTTGATTATAAATAAATTATAAATTATAAGTTTATTATTTTTAATATATCCCAATATTTTATTCAAATACCAATAGCCCTCAACTATTAGATTTGGAATATTTTTTCATTTAAATATTATATGTTAAATGATCATTAAAAACTATATTTATAGTCTATTATATGGATATACCATATCTTAGAGAGTTTTAAGGTTGTATTTTGGTTGTTCAATTGCATTAACTCACAAATCCTTGATCGGTTTAGTGGATTATTAACTACTATAGATCATAGCCTTAGATTTACTCAAAACTTTGCCTCTAAATTTTTAACCAAGATAGTCATGGATACTTATTTGATGAAAACTATATTAAAGAATACCGAATACTCTAATAACTCCCCCCCAATAAATTAATACACTCTCAAATGGTTTATGAGCACCCCATAATTATGGTTTTGTTCTAATTCAAGTGATGAAAAAAATTTAACAACTTAATATTACTTTAAGGGATTTTAAGTTATTTTATTTAATTAAAAAATAAAATTTGGTTCTATTTATTATTCTTGTTACTATGTGATCACTTTCAAAATTTTAACCATGTATAAATAGAAATAATTCATTATACTTGTATTCATTTTATCTATGTATGCTATTTAACTATCATATGCAATCATGTATCATCCACAAATTCAAAAAATAATCAACCATGCCTAAAAAAATAAATAAAGACATGATCAAGAGCTATGTACCACTAGTTGATTGATTTAGTGGATAATGGATTAAATAAGACTCTGGGAATTAATTGAGTCATATAATGACTCATATTTCTACACCCATATTAACCCAATGTATTTTTTCTCTAGTTTAGATCCATGCCAGTTCTCACCTAGAATCACAACATAATTTATAACTCCATATTAATAAATGTATAATCAATCATTGGTGAGGAGAAATTGAGATGTATGACTACATTTAATTATATGAAGAGGGACATGTAGGCCCTTAAACATATTTAAGGATGTGCAATTCATGAATTGCTAAAATAAATATTTAATGATTAATTATTACAAAAGAACCCAAATCATAATAATTAAATTAAATAAATAAAAATACAAACATACACTAGTTCAGTCTTAGCACATGATCAATACACATGTATAAAAATTTCATAATAAAAATTAAATATGTAAAAATTCCACTCAAGGGAATTTTTAATGAATTTAAATAAAATTAAAATAATTTTAATTCACCAATAATAGTCATAAGGTCCTTTAAATAATTTTTATAAACTAAAAAAATTTTAAAATAATTTTAAGAATTTTTTAATAAAAATTTAGAAATTTTTGGACCTTATTTGGGCCCCTAAAGAGAAAATAGGCCCTTAGTGGTCTTGGGTAGTTGGGTAGTTCCTGACTTGGTCAACCTAGTTCAAGAAGAACCGACTACTTTACAAGTTAGGAAGTGATAAGGGGTTATATTATTTTAATATTTTTATATGCTATTCCATTCCTGTAGGTGTGGGTTTTTGACAATTGTCACGACCCTAGGTTAATGGGGTGGCATGGTAGGTAGAGGTGAAGAGTGGTTTGGCCACCCACCCATTTTTTTGTGTGTTTCACGCATCCTTAGTGCCCTCATATAAGGTGTTTGATGTTACAAACCTCAATTCCTAACCTCATATAATCCCTAATTTATTTTTAGATGGTCATAACTCGACCATCCAAACTCAAATTTTTGACCCCTCAATGGTATGAAACCTACCATCAGGACAAGCCTGTGCATGCACGGGAAAGCCAAGCCGAACAACCATGTGAAGGTGGAGAACTGATTTCATGATGAAGATGATTAGGAGGAGTAGTTCCAAGTAGTTATTCTAGGTTGTATGTAATGTTTGAAGCCTAAGGGAATTGAATTCCTCTAAGGCCTATGAGCCATGTAATACTTACGCCTATAGGCCATATAAGGGTTCCACCTCACCCCTTGAAAGGTGGATTATCAAAAATCAATAAAAAATGAAGGCCTTCGGGCCATTGGAGGAGGTATGTGATAAAAGCATGAAATAATTAAATTTAAAATTTTTAGATCAAATATATCATAAAATAATATATCTAGCATAAAAGTACTCAATTTACAATATGGATCATGTGCAATTAATTTCAAGTATGAATAATAAAATTGAAATGATGCCTACTTTAATTAAAATTCCTTAGTGTTTTCTACCCATTTATGGTGTGTTGTGGATCAACGGATCCAACTAAGGAGCCCTCTATATTGTACACACATGCTCCATGAGTTTTGATTTCATCCTTATCTTATTTTCAAGTGTTATCATGGGAAATCAAAGCACCTTACAATGATAGTTTGATAACTAGAATAACACTCAAATGAATTGAAAATTGGAATTGATTAACTCTTTTTATTTATTTCACTTTCTAACTATTTAATTAAGAGAAAATTTTGTATAAGAGAGAAATTAAAGAAAGGGGATGCCTCTAGGGGTTTTTTACAACAACCCGTGTCAGATCTATAGTGATTAAGGCACCAATTATGGACTTAACTGGGAATTATATAAGTTTAAAGCATGAATTTTATTTAATTTTTGATTTAAATTGAGGGGTAATTTCTCAATTGAGGGTTTAAATTTAATTCCAGGTGTTTGAGGATGAATTATTATATGTAATTGGATGAGGTTTGGTTTTTTTTTGAAAATTTAGAATTTGGATGAGGTATTAGGGGGGTAACACCTATAGTTTTTAACTATTGGTGGGGTGAAGTACCTGATGGACTATTATCTAGTACCCAATGAGTTGGTGAGAGGTCCTATAGGCTTGGGGGTGGGTAGTCAGTGTCCTTGTCTTGTGTTTTTTTAAAATAGGGGAATTATGGTCATTTTCTCTCAACCCATTTAATTCCATTTATTTTCTTCCACTAACTCACTTTCCACAAGCTATGGGAGACCCCCCATAAATTTCCCTTTTAGTAACCTTATCCTCTCCTTGAAACCCTATTTAATAAAGATTGATCCATGGGTATTTCTAAAGATTTAATACATGATAAACTTCCCTTCTTCCATTCACGTCCCTCTCCCAACCTCATCTTTAGATTTATCCTTATTTGACTAGGGTTTATAAAGTGAATCCCACTAAAGCATATTATAATTCACCCTAAACCTTGGGGATTATAACACTCTTGCTTCTAGAATTATCTTTCATATTATTTTCTCACCATTCACCATTTTCTGAGTAAAGGAAATTGAGGTATGGTTAATATTATCATTTTTTATATTTTAATAGGTTTTTTGGGATGTTTTTATTTGAGATTATTTAGTACTTAGGAATATTATTTCCTTGTGGTAATTTATATAATTGGTCGACTTGATTTTCATAGGTTTTAGTGGCTTCATGATTATAGTTATTTTATAATTGGTTATGTTTGATGATGAAATTTAGTTTAATAATTCCTCGGTTACACTTAGAGATTATTTATAACCATAAGGCTCGCCATTGAGTTTGGTAGGTGGTCTTGACTCATCAAGTGATTCTTAGGATATTCCTACACATTACTATCTATAATTTTTCTTAATTAATAAATTATCCTACCTATATTTTAAATATGTAAATGAATCATTTTAAACCATATTTTCTATATGATGGGTTAAATGTTTTCAATGAGGTGTTTTGGATATATATAATAAAAAACCATTCTCTCTTGACTGAATAATGATATTTAATTCAACTGGATTGTGATTTATGGATTCTTTACAAGTATTGATCCCTGTTATTGAGTTTCCCTTGGCATGTTAGTTAGGTAACCCATACTTTGGTCTTTTCACTAATCCCTTTTTTCCAAAAGGTTTTAGACCTTTACCTTAATATTGAACATGGGATTAAATAGAGATACTTGGTTTTTTATTAAACTTAAACCATATTGAAGAAAAAATAGAGTCTATGAGTTTTTCATGGATTTAACCATCATGGTTTGATATTATATGACTAAGAGTTATATCCTTGAGTCTTGAATTTACTCTATAATATGATTCAAATATTCTCACCTAAACCTGAATGATCTATAATCTAAAGAAAAACATTTAATCTATGATTAAGAGACTTATTTGGTGGTGATGTGGTGGATAGTTTTATAATGTTTGATTACGTGATTAAATATTAAAAATATTAATGGATTTATCATTTATATAATCTCGATACTTGAAAAAACCGCAAGTTTTTATAAGGTTTTATGAAGTTTTATAAAAACCTTAACTTGGAAATGGTTCTTTTTGGAATTTGTTTTCTATTTTTATTTCCACCTCCTACTCTTTCTTATTCTTTTAAATTTTTACCAAAAACATGATTTCTATGATAAAACCTTTACTATTTTAATACCTGGTTAGTTAAATAATTTTTTATCAAATAATTTTCTAGTTTTAAGTCTCTAGTTTGGTACATGATTATTAAAAAGGGACACTGAACCTATATAATTATATTAAAGAATCCCTTATCAACCTATTCCCCTAATTGTAAGCTATGCCTTGCTCATGTTATCTCAATAACAACCACTTGTATTCCATAGTGTAGAAACACATTTGGTTTATAAACACTTGGTTGAAAATACTATAATGAATTAGTTACTTCCTAAATCAGTATCTTCCTAGTGCATATTATAAGTCATGTATGTTATGCCCATGTGATTCCATTTTCCTAAAACTAGCATGTTTTTTACTTTACTTATTGTTATACCATATTCTTATTCTAGTCTGCTAATTTTCCATGATTGTAAACTACATTGGTTATATTCATGCTTATATTATTAGATGTTTGGGTGCATTGAGTATAGTGATAATTTTAATCTTATTTTCACTTCTTTGTATTAAGTATATTATTGATTTATTATATGTAAATGTTGATTGGTATATTTTATGACCTTGCTTTAAGCATGTATATTGTGTATTATAAAACATTATTGTTTCTTTGATTATAATCATGTATTAATGACCTAGATATTCAATATTTTTGTTATAGACTGCTTGAGATATATTTCCTTATATAGTGAATAAGTCTGAAGGATTGGGATGGTATCTTAATTCCCTGACTCATTCTTGGGATGGGCTTCAAGATTGACCTGAATCATTATACCCATTACCTTATTCTGTGGAATGAGTTGTGATATTTCTATAATTGGATAAGCCTAATTTCAACCTTGTAAAGGTTGTTAGGGTCCCTACTTATTTTCATACATCTACTCATATGTGTAAGTGTATATGTGTACATGTGTACATGTGTGAGATATTTACACGTAATAATATTTAATCACATAGGGTATGGACCTAGATTATCATTTTAGATTTTGAGAAGTGGCTCAAAGCATATAGTACAGGTATGGACCCTCCTAACATAGGGAGTCACTGACTTTATCTAGTATTTATCTTTGAGTTTCCTTATAGTTTACCTATTTTTATATATTAAATGTTTATTTCTGAACTATTTTATTGTATTTATGTAAATTTGTAGACATATTTAATCATACACCTTTTATATCATTATTGCATAGAGACACTATTGGTGGTACCCTACTGAGTATTTTATTCTTGCACCATACATTGACACCTCAGTGGACATGAAAAATATCTTCCATTGATTTTTATATACTTATAGGTATTGATGTTTTTTGGATCAAATTAGAAAATATTTTGTGTTTTTTATGAAAGTAGGATTTGTTCCTACTTTAGAGTTGAAATAATTATAGGTGGATGAATATCTAGTTTGGCTCATCACCTATTCCTTCTTGAGTTTTCACAATATTAGGAATTGTTTGGAATAGACATATTAACTTTCCTATTTTTACATGGTAGTATATATATTAATGGATCATGTAATGAACCAAATCAGGCTACCATTGAACCAGTACCCTAATCAAACCACTAATGGGCTTAAAGGGAATTCTCGATCCCCATGGTCATACAATTAGTTCCTAGGTATAAATAATGAACACTATGGGAATTATTTCACCCTTTGAATCCAAATAACCACATCATAGATCCCACCTAATAATCCACCATAACCTATCAGCGTACTGGATTCCTATGCATAAAATAAATAATTCCAAAATAAAGTAAACAACAAAAAAGGTAGCACAAAATAAAAATAAAATAACCAACTGAACATGAAAATAATAATAATATGTATGCTCATTAAATATTGATACAGTGGAAGAAAAAAACAAGGAAAACAAATTGGTAAATTGGATAATGTATAACCACCCCCAAAACAAACCAAAATTAAAACCATCACTAACCATCTCCTCATGACACATAGTCACTCACCACATCCCATAATTTCCATCATCAGACAAAAAAAACACAACCCCAAAAGCGACCAGAGCCTGGGAACCTAAAAAATATGAGAGCTGTATACACACAATGGTGTATGTAGGGTGTGAGCTAAAAATTCCCAATAGAATTTTACTAGATATTTTGTGAAATATCCTTAAAAAATACATTTCATTAATGATAGTTTGAATTATACATTAAAAATAGGGTTTTCACACGTAAATTTAATAAAACCAATTAAAAAGTAATTGTTACTTTTATAATACACCCCCTTCTCAGATTAAGAAAAGACATAACTAAATCCTTCTTTTTAAAACCCATTTAAATTAAAGAATGTGGATACTTCAAGAAATTAATAAAAACAATATTAAATCCATTTTATCTTTAAAAAACATTATCAAATTTATTTTTATGAAATATACACCACTTTATTTTTTAAAAAATAGTCTCCAGTACATTTTTATAATTTAATTTGAAAGTAAACCAAAAAAATAACTAAAGTAAAGAAAGAAAAAATAAGTAAAAACACATAAACAGAAAAGAAATGTAAACAACCAATGGAATGGTTCCATGCAAAAAACCAAAGGTCTAGTGGGTAAAAACAATGCATAAGATCAAATCCTTTAAATAATCATAAAAAATAATAGTGCATCATGGGATTCTTCTAAGGAATCAAGTAATACAAACTCAAACTTCTGAATGGAAACCTAGGTCAACAATAAAATATACAATAATTTACTGATAGTCTTATAGAAATAACTAGGATATATAACCCCTCTTAAGAGTGCTCAAAATCCATCGACTACATCACTTCCTAGGAGATATCAACTTCCATGAGCCACAATCCCCTAGTCAGAGCGTAATCTAAAACAAGGAAGATACACTCATCCAAGCCATCTATTAACATCCTAGAAATTCTCATGACAGAATTAAAATAGTGGTGATCATATAATCAAAAAAAAAGAATCATTATATAAAACCATTTCAAATCATTATATATAGCCAAAATATCACCTCACACCTTAGAAAGAAACAACCCCATTCATAATATAATGACCCAAAATTCTAGACCTTGTAAAACTGATGTTATGTTTGATAACTTTTGTTACACATTACACCCAACATAAAAAAACCTAAAAATATTATAAGAGAAATATTTATAAATCTATAATAAACACTAATATAGTAAACAATTAAAATTTATTACCTTTATAAGATAAATAATTAATATGAGTTAATATTGAAAAATTTCATTTACAACAAAAGTAATTTTATTTATATTATGTATTTTATTTAAAAAAACTAAATTTAAAAATTTTATAATATACATTTGATAAAATAAAATTTATTTTTTAATTCCTCACATAAAAATTTACATATTACAATTTTTTGAGTTTTTTATGAAAAGTATAATTCTTAGTTGATAAATATGTTTTTTTGAAAAAATTACAATTTTTATGATTTTATCATTAGGTAAGTGTATCATAGAAGTTTAAAAAACATTTTAAGTAATAAAATAAGAATTTAAGTAATAAAATTATGTATTTTAATGTATAATTTGAGCTTATAAATCTTATGTCCAACATTTTCAGAACTAAATTAAAATGTTACTTTAACAGAAACCATTTCTGGTCATTCCTTATAATTAAGTGTTTTGATGGTAAAATTAAATTTTGGATTGATTTTAAGTCCAAATAAATTTTATTTCTTTATAAAAAACCAATTTTTTTCATAAAAATTTGTATCTATGATAATATTGTTTTTTATATAAATTTTTAAACTTAAGACCGTAGTTTTATAAAAACAGTTTTTATACGTTATGTGAATTTATTTTAAAATTAATATTTAAAACCTTTAAACATTTTATTTTTTTAAATGGTTTCAAAATTTTAAATTTTAAGGTTCAAATTAGGTAAAAGGTGTAATATTAATTTTTTGATTAAAATTAATTATTAAGGTTAAAAATTAATTACCAAGTTAAAAGTAAATTGGGGTAAAAGTTAAAAAGTTAAAAGAAAATGACCTAAAAAAATAATGGTTGTATAAAAAATGAGTAATTACACTTAATTGAACCTCCTATATTGTTTATTTTTTGTCCACTGACATAGGAATAATAACTTTACATTATTTAAAATGTAATGGTCACTTCCAAAACAACCCTTCTCTTCACTTATAAAAAGGTAACACTTACTCCACTTCAAGACTCAACTATACTTATAAATTATTATTGAAAATATAATAATTTTATCCTAATACAACCCCAACCCATGTATATAATCTTCTTTTCACCTTCAGTTTGCTGAAGGACTTCATTTCTAAGAATTTTCCAAGAGAAAATTTAAGCTTCCAACATGAGTATTGATTTATCTTAGTATTTTATTTTACTATAATCCTTCATAAATCATCTCTAAATTTTTTAATATAATGAAAAAATTATAATTAATATGATTAAATTTCATTATATTAATTGGAAAAAAATTATTCAATCCTTTCTATGTAGTAAGAAAACAAAAAAACATTGATCATGTGTACATGTGGATTACCTCCTCCATGAAGTGGTGTTGTTTGTTTTTCATCACCACCTATAATGGATAGTAAAAATTATTGATTTGATGAATTTTAATGTTTTTATTTCACATTTATAACTTTTAAATGGCAATTTTTCATATACCATCTTTCCTTCCATTCGTTGAGAAATAACATCATTAATTGTGCGTACATGCGGAGTACCGCCTCCATGGAACAATGCATTCCATTTTTCACTACCACTATCATGGTTGGTTTCAGTTTATATTTTATGATTATTTATTATATATATAATTAATTTATATCATGAATATTTTTATTTATGGATAACATAAAAATTAATGACCGTTATAAGGTAATCCATCAACATCGGTAAATAACTCCAAACAAGTTCATCACTATTTTTGTATTCAAGAAACGTGACTAAAAATCAAATGTAATGAAATTATAATGTTATAGGTCTTTGTATAACATAAATTATAGTACCTTTAATGGTTTTTAAATGATTATATTTATGATAAAAAGGAATATCAACATCACTTTTATGAACCAAGTTCAAAACAGTTAAGATTATTAACACTTAATGTTAAAAAAAGATTATAAAAATCTAATACTTAAAAGAGAATTGTTATTAATGAAGAGTATAAATGAAAAGGTATATAAATAAGGCTATGAAATATCTAAATAATATGTTTATATTCTTGATACATTAATTTAAATAAATTTTGTGAAAATCAAAGGCAAAGGTAAGAGACTCAGAAACTCAAACTTCTTTCTTTGAGTTATAAATTTCATTCTTGATTTCCTTTCTACTATGTTCACTAAATTTTCTATTTTAAATGATATTTTATTTTTATTTATAGGTAAAAAGTGTTTTTTATCCTAATACATTTCCATTAAAGGTATAATTTTCACTTATTTTTCTTTAACAAAAAAACAAACGTGACTTTAAAAAGAGACCCATAACTATGAATTTTACAATAATGAATACAAAACGTTTTCAAAAATATATTTTACTAATTTGGTTTTAATTAGATTAAAATGATATATATCCAATAGATTTATGTTTCGTGCTTCAACCTGAATTTTGTTTAATTATGTGTTTATTTTTGGTGATCATGTTTTTGGTATCAAATGATTTAATTCACGCTATTATTTTATATCTTTTGGATGTTTTATGAAACCCATTTTATTTATATGGGTTATTTATAAAAAATGAATGATTTCCATTTTTATATTTTATGAAACCCATTTTATTTCCATGGGTTATTTATGAATAATGAATGATTCTCATTTGGATGTTTTATGAAATTTATTTTATTTCCATGGGTTCTTTATAATGTGAACAATGAATGATTTTTAAGTGGAACATGTAAGTATGGATGAATTGTGGGTGGGGTCTAATATCTCCATATAATGAATTAGTTAAGAGTTTATATCTCATGAGATAGGTATTCATGATTACATTTTAGTTGATCATTAGCATGTATACTAATGGCGTGGCTCATGAAAGTAATGTTTCCCTATGTTAATGTTTATGCAACAGTTAAGGCGTGTTATTCATTATGATCATATTCTTACTTGATTCAAAGTTTATGTAAAATAATTCTAAACCATGTCATAGTTATTATGTTTCCATGTTGATATTTTATGTCTTTAAGTTATTATTTCATGTACATTGAAGCTCACTTATGTTTTATGGTTATCATCTATAAGGTCATGATATTTATATTATGACCATGTTATTACTTATTATTATGAACACATCCATGATGAAATGTTTATTAACCCTTTACCATGTGTTTGAGATCACCCCTTTCTCATGTTTTCATTCCTCAGGTTATGAGGATAAGTATTACTTATAATATTTATTGAAGATGGTCTAGTATGATGCCTTTAAGGATAAATGATCATGATTTTTGTAAAATAAGATTATTATGTAGCTTGTCTCCAAAGAAACTAACCTAGAAGTCCTTGGGATATTATTATTTATGAAATTATATGTTTAAAATCATGTAAATGATATAAAATAAAGTCATGTTTATCCTGGGTATCTAGATTTGGTATCAAAGAAAATGTTTTGTTATTTTTAGAGATTATTTTAGAGAACATTTGTAAAAACCTAGGGATAACTATAAGGGATAATTCTAGGTATAGGATAAAATATTAAAGTTTTGTTAAAGTAAGGGTTTTTTTGGTTTTACTAGAAAATAAATCTCTGTATAAATAGCAAAAAGTGGATATAGGCTTTGTCATAGTTGTACCTAAGGGTAATAGCCTGAAGAGGGCATGTTGGGTCTTAACTCAATCGTTACCTAGTGCATGACAAAGAGGTCTATTTATACACTTGGATAAACAATCCTAGAGGATACAATTTGGTTAATTAACATTCTCTTTAATTAACCATTATTAAGGATTTAGTTATTATGTTATATAACATGGTTAGGAAAAACTAGTAGGGAAATAACCATGGATAACTAATATTAAAAATTAGAGAGTTGTTAAGAAATAATATAATCATTATTTATGAGTAATTTATTCTATGATCACAGTCTTCCCCTTAAGCTTGATGTTGAGTTCTTGATTGAATTTATACCTATATATATGCCTATATCGAGGAGTCTATATAGAATGGATCCCATTGAATTATTAAAATTAAGGAATCATCTAAAGGATAATTTGGAAAAGGGTTTTATCCACTCGAGTGCTTCACCATGGGGAGAACAAATACTATTTTTCAAGAAGAAAGATAGATCAATGTGACTTTTAATTGACTATTATGAGATTAATAAGATTAAAATTAAGAATAAATATCTGTTACCCTGTATCAATGAAATATTTGATCAACTTATAGGAATTCAGTACTTCTTGGAGATTAACCTCCAATTTGGATATCATTAGTTAAGGGTCAAAAGTGAGGATATTTTAAATACATATTTTTGAATGTTTTATAGACACTATAATTTTATAGTTTTTCCATTTAGATTGACTAATTACCCTACCATATTCATGGATATAATGAATAGATTATTTAGATACTTTCTAGATTAGTTTGTAGTCATATTTATAGATGATATTATTATATAATAAATTGAAAGGAAGAGTTTGAAGATCATTTTTAGATTGTGTTGATGAAATTAATAAAGGATAATTTACATGAAAAGTTTATAAAATGTGAATTATGGCTACAAAAGTTTCATTCTTGGATCATGTAATCACTAGTAAGGGCATATCTATAGATACTTTAAAAATGGAAGTTATTGAACAATCACCCAGACCAACCACAATAACCAAGATCAGTAGTTTTCTTAGTTTAGAGAGATACTATCTATGATTTTTGAGAAATGTATCATGATTATAAAATACACTAACCAAGTTAACATAGAAGGGAGTGATATTCCTTTGGATGAAGGAATGTGAATAATGTTTTAAGGAACCAAATAAGAGATTGATCACAACACCTGTAATTATATTACCATGTAGTGTAGAAGGGTTTATAGTATACAGTGATGCCTCAAATAAGGTCTTGGTATGTATACTTAAGAAAAAATGAAAATAAAATTTCTTATGCCTCATGATAATTAAAAAGTGTGAGAAAAATTACCCAACACATGATTTAGAGCTTCCAGTACTGATATTTTCATTAAAAATTTGGTTTCATTGTATCTATGGTGAGAAGTGTGATATTTATATAAAATATAAGATTTTGAAATATATATTCACATAGAATGAGTTAAATATTCTCCAAAGGAGGTGGTTGGAATAAATTAAATACTATAGATTCTTAATACATTACCACCCTAGGATTTCAAACAAGGTGGTTGATACTTTAAATAAGGAAGATCATGCTACCCTATCTATGAATAGGAATAAAAGAGACCCAATATTCATGGATTTACAAAGGATGAATATTGAAGTCATAAGGGAAGGTGTGAAGTTATATATATCCCATGTGACTACTCAACCATAAATTTATGAAAAGATAAAAGAATACCAAAAATATGATGTAGATCTATAGAAAAGGGTAGTGAATATTCTAGATTTAAACTTCAATAAAGATAGAGTTATAAGGTTTGAAACCTACACATTTTTTCCATCAAAACCAGTACTGAAGAGGGAAATTTTTTATAATTCTCATATACCATACTTCTATATTCATCTAATAAGAAAAAATATATATAGATATCTAAATAAAAACTTATAGAGGGATAATATAAAGATAGAAATTACAAAATACATATCTTTTTTCTTGGTATACCAACAAGTTAAGGCTGAATGATGTAAGTACAAGGGTATATTGAAACTATTACCCACACCAATATAGAAGTGGGAAACATCACCATGGATTTAATTATTGGACTCCCAAAAAATTATAGATCCTATAATTATAATTTATTTATAGTTTATTGTCTTAAAAATTCAGTGCATTTTATTACCAAAAAAGAAGATTTTTCCCTTGAACAACTCATCAAGATATACATAAGGTAAGTGGTAAGGCTTCATGGAATACCAATATCTATTGTATCTGATTAGGATCTAAGGTTTAACTAAAGGTTATGGATTAGTATTTAGAAATATTAGGACATAGAGTCAAGTTTCAACAATGCTTATCATCCTTAGAAAAATGGTTAGTCTAATAGGACTATTCAAACTCTAGTGGATATTATGATATCATGTTACATGTATTTACAAGGATGTTAGAATAAACACCTACCACTGGTAGAGTTCTTATATAATAGAAGTTTCTATTCTGAATTCAGATGAGATCATATGAGGATCTATATAGGAAGAGATGTAGGACTCAAACATATTGGGATGATGTTGGAGAGAGGAATATGATAGGTCTTGACCTTGTCCAAGAAATGATAGAGAAGTTTCAAACCATTCAGTGGAATATGAAAGCAACAAAAAGTCAACCACATATTTATATAGATATTCATTTAAGATATATAGAGTTTGAATTTGGTCACAAGGTGTTCCTATAGATATATCCATGGAAGTGAGTTATGATATTTAGGAAGAAATGGAAGTAGATCCCTAGGTATATCGGTCCCTTCAAGATCCTTGATCATGTCAGGTCTATAGCTTATCACTTATAACTCTCTCAAGACCTCTCCTAAGTACATGATATGTTTCACGTATCACTCTTGAGAAAGTAAATACCAGAACCTTCACATGTTCTAAGATTGGAAGCTATGTAATTGGACCATGATCTCTCATATGAGGAACAACTAGTGGATTTCTTAGATCATAGAAACAAGGTGTTGTAGAACAAGAACACTCATTTTGTCAAAGTACTTTAGAGGAATCACAAGTCTGAGGAAGCTATATGGGAACCTGAGGTCTAATGATAGAAAATTAACATCAATTTTTTTCCTTCCATGTAATAAAATTTTGAGGATAAAATTATTTTAAGGGGGTAGAATGTAATGACATGAAATTCTAGACCTTGTAAAACCGATGTTATGTTCGATAACTTACATTACATGCTACACCCAATATAAACAAACCAAAAAATATTAGAATAAAAATATTTATAAATGCATAATAAATACTAAGATGGTAAACCATTAAAATTTATTACCTTTAAAATATAAATAATTAATATGAGTTAATATTGAAAAATATTATTTTCAATAAAACCCTTTTTATTTATATTATGTATTTTATTTTAAAAATTAAATTTAAAAATTTATAATGTAAATTTTGATAAAATAAAAATAATTTTTGAATTCATCACATAAAAATTTACTTATTATGGATTTTTATGTTTTTTATGAAAAGATTTATTTTTAGTTAAAAAATACAGTTTTTATGAAAATTATAAATTTTATGATTTATAATTATATAAGACAATCCTATAAGTTTTAAAAAACATTTTATGTAATAAAATGTGTATTTAAGGAATAAAATTATTCATTTTAATATATTATTTGAGCTTATAAATCCCATGTACAATATTTTTATAACTAAATTAAAATGTTACTTTAATAAAAATTGTTTTAGTTCTTTTCTTCTAATTAATTATTTTGATGGTGAAATTCAGTTTTGGCTTGTTTTAAAATCCACCTAGATTTAATTTCTTTGATAAAAACCCAATTTATATAATAAAAATTAATATATATGATAATATTATATTGTACATAAATTTTTAAACATAAAAAAACATTTTTTCTAACAATTGTTTTATGTGTTATGTGTATTTATTTTAAAATTAACATTTCAAACCCTTAAAAATTTTATTTGGTAAAATGATTTAAAAATTTTAAATCAAAAGTTTCAAAATATTTAAAATTTATAATCTCATTTTTTTTCATTAAAATTAATTACTATGGTTAATAAATAATTACCAGGGTAAAATTAAATCAGGGTAAAAGATAAAAAGTTAAAATAAAAATACCTAAAGCACTTAAGGTTGTCTCCAAAATGTGTGGTTGATTTGAGTTTTGACCCAAAATAAAATTTCCATCCTTTTTTATTTTTTTTACATTTACCCTTGAATAATAATTTTACATTATTGAAAATGTAATGGTTTCTTCAAAAACTACCATTCTCTTCACTTATAAAAAGGTAACACTTCCACCAATTCAATACCCACCTATAATTTGAAATTATTATCAAAACTTTTCCACTTTTATCTTCCTATATTCTTATTCCACTAACATAAGTTTCTAGTCACCTTTAGTTTGATCAATGCCTTCATTTCCATGTAGTTTTCTAAGAGAAAAATCAAGCTTCCAACATGAGTATTACTTTCTATTAGTCTTTTATTTTACTTCACTCTTTCCCAAATAATATATATCCCTATTAATATAATAAAATTAGTATTATTAGTATACTTAAATTTCATTATATTAATTTGGAAATAATTATTCAATCCTTTCCATCCACTAATCACTCTAGAAAAGTAGACTGTAATGGTTTTTTTGGATTTCAAGGCGATTTTGAGCACCTCCAACAGGTTTCGTGGTTGTTTATTTAAATCACTATGAAATATATAGTAATTAAATCTCCAATGAAGGTTCATTATTTTTTATATGGTTTCATTTTTTGATGGTAAAATAAGTTTTTTGTGGTGGATTTTTTTTAAATTAATGGTTGTTTTTCTTAGAGAAACATTTTGTGTTGGTTTTATAATTTAATTGTGTTTTTTCTATTGAATAAATATTTTCTGGATGTTAAAACCACTACTAAATATCAAAATTTACCATATTTTCTGATAGTTTTAATCACAAATATTTTATCCATGGTGGTTAAAATCACCACTAAATAATTAGTTGTGGTTAAAACTACTGTAAGTTTTGGGATTTAAAAATACTAATCAAATTACGATTTTATCCACAAAAAACTAATATAAAAAAATCTATAATTTTTTTAATTATTATAATATAAAAAAACAATAATATCCATTCATAAATAAAAAATAAGTTGCATATAATAGAACATAAATTATATCATAGTTTACAAAATGTAACATTTCACAAAATGACAACAAAAAAATGAGTCTTAACTAATCTACTAAGATGTATGCCCCTCATGCTCCATTACTTGGTCATGATGCTAAAAATCACCTCCTTCCCCAATTTCCACCTCTAGTGCCTTCATTTAAAGTAGTTAACTGCATATCAGTAATGAGCATATTAAATGAATAATAAATGAAATACAATTCAAACAATATATGATTTGATCTAAATACAGTTTAGGTAATGGTATAATAATGAAATGAATAATTGGTATCCATGAACATGCTCAGAATTATTATAACATATGATATCCTCAGTTGAGTTAGAAGATACATGACATGATATGGTATGGAAAAGCAATATTTTATTATCATACAATATATTGTTTTTATAAACATATATAATTCATTAATTATAATATCTTATTTTAGGATTGGATCTCATATATCCTAAAACATTAAGTTAAACTTTCGACATCTATTTAAAGTTATGGTAACTATATCAACCAATAATTATATCCATAATGATAATTAGATTAATAACCTAACTCTATTAATAAAATTCAAATTTACAGACTCACATTAGAATTTGATTATAATTTATTAATTTAAATGTTCAATGAGTAACATTACTTCAATTATATTAAAACCAAACAAACCCCACATAATAAATATCTCATTAATTACAATAATTTTATCATACATTATTTAAAGTATAATAATAAACTTAGTAGCAGCTTTCAAACCTATAAATCATTTCCTAAACTTATTTCAATTTCATATACTCTAAAAATAACCAAAAATAGAAATTTTTATATAAATGATAAATAATATAATTTTATAAAAAGTCATCACACTTCTAATAACATAAATGGTTCTCTAGATAAATTATTATTTTTAGACCCACCAACTCATGTACTAGTTTTTTTATCACAATATTAATTTATACTCTATAATTTAAAAAATTATCACAAGATTACAATGTGGATTATTCAAATAATTTAAGACCTATTTTCATGATAGATATAAAAGAAATATTTAAAGTTATTTGACTTAGAAAATTTTCTAAACGAAAAATAACTACTAAATTGAAGAAAATAAATGTAAATTTATGAAATTTACCAATTATTTTGCATCATGTCTGATTCCTCCTCAACATCATCAATAGAAGTCATACCTATGGATGAAATAATATTAGGATAATATGAAATAGTATTAAAAAAGTGTATATGTTTTTTGATTAATTTTAACTTATGTTGTAGAAGGAGAATCAAAACCGTGTGGCATAGAGCAGGTACTGACACCAAACCTCTTCTGATAGGGTATACCTACAAAAAAATATTCCTTGAATTTATTAATATAAAATAAAATACTACTTAAATTTATTAATATAAAAAAATCAATTAATTTATTAATATAAAAAAACTTACAAATTCGATTCTTGGTTGGTCATGTTTTCATCAGGTTTCATTGTTAACATCATTTTTTATTCTATTAATTCATTTATTCTTCTTCTTCAGTCTCTATCTCACTAAATTGAAATTTTCAATATCTTTAGGTATACAAAATTCAATATATTTATGTTTATGGGGTTCACTATCAAAAATTACTTCACCTTCATCACCTATATCATACATGTCTCTCAGTTTCACATGGACAACAATACTCCACCCTTTACCCACTATATTATCAACATAATATACCATTTTTTCTTGGTAATCAAAAATATATGGACCGTGTTCCTCCTTATCACCATTATTTATCAACCAAGAGAATTTAACATAAGTAAATTATAATGAATCTTTCTTTATACCCCTATTAATATTGACCCAATCACATTTAAATAACACAACTGCAAATTTCCCATGTTAATTTAAGTCGATAATATCAAAAAATTTTCATAGTAACCTTGATCTACAACTGTGAATAAACCACTATTTTGAATTTTCAAACCTTCCTCATGATCAACATTATGAAACTTAAAACCACCAATATTGTAAGTATTGAATCTCCTAGTGTGCTTTAAAGGACCACATGCTAAAATATTCAAATATTTGGATAGTCAATTTGATTATCATCATTCATTACCTATAGAAGTTTATAATTTTTTTTATATAATTTAGATAAATGTTAACATATTAAAACTAAATATTATATTAATAACTTAAATTACATGCAAAACATTCAACAATTTCTTTTTCAATAACTTTTTTTATCTCTATCTCATTACGAGTTCATCTCCTAAGGTGTATTTTTGTTTTTTTCCTTAATTCCTTGACATAGGGATGGAAAATATTAGTATTTAGAAGCACATATATGTGTTCTTGTCTTAAATTTATATCTATCAATGAAAATGAAGATATTTTTCCAACCCTCTACCTAAATTTGGAAACATTTATGAATTATTATTATCCCACAATTGACTTGGATTATCATCAACACATCCCACTCAATTGAATATTGTCTCTTTAGAATAAAAATACCTTGAACATAAGATTAAAAACTCTCAATAAAGTTAACCTTTCAAAGTATAACCTTATTCATGAGATTTATTTTTCACATAAGACTTCAAATGACCAAGAAAATTAATAATAAAAGGTAAGAAATTAATAAATAAAGTTATTAAATATTAACTAACAAAATTAGAATTTTTAATGAAATAAATATTAAAATAAAATAATTATTAATGGGATACATCCATTGATAATGTAAGGTCCCTCCAATTTTATCTTATTTAGACAAATTAACCATCATATGAATCATTATAGTGAAAAATTATGGGGGAAGAACATCGCCAAATGACATAGTATCCGTACAATTTTTTCTCAAATTTTTTCCAATTAATTGGGGTTTAATGTCTTCTCACAAAGTTATCTAAAGAATTTAAAATATTCCATTAGAATGATGTTTATTTTATCAAGAAACAAACTATGAAATGATAAATGTATCAAATGATTTATCAATAAATGTGAGTCATGAATTTTCAATCCATGTATCTTATGGTAATTCAAATAAAAAAATCTTGAAATATTACTAGAATATCCATCAAACACTTTTAAATTTTTATATATTCCAAGGAAAATATCTTTATGATGGGTTTTAATTATATATATATCCTATGTATACTTCATATTTTCATTTTTACATATATCAAGTTTGATATTGATTTCTTATAAGTCCATATAAGCATTTAAATGATCCTTTGATTTTCCCTGCTCATTAAGAAATGTAAACAACACATTATCACATTAATTCTTTTCAATGTAAAAAAATTCAAGATTATGATGTAACAAATTAAATTCAAAATATGTAAGTTAAAAAAATATACTCTTTTTCTTCCATTTCTATTATTAAATTGTAATTAATGGTGTTATAACTCATTTTCAACTTTAATTCAACTAAAAATATTTTCCAAAATCTATACCAAAATTTGATAATTATGTCAAGATATGTGATCCTGATAATAATTTTTTGTGGAAGACTAAAATTATTTTTTTCCATTGAAACGTGACTTGTTAAACCAAAATCTATAAGATGTATCAAGGAAGTGATGATGACACATGATAATCCACTTTCCGTTATAAGGTATCCATTAAACTCAAAATCAAAGTTATAAATTGGACAATCCAAAATAGTCTCTATATTCCAATTGGAAAAAATTACTAGTATAAGAAAGTCACTAATGTTCCACACAAGGGAGATATGAATTTTGAATATTTTTGTGATAGATACATCATATGTTTCTACATCATCATTCCATAACTCTTTCAATTATTTAATAAGAGTCTGAAGGTCGACATTAATGTCATTTCCAGACATTTTATTTCTAGGAATAATCATTGATATGTTGAATGATGTCTATTTAATACACATATATTAAGGTATATTATAAGGGATAAAAAAACTAGAAACATTCTATAAATATTATTTAAAGTAACAAAATGATTGAATCCATTAGATGCTAATCCAAAAAATATATTTCTAGGATCAAAAGAGAAATATGAATGTAATGAATCTAAAGAATTCCATGATTTTGAATCTCTTGGATGTTGCATGAACTCATCATTATTATTATGAAAATCATTTTACTTCATATTCTTAGTAGTTTTAGATGACATAAAAAATCTTTGTAACCATGGTTTTAATGGGAATCAATGTAAAATCTTAAGAGAAATTTCTTTTTCTATTTCTTTGTGGTAGTATGCATATTCAAACTAACATCATTTTTTTATTTCCATCTATAAGTAAAACATATTTTTTACTTTTCTCTAATTATATATTCTTTCTAGTAAATCATAAAATCATTGGTACATTCATGTATCTTCATATAATTGAGTCCAAGTTTTTTAATAATCTTCTTCTTCTCATAAAATGATATAGGGATCTTATCTTCAAAAAATACATCACAAAAAAATTATAATATCATGGACATTGATTTATTTTTAATTCCAAATAAACATTTGAAATATTACAAATTTAATAGAAAACTTTTGAATATTTGAAACATCCTTCATACAAGTCCTAATTTCTATCTACAACTAATTTATAAAACTCAATTGTTTGCTCAATTGAGTTTTCCCTAGTATTGGTTTCCTCATCATCATCCATTAAAATGTTATCATATTGATCATGATGTCCTGTAGTTCTGAAAACATCATTAATATATGAAACATCAACAAATTAATCAACTTATGTGTTACATTATTGATGGTGTTTCCCTAATATGATGAAAATGTCATTTACCAACTTTTGAATTTCATTATGCACTATCACATCTTTCGGTTGTTCATTTTTACTGTATAAAAAACTGATTGATATTTCTATAATGTTAAATTATCCATGAAAAATCCAACATATATAAAGAATATTAAATTGTTTCAATATAAAATGATCAAATAATATATCTCTCTTTAACCATCATATGAATTTTCAATTAGGACATGAATATTTGATTCTTCTATCCACAGATCAATTTTCAAATGAAAGATCCAAAAACATATTCAAACCTGTAACATACTGAGATGTGTTCCAAGTTAAGGTAATCCAACTTTTATCCATATTTAATTGATTTCCTATACTGTGAAATATAAAATATAATTGTATTATTATATATATAAATAACATATATTTAATTTCAAAATGGAATAATCGATCCCAAACTACCCCTAAAACACACAAAATTAAAAAATATACTAAAATACAAGAATTGATGGAGAATTAGAATTAGAAAATTATTAAAACTAAATATATTGAAAATAATTAACCTAAAATAGATAATATAATCAATTAAATATGATTAGGGAAAAATAAATATGACAAAGATCACCCCAAATTATGGTGATGGATCAGTGGCTTAGAGGTAGAGAGGGAATCAGAGAGAGGGATCTGGAATTGAAGCTAACGGTAGATGGTACAACATTGAGTGACATTGAGGGGGTGAGATATAGAGAGGGGGTCTGTAATTGAGCACCTCTAAGGGGGAGTCTGAGAGAAGTTTGGCATTTAGCAGTGGTGAGGGGGAGTCCGAGGCTGAGGATGAGAGGAAACATCGAGTGGGGGGGGGGGGGGGGGTGAGGGAGGCCTTTAATTTATGGTTAGGGGGATTATGTGGTTAAGAGGAGGCATCAATAATGGGGGTGATATAGGTTAATATAGAGTGGGTGGGGGGGGGGGTTAAAACCTGTAGTGCCAGTTTTTTAAAACCACCATGAAATTTATTTTAAATTTATTCACCAGTGGTTTTATTTAAAACTGCTACTAAATAACAAATATTTTGAAAATAATCAATAAAAAATGTATGGATAATATAATTTTGTATTTATTTTAGGTTTTATAAACCATTTATAAAAAACCACTGCAATTTAATACATTTCTTGTAGTGAAAAAAAATAACATTGATCATGTGTACATGCATACTGCTGTCTCCATGAAATAATATTGGTTTTTTCATCAACACCTCTCATGGATTTTAACAAGGAAATATTTTAGGAATTATAAATTTTTATGTCATATTTATAACTTTTAAATGATAATTTATCATATATAATCTTTTTTTTCATTCGTTTATAAATGGAATTGTTAATCAGGCATACGTGCGAACTGCCACCTCCATGGAACGATGCATCCCATTTTTCCCTACCACCATCATGGATGGTTTTAGTTTATATTTGATGATTATTTATAATAAATATAAGTAATATATATCAAAAATATTTTTACTTATGGATAAAAAAGTGATAATCATTATAAGGTAATCCATCGATATCGGTAAATAACTCAAAAATTGTTCACCACTGTTTTCATCTTCATGAAACATGACTAAAAATCACATTTAATGGAATTATAAAATTATAGGTCTTTGTAAAAAGTAAATTATAGTACATTTAATGGGTTTTAAATGTTGATCTTTTGAAGAAAAAGTAATATGGACACCTCTTTTATGAACCTAGTTCAAAATGATCAATATTATTAACACCCAGTGTTGGAAAAAGATTATAACAATATAATACATGAAAATAATTGTTATTAATAAAGATTATAAATATGAATGTATCTAAATAAGGTTATTAAATAGTTAATTAATATTTTTATCTTCATTATATTAAAGGTTAAATCACTTCCGTAGAAATCAAGGGTAAAGGTAAGGGACTTGGTAACTCAAACTTCTTCCTTTGAGTTATAATCATTCTTCTTGATTTCCTTTCCCCTATGTTGGATAAATTTTCCATTTTAAATTATGTAATATTATTTATTTATAGAGAAAAATATTTTTTGATCCAAATCCATTTCCATGAAAGGTTTTGTTTTCACTTATTTTTATTTTTTTAAAAAGGAGTTTTTTTTGAAAATAGGCTTGTAACCATGAATTTTACAATGATTAATAGAAAATATTTTTAAAAAGATATTTTCATGATTTGGTTTTCATTATCTTCTAATTATCTTTCTCCAATGGAGTTATGTTTCATGTTTCACTCTACATTTTCTTTAATTATGTGATTATTTTAAGTAATCAAGTTTTTAGTATCAAATTATTTAATTCATGATGTTATTTTATACCATTTTATTGTTTTATGAAACCCATTTTATTTCCATGAGTTCTTTATGAAAAGTGAATGATTTCTATTTAAATGTTTTAAAAACCCATTTATTTCCATGGGTTCTTCATGAAAATTGAATGATTTCTATTTTTATGTTTTAGGAAACCCATTTTATTTCTGTGGGTTCTTTATGATGTGAAAAGTGAATGATTTTTAAGTGGCACATGTAAGTATGGATGAATGATAGGTGGGGTCCTATATCGCCCTCCAATGCGTTGGTTAAGAGTTTATATCTCTTGAGATAGGTTTTCACAAGTAAATTTTAGTTTCTCATAAGCATGGGAACTGATGGTGTGACTCATGAAAGTAATGATTGCCAATGATAATGTTTGTTCTATAGTTAAGGGATATTATTAATTATGATCTGATACTCTTATGATTCAAGGTTTTTGTTAAATATAATCCATGTTATAACTATTATGTTTCCATTTTTATATTTTGTGTCTTCAAGTTATTATTCCATGTACTTTGAAGCTCACTTATGTTTTATAATTATCAATAATGAGGTTATGATATTTCTATTCTGCTCATGTCTTATGAATTCATACTTGAATAAATGTTTATTAACCCCTTATTGAGTGTTTTAACTCAACCCTTTCTTATGTTTTCATTCCTTAGGCTATGAGGATGAGTCATACTAATGAGATGTATAAATGATGGTTTATTGTGGTTTATTTAAGGAAAAATTATCATTAATATTATAAAATAAGATTATTATGTATCTAATCTCTAAATAAATTGAACCTATCAACCCTTGGGATATTATTATTTGTGAAATTTAATGTTTTAAACCATGTAAAGGATGTAAAATAAAGGTATGTTTAGCCTGTTTCAATGTAAAAAATCATGAATAAGCATCAATAAGATTATAAAAATAAAAAACATTCCCCAATAGGGTGAGATCTGGAGTTTTTAGGATATTTTTGGCCTAGAACATAGTTTTTTGTATATATTTTAGTGCAAACTATGTGGTCCTCTGAGGCTCAAATCATTTTCAATTTTTTATTCTTGTACTATTTGGTTGGAATGGTTGGTACACTATTAAGGTCTAACCATACAAATTACAGATAAAAATGTATGGGGAACACAACTTGTGCACATTTATAGAAATTAATTATGAAATTTTTCAGTGGGGTTCCAATTCAAATTTCCACAGTTGACACATGGTTTGGTAAACCACACAGCGAAACCATGCGAGGTAGTTTGTATGAGAATTTTCTACCACCCGATTGGTTAATGATTTGAAAAATGTGTGACCAAACCATGAAACTTTCTAGTTTGGTTTAAAAAGTAAAAATGACCAAAATTTCCCTTTTGTACATTTCTCTCCCCACTTCCTCCCCTATGAACGTACAGACCAACCCCTATCATACTCCATTTATACCTTCAATTCCCCATGATATTGGGTGAATTATAGGTGTGTTCTTTGGCATTCAAAGGTTTGATTGTGCCTCTCCCCTCTGTCCTTTTCTTCCACCTTCTGTGTAATTATTTGTAGTTGTATATGCTTAGCATTTCAGTTATGATTCCATCAAATCATGATGGAATTGGATAAGGATGATGAGGCTTTGACATGGATTATAAAGAGAGAATTCTGTGATGGTGTATTCACTTCATCGTTTTTCATTTTGATGAAGGTATGAATCCTAGTGTATTTTTCATTTGTTTTAATTTAATTGAATATAATTTTCATGTAATTGGGGATCATGTGTTAGGGAATTTTCATAGCTCAAGGTCGAGGTTATTTTTTAAGACTTTTATAGAAATTTGGTCATGGTTCTAGAGAGAAGATACACCTCTCTTAGTATTTAATCTTTATGAAACTTTGAATTTAATTAATTAATTTATTATTAATGATTTTAATTAATTGAATTACATTTTAGGGAATGAGTTAGGTGCTTCGATTGTTAGAAGAGTGCAGCTTTGATCATGAAGCTTCAGCTGTTATGACTTGAGGTAGTATAGGGTTTTTTGGTGTTGTTTACCCACTTTATAGTTGTTTAATTATTTTAAAATGTTTTTTATCCTGTTGGGATCCCCTTTAGGGTTGTTTTTATCTCTTTTGATAAATTATTCGGTTTTGGGTGCCTCGTAGGGGGGTTTTATTTGAAAAACCCCTATTTTATGGCTTTTCTTTCAAGAACACACCTAGTGTTTGTGGTAGTGATGTGAAGAGGTAGTGAAAGGGAGGATCTTAGATTCTCTCCTTATCTTCAAACCTTGATATGGATTAGTTATAATCCATTTTGAGTATCACCTCCTAAGTGGGATACGAAGGTGAGGCTTGCATGTGCTTATGGTACGCTGAGTGGTTCTTTAGGTTGATAAAAGTTGAACCGGAGGTTCCCCTCAAGGTTTTGTATTTATAATCATCTAGGAAAGGTTAATGTTCTCAATGGTTTTTTTATTATGATTCCAATAGGTTTTCCTTAATATATCTCCTAATGGAGATGAAGTCATGACATAAGTGAAGGTTGTGGGTCTTTTGGATGAATTGGAATAGGAGGTCCTAAGGGGCTTCATTGAGGTTCTTCAGATAATTACTAGAAGGTGGGATTGAATGGTGGTCTGGATTGACAATTCCTATGGGGTTTGGATTGAGTTTTCTTAGGGTGGTCCTTAGGTAATAATACTTTTTGATTTATATTTGAGTAGTTGAGGTTTATACTCACTTTATTGGGGTCTAGTTCAGTTGGAACCTTTGGGATAGGTTGAAATTATAGGGTGTTGGATGCTGTAGGGTGTTGTTGACTTGTATCTTGAGATGGTTTAGTGGGATTCTTGAGAATTCACTTTTGGGTAGGTTACTAATCAGTAATCAGTTGGGTGTCATTTATGGTTTATTGTGGCCACCCATGATAGGAGTGGTTATTCTTATATATGCCCTTTTGGGTGAGTTATTGGACTTGGATGGGTTAGGTGTCAAGTCATTATTTGAGTATGTTATTGTTATGATAATGGACCAGGTTTTGTTATGGATATAATCTAGGATATCATAGTATCCCCATGATTTTAGTTGACCCAGTTAGGGGTTAGTTCTCAGTCAGTGTTGGTGATATCGAGTGTCCCCTTATAACTCAAAAAATTAGCATTGATCTGGTTGCAGATATGTTCAAATTGTTTGGTTTTAAGAGTTTATTTAACTATGATTTATGGACTATTACAAGGTTTTTAGGCAATTTATGTATGGAAGATATGTTATAGGAGACATTTGGGATAATATTGGATCAAACATTATCCTTGAGATTGATCTAATGGATAATATGGGTGAGTGAAACCCTCCTCTAAGCTAGTGGGTATTTTATCCCAGTTAGGGGATGAGTGTTTGTGGTCTCATATTTTTTTATAGATTTTGGTTGTGGGATATGACTTCATCTATTGTATATTTTTTGTAGATGATCAGTTCTACAAGACTATCGTGCTTTGTATAGGTTCTCCCAGTGACAGTATAGTTCCTATCACCAGTTTAGATCATGCCATTAGAGTCATAAATCCCATTAGAGATATGTGTTATCATGTGTACACCTATGGTTATGGCTTGGTATCCATCACTAATTCCTATTTAAATATTATACATCTTGGATCTCCTTTCTAGATATGAAGGATGTGCTTGATGTTATATGGCTAGGTGAGTTTTGTGATACAAATCCTACGACATGGGGATAGAGTGGGGGTAGATTTACCTTGGGTGTCACCTTAGATCCTAGGGTTGTCTATTTTATTTATTATATTTAGCCTCTAATTATTTATTTTATACTAGTAGTTGTTTTTATTTAACTAGTTTGGGCTTATCACATGTTTTATAAACTTATTATGACATTATATTATCGATTCACCAATGGATGTTCCCTATTAAGATATATTTCTCACTCCCTTTATGTGGAACTTAGTGTGAATACAAAACCTTATGTTTTATTTTAGGTGGAGCACATGTTAATGTGGATGGGGTTAAGGTCCAATGATGTTTGATCGAGTGGGGATGCTCATGTGGTGTTTGATGATTAGTCTAAAGAATATTGATTGTTAGAGATTGGGTACGAGGTCTGGCTTAGAGTTGGAAATAAATCCTTTTTTATTTTATTTTATATATTTACTACATGTATATGTGATCGGTATAATGGGTGATCAATTTTTATTTAACATGATTTTATTCTGTATGTCTGTTTCCACATTTCATTTGATACAACATGTTGCTTCTTTGCTTATTTATTATGGTGTACTCTAATGTTGATTATGGATGTGAATGTGTTTGGTTATTTTTATATTGTTACTAAACTCTAACTTAGGGAATATACTCTCCACTATATGTTTATATACCCTCACCTCTAGTCAAAAACTTCTGGCATACAAGGAGGAATGCTTGAGGACATGTGGCAAGCTAGATCAAGTGACATATCAGGTTGATATTAGTCGGTCTATTATAAAATGGCATCAGAGGCTGTCTTGTTTTCTTGATTTGGGGAGTTTGTAGACATGTAGTTAGAGATGTGTCAGGGCCTTTGATGGACCTCAAATTGGTGTTTCATTAACAACTTTTTTGATGGAAAGTATAGGTTACTAGGGTGATATGATTGATATTTTTGGATTTCATTTTTATGGTTGTATGATCTCACTTTAGGTGATGCATTTGTGTTTTTTGTATTTATGTATTTATGGGTTTTATCTCTTAGAACATTGTTAAGAGTTAGATGTATATGCATCATTATAGGAAAGATGGATTTAGATGACATATGCCTGTCTATTTGTGATTTTACTAATGATGGAGGTTAATTTGTTTAAAGTGTCAACAAAAACCTATATGGTTTTGTACCATATATCTTATTGGGATAATTCTACTCAACTACACCACAAGTATTTTTCTTCTGATGATAGGGCATGTGGATCATTCAGTGAGGTGTTTTTTGGTGATGGAAGAGTAGTCCCCTCATCAAGGGATGTGTAGAGACCCTAGTGGGTTAGAGAGATATCATGAAGCCCACATTATGGATATATAAGTGAAAGGATACCTGATAGATTTTTAGATTAAGATCAAGTTACCTTGTGACTTTTTATTTTCTTAAGAATATCTGTGATTAGGCATGTGAATTATTTGGGGCTTGGGAAGTGGAGTGCTAGGATTGATCATGTTTTTGAGGTTACTTGAGAGAGAAGGTTTGGTTATGTTCCTAGCCTTTCTCATTTATGGTCACACTTTTAGTGGTTTAGTAGAATCATGGTTAGGTTCTCATGGTTTTGGAACAATACTCGGGTGGCGGGTGATCATGTGATTATGTTTGGATGGAGTGTGTGGTTCTTTTTTTTAGCTGAGGAGAACCCTGGGTGTGATGGTTTATTGGAGATAACCTGTGTGATAAGAATGGTCAATGGTTTAGGTGGGTTAGCCTAGGTTTTTTAGGTCTTGGATCGTGTGATAATGAGTCTAGTTTTGTGATATTTTTGTAAGGGAATGCACAACCATAATGCTCAAGTGATTCTAAGTAGTCTGTGTGTGGGGGAATGTGTGTGCTGGTTTTGTGTGGTTTAAATAAATTTGTGGATTGGTTTAATAGACCATGTGTGGGTCCATTGATTTGTTTTTTTTGATCTTGAGAAACCTAATAGTCATTTTCATGCTGGACCTATTGAGGTAATCCCTGAAGGAGCAGGGTAAGGGAATCCTTATAGTGAGGATCCAACCATAGGTCATTGATGGTCATCATTCTTAGTGAGATTATATTGGGTGGTGGTTTCTATTTTCATGTTGTTGATTGAGTATGAGTAGGTTTGACACATCCAATCATCATGTTTGGTAGTGGATGAATCATGGTCCATGGAGATTGGTGTTCAATTGTGACGTGACGTTGAGGGCACCCTTATGGCGGGGAGAATCCTACCAGTTGTGGGTTAGCCATTATAGCTTCATAGTGTTGGTGTGTGGTTGGATCCAGATGGATTTGGTTCCATAGTAAATACCGTATTTGAATTCAGATTAAATTTTTGATGGAGTCGAGATATTTCATCGATCTTGGAGTAATGTTGGCATAACCCTCGTGTTGAAATGGGTTGGTGGTAATTCAACAGCTAAGGCTGAGGTGAAATCATTTTTGGTGTCTAGAGTCATAAAATGGGTGTTCATCAGTGAAATAGAAATTGAGGTAGGTAAGGTATGTCAGTTTTCTAAACATTTAGGCTTCTTAGGGCCGATAATCATTTATGGTGGGGATTTTGTTATGATCCACATCATTATGAGTTATAAAATTTATAGGAAATTTGAATTTTTGACCTATTGAGGGGTCATTCAGTGAATTTAGATTCATATTTGAGTTATAAGATTTAAAGACTCTTTTTTTAAGTTTTTAGGTGTGGTTTTTTGGAACGAGAGGTAGATCAGGTGCTTGGGAAAAGTTTGGGAGATTTGGGTGTGAGTCTGAGTTTTATGGATGTTTTTGGACTATCCCATGGTGTGGTGTGAATGACTTAGTGAAAACCACATGGCCCTATTAGGATTAGATAATTTTGAGTTCATTTTTTATTTCATGGTTTGGTTGGAATTAATTTCACATGGTTAAGGTCAAATAATGCAGATTCTAGAGAAAACCATGTAGGGTGAGCGACTTCAAATCCTAGGCACACAGCTCGTGCATGGTTATAGAAAAACCACGTAAAATATCATATAGGATTTATGAAACTATTTTTAATAGTTGGTTCATGATTTGGTAAACCATGTGAGGTGGTTTTCATGTAAGTGACTACCGCATGGTTGAAACATAGTTTGGAAAATCGTGCGGCCAAATCGTGTGGCTTGACAATTTGGTTTAAAAAGTAGTAAATAACTAAAATTATCCTCAGAATTTTGGCCATTTTATTCACCTATTCCTCCCTTGTTCATGAATAGACCATCCCATACCCCTATCCCTTTCTACCTTAAATCCCCCATGATCTTAGATGGATTTTAGGTGTGTTATTTGGCATTTAAAGGTCTTGTTCTTCCTCTTCTATCCTTCCTATTCTTACACCTTCCTTTTGGTTGTTTTTGGTTGTATCCAATTAGGGGTTTAGTTCTAATTCCATTGGATTATGGTAGAATTGGCTGAGGATGATGAGGATTTGGCATGGATTAGTGAGAGGGCATCCCAAGATGAAGACTGGACACCATATATTTTTGTTTCATTGGAGGCATGATGATGACTGTATTTTTCATTGGGTTTAAATTAAATTGAATGAAATTTCCATGAAATTGAGCATCATGTGTTAGGTATTTTTCTCAGATTGAGGTTAGGGTTGTTTTGCAGAACTTTTATAGGCCATTGGTCTTGATTCAAGAGAGAGAATTCACCTCTATGAGTTTTTAAGCTTCATGCTGCTTTGAATTAAATTAATTAATACATTATTAATTGTTTTAATTAATTTAATTTAATTTTATGGTGTGAGTCAGGTCTTTGGTTGTTAGAGGAGCGTGAGTTCGGGCCTGAAGCTTTGGTGGTTACTCCTTGATGTAGTTTAAGTATTTTTGTGTGTCATTTCATTGATTTATAATTATTTAATTATTTTTAAATAACTGTTTTCCTATTAAGATCACATTAAGGGATGTTTTGATCTATTTTGGGAAAGTATTGGGTTTTGGGTGCCTCATGGAAGGGTTTTATTTAGAAACCCCCTATTTCATATATTGTATTTCAAGAACACACCTAATGTGTATTGTGGAAATGTATATATCCAATTAAGGGTTGGTTTCCCTCCTTTGATTTAAAACCTAATAGAGATTTTTTATAGTCCATCTCAAGTGTTTCCTCTAGAGTAGGATACATCGATGAGGCTTGTGGGTGATTAGGGGTCACATAGTGGTTCTTTGGGTTGATCGATGGTGGTAAGGAGGTTCCCCTCAAGGTTTTGGATTTTAGAATCCTCTAGGTGAGGGTCATGTTCTTGATTGTTTTCTTGTGTTTGGATTCTAAGAGGTTTTCCTTGAGAGATCTCCTTAGGGATATGCAGTCACGATGAAGGTGAGGGTCATGGATCTTTTGGAATACCTGGTATAAGAGGTTCCAAGGGGATTTTTGGAGGTTCTTTAGATGATTCTCAAATGCCAATATTGAATAGTGACCTAGACTAGGAATGCCAAGGGGGTTTGTATTGAGGTTTTTTAGGGTGGTTCTTGGGTGATATATCCAGTTGCTCGATCTTTGATCAATTTAGGTTTAGACCTAATTGCTTGGGATTTAGTTCAGTTGGAGCCTTTGTGTTGGGTTGACACTATGGGGTGTTGGGTATAGTAGGGTGTTATTGAGATATAGCTTGAGATGGGTTTGAAGTACTCTCAAGCATGCCCTCATAGGTGGGTTATCGATTAGTAATCATTTGGGTCTCATTGATGTATTCTTATAGTTAATCCTTGAGTGAATAACTGTTCTTATAGATTCCCCTATGGGTGAGTTGTTAGTCATGGATGGGTCAGTTATTGAGTCACTTGTTTAGGATGTTCTTGTTCTGGGAGAAGCCAATGTTTTGAGATGTCTATGATCCAAGGGACTATGGGAACCCTATTATTTTGGTTGACCCAATTAGGGGTCTCTTTTTACTCAATGTTGGAAACATCAGGCATCCCCTTATAACCCAGATACTGACATTGTTCCTGTTGTAACTATGTTTGCATTTTTTGAGTTTGAAATTTGACCAACACATGCTTTATGGATTATTACAAGATTTTTTGAGGCTATTTATTCCTAGTATTTATGTTAGAGGAGAACTTTAGGATAATATTGTATAAATTTTTGGCCTTGAGATTGATCTAGTTCTCTCCTATGATTATTAGATAGTTTTTATTCAAATATTCTACAGAGCTAATGAACGATATAGAGGAGTGAAGCCCTCCCCTAACCCGGTAGATTTTTTACCTGATTAGGGGATGGGTGTCCAAGGTCCATGAAATTTTGACAGACTAAGGTTATGTGATATGTCCTTCCCTGATTGTGGATTTTATAGTGCCAATTATTTCTGTAGGACTATCATACTTTGGATAGGTTCTCTCACTGATAGTTGAGTTCCAATTTCTAGTTCAGATCACGACATTAGGGTTCTAGAGCCTAGTAGAGGTGTGTGTTATCATATATGTATCCCTAGGGTTATGCTCTGAGGTCTAGCACTCATACTTGTTGTGTTTTTATAAGTCTTGGAGATTATTTATAGATCTAGAGGACACACTTGATATTATGTGGCTGGGTGATCTAGGTGTTATAAATCCTCCGATGTGGGGCTAGCATTGGGGTATATTTACCTCGAGCATCACCTTAGATCCTAGGGTTGGTTTTTTTATTTATTATTTTATCCCATACTTATTTACTTTATACCATTTTTTTATTCTACTAGATTGGGTATATCACATGTTTCATACACTTGTTATGAAATCATATTATAGGTTCACCATTAGGGTGACCTACTGAGATTTATTTCTCTACCCCCTTTACATGAACCTCGATGTGTGTGTATAACCTTATGTATTGTTTTTGGTGGGGCATCAATTATGATATGGATATGTATAAGTCCTAGTGTTTCTTGATTGAGGCAGGACACTTATTTGGAGTTTTATGATCAATATGGAGTAGCTCAATATTTGGAATCCAGTTATGAGGTATGGATCAAAGTAGGTAGTATAGCCATTGTAATTTGTTTTCTTTATTTACTGCTTGTACATGTGGTCAGTCTAGTGGGATATTGGTTATTGTTTAACATACTTTGAGTATGTATGTTCATTTTTGTATTTGATTTGATATATCATGTTGGGGATTTGTTTATTTATTATGGAATACTCTTATGTTGATTATGGATGTGGATCTGGTTGGTTATTTTTATAATTTTATTGAACTTTGGATGAGGGTATAGTCTTCTCACTATATATTTTTAGAACCTCATCGCTAGTTAGCAGCCTATGGAATACAAGTAGATGTGCATGGGGACTTATGGTGAGCTTGATCAGCTGACACATGAGGTTGAATCAGGTTGGTTCATTTCAGGATCAATCAATGCCTCACACATTTTAAAAATATCTTGTTTAAAATTTATAACAAAGTATTTCATTAAAACATAGATCATAATTATAATACCTTTTTCACCATTTGAAATATTGATTTTTAAACATTATTTTAAAATTAACCATAGAAATCCACATTTAAAACCATTTAATATATACATCCTCCTCATTAAAACTAATTAATAAATCAAAGAAATTTACCCTATTTTAAAACAATTCCATAAAACTATGTTTCACCCACTTCATTACCAAAATGCTGTAAAACACCCTTAAACCATGCATTTCATTTAAAATATGACTTAAATTAATTTTATTAAACACTAAACACATGAACATCACTCAAAAAATAGAAAACCCTTCAAATATTCCTTATTCCAAGTGAGAAATCACCTTAAAAAATTTACAAAATTCATTATGGATAACACATATAGGTTTGATTAATCAATAAGGGGGTTATAAAATACTAACTCAATGATATGAAAAATAAATTAAAGCAAAAATAACAACTACCTCAATCAAATGGTGATCAATATATAAGTTTTAACCTTTTATGGAGAACGCAAAAAAAAAAAGTAGCAAGAGACCCTCTAAGTGACCTAACAACCAAAAATACCATAATTAGGCCACCTTGAACCCTAATATTAGTCCAAAATCAATTCTAGAGTTCATGTGAGAAAACCTAAGCTAATAAAATTAGTGTAGTGGAGGAAGATGGGGGGATTATAAGATAGGAGGAGGGGTTAACCTAGAGAAACCACTTGGAATCAGTGGGGAGGAGACTCAAAATCATCAAAGGTGGAAAGAATATATCCCTAGGGTGTGCCCAAGGTTTGATCAAATGAATAGGGGAATATGGGAGGCCAAAATCATAAAATTAAATTAGGGTCAAAAGTGTAAATTTACTTTTATATGAAGGTTGGGAAACTCACATAGTTAGGAAAGACATGCGGAAAACATGTGGTTTTCACTAAAAACACACCACACACTTGCATGATTTAGCCACACAATTTACTAAACTATGTACTAACCATGCAAGGCCAACTAAAAACTACATAATTTTACACAATAATCCTGTATGATATCTCCTAACCATGCGATAATCGTGTACCAAATGAAAAACTTTTAACATTTCAACTTTCAACCTTAAAACTCCCAAAAATTTAAATTACCTAAAAATAATATAAAATATAAAACAATAGTGACATGGGGTTTCACAATTCTCCCCACCATACCAATTTCTTCCCCTATAAAGTTATTGATAAATGTAGAAGCAATAAAGAACTAGAAAAAACCATAGACCTCAACACCTGCATAAGAGGTGGGAGGGGGAAGTAAAACCATAAAAAGGTCTATAGAGAATGAAACATCATATAAACTCACAAATCCTCAAAAACATGAATCCAATACTAAAAAATCATTAGATATATCAAAGAACATTCCAAACTCATAGTCAAAAAACATAGATCTTTAAGAAGATGGAGACCTAATATACTTATTCCTACCATTTATAATTCCTCTAAAATGGAGGGACTAATAGGAAACCTATCCTATAAGAAGATCACCATCGATTGAACTATTTTTTTACAAATCAACAAAAGAGAAGTAAAAAAATTCCAACCACTTTAATCAACCACTAAGAAAACTAGGATACTACCATAAACTCAAAAGAATTTATACTCCTCCAAAAAACATAATAAACATATAATAATTGAACTTATATTCTAAAAGAAATACAACTCAAAAAACCCAAAAATAATCAAAAGGAAAACTATCTAATCCACTACATATCATATTACCAAAAAGGGAAAACATTACAATCGAAGACATTCCTCATCAAGAAACAACATAGGATCCAACCTTGGGTCATAAAACTAAATATAAGGGGTGAATTAGGACCTCATATCTAGAAAACTATATCATGGTGAACCCAATAAGATTGAGATCTCCACTATCTAGTTAATATTATCAACTAGTGAAACATCTATCCTAGCCACCCAAAACACATCCCTGAGGCCTTACCATGTTTAAACCATCAAAAATAAACCATGGTGAGCACCAAAAACCATCCTTAAAGACATGATCAAACATTGATGCATAAGAAAACCATCACAATCAACACCTCATAAATGAGGAACCATAAGAGCATCAAGTAAAACATCTAGTTGAAACCCCCTCAAGACCCTAAACTAACTCTAAACTCAATGGAAACAAATCATAAGACAAAAAATCACCCAATATATTCTAGGTAATTCAACCCATGTAATTTTGAAGAATAATCTGACCACTCAACTACCTCAAGAGGACCTTGATCAACATTCAAGTATGGTGACTCAAGAGGTCATGGAGAAAAGATAATTTTGGCTCCACCACACTATTTAGAGTCTAAGAAGAGCCAATATTATAAAGAGATAATCCTAAGAAACTAGAGGATTCCCCTTATTAATCATCCTATAAGATAAAATTTCAAAATTATCTTAATAGATTTCTGGGAGTTACAACTAAAAAATATGAAACATGAATATAAATCATTGAAATTTTATAAAAAATCCAAATAAACACCAAGGGAAAAACCCAAATAAACACATCACCAAATAAATTCATATAACAACACATATTTTAAAAGCCAATATTTTATTTAAACCATATTACTTTTCATAAGTATTCTCAAATCTATTTTTAAAGGCACACATGCTTTAGAAAAACTCAAACCCCCTTTATAAACATTTTAGCTCGATTATAAAACTCACATGATATCCTTATTTAAAATTTACACATTTCTAAAGAGTCCAAAACTCATTTCAAAAAATAAAATCATGCTTTAAAACATTAAATTTTATTTTAAACAAAAACCCACTCAAACTTTATTAAGTACTTTTTATTTCAAAAACACTTCATGAGTTCCATTACAAACCATTTTTTTTCATGAAGCTAACTTCATTTGAAATCATTTTCATAAATTCTAATTTCTTTCCAAATATCTTTCTAAATCCCCATAATAAAATAAAAAATATTTTTAAAACCCTATAATAATAAAAAATATCCTACAAATAATCCACAATACTTGGTTTTTAAAATAAAAAAACCTTCATAAATCCACCTTTTTATTAAAAACAAGTCTTCTAAATACAAAATAAAAAATGATGACCAATAACTTTCAAAACATTTCATGAAAATAAAAATTAATTTATTTATATCATAAAACTAGTTTCATAAAAAAATCACCCTAAAAGGGATCTTTTTCTATTCAATAATTAGTTTTCCAAAACACAAAACCATAATTTCAAAACACATAGGAAAATAACAAGGCACAAAGCATCGACAAATATCATACAATTATATAAATCCACCATAAAAATTACCTAATTAACCTCAAATTAATGTAATACACTGTTGATTTCAATTTAGAATCCAAGGAATCCAAAAAAACAAATCAAGGGGAAACAAATAATTATTCATGGTTTAGCCGCATGGGTTGGAAAAACCATATGTCAACCATGTAATAATATCTATAATGGCTAATAGAACCACCCACACTTGCTCCAAAAAATTATACAAACCATGTGAGATAACCATGAAATTGAGGTTCTTCCTCTATTTTCACCCCAAAGCTTGAAGAGACCCCCAAAATCACTAGTATACTCATTATGTCACGAACCAGCCCGGGTCGACCCTGAACCGGTCACCTGAGCCGGTCCGCGGTAGGTCCCGAGGGGTGTTCCCGATCCCCCCGGGATGACAACAAGTACCGGGCATTAAAATTTGAATCGTTGGGAACGATTTCAGCCCAGACTAAAAACAGGATCAAAAGAACGAATACAACTTAAACAAACAAACAAACACTAAAGACATAAACGAAATAAACCACGACATACCTCCATGTGACCTCGCGGGTCACCACCCAACTACAACCAACGTCGCTCCCACACTGAGCGACTCAAGCAGGAGAACCTGAACAAAAGGAACCTGCAACT
Source organism: Viscum album (assembly GCA_963277665.1). Classification (NCBI taxonomy): domain Eukaryota; kingdom Viridiplantae; phylum Streptophyta; class Magnoliopsida; order Santalales; family Viscaceae; genus Viscum; species Viscum album. The sequence continues at coordinate 1,787,248,314 of OY728126.1, read as the reverse complement.
GGAAAGGTAAAAGATAGGCGTGAGCACAAAAGTACTTAGTAGGTGAGCCCCACAACAAATCCCAAAGCACTGCCAGTAAAAATAGAATCTACATAATCCAGGTTTGAACTATAATGTATAAAAGTAATTTTTCACAACGTTTTACTTGAAAATCAAACACGAGACATTTCCCTTATTCTTTTTCGAAAGATAGTTCCATTTCATTAGTTTTAAACTCATTCTGAAAAGAAAAGTGTTACATTTTCAAATCAAACCCAAAGCGAATAAAGCATTTTCATTTGAAAACCATTTTTCTCAAAGTATAACAGTATAGGCTGTGAAATATGACTGAAGGAAAACAAGCAGGGAAAACAAGTGTAAGTAAAGGTAAACAGGCAAGGAAAACCAAGTGCAAGTAAAAAAAACAAACCAGAAGTTATCAGCAAAACCATGGGCGATCCTGAACATCCCTAGAAAACCCCTGGACGTACTCGGGTTTAGACTACCTGCCGGCGTGGTACTCCATAGTCAATAACCAACTGGCCGCCCTAATAGCCAACCAGTGGCACATCCCTCCTGGCCTGTCTACAACTCCAGGGGGTACTAACCCGTCTAATCAGGGTTAGCAAGCAACCGTCACTCGATAATCTATAAGACGCCCAGGAACCCATAGTGGTTTTAGTAACACTGTGTAAGTGGGAGACCCTCGCACGCGTGACTCATCTCACCGCACTTGCCAACCCCTTACACGGACATCGCTACACGAAAACCCTCGAAGGGAAGTCCCCCTGTAGAAATGCCCTCACAAGTACGTATATATATATATATATATATATATATAATCACTTCACATTTGATAAAGTGCCAATCGGGCCGTCATGTTACTTACATTTTGATCATTTAAGACTAAAGCATTTTTAAAGAGAGATGACACACACCATTTCATTGAAAACCAGAAACGCACTTAGAAATTTATTTAAGAAACTCAAATCAGCATCTTAAACCTGGAACACATTTGTTTCGCAAGTAGAGTCACTTTCCAACCACCAAACGCACCCCACTTTTATCAAGAGCCAAACGGGCCTTTAATCATTTTTTTGAAAGAACACCATTTCCCAAATGAAATCAAAACTTTTTTTCGCGCAACAAAGGAAAACATCTTTCATCAACCAAGAGCCACACATAAAGTTTCCAAAACAAGTTCAAAGGTCACACGACGTTTTCTCTAATCAAGGTTCTAAGAAAACACCATTTTCCATAAACAGTACATCTACTAATTTACACACGCCAAAACATTTCAAAACCCAATTCAACATGTCTTTCATTATTCAGGAAGAACCATCTAACAACACTACCATGGAAGCACCAATTCAATCCAAGAAAACACTTTTAATGAAACGCTAGAATTAAAAAAACTTTTATCATCAGCAGATCACCAAACTATAGATAACTACTTAATAATACTTTTGAATTTACTGAAACTTAATAAAATGTCAAGGAATAAATAAATTCTAAACTTAAAGGCGAGTGAAAAGGGAGACCTACCTCAAGATCCAAGCGCGACCGTAAAACGACCTTGGAACCAAGGCGCGATGACACGACGTGTGTCCGAAGTCACGTGATAAAGTCCAACACTTCTCGAAACTGAGGCGCGGAGACGGCGGAACCCCGGAAACAAGGCACAGCGATGGCGCTCTCTCGGAAATGCCCTGCGCGGGTCCTAAAATCCTAAACCTACCAAAAACAAATATAAGTTGATGAAGAAAACCCCTAACAAAGCACAAGTGAAAGCCAGAGTAATAATAATGATAATAATTGTAATAATTGTAATTACAATAATAATAATAATAACAATAGTGATAAAATAATAAAAATAATAATAATAATAAAATAATAATAATAATAATAACGATAATAATTCAGCATAATTATAATAATATAATAGTAATAACAATATTAATATAATAATAAAAATAATGTTAGCATACCCAATAAAATAATGATAACAATAATAATATTAATAACAATAATAATATAATAATAATAATATGATAATTAAATAATAATAATAATAATTATAACAATAATGATAATAATAATAATAATATTGATATTAATATGATAATAATTATAATAACAATAGTAACAATAATAATATAATAATAATTATAATAATAATTATAATAAGATAACATTAATTATAATAATGACATAATAAAATAATATTAATAATATGTTAGTAATCATAATAATAATAATAATAATAATATAGTAATACAATAATAATATTAATAGAATAATATTAACATAATAATAATGAAATAATTATAATATTATTAATAGGATAAAAATAAAAAATGTTATATAAGATTAACTTAAAAATAAAATAAAAATAAAAACATACTTACAGGAGGTTTGCGGAGCAACGGGGTGAGGGAGGAGGCGGTTGCGCGGGGAAGCCAGGACAGCGACGGGATGAGGCCGGCGAAGGTCGGGGGTTGCAGGGGGAGAGCAGGGGCGGATCGCCCGAAGGAAGTGGGGAGGCCGGGGAAGCAGGGACGAGGCCGGGATGATGAGAGGAGCGGGAGTCGGGGCGGTGGTGCAGCGCTGAAGGAGAGGGCTGCCAGGGGGGGGGGTGGCCAGCGGGTTGGAGGGGAGAAGGAGCCGGGACGGCGGCGAGAGGGGCGCGACGGTCGGGGTTGGCGCAAGGCGGTGGGATGTTGGTGGAGCTGGGGCGGTGGTGCGGCGAGACGGCCGAGAGAACCGGGGAGCCGGGAGGCCGGGTTCAAGACCGCCAGAGGGAGGGGAGGCCGACGGCTGGGTGCGGGCTCGGGACAGGGAGAGGGAGCAGGGAGGGCGGCGCTGGAGGGGGTGTGTGCGGGTCGGCCGAACCAGGACGGGCTCGGGACAGGGAGACCGGGACGGCGCAGCACGCATGGGAGAGCGGGACGGGAGGAGGGTGCGGGGGAGAGAGCGGCCGGGCGCGGTGCGCTGGACGGGGAGCGGCGGAGAGGCCGCTGGGCGCGGCGAGGTCGCGCGAGGGAGACGACGATGGCCGGTTGTCGGAGGAGTGGGGTCGCGCTGGAGGGGAAGCTGGCGGGTGCGGCAAAGAGGCCGAGACGGCAGGGATGGGGAGCGGGGATGCCGGGTGCGGGGAGCGGGGCGGCGTACGTAGGAAGGAGGCCAGGAACGGGGAAGAAGGAGGAGAAGGGGAGAAAGGGGAGAGAGAAGGAGGGGAAAAAAAGGGTGGCGGCTACGGGAATAGGGGTAGGGTTAGGGGTCGTTTTAGGTTTAATATATATATATATATGTGTGATAAAAATAATAATATTAATACTATAATAATAATAATAAAACTTATAATATTAATAATAATAAAACTTATATAACAATAATAAAACTTATAATAATAATAAATAATAAATTAGTTAATTCAAATAATAATTATTTTGATCAAATATTTAAAATAATAATTATAAAATAATTTAAAGATGTTACACATATATATATATTTATACATATATAGATCTATATATATATATACATACATCATTATACATATATATATATATAAACATATATAAACATATATACGATAATAATAAAAAGAATACCAACATAAAAATTATAATGTTTAAAACACCGGGTGAACACACTGTCACCCGGGCTGAACGCACGGTCACCGCTAACGATGCGGTGACCGTGCACCGGCGCAAACCCACCAATCGCAATTAAACTCCGAAAAATTTAAACCGGGTCCAAGAAAGGAGAACAATTACAGACATCCGCGGTCGGGGTGTGACACATTAGGGATCAAAATTCCATCTAGAATAATAATAAAAACTCCAATTCAAGATTAAAATCCTTATAACCCCATAAACTAGAGGCTATGGGTGAGAATGATCTATCTAGACTCCCCTAACACCTACCTATTAGGTTTTCATGATCTTATCTCTATATTAACTAACTCCCCAAATAGAAAGAGAGTGTTTCAAGAACCAAGGGCCTATCGAAAACCCAGACTTTGATACCATTTTTAATGAACCAACCTAGGATACCAACAAACCAGTACTCAAACTGATCCACCACTGGGCTCAAAGGCCATTCCAAATCCCCACGGGCTAGAAAACAGTGTCTGGGTATTAAGAATTTACACTTTAGGAATGATTTCACCCTCTAAATCCAAATAACCATATAATGGATCCCACCATGGAATTTGGTATGAACTATCTGTGTATCATACACCCATGCATAAAATAAATGGTACCAAAATAAAGGAAACAACCAAATATGGTATTAAACAACAAAAAATAAAACTAACCACTAAATATCACAATAATAATAATCAGTATGCTCAATAAATATTGATACATACAAACTAGAAAATAAGGAAAACATATGGCCAAACTTGTTAATACATAACCATCCTAAAAAAAAACCCACCACCAACCATCTTCTAGTGACCCACAGTCACTCACCACATCCTATAACATCCATAATCAGACAACCAAGTCATAACCCCAAAAGTGACAGAATCTTGGGCACATGAAAGAAAACATGAGAGTTTCATACACCCAATGGTGTATACAGGCTGTGAGCTAAACATACCCAGTAGGGTTTCACGAAAGATTTTTTGCAATATCTTTTCAAAACACATTTGATTAATTATAATTTGAAATATACATAGAAAATATTCTTTCCACATGTGAGTTTAATAAAACCAAATAACATGAAAAAATCATTTTTACAAAACATCACCCTTCTTAGAGTAAATAATGGATGAAATGAAACCCATATTTTTAAATCCCATTTAAATCATGGAAAGAGGATCCTTTAAGAAGTTTATGAATACAAACTTAAATATCACCTTTCTTTTCAAAAAAGTATCAAATTCAATTTTATGGAATATACACCACTTTATTTTTTTAACACTTTTCAATACATTCTTATAATTTTATTGGAAAGTAGACCAAAACAATAATTTAAACAAATTAAGACATAATAGACTCCAAAAAATTAATTAAAACAACAAAGTAAAAACCAATGGATTGGTTCCATGAAACCAAATCAAGGGATTGGGGATAAAAACAAGGAATAAGATGGAATCCTCTAAATAATCCTCAAAGGAATAGGGTATCGTGGGAAACCTCCTATAACTAAAGTAATATAAAACCAAACTAGTGAATAGAAACCCAGGCCAATACTAAATAATCCATCAATATTATAGTTGTCTTGCAGAACTAACAGGTCTATAAAACCCATCCCTAGAGTGCTCAATATACATAGTCTACAACCCTTCTTGGGAGAAATCATAATCCACATGTCACAACCCCCTAGTTAGAGTGTAATATAAACCAAGGGAGGTGAACTCATCCTGGTCATCTTCTAACTTATTAGAAATTATCATGATATAACTCAAATAAAGGTAATCATACAACCAAGTCAAAAAATAATTGTATAAAACCATTTAAAATCATTAAAAATAAAACACTTCTCACCTCCTACACCCTTATAAGAAACAACCCCTTTAATAATCATTCAGAAGCATAAAAAAGATTATAACAATAATATTACCCAAAAGTCTCATAATCCACATTGTTCACATCAATTATAAAGGGATCAATTAAGGGTCTGACACATTTTAAAAAAAATTCTATAAAAGTTACAATTGGGACATTTATTAAAACTTGACTTGGAATGAAAAACCCTTATTTCACCATTTACAATCCCAATTTTTAAAAATTATTTTAAAATAAACCATAGGAAACCAAATTTAAAACCATTTCAAACATGAATCCTAATCATTAAAACCAATTAATAAATCAAATAAATTTCCCCCTTTTTAAAATAATTCTATAAAACAATGTTTCACTTATTTCATGACCCAAATGGCATCAAACAACCTTAAATAAACTATTTAATTTAAAATATTCCTTAAAATTAATTTTCTAAAACACTCAACACACGATCATCACATGAAATCTAAAAAACCCTTAAGATATCCCTTTTTTCCAAGTGAAAAATATACATAAAACATTTATGAAATTTATTATGACTAACACATATAGGTTTTATTCATCAATTAGGGTGTTATAAATTACAAACACTCAATGATATTCTAAAAAAAGGAAAGGTTAATTTTTTTTACCTCAATCATATAATGATCAAGTCATAAGTTTCTGTATTCAATGTAGAACAACTAAAAAAATAGCAAGGGATCCTCTATTAGACCTAAAAACCAAAATACCCATGATCAAGCAACCAAAAATTCTAATATCTTCTCAATAGACCTTATAGGATTCATGAGAGAGAAATCCAATCAAGAGAATAAGCATAGGGGAGGAAGATAGGTGAGAAAAAGGGATGGGGAGGTGTTACCTTAGAGAAACCACTTAGATTCAATGGGGAGAAGTCTCAAAATCATTAAAGGAGGGAGGGAGAGGTCACTAGGTGTGACCAAGGCTCGTTTGAAAAATGTGGGGGAAGAGGGGAGAAAAAAACATAAAAATTGAATATGGAGAAAAGTTTAAATTAATTTTTAAATGAAAGATGGATAACTTAATTGGTGAATAACTATACGGTTTACACTAGACACACATCACACACCCCCATAGTTTGGATGCATGATTTATCAAATAGTGTGCCAATCATGTAAGGACCATTGAAAATTGTAGCATTGTGCATGATCATCCCACATGGTTTCTATTAATAATGTGGTAATAGTGATCTAGAGGAAAACCTTTTAAAATTTCAACTTTCAACCTCAAAACTCCAAAAATTTTAATTACCCCAAAAATAATTTGACATATAAAAAAATGACGACACAGTGGGTGTAAATAATCTTGTATGGATTAATTTATAGAGAATTTATAATTCTTATATTCTTTTTTATTCTATTATGTTATATTTAGTTTATGTTTTTTTGGGATGTCCGACTTATAGATGAGTCATCCTATATTTCTAGTGACTTATATTTATAATAAAGAGGTTAAATAATTCCCCAAACATATACCAAGACCCACAATTCTATTCACTTGCCCTTGGGTATTGGGGAGTGCTCCTGAGGTAGTGTTTCATATAGTTTGGGTTTTATATGGGTATTTGGGTCACAAATTCTACAATTTGGCATAAAAGTAGTATTTTGAGGTTATCTAGGATTTTGTCTTTTGAGTTTTAGATAGGTTATAGGACTATCAGGACTTGAGAAGTTATCCATAAAAAATCATCATGAACCTCTTTATAAAGGAAGCTTGAGTCACCAGGGGATATCTGTGTAATCAGTAGGAACTACATGTCTGAGTGAGGATTTCATTTTTTTGCCTTCGGTGTGATGGAATGGAACTCCGGATGTAAATTTAGGGCTATAATAGGAGTTAATATCTATTTTGGGTTCATACATAATTTTAGACATCAATAAGTAGGCATACATAGGATTCCATTCCATATTGCATGCCTTCCTGTGATTTCTTACACTACAGTTGGAACCAGATAGGTTTGTATTAACTAAATTATTGATAATATATATATAGTTATTTCTTATTTATATATATTAGTGATGAGTAGTTTTATATTAACCAAAAACTGGTTTCTTTTATTGAGATAAAAATACTTATTTATATGATATCTAGTCATCTATGTTTAATGATTTATTTGACCATCACTTAAAATTCATGTCAATATCAATTCAAACCCTTCAATCAATTACTTTTTCATTGAATTAGGAATGAAAACATGTTAAAAAGTCAATTTTTTTTATCATTTCATTTCTATATTCATTTAATTAATTGAAAACATCGACTCGTATCTTATGATAACTATGAAATACACCTTAGGAATTATCATCATATCACATGGATAACACAAAGTCATACCTATAACTATGAAACTCTTCTAGTCCACATAACTTATTAAATACTGAGAAGAAACCCCGTTCAAACCTAACTTACTAAACCTCTTAACTATAATACTTAATCTTACCCATATATCCTAAAAAGACTCCTATATCCCTTATTTCTATTTGAGTATCACAACAACCTATCCTTTGAGCATATTAAATGGAATCACCTTAGGAAGGAAAACTGGACCTCCTCTAAAGAACATTTAAAATTCTTACTATTCAACCCAAACTCAATACATCAATATATAGAAGGGAAGACTCACAAGGTCGAGAACACACTTATAGAGATCAACAACAACACTCCCTATCCCACCCAAGGATTAAAACTATCCCTAGATAACCTACCAAAACTAAAAAGAAATAACTAGAATTATAATCATAAACCACCCTCCCCAAAATATATCTCAAGATAATAAAAAACAATCTAACATGAACTATATAAATTTCAATGTCTCCCCAACTCCTTAAGTGACCCAATTAAATCACTTTAGGCATTATTTTTATTTGTTAAAATTAATTCTAGATAACCTTCAAATTCATATTTCTATTCTCAAAACACATTCCATCAGATCATTTTCATTTATAGAAATACTTATTAATTCTAATTTATATATCCCACACATGTTCCAACATAATATTATTAACATTAATATAATAGTATTTTTAAATATAAATCACTAAAATAATTATTTAAACATAGAATAAATATGGAACTATAAAATAAGACGAAATTTTCACTTCCAACTAAAAAAACTCATAAGAAAATATACCATAATAATATTATAGTGAATAAATAAATAAATCAATAAGTGGATCTATGAAAAAAATGGATAATAATTCTAAAACAATGCAGAAAGAATAAATATACAATATCCCCTTCCCTTGGGCCAAAACCTACCACACTTATTCAATGATAAGGGGGTAATATATGAAAGAGATGAAGGAATACAATAACCCCTTCCCAATACCAAAACCAACAACACTGATCTTGAGGTAAGAGTATCACTTTACCATGTAATAGAGTTGTCTATAAAGTTGAAAAAAGTAGTATATTATCAAATCTTGGAGTGGTAAAACAAAATATTCATAGATTATAGAACTCAATGGAAGGGTTCCAATCAGGAGGGGGGGGAGTTAAAGTTTAAGGTGAAGGGGTTCCAATCATTAGATTCTATGTGGATAATAATTGAAAGTCTTAAGGATAAAAAGGGAAATTATAAGATTACACAACTTTTCAAGTAAATATATTATTCTATAAGATTAAATAAAAGCTTAAAAATCCCCTAACTCAACAAATCTCAAGAAACACGATACCAAAAGAACTGAGTCACACCAAATATTCCACAAGAATATTCCACTAACCTATTCCATGTCAATCCAAATCAAGAAATAAAACAACACCAAACAGAATCAATATTGAAACAATTCATAAAATAAGAATAATAAGAAAGAATAAAAATAGATGAGAAATAACCTTGGATCAAAGGTAAAACAACCTCAAATCTAGGACTTCTAAATCCATGAAAATAATATCCCATGATCACCAAATGAATCACCATGGTTTCCTAAATCTTGAGAGAAAATAATTAAATAAAAATAGAGAAGAGAGTAGGGATTAATTTATAAATAAACCTAGATAACCTCAACTATAGTGTGGTGACTTAAAAAATAGCCACAGTGGCCTTGGTCAAAGCCAGATCCAAAACTCAATGTATTTAAAATAATAGATCCCCATATTAGAGACCATTTTGACCATTTTAAAATAGTTTTTACCAACACCATGGTGTATTTTATACCAAAAATAGTTATAACATACTTCTCCCCCAACATTAATGAAGAACCACCACAATGTAGATAAACTATCCTCACTATTTCCAATATAACTATGAAAATACAATTTCACCAAAGGAACCTCATAAACAAATAATAACACCATTAAAGCTCATAATATGATCATTTTTCACTCCACTATTTCCCATATGCATTCCACCAAAAAAATCCAGGCACCATGCCCACTAAAACAACCATCACTATGGCGTGGAGAACTCCTCATGTAAGATTGAATTTCGAAGACACAACCCACATATAGGATTTAACCAAAAACCACATGAAATTAACCTATATAGTATTAAACTATAACTATGGAAGATTCAATAAACCCCTCATGATGAATTCCATCTCACCATGGTGTAGTGCCACCATGACCACTTAAACGAGCATTATACCCCTTCCCATTTTTCAAAGTAAGTCTACCCAACCTCACCATATCACCACAACTAATAAAATTCACATAGCCTGAAAAAAGTTCCACCATGGTGTATATAATTCTAATAATAATAATTTCACACCTTGGATTTACCTTACATAAAAAAATATCTAAAATGAAATCCTAGAAAAAACCTCCACCATAGACTCCAAAATAGATGTTTTGGACCCCAAAGAATCAAAACTCAAATCTCTGCCTCCTAACCACCTTTAAAATCCCTATTAATGACTCAAACACTTAGGAAAAAAAATTAAGGGTATTTTAAAACTAGAAAATTACATAATATTCTTCTAGAATGATTATTATCCTCTTTAATAAAAACTAAAACTAGATAAGGGAAATTTTTAAGATGATATACAAAGAGGAGATACCTCTCAAACAAGATGAATGAACCATCAACACCCTTAAGGAAGGGGATGATCCACAACACTACCTCTCCATCAATAATAACAATACCCAAAACCCTCTAAATTATAGATTATTCCTATAAAAAAATAACATCACCATAAAACAAAACCAAAAAAATACTTAACTACCACAACTAATATTCAACTCATCACAAATTATTCCTTTTACCTCAATCATTTTTCAAAATAGATGCCCATTAAAAATAACCCCATTTTTTAAAATTTTAAAACTTGAAAGATAAACCTGAAGGGATCACAAGGAAAAAAACATTCACTTTAAACATTATGTTCTTTTCAATACATATCTTTAAAATGGTTTAAAATACACCTTATAGGTTTTAGTGAAAGGAGTAGGATCACCCGAGGACATTGATCACTTTTTATGACATAGATAACTCTCCACTAGATACTAAGAGGCCTAATGAGCCTCTATAAATTTATATCGACGATTCACCACAAAATTATAATGGAAAAATATCAACTCAAATATATCAATGAACCTTGAATTACTCAAACCCAAAGCACGGTGACATTCTTGGTCTCTAGAAGATTGTATCACTCTTTGATTTTACAGACCTTGAGACTCATGAATTAGAACATTTATCTCCAAAACTCTAAAAAACCAAGAAGTCTCCTTTCTAAAATATTCTCTCATGGAAATACCCCTCTCTATGATATCTTCTTTATCCATCACCTCATCCCAAGTCTTCAAGTGAAATGTAGAAATAGATCTTTGAATACCTGGCTTGAAAGTAGACTAAAAAAGTTGCACCCATTCTTATTTTCTAGTAAAAAAACATAGGAATTGAATAATTATATCCAAGAAACAATTTAAAAATATATAAATTTATATCCCCTACTATATTTCTTTAGCATTATTCATATGAAAATATTCTTTATATGAGAAATAAAATCCTACTTGAACAATTCAAGAAATTCCATCATGAAATTCCTTCTGAGTTACCACGCCTCATATTCCACCATTTTGATCCAATTTATGAAATAAGAAAACTACCATAGAAAATTGGAATTGATCCAGTGTACTTATAAACTAAAATTAAACTTTAATATATTCTATGAATTCTCCAACCTCATAACTAGATTCTCCCCCAAGGAACTTCAGTACATTCAACCACTGAAAATTCAACATTGTTTCATCATAAGATTGTTTCTTCTTTTTCCCTCACCTAATGCCTTGATGAAATGTTAGTGACATGATTCAATTTAACATAAAAAATAATGGTTAGAACATATCACATGAATCATAATAACACTCTATAGAACATCATATCACACATGAATACACAGTCAATGGATAAGCATACCCATCATCTGTAATGTCTCGAACCAACTGACTATGAAACAAGAAGCCAGACCGGTCACCACATGACCTCAAGCACACCTCCTTGTAATCCAAAGGATTCCAAATATAAGTGAGGGTCTAATAATCGTTTGGTGGGGAGACTATACCCTCATAATTAGGTTAGAACAAAGGTATATAGGATAAATAATAAATCAACCAACAACATAAACAATATACATAAAATATAGAGTAGTGGAAGAATAATATTAACTAAATAAGATAATATGAAATGGCCATCGCCAAATACAAACATATATGAATTTACATAATAAGCTACAATAAATAAGAAAAAAAGTACAACATACACTATAATATTATTCATGGATAAAGAAAATGAAAAAAATCACCAAGGATATCTCCATGAGCATCCTAAGCTCTGGATTAGTCCTGTGCTCCTAACCTCCATTTATAATGCACAACACAAACAATAATCCTTGAACCTGCAAACATAAGGTCTACTCTGGTACCCTAGTGTAATGGCGACCTGAGCAGGGTGTGAGATATACTCAATAGGCCACCACCAATAATGTCTAAAGTATAATACAATCAATTAATATAAAATGAAATAGTTTATAGGAATTATAAGTGAATAAATAAATAAAAAAAGTAAACAAGTCATCTTAGGTTCCTAAAGGGAACCTAGTAGACCATACCTGCTTCATCTCAAGCCAAAATTTCTCTGAACTAGGGTCAACCTGTACAAATATAATATGGGTTTAATGATAATAAGTCACTATAAAATAAGTTTCATGAGATGGACCAAACCCAAGAATGTTATTTGGCTGGGCAGACACGTCCCTAGATAACAATTATGAATTATTAGCCTTTAATATAAAAGAAATTATCATAATAAATTTAATAATAGGAACCATGAGCCTATCAAAGGCAATTCAAAAAGGAATCCCAATTATTTCTCTAGGGACACTATAAAAACCCAATACTGTAAGAGTCCATCCAAGGAAATCCAGAAAAAGATTCCAAAGTATCACTCTCAACATGACCTATAGTGAGAACCCTCTGAGCCCATCCTAGGTATCTCACATAGGGGATGAAGTATCAATTTTGATCTAGTTTTACCATATGGCCATAGATCATATCTATAGTGTATAACCTAGGGAATTATTATAGATTATAAGAGGTAGGGAAACCGAACAATGATCCCATCCATGGAATACCATGTATTTCTCCCAGTGTATCAGAACTCAAGTAAACTATGAGATTGTCCTTGGTGTTCCAAAAAAGGAATCCCAAGTATCTATCAAGGTAGATATAATATCTAACAACCTATGATCCCATCCAAGGAATATCAAAATTCATTTAATCATTTATGTTCAAAAGTAAGTGAGTCCAAGTTTATAACATGACCCATCATAACTTAGCATAAAAAGAGGGTCTTTTCCATTATTCATTACAATTATTAAAGACAAAAAAGTATATGTACTAAGCATGACATAACCCATTACAAGGACAATGAAAGAGGTCCATGACCATCAACATGACATTTAATTCACTAAGTTTTCTTTTTTGTTATTAAGGAATTCCAAGAACTGAATGAAAGTAATAAGGCCAGGTGGACTGCCCATGTAAGATAACACCATACATGATATAGTATAAGATATTCCATGCTAACATGAATTCTATATAGAATCATCAAGTTTGTTCCATAAGAATTAGTCCATAACCACTTAGAAGGTGGATTGGTCACTAAGGGATTAAATTAGAGGGGTTTCACATCCCTCCACATTATAATTCATCACCCTTTTAAATTTTAGAAGACAATTCACCATAATGATAGGTTTTATTAGAAAAAAAATTAATTTTTAAAGGAATCCAAGGAACATAAACATAAAGGTGGTTAAAAAATTTAGGTCCATGAACATCTAGAATATAAATTTAATATATAAGGGATATTATAATTAGGGCTTTAAGTTCTAAAAATTAAGTTTCACATTTAAGAGGTGTCACATGGAAATAAATGTGTGTGTGATAATGAAGTACTTTATAAATAAATGAAACTTTGAGGGAAACTATATGGACCACCTAACTAATTATTAGGATTCTATACTCATCCAATATCAAGTATTGAAATGATTTAGATTGATAGAAAAGGGAAAGTTGGAAAAACATCCTGAAAATAAGGAGAATTAACTTGCACCAAAATAACGCCGAAGATGGAGAGATAAAAGAAGAAGAGAAGGAAACAAATTCAAGATCTTACAACTATTCATCTAAAAAGACCAATGATAAGAAAAATGGACATCAGATAGAATATATTTAGGGAACCCTTAGAGAGGGGAGGGAGACACTATAGGGCACCCTCTAAGCATGAAGAAATGAGGGGACGATCCCCTGCTTCTTTTGCTTTAAAAAGGATTCCTGTATATTACAAAGTGTGTAATTGTTAAAAATTGTGTATTACTCGGTGCAAGCCCCCGAGATTTCATGTCGTGAATCCTCTAGTCTACACCCCCATGAAACTATTACACGCTGTGTAAATGTTTTACATTCCTTGTAAAACTTACAATAGTTTTTTCTGAAGCTTAACCATCTTTTCTTACTCTGATGCTTTTTTAAACCCTCGAGACTTTCAATAAAACCTAAACTATGTCTGAAAACACCATTTATGGACGTTTTAAGCCTCATAACCCTCTCTGGTTCCTAAACTAAAAAATTAACTATACCCCAAAGGAAAATTTTAAATTCCTTTGGAAATTCCATTCGGTCCAAAATGTAGGATGCTACAATCTCCCCACCTTAAAAATTCTCTTCCATGAGAAGACTGGGGGAACAAAAAAACAACACCCAACCTAAAAAGGTCATTAAGTTTCATTTAAACAACCATGTTACATTTCCATCACCCAACTCACCACCAAGAATCCATTTAAGCATACGGTACATAAGCCATATAAATTCAAGTCAACACTAAAATTCAAAAACTAAAACACCAAGATGGTGCTTACCCAAGACCGTTTAACCCTAGAAATGATTACATCTCTATATCTTTAATCAAATGGCCTATCGTTATCCCCACCACAGGTTTTACCATGAATGGAAAATTCCAATGCCATGGTACCTCTATAACTAGAATCACTTATTTAAGCATTCTATTAGAGTAATAACTATGCTCATGGAATGATTCTCAACTTGATCAAATGGTCGATTTCTAATCAACTCCAATTAGCCTGGTCGAGATGAATATTAATGAAAAGACTCATCCAAAATTACAATACACTCAGTTCATCTCGATGATATACCTGAAGCGGTTCCTCACTAACCACATTTAATGAACAAAAGGAAAGAAAGCAGTTCCACTACTATCCAACTATCCTAAAAATGCTCATCTTTAGCATCTGATGCATCAAAATCAATACTGACACCTTTTATCCAAGGAAATAGATATTTCTTAGAGCATGCTCACTAAAAATCATACTAGGATTTTGGTGAAATCTCCAGCCAATATTCTCTTATGTTTTCGTGCCTTAGCATGAACATAGGTGTATACCAGATCCAACAAACTTTGATAATAACCCTTTAAACACCTCATCTGAGCCCGACTAAAGTTTGGGGTAACCTAAGAATCATAAACTGGAGTCCAAGGAGCTCATAAAATTTAGTCCACAATCAATCATTTAAAAGTGAGATACTAGTACATAACTGAGGAGTCCACATATCAATAACACTGACTGAGCCCAACGACAGTCATGCCAAAGATATGGCTGGTGTCTGTGAGCCCATCCATGGAATTCCTACTTGGGAACCCAAGAATCTATCAGGACCCAACATGCCTCTATAAACAACCATGATTCTAGATAACAACTCATACAAAGTCTATTTATCGAAACATAAGGGAATATTAAGTTTTTATCACATCATATAACCATCACTCTCTTAGTGTACTCTAAATGATGTTAAGACAGGGGGCATGATCATTCATAAACCACAAGTACACTAAGTGGATAATAAATATTTATAGAAAGTAACCAATAAACTCCCACTACATCAAATACTAAGGGATTGATATGGTTTCAAACTAACCATATCTAACCATGAAAAGAGAGGATAATCAAACCATCACAGGTTGATTATTTAGAAAGAAACCGAGCTGTAACCACCAACACATCATTAATAACTAATCATGAAGCCTTCACTACCTAAGTAATTCTATGATCACTTTATAAAAACTACAAAAGTCTATCCTTGAATAAAGGTTTTTCAAGGGTTGTGTAAATAGACCAATACATCATCATTTTACTGTCTCACAAGCACTGGCACATTTGAAATCCTACCATACCCTTGGGGATTGAAAAGTAGTACTAACAATTTTCAAATAGTCTACTTTGGTTGTGTTCCTTATCCTTGTAATAGCACAATTATCTATGATTTATATGATTATCCCCACCTTAGGAGTGTCATTATCATCGAATTTACCAAAAAAGTGAACCCATCCCACGACACACGCTCCTTCGATCACTAGCTTCAGGTCTTAGACATGGATAACATGCTTTTAGATAGGATTAAACAAAAGGAGATGAAAAATAGACATTATAAGATAAAATATATTAGATTCAAATTTATACATACATGTGACACTCCTCCCGAGTTACATCCACGTGCGCCATAGCCTCAGGCATAAAAGACAAATGAAATCATCCGTCATGTCAAAACACCTGATCCTCTTTGGAACATCATATTGAGCATTGAGATGAGTAAAATTTTCTATAACTCATAGCTTACAATAACTTAGAGATGACTTGTTCTCAGAGTGTAACTATTAAAGGCTTAAATGGATTCCACTGAACTGATATGGTTCACTGCGCCATTATTAACTCAACAAGTACCACATGTATCAATGCATATAACCTTGAAATCCATTTCCATAATAGAACACCATTCGATACTATCCATAGGATTATTGGACCTATGAATCCAGTAGCTAATGGATCATAAAATAATTATCCTAGATTCATAATATCCCATATGACTGTAATCTAGATGATGATATACCGAGTTATTCACCAAAGGAGTAAAAGAGGTATCATAACCTACTAAGTGGCTGAGTGTGCCCTAACCATGTCTATCCCGTTGAAAACGAGCATTACATGATACTCATGACCATAAAAAGAGGAAAAATACTGAATGTCCACCCATAAAAATAAAGGTGTTTTTTTTGAACCATGAGTCCTACATGGGATAATGAAACCCAAACAGTACCACATGTCAGAAATAGTTCACTAGCATTTAACAAGGTTTTTAAAGTTACAAGGGTACTACTCTCCTTAGGATAGAACCTTAATAAAACATAAAGTGTCGACCCTCTAAGGGGGGTCATTCCTAAAAGCTTTCTAGTCCTAAAAGACTATCATTTAGGTCCAATATATAGAAGAAGAGGCCTATGAGAAATTATTACATTCCCATTTCAAGGAAACTACTCAAAGAGATGTTTAAAAAATCCTCACATGAGGGTCACAGTAGGAACACCTTTAAGTATTATTTTTTAAGGCATTAACAAAATCTCATTTAGCTCTTAATAATCTCAAGGTTTAAATTAAACATCAATTTACAGTTATAAGAAAGAACACACTTGGAAAATTTATTTAGTTAATCCCCTAAGGTACATAGGAAACTTTTGTCAAACTTATTTTTAAACCTTAATTATTTAACTAAAATCCTGTCAAAATTAGGCAATTTATTGCATAAAATTATTTTATCTATTTTATTTATCCAAAATTATTTTCATAGTTGGACTTAGTTAAAGAAAATTTCAATCCCAATATCTAGAGGAAAAAACCCTTTAGGTTGTAATTGGCATCTTAATTAATTAATTCCTCATATAAGTATATCTCAAAGCAAATATCAGGTCTATTACAAGTTAATAAGGGGATTGGTCAAGTAAGAAGCCACCATACGTCTATATGTGAAACCATATAGGTAGATGCAAACACTTTAAATAACCATCCCTATATAGCATAAGCATACCCCAATGGGGTTAAATACTAAGGTGTATCAAAATAAGGGTGACCTATAAGGGTCCCAAATATCTAATCTAGGTCTATAAGTCATAAAAATTGATTTAATTATTAAAGTTTCAAACACCCTCAGTAGGTTATCTCATAAGAAACATGCCCCAAATAACCAACTTGGGTCCAGTTTTACAGTTAAAAATTTATTAATATGGGTCATCATGCACAAGTGATAAAGTTTCAAGACTTTATAAAGGAAACCACTTCATTTAAGTTAAAAATATAATAGATTTTTTGTTTATACGATGGTTACAAGGTATATCAATCTCATATATGATAGTTTGAGTATATGGGTTACCATTTTCTAATTTATAGAGCACCCATAAACTTTATATATTTCAAATTGACTCCCATTTAATCGCAAACATAAATGTTTCATCCCATGAAACCAATAGTACATGTCTCAAAAATATCATAATTGGTTGGTTAAATAGAATTAAACCATCAAACTATGCGGTGAAACACCATTAAGTTTGATATTAACACTTAATTTAATCAACCATGTGTCTTAATTATAACAAGGCATGCTATAACAAGTATTAATACAGGGAAACATGCTAAATAAGCATAGAATAATGATAAATAAACATGGCACCATGCTATGTAAGCATAGAAACACCCAATCATGGTGCATATATAAACATGATAAATATAACACTAAAATCATAGAAGCATGCTATATAGGAAAACATATTAATAAATCACACATCATGTTATACAAATGAGAATACTAATGAAGCACCTAATAAGGTATAAAAAAATCATGTTACTAAAATACCTAACATGTTATATCACATGCATAATAATAAACACACAAGGCACATCAACAAATCTCAATTACCCTAGAAATGCAATTTACATGGAATAGAATATGCATGGAATGTGAATATCTATGTTCCTAGAATGATTCATGTAAAGATAATTCCTTTCCATTTCGGGACAAGGGTAAAATATCATAATTTTCACAAATCTATAAGTAGTGGAAATTACACCACTCACTCAAGGTGAAATCACAATCAACTATAATAATGAATAACACAAACAAGAAACCCATATATGGCCACTTGACCTTTTCCCCATATATGGGTTGATCACTCCTAGGAATGACTATTTACCAAGAACCAAAACATTCATATTCTCCTTCCTACCAATAAAAAAATAGTAAGACAAAGTAAAAGAAATGCCCTGATACTACTTTGTAATGTCCTAGCCTGACTGACTATGAAACTAGTAGCCGGAACAGTCACTACATGGCCTCAAGCATGCCTCCCTGTCTTCCAGAGGTTGTTGAATAGCAGTGAGGTTCTAATAATGGTATTATGGGGATAATATACCCTCATAATTAGGGAAGTAGAGAAATATAAGGGATAAAAAATAAATCAACCAACAACAGAAACAATATACACAAAATACATACCAGAGGAATAATAATAATAACTGAAGAAGTTAATATGAAATGGAAAACACCAAATACAACTGTGCTTGCATGTCTATAATAAGATTCAATAAATAATAATAAAAGTATATTAGACACTACAATGAAATAAATGGATAAATAAAATGAACACAAATCCCCAAGGCTATCTCCATGAGCATCCTAAGTTCTGGCTTAGTCCTATTCTCCTAACTCCTAGGTACAATGCACAAAATAAACAATAATACCTAGACTTTTGAACATGAGGTCTACTCGATTACCCTAGTGAAATGGAAGCCCAAGAAGGGTTTGATATATACTCAGTAGGAAAACACCAATGGAATCTAAATCATAGTCAAGTCCATGAATATAAAATACAATAGTGTATAGGATTGATAGGTGAATCAATAAATAAACAAAAGTAAACAAGTTGGCTGAAGTTCCTCAAGGGAACCTAGTCGAACATATATGCTTCATCTAAAGAAATAATATATCTAAACTAGGGTCAACCTATACAAATATAACATGTGTTTAATGATAATAAGTCACTCTAAAACAAGTGTCATGAGATGGACCAAACCCAAGCATGTGATTTTCCTTGGAAGATGCATCCTTGGATAACAACTATGCATTATTATCATTTAATATAAAAGAAATCATCATGAGAAATTTAATAAGATGAATCTTGAGCCCATCCAAATAGATCCAAAAATAAATCCCAATTATCACTCTAGGGACACTATAAAAACCCAATACCATAAGATTCCATCCAAGGTGATCCATAAAAGGAGTCCCAAGTATCACTCTCAAAATGGCATAAATCTAGAACCCTCCGAGCTAGTCCTAGGTATCTCAAATAGGGGACCAAGTATCTCTTGTGACCTAGTATTTCCATATGCCCACCAATCCTAATCATGTAATATACCTAAGGGAACTGGTATTTCTCATAATAGATAGGGAAGCCAGATATTGATCCCATCCACGACATACCATGTATCACTCCCTGTGTATCATAACTCAAGTAACCTATGATCCCATCCTTAGAATTCTGAAAAAAGAAACCCAAGTATCTCTAAAGGTACATATAATCTCTAATATCCTATAATCCCATACAAGGAATTATGTAAAGGGATTTTGAGTATCTCTCAAGGCACATCACAATTTATTTAATCATTTAAGTTCAAAATTAAAGGAGGCTAAGTTCATAACATGCCTCATTATAACTTAGCATATAAAAGATGGTGTTGCCATTATTCATTACAATTATTAAAGACAACAAAGGCCATATACTAAGAATTCCATAACCCATTAATAGGAAACTAAAAGACAAACTTTCCCATCAACATGAAATTTAAATCATTAAGTGGTCCTTTCCATTATTAAGGAATTATAAGCATTGAATAAAAGTATAAGACATGGTGGACTTCCCATGATAGACAACAATATACATGAAATGGTATAAGATAGGCCTTTTTTACATGAATTTCATATAGAATCATCAAGTTTGTTCCATAATAATTAGTCCATAATCACTTATCAGGTATCTTGGTCACTAAGGGAGTAACTTAGTGGGGTTTCACATCCCTCCACAATATAATTAATCACCCAATTTACATTTTAGAATACAACACACCTCAATAAGGGGTTTTATTAGAAAAAAATTAATTAATTAAATGCATTCAAGGAACATGACCATGTGGGTGGTTAAAAACTTGAGGTCCATGACCATAAACAATACCAATTTAATATATAAGAGATACTATAATTGGGGTGTTATGTTCTACAAATTAAGTTTCACATTTAAGAGGCATCTCACAAAAATACTGCTGTAAGACATAATGACGTACTTTATAAATCAAATAAAATTTGATGGAAAAGATATGGACCACCTAAATCAAGCTTAAGAAACTATACTCATCCAATATTGAGGCTTGAAATGATATGGTTCAATGGAAAACAAAATATTTGACAAACGCCCTAAAAAAGGGTGAATTAGCTCACACAAAAATAACACAGAAGATAGCAAGATAAAAGAAGAAGCGAAGGAAGCAGAGTTAAGAGATAAGTTCTACGCATCTAAAGAGATTTAAAATAAGAAAAACAAACATTAAACTGAGTAGATACTGAGAATTATTAGAGAGGGGAGGTAGGTACTATGGGGATCCCTCTAAGTGTAAAGAAATGAAGGGATGATCCCCTACTTCCATTTTTTTAAAAGACTACCTGCTTATTACATGGTTTTTAATTGTTACATGTCATTTATTATTTGGAGAAATACCTTGATCGTACACTTCATGAATCTTCCAGGGTTCATCATATGAAAACATTACACATCATGTGAATGTTTTACACAACGTGTAAAACTCACAATAGTTGTTTTCAACAGCCCGACTGATTTTTCTTCCATCGGTGTTCTCCCGATCCCCTGGAACTTCCACCAAAACATAAAATACATCCAAAAAACACCATTTCTAGACATTCAAACCCTCAGAACTCTACTTTGGTTCCCAAAATTTAAAATTACCCATACCCTAAAGGAAAATTTTAAATTCCTTTGGAAATTCCATTTAGTCCAAAATGTGGGATTCACATCACCATCAACCCATCATCTCAATACTTTCTTTCCACATCATAGCCACATCATCACCCCCTCATCACCAATCCACATAAATTTCACCATAATATATTCCCCATAATATATATTCCTCCCCACCATCCAAATTGACCACATATTATCATATCAAAATCATATCATGGATATTAATAACAATATCATAATAGTTTATTTCACAGAACTTTACCAAAGCATAAATAATCAATTACTAGGTTATCCAAACATGAATCTTAATAAAAAATATTATCAATACATAGATAATAAATAAAATTATTATAATTCCAACATATAATATTAAACCAATGTTACTTGTAGTATTTCATAGGTGAAATAATGGAATGATCATATTATTTTTCTCTTACATTGAAGAATCACAATTCTTACATCATACTAATTTGAAAATAACATTATAACATGATTCTTTAAATTACCAAAGGTTTATAACAGAATTCAATTTAATGATTCATACTTATTTAAAAAATGTAATTATTATTTAATTATATAATCAAATCTAAATAATATACTGGACACATTAACATAGAATAAAAAAAATCAACATGTCATATATCTTAGTATACTTGCATAACTTCTAGAAAATTTTGACATGTTGTTCTCAGTTAGCCCATTAAATTTTTACCATTCTTACATCATTAAATCCTTTTATGACATATAATAATCATAAATCACACCACTTAAATTAATCATACATGTTATATAACAAGAATTGATAATTACAAATGCTCTTAAATAAAATAATCTATTATTTATATCCTAAATTTAATTTAAAAAAATTCTATAGTACAATTTTGGTTTAACATACATAATAATATTCCATATTAAGAAACTATATAATTAAAAACAATTGTCAAGAAGATATAAATAATCAATCATTAAGGGAATTCATAATTGAATAGGGTTTAGAAAATTTTATTTATATATATAATAATAATGAACTTCACAACATCATGGAAGCATATTAACATACTACTTAAGGAAATTTAAAAAATATATAGCTACTTTAACAAAAATAACACATCTATATACATCAAAATAAATAATAAAATTAATAAAACTATAATCATAACTTAACTTAATTGAAACATATGATAATTATGCATGAAACCTTCCTAAAATTTTACCCTAAAATCAATGAACTTTCACCTAAACATGATTATTAGACTACTATGGTTGTTGTGTTGGATCATTGGGGACTATGAATACTTGTGTCCCAACCAATCTCCTCCACCGACATTATATTTTTTGTTTAAATGACACCATTTACCTACCATAACTATATAATCCTCACATGTTCCTAATTTAAAATGTTATCTTATCTCTTAAACAAATTTTTTGATACCATTCTATCATGAACTTCCCCCAATGAAACCCCTGAGTTGGTAGTGAAGATGGGTGTGACCCTAGAATCCCACCTATAATAGGCCATGGGTTTGAGAATAGCACAGAGAGTTTATATCACATGTATGTGAGATATTTCCCTCATAAATACTAGGAAAATAAAACGAAACCACTAATAAACTCCATATATTAACTCAAAATATAAAATTTCCTAGTCCCAAACTATAACTACATAGAAACAAATATAATATAACTAGAGATAATGCAAGTTCAGAATCCTAAAACTCCACTCCAGCTACCCTAATATTAACATCCCTACTCTCCATCAAACTATCCTACAAAACAACTTAAGAAAATTATAGAGGCTTGATCACTTAGGAGAAATAAATAATACCACACTTCTAAAAAATTATACATCCATGTGAAATAAAAGTATTAAGGTAGATATATATGGGATAAAATATGAAAAATCATGAGATAAATAAGGATATATACTATGAAAGTAAGTAAGGTTGAAAGAAAATAAAATTTTAAAGAATCACAAGTCATAACCTTTAACAATTCCACCTGAAATCATCATATTAGACCAATAATACCCTAGTATAAATATACAAGGGTGGTACTAGATTTCTGGAATCATATAAGAATAAATGGAAAGGCTTAGAAAAAAATCACCACTTTCATCCAATCAATTGTATCCATTATAACCATCTCCATATGTAAATAAACTATAGACATCAATCCTAAAGGGAAATATCATTATTATATAATAAGAAAAAAAACCCAAAAAATATAACACCGCTCTTACCTATTAGTTAAAAGGTTTTTCCAACTCAAACTGGTAGTGATATGGTGGGATAACCCCTCACAAACTAATTAAAAAATCAAAAATAAAATTAAAATCATATTAATACACCATTCAACATCACTATCCAACCTACATATCATTAACACTAAAAAATATCTCCATATTCACAACCAGATCACTATCTCTACATCATTTGTATCCGAATGAAACATAACATTTAATCATTACCACCCACATATATATATTTCTACACCTTAATACACTATAGATCAAGTATATAAATTTCATAAAAAATTATCCATTACAACCCTTTTTCAAATAAAAAAAAATCATAATATAAAAAAACATCATATCATATAACACTTTCATAAAAGACACACTCACCATAACCATGGGTAAAAAATAATCAAACAACATAGTGGTAAAAGAGAAATAGAAATCATCAAAACATTATACAAGATATCACAACTAATTAAATATTCATTACCACCATGATAATTCTCATCCTACCAATTACTTAATTTTATTCAACTATCATATGAACACTTCATTAATAATCCCTTAAAATTCATGTCAATATCAATCCAAACTCTTCATTCAATTACTTATTCATTTAATTAGTCATGAAAACATGTCAATTAGTCAATTTGTTTAATTATTTAACTTATATATTCATTTTGTTAATTAAAAACATTGAATCACATCTTTGAACAACTACAACATACACCTCAGGAATTATCATTCTATCTAGAGGAAAAATACAATCTATGCCTATATCTATGAAACTCTTCAAGAACACAACATCTAGAATACCAAGAATCAACCCAACTCAAATATTACTTCCTAAACCTTTTGATTCTAACACTTAAACTTACCCATATATCATGCCTCAGGCTAAGACCACTCATCAATGTACCGACCAGTGATGTCCCATGGCCTCAAGCAAACCTCCTAATAATCTAGATGTTGCTGATAAGTGGATAGGTCCTAAATAATAAATTGATAAGACTATGCCTTCAAATTAGAGTAAAAAACAACATAAATAACCAAACATCATCCATAATGAATAATAAAAGTGAACATAATAATTAATAAAGCATGTTATAAAAAATTTACCATGCAGAAGCATACGATAATAAATAAACTGATCACCTTCTTAGATAATCACATATAAAAATAAATAAATAAAAAATTTACAAGAGGATCTAATGTCATCCCCGATCCTCACTACAAATCAATCACTAAATCCTCATTGAGCTACTCCATCCTGATACACTATAAATCCGATGCTCAACTTGAAATTTGACCTAAGGTCCATACGTTCACCAAAGTCCTCATGTAGGAAGTGATAAATAAATAGAAATTGGGTCTAACCAGGTTCCCCTAATATATTCCATCATATCCATGTGTATACATAATGAAAATAAATAAAATAAAATAAATATGCACATCAGGCCATCATGTGATAACTTGACCACCATGACACTCGATCATACTTTCTTTGTACTATTATAGAAGTCCACTACATATAACCACCGCACACACATGATCTAGGATATTTTTTGGTAACCAGACCACCATGACACTCGACCATACATGCCTAAACAATTTTCTAAATCCAATCACCTTGTTCCATAAGTAATGGACAATACCTAAAGGTACGAGGTAGGTCATCATACCAAATCTCAATCTCTACCCTCACCCTTACGGTAGGTTCCATGCCAGGTAACCTGGTAGATTCCCCTTAGGTATGGTTGCAAAATATAGTACCCAATCTAACACCCATCAAAGAAGGTTTCAAAATATAGTACCTTTTCCATTCCCTCTCAGTAAAGGGAAGACTAAGGGTATCTTGGACACTCCTTGTAAGGAATGCCAGAGTAAAAAGACCCTAGAAAATCCTTGGATGGACAAATACACTAAAAATACACTGACCCTCCCCATAGGGTATGCTATAATGAAAATTAACAAACCCATTACCTCCTAGGGAAGTGAATATTGAAGATTAACCTAGTCAAACCTACCTGCTTAGGAGATGTAACACTAATAGTACCCAACCTAGTTCACTTGGGAAAGGATGCACTACAATGCTCAGTCAATTATCTCTTATATAGGGGAAGAAATCCATCTATATTTGGAATCACACAACTGAACATAGATATAAAACAATAAATATGTCACACAACCCATCCCATAAGCCCATAAGCTCATCCCAGGGTGATAGTCACTCAAGAATTAACCTCACACCTCAAATTATATCATTTTTTATATCCATCCTAATAGGATAATCCCTTTAATACCATCTCGATCAAAAAATCACAACATATTGATCCTCACAACATTCTCATATCACCCATCGAGGAATTCACTAAGGTCTATAAGTCCCATCCCGATCACTACTCCCAAGCACTAGGCCGCACTCACCACCCCATGATGACCTAAAAACCTAAATGATCTATTCAACCCAGGACTCAATATGCCAGTATGTACCTCATCAAAATGGACCAAACCTACTAACCAAGGACCATCTTGATCTATAACACTTCAATCCCCTTGGAGTCCCTGTTCCAAGTCATTAGGAAAATTCTCATAACCCATAGACTAGTAAAAAACCATCTTTATCACTCCATGTTTTGTCTTGGAGGACATATCCCACCCATGGTTCGCACTAACTCTCAATCCACACTCAGGAGGGTGTCACTCATCACACATGAGATATATGAACATCTTACTCATCACTACTAGGCCTAAGCATCCCATGCCTACCGAATTAGACCTAGGAAAATAACCTTGGATATCATCACCTTATACTAAACCTAATGACCTATCCTAAACCTTTAATAATCTCAACTATCACCTTAAACCCTTGGCTATCCATTCACCAAGAATCTCCATTTTCCATAAAATCACTAGAGTGCCTGCTCCAAACCTAGGTGGATCAAAGCCGCTATACCTCTTTATTTAGGGTGCTCTTGGTCCCTATCTATTTACTCAGTCCCATAAAAACATGTATATATGAACACTCATGTATAAAAAAGCATGTTATCTTATATTATAGGTACCACCTACCTCAAACATAAATTTACCATCCATGTGATTCTCCACTCATCCTTAATCAAGTCAGTCCATGCCTTGTCCATTCTCATATCATCATCTGAGCTCCTATATTAATACACAAAATCCAAATAATTAATTTCAACACTTTATAATTAATTATTTAATTTAAACTCATGTGTCATAATCACCTAAAAACTCATTGGTCATCACCGAGTCACCAAAACTACACTAAATCTTATGTGTCCCTTCTCCTAGTATATCCTATAGCCAAGCCACACAAAAGCCCCATCATCTTATCTTGATTCCACCACACTTTGAGGGAATAAACATCAAAACCAAAACCTAGATACATCCAAATTATAAACTAAAAGATAGTAAAAATAATGGAGAGTAACATAGGTAGAAACTCACCTCAAACCACTATGGAACACCCAAAAACCACCCCTCTACAAGGGGGATCAAACAAGAAGAGGGTGGGGGTTGGCCAAAATGTAACTCTCCTATACAAAATTTACTCTAAAACCCAAAGGGGATGAACCAAAAATAACAGTTATTCCCCTACTAAAAAATAACCAAGGTTCTTGATCATGGTATAACCGTGAGGGTCATGGTGTGATACCTCCATTCCAAGGAAGGTCATGGTGTGGCCTCTTTGGGTCATGACATGACCACCGATAGGTAGAGGGGAAAATATATACTCTAATACCATCATGATGAGACTAAAATATTTTATGAAACAATATTACAATTCTAGTAAATCCCCAATCCCCCAAATTATGAAATACATTTTTCATGATCCAATATCTCCATTTTCCCAACCATGAAATCCCTCATGAAAGGCTATTAGGGTGTGATTGAAGGGTTATGGAATGACCAATATTTTCATCATGAAAATCATAATTCATATGTATGATTTCTTAATTGAAAAAAAACACATAAAAACTACCATTCCATGAATCCCTAGGACTCAACATGACCATCTCCTACTCATCACTCATCATAGTATGAACCTCATTTATTATTTCCAATGAGCAACCTATAAAAAATTTCAGTAAATGGATCACCTTGAACCCACTTTGATGTTTACTCAAGAACTTAAAAACAAATTCTAGGGAAATACACACCTAAAAAATCTCTTTTAGGTGATACAACTCTCATACTTCTGATTTGATTCCTAATTCTCCAAATATCCCCTAACTTGGGAGAAAAAATTTAAATTTCCTATGAATTTCCCAACCCCTAGCAATGCTGATCATTAAAAAATACCCCTATAATAGTTCTTGTCCCTAATAATCTTTGGTGGTCCACCATTCATCATTACCAACCTAACTCAACCATTAATTCATTATTCACTCATCACATTTTACCCTAGAATGCTGAACGAGATTCTACTACTCAACTCTAAATACCATGACACACTATTCATAAACATTCAAGATAATTTCTCATCATAATAATTAAAATCCAATATGGTGATCAAACACACTCATAAATACCTAGATATCAAGGTGAGTCTCCCCGATTCAGACCTAGGCTTAAAATTCTCACCACTATAAGATTATGTTCACAACAGCTGATTCCGAGCCATGATGCTCCCCACCATAGGAGTCTCCTATCAAAAACATACTCCTAGTGGTCCATAAATGTTATAATTGTGGTTTCCACCTCACCACATCCAATTCCATGTAAAAATACCTAAAAATCCTACTTTGGATGACTTTCCCCATAAACGATCGACCACACCCACCGATGAGCTATCATACTGTGCAATCATAATGCCTTAATCCTTAGAGGAATCATGGAATCATCCAAATTACCACATTGAAGTATATAGATAAAACTTAGTGTAATTACATTGTTATGAACTCAAATGGCCACACTAGGCACTATACTCTCTCCATGATCACCGACACACCTTTGATCCCACTCACTCTTTGATCAAATCAAATCCCATTCCAAGTCTGATGCCAATACTTGGACTCATCCAACACCACATCTGAATCACATATTTTTTATTTAATAAGGAACCATATAATATTATATATTCCTACACATTGTAATCCTTGTGTTATCCCATCCATTCACTAATTTTTCTTACCACATCTAAAACCCTTGTAACACATGGTTTGTATATCCATGACCGATGGGATTCTCCCCGACACATGAGTATCCTTTTCATCAGCTTACTAAATTGAAATCCTAATATCCACAACTCATGAACAATCCATGAGTTAATTTAATGAAAATATGTAACTATCCCATTCCTACCTGAGAACCAATGAGAAACACCAATCACTATCCATTCCTATCTCATCATGGATTTCATCCTTAGCAATCACTAAAATTTACATAAAATGAGGGTTACACCCTACAAAATCCTATGATGTAATCTGAAACCATATATATTCCATTAAAAAACTCCTAAATCATAATTAATTATATGATTAAATATTAAATTAATGTCACTCCTCTCGATCCATACTTATCCATATTGACAAACCCTATTAAGGCACAAGATCAGATTGACCATACCACAACACCCCAATCCATCCATGATGTCACCATCCATTATAGATAAACACATTTGATCCTCATAAAAACCTTGGGAAACTATTACCACATGAATCTCATTTAATTAATTAGTAATTGAGCTATACACGACCACTTACTAATCCATAACCCAAAATGGTCACCTGATATAACCAACATGCACTTTCCCTCATGATTAAAATATTTTATTGAAAATCCTTTCCAACATTGCTATTCTATCTTGAGGAAGAGTGATCCTCTAAATAACCCTCTCATAGGTTATTTCACATTATCCATATCAATATCATCTGAACAGAATTATTGTATGCTCCCTCACAACCCAATACCACAACTGGACTCATATTCCAACGATTCATGTCCCATAAAACTTAGGATCACACACCTAAACCATTGACCATTCTCCTTTAATATTACAATATAATATAGATGAAATAAATTCTTAATTCTTTCTTCCAATAAATCTGATACATCTCACTCATTTCAAGGCCAATCACATGATCACCCACCACTTGGGCATTGTTTCGAAACCACAAGGCATCTACCCAAATTATACCCATCCTAGACCTGACCATCTAGGATCACTATAAAACATCTCATTAGGGTCTACACCCAAAATAAATAAATCTAGTTATCAAATTGATGCTTCCCTCCAGAACCCAACCATGATACTAGGAGCACTCTAGGTTCTTCACATCTTAAAAATCCAAGTAATTTCCATATGAATTTTCTCATCCCTCTTAGGGGTATCCAAATCTTCTGGGTAACCCATTTTTAATCAAAATGAAATCTCTCAAGAATACCTCACCCTCACCATACCCACCATAGTCCATAACCAAGGAATCCAATGCATGTACCATCCAACCAAGGGTCACCATACATCCCTTGCATAAAGGTATTGTATATAAGTCACTATAATTAATTACTTTATAAGGCCCACATGAATTTTAATAAAAAAGAAAATGTAGTAGTTCAACTAAGAAGGATGTTAACAAAAAGTTATATGGGAGAATTACATATAAGTTTTTGTTGAAACTTTAAACATCTAAACCCCCTATTGTCAGTAAAATCAATCACACAAAAGAACAAGTATGTCATTTTAATCCTATGTATCAAATTTTATTCATGTACATAGTCTATCTACACTACGGGACAAGTTCCAAAACTATAAATAATAAAATATAATAAATGAATCATATTTTGAATAAGTAGTTTGACCATTATAAAAAAACCAAGAATAATAATCCTTTAACCCTGGTAACCTAGAATTCCCACCAGAAATGTGTTCATGACTCTCCAATTCAAGTTCCGTCACAAGATATGAAACACATCTATTACCTATCTACTATATCCAAAATAGTAAGATAAAAGAAAAGAGGATCTTATACAATTTCACCATGCCCTAGGCTAAGACTGCTCATCAGTGTCCCAAATGGTGACATCACATAGACTTAATCTTATTTACTCATACACCAGAGGCTTCTAAATAGTGGTGATAGCCTAAATCATACATTAGGAAGACTACCCATTTGAATTAGAGTAAAACAAATAATAGAAATAACCAAAAATGATCAAGAGTGAATCAAAGTGCGCATAATCAATGGAAAAACATGATATACCAAATTTACCATTAAGAAGAATAAAATTATACATCAACCAATCACCCATTGGTATAATCACATTTACAAATACATAAAGAACAAAAATACACTAGATTATCCACTTCCACCCCTAAGCCTCACTACAACCCATCCACCAAATCCCCATCAATCTGCTCTATCCTAATCCACTACAAATCTTGTGCTCAACCAGAAAGAAGACATCATTGGATGTTCATTTAAATAAGTTGTATCATATATTACAATAAACCTAGATCATAATTTGTGATATCCATAGAATGGATATTATAGCATATGATATGTATGAATCATATGAAATATATAAGGGTTTTACAATTACATGAATAAAGTGAATGTATCTACCACCTTCTGACTATACAGTTGATTTCGGTTTCTAATATATTATGAATGAATTAAATATGGATTTCATATTCATTTAATGGGTTCAATGGATTCTCCAAATGAAAGTAATACATGATATGAAAATTTATGAGATGCATATGATCAACATGTTTCATTAAAAATTGATCATTGTGCATGTCCTATAAAAGGAAATGAGTTACCTCATTAGTGGTGGTAGTGATAATTAGTTTCATGCAAATATTTTTGATACTCTCTTCTCCTGATACACCTTTCATCCCATACAATGAATATGCTAACACCTCTTTAACATTTAGGGAATACTTAAATTATAAACTAGGATTAATTGGATGGTGTAATACCTGAAAGGAAAAAAAATATCATTTTCCTCTTTCATGATAATGATTAATAAACTCCAAGGATATGTAGGCTAGTGATTGTGCTTTATAGGTACGTGGTTCTTATATATTCCAAACATGTTGATCCTTTAATATAGATCTAGAAATTACATGGGTTTTTCAATTTCTAAAGATCATATTATGATCCCCTAAACCCCATTAGTGGTATAAAATATTTTTTATTCAAATATTAAATATATTAAATCTATTGGATTTTAAATAAAGTATATATTGTAATTCATATGCTTTCATATCATAAAATACAATGCGTTGAATCCTTTGGTTTCACTTTTTCATAGTGTATGACATGTATATAACATAAGATGTAATATATAGAAAATAAATGGATTTAAATTGAGTCATTCCATATGATATATGATATTATAAAATATAACTCGATCTAGGGTTTTCACAAAACAGGGGTTATAGAGTAATTACAACACCCGCTTAACCGTAAAATATGATTGGTGTTTTAAGAGATCACCAAAGTAATAAGAAATATGGGTTGTAGTCTATTGTATAGACCTATATCATAGAATAAAATATATGGGTAGACTAAATCACTCTTATATTAGTCATATTTTATTACTATTAGTCGGTCATAAAACATGACATGCTTAAAAATATTTAAAAAATAATTTTTGTTATTTTTAATTATGGTTTGTAATTTTTTTATAAATTATAGGTCTTAAGAATTATAAAATGAAAATTTTCATCTTAAATAAAATATGAAAAGTTCATATTGATTTCTCATATTATGATAGAATAAATAAAGTTTTTTATTTATTATTTTATTCCTTTATATTATTCAAGTTTATAAGTTTTTTTATAGAATATGAATAATGTGTAAGCTTAAATTTATATTATAAATTACTTATAAGAGATATATCCTTATATGAAATTCTAGGTAAGACTCTATAATATTTATTTTTCATCTACATTGACCTTGGTTTTTTAGAGTTATAATATTGAGAATAGTTTTGAATATAGTTTGTACATATTAGGTTTTAGAGATATTATGAATTGAATTTTCTCTTGAGTAAAGTCTCCCTAAGGAGAGGGAATTGGGTTCAAACTACCCACTAGAATGGAGGAATATTCCTTATTCAAGAAAGGTGAGGGGTTGTATTACTCATTTGGATGTTTTAAATCTCATATAACTCTATGACTATACAATAAAAGTCCATATGACTTATGCCTTAAATGTATTTGGATATGTATGAATATTTTTTCCTTATTTTGTTGGGTGAATAACAAAAACTTATGGTTTCTGTAAATATTTACACATTAATATGGCATGAAAAAATTAATTTTGTGTATGGAATAGGGTTAAGAAACCAAATCATTATAATCATGCATACACAAAGGAATAAACCATGAGATAATATAGTTTATATGATATGCAAAGTGTTTAACATTTATATGATGTATGTTAAACCGATGATACTTTTAAAAGGAAAACAATTAAAAAAATTAGTGTAGGATTCATTATAAAACCAAACTTGTCAATATATAAATCATTTATTATAGGTGACCCTAAATGTTATGTTCCCATGGATTATCTTGTTTAAGTTAAGCAATTTATAAGGATGTAACAACCCAGAAATTATAATACTTAAAAGTTATAATATCTTTTCTCACACGCAACACCAAATTAAAACAAATCATGAAAAATTTTATTAAGAAAAAACATTACAATGGAAGTACATAAAACCATGTATTATATAACATGATAAATTACATCCAATAAAAGTTCATAAATTAAAAGGGTATGAAAAATAGAAACAAATAATATCTTCCAAACTAGGAGATCCCCTAGATTATCTATACCCTTGAGAATCACCATTAGTAAAACTAAACCTATAATGAGAAAGAAAATTATGAAATTAGAAAGAATTATAAGGAATGGGAAGTGTGAATTAAGAAGTGAGAATGAAATTTATGGGTTTAGTAAGGCTATATATAGGAAAAAATATGACTATTATAAATATGGTCATTGGAAGTATGTCCATTGTAAATATGATTGTTAGATATACATGTAACCGATAGGTATATTGAATTTGTGTATTGTTATCAAAAACTTTAAATATTTCATTTTAGAAATAATAAACGATGAAACAAAAAATATATAATATTTTATTAATTGTTTTTGCGTTAAAAATATTATTATTGAGAAATGATATGATAAAATTTAAATAAATATCTTAATATCAATAGATTGAGAAAATTAAATGATTAAAATATAAATAAATAATTTTAATTTTATTTGGGTTAAGATCATTTAATATAAAAGGGATATTTTTCAAATATCTATTTTTCTAAAGTGTTTTGAATTTGTGGATTAATAAAATTAACCACTGCTTAATAATTATTTTAATGAAATATATTGATCACCCAATATTTGTTACTAGGAAACTATTAATAATAAACTCATTTTATTCTTAAAAATGTATTTTACTAAAAATTAGAATTTATTGCATTATAATTTTTTTATTTTAATAAACTAAATATATTATAGTTAAATAATGATAAAATATATTTTTGATAGGAATAATATATTTACAATAAGTAGTAATTAATATGAAATAATAATAAGAACAATTAATATTTTAAAAGTCATTTTCTTATAAAAAAAGTTTTTCAATTAATTTTATATTTTCATTTGAAAGTTAACTTCCTAAATTTTAGAATTTTATTTCTATAAAAAAAATAATTTTGGATTAAACATTTCAATTTTTTCTTAAGATGAACTTTTTAAATTTTCTGAAATGGTTGATTTTTATATGAATTATAAAAAATATTGTTCATACTTATAACATATCTTTTATGATATTATCATAAAATAAGCATGAATATAAAACTTATAAAACATTATTCATATCCAAAAACATATTTAAGGAGTAAAATTATTCATTAAAAAATACTATTTTGAATTTCAAAAACCTAAGTTTAACATTTTTAAACATAAGTAATATATATCTTGATAAAAACTATTTTTATTCAATTTATTTTAACTAAGTATCCAAAAGGTGTAATCCGAACATAGATTATTTTTAAATCCATAAAACTATTATTTGTTCAATAATATACAAATTAATTACATTTAAATCAATTACATTTATAATTTGATTCTAAATATAATTTTTATGCTTACAAATATTTTTTTCCAAAATTGGGTTTTTATATATAATCTGAAAAAATATTAAAATTAATTTTATAACCCTTATAAAATTTATTTTAAAAAATTTATTTCATATTTAGAATCATTAAGTAAAAATTATATATTAATTCCCATTTTATTTTTAGGAATTAAAAGTAAACTACTTAGGTAAAAATTAGTTACTATAGTAAAAATAAAAAATAGTAAAAGTGAAATAAATAACAGTAAAATACTTAAAAACATGTTAAAAAATGTTTGAAAATATATGGTTGAGGATTTAGTGACCTTAAACCTTCCCCCACTCCACTATTTTCCATTATTGGATCCATATGACCTTTGAATAGTGACTTGTACTTTTATATTATTACAAAAATGTCACTCTGGTTACTTATAAAAGGTGTCATCACCACCCAACTTCTCCCCACACCCCAAGACTCTTATATTTGACCAAAATATATTAAAATAACTCAAAAAAATTATATATATATATATATATATTCTATAGGTTATATGTTCTTGTTTTCTCAAAATACTACCTCTCAAATCCTTAATCTAATTTGTAATGGAGTTTTTCCAACAAGTAAGGTAAAAATTCCTGATCACTCCCTTTTTATTTTAGTATATTTCTTTCTTATTTTAACTAATCCAGTTCTAATTTTCCCATTATAATATAATTAAATATATATTTTTACTATATTTAATTTTATTAGGGAATAATCACTAACTACCCTTTCCCCTTTAACTTAGAAAAATGAAAACATTGTTTGTGCATATATGTAGACTACCGCCATCATGAATAATGTGTTTTGTTTTTAATATCCTCCTTACATGGAAATTCATAAAATTTTATTTAATGAACTAATATGGTATTTATAACATTATTAATATTATGAAAAGATAAACCATTTACTATCCTCCTACCATTCTATGGAAAATCAATACTTTGTCTGTGTGTACATGCAGACTAATGCCTCCACATAGCAATATATTTTGTTTTTCATCATCACCCAACATTGATGATTATAAAAATTTATTTAATGAATAAAAATTATAGAAATAACATTATTGAGGTTTTTGAAGAATTATATTAATATTTTACATGTTATTAATATAACATATTTTTCTTGTTAAAAATTACCGAAATAAGCTCATCATTGATTTCTTCTTTCTGTATTTTAAATAAAAAATTCATTGAATGAAAATTATAAATTTATAAATAATTTTAAATCATATATTCTAGTACCTTAAAAATATATGAATGATTAAATTGGAATCTAATATAATAATGATCAAAATCATCATTTCAAAACTCATTTTAAGAAAACAAAACCACTAACATTAAATAATAAAAATAAACATTAACGAGCTAATGAATGTATAATAAATGATTATAAAAATAATAATAAAAAGGGTTATAGATATGAATATAGTTATAAAATGAGTTACTAAGTTAGTTTGATTTATTATACAGGAGTTTAAATCACTTTCATGGAAACTGAGAATTATGGTAAGGTTTTCCCTTTTAATTTCCATTCATTAAGGAAAGATTTATAGTTAAAAACCTATTATTATTTTATATGGTGTATCTAATGACCCATTATATTACATTATAATTATTAATATTTATTTCATGGGATGTAAAATTATTTTTATGAATCCCTCCTTCCAATTATTTTGATTTAATTATTACCAAATTTATAAGAGATTTCTCATCTCAATTTCAACTATTTAAGACTTATTCCATATCCATCACTTCTTTAATTTTGTGTTGTGTATATAATGATACATGAGTTTTTTTATCATACTTTCATGAAATTAAATGGGTTTAAAAATACAACATAATTACTAATTTTAATGTCTTTTGATTCAAGTGTTACTAAATCTTTAAGTATTTTTATTAACTTAATATCCTTTATTTGAGTTATAATAATTATTTTTTGAAATATATTCTTATAAGTTGATTTATTTTATCATATGATTGTATAAAATTGTAATTACACTTTTATTTCTATGGATTTATAATTCTTTCTCATGAAATCATTTTTAAGGATTATTAATTCAATTATTATGATATTCAAAAGGGATTTTATTAACTCAAACTTTATTTCTTTAGGTTATAATGTTACTTATTGAACTTCATTCTTTTAAGTCACATATATTCTTAAATTTTATATTTAATATAGTATTACCTCTTCTCCCTACATGAAAAGTGACATTAGTAATTCAAATCCTCTTACTTGATTATTTTTTTCTTATAAAAGTATAGCATTGTTATGAATAATTCACATTCTTTCTAAAAGTTATTTTTCTTCCATGTACATATTTCTTATTCCAACCATTATTTTATTTTATATTGGGAAACCTAAATATGTTTCATCTTATGTGACCTTCACATTTATCTTTTCCTATTTTAAATAAGAATTTTTGTTATCATTTTTATGATGTGAAATATATTTTAAAATATTAAAAGGTTTGAATTTAACATTCATATTATTATCTTCCACCAAAATTTTTTTTAGGATAAAGTTTATATCTTTTTCAAGGACCCATTATTGGATATTATCTTTAAAATTAAAGTTTTTTAAAAAAAAATCACTCAATTTTTTTGAAAATGACTTTTGAAAGTAACCCATAACTTCCCCTTTTTATGACATTGTTAAAAATGATGTATAAAAACACTTTTATGATTTCAATTCCATTTTCCTATTATGTTAAAATTATTTTCACATCCTTGGGAGTTATGATTCATGTATTAAATCATAAATCCTCTCAATATAGTTTATTTTTTGGGATTAAGATCTTGGTATCGAACAAAATAATTCCTGATCCCTTCTTACATGATATGGTTCAAAGTGTTCTTTATAGAAAGGTGATGTACATCTATATAAACATTATTAAATGTTCTTATGGTACACTTGGTATATGCCTTAATAATACCATAAAAATTATTCCTATGGATATCATATGATCATGTTATCTTATTTATTGAATGAGTAAAGTATTGACATCCTATATACTAGTTTTTCAAAATGGATTTTTATTGATTACTAAGATAAGTTGATTATGTATTATTTATCCATACACATTATTTATATATATGGATTATGATCATTTTACCCCATTTATTGAATGGGGAAATTATTGATATTATATATGGTAGTTTTTTCATACAGATTTTTTTGATTACTAAGGCAAGTTGATTATTCATTATATTGTTATTAATTTCTTTCATATAGTAAATGCATTGGGCTTAATAAGTGATAGATGGGGCCTGATATTAGATAGTCTCTCAGTGAATCAATAGGTCTCATGAGACAAACTATATTGGATATTTAGTGTATGAATTACCTATTTATGTATGGCATCATGGCATAATTTCTTGATGGTAATATATTGATAATCGACATTATTCATTCTATCACCATGAAACTAGTTATTGTTATCCATGTGATTATTTATGTTGTTATGTTATCCATAGTATATTCCTCTTTCATGATATTATTTAACATGGAAAATTTGATTATTATTTATCTCTATTATATTATTCATTCCTTGGTTCTTGTATAGATTCCACTATACCTTTTATATTATTGAGCATCATAGATCACCCCTTTATTTTGTTTCTTATCCCCATGGTACCTAGAAGATAATTTTAAATGATTTTAGGTATATGTTAGATGAAATAATTAATTTATCACTGGAATTTATGTTTTATTTAATGTATTCAAATATAATGTGAGAATCATGTATGTATCTAGTCTCCTAAGACTGTTAAACTACAAAATCCTCTATAATTCGATCTATTTCATCTTATACCAATTTATGGTAGTAACCACCAACTCTGGGTTACTATAGTTGAGGCATTATAGTTGATATAAAATAAAATTTAGTAAATACCTTGGGAAATAGATTTAAAAAACCACAAATTAGAGAAATAAACCTTATGATGGACCTTAGAGATAAGTTTAAGTATAGGTTAACATCCCAAAATTTTGGTAAATTGGGAATTGTGTGGTTTCCTAGAAATAAAATCCTTATCTGGATATAAGAAAGTGAATTCAGTATTTGGAACCAATGCACCTGGGGGTAATAACCCCAAAAGTATAGTTAGTTATTAACTCAATCATTACCCAATACATGAAAAATATGACTAACTACACACCTATTTTGACACTCTCAATAGATATGTTTTGTTTAATTCACATTCTCTTTACAAACCATTATATGGTATTGAATATGATTAAGTTAGAGAACAAAATAGAAAATGACCATGGATAACATGGGTTAAAACTTAGATATTCATAAGTTAGGTTATGCGTGAAATTTATGAATTACTTCTTCTATGTTTATAGTTTCCTTTTTATAATCATTAATTTTCTCACAACTAAACTTTAATTTATTTAAGTAATGGTTGGATTGAGAAGAAATCTAGTTAATGATGGATGTGATAGGCAATGTGGTGACTATATCAATGAGAAACCAAATGATATTGAAGTTTGAGTAAGTAATTTTTTAATTATGTTGAACCATATCTCATGAATTATGATTAATAACATGAACATAGTTGAATTAAAAAACACACCAAAGAATATAATGATGGATTCTCATGGAAGTTTGGGTGATAGAGATGATGAAGGAAAAAATATCCAATTTCTCATGTGTCAAGAATGTGGGAAGAATCACCCAAGGAAATTTATTCAAGGAACTAGAGGATGTTTTATGTGTGGGAAATTAGGACATAGAGAAACTAATTATGGGGGAAAAATTAAGATTCTAGTTAAAATGATGAATGGAAAAAAGTTTATATTAAGGTATCACTAATAGTTAAATGTATTAAATGTGAGGAACTTGGGAATTATACAAGTCAATTCCCTAAGCTATGGAATAAAAAGGATAATCGAAAAATTGAAACTCCTTAACCATGGGAAAAAGGTGAATTCTATGAAATTACTACCACTGAGGTGTGTTGTAATAATTAAGGTATACTTACCCTCTACTCTAGAGTTGTGGATGTTGTTATAGCATATCCTACATGTATATTACATTAAAATTACTTTATTTTTTTTCCTGTTCTCTTTGATTTTATATTCATTGATCCTATTTTTCTTTTCTTCACTACTTTTATATGAATTAAACTCATGTGCATGGGCACTATTTATATATATATTAATTTTACAAAATACTTTTATTTTTTTTGTATCAATTTATTTTATTTCCATATTCTAAACATAATAGCCTATTTAGCCTAGAACATTGATCCAATGGTCCAAACTTACCTTAGGTATAAGGCCCTAGCCTTAAACCTTACTTAATCTTGAGTTATTACAAGATTACACATTAAGGATCTTTTCAGGTTTAGAGTTTTAGAGAATTAGATCATGAAACATGCATTGCATTCCACATTTAAACAGAGTGGTTACATAAAAGACAGTATTCATTCTTCCTATCAACGGAAACATATTTAAAATAAAACGTTGATTCTTTCTTAACACATCCTTGACACTATCATCACATCATGTACCTTTCCCTTGACCTGTGAAAAACATTTCAAAAACTTGGTATGAGCATAAAAAGCTCAGTAAGGGTTATAAAAATATGGAAAGGAAACATGAGTTCATATATACATAAGAATGAAATCATAATTTACCCATAAAACATAGGCACTTTAACATACCTCATCAAACCATGAATAAATCATAGAAATCATATGTCATAAAGGTAACTTGAGGCATTCATAACATTCTTACGTAGGGAGTAACCCTCTTGGTTACGTTTGGAATACCCATCACAGTATATTCCCTAAATCTCTTCAGAAAAACCTTAACGTTTCACTCCTTCGCGTTACCCAATGCATTGGAGAGCTATATCGGGCTCACCCGCCCTTAGTTTATCACGGAACCACCCGTCTTCATAATAATGCCCAAAAACCTCAACATAATCGTATCACATAAAACATGCATAAAGGAAACATAACATTTCCACCTTTCAATCACAAGATATCAATACAACACATTGATATAAAAACATTATGAAAACCATTTTCAATACCAAAACAAAAGAAAAGTAAAATATGGTATTTATTTTTCTTTAAAAAAAGGTATGGCTTGTAGAGGAAGCCGAAACTCAAATAATGGTCACGGCGGCAGAGAAGTCGTTGTCGCCGCATACGTCCGAAAAAAACATTCCCTTTTGTCGTTTAGTAAAAAGCTTCGTATAAAAAATATTCCTTTTGGATAAACGTAAAATTCAAAGGGGTTTATACACCGTATAAAAGAAGGTTGTGTATAAAACAAAACATGCCTCAATGAAAGGAGATTGAGACGATGTCCCATACAAAGACGGTATCCTTGGATTAAGGATAAATCAGTTACATAACTATGTGTGACAAACGAATACACAAAATATAAGTGGGTATTAAGTGTAAAACAATCAGAGGACATTAAAATATAATCATAGAACGACATATTCAAGGTGTACAAGTTTATCCCAAAGAATTGAAATTGGGTTAAGAAGTTCCCGTGCAATAATTAGACAGCCTAACGACGTCACTTCAAAATTTAGAAAAAGAGTTGATGAGAGATAAAAAGGGTATCTCATCACTTGGACATAAAATTTACATCAATAAGGATATAAAAGAACATATCCCAAAATAATATTATGTGAATTAAAAGACATAACAAAATAAGTCTTTTAAAAAGAGGAGGGTGAAAGGTTCCCTTACCGACATGGGTATCTTTCGAAACATACACCCCGTGAAAGAAGGACAATACAACATTGATGTAAATACTCATAAATGAAATAATATTACACAATGAGTAAAATAATGGTCAGTACATACACCACTAAAAGGAAATTGTGGCAAATGTAGCATAAATATCACGGGAATAAAAGTGAGATGAAAAATCCCTTACGAAAACTCAGCAGCCTAACAGCGCCACTTAAAACTTCCAAAAATGGATTGATGAGATCAAATAGGGTATCTCATCACATTAAAATAAAATGTACAGCAAGAGTAATATAAAAGAAAATCCCCCATCATAACAAAGAGGATCTTAAAATAAGTGACATAAAGGAGAGTACTTAAAAAGAAAGAGAGAGGTTAGATCTCTTACGAAAATTCGGCAGCCTAACGGCACCACTCAAAACTTCCAAAATGGATTGATGAGAGATAATAGGGTCTCTCATCACATGAACATAAAAATTACAGTAAGAGTAATATAAAATAATATCCCAATAACAAGAAATATGAGCTTTAAAAGGAATGACATAAAAGAGTGTACTTAAAAAGAAAGAGTGGAGTAGGATCCCTTACCTCAAGTCCAACTTGTCTTGTTCGTTTCTTTATATTCCTGAATAATAAACTTTAGTCAATTAATAATTGCCTAATTACCTCCTTTATAGATTATTATTCAGTTCATATCACATATTATAATGTTATAATAATTGTTTAATAATGTTAGTTCATATCAGACGTTTTTGCCGATGTTTGGTACACGAGTCAAAAATTGAACTTGTTGGAAAATAATTTTCCATGTAGTTATAGGTACATCATATCCAGAATAGTATTGATGTTTTAAATATCATATATATCCAGTATATATTCATTTTATACTATTCCATATCATTTGGAGATAAAAATTAAAAGCCCCGTTCATGGAGACGGTAGGCCGTACGTACGCATGAACGCTACTTTCATTTTTTGTCATATTAATGGAATTAAAACAAAATGAGAGATATATATATGTTACAATTACAGAATGATATCCATAATTTAGATGTAATATATTAAATATATATCCATTATATATATGTACTTATAATATTACATAACATTTTGAGATAAGAAATGAAATGTACCGTTCATGGAGACGGTAAGCCGTACGTACGCATGAACACTACTTCCATTTATATTTCATATTTAATGGAATTAAAACATAACGATACATAATAGTATTTTAATTCCAGTATGGTATCATATATAATATCATTAAATCCATCCTTTATACGTCCCACATATGGCATTAACGAATCACATCACTTTGAGGGGGCGGTAGTCCGCACTTCCTTAAATGAAGATATCGCGTTTACCCATAATGGAAACCATAAAGGTGTGACCAAAATGAAAAATACAGAAGCTTAAGGAAAACATAAACATATTATATATCATATATAAATATAGTGTCATCTTAATGGCCACCTTTGAAGGTGTTAAAAGAATGTTGAACAATCATCGTTTCGGGAGGCTAAAATTCGCCATCCACGGAAACAGTATGTTATTTAACCATTAGATGTAGGCGTGTGAAAGTTTAGCTCGAATACTTCTTATAACAACACCCTAGTATATTGATGATACTGGAGTTGTTACAAAAGAAATGAATAAAAATATTTTAGGGGGTTGGAGAAGAAAAATAAAACAAAAGGACTCAAGTGAA
Organism: Viscum album; assembly: GCA_963277665.1. Taxonomy (NCBI): domain Eukaryota; kingdom Viridiplantae; phylum Streptophyta; class Magnoliopsida; order Santalales; family Viscaceae; genus Viscum; species Viscum album. The sequence continues at coordinate 1,787,204,617 of OY728126.1, read as the reverse complement.
GACATTACCTTAAAATCGGGTAACTCCCTTTGGTTTGAGCTCAAAGGCTTCCTTGGAAAGAATTATACCCAAAGTGAGGCTTCAAGGAGTAATATAGGGAAGTTGAGAGACAAAATGGGCAGATTTTGGCCGAGCCAAAGGCTTTGGGAGTGTGGGTAAGGAGGTAGAGGTGGGGGCCTTTTATAAGAGGAGAGGAGGGGCACTCTTGGAAGGTAAAGAAAAGTCACTTTATTTTAAAATGGCATTCAGATTTAAGAGGTCCCCCATTGATATGTTTCGAGGATAAGGTGATAAGGGTTCGAAATCCACTCATCCAATAGGTTTTGGACATGTGTAGTTCTTAGATATTACATTATCGTTCCATTTTATTTAAATCGTTAAATAATGAGGTCATCGTTGCATCATCATGATGTCATAAATAATTTAATTTATTTAATATATAAAAATTATAAAAAAATACTATAATTTATGAAATCTTTTTAGATTTAAAATGAATATTTATAGTCAAAAATCTGATTTGTATAACCCATTGTAAAAATTGTTTTAGTAAAACATTTCATGTTTGTCTCATTTTTACTTTAACTTTAAATAAAAAGATATTAATGTCATTTTCCAACCAAAGTGGCTTCATGGGGTCCTCAAGTTGACCCATGGGTTGTCTTGGTCGGCCATGACACATCCAATGAGGTTAGGACATGTGTCAAGTTCATTTCATATTATTAAAACATTATTTTTACCTTAAACTACACTAAATATCTCTAATCGCGATTAAAAACTTAATAAGTTACTATTCACCAAAAAATTATTTTTATCCCATTGAACCACATTTTACTTCTTAATGACAACCATGTATGTCGGATTTTTGAAATTCAAAACAAAAAGATGGCAAAATTTCATTTAAACAGAAAAATCAGTTTTTATAAGTACCACTTAGTGGTTTCACTATTCATCAAAAATTGAAGTTTTTCAGAAAAATCCCAAAAATTCACCCTAAGCTATATTTGATATTCTGAATTCAAAAATTAAGTCTATTTTACAAAATTCAAAACGTATAAGTCACATTAATTAATTTAATAATTAATTCCCGCAGTCAAAGCAAATAGCGTGTTTTTATGAAACAATAAGTACCAAAAGATTGACATTAGTTTAAGTCTGATTTCAAAGTGAAATTAATTACAATGACCACTATTGGATTTAATGGTAAAAATATATTCTAATTTCAGTTTGAAACCAATTCTAAAGATAATCTAATCATATAAATAAATTATATTAAAAAGAGGTTTTGAATTAAAATACAAAATTTTATACTATTCATTAAAAAAATGAACTTTATCAGAAAGATACCAAAAATTTACACAAAGTAAATTTTGATGTCCCAATTCTTAAGAAGTGTTTTATTTGGTCCAAAAGGATTTATAAGAGTGAACAAAACTATATTTAATGACAGTTCTCCATCAAAAGGCGATAAGTGAACCTTTAGTGAAAACTAGGGCATATACGCCTAAAATTGAATTCTTTACGTATTTTATGCCTTTATCTTTTATTGGATAAATGTAAAAACATTTAAAAACATATATAATCATATTTTAGTTATTTCTATCCATTTCCACCAATACAACGACTACATGTTAACTACCATTTAAAATAATATTATTTTATTATTAGAGTGCAATGTAAGATTCCCAAGAAACTCGTTGTTGCGTGTTGGGTACGCCATCGAGCATAGCGTCCCCTTTAAATTCATATTAATATTTTATTCACAAATATGGATAAATTTGAAAATTTCATATTCATTATTTAGATGGGGTGTTACATCCTTCCCCCCTTTTGGGAATTGCATCCTCGCAATTTTTAAAATTGGGCTTGGAAACATCCTTGAAAATCCCACATCGGAACAAGATTCGGTAAAACAATCACTTTAAAATAAAGAAAGAGAAGTATAGAGGTCACCCGAGTTAACCCATACTAGGATTCCATGTAGGAAAACATGGACATGGAGGAGAAAACATAGGGTCATGTTCTGATGGAGAGTGATAGAAAACATGTTTAGGAGAAAGTTAACCACAAGAAAATCACAAACTTGTGATGGGTTAAACGGTATTCGATTCCCCAGTAGGAAAAGTTAATAGACAACATTTCTGTTTTAAATTACTTTTTATTGAGGAATTTATTCATAAGGAAACATAATAACTTATCATATTGACTTTCAGTTTTTATTAGATTCCTTACACAAACTCATATTTTCTCCAAAAGATGAGTATTTAGGAAGACTTGTTCACATTAAGAGTACTATAATCAACTTCTAGAGAATCACCTAATCCAACAAAGAGAACTATATACATCCCATGTCTTTAGGCTTTAACCAAAACCAAAACCAAAAAGGTTAGTACAAGGTCAGATAATCCAGAAAAGGATAACCCTTTAAAAAGAAAATCTATGCTTAATCTCCAAAATTTGTCCAACAAAACCCAAAGTTCAACAAGGACCATCCGATAAACAATTTTTCCATAAAATTATTCAAAGTAAACCAATCTAATATTGAAACCCAAATATTTGAAGGATTTAGTCACATAGTCTTCCAAGTTAAATCATAACATTTATCTCCAAACAACATCAGTTGCTCTTAAAGTCTCGTATTGAAAAGTAATTAACCTAATCACATATCCTCCATGATAGGTTAATCATTTTCATAAATAACCCAAAATAAACTTACTCTCAATTCATAAAATCATATAACTAAAAAGAATCAGTCAAACTAACCAGGGACTTCACGTAGTCCAGTGGTAGGCGATAAATACCAATCGCATTTTGGTTGTGGGTTAGATTCCCGCAGCTTTGTCCGACGCGACGGGTAGTCACACGGTCTGCGTGTTGTCCTTTTTCCAAAACTATATAATTCTCAAATCATTCCCCAAAAAGAGATAAAATCATCAAAAATAACCATAACATAATTTAACCTCAATTTTATCTCATGCCTTTTATTTTCCAGCATAACATATAGTAACCCATAATTACCTCAAAAGTAAGGATCATATAAACTCTAATGGTTACCTTTATAATTATTACCTGAACTTCCACATTGATTGGTCATCTCGTACATGATGCATTAAAGATCATACCAAGGTTCAAGTGGTTGATCATGACTCCTTGATAGCTGGTTTAGAACAACCACGAGTTTCCTCATTGAATCCCCCATTTTATCTGGTCTCTTAATCAGAGAACCACCACAGTTTCCTTCAAACCTATTGTCACTTTAGTGCCTGCTAGATCCATCTATTCACTAAAAACAGAAATGTCAGTTTGAGTATATCAACAAAACCATCATGTACTAATGAGGAAGGTAAACACTAAGATATACTTACTCATTCACTTTATCTAAAACTAGGACTCTTTCTGAAATCCTAACCTTTATGGTAATGTCACTTATGCTTAAAGAATAACCTAACCTCTAAAGTTATCTAAACCGACCTCTGATACCAACTATAAGGCCCCAGCATTAAACCTTACTTAATCTTGAGTTATTACAAGATTACACATTGAGGATATTTTCAGGTTTAGAGTTTTATAGAATTAGATCATGAAACATGCATTACATTCCACATTTAAACAAAGTGGTTACATAAAAGACAGTATTCGTTCTTCCCATCAACGGAAACATATTTAAAATAAAACGTGGATTATTTCTTGACATATCCTTGACACTATCATCACATCATGTACCTTTCCCTTGACCTGTGAAAAACATTTCAAAAACTTGGGATGAGCATAAAAAGCTCAGTAAGGGTTATAAAAATATGGAAAGGAAACATGAGTTCATATATACATAAGAATGAAATCATACTTTACCCATAAAACATAGGCACTTTAACATACCTCATCAAACCAAGAATAAATCAAAGAAATCATAAGACATAAAGGTAACTTGAGGCATTCATAACATTCTTACGTAGGGAGTAACCCTCTTGGTTACGTTTGGAATACCCATCATAGTATATTCCCTAAATCTCTTCGGAGAAAACTTAACGTTTCACTCCTTCGTGTTACCCAATGCATTGGAGGGCTATATCGGGCTCACCTGCCCTTAGTTTATCACGGAACCACCCGTCTTCATAATAATGCCCAAGAACCTCAACATAATTGTATCACATAAAACATGCATAAAGGAAACATAACATTTCCACCTTTCAATCACAAGATATCAATACAACACATTGATATAAAAACATTATGAAAACCATTTTCAATACCAAAACAAAAGAAAAGTAAAACATGGTATTTATTTTTCTTTTAAAAAAAGGTATGGCTTGTAGAGGAAGCCGAAACTCAAATAATGGTCACGGTGGCGGAGAAGTCGTTGACGCCGCATACGTACGACAAAAATATTCCCTTTTATCGTTTAGTAAAACGCTTCGTATAAAAAAGATTCCTTTTGGATAAACGTAAAAGTCAAAGGGGTTTATACACCGTATAAAATAGTGTTGTGTATAAAACAAAATATGCCTCAATGAAAGGAGATTGAGACGAAGTCCCATACAAAGACGATATCCTTGGATTAAGGATAAATAAGTTACATAACTATGTGTGACAAACGAATACACGAAATATAAGTGGGTATTAAGTGTAAAACAATCAGAGTACATTCACACATAATCATAGAACGACATATTCAAGGTTTACAAGTTTATCCCAAAGAATCGAAATTGGGTTAAGAAGTTCCCGTGCAATAATTAGACAGCCTAACGACGTCACTTCAAAATTCAGAAAAAGAGTTGATGAGAGATAAAAAGGGTATCTCATCACTTGGCCATAAAATTTACATCAATAAGGATATAGAAGAACATATCCCAAAATAATATTATGTGAATTAAAAGACATAACAAAATAAGTCTTTTAAAAAAGGAGGGTGAAAGGTTCCCTTACCGACATGGGTATCTTTCGAAACATACGCCCCGTGAAAGAAGGACAATAAAACATTGATGTAAATACTCATAAATGAAAGAATATTACACAATGAGTAAAATAATGGTCAGTACATACACCACTCAAAGGAAATTGTGGAAAATGTAGCATAAATATCACGGGAATAAAAGTGAGATGAAAAATCCCTTACGAAAACTCGGCAGCCTAACGGCGCCACTTAAAACTTTCAAAAATGGATTGATGAGATCAAATAGGGTATCTTATCACATTAAAATAAAATTTACAACAAGAGGAATATAAAAGAACATCCCCCATCATAACAAAGAGGAGCTTAAAAGAAGTGACATAAAGGAGAGTACTTAAAAAGAAAGAGAGAGGTTAGATCTCTTACGAAAATTCGGCAGCCTAACGGCGCCACTCAAAACATCCAAAATGGATTGATGAGAGAGAATAGGGTCTCTCATCACATGAACATAAAAATTACAGTAAGAGTAATATAAAATAATATCCCAATAACAAGAAATATGAGCTTTAAAAGGAATGACATAAAAGAGTGTACTTAAAAAGAAAGAGTGGAGTAGGATCCCTTACCTCAAGTCCAACTTGTCTTGTTCGTTTCTTTATATTCCTGAATAATAAACTTTGGTAAATTAATAATTGCCTAAGTACCTCCTTTATAGATTATTATTCAGTTCATATCACATATTATAATGTTATAATAATTTTTTAATAATGTTAGTTCATATTAGACGTTTTTGCCGATGTTTGGTACATGAGTCAAAAATTGAACTTGTTGGAAAATAATTTTCCATGTAGTTATAGGTACATCATATCCAGAATAGTATTGGTGTTTTAAATATCATATATATCCAGTATATATTCATTTTATACTATTCTATATCATTTGGAGATAAAAATTAAAAGCACCGTTCATGGAGACGGTAGGCCGTACGTACGCATGAACACTACTTTCATTTTTTGTCATATTAATGGAATTAAAACAAAATGAGAGATATATATATGTTATAATTCCAGAATGATATCCATAATTTAGATGTAATATATTAAATATATATCCATTATATATATGTACTTATAATATTACATAACATTTTGAGATAAGAAATGAAATGTACCGTTCATGGAGACGGTAAGCCGTACGTACGCATGAACGCTACTTCCATTTCTATTTCATATTTAATGGAATTAAAACATAATGATACATAATAGTATTTTAATTACAGTATGGTATCATATATAATATCATTATATCCATCCTTTATACATCCCACATATGGTATTAATGAATCACATCACTTTGAGGGGGCGGTAGTCCGCACTTCCTTAAATGAAGATATCACGTTTACCCATAATGGAAACCATAAAGGTGTGCCAAAAATGAAAAATACAGAAGCTTAAGGAAAACATAAACATATTATATATCATATATAAATATAGTGTCATCTTAATTTCCACCTTTGAAGGTGTTAAAATAATGTTGAACAATCATCATTTTGGGAGGCCGAAATTCGCCATCCACGGAAACAGTATGTTCTTTAACCATTAGATATAGGTGTGTGAAAGTGTAGCTAGAATACTTCTTATAACAACATCCTAGTATATTTATGATACTGGAGTTATTACAAAAGAAATGAATAAAAAGAGTTTAGGGGGTTGGAGAAGCAAAATAAAACAAAAGGACTCAAGTGAAGACATTACCTTAAAATCGGGTAACTCCCTTTGGTTTGAGCTCAAAGGCTTCCTTGGGAAGACTTCTGCCCAAATTGAGGCTTCAAGGAGTAAGAGAGGGAAGTTTAGAGACAAAATGGGCAGAGGTTGGCTGATCCAAAGGCTTTGGGAGTGTGGGTAAGGAGGTAGAGGTGGGGGCCTTTTATAAGAGGAGAGGAGGGGCACTCTTGGAAGGTAAAGAAAAGTCACTTTATTTTAAAATGGTATTCGGATTTAAGAGGTCCCACATTGATGTTTTTCTAGTATAAGGTGATAAGGGTTCTAAATACACTCATCCAATTGGTTTTGTACATGTTTAGTTCTTAGATATTACATTATCGTTCCATTTTATTTAAATCGTTAAATAATGAGGTCATCATTGCATCATCATGATGTCATAAATAATTTAATTTATTTAATATATAAAAATTATAAAAAAAATACTATAATTTAGGAAATCGTTTTATCTTTCCAATGAATATTTATAGTCAAAAATCTGATTTGTATAACCCCTAGTAAAAATTGTTTTAGTAAAACATTTCATGTTTGTCTCATTTTTACTTTAACTTTAAATAAAAAGATATTAATGTCATTTTCCAACCAAAGTGGCTTCATGGGGTCCCCAAGTTGACCCATGGGTTGTCTTGGTCGGCCATGACACATCCAACGAGGTTAGGACATGTTTCAAGTTCATTTCATATTATTAAAACATTATTTTTACCTTAAACTACACTAAATATCTCTAATCGCGATTAAAAACTTAATAAGTTACTATTCACCAAAAAATTATTTTTATCCCATTGAACCACATTTTACTTCTTAATTACAACCATGTATGTCGGATTTTTGAAATTCAAAACACAAAGATGGAAAAATTTCATTTAAACGGAAAAATCAGTTTTTATAAGTACCACTAAGTGGTTTCACTATTCATCAAAAATTAAAGTTTTTCAGAAAAATCCCAAAAATTCACCCTAAGCTATATTTGATATTCTGAATTCAAAAATGAAGTATATTTTACAAAATTCAAAAACGTATAAGTCACATTAATTAATTTAATAATTAATTCCCACTGTCAGAGCAAATAGCGTGTTTTTATGAAACAATAAGTATCAAAAGATTGACATTAGTTTAAGTCTGATTTCAAAGTGAAATTAATTCCAACGACCACTATTGGATTTAATGGTAAAAATATATTCTAATTTCAGTTTAAAACCAATTCAAAAGATAATCTAATCATATAAATAAATTAGATTAAAAAGTGGTTTTGAATTAAAATACAAAATTTTATACTATTCATTAAAAAAATGAACTTTATCAGAAAGATACCAAAAATTCACACAAAGTAAATTTTGATGTCCCAATTATTAAGAAGAGTTTTATTTGGTCCAAAAGGATGTATAAGAGTGAACAAAACTATATTTAATGACGTTTCTCCATCAAAAGGCGATAAGTGAACCTTTAGTGAAAACTAGGGCATATACGCCTAAAATTGAATTCTTTCCGTATTTTATGCCTTTATCTTTTATTGGATAAATGTAAAAACATTTAAAAACATATATAATCATATTTTAGTTATTTCTATCCATTCCCGCCAATACAACGGCTACATGTTAACTACCATTTAAAATAATATTATTTTATTATTAGAGTGCAACGTAAGATTTCCAAGAAACTCGTTGTTGCGTGTTGGGTACGCCATCGAGCATAGCGTCCCCTTTAAAGTCATATTAATATTTTATTCACAAATATGGATAAATATGAAAATTTCATATTCTTTATTTACCTGGGGTGTTACATTAGGTGTGTTTTTTTTGTGAGTCATGGATCTAAGACACACTCCTTATATCTATTATCATGCCTTCGCATGCTATGGTTAGTTGAACCAACTATTTGATCTAAGTCATCCAAAAAAATTGAAAACTTATTTTTTTCTTATACAACCAAACATTCCATTATGGTCCTTCACTCTTTTATTTTATGAAATTATGTCTCTCTATTCATTCACTAAGTTTCTAATCTAGTTTTTATAGGTCTATGAGGAGATTTTGTAGCCATTTCTGGGTAATAATTTAGAGAATAATGGGAAAATTGGGGTTTTCCAGCCATCTTCACTTTCCTTCATCCTTCTTGTGTCGATCCCTATAATTGGAGATCTGTTATAGTGGATAATCAGTGTAAAATTTCTAGATATTGGGTTCAGGAGGATCACACAATATAAGTAAGATTCAACCATTGATGTTGTTTCTAATTTCCATGTTTTGGAGAAGAAACATGGAACTATGAGCTATTTCATTTTTATTTCTAGTCATGCTTGGGATTATATCCTTTTTAGGTGTGTGTGTGTTTCTGTCTAAGAGTAGACAACATCGAAATCTCATGATGGAATTTATCTCTACCACCTAATTCAATAGGGTCAATCTCCTCGGATAATTTATATGTTTTAATTTCTTTACATTTGATTTTGTAAATGCTTTAATTCTCCTTCACTTAGTAATAAAACACAAACCTGGGGTGGTGTTCTCATCATTCACATATGATCACCATGATCTAAAGTATGTTATATCTTGGTTTTCTTTACTACTTCCTATTTAATTATCTATTTATATTCTTATAGTCTATAGGTTCGGTCATCAATGTTTTTAAAACTAATTCACATTTTTATAAAAAAACAATTTATCCTATCAATTTTTAATAAGAAAATATGAAGTAGTGTAACCTAGAATATTCTTTGGGAAAAACACATCAATATTTTCCCCAAAAATTTATATTAGAGCCTACTTAATCATAGAAAACAGGATCTGAAAATTTTTATATTGATAAATTTGATGGTGAAAATGATTTCAATATATGAATGATTAAAATGACCTCTCTTCTAGATCATAATGAACTAATTGATGCTCTCAGTGGAACTAAAAATAAAGTAATAACCCTTTACCTAGATGGATGAACTATTTTAACCTATATTTATATTTCTAAATAGGTCCTTAGGAAAGCCCGTAGCCTAATGATTTTATTTTTAGAAGATAAGGTACTTAGATAGGTTACATATGATTCATATACTACTGGTATTTGGTCTAAATTAGAATAAATTTATATAAATAAGTCTATTTTTGGTAGATTGTATAAGAAAACGAGATTATATACATTCAAAATACACCTTGGAACTAATGTTAGGGCTCAAATTTATGAATTTAATAAAATATTATTAAACAGTTTTAACATAGATATTAAATTAGATGACGATGAAAAATATATAATATTGTTAACATCATTAGATGATTACTTTAATTTTGTTAAATATTCTATGATGTATGTAAAAGATACTCTTACTCTTAAAGAAGTTAAATTTTCATTTCTCTCCAAATAACTTCAAAATAAGGGTAGTGTTAAGGCTAAGTTTAAGGGTCTAAATGTTAGAGGTAGAAGTGATTCTAGGGGTAGGAATAGAGATAAAATTCAATCTAAGAAACATATATCTAAATACAATAATTTATTGATTAGATATTTCCAATGTAAACAAAATTATCACATAAAAAGGAATTATCCTATTAATAAAGGTGACTATACAGAGAATAATAATGAAAATTACTCATTAGTTGAATATGACTTCTACACTAAGAACACATTGAATGTATTTGATGTTAACATCTCTACAGAATGGATCCTTGGGTCCAGATTGTCATTCCGCATGTGTCCTAGGAGGGATTATTTCACTAAATTTAAGTGGTTAGATGGAAAATTGAACTAAAAAGAAACCTCATTTTCCTAGGAGTCATTGATCAAAGAGCTTACACCTTTAGGCCAGACTCTAGTAGTCTGAGAATTTCCCATGTTTCTCTCATTATTATGAAAGGAAACCTATATAATAGTCTCTATGTGTTAGATGGTGGGGTTTATAGGAATTATTTTAATTCATTTAGTGATTTATGATTAGATAATACCACCCGTTTTCATAGAAATCTTGGGAACGTAAGTACTAAAGGACTTGTTCAAATTAGAAAACAAGGGACCTTTAGTAATGTCACTCCTAGTAGTTTTCCATTTTGTAATGATTGTGTGTATTGGAAATCTAGATGGGTTAGCTTTAGTAGGTCAATGTATAAGGTAAGAAAACCCATTATGTGTGTATAATCAGACATTTTAGTTCTTTATAGGGTTGCCTCTCATGGTGAAGGTTTCTACTTTGTGTCCTTTATTGATGACTACTCTAGGAAGGTTTAGGTTTATATACCAAAACAAAATTTTGACACCTTTCATACATTTAAGAAATGGAAATCTAGTATAGAGAGTGAATTCGGTAAGAAAATAAAATATCTTAGAACTGATAATAGTTTAGAGTACCTATCCACTGAATTCATAGAATTATGTGACTTTGAAGGTATTATACGATGCCACACTATTGTGGAAACCCCATAATAAAACAGGTTAGAAGAGAGTATGGATATAATTTTCTTAGAAAGGGTTTGATGCATGCTGTCCCATTCTAATATCCCTAGGTCCTTATGAGATAAGGCTACCTCTATGGTTGTCTTCTTAATTAATCATTTACCATTTTTTTAATGCATTTAAAATACTAGAGGAACCCTAGAAGGGTTCTTCCCCTAGTCTTTCACACCTTAGGTTATTTGGATCCATATACTTTTCTCATACCTATAATGATAATCTATCACCTAAGGTAGTGAAGTTAATTTTTTTTTGATATCCAAAGGGTGTTAAGGGTTACCTCCTGTGGATATATGACCAAGGTTATCTGAAGTGAATCATTATTCATGATGTTGTGTTCCATGAGTTTGGTCTCTATGAGGATAAGAGTGTTGAGTATGTTGAGTCTTTAGATAAGGATAGTGAGTCATTTGAAAGAACTCTTGAACCCATAGCTGTTGAAATTACTTTGGAATCTAAATACCATCCCCAGTATAGGGATGAATCCACCCCTCCTACTCCTTAGACTCAAGGTAAATCTGATACTCATTCAGATTTTGAACTTGAAATTGAAGAACAAGATAATCTTAGAGATTAACAGCTTACTCGAGATAGAGATAGATGAGTTATATGGAATCAAACCCAGTTTATCCAATATGATGTGGATACCTATGCCTTTAATATTTCTCATGGTTTGTTTAGTGAGGAACCTCAAACTTATAATAAATATTTTAAGTCCAAAGATTCCAGGAAGTGGCTAGTTTCCATGTAAGATGAAATGAATTAAATCCTTAATAATAAAACCCATGTTGTTATAACTAAACCTATTAATTATAAAATTATAGGTTATAAGTGGATATTCAAGAAAAATAAGAACAATTTTATAGAACCAAAATCAAATTTAAATCCTAATTGGTTGTGAAAGGTTTCCTTTGATTTGAAGGCATTGATTATAGTGAAATTTTCTCCCCTATTGTTAAAAATTCATCTATAAGGATTATTATTTATTTTTTTGAATTTTTTTTCAATATTAAACAATTGGAGGTTAAAATAGATTTTTTATGTGGTAATATTGATGAAATAATTTACATGAATCCTCCTAAGGGATTTTCAAATCTTTTTAAACCTAATTGTGTATGCATTTTAAATAAGTCATTTAATGGGATTAAATTTTATTCTAGGAAATGGTATAAATTCTTTGATTCTTTTATTATTGAAAATTATTTTTACAAAAGTAAATTTGATGTTTGTTACAACTTTAAATGTGTTAAACATTAGTTTTTTACATCATTATATACTAATAACATTATTTTAATATGGAAAAATATGAGGATCATAAATTATATCAAGACCCAATTTAAAATTTTCTTTAAGATGGAGGATTTTGGAAATGCTATTCAAATGATTGATATAGGGATAATTAAAGATAGAAAGGACTGAAATTTATATCTATCTCACTATTCTTATTTTAAGAAAGTTTTGAAAAGGTACCTCACTGAGAACATTAAACCAGTTAGTATTAATTTAGGATAATATTTTATATTATCCTTGGATCATTCCCCTAAAAATGATGAAGTTTTTTTGTTTATGATTAATATTCCCTATGAAATTATTATAGGAAGTATTATGTATGCTATGGTTTATTCAAGACCAAATATAGGATTTATTGTGTGTACTTTGAGAAGGTTTTAGGGAAACCGAGTAAGACTCATTGGAACACTTAGAAAAAGATCCTTAGGTACTTTTATATGTTTGATAAATTTTACATTTGATATGGAAAAGAAGATATTTTAAGTGATGATATTATTAGTTTTTTAGACTCTGATTATGATGAAAACATTTATACACCTAAGTCACTCACTGGTTTTGAATTTTTGGAATATAGAGTATTTTTCTTCTATAAATGAAACATACAATCTTTGGTTTCACTCACCACCATAAAGATAGGGTATATATCCTCGACTAAATCAATCAAAGAAGATATGTGGTTATTAGGTATGATTACTGAGTTATCAATATACATTGATAGAATTAGTGTCCACTATGATATCTAAAATTCTGTGAAATTATCTACAAAATATTTATTCTATAGTAGATCAAAGCCAAATGACATTAGACCTAATTTTTTAGGAATTTTATGGAATCTAGGATAGTGTGTGTCAAAAATATACACATTGAGGACAATTTAACTGATAGCTTGATTAATGTAATTCTATTGTCTAAATTCAAGAATTATTTATTGTTAATGAATTTTGTCTCAATTTTTGTGGTCTTGGTTGTGAGAATACCATGCTTAATATATTTAACTATAAGGTGGATATTTTTTATACCATTCCCCACATATATGTTACATTTAAATTACTTTATATGTTTTATATATACTTTAATTATCCATGCATTGATCCCATTTTGTTTTTCTTTTCTACTTTGATCTATATGAAACTTGTGTTCATGGTCACTATTTATATGTAGATTTATTTTATAAAGTACCTTACCTTTATTTGTCTTAGTTTGTTTTGTTTTAATTATCATAAGATAAATAACCTGTTTAACATAGACTATTGGTCTCATTGATCTAATGGGCCTAAATTTCCTCAGGTGTATTTTTTTGGTGATTCATGGATCCAAGAATTTCCCATGAAATCCATTCATATTCCTTCATGTGTCCTGCCCATTTGTTCTACCTATGGTTAATCAGACCGACTCTTTGATCTGGGTCTTCCATGAATCTTACATACTACTTTTTTTCCTACACCGCATGACCTGTGTCTGACATGGCATTATGGAACTCCTATAATTTGTTTCGGGAAATAATATCTATCAATTAATTAATTTAGTTTTTCATCTGGTTTCTAGGGGTCTTAAATAGGCTGTTGTATCAATTTATATGCAAGAATTCAGAGAAGAAAGGAGAAACAGAGGTTTCCTAGCCCTCCATACTCCCATTAGCCCTCCATACTCCCAATATCTATTTTAATGGAGACTGGGTGGAATATGGATGGATATTGGGTTCAATAGAATTATTAACTAAAATAAATCTTCAACCATTTAATTTGTTCCTCATTTCTAAGTTCCAAAGAAGAAACTTGGCATTGCGAGCTATTTTATTTTTCTTTCTAGTCATGCTTGAGCTTATATCATTTTCAAGTGTGTGTATGCGTGTGTATATCTAAGAGTGGAATTTTTTTGCATCTCATGATGATATTAATCACTTACACCAAGTTCAATAGGTTTTACATCCTAGTATAGTTTATACAATTTACCTTCTTTGGATTTGAGTCTGTAAATGCTTGCATGTTATTTTTCTTAGTAATAAAATAAAAACCCAGTGTTCTCACCATAAAAATAGGATCATAGGGATCCAAATAATGTTATATATTAGTGTTAATGTAACACCATAATATTTAAAAATAAATAAAACTAAGTTCAATTTCATATACGACACACAATACTGAGCCTAAATGAAAAGTGAAATATTATTATTTAAATATGATTGTTATAACCAGTCCATTAAATTAGTGGGTATGCATATGATTAAATAATTTAAAAAATATATATAAATATCCTTCTCAATATAATTTTATTGATAAATTCTTATGAAATAAGAACTTGATTTTTAGTAAATTCATTTTATTCTTGAAAAATATGTTTTCTTTAAAAATGGGTTTTATTGTTTTTTATAAGAAAATATTATAGTTATTTTTTAGAAATTTTAGAAATTTTATTTTCTAAAATTTATATTACTTTTTAATTCATCACATAAAAATTATCTTATGGTGAAATTTTTAGATTTTTCTAAATAGTTTTATTTTTGAGTGAATAGTGAAAAGTTCTGATTTTTCAAATACATTCATTTATTTTCATTAAATAAAGTAATTTAAAAGCACCATTATATTTTTGATTTTTTGTTAAAGTTAATTATGAACCAATTTATTTATAATAATATAAATAATCTCATTTTAATCAGTAATTTTCATGATTTTGGTATAAGTTGATTTTTATGTTTTAAAACACGATTTTTTGTTAACTGTTTTCAAGTGCATAAAGTTTATCCATTGTAATTAATTAAAATAACCCCTAGTAAAAGATGATTTAAATGAAATTTATAGATTATATATCTATTTATTTAAATTAAAATATATTTAATGATTATTACTAGTTATATAGTTAATGTAAGATCATCTTATGTTTAAAAAATGTATTTCTTGAAAATATATTTTTTGACTATTTTTGCAAGTTTATTTTTAAATTAAATTATGCAAATTATTTTAATTAAATTTTATAAAATGAATTAAATATTTTGAATAAAAATAATTTATATTATTTAATAATGAAAATTTAATTTTTAGTCTTAATGAATAGTAAAAATAATAAAAATCAATTACCACAGTTAAGGTTAAAGTTGGGTTTTGTGCGTTACATGCACTTGTGTTAAAATTAATTTTACAAAAAAATTAGGTTTAATATTTATAATAATTTGGTCCAAATTATGTAATAATTATAATTTTATTTTAAGTATTAAAGGATATATTACCTAGGTAAAAAACTAGTTACTCTGTTGAAAAACTAAAATCATAAAAGCGAGTAACCATGAATTTAAAGGGAATAAATTTTAAAAAAAAATTTATTTTTTTATTTTGTGTGTTTATCAACATTATATTTTATACAATCGATTATTTATCATATTTTTAGGCACTTTTCTTGAGAGTGTCTTCCAGTTATTGCATAGTTTTGGGTATTTTCAAAAATGTCACTCTTTCTCACTTATAAAAAAAACCCCATATCCTCTTTCCTTTATACTTAAAAACCCTTTGGTTAAAAAAAAAATCCTCCCAAATAACTTTATTAATTCAATTTACATTTCATGTTGTAATTTTTATTAAAAAATCTCTTTTTAAGGTTTTTTTTGCAAACCTAAAGACATTTTTCGAAGAAGAGGTATCGTTTTTAACCATGCATTTTCATTTTATTTCCTCTTACACCTCCTTAAAATATTATTAATCCATGATGATATAATAAAATAAGTATCTACCATATAATATGATGTTATTAAGTTAATTTAATAACCTAAATCCATATCCTCTTCCATAAAAAGGGAAATTAAACCATCATTCATGTGTACGGTGAACTACGACCTTGCAAACTGATGTAATTCATTTTGCATCATCACCTCTCATGAATTTTTATGATGATGGATTAAATGTATATATATATATGATATTAATTAAATATTTATCATTATTTAAAATTAATATATCATATATTTTCTTACATTTCTATTGATTGAAAGATGATAATGTCGTTTGTGTATATGTGTGGATTACCACCTCCACAAGTGATGTAATTTATTTTTCATTAACACATCACATGTATGGTATATATAAGTTTATTAAAATAGATAATATTATATATATGATATAATTATAATTTATGAAATATAAAATAACACTTCACTTATTTGCATCATGATCACTGAAAAATAGAAACATTACTCATGCGTACATACAACCTGCCATCTATATGACCATAACACATTTCATTTTTTATAAAAATATTTAATAAATTATAATTAAATGTATAAAAAATATAATTATGGAATTATTATTATTATGTATATTATGTAAGAATGACTCCCTTTACTATAGTTAACATTCCAAAGTCATCTTGAACATATGAACTGGATATCATCAAAACGTCTGATGTGAACTTAATTGATTAAGTAAATAAATATAAAAAAGTAATATATAAAATAAAAGGAATAATAAAATTTTAATAAGTTTATTAACCAAGTAAATAATTAACATAATTTTATTATTTAGGAAGAAAAAGTATGTAGCAGACAAGTCAAGCCTGAGGTAATATATTTTGTCTCAATTTTCCTTTATTGAGGTGCATTTTATTGTTATGCACCTAATTTATTTTATATGATGTATGTACTACTATTTTTTATATTGTATCATGGATCCTTTATAATTAATAGTATTTAGTTTCAATTCAAGTTATTTCTTCCAAGATTATTTAAATTTAAAGTTACAAAGTGGTAAAGAGTTTCTTAACTCAATTTCTTTTCATTGAGTTATATTACTTCTTCACTATATTTGAAATTATAAAATTATGTTTGGAATTATTATTGATTATTTTATGATTTATTTAAACAATTTTTATGTGTATTTATATTTTTCACACGTAATAACTTCATTTATTAATTCTCACTTCAATGTTAAGATCATTGTAGGGGTTCTTCATCTCAAATTATCTTCTTTGGGACATATGTCAGGTTATACACATATCTTCTTTTATAATGTGTATTTACTACCCATTTTATATGTTATATCATTAATATATTTATATTCACAATATTTAATGTTTCATTTTAAGTTATTTCTTTCACGGGGTTAAGATTCAAAAGTTACCAATGTGGTAAGGGTTTATTTCACAATCATATCATTATTTGAGATTATTTATGTTTAAGTATATAATAGGAGAATTATTTGATATTTACATATTAAAACCAATATATTTTCTTCTCCTATTGTTATTTATTAAAATTGAAATTTTCCTTTCATTTTCCTCTTTTAAATACTCAAGATACCAAAATCACATTTTTAAGGAAAATTGACTTTATTTTTCTACTTGGTTGAGAATATTTTTCTTCCATATCTATATTTTCATTATTTTTTTTTAAATAATTTTTTTAATATTTTACAATGATTTATTAAATAAATTTTTATCCATGTTTTAATTTTCAAATTTTTTTTGAAAGGAATCTTTCTATCATTTTCTGAATAAGGTACTTTTTAACTTTTTTATATTAGTGTGAAAGGAATTTTTTCTTTTAACTTATACAACATGTATATAATTTCACACCATTATTACCACTCATTATTTTAAATATTCCTTTATAAGTTTCCATGTTTCTTTTCAAATAATTTTTTTCTATAATATTTTGGAAATTTTTAGATTTTAAATATGTAATTTTAAAGTGAAAATGGTATTTTACTCACGAAATATTCCATGTGATATTTTAAAGACATTTTTATCAATGATGAAAAACTTTGATGTTATAGATTTATTTTAAATTCTATATATATGTATCTTAAATATATACCTATCTCATTTACTTTCCTTTTATGGGGTGGTACATGCCTTAAGTTAATTTCTCAAATTCCATCTTTAAGAAATATCTTTTGATTATGATATGAGGAAAGATTTTACAACCCATTTTATTTATATGAGTAATTTTTATGTTTATGACTTATGACCAATTTAATTTTTATAGAAAGCATTATAATTAACATGTTATGATGGGTTCAACAAGATAGTTATTCAATGCATTGGATAATTTTTTTTTCTCATGAGATGTTATGTATGAGAGTAGGGAGTAAACCCAATCCATTATGGGACTTTTTCCACCATGTGATGTTGTATTAGTAGTTAGACTTGACTTATGTTTATATCACTTTATATGTTTCTACCACATTTACTATATTTCTTTGATCTTATGATACCATGTTATTTATGTTATTATTCCATGTGATTACTCATGAGCCTTCTCTTTTATGATATCACATTATGCCTTTGACTAACACATTATCTTTCCTTATCATGTTTATTCCCTTACTGGGGTTTTTAGCTCACCCATTTTTTTATTATATTCCCTAGGTTATCCTATGATGTTTTAGGGGATTAAATATATTTAGGAGCACATTTTGTAGAAAAAAACAAGGATATCAGGTTTTAGTTTCCTTTTAATGTATTATGAACCTAGTCTTCCAAAGTCAATAGGAATCATGATCTTTATATTGTACTTATTGGATATTTATGTTTAAAAAACATGTCATAATATTTGTTAAAGTATTGGGTCACTATATTTGGTATCAGATAAAGTTATAATTATTTTTTAGGATTAAGATTTAGTAACTTTAGTAAAATCCCAAGAGATAAATATAATTATAGGATATCATCCAAAAGTTTTGGTAAGGAAGATATTATGTGGTTTTCCTAGAAATAAATCCATTTCTAGATACTATAAATGGATGTGGTTTTGTAATAAATACATCTAGGGGTAATAACCAAAAAAGTGTTGGTTGATTATATCTCAACCATTATTCTGATACACGATGAGTGTGCCCTTATTACACACTTGGTTTGATACTCTTATGGGATATGCTTGTGTTAATTAACATTTTCTTTATAAATCATTATGAAATATTTGAATATATGATATTCATGGATGAACTAGGTTGAAACTAATGTTTCATATAATAAAAATAATGAATCATGATTTAGACATCCTATAAATGAATTTTCATGATTATGATTATTATTTCTCACACCATGATTTTTTGTTTTATCCAATGGTTGGAACTATGAGGAATAATTTTAACACTAAATGTACTATAAAATGTGGTGATTATAAGTAACCAAATTGGTTTAGGAATGATGTGAAGGATATTGTGATTTTACCTAATCAATTATCACAATATATGATTAACAACTTGTACCTTAACAAACTAACAAAATCACCAAAGAAGATAAGGATAGAGTCCACTATGATATTTATTAGAGGATACCATGGAGTAAATAAGGATAAATTTCTTTAATGTCATAAATTTATGAAGATAATCCTAAGATAATTTATCAAAGTAATAGTAAAATGTTTTATGTGTAAAAAAGAAGGGAACAAAACAATGAATGAGAAAAAATGAGGATTTCAATGGAGAGAAATAAATTTCATCCTAGAGATCCATTTATATTTTGTTGTCTTAAATATGGGGAACTTTGGAATTATTTGATCCAATTATCTCTTCTAAAGGTTAACACCTAGAAAAATTAAGGACCTATATTATACCAATCATTTAGGTAAAGGTATTAATGTATTGGTATTTTAGAAATATTTTGTAGAATTATTTTTATCATTGGTGTTTTGGTTATAATAATCATAAAAAAT
Source organism: Viscum album (assembly GCA_963277665.1). Taxonomy (NCBI): domain Eukaryota; kingdom Viridiplantae; phylum Streptophyta; class Magnoliopsida; order Santalales; family Viscaceae; genus Viscum; species Viscum album. Next base: position 1,787,184,594 of record OY728126.1, on the reverse strand, counting down.
CTATGTATTTTGTTAATTTTTTGAAGATTATATGTGTTTATTGTGGATTTATGGTGATTCAGGTTATTTATAGAAATTATTTTCATACATGATTATGGAATAGACATTTTGGTTTGAAAAGTGATTGATTTTTTTTGAGATAAACTTTAAATATATATTGAATGAATATGTGATAAAATCATTAAAATATTTGGGTTCAACCTTAGTCAGGAATAATTTGAATAATTTTAAGTGTATTTATTTATCAAATTATCTAAGTTCAACTTTGATTGTTATTGTTAAAGCTTTAGTGTTTAATGTTGTATCTATTCATGTGATGGTTTATTAATTTTGAGAATTATCTTTCCTTGTGCTAACAATTTTGGATATAGTAAATATTTAGAGGAAAATTAAAATAATTTTCAATTTTATATGGATCTTATTATCTATTAAAAGTTAATTTTAGTACTTCAGGCACAAAAAAGTCATCTTCAAGATTTAATTTTTTAGAGTAATAAATGAAGTGGAAATTGAACGAAGTATAATCAAAGGATGAAATTATGCTCATGAAATAAAAATATATAAAATGATTATATTTTTTGGTTTTCTCTATCTTAATATTAAAATAATCCCTCAACTTTAGGAAAAGGATATTGAAATAAAAAATTTATATATTTTCCTTTATTTCAAATGAATCAATGGTCTTTTCACTCATCATAGATTTATGGATTTCTGGTTGTTAACTTTATCCTGAACATGTTATATATTACCCTATATTAGTACTTGGATGTTAGTTTTATTTTCCATGTCTATATTTTAACTTTACACTAATTTTATCCTTATTTAGGAACCCAATTATGTGTTATTTTAGGTAACCTTTATGTTTCCTAATTTCCTTTTTTAAAAGGAGTTTTATTATCCCTCAGTATGATACAGGTTTCAAATAAAGTTATATTAAAATATTGAATATTTGATGAATAAGATAAAATTGTGAGGGTGAAATTTATTTGGGGGGGGGGGGGTAATGTAACACTTAGATATTTTAAAAAATAAAACTAAGTTTAATAGCATATATGACACACAACATCAAGCCTAAACGAACCATGAAATATTATTATTTAAATATGATTGTTATAACCTAACCATTAAATTAGATGGTATGAATAAGATTAAATGATTTATGAAATATATATAAAGATCATACTTAGTATAAATGTTTTGATAAATTCTTAGTAAATAATCACTCAATTTTTATTAAAGTAACTTTATTCTTTAAAAATAAGTTTTCTTCAAAAATGGTTTTTATCGCTTTTTGTGAGAAAATGTTATAATAAATTTTTGGATATTTAAAAAAATTTATTTGGTAAAATGGATATAATTTTTTAAATCATCATATAAAAATTATCTTATACTATCATTTTGAAATTATTCTGAAAAGTTTTATTTTTCAGTGAATAGATAAAATTACCGATTTTTCAAACACTATCATTTATTTTCATTAAACAAAGTAATTTAATAGTAAAATTATATTTTAGATATTTTATTAAAGTGAAATATAAACAATTTTATTTAAAATAATATAATTAATCTTATTTGAATCATCAATTTTCATGATTTTTGTATATGTTTATTTTTATGTTTAAAAACATGGTTTTATGTTAACTGTTTTTAAGTGAATTAAGCTTACCTATTTTAATTAATTAAAAATAAACCCTAATAATGGAAGATTTAAATGAAATTTATAGATTATATATCTATTTATATGAATTTAAATCCATATGATGATGATTACTAGTCATATATTTAATGTAAGTTCATTTTATGCTTGAAAAATGCATTTCTTGATAAACCGCTTTTGGACACATTTTAGTGGTTTATTATTAAATTAAAATTTTAAAATTATGTGAATTAAATTTTATAAAAGGTATTCAATATTTTTCTATCATAATAATTAATATTAGGTAATAATTTAAAATTATTTTTTGGTCTTAATGAATAGTAAAAACGATGAAAACTAATTACAGTGGTTAAAATGAGGCTTTGCGCATTACATGCGCTTGTGTTAAAATTAATTTTCCACACACATTGGATTTTTGTTTGATAAATTATATTTAATTTATAGAATTATTTTTTATAAATTATCTAATAATTATCATTTTATTTTTATGATTAAAGGATATATTACCTAGGTAAAAAACACATTACCACGGTGAAAAAATAAAATGGTAAAAGTGAGTAACCATGGAAGTAGAGGGAATAAAATGTTTAAAAAATCTATTTTTTTTTATTTTTGATGTTTTTATATAACTTATCTTCCATAAAATCATTTATTTTTCAATTTTGGAGGCACTTGGTTTGAGAGTGACTTCCCATTATTGAATAGTTTTGGGTATTTACAAAAAATGTGACTCCTTATCACTTATAAAAGGGGAAAAATATCGTCTTTAATTAAAATTTAAAAAGATTTTTGGTTCAGAAAAAACCTGAGAAAATCCATTCATTACTTCACTTACCATTTCCCTCTGGCCTTGGTTTGATTTGAAAAGCCTCCTTGGAAGGATTTTGGTGAAAACCTAAAGAAGTTTTCTGAAAAAGTGGTATTATTCTTAACTGTGTGTTTTTGTTTTATTTAAACTTACACCTCCTTAAAATACTATTCAAACATGATGATATAATCACATAATTATATACCCTATAATATGATTTTTTATGTTAATTTAATAATCTAAATCCATATCCTCTTCTATAAAATGGGAAACAAAACCATCGTTCATGTTTACGACGGACTACCTCCTCATGAATAGATGTAATTTTCTTTCCATCATCGCCTCTCCTGGATATTTATAATTATGAATTTAATGTATATATATGATATTCATGACATATTTATAACTCTTTAAAATTAATATATCATATATTTTCTTATCTTTCCATTCAATTAAATATGACAACTTCATTCATCCGTACATGTGGATTACCACCTCCATGAAGAGATGTGATTCATTTTCCATTAACACATCACATGGATGGTATATATAAGTGTATTTAAAAGAAATAATATGATATTTATGATATAATTAATGTTATTTAAAGATAAAATAACACTTACTTTTTTAAATCATTATCATTGAAAAATAGAAATGTTACTCATGAGTGCGTATGGACTACCATCTCCATGATTGCAACATAGTTCATTTTTCATAACCATATATCATAATTGGTTTTCAAAGTATAATTGAAATATAAATATAATTTAATTTTGATTATTATTTTATATATTATTTAATAATTAATTCTTCTACCATAGCCAACCTATCAAAGTCATTCTGTACATATGAAATAAATATCATCAAAATGTCGGACATAAACTTAATTAATAAGTAAATAAATATAAAATGGTAATAAATAACATAAAATTAATAATAAACTATAAAAATTATCTTAATAAATTAAATAATTAACATAAGTTTATTATTCAAGAATATAAAGTACGTATGAGATGAGTCGAGCTCGAGGTAAGGGATTTTGTCTCAATTTTCCTTTATTGAGGCATATTTTACTGTTATGAATTTAATTTATTTTATATGGTGTATATAATTTCTTTTTTCATGTTATATAATGGATAATTAATAATTTATGGTATTTTAAGTTTCAATTCAAATTATCTCATTAAATGGGATTTAACTTGAAAGTTTCCAAGTGGTAAGGAGTTTCATAACTCAATTTCTCTTCATTGGGTTATATTACTTATTTATTGTATTTGAATTTATAAAAATATGTGTGAAATAAATATTGATTATTTTATGTTTTATTTCCACTATTTTTTATGGATTTACATTTTTCACACATAATCAATTCATTAATTAATTCTCGCTACATCATTATGGTCATTGTAAGGGTTCTTTATCTCAAATTGTATTCTTTGGGACATATGTCATGTTATACACCTATATTCTTTTCTAAAGTGTATCTACAAAAAAATTTATATGTTATATAATTAATATCTTTATATTCATTTAATTTAATGTTTTATTTGAATTTATTTCTTTCATGGGGGTTACGATTAAAAAGTTATCAAAGTTATAAAGGTTTATTTCATAATCTCATCATTATTTGGGATTGTTTGTGTTTAAGTCTCTATTGGGAGAATTATTTGATATTTACATCTTAAAACTAATATATTTCATTCTAATATGGTTATTTATGAAAATTATAAGTTTTAATTTCATTTTACTCTTTTAAATACTCAATATACCAAAATATTGTTTTTAAGGAAAATCAAATTTATCTTTCTTCTCGGTAGGGAAACTTTTTATTTCATATCCATATTTTCCTTCAAAAAATTTAAAGAATATTTTTACTATTATAAAATTATTTATTAAATAATTTTTTACCCATGTTTGAATTTTCACAATTTTTTTTGAAAGTAATCTTTCTTTCATTTTCCAAATAAGTTACTTTTTGACTTTTTTACAAAAGTGTGAAAGAAATGTTTTATTTTAACATATATGGGATTAATGGAATTTCCCATAATCATGAACACTTAATTTTTTTATATAACTTTAAAATTTTCCATGTTTTATTTAAAAGAATTTTTTTCTATAATATTTTGATTTTTTTAGATTTTAAAGAAGATATTTTAATTTGAAAAGGGATTTTTTCACAAGAAATATTCCATGCGATATTTTAAAGACATTTTAATCAATTAAGACAACCTTTGATGTTATGAATTGACTATAAATTATATATATATATGTCTCTTACTTGTATACCTAGGTCATTCTACCTTCATTTTATGGGTAGTATGTGCCTTAAGTTCATTTATAAAATTCCTTCTTTAAGAAATAAATTTTTATTATGATATGAGGAAATATTATGAAACCAATTTTCTTTCCATGGGTAATTTTTAGTTTTATTCCTTATGATTGATTTTTTTATGAACCAGCCCGAGTTAACCCTAAAACGGTTACTCGAGTTGGTCTGCGACATGGCCTGAAGGGTGTTCCTAATCCCCAAGAGCTGGAAACTAGTGCTGGGAATCAATAGAGTACACAAGGGAATGATTTTTCCCAATAAATAAACAATAACCAATAGTGAAAAGAAACCAAACAACCCACTATATGTATATAAATAAAACTGAACCAAACATCATTTATACAAGAAAATAAAAGTACAACTGGACAATGCAACTCAACCAATCGAACCTGATAACCAAACTAACTCCATGTGACCCCTCTGGTCACTCTCCCAACACAATGATCACATGTTTCTCAAAGGGACCAAACTCAAGATAAAACATGTACAAGAGCTAAAAATAGAAGAAAACTATTGGCATGAGTATTAAAACTCAATAGGCTATCCTGATGATCTATTCCCAATTGACTTCCTTTAAAATAAAAGAAACAACCATTTTAAAGTTTTAACTATAATATATAAAAGTATGTTTTCCCAACAAGACTCCATGCTATAAAAATCATAAGACAAAATGCTTGCATGTTTTTATAGATAGGAAATGGTAGCAATTTTTTCTAAAAGGATGCAACTTTAATGGAAACAATTTTTAAATGGGGAAACTTTAATTAATGAACACTTTTAAAGAAAACAAAAATCATGCTGAATTTACCAACCAATCACACCATATGCCGACGATGATTACTAATTAGCCAATGATCACTAGTCACAGGAACACCCCTAGGCACTAGCTACCTGTGGGGCCCTAGGTACCTCATATCTGAGTGTAAAAGTTTCCATAAAAAATATCCATCTCATGCATGAGCCATTAGGATGGGAAACCCCAACGGCCTAGTGGTCCCCAATCCCCATCATAGTTTAATTTTTGTTGTCATCGACAATCTTGCTATGTGAAATAAGGATGATACCTCTCTGTATCACTAGCATACTAGTCCAAGTTCACCCACCTAGTTACCTAGGTTTCCCACTTTATGCTAAAAGAAATTTCCACATGTTACAAGATACCATTTTTACAAAAGGTTCCACATCCAAGTCATACAAACACCTAATAGTACCCAAAAATTTTTTACACCCTTTACAAATTTCAATAAACCACTTGAGATTTTCATAAAATAGTTTCAGGAAGTATAATTAGTATTTTCACATAAAATCCATTCAGAAATTCTATTTTAAGGCCAAATTCCCACTAGTAGCATACCAAACTAGATTTTTCATCCCCAAAACCATTTAATAAATCAATTTCATGAATCCTAAAATAACACCAAATGGTACAACATGGAATACACATGAAAACCCATTTTTAAAGAAAATTCCAAATGGGCCTTTAAGTATTTTACCAACCCAATGTTTATCAAAACCAAAAATTCCAATTTCCATAAAGAAGTGAAATCACACCATTTTTAGATTCAAAACCTTTGTAACCACCTTAAAAATATTCAAATTTCCAAACCAATATGCAACCATTTTTATAAAAGTTCCAAACGGGCCCCTCATCGGAAACCCCTACCAAAACATGATAAAACCAATAATTATTTGTTTATAAGACCAAAAACACACTGGAAAGACATAAAGGGACCCCAAAATATCATTTTGAATGCTCTTAATACCTTAATAAATTCAAACAAATCATTTTATATCACATTAAGAACTTAAATTCCAACCAGGCACTTTTTTGAAAACTAGTCATGAGACATTTAAAAGAATAAATTCTATTTAACACTCAAAAGGGTATAAACCCAAATTTTCATGCCATAAATTTATTTAACTCTCTAAAACAGGTTCTAAAAATCACAAAATAGGTGTGAAAGATAACTAAACATTTAATTAAGTAAGTAGTGTGCACATTTATTACAAAAAACACTAATTTTCACTAAACAAGGTATAAACTGCCATTTTTCTCACCAAATAAATTATTAAATGGTTTTAAAATAATACTAAGCCTATATATAAGGTAAAAAAACAAGAAAATGATGAAACTAAAATTACAAAGGCAAGTTCTTTAGAGAACCTGCCACAAATTCATTGCGGAATGGAAACGCACCCCCGAAATCACCCGCCGCGGGTTCCCACTCCCTAGATCTATGAAGAACAGCCCTAAAAAAACCCCCATCAAATACTGTGGGAAAATAGAACCCTAGGTCTTAGATGACTAGGGGAGAATAGAAAACCATGAAAAATTGGAAGGAGAAGGAAGGGGGAGAAGAGAATAGTAGGAAACTCACCTTGGAAACTATTCAACCCTTCATGTTCCTTTAGATCTACACCAAATGAGGAAGGGGACTGGATTGGGAAGAAATAAAGAATATATCTAGGTCTAAATGGACTAGGGGGAGGAGGTTTGGTCAAATTTAGGTCTAAAAATAATGAGGGGGAAAAGTTGGATTTTGTTTTTTATTATGGGCTGGGCTGCATAGTTTATTAAACTATGTGCCAAACCATGCAGAAAATATGGGAGCGACCACATGGTCACTCCTAAGAGGCCACACAACCATGTTCAAACCGTGTGATAAGTTTTATACCTACCATACGGTTAGCCCTAATCTTCCACATGGTCATGCATAAACCCCGCGTAGTCCCTTTTCATGCCAAAAATATTATTTTTCCTCCAAAAATCTCCAAAAAGCTAGGGACCAACCATGAGGTAAATATTAGGCAAAGAATACACTCCAAAACTCAACACCCGTCACACTTGGAACTAGAGAAGAAGATCAGGATTTCCAATAAACTAGGCCAAACACCAAACTTGAAAAATAGGGTGTGACAATTCTCCCCACCATTAAAGCTTTGCACCCCCAGAAATCCATAAAAAATTCTATATGATTGATCAAAACCTAAGGATTTAATATCAGCACAATACAACCTCTTAACCAAGAATATTTCACTCACCATCCATGGGACTTAAGCCTATTTCCCCAAATAAAATACAAAATCACAACCACTTCCTGAGGACCAATGGAAGGATCAAGCCACTACCACAACCACACTAGGAACCATATTGTTGGGCCTTCTCCCAATGAACCCATTTTTACCCAAACTGAGGAGTACTCATGAAATTCAATGATTTCAAGGGAGGCCAAAATAGACTACCCACCATTATAAAACAAATAACATCCAAAAAATCCCTTGAATAAACTCTACGAGACCCACATTAGGTCTGCCCACCATTACAGACCAAATAGAAACAACCATACAAGAATTAAACATAAACAAGAACCAAGCCCCTCATATGCAGACCCACAAAAACACTCCCACTAAAACCTACTAACTCAAGATAATAGGAACACGAAATGAACATTAAACCACCCAATCCCAAATAGAGGAAAAAAACTGAACTAGAACTCCCCACCCGGACCCAAAACCCTACCACATAGGGCAGGGAGGGAAGGGACCCAATTGTTGGACTACTAAAGCCACAACCCAAAAATATCCTTCACTACTCACCTACTAACGAACAAAACCAAGATTTCACCCTATTCACATGGGTGGTCCACACAAGGACGCAGACAGGAAAATAGAATTTTAGAAATCACATTCATATAAATTTCATGATGGGTAAGTCCACCACGCTCTTTCCGACAAGAGAAAATTTCCAACAACAAGAATGCACAACAATAACACTAGAAATGCCTCACAACAATAGTGGAGGATAAAACTTAACTATACTTCCAACACCATAATGATTCCTGACTACACGCTAGCTTCACTCTGAGACATGTGGCTGGATCTATAAAGGATATGGCATCTACTTCCTCGCATTCAGGAGATACTAATCTCAAACTAGAACTCCTTCTTCTAATGCCACATGAAGCCACATAACACTCTGAGGATGAAACAATGGATTAAGACACATCACAAAACTCACTTCCTCAAATAATCCACATTACCCAAATACGGACTTAAGGATACACATCGTAATTCTATCTCACTATGATTGAGGAGTATAATAGAAAAGGAACACGACAAAAAAACATCAACGTTACTGAGCACAACCACCACAACTGACATAATCACCATAATAGGGAGGCACTTTAAATCAACCCTAAAAAACTATTTATTCCAATAAATGGGTTGAGGCATCATTCAAAGAGGTGGATTTAACCTTTAAAACGAATCCTTAGGTTGATCAACTTGAAATATTGGCAATGGGGAACCACCCATAGCCACACCACAACATCCAACAAATATTTAGAAAACCACTGAACATTGCTCCAAAATCGAGCCACCAATAAGATCCCATCTCAAGATGCAACAAGAGTATCACTTCCAGATCATGAGGAAGCATACCAAACAAACCACACTTCTAAGACATAAAAGACAAACCAAATAACCACCAAATTACTAAAACACCATAATTTCCAACTCAAAACACTTTTGAACAACAAATAAACTTGGTAGATTTTCATAATCACCAATGGTGTTCCATCGAGTCTCACTCACATGTGTATTTCTGTGACACCCCGATACCCATCTAATCATACCATAATAGGAATCCATCCATATTCCTATATACCACCATGCATGTGAGAACTCGTGAACACACCAAAGTCTAAAACAAACATCCTCATTTCCCAATTCAAATTATTCAATCTATTTCCAAAAATCTTGAACATTCCAAAGGCACACTGACCACCAAGTTGAAAACCATTTTCAAATTCCACACACTAAACCATTTTACCATACTTGAAAAAGATACCCCATTGATTTTCATCAAAATAATTTTAATTTTTAAGGAAATCCAAAAAAAACATGCTATTCCAAACAAGCCTTTCAAACTTTCAAAAATTCACCAAAACCTCTTTGCAAAATATGACAGCCATAAAGGAAAAAACCCTTCTCAGAAAAAAACCAACTACTCAAAACCAATTTCCAAAACCAATCCATCAGATTCAAACACTTTTAAACATCCCAAAACATCCAATTTTAAAAAAATGTTTCATAATCACCTTAAAATAATCTATGATTTAAAAACATTTTATTTTGAAAAATCATAAGTTTAGATTAAAGAAATTCAATCCTGTCAAATCATTTCCACTTTGAACCCAAGATTTTGTTACAAAAACCCAAATTTAAAAAACCTTTATTATATTAATTTTTGAAAACTAATTTTCCACTTTTCAAAATTCATCCATTCCTTTAAAACCCATTTCCTCAATTGTCACATAAGGATTTTCAAAATAATTTTCAGAATTCAAGAAAGGTCCTAGAGACCCAAAGAAGGGAACTAGTGATTGTGGGTGACTTGACCATATGGTTTGCAGCCATATCTCAAACACACCAACAACATGGGGATCCTTCATAGGATGATTTCCTAGCTCCACATGGATTGATATACCCTATAATCTCATGGAGACCAGTAGTCCAACTCCCTTTATCATATCCCAATCACCAAACAATCCCTAAGGAAAAAATAAACTAATAAAACCAGAATTCCCATGGACACCCAAGGATCAGAATGAGAAAGAGTTCCTGACTCTCTTCCCACACCTACCCCTCAAGTCCCGACAATCCTACTCCACCTACCTTGACATCCCCAATTAACAAATAGAACTCTGAAAATCAAGGACTACTAAGATCTGACCTACTTTGATACCATTTTGTCACGAACTAGCCCGTGTCAACCCTAAAATGTTCACTTGAGACGGTCCGCGACATGGCCTGAAGGGCATTACCAATCCCCATGGGCTGGAAACTGGTTCTGGGCATTATCAAAGTACACGAGGGAACAAGTTTTCCCAATAAATAAAAAATAATGAAAATGGAAAGAAACCAAACATCCCACTATATTTATATAAATAAAACTAAACTAAAAAACATTTATAAAAGAAACTAAAAGTAAAACTGGACAATATGACTCAACCGAATAAACCTGATGACCAGAATAACTCCATGTGACCCTAATGGTCACTCTCCCAACAAAACAATCACATTTTACTCAAAGTGACCAAACTCAAGATGAAACCCACACAAGAGATAAAAATAGAAGAAAACTATAGGTGTGAGTATTAAAACTTAGTAGGATAGCCCGATAATCTATTCACAATGCGCTTCCTTTAAAATAAAAGAAACATCTATTTTTAAGTTTGAACTAAAATATATAAAAGTATGTTTTCCCAAAAATACTCCATACTATAAACATTATAAGACAAAATTCTTGCAAGGTTTTATAGACAAGAAATGGTAGAAGCAATTTTTAAAAGGATTCAACTTTAAATGGAAACAATTTTTAAAGGGGGAAACTTTAAGGAATAATTTTTTTAAAGAAAACACACATGTTGTTGAATTTACCAACCAATCACACCATATGCTGATGGTGAGTACGAATTAGCCAATGAACAATAGTGATAGGAACACCCCTAGGCACTAGCTAGCTGGGGCCCTAGGTACCTCATATCTTGGTGTAAAAATATCTATAAAAAATATCCATCTCATGAACGAGCCACTAGGAGGGGAAAACCAAATGGCCTAGTGGTCACCAATCACCATCATAATTTAGTTAGTATTTTAATCATCAATCTTTCTAAGTGAAATAGGGACAATACCACTCTAGATCCCTAGCATACTAGTCCTAGTTCGCCCACCTAGATACTCGGGTTTCCCTTTTTATGCTCAAACAAGTTACACATGTTACATGATACCATTTTTACAAAAAGTTCCACATCCAAGTCATACACACACTAATAAATACCCAAACACGTTTTTCACCCTTTATGTATTTCAATAAACCACTTGAAATTTTCATAAAATATTTTCAAGAAGTATAACCAGGCTTTTCACATAAAATCCACTCAAAAATGCTCTTTTAAGGACAAACACACACCAATACCATAAAAAAACAGGTTTTCAGCCCCAATATAATTTAATAAACCAATTTCATGAATTATAAAATGGCCTCAAATGGTACAACATGGAATACACATGAAACCCATTTTTAAAGAAAATGCCAAACGAGCCTTTAAGAATTTTACCAAACCAACCTTTATCAAAACCAAAAATTACAATTTCCATAAATAACTAAAAGAGAACAATTTTAATATTAAAAACATTGGTAATAAACTTTAAAATATTCAGATTTCTCAACCAATACATAACCATTTTTATAAAAGTGCTAAACGTGCCTCTCATCGGAAACCCATGACAAAACATGCTAAAACCAATACCCATTTGTTTATAAGACCAAAAACACATTTTAAAGCCACAAAAGGACCCCAAAATATCTTTTCCCGTGATTTCAATACTTTAATAAATTCAAACAAATCATTTTATATCACATTATCCACTTAAACACCAACCGAGTACTTTTCCGAAAACTAGGCATGCAACATTTAACAAAATAACTTATATTTAACACTAAAAAGGGTATAATCACAAATTTGCATTCCATAAATTTATTTCAATCTCTAAAAAAGGTTTTAAACATCACAAACTAGGGGTAAAAGATAACGAAACATTTAATTAAGTAATCGGTGTGTGCATTTATTACAAAAAACACTATTTTTCACTAAACAAGGCATAAAATACCATTTTTCTCACCAAATAAATTATTAAAAGGTTGAAAAAATAATACTCAGAATATATATAAGGTTAAAATAGATATAAAATTATGAAACTCAAATTATAAAGGTAGGTAATTGGGAGAACCTACCTCAAATTCATGGCAGAACGGAAACACACCCCCGAAATCGCTAACCATAGGTTCCCACACCCTAGATCTATGAAGAAAATCCCTAAATGAGCAAAACTCTCATAAAAAACCTTGGTAAAATAGAAACATATGTTTTTCATGACTCGGGGAGAAGAGAAAACTGATAAAAATTGAATGAATAAGGAAGGGGGAGAAGATAAGAGAAGGAAACTCACCTTGGAAACTAGTCAACCCTTCATATTCCTTTAGATATACAACAAATGAGGAAGGTTAATGTCTTGGGAAGCAATTTATAATCTCTATAGGTCAAGAAAAACTATTGGGTGGAGGTTTGGTCAAATTTAGGTCTAAAAATCCCAAGGGGAAAAGATGGAATTTTTTTTTCATTCTGGGCAGGGCCGCATAGTATATTAAACCATGCGCCAAACCATGTAGAAGATATGTGAGCGACCTCATGGTCACTCCTAATAGGCTGTATAGCTATGCACTAATCATGCGGTAGGTGTTATACCTACTGCATGATTACCCCTAAGCTACCGCATGGCCTTGTGCAAACCATGTGCATGTCCTTTTGAGGCCAAAACATTATTTTTCCTCCAAAACTCCCAAAAAAGATAGGGAACAAAAATGAGGGAAATATTAGACAAAGAATACACTATGAAATTAAACACCCGTCACACCCAAAACCCAAGAACATGAATGATATTTCCAACAAATCTGGTAAAAAACCAAACTTGAAAAACAGGGTGTGACATATTTCATTTTTTTTGGAACACATAATCATGAATATTTTATGATAGGTTCACCCATATGGAGCTCTGATTAATTGGGTAAATATTTTTCCCCACGATACATTATTTAGGGGATTATAGAGTAAACCTAATCCATTACGGGGCTTTGTCCACCGTGTGATGTTGTCTTAGTAGTTAGTATTGACTTATGATTATGTCATGTTATATATTACTACAAAATTTCCTATGTTTCTATTATATTACGATACCATGTTAATTATGTTATGAATCCATGTGTTTACTCATGGGACTTCTCTTTTATGATACCAAGTTTTACCTTTGGCACACACACATTATGTTTCCTTACCATGTTTATTCCCTTACTATGATTTTTATCTCACCCATTTCATTTATGTATTCCCTAAGTCATCCTATGTAGTTTTGGGAGCTCAAATTTATTTAAGATCTCATTATGGGGAATAAAATAATGATGTCATGTTTTAGATTCCTTTTGATATATTATGAACTAGTCTTCTAAATACACTAAGACTCCTGATCTTTGGGTTGTACTTATTGGATATTTATGTTTAAAAATCATGTAATAATATGTGTAAAAGAATTGGGTTTATATAGTTATTTACTGATTTATATTTATTTATTTCTTTCGGTTCTTGTAATCATGAAGTTTAGTTATAAATGTTTTGAAAAATAGTCAAATTTTTGATAAATAAATCAATTTATCCTATCAATTCATAACAAAAAAATATAAATCGGTGGATCCTTGATTATTCTTTAGGACAACCATATCAATGTTTCCCAAAACATATTTATTATTTTATGTTTATTCTAGGCACTCAGGTATATCTAGGAAGTTTTCTAAGATCATTAAATCATCACCCAATGATTTGGTAATTAATTATAAGAGAAAAATTATAGTTGTATGACTATTACATCCCAAATTTAAGTTTGTGGGAATGTGACTCACACAAATCTTATTATTCTTCCTTTAGATGAATTTAATGTGATTTTGTAAATGCATTGGTTCACTTTTCATAGGGGAAAAATAATTTTTGGAATAAATAAATCACATTTCATATGAAACTATAATATTATATCAACACAAGGATGATTATGAAACCCCTTTGGAATAAAATTATATAATATGGGTCTTGATACCAAATAAAGAGGTAAACTTGGCTCAAATGGATAGAAAGAAACTCAATATTAGTAATATTCCATTTATTAAAGAAAAAACTAGTTTTTTAGTCTTACCAAATTTAGTGAGGCTAATAACTCATTAGAAATTATATCACCAGTTTTTTATATTATATATACCCTTTTCTATTTTCCTTAGTATGTAATAATTAACATTACAAGGACAAAATTATTTATGGGGGGATGTAACACCCTAGAATTTATAATACTTTAAAGTTATAATATCTTGTAAAACATGAAACACCAAAATAAAACAAATTGAAACACATTTTATTGAGAAAAAAAAATAAAATTAAAGTACATGAAACCTTGTATTACATACCATGGTAGATTACATCCATTAACAATGCATAAATTAAAAAGGGAAAACAAATAGAAATGAATAATATCTTCAAAAATTTTAGATCCCCTATATTATCTTCACACTTAGGAATCAACATTAGTAAAAAAAACCTACAATGAGAAATAAAACTACGAAAGGATAAATCATTATGAGGAATGAGGGGTGTGACTTAATAATTGAGAATAGAATGGATGAGTTTAGTGAGGAAATATATAGGAAAAAATCTGACCATTATAATATGTTTGTTGAAAATATGGTTATTGGAAATATGGTTATTGTAAATATAGTTATTGGATATATATGTAACTGATAGGTATATTGAAGTTATGTACTGTTAGTAAGAAATTTAAATATTATATTTTATAAATAATAAATAATTACATAAGAATATAAAATTTTATTAAAATATTTTTATGCGTTAAAAATATTATTATCAAGGTTTTGAGGGGTTGAGAAGCAATCTTATGAGGTATAACTTCACAAAATTGTGTTCTCTACTATTTGTTGGGTGATCTGGGAGTCTGGAAAAAGGAATCATAAAGGAAATAATTTCTCCCATATTTATCTTAAAGTACATATTTCATCACTGGTTGTGGATCTTAGTGTCCTCCCTAAAGGTGAGAACTTGGTTATCAACATGGGATTTGTCCAAGGGTGGCAGATAATCTTGAAGGCAGGGGTCCAGCTCCTCAAGGAAGTTGGTTCTAGTGGAGTCCTCTATGGAATGGTCTCAAGCTGAATGTGGATGGCTCCTTTTCAGAGGGTATTATGAGAGGAAGATTCATTGTGCACGATGATCAGGGGTATGTGGTGTTTAACTTCAGTGATTATTATAGCCCGAGCATCTCCTTGGAGGTGGAAGTTAGACCCATGCTCAATGGTATCACTCTTTGTAAGTTTTATAACTTCTTTATTTATATTATCGAGTTAAAATCCAAGCCTATAGTCAATTTCCTATATGATAGTGACAAAGTTATATGGTATTTTTTTACTATATTATGAAGTGAATGTCTCTTATTGGGCATGAGACTGATATCTCTCACACTTGGAAGGAGTGGAATTTTTCAGCAGACAATATCAAAATCAAGGGAAGCCCTAATGATATCCACATTCTTTTTCATAGCATTGGATCTCTTTATAAAGATTATAGCCTCATTTTTAGTGGTGATTCCCTTGGGTTTCACCACTTCAAACCCCCATGAGTTTTAGAGTTTTTGGAATAAAAAGTTATTTTTGAGTGATTGATATGTAAAAATTTAAATAATTACTTTAATATCAATATATTGATAAAATTAAATTATTACAATATAAATAATTAATTTTAACTGTATTTGGGTTTATATGATTTAATATTAAAGGGTTATTTTTCTAAATTATTGACTATTTGTGACTTAATAAAATTAATCACCATTAAAGAATGATTTTAATTAAATTTATTTTTCACCTAATAGTTATTACTTGGAAAGTAATATGAATAAACTCATTTTATGCTAAAAAGGTGTTTTACTAAAAATAAACTTTTATTATGCTATACATTTTTTATTTTAAGAAACTAAATATATTATGTTCAAATAATGAGAAAACATATTTTTATATTAATAATATATTAACACTAAGAAATAATTGATATGAAATTAGAATAATAATAGTTAATTTTTAAAAAGTCATTTTTCTTTAAAAATAGTTTTTCATTTTATTTTATATTTCCATTTGAAAGTTAAATTCTTAAATTTTAGAATTTTAATTTTTATAAAAGGAAATCATTTTATATTAAATGCATCAATGTTACCCAAAGATGAATTACTTTGTATTTTTCTGAAATAGTTTATTTTTAAATGAACATTAAAAAATACAGTTTATACCTATCCCATATCATTTATGAAATTATCATAAACTAAGTATGAATTTAAAACTTTTAAATCATTATTAATGGCCAAAAAAATATTTAAGGGGTAAAATGATTCATTTAAAAATACTATATTTAATTTATAAAACACATGTTTAACATTTTGAAACTTAAGTAATATTTATTTTAATAAAAACACTTTTTAGTCCATTCCTTTTAACTAAATATCCAAATGGTGGGGTTCAGACGTGGATTATTTTTAAATCCAAATAAATCTTATTTACTCAATAATAAAGAAATAAATATCATTTAAATCAATATCATTGATAATTTCATTATAAAAATAATCATTATTCTTAAAAATACACTTTTTCAAAAAATGGGTTTTTACATGTAATGTGTGATAATATTAAAATTAATTTTATAACCCTTAGAAATTTTCCTTGAAAAAATATATTTCATATTTGGAATCATTAGTTCCAAAATTATCTATTAAATTCCATTTGGTTTTTTAGCATTAAAATTAAATTACTTAGGTAAAAATTAATTACTGCGGTAAAAACCAAAAATGGTAAAATAAAAAAATATAAGAGTAAAAGAC
Source organism: Viscum album (assembly GCA_963277665.1). NCBI lineage: Eukaryota > Viridiplantae > Streptophyta > Magnoliopsida > Santalales > Viscaceae > Viscum > Viscum album. The sequence continues at coordinate 1,787,167,266 of OY728126.1, read as the reverse complement.
ATAATTTTTTTTTCAGAAACATGTTTAAATATGTATAGTTGAGGTTTAATAATTTTTAACCCTTCCCACAATCCATTATTTTCCATTATTGGATCCATTTAACCTTTGAATAGTGACCTTTCCTTCAATATTATTACAAAAATGTCACTCACTTTACTTATAAAAGGATTCATCACCACCCCACTTCTCCTCACACCCCAATCCTCTTATATTAAACCTAAATTTACCTAAATAACTCCCCAAAATTCCTATACATGTCCTATAGGTTCTTATCTTCTTAAAATATCACATATCAAAGACTTAATTCAATTTTCAAAGGAGCCTTCTAATGAGTAAGGTAAAAATTCTCAACCACCCCCTTTTTATTTCCATATCTCTATTTCTTATTCTAAATCCTTCAATTATATTTTTCCAATTATAATATAATTACATATGTATTATTTTTAAATTGAATTTTATTATGTTTAAGAAATAATAATTAACTACCCTTTCTGATTTTACTTAGAAAAATGAAAACATAATTTATGTGTACGCACAGACTGCCACCACCATGAACGACACATTTTATTTTTCATATCCTCCTTACATGTATAATCCTAAAATTTTATTTAATGAAATAATATGGTATTTATAACATGATTAAGATTCTAAAAATATAAACTATTTACTACCTTCCTCCCATTCTAAGGAAAATTAATACGTGGTTTGTGTGTATGTGTAGACTACTGTCTCTACACAGTGATGTAGTTTTTAACCCAAACAGTTATTGGATTATTCTAATAATGTATTTAATGAATAAAAATGATATTCTTAACATTATTAAGCTTAAGGAGGTGTTATATTTATATTTTACTTGTAATTAATATATCATCTTCCACATGTTAAAAATACATAATTAAGCTCATCATTGATTCCATCTTCATTAAACATAAATAAATTATTCATGGAATGAAATTTGAACTTTATAAATCATTTTAAAACATCAATTATAGTACCTTAAATAATCTAGGAATGAGTAACTTGGTATCTAAGAGAATAAGGATCTACATCATTTATATAAACCCTATTCTAAGAAAACAAATCTACTAATATCTGATGATGAAAATAAACACTAATGAGATAATTAATGTATAATAAATGATTATAAATTTAATGACCCAAAATTATAGACCTTGTAAAAATGATGTTATGTTTGATAACTTGTGTTATATGCTACACTTAAGGTAAAAAACCACATTATATTATAATAACACTATTAATAAAGTTATAATGAATTTTTTATATGGTAAACCATTAAAATTTATTACCATTAGATGATAAATAATTAATATGAGTTAATATTGAAAAAGTTAATTTTCAATAAAACATGTTTTCTTTATATTATGTATTTTATTTTAAAAAACTAAATTTAAAAAAAATTATAATATAAATTTGATAAAATAAAATTCATTTTTAATTCCTCACATCAAAATTTACATAGTATAATTTTTTAATTTTTTTCTAAAAATATTGATTTTTAGTTGAAAAATATGATTTTTGAGAAAATTATAATTTTTATGATTTTATAATTATATAAGATTATCTTATTAGTTTAAAAAAAAATTTTAATAATTTATTTAAGGAATAAAATTATTCATTTTAATATATTCTTTGAACTTATATGTCTTATGTCTAACATTTTTAGAACTAAATTAAAATGTTACTTTAATAAAAATGGTTTCAGTCTTTTTTTCTAAGTGTTTTGATAATAAAATACAGTTTTGGCTCAATTTGAAAGACACATACCTATTATTTGTTTTATAAAAAACCTATTTATGTCAAAAAAATTAGTATCTATGATAATCATATATTTCACATAATTTTTTAAACTTAAAAATACACTTTTTCTAAAAACATTTTTTACATGCTATGTGAATTTAGTTTAAAATTTACTTATCAAATCCTTAAAAAAATCATTTGGTAAAATGATTTAAAATTTTGAAATCAAAATCTTAAAATTAGGTAAAAGGTATATTCTTAATTTTTTTCATTAAAATCAATTACTAAGGTAAAAAATTAATTATTAAAGTAAAATTAAATTAGGGTAAAGGTTAAAAAATTAAAATAAAATACCCTAAAACACTCAAGTTTGTTTCTAAAATTATTGGATGAGGTGAGTTTCTAAAAAGAATCACCTTCCACTACAATTTTTTCTATTTTTTATCATTGCACCTTTAATAGTAACATTATATTATTGAAAATACAATTATTACTTTCAAAACAACACTTATATTCACATATAAAAATGTAGTAGTTCCACTACATCAAGACTCATATATCCTTAGAAATTATCTTTAAAACTATACCAAATTTCTCCTCCTATAACCCTATATAATTTCCATAATCTTATGTTCACCTTTAGTTTTATTAAGGCCTTCATTTACAAGGAGTTTTCCAAGGTAAAACTCCAGATTCCACCATGATTATTAATTTCTCTTAGTTTTTTATTTTAATATAATCCTTCATAAATCATATCTAACCATATTAATATAATGAATATGTAACATCCCTTAACCAAGATCCACTAAACCAGTTCCCCAATCTGGGTTTCCACATGACCTCAGGTGCGCCTCCTCACATTAAAGAGGTTACTGACTAGTAGTGAGGGTCTAATGGAACACATGGGGAGACTATACCCTCTTTATTAGAGTAATCCACAATATATAAAATAAAAAATAAATGAAAATATATATGATAATAATTCATTACCATCCATTTCCCAAAATGGGTATAAGTCCATAACCAAAAAATAAGTATGCAATTACATGTCATACAATGCCAAGTGAGAAGGAAACCCAAAATGAAGACAACAAAAGAATCCAAAAAATAGGACCTGAATCCAAGTCTGGATCTCGCATCCATGCACATCCCATGACCAAATCAACCATCTACCATAGGCCCCTTTATCTTTTCCTAACCTACAACTATGAAATCTTCTTAGGTACCTAATGGCGGCCCAAGCAGGGTGTGAGTACAACTCCGTAGGCCATTAAAAATGGTGTTTAAAAAATATCCAGTCTAAATAGATAGTGTATGCAAGAATAAAATTAACAATAAAGTAAACGGAATAAAATATGTTCCATTTATTAACCATGTTCACATTATCCACTTTTATTATTGAATTCCATGTTTTATGCATTTTCATTAATTATACATCATCTTATTCTGACCACATAACTATTCATAAGGGGAAAATTAAAGTTACCTATCTCACTAGGGAAAACATTTCAAAAAAAAAAAAATTACATAACACTTACATTGGAGCCTCATTATAAGTAGTCTCAACAAATTAAACTATTAGGTTCATAGTGCCTCATTCCAACTCACTAAACCGTTAATTATAGGGGTGGGGTTTAGAGCCTCAGTCCTCCAACCTGACCCATGGGCGTAGAACCTCAAGTCAATACCACACATACCACCAAGCCATTTACACATGCTTCTTTAACCATAACGCATGTACCAAAAAAAACGATACTCATTAAACAAAAATAGAATTTACAATTCATATTCCATTTAACACATAAATTATCTTCATGCCTTAACCCATTAACACATTCAACATATTCATTTCATAACTCATTAACACATTAACATTATACTAAACACCCCCTTATAACATGTTATCAATTGAACACAATTTAAATCAACTTCCTTCCACAATTCATATTAACAAGATAAACACAACTCTAATTTATTTCATTTCATAAACCCGAGTTAACATGATAAACATAACTAACATTGGTTCTATCTCATAAACCCTTCAAAATCATATTTAATAACCCAAAACCATATTCACGAATGCGTCACACCCCATGACTAGCCTCTTTCCTAGTCTAATCAACCTCAATTCATACCATGGGGATCATGATAGGTTTAATTCATCATTTAACCAATTAATTCACTGTTTCAACCATAGAAAACCAAACAGACAGAAAATCGGGACAAACACACCACTACTCACACATAAATTTAACCACAAGACTACAAGATATAACTTGTAGACCACCTACCTCAGTTTTGAAGATGAACGCTCGCTTAACCATAGAATTTGATTCGAAATCAAATCATATTTAAATCCCCAACCTAGAAACTGTTGGAAAAAGAGGTTTTATGGATTTAGAAGAAGAAGAAAAACTCCTCAAGTCCTAATCTATAAAAAGGAGAAAAGAGGAGTGTTAGACTCACTAGGAGATTTGATTTTCACCCAATGATGCTGTAAAAAAATGAGGGAGATCAACCTTAGGGAATATTGGGAGGACAAAGTTTTCACCCTTGGATGTTGTAGGAGAAATAATGAAGAAATTTGGATGAATAATCATAAATCCCAAAGGGGAAAATGGTAAAAATCACACATTTTTAATGCGGTGTACAGTTTGTCAAATCTTGTGAAAACCGTGCGTCACCTACTATTTAATAGGGGTACAAGTTGCATGGTTTCTTGGGAAGCCCTCCTAGTTTGAAAAAGCATACGGTGACCATGTGGGATGGCTCCGTCCAAGACCACAAGGTTTGGACTCTCTCCTTTCATGGTTTCTTAAACCATGCACCCCTCCCCTAGGAAAGCATGGATGGGGAGAATAGTTACTACTAACCATGCGTTAACCATGAAGAATGCATTGGATGACCACTTTCTCCCTTATTTCATGTCTCAAACCCCCGAAACACCCCTAAGACTCCTCACACACCAGCTTAAGGAGATCTAAACCAAAAAATTAAACAAGAACATACCTTAGAATAAGTTCTTGATTTTACAACCTCCCCACCTTAAAACATCTTGTCCTCAAGCTGTACTCCCTATTAGGCATGTGTTGTATCAACAATACTCTATAAATATTATTGATTTTGATGCTAAAAAATAACCTTGTTTGTTTTAATAATTATATTACTTTAAGTGAGTTTCAAGAAATTAATATTATTTTCAATATTTATTCTAGAATTATATTCAAGATTAATCCGTAAGGAATATTAGTCAAATAATTCAGAAAGAATTTTAGTGTTACCTGGAAACACTATTCATACCCTACATTAATAAACTCAACATAAGGAATGAACCCTACTTTCAAAATAGCATGCATGAATTTCATACCCTACATTGATGGAAAGTATAGAACATAATCCCTACAAAGAATAGTTAATGTATGGATCAAAAACCCTATATTTGGTAAATAAACTTATGGAATATCAATCCAACATTGAAGTCTAGAATCACTGTTCATACCATATATTTTAAGAATGAACATATGGTTAATCAACCTTACACTGAAAGGATGAACATATGGATTCTCATCCCAATGTTACTTTTGATCCCTACATTCTGATAAGATGAAAGTATGGTTCAAGAACAATACATTTTTAGGAACCCTACACTATGTAGAGGAACCCTACACTATAAAAAGGAACCCTATGATATGAAAAAGAAACCTAAATTATGAAAAGGAACCCTATGATATGAAAAGTAACCATACGATATGCAAAGGAAACCTACACTACACAAAGGAACCCAATGCTATGAAAATGAACCCCACACTACGAAGTTCAACCCTACCTTGATCTATTCAAATTTGGAGATTTTTAATCAATAATTTTATCAAATATTTATACAACAGTATTTATGGAACTAAATATTGATTGAAAACTATTTTATGATTGATTCAAAGGCTCATTATGATCAATTCAAAGAAATGTATTCATCAGAGAAAATCAATCCTTTTCTTAAGGTAAGTTACGACTCCCCTCGTTGATTAATTTTTGAATATTCGTGATCTGTCAAGCAACTTTTCTAGATCTGGTCAATTGAAATAAAACTAAATCTATGATTAGATTATTTTTTATATTGTCATAATTGATATTTTTTTCAATATACACACTTCATACTTTCTATGAATATTCTCTAAAAAAACTATTTCAAAGAATGGTCAACTCAGTTATTTTGAGAGTGTGGATACACTTTGGAGATATATTTTTCAACCTCATAATACTGTGAAACTACTTATTATTTATTACTAATTTTATTAGAGATATTTTTCAACAAGGATTACATCAGAGTTATTATTTATTGAATATATTAATTTCTAAAGAATAAAATCCATATTTTTTAGTTATTTCTACTACAACTATGAAGTTAAAACTGAAAAATAATAAAATCAAAATCTTAATTTATTGGAGTTTCAACTACTTAGACTCAGTTGTGGTGGAGTATCAGCTTCTCAGTCTAAGATATAGATAACTGGTTCCCTATAAAAGATCTGGAAGGCTATGTTTATCCAGGTTTTAAGGTGTCAAATGCCTTCACTCGGTTATGGATTTTAAGGTCTTGTGATAAGAGGACATTTCTAGTGAAATTCACCAAGCTCATAGAGAGAGCGTTGGTGGATTGGACTAGAGGATATTTGTTCCCTGAACCACTATAAAATTATTATGTTCATTATTTTTGTTTATCCACTTCTCGCATTACATACAGAAGAAAACACTACATATCTGTATAAATAGAAAAGATCTTTAAAAGCTAGAATCTGTCAAGATCTTTGAAAAGAAAAAATTCACCCCCTCTTGTGTATATTTTTATTATTGTGACCTGAAAATCAGTATCAATGAAGATATTTTGTGAAAAATCCATATAAATATTAAAATAACAAGGTCTATGCAAAATTAATGCTAATGGATGGTCTAAAAGAAGATATGTATATGGTTCATGCTCTATATTTTAATGGAGAAAACTATGGATGTTATAAGCCACAAATAATCATCTATCTGAAGAATCTTAGATTAAAATTTTATTCTAATATCATCACTCCTTATGTGATTCATAAGAAACTAGAGACATGGGATTTTGCAATAGAAGCTGAATATGACATACACTCAAATGAAATGAAATATATCATCTGTGTTCTTGGACCTGATGAATTAAATCATGTTTCACAATGTCCTACTACCTATGAAATGTGTTAGACAATCACAATTTCTTATAAAGGAACAAAAAATAATAGGAAAATGAGTTATGCTACTGTAAAACTAAATTTTAACACATTTATAATGTTCGATGGTGAAATAATCACACAGATGAATGGATGGTTGACAGAGATTTTCAACAATATTACTACCTTGGGAGATCCCATCAGTCAATTAGATCAAGTTCTAAAAGTTCTTATAGTACTTTCCTCTAAATAGAATGGCATATCGGCAACTATTCAACAATCATCACCTGCCAAAAATTTAAATATGAAGGAATTAATTGGAACATTGATGATGTATGAATCATAAATTAAAGATGAGGTTGAAGGTCAAAATATTTTAGTAAAAAAGGAAAATACTACCCTTAAGGTGACATCTTAGAAGCATGAAAGAAAATCAAAACAAGAAGTCAAAAGAAAAAACTTAGATTCCTCAAACTTTAAAATGGTAATGGATTAGCTATCCAGAAATTTTATCAAATTCTAACAGAAGAAAAGAGTATTAAAAAAAATCCTTTAATAAGGATGAAAGATATCCTAAAGAAGTAAGATTCTACAAATGAAAAAATTTAGGTCACATTAGACATGATTTCCACCAATTAAAAGATGAAAGAAGAAGGATAAAAAAGAAATATCTAAAGAATACATATTATGATCATAAAGGAAAAGGATCCACAAAATCTATGTGGAGTGTATCTAATGAATCTAGTATCTCCATGAAATCTTATTTAGAAAACGAGCCATAAAATCTCAAAGTCAATATATTCTTTATGGCTAAGGAAGAAGAATAGGTACAAACCTATTATTGTTATTTCTTTGACTCTAATAGCTATTAAAATAGTAAATTTTCTACTTATTGTACAATTGTAGAAGAAAAATACGATTCTTTAAAAAATAAACACAAATCATTAAAAAATATACATAATTTTTTTAGGTGAAAGATACACAATGCAAAAGAAACATCAATATCTAATGAAAAATCCCATTAATCTACATCAAACTATATTGATCATGAAAAAAAGATTAAAGAATTAAAGGATGAAGTAGAATCTTATAAAAGTGTTTCAAGTATTTTGACTAAAGGAGAAAATTCTATGAATTAGATTCTTGTAAATAATGTTATTAAAAGAGAAAAGTTTGGAAAATAATGTAAGGGTGAAAAATAAAAACTATAAAAAATTATTTTTTCCCAATTTAAAAATTTCTACCTTCTATTAATGTGGAATAAAAGGTCACTACACTAAAAATTGTTATTTAATAAATCATAAAATTAGTGGTATTAAAAAGGCTTTTATTTCCAAAAATATTTCTTAATCTAGTAATAAATATTTTGAAAAAATAAGGTAGATCTTAATTATCATATCATTGCTTGCTGACTCAATTGGACCCAAGAAAATATGGGTACCAAAACAAACACATGTTTAATTTATTTTGCAGGAAAAATACCAAAGTAATCAAAAATCTATATGGTATATGGATAGTGGATTCTCCAGACACATGAGTGGAGACACATCAAAATTCCATACATTGACTCAAATGGATATAGGTCTAGTCAATTTTGGTGATAATTCAAAAGGAAATATTGTTGGAGTTGGAATAGTTAGAGATCTAAAGACAATATCAATCAACAAAGTACTATATATACAAGGGAAAAAGAACAACCTGATAATAATTTCTCAACTTTGTTTTGATGGATATTATGTTGATTATTCTAAAAATTCATTCTTAGTTTTCAAAGACAGATTGATTAAATTTAGAGACCCTAGACCTGAAAATGTTTATACTTTGGATCTTAATTCCTTGTGTAAACAAAAATTGAATTGTTTAAATGCTAAGAAAAATGAGTCATGTATATGGCATATAAGACTTAGACACTATAATATATATTATTTATATAAATTATCTAAGAAACAATTAGTTTATTATTTTCCATGTCTTAAGTTTGAAAATGATAGATTTTGTGATTCATGTCAAATTGAAAAAAACATAAATCATCTTTCAAATCAATTAACAAAATTACAACTTCTAAACCATTAGAACTTATCCATATGGATTTTTTGGACCATATAGGGTATCAAGTTTGTCTAATAAATTATATTTTTATGTTTTAGTTGATGGATTTTTAATATTTACTTTGGTATATTTTCTAAAAAGGAATAGCGGAGTATTCACTATTTTTGAAAGATTTTGAAAAATTGTTCAGAATGAAAAAGATTTTAAAATAATTTACTTGAGAAGTGATCATCGTGGAGAATTTTAGAATCAATAATTTAATTCTTTTTTCTCAAATATAGGTATTAAACACACCTTCTCTGCACCAAGAAAACCTCAACAAAATGGAATTGTTGAAAGAAGAAATAGAACTATTCAAAAAATGGTAAGGACTATTCTAAATGAATACATCCTTCCTACCTATTTTTAGGAAGAATATGTAAGCATAACTATTATATCCTGAATAGAGTTTTAATATGACCAATTATTGAAAATACACCCTATGAAATTTTTCATAACAAAAAACCAAAAGTAAAGTAATTTAATGTTTTTGGATGCAAGGTATATATCTTGAATACTAAGGATAACTTTAGTAAATTAGATCCAAAAGATAATTAAGGAATATTTATAGGTTATTCTAAAACTTCTAAATTCTATAGAGTGTTTAATAAAAAGTCATGGGTTATTGAAGAACCAGTTCATGTGAAGTTTGATAAAACTGACCCTTTTAATAAAGAAAAATTTCAAACAGATGAAAATACTAACTCTTTTGAGAACATGAGACATGATTCACTTAACTATGATTTTTAAAATAAAATTATTGAAATTTAATCTATTTTAGAAGAATAGGAAACTGAAGAACCTAAAAGTGTCTTACCTAGATAGTCTAGAACATTAAAGAACCATCCTTTATAAACTATTATATGATACCTAGACATAGTAATTAGAACTTAAATAAATATAGGAAACCTAGTTGAATTATCTTACTTTATATATTAGTTAGAACCTAAGTCTTTTGAAGAATCCTTAGAATATGGGAGTTGGTTGTTAGCCATGAAAGAAGAACTAAACCAATTTAGAAGAAATGAAGTTTTTAGCCCGAATGGCCCGAAGGCCTTCATTTTTTATTGATTTTTGATAATCCCCCTTTCAAGGGATGAGGGAGAACTCTTATATGGCCCGTAGGCTCAGAGATTATAAGGCCCGTAGGCTAAGGAGATTACATGACCCGAAGGTCTTAGAGAATTCAACCAGACTATCTACAAGGAACTTCCCCTCCCCAGCATCTGCATCATGATAGTATCTCTCCACCTTTGCATGGCTGTCTGGCTAGGATTCCTATGAAATCACAGGCTAGTACCAATGGAATAGCCATACCCTCTCATTCTGACAATCCATTTGGCTCTGCCCTGGTGAGTGCACCTACTCCGAATCCTCTTCTAGGGCTTCACCTTTTTTGTAGTGTGTATGGGAAACTGCATGTGGCCCGAAGGCCTTGAGGTGGCCCGAGGGCCTTAAAGGTGTCCCAAAAGCCCTACTGACCCGAAGGCCTGGGTGGGCCAAAAGACTTAAGGACTCTAAGCCCAAACCGGTGGCCCAAGGTGAATAGTTCCAACTGCACAGTATCGAACAATACCTGCTACATTATAAGCCATTATAATCCTTTTATATTATGCATCTCATATGAATTTTAAATCATATCAGATGGATGTTAATTTTTCTTTTTTAAATGGATATTTAATAGAGGAAATTTATTTTGAACAAAAATCCAGTTTTAAAAACCCTTATAAACCAAATTATATTTTTAAACTTACTAAATCTCTTTACGACCTTAAACAAGCACCTAAAGCTTGGTATGAATGATTAAGTTCTTTTTTTGTTGGAAAATGATTTTTCTATAGGATTAGTATATCCTACTAATTTTAATAAATTTTTTTGATCTAATATTTTATTATTTCAAATTTATGTTGATGATGTTATTTTCAATTCAACAGATAAAAAGCTTTATAACGATTTTTCAAATCTACTACAACAATAATTTGAAATGAGTATGATGGGAGAGTTGAATTTCTTTTTAGGATTTAAAATTTATCAAAAATATTATGGAAATGTTTTAAATAAAAGTAAATATATTATTGAATTATTAAAAAAGTTTGGTCTAGAAAATAGTAAGACTTATACAACTCCTATGTGCACCAATATAAAACTTGATTTGGATAAAGATGGAAAACCAGTTGATAACAAGCTATATAGAGGTATAATTGGTAGTTTATTATATCTTACTACTAGTACACCAGACAAAATTTTTTCTATATGTTCATGTGCTAGATTTTAGTCAAATCCAAAATAATCTTATCTTATTTTTGTTAATGTAATTTTTAAATATTTTAAAGGAATTTTTTTCAATATATTCTTTACCCTAAAAATTATGATTTTAATTTAATTTTATATTTAGATTCTGATTTTGGAGGATGTAGATTAGATAGAAAAATAACCTTAGGTACATGTCACTTATTAGAGAAATATTTAGTATCATGCTCTATTAAAAAAATTAGTGGCCCTGTCAAAAGATGAGGTAGAATATTTATATGCTGGCAGTTGCTGTGAACAAGTGTTATAGATAAAACACACTTTACTATATTTTGGATTGAATTTTAGTAATATACATATTTTATGTGACAATACCAGCGCTATTAATATTTCAAAAAATCCTATATGTCATTATAGGACTAAGAATACTGATATAAGGCAAAATTTTCTAACAGATCATGTTTTTAAAAATCATATATCTTTAGAATTTGTAACTACCAAATATCAATTAGCTGATATTTTTAATAAACCACTTCCCACTACAAGTTTTGATTTTATTAAGGGGGATTTAAGATTATTTAATTTTAAATGAATGTTTATTAATTTATTTTAATTTATTTTGATAATTTCTCTTTCAATTATTTTTTTAGAAATTGTTCATTTTAAAAAAAAATTCTTTATTTTTGTATTTTATTTACATATCTCATATTTTCAAAATTAAATTTTTTAATGATTACACCACATCATTGACACGCAAAATGAAACCTAAACCATCAGAATTCTTCAGATCTCTATCCTACCTTCACGAACCTTTGGATTATAGAGTGTCTCTCATTTTAGTTTTGTGAAACCCTAACATTTGACCTTCAATCCTCAAACCTTTGGAAATGGATGCTTCTGGTATTATTGATTAATATTATCTGAATGATACTGTATGAAATGTGAAGTATACGAAATTTATTCATGGTAAGGTGACATATTTTTATTGGTTAAAACAAACCAATTTTTCATTAAAATATTTAATTAGATTTCAAGGCCTTGAACTTCTTTTTGGAGATGGTAATTCACCTCTTATTTATGATATTGAATTGAAAGATTTTTTTGGAATGATTTATTTAGTTTTGGAGATGATGAAGATTATTTTATTTCTAAGATTTACTATGATGAATTTTCACTTTCTTCTTAAAAAATAGATAAGGTTTTGGATTTTCCCCATGAGGGGGTTGAGAAATATTAGAGATTAGAAATTTAAGTTAGAAGATATAATATTTTCTCTATTCGGAAATCAAAATATCAAGAAGATGGTGACTAAAGACCTTACTACTAATCAAACGGTCTTTATGAAGTGTATTCAATCTAGAATTGTGCCAAGGATAGTCGAGTTCGAATTTTTTTTGTAATAATATATGTACATTCTATTTTTATTCCTGAAAAATATAAAGCTAAATTTCTATCAGTATATGCTTCAATATTTGAATCATTTCTGTCAAAAAGAATAAAAACAGACTTCTATAATTATGTAAGGATTATTTCTCTATTTATAATTAGATTAGAAAAAATAAGAGACATGAATTTAAGTTAGATCTTTCATCATAGTAATGTTTTTAATACTGTAATTATAAAGAAGTTAGGATTTTTCTAGAGTAATTCTTGTGGTTGTCTACTACCTGTTGGGATACAAGAGCATGAAAGGATAATGGTTACTGCTCAGGGTGAGAAAAGAGTGAAACAATATATTGGTTTTGTGAGACCCAAGATATATGAAGAAGTTAAATCAAGAGTTGAAGAGGATGGTCTTCATAAAAGAAGAAGAATTTATGTAAACATTGTTGAGGCTATGAATGTAGTTTCATAAGGAAATGAAGGAATATTTAAAGCTTAAGTGGTTGACAATGTTAATAAAGATGCTCAAAGGAAAAATAAACAGAGGGAAGTAGTCCCTATTTCAATTAGATCCACCCCTTACAATCATTCATTGGTTATTGTTGACTTAGTAGATGTAGAAGCATCTACATTAAGATAAAGAATATAAGTTCAAGATATTTCTAGTTCTAAGAGAGAACCAAGGTTGGCTACTATGGAGGAAGGACAACCTTCAAGAGAAATTTCTACAGAGTCCTCTGACTATTATTCTGAAGCTTTGATTCAAAAATATAATCTTTTAGATGCACATTACTAGTCTCTGCAACAATATTTGGAAGCTGAAAAGAATAAAGTTTAACAATTAATAAGTTATATTATGCCTAAATTTGAGTTTGAAGCTCTTCAAACTCAATTTAGAGACATTCAAGAAACATTTGTTTCACTGGGTGATATTGAAGATCTTATAAGACCTTTAAATAATGAGTTCACAAAGTTCAAGGATGAATATTTGAATAAATATGATTTTGATGAGTTGAAATAGTTATTAAGGAGAGAGTTTTAGTTTATCAGAGCAAGACAACAAGATTCAAAAATCTTCTCAACAAACTCCTCCATACTTGATCAGAAGATTTTAAGCTATGGATTCAGTGTTAGATAATTTCAATTATAGACTGCACACTCTTTAGTGTGACAGTACTACATTGAATGTTCTATTTCAGAATCAAAAACATTTGATAAGTCAACTGAACTCTAATGACTCTTGGTTATGGCTAGTTATTCATAGTGTAAAAGATCAATTGTCAACATTCATTCATACAAAATAGTTATTTAATGAATTTTTTAATTTTAATTTGGTTGAAAGTATGAAAATATTCCAAGATTCATGAAAGATGTTTTAACAATGGATAGATGTTTTCAAAAATCATTTTTTGAATTTTATCGTGAGGCTAATTCAAATTCTTGATGTTTTTCAATCTATTCCTCATCCTACTGCATCCTCTCCAAGTGGAGATTCAGATCAATCCAATCCATCTGACCCAAGCCCAACCTTTTAGAAACATTTCATATGCTGTTTAGTGGATTGTAATTTGTTTTGAAAAAATTTGATTTACAATTCAATTTACTTTACTTTATCTTCATAACTGCGAGTTTTATATAGTTTTATTTTATTTATGACCATTTTTTCATTGCCAATTATAAATTTATTTATATTTTAATAGTTATTTATAAACATTCACTTATAATTATGTGCTAAATTGAATGCGTTTTAATCCATTTTCATATAATTTATTTTTGATATCACAAAAGGGGGATAAATTTAGGTAAAAAAACATTATAAATTGTTTTAGAATCTATTTTCTTATAATCAAAATAGTATTATGAAATCCAAATACTACTATAAAAAATTAATTTTCAAACCAAAAAATATTTTCTTTAAAATATTTTTTCTTTAGTGTTTACAATTCCTACATTTTATATAAATTATTTTATGGGGTTTTTGATCATCAAAAAGGGGAAGATTGTTGGGAATGTATTGTCTCACAATAATCTATAAATATTATTGATTTTTATGCTCACAAATAACCTTGTTTGTTTTACTAATGATATTACTTTAAGTGAGTTTCAGGAAATTAATATTCTTTGCAATATTTATTCTGGAATTATATTCAAGCTTAATACACAAAGAATATTCATAAAAATAATTCATAAAGTGTTTTAGTGTTATCTAGAAACACTGTTTATACCCTATATTGATAAGAGTGACGTTAGGAACGAACCCTACATTCAAAATAGTTCATATGGATTTCATACCCTACGTTGAAGGAAAGTATGGAACATCATCCCTATTCTAAAAAATTAACATATGGATTAGAAACCCTACATTTGGTAAATAAATGTATAGAATATAAATCCAATGTTAAAGTCTGTAATCATTATTCATACCCTACATTCAGATAATGAACGTATGGTTAATCAACCTTACGCTAAAAGGATGAATGTATGGATTCTCATCGCAACATTACTTTTGATCCCTATGTTCTGAGAAGATGAAAGTATGGTTTATGAACCATAAATTGGAAGAAACCCTATGCTATGCAAATAAACCCTACGCTATGTAAAGGAACCCTATGCTACAGAGTTCAACCCTATGTTGACCTATTCAAATTTAGAGACTTTTAACCCGTGATTTTATCTATGATTTTTGAAATAGTCCTGATGGAATTAATGATTGATTGAAAACTATTTTATGACTGATTCAAAGGTTCTTTATGATTGATTCAAAGAACTTCATTCATTAGATAAAATCACTCCTTTTCTTAAGGTAAGTTATGAATCCCCAGGTCAATTAAATTTTGAATATCTGTGATATGCCAAGTGACTTTTTTGGATCTTCTCTTCTGAATGATATATATATATATGATTAAATCATTTTTAATATTGTTAGAAGTGATATGTTTTTCAATATACACAATAAACACTTTTTGTGAATATCCTCTAATATAACTATTAAAAATAATGATTTACATAGTTATTTTCAGAGAGAGGCTACACTTTGGAGATATAATTTTTGACCTCATACTGCTGTGAAACTGGTGATAGTTTGTTGCTACTTTTATTGAAGATATTTTTCGACCAAGATCACTTCATAGACATTCTTTCTTTAAGAAATTCATTTATGAAGATGAATATCCAAATTTTTTTAGTTTATGCTGATGCAACTGTAAAGTTCAACCTGAACCATCATCAAATAAAACTCTTTATTTATTGGAGTTTCACCTACTATAACTTAATCATAGTGGAGTATCAGCTTCTCAGTCTAAACTATGGATAAATGGTTCCTTGTAAAAGGACCAAAAGGCCCTCTTTAACATTATTTAAGGGTTTCAACTACCTACAATCAGTTTTGGATTTAATGGTCTTGTGATAAGAGGACCTTTCTAGTGAAATTCACCAAGCTCATAGAGAGGGTGTTGGTGGAGTGGACTAGGGGTATTTGTGTCCTGAACCACTATAAAATTGCTGTGTTCATTCTTTCTATTTATCCACAGCTCATATTACATACAAGAGTAAACACTGTATATCTATATAAATCACAAAGAGCATTAAAAGCCAGAATCTGTCAAGATATTTGAAAAGAAATAATGCAATCCCTATTGTGTATGTTTTTATTCTTCCAACCTAACACTCCCAAGCACCACTGGGACTCCATGGTAAAAATATCAAGACACTGGGCCCGTATATCAGTCTCCCTCTCCCAAGTTTCCTCCTGAACATTACCATTCTTCCATAACACTCAGACTAATGACACAACCTTACCTCGTAAAACTTTCTCACTGCGATCCACAATCACAAACCTGATGCTCCTAAAGGGATGTATCAGTCTCTATCCTAACATCAACCACCAAGACCTCATAAGGAAGTTAAGACAACAATGCCTAAATCGCGACATAAGGAAATGCCATGTATAACATCATACCATTGTGGAAGATCCAATTAGCAATATACTGGCCTGATCCTCTCTACATATCATGGATCAAATCACTTGTCACCATCTTACCCCCTTTTAAAAATTATGATGTGAACCAAACTCGACAACACCCAAGGATCAAATGATTTTCTAACAACATTTCCTGACCTACATCAGTCCAAAAATCAGGGTTCAACTACCTTGATCCACCTTCAGACACCCAAAATGCAGTTCAAGCACAACCTTAAACCCAAGGCCCTCAATCGGTCAAAACATGATCCAACACTCTTAACTAAAACTAAAACACCAAGATGGAACTTAATCGAACCCATACAATATGAAACACTGGTCATTTCATCAATATCAGTCACTTTCCCATTAATGTGGCCCCCACCATATACTTTATCTCACCACCACCATCTTAGATGTTGGGAACTTCCACCATAGAAACGACCACCAGATCCTCACCTCAACTTTCACAACATATCTAATGTTTTTCCCAACTCACCACACCCAAACATACAAAAGAACTCCACCCATAATTAGAATCCAGACTTTCTTTCAAAACCACCCAGAATGAATATACATCCACTATCCATTTCAAACCAATAAAAACACAACCTCTCTCAAGTTCTCCTTTATTTAAAGAATGCAATTTTTATAAAACATCAAAAAAGTGGTGGATTATAACTTATCACACTCGTTCCCTTTACTTATCATGTCGGACCATTCTGGATCGTATTGACTCAAAACACCCATTTTATACTGTTGACACACTACCCCTTCACCTGAACATGGGCCTTTCTCACTTAAGGAATACGACCATCATCCGATGCACCTACCAAATCCATTTACCAACATTCGATAAACTCTACCGTTAAGGCATCCACTACTTTCTAATCCATCATCGTGATCCACCACACCCATTAACATTCCTAACACAAGCATCTTTGTTGTATCTACATTGACTAAAGTTTATTAGGATCTTCCTCAAAACCCATTTCCATTGTATAAATGGAATCATCATTCCAAAAAATCAACTAAAGACGGTTTACAACTCACCACTTTTTTACATATTTCTAACTGAGTTGAGCCATCCCTGGTCGACTCGTCCAGGAATGCCTAGATTCATTGTTAGCACAACACTACATCACATGAACAAGACACCTTCACACTTAAAGAAATTACAAGGTCACCCAAATCCACTTACCCGAGTCCATGCTTGACATCCGATGAGGTTATAGAACTAAAACTCCATTTACACAAACCATTTTCATGCCCTATCACACCCATCAATGACTCTAACACATGCATCTCATATTTATTTTAGAACTGCCCTGATCCCAAATCCAATGCTTGGCTCGATCATCCACCACATCCAAGGACCACCTGGGATTTCTTAGGGAATCCAAAAACATCCTTAATATGTTTCTTATTATCATTTTGATTATAACACATCCACTCCATGATCATATCCACACATCCATGACTAAAATACCACTCCCGACCTTAAGAGTTCCATTATCATTGCTTTCCTCAAGGGGAGTAGAATGTAATGACCCAAAGTTCTAGAGCTTATAAAACTAATGTTATGTTTGATAACTTTCATTACAGGCTACACCCAACATAAACAAACCAAAAAATATTAGAATAACTCCATTTATAAATCTATAATTAGCACTAATATGGTAAACCATTATAAGTTATTACCTTTATAAGATAAATAATTAATATGAGTTAATGTTGAAAAATGTTATTTTCAATAAAAGTCATTTTCTTTATATTATGTATTTTCTTTTAAAAAATTAAATTTATAAATTTTAGAATATAAATTTGAAAAAATAAAATTCGTTTTTGATTTTACCACAAAAAGAATTACTTAGTATGAATTTTTGAGTTTTTCTGAAAAGATTTATTTTTAGTCAAAAAGTACGATTTCTATGAAAATAATAATTTTTATGATTTTATCATTATGTAAGAATATCCTATAAGTTTAAACCCCATTTTAAGTAATAATAATATATTTATGAAATAAAAATATGCATTTTAATATATTATTTGAGATTATAAATCCTATATCCAATATTTTTAGAACTAAATTAAAAGGTTACTTTAATAAAAACCATTTTTGGTCTTTTATTATAATTAAGTGTTTTGATGGTGAAATTCAGTTTTAGATTGTTTAAAAGACACTTTAATTTTATTTATTTTATAAAAAAACAATTTATTTCATAAACATTATCATCTATGATAATGATATCTTTTACAAAAAAAATTAAACATAAAAGCACACTTTTTCTAAAAGATTTTTTTGCGTGTTATGTGTGTTTATTTTAAAATTAACATTTCAAACCATTGAAAATTTTATTTGTTAAAATGTTTTAAAATTTTGAAATCAGAAGTTTCAAATTAGTTAAAATTTATAATCTTAATTTGTAACACCCCAAGATTTTAAAATATGATTGCCTTTAAATAATTCATTATGTTCGATAACTTGCTCCACACACAACACTGAACTAAAATGGAGCCACAATATATTTTAATCAAAATATAAATATTAAGTATGAATGTCAAAACATAGAAATTTAATTAGTGTGAATGAATATGAGTAACCACTTTATGAAATATTTATATAATTAAAATAATGGCTATATGAAATATGAATGAAATTCAACTAGTATAGCTAAAATAACTAAGAAAACCATTTTATGCTTAAAAATAATTTTCTTAAATTAATGTTTTATTTTAATAAAATATGTGTATTATGATTAGATAATACTAAAATATATTTATAATATGAATAATATATTAGTAATAAATTAATTATTAATTGATATGAAATAATAATAAATAATAGATAATGTTTTGAAAAGAAATTTTCCAATATGAAAAATTTTCCACTATATTTTGGAATTTTATGAAAATATTGAATTATCAAATTTTAGAAATTTAGTCTTAAAAATTTATCATATTTTTTATCTTTTGAATAATAATATAATCTTAAGATGAATTCATGGTATTTCTCTAAAATAATTTATTTTTTGGTGAATAGTATAAAATACCATTTTTAAAAATAACATGAATTTTATGAAATTATTAGTATATAACTATAGATTTTAAATTTTTGAAACCTTTATCTAATATAAACTATTTATTTTATATGTTAATTTATAATTTTAAAAAATTTGGTGTTAATTTACAAACCCATATTTTATATTTTAGAACATAAGTAATATTTTATCAAAAATTGTTTTAATACATAATATATTTTTATTTTAAAATTAAATTTTACAATATTTATAAATTGAATAAAATGAAATGGATTTAAAATTTAGAATCAGTGGGTCCAAATTATATAATAATTTCCACTTTATTTTTACCAAAATATTTTAAGTTACCTTAGGTAAAAATAATTACTATGGTAAAATCTAAAAGGGAAAAAGTAATAATCCAAGGGGTAAAGGGATTAAAATTTAATAAAAACATGTACATATTTTAGTGTATAATGTTTTTATCAACATTATCTCTTAAAAAATAAATTATTTCTCTATTTTATATCCACTTGACATGTTTAACATGTGATCCCTTTATATAAATATGAAATATTTACAAAAATGTTATTCTCACTAGTTATAAAAGGGGCCTCTCACCTCCCCTTCAAGGCACACATAAAAATTTCAGTTTCATCTGGAAAGCCTAACCTTTTTTATTACCCTATAATAATATTTCAATATTTTGATATTATTGACACAATTTATTATCATAATCCTTCCATTTCCAAGGGATCTTCCATGGAAATATCAAAGTTCTAAACATGAGTAATTATTTTTACATATCTTATTCCATTTATACTTATTTTTTACAATTATAATTTTCAAATAAATATGTAATTACTTAATTATATATTATATAAATAATTTTATTATTTTGTGGTAATAATCATTAATCACCTATTCCCTCTTCTATTAAGAAAAAACCCTAATTCGTGTGATATGCGGACTACCAACTCCAAGATGCAACGTGTTTTTATCCATAACCACCTTAAAAGTATGGTATAAAAGGTTTATTTAATAAATAATTATGATATTTATATCATTTTTATGATTATGAAACAATAAACCATATTATTACTTTATCCCATTCAATGTAATGAGAAATAATCAACCATGTGTACATGTAGACTACTGCCTTCATGGAATGAATTCTTTTTCTTTTTTATTTTAATCACCAACTTAAATGTATGTTCATGAGGATTTTATTAAAGGATAAATATTATTTTTATGATATCATTAAGTTTATGGTATGAAAATGTTTATAACCTCTTAATTATATGATCAACAAACGATTATCATTAATCCAATCATTTAAAACACGTGACCTAAGAGGGAAATGATCTCTTCTTTCTAAGTAATGACTTTATATAAATTATATAATATTTAAATTTATTTAAATTTATAATATATCACACTAATAATAAATAAAAAAATATCATTATTCTTATGGTATAATAATATTTGAAATGAAATACCTCATAATCTCCCATTTATCATGGTAGGTTCATGTTTGGGTCGGTTTAACCACCTACTTGAAAAATACTATGAATTTATATCATGGATGACTATGAGAATTTATTTACGGTATAATATGATATAAATATGTAAATTATGTTTTTTATGGTAATTTTATATCAAAATTTAACTCATTAACTAAGAAAACATCTTTCGGTTGTTAAGAATAATTGAAACCAGATAATCACTAATTTCATCTTCATGGTTTGAAACCAAAAATACCATAGAATAAAATTATAGCTTTATAAAATATCATGTAAAGTGTATTAAAGTACCATATATGATCTATTAATCATGTAATTTTGAAAATAAATAGATATCAACACCTCTTTTATGAAACTAGTTCAAAGCGATAAATATTACTTCCACCCAGTGTTTAAAATAAGTAAAAAATAACTAATATATATATATATATATAATTATTATAAATGAGAAGTATAAATGGTTATAATTAAGAATAAGGTTATTGGGTATTTATTTAATGACATTAATTTAATTATTTATGACATTTGGTGCAAATGAAAAACTAATCGAGACCGAGTTACAAGTTTTCGTATCAAATTCCTCTTTTTGAGACATGTTTGGTATTATGAAACTAATTTCAGTTTTGTGGTGTATATAATAACTATATGAGATGTAATATCATGAATTATATTTTAATAATGATATTTTAATTTCAATTACAAGATCTATCTTTCAATTAGTTTTGATTAAATTATTACTCAAGCCATAAGGACTTTCTTGGTCTCAATTCCAATTCTTTGAGACATATTACATGTTATGCACCATGTTTCCTTTGTATGGTATTATCTTGATTTAATATACCATGAATTATTTATATATTATTTCATTTTAATTTTTTTTATAATATAATCTAAATCTTTTTATTTCTTTCAAATGTATTTTGACTCAAGTGTTACCCGAGTCGTAAGTTTTTTTGGTAACTTGATTTTTGTTCATTGAGTTATGATCATTCACTGGAACTTATTTAATATAAGTTGAGTAAATTAATAAATTTGATTGTATTATGTGTTATTATCTCATTGTATATATTTTTATCACATAAAGTCATTTTCAAAATTTTTATTCTTTATAGAGTATGTTGCTCGTAAGGGATATTTATAGCTCAAATATCCTTTCTTTAAGTTATAATGTTTCATCTTGAATTTTTCTTTTCCATGCTTAGGTTATCCCACCCTAATATTTTATTATATGGTATTTTATAATACTATTTTTGAAAATTATGTTTTAATAAAATTTATTTATTTTTTACTCTTCTTATAATATTATTTTTAAATAAAGGTGTTTTTAAAATAATAAAAAGGGGTTTTCCTTTATATTTCACAATTTTTTCTTCCTCTTCTCATTTCTCAAAGATAAAATTTATGAATTATCAATGCTCCATTATTGAATAATATTTTTAAAATTAAAGGTTTTAAAAGGCTTTCCCATCACCTTTTCAAAATTCACCCTTTGAAAGCAACATGTAAATTTGTATTTCACATCACTGTTAAAAATGTTTTCTAAATGATCTTTTATGTTTTTTATTCTATTTCCCTAATAATTTTCAAACGAATTTACCCTAATAAGGTTTATATTTTATAATTTATCCTCTAGTATTTTTATATATATATTATCATTTGGGGGATTAAAATTTTGGTATGAAATGATTCAATTCTTGATCCCTTCTTTTGTGATATCGTTCAAAGAATTATTTTTTCTAGGATGTTTTTCAGTTATGTAAACACCATCCTATGTTTCATTTGTTTCACTTGGGAAATGTTCTTTTACAACTATCCAAATTATTTACCTAGATTCATTATAATAATATTATTTGAGTATTGACTTAGTCATATACTCATTTATCTATACAGTGTAAGCATCAAATTTTACATTATTCATTTTGGATAATTTTAAACTGAAAAGTATGTTATTAAATTGACATGTAGAAATTTATTGGAATTTTGTATATTGTTATTTAAATATAGAATATTATTAGAAATTTTACAATGTATTGTTTTACCATCCCCATTCATTCTCTGGATAGGTTATTATCATGTTCTCCCTTTTATTGAAATTGGGGGAAATATTGACATTCCTAATGACTATTGATTGATAATGCAAGTTTATTATGTATTAGATTTAGATATTTTTAGTTATATAGACAAAATATTTTTATTCAGTAATAGTTTCCTTAGGGAATGGTATTAAAGGTATTGATGAATCTTCTAGTGAATGCATTGAACATAATTAGGTGATGGGACCCAAAATTATATAGCTCCTCGATGAATCGATGGGTCCCATGATAAAAAACATGTTTATGTATTTGGTATATGACATCCTAATATATCAAGATGTCTTGAATTCAGTATCGATGATAAGTAAATATCTCTAAATAAGGACTTAATAGTATGTTTTTGAAATTTTTTATAATGAATTCCATCAGTATGTGGTCAATATTATTGATATCAATGTTTTAATTTATTTACATGGATATAACATAATTCTAGTTTAATGTTTGTTATAGATTCATTTTTTTACCTATTCCATCCATAATATCTATTCTATGATTAATTTAGTTATATTATTCCCTTACTGAACATTTGAGCTCACTCCTTTCTTATGTTTCCATTCCATATGTTATGAAGAAAAGTAGTACACATGACATGTTTATAAGGATAATACACGTGAAAGAATTTATGGGATATGGTTAAGACTTGTAATGTATTAATTCATTTATTATAAATCATGTAAAAATTTATATTAGTTTATAAATACATGGTATTTATTAATTTATGATGTTTCATAATTTTTTAATGATCTAAACCTAAAAAGATCCTTTATATGTAAGAGATTCAATAATCATAATTGATTTTGTAATTATGGATGGTTTTATCTAGGATTTTCTTTTGGTATAAAAGTGAGTATATAAAGTTTTTTTATGGCATCAAATCAAGGATTTAAGGTTTGGGTAATCATATTTTGTATTAAAGGAAAGGTTTCGATAAATTTATAGATTAAGATATTTTTTGAGGATAATTTAAGGACTAATTTGTTAATGCTAATCACAATTTCAAAGGTATCGATAACCCTTTGGAATAATAAATGATTTAATGTTAAGGAAATAATGCACATTTTATTTGGGGATTAAGATAATAATTGTTAATTTAAAACCCTATGAATAAGTATAAGTATTTTAATAACATCAATTTTTTTTGGTAAAGTATATATTTTGTGTTTTTACTAGTAAAACATCCCTATATGGATACTAGAATTTGGATGCGGTTGTGGGTTAAATTCTCATAGGGGTAATCATCCAGATGAAGGTTTGTTGAGAATTTAATCAATCATCACTCTAATGCATGATGGGTGAGAATAAGATTGAACACCTGGTAAGAAAATCTTGGGGGATATACTTTAGTTAATTTCATTCTCTTTATGAAACATTATAAAGGATTTAATAAGGATATTAACTAATTTGGTTAGAGAACCTAATAGAAAAAAAGACCATGGATAACCATGGATTAAACAAGGGAGTAATAGGTTGATCCAAAAGTATCATATGTTAATTAAAATGTGTCATAAAGGAATACATATCCAAACTTATGTTTTTGTATACTTATTTTTGTTATTATCATAACCATTTTGGTTTTATTATTTGGTTTAAACAGGATCACAGAAATAAAGTAAAGAAAAGTATGTATCCATAAACCACTATGTGTTATAAATGAATAATGGATCCTACTTAAATGGATGATAATTTTAGTATATTAATATTATGATATAAAAAGTGACTTTACTTGTCTTATTTAAGGTAGTGAGATTGATATTTTCTCAAAACTCTTAGATATTTTAATTAGTGGGTGATATTTATCAATTATATTCCAGTATATTCTAAAAGTTATATGGATTATGTGAAATAGTTAATGATTTTTATTTAGTTGTTTTATTTTAAAGGTAAGGAAACCTATATTAAATAGTATCAATAACCTTGAAAAGTTATTTTCTAACAAGGTTATATTTTGGGGATAACTATTGGCGAATGCATGATTGAGGTATGAACAACTATTAGGTTTAATACATGATTGATGTTAAGGTAATAAAGGGTTTATTGAATTTTAGAAAATTAAGTTATATAGTTTTTTTATCTTTGATATTGTTAATTTATTCATGATATTTTTGAAGAAGTTCATCTCATTTTTTAGATTATGATATATAGTGACTAGTGTAGGAACTGGTGGTTAATACTATTGTAGTTGGTGACCTAAATATAACTTATGTGTACTTTATGAAATACTATATTCTTATTTTTGAATATTAATAAACTTATTATCACATCATGATTTTTCTTTTGCATAACATTGTATGTGATAATGTTCTAAGAGTAGTTGTCGCATGAAAAGGACATAGTTGCTCCCCTTTATGATGAGAACCCAGAAATTCCATAATAGTATTCTTAAATATATGTTTTATAGATGAATGATATCCTTTGAGTGACATAAATGATATAGTATATCAGGGGTGGAGACTCATGGGTCTTTGAGGCACATACTCACAGTGTGCGCCCTTGGTAATATCAAGTGTAGGATATTGTGAGAATGAGACCCGCCAATAGGAAATCCACATTTATATATACCATTGGATGTTCCTATCTATGGAAATGTGTATTTATCATTAGACTTTATTATTATTATTAATGAGTTTTACGAGTCATATACATTGATGTATTGATGAAAATGGAAATGACACATGTTTGTGAAAAGGTAAGATATGTTCGGTGCATCATGAGTAATATTTCAATAATGAATATTGAGAGAAAGGATTTATCACTTCTGTTCTTAAATTAAATTTGACATCTTAGGCCCTTTTATTGAAATTATATAGCCTAAATAAATCGATGTCCATAGTGTTCTATAGGAAATTTTAATCTTCAGAAGGACAAAGAAAGAGACATTGAGCACATAGGTTGATGACACCAGCATTCAACCTGCTTGATTAGAGATATCATGATAAAGGGATTATATTACACGGTAAGTGTAAAAATGAGGTATTATGTCATCAAGGAACTAACTTATTTCTCTATGAGTGCCTTGGTGTGTTTCTAGACACTAACCTTATACTTTTGGCTTCTTTCCCTAATATCATCGAGAAAAAGGCCAAGAGGGTGACACACTAAGTGTATCTATAATCTCAGTTAAATTGTATATTATTATTTATTATTTAAAAAGTTTAATAAATATCATTACCACACTTGGTTTAATAATTATTCATGTTTACTTGATCACTTATATTCCCTCACCACTTATTTGAGAGAATATTATATAATAAGGATATTTAATAAATATTAATTTAATATTTAGTGGATATAATATTTATTTATTTATTGGAAAATAATGAGGTGATATTTACTTATTAAATAAATAGTCATTATTCAAGGCTTGATAAATATTATGGAGGAATGGAGAACTAAGTTTAATTGTTTGGTGATAAATAGTACATATTGAATATTATTTGAATAAATAATATTTAATTTAATTCAGGAGTTTAACACATGTCAAGAATTAATATAATTGGGATTAATGTTATATAAATGGGGTTCCATGGGGATTAAATAAATAACAAAGGGTACTTGTGAGATAATCAGTTTGAAAACTAGCATCAGTATAATCCTTGATGACTAGCTCCTCGTTGACTCCATACACAAGGAACATATCCATTGTTATTCTCAGATACTTTAGGATATCCTTAATAGCAGACCAATGTTATTCTCCTAGATCTGTTTGATATTTTTCTACCATTATCAATGAATAGGAAACACCAAGCCTAGTATATAAGATAAAATACATGATTGATACTATCGTTGAAGTGTATGGGAACTTAATCATTATCTCTTTCACATAATGTTTCTGAGGGAACATTTTCTTAGAAAGATGCATATCATGTGACACTGGAACCAATAACCTCATTGATTATTCCATACTAAATCACTTTAGTATTTGGTCAATGTGTATACTTTGAATTAGTTCAAGAAGACACTTGGATCTATAATTAATGATCTTGATCCCTAGAATATAGGATGCTTCACCTAATTCCTTCATGGAGAAACACTTGTTCAACCAGTCCTTAAAAGGATATAAGACTGGTATATCATTTCCAATAAGTAATATGTCATCAACATGTACTACTTGGATAATGATCGTATTCCTACTAAGCCTCTTATAAATATATGGCTCATATTATTTCTTAATAAACCAAATTTTTTTATAGCTTCATTGAATATAATATTCCATGACCTAGATGCTCGATTCAATCTATAAATGCATCTATGAAATGTGAAAATATTTTTGGCATCGCTTGGAGTCACAAACCATTTTGGTTGCATCATGTAGACATTTTCCTGAAGGTTCCCATTAAGGAAATATGTTTTTAAATCTATCTACCAAATTTCATAGTCATGGTAAGATACTATATAAAGTTGAATTCTGATGGATTTAAACATGGAAACTGGTGAAAAGGTTTCATCATAGTCAATTCCTTAATATTTTTAAACCATTTTTCTAGTAGCCTTAATTTATAGGTATTTACCTTACCTTCCATTTCCAGTTTTCTCTTGTCTACCCATTTTCACCCTATAGGCTTTACATCAACTAACATATCGAATAGAACCAAAACTTGGTTCTAATACATGGAATCCATTTCAAAATTCATGGCTTATTTCCATCTTGCAACTTCTAAGCTCTCTACTACCTCTTTGTTTGAGAGAGGTTTATCATTTTCAACCAAAATGAGTCACCATCTTCAATGACTATAAAATTATATCTATCTGGTTCTCTTACCTATCTAGTGCTCCTAAGTGGTATTTTTAGGAACTATTTCTTCCATGGGGACCTCTATAATATATTCCTATACCAACTCGTGTTTATCTTGAGAACCAACTTAATCAAAGTCAATATTTCTCCCATTATCATTTTTAGGATATAATCCCTCTCATGAAATATTGCTTGTATAGAAAAAATCATTTTCTTTTCATATGGGTTGTATAGGTAGTATCCCTTTTTCCCTTAGGATACCCTATAAAGATACAATTTGTGCCCTTGGGTTCTAGTTTGTTTTCTGAGAAGGAATTAACAAATACCTTGTATCCCCATACACATGTATGTGACAAAATGAGTTTCTTTTCACTCCATAACTCTAAGGGAATTCCATATTATTCTTTAGTTGATAATCAGCTTAGTGTGCATGCAACAGTTTGTAATGCAAATCCCCAAAAGGATAATAGAAAATTTGAATTAATCATCATAAATCTTACCATGTATAATAAGGTATATTTCCTCCTTTCACTAACATCATTCCATTATAGTGTTTAAGGTGGATTTAGTAAAGAAAAATCCCAAACTCCCATAAAAGGTTGATAAAATATTGTTTAATTTATTCACCACCTCGATTCAGTTGAAACTTATTTGTCTTCTTTCCAAGTTGATTCTCTACTTCATTCATGAATTATTTGAATTTATCAAATGACTAAAACTTATTCCTCAACAAGTATACATAGCTATATCTACTCAAGTAATTAGTAAAAGTTATGAAGTAAGAATACCGACCTCTAACTTCTACTGGAAATGGTCCACACACATTAGTGTGTAGCAATTCTAAAAGTTTTTTGGCCCTTTCACCCAAACCACTTAATGATAGTTTGGTCATTTTTCTTTGTAAAAAATCATGATATCTTTAATATGGGGTTATCTTAAAAGAGTCTAAGTAACCATCTTGGTAGAGCTTTTTCAAACGCTTATCATTTACATGTTCAAGATGGTGATGCCATAGATGCGTGTTATATGAGTCGTGTGAACATGATTCATTATCAATTTTCAATACTTATTTTTTATAATTTAATACATAAAGACCATTTTTAAATGTTCCATACCATACAATATGTTTTATTTATAAAAGAAACAACTTTTATTCCCAAACTTGAAAATAAAACCATATGTATCAAGGCATGATATAGAAAGTATATTCTTGGTAACCATTGATACATATTAACAATATATTAAAGCCAATATCATTCTTATTAACAATGAAAGGAATTAGTCACCAATGGATAGAGAAGCCATCCTCACACTATTGGAATCTTGAAAATCCACCTATCCTCTAGTAATATTTATAAATCTACTTGGTTCCTGAATTTGGATACATATGTGAGCACCACAAGATATATCTAATACAAAATTTGTAGATATTCAAATATTATACTTGATAACGAATTTACCTTTAGCTTCCCCTTACTTCTTGGTGAATTTACTCTTCTAGTTTAATTTCTTTTCACATAAAAAACATAGTGCCTCCTTTTCCTTACCTTGCCTCTAGATCTTCCTCTTCTTGGAAGGATGGTGATCAGGAGATTTAGACTTGTTATGAGTATTGTTCCCCTTCAACTTTTTCTTCCTTTTATTATTCACCATAAGGACTATGGGTTTGTCATGTACTATTTCCTTATCCACTTGGTGAATTGGAGTAATAAGTTATGAAAGAATATTCTCATTGGTGATCATGTTATAATTAAAAATAAATCTAGAGAAGGCCTTGGGTAGTGAGGAAAGTATGAGATCTATGTGTAACTCATCTATGAATTCAATCCCTAATATGTCTAAGCATTCAATATATCCAATAATTTTGACTAAATGGGGACCACCTAGTGATGAATCTCTAAGCTTTGTTTTAAATAGAGAATTGGAGATATCATATCTCTCTTATCTCACCTTCTCTTGATAGAGATTCTGAAGGTGATACATCATGATATATGCCTTTATGTCCTCATGTTGCTTAAAAATATCATTGTTTATGTATAGTAACCTGAAACATTGAAAATATGTAGCATCGTTCAAATGTTTCTCATAGAGAGACAACTCTTCCTCACTAGCCTCATTACCAGGAAAATTAGGAATATGTTCTTCCAACACATACAATTTCCTTTCTGGGCGTAAAATAACACGCAAGAACCTTTTCCACTCTTAGAAATTTGTACTAGTGAAAAGGTAATACTTATCAAGTATGGATCACAGTGATATGTTTGAAGTCCTTTTTATTATTATTTCTAAAAATATTATGATGAAAGTTTTAGTACTTTATCTAATAAAATTTAGAAAAATAAATAAATATTATACTCATCAATCTCCCACTATTTTATCAAAACTTAATAACCCTCACCATTAGCTTCATAATATCCTATTTCTTATATATTCTAGGTGAAATGATATATATTCCCCTTATCATCACCCCAAAGTTTGTTGGTTAAGAAATTTTAAGGGGTTTAGATAGTCATTTCAAAATTACAACTGCATTAACTTATAATTCCTTGATCTATTGTGTGGGCTCCCTAATCCTGAAACCCTTAAATTTTATTTCCTCAACCCTTGCCTCTTAGATACACCAATTACTACTTTGGAAATCAACCCTTGATGTGAACTAATTTAAGTAAAGACAAAAATTCAGGTTAGAATTCCCCAATAATTGAAAGCACCCCAAATTTGGATGGAAAATCACTTTGAACTATAGTTCGATTTCAACAAAATTAGTGGGAGGCTATATCGACTTAATATATATAATTGAGGGATTTTACATTTTATGAATAAATTTATAATTATTATCTTTATTACATTCTTTTTAATATTAAGTGGATTTAATTAAGTGATTAACAAAGTCTTAGATAGTATTTATTCATAACAAAATTTATTTTAGTTTTATCTTACATGATTGTTAATTTATTAATCCATGTGATTGTGAAAAAACATCCATAATGAAATAACTATGAAACTTGATAGAAATAAAATAAAAAAGTGGTATGGTAATGAGTATTTAATTATTGTTAGTTTATCTAATATATGATAAACTAACCATAAACCTAGAGGAAAACACTTTGAACCAATTAATGTTCATGTTGCAGCTTTCCACCTATCCACCTATGTACCTCTCTTGGATTGGTTTTGCCTTAGCTCCAAAATTAAACCGACTCCTCCTGTTTGGGAGCTACATCTATTACATATGTTTTTAATCACATATAGGTGAGGGGAACCAAAGGATTCGTTTTGGGTTTATATAAAAGAAAACATGGGCACACATTCCATTACATAATTAAAGGAGAGATGACATGCAAACCAGCAATTTAATTTAATAATAAATTAAATTATAAAAATCACATACAAAGGTCTAGTATAGTCTCATGATTATCCACATGCATTAAAAAAATTATGCATTTAATAAAATTAGCATTAAATTATAATTTTTTTAATTTAAGATAAATCATGTTTGAATCAATTAATTATATTCTTTAATTAATCAATTATTTATATTATTTCTGATCCGAATTTACTTGTGATTCTCATCCATCATAATTTAAAATAAATTAAATAAATTAATTTAAAATTAATTGTGTACAATAAAAATATATACCTTGGAGGAAACACGGTGAGTACCTATCCGAACTACCGAATGTGTATTATACTCGTATACGTTTTACTCTTGCGATATTTGGAATACATGATTTAATCACATAATTTCATGACATGTACTATCAACTAAATGATCACCTAATTTACATCCTATTTACATAGCGTGTTATGATTCAATATGTGTATCATAATAACTGTAATAAGTCTTTTACAAGATATGTAAATTTGACCATTACAAAAAAAAAATAATTATACATTTTTATATATATAAACCTATCCCATGGTGTGTCATATCAACTTAATGACCACTTTTAAGCACATGATAATAAGTTTTTCATAATATAATAAATAAAATTTTAATTATGGGTAATTGGTAAAATAACACAACATGTACATTTAAGATACATATCATATATTATTATATTTTTCTATCTCTAAAACATGCCTAGAGACTCAGTGTGTAACCATGCCATGGAAAATTTTAGAGTACATGATGTTTACAAGGGATACATAGCTTGTGGTCTCCGAGTTACATGGCCACTAGTCATGTATGAAGTGTAAGAATATACATGGTCTATCAGTGACTAAAGGACTACACACTATGTATGGAAGTAAAAAGGTGTGTACTCTGGATGACTGTGTTTTAGGATAGCTTAGTCAACACGTGGTGTGTTATTAAATTCACCACACATAATAATTGCACCTGACTTGAATTAATTCCAAATTAATTCTTGGTGAATTAAACACTAGTACGTGGCATGTACCTACAGGTTACAAGGAATGTACTCTTGTTTTATCCGACCAGATTACTCAGAACCTCTAGGTGAGATCTTTGAATTTATTTCATTTATAAAATTAAAAAATTTAATTATATTTACAAGAAATAAAGAAGAAGAAAACCAATCACACAATTCATATTTAAAGAATGATTAAATTGGAATTGAAAATGAATAATAAATGCATAAATCAATCAATGATATTTAAATAATTATAAATAATTATATAACCCCCTATAATACCACAAATATGTTCTGAGCATAGCAGAAGCATCATATGGCTCATGCCCAACTTTTTTTTCATGATCATTAATTAATATGAGATTTACATGACAATAAACACGGTAATCAATGGAATTGAATCAAATAATATAAACAAGGATAAACACCAGAACTGAAGTGCAAGATCATCACATATTATTTATAATTAATTTAAGAAATTAAATAATTAACTTACATGAAATTATTACTTCATTGATGGATTTGAAAATGGATGACATCGTATGATCATTTTGTTTTAGGAATCAATATTATATTTACTCTAGAGGTGATCCACACATGGTCCATAAATCTTTGAACATTTCCATAGGAATCTTTGAGTGCTAGCATGGTAGATCATATTACTTTCATTACTCAACCTTGATTTCCCCAAGAATATCTTTTAAAGTATTTTCCTTGATATTTCTATACTAAATAGTGGAAGGTGGAGGAATATTTATATCCATTCTTGGGAAAATTCTTGGATACATGATCTCTATAGAGATTTGATAGGATTTTCTAGATTTTTTAAGAAAAAACAAAATGAATTGGATATCTTGAAAAATTATATAATTGGTTTTATATACTATTATATTTAGAAATAAATAATTTCACAAGTTCCATTTATTATTTATTTTTCAAGATATATAATTCATTTTGTGTTGTGCACAATGAAATCTGGAGAATCCTCACGAATACCTAAAGATATACCTTTTCCAAGACCACCCCTAATAATATAGAGAGATATTCCTCCACATTACACTCTTGAATATAGAGAGATCAAGGAGAATACTTTGGAAGTGATTGTCAAGGTGATCAAAGTTGAATGATTCAAGTGATAAGATCTACTATGCTAGCACTCAGAGTTTCATACATTGCTGTAAGAAGATTTATTGACCACGTTTGGATCACTGCTAGAGGGGATATAAAGTTGATTACTATAATGAAATAATGGTATGATGTAGATATATTTTTAGATCCATAAATGAACACATAATTTCATGTAAGGTAATTATTTAATTTCTTAAATTAATTATAAATAATATGTAATGATCCTTCATTTTGGTTTCAATGTTTATCCATTTTCTATATTCTTTTATTTAGTTATATTGATCCCCGAATTTATATCATGTAAATCTCTGATTAATCATTAATAATGAAAAAATAAAAGTTGAGCATGACCCATTTGATGTTTCCACTTTGCCCAGAACCTACAACTACCATTTTAGAGTTAAAGATAGAGTTAGTTTTTGGAGGAATATATAATCTCATTATGGTTTTATGTCTTAGAGATTCAAATAG
Source organism: Viscum album (assembly GCA_963277665.1). Lineage (NCBI taxonomy): Eukaryota > Viridiplantae > Streptophyta > Magnoliopsida > Santalales > Viscaceae > Viscum > Viscum album. The sequence continues at coordinate 1,787,133,291 of OY728126.1, read as the reverse complement.
GTTTTTGAAAAGGTATGTTATTGAGATTATAATATTAGGGTATATTTATATATACTTGGGTATATGATTATAGGAATTATTGATGTTTTTATGGAATTATGAGTTGTATTATGAGATTATAGATTTCAATGATTATTGGGTTTAGAATATTTTAATAAATTTTATAGTAATTTAGGATCTCTATTTTAAGGATTAGGTTAAAAAGTATGAGAGAGAACAAATAAAAGTAACCTAGGTTAAAATAATAATGATATATGTTAATCTAAGTGTGATATAGGTTGAATTTATTCTAATATAAGATTAGTTATAAAAACTATAGGCTAATATGATCATGTTATAAAGTGATACATGTTGAGGTTAAATTTTCCTATGGTTATTTATGATAATTCACTTATAATTATTTTCACTCATGTTAAATATTTTTATTTTAGTAATGGATTGAACTAGAAGGAACAATGGGTGTGAGGGAAAACATGGATATTACCTCGATGAATAACCCATCGTAATGGGATCTAGAGTGAGAAACCTTGTGATTATTCCAAACCAACTATCAAAAAATATGATTAACAATGTGAACACAGTAAAAGTATCAAATACACAATAGAAGAGAAATATGGAGTGTCATGAAAGATAAAATGATTAATATGATGAAGGAAATAGAAACCAATTTACTATATGTAAAAAATGTTGGAAGAAGCATGGGAAAATTTCCTTAAAGAGATAGGTAAATTCTATAATTTTGGAGATGAAGATTATCAGACTCACAAGTTTAAGGGAAAGAGAGAAGACAAAAAAATAAACTTCTTAAATTATAAGAGATTAAAGAATTATGTGACTCAATTTCCCAATCCATGGTCCAATGAGATAGATAGTCACAAATAGGCACACAAAAAAGGAAAATCTTATGAAACTACTACTAATGAATCAGATAGTGAGTTTTCACTACATATTTTCTAGTCTCCTATGTCATGTAAGTTTTCACCAAATTCTAGATATTATGTTATAAAAACCCTAGTGGTATGATTATTATATAAATAAACCCCCTATTAAAATTATATGTCAAATTATGAATGGGTTATCCCTCTTTATAATGTGTTTATAATAATTTTTCATATAGATAAAGCTCATTACACATCCTAAATAAACCCTTGATCATCTAGAAATGTATGGTCAATTATGAGTTACCTATAAAAATTACTATAAATCAAAATATAATGATGAAATTTATTTAATAGGGGATAATATAACACCCAAATATTTTAATATATCATTAACTTTAAATAATCCAATTTTTATGATAGCTTGATCCACACGTCACATCAAACTTAAATGGAACTACGATATATTTTAATAAGAATATAAATATTAATTATGATCATTAAAACCTATCTATTGAAATATAGGGAGTGTATATGAGTAACCAATTTATAAAATATTTATAGAATTAAAATAAGGACTAATTTTAATATGAATGGAATTCAATTAGTATAACTAAAATAACTAAGAAATCATGTTATGCTTAAAGATATTTTTTCCTAAAATTGATGTTTTATTTCATGAAAATAATTATATTATGGTTATATTATAAAAAGTATATTGATAATATTAATAATATATTACCAATAAATTAATTATTAATTGATTGGAAATAAGAATAAATAATAGATAACATTTTAAAAATCAATTTTCCAATATGAACACTTTTTCAATATATTTTAGGATTTTATTAAAATATTAAATTCTAAAATTTTTGAAATTTATTTTTAAAAAATTAAAAAAAAATTGAGAATAAAATATGAATTTTTGGGGTTTCTCTTATTTAATTGATTTTTAGAAGAATAGTACAAAATATCATTTTTACAAATAACACAACTTTTATAATGTTATTTTAATATGAGTATGAATTTAAAGTTAATGAAACCTTTTTATAACATAAAATATTTATTTTACTTGTAAATTTATAATTTTAAATTTTTTTTTAAATTTACAAACTCATATTTTATATTTTAGAACATTGGTAATATTTTCTCAGAAATTTCTTTAATACATTATATAGTTTAATTTTAAAATTATTTTTTTATCAATTTTATAAAATGATTTAAATTAAATGGATTTAGAATTTAGAATTTTTGGGTAAAAATTATCTAACTATTATTACTTTATTTTTAGGGTTGTAGATTAAGTTATTTAAGGTAAAAACTAGTTACCACAATAAAAGATAAAAGGGTAAAAGTAAAAAATCCAAGTAGTAAAGGGATTTAAACATGTCAATATTTGATTATATAGTGTCTAGATAGACCTTATAACTCATCTAATCAATTATTTCTCATGTTTTTATCCACTTTACATGTTTAACTTATTATCCCTTTATATAAAGTTGAAATATTTACAAAAATGTCATTCTCACCACTTATAAAAGGGGCCTCTCACAATCCTTTCAAGTAACACCTAAAAATTTATTTTATTAATGAAACCCTACCATTATTAATTACCCTAGAATAATATTTAACTCTATTGAGCTTATGTTCACAATGGTTTATCCAAATTCATCTATTTCCAAGGAATCTTCAAAGGAAATCTTAACGTGTTCAATGCGAGTAATTATTTTTACTTAACTTCTCCCATTTATATTTCTATTTTACAATTATAATTTTCAAATACCTATGTAATAAAGTAATTATTGTTTATATAATGAATTTTTTTATATTGTGGTAATAATATTTAATCAAATTTTCTCTTTTATATTAAGAAAAACAAGGTCCTATTTCATGTGTTGTGCGGACTACCACCTCCAAGATAAAACATGATTCATTTTCCTTCACCACCTTAAACGTATGGTCTAAAAATTTAATTTAATAAATAATTATGATATTTATATAATGTTTAATATTATTAAATAATAAATCATATTGCTCCTTTCTCCCATTTTATAGAAAATGAAATCATCAACCATGCATACTTGTGGACTACCAACTTCATGGAACAATTGATTTTCTTTTTTCTTTTCACAACTTACTTACATGGATGGTAATAAGGATTGGATTTAAGGATAAATATGATGTTAATTATATAATAATTTTATTTTTCTTGGGACCAAGTTGGAAAGATTTTTTTGGAAGCTAAAAGGATTTTTTTGAAGGTATTGTCTTTTGTTATCAAGGAAAATAAATCAACTCACTTTGTAAACGATGGTTATTGGACTCACCATCATAATAAAAATATTGGATAAATGATTCTAAAAAATTAAATTCAATTGTGAATAATTTTTCTATAATAAAAGGTTCATCAGGTTCACCTTGGGTCCCGAATGAAAGTTTTAATCAGAATGAGGAATAATATCAGTGTCTGAATAACTCCAATGTAAATATCATGTCACGACCCCCTTCCATCAAAGATGCCCCTCCTGAGCTGGCAATGGTGAAAGGGAGATAATGACCCCCGAGTCCCGCCTCCAGTAGGCCCCAGGGTGGCGACTAGCACCAAGGGTATGAGTTTATTTTTTTTTTCAATCATGGGAGGCATTACCCTTTTTATAGTTAGGATCGGAAATATGACAAGTCAACCACCAAAAAGGAAAAAGATCAAAGGTGCTGAAAAGAAACCCAAACCAGTCCCATATGCATGTATAAATAAACTGAAACAGGTACAAGTACAAATAAGCTCAAAGTACAAGTGAGTACAGTACCAAAACAAAAACAAGAAAACAGCAACTGCACAGCTCCCACTGCCTGACTAGTAGGGTCCCGCACGGCCCTGGTAGTCCTCCTGAAAACCTGAAACAACGTAGGGTGAGCATACAAGTATACTCAGTAGAGAACCTAATGCTCTCATGCACAAGTGGGGAGACACCCTAAGGTCCCGTGAGAAAATAGAAGAACCAGAAACTAACAAGGAAAAACTATCCACCCAGCCTCACTGGTCACACTCACCAAGTAACACAAACAAGTTTAGTATATATATAGAACAAAAGTATTGGGTACCCCGCACCATTTCCCACTTAATTAGATGCTGCTCTTCCTAACGGTAAACGTCCTGACGCTACCACACTCTTCCCGCCCGCACACACCTGGGCCAAACCACGCATCCCGCCCGCACACACCTGGGCCACAACCACTAACCCGCCTGCAGACACCTGGGCCTCATCCCGAAGGTTCTTGGGAATGGTAAGCCTGCCCGAAGAGTCTTGGGCTAAAGGTCACCTCAAGCCATCACAGCCTATGGAAGAAGGAGCAGGAAGGAGCTAGTAACTAAGGGGGAACACCCTCTCCCATAAAATGGGAGTGTTCGGCACTAGGTGCTTGACATGGGTGTGGTGCGAAAAAACACAAAGATACAATTATATATATACATATACCAAACACACAGCCCAACCTATGGCTTCTTAAAAAGAGAAACTGAGCATGTGCCTCGGCACTGCTACCACGAAGCATGCATCAATAACCAAACAATCATCCCCCAACCCCATTTAGGTTTTCATGTTTCATGCAATGGTTTAACAAATTATTACTACTGGGCAACTAACATCCAGACAAAACCTTTCACAAACATATCCCTGCCATCCACAACCAAGGTTAGGTAAAACACAAGCAACCACATGCCATTTCATTTACAAGAGATTATCACAACCATACAACATTCCATCATTCATTTATTTCAAAGTTCCACACATAAAAACCTTTCCACACACAAAAAATTTCCGCATTTGAAAACACCTTTTACTTCAAAACACTTTTCATAATCAAAACACTTTTCATAAATAAATGCATTTTCCACAAAACAACCAAACCACCAACATGTTCATTATTCCAAGTTTGTTCAACCGGGGTGATCACACAAGGTTTTCATTCTCATTTAATCAGCCAGTCTTTACGTGCTTATCCATTTTCCATGTTTTAACAAAACCAACCACAAACAAATTCAGATATCAATTGTGCACGCAAAGGCCACCAACGGCCTTGATTTTCAGTAGGCAAAGGCCTTTCAATCCAAAATCACAATCAGAAGATAATAAAGCTGGAAGGCAATAGAAACAGCACAAAACCCCAAACCCTTCTTTATTCGGTTATTATCTTTATTTAAAGTTCAACTGCATCCCATGGAACAAAAGAAAAATATCCCACCCCGCATGTTTCACCAAAAAGAGAGACGAAGGTAAACCCCTACCTCAAAAGGTCCCGATCACGTCGCTTCCGACGACGTCCTTCGGTGTCCTTCGCCTTCGCCAAACCCGAAAAACTCCTCCTAGGATGGAAGCTGGAGAAGGAAGGTCGGAAGGAAAGGTGACAAGTTCTGGCTTAGAAGCTTCGTCTCATCGCTACGATCCTGTGGCCGCTGACGGATCGTAATTCGGAGCTCGGATAAAGAAGTTAGAGGAGGAATACTTCTCGATCGTCCAAGAGCGTCGTCGTGCGACAAAGAAGCGATCGATATGGAAGATAAAACATGACCCCGTTCTTATATAGGCAACGAATAGGTAAATCCGTATTCAGCGTGCATTAATGAATACATGATGTGACCGTACATACGTTACATGTTTTGATTGGTTAACACACAACACGTCACGCGGTTTCCACGCGTTTTAATAATAATGATAATTCTATCAATATGTGGTGTTTCATTGACCCGAGTCATGAGTCATAAAAGTCGCTCATTAATGGTCTTAAAATGACCGTCATAATTTCAGGGTTACGCTGTCGCTGACGGATCGTCAATCCGATACCGTATGAGGGAGATACGTTGGATACAAGATCCCGTAATAATAACAATATTAAATCTATTAATTCATGAGAGTTTCAGGTACCCAATCCAAAAACCCGAAAAAGACATCCAAAATTGGACTCATAATTTTCGTCTCGTAGTCAGGGTCGCACTGCCACTGACGGTTCGTGAAACCGAGGTCGCACGAAGAAGTTATTGTGAAAAAAGTGTTTTATTATAAAAAAAAAGATATCAATATTTTATTAATTAAATAATTATTTATTTCTCTAACTCCAATCAATCATCATTTGTCATTTTTCAGGCTGGAAATTCATCACCAATTATCTCCTTTACTATTTATTTCACACTTAATTTTATTCCCATTAATATCTTATAACTCCTCCCTCTCTCCAATCTTTATTAATTCTTTCTCCCAAGATTCTCTCCCACAAAAAGTGGCGCCTCTCTCTTATATTTATTTTTCAATAAATTTTATTTTCTCTCTCCAATCTTTATTTTGTTGGTGCACCTCCCCTTTTATTTCATATTATTATATTTTTCATCTTCTCTCTCGTTGTGGCACACCCCAAATTTATTTTAAACCTTTATTTATTTATTTTTACACAATTATCATAACATCTTTAATTTATTCTCATATCTCAAATCTCATTGCATTTAATTCAAAACATAATTATCATTAAATCATTATTACCAGATCTATAAAAAAAACCAACATTATTATTATAATTATTTAGTATAACAATTATAACAAAACCCCAAAAAAAATTTATTAACACGTCACCATTTATTATTATTAATAATTATTATTTTTGATGTTCTCCGCATTGACCACATAAAAAAAAACGTTTTTACAAAGTAATCGACCGGAGAGGTCCAGGCCATTACATATCAATATTCTTAGTTTTTTGGTAAGTTATCATAATTCATAAGTTTTTTGAGAAAATTGTGATGTAAGCCTTATGTAGTAAATGGGGATACCAATTTCTACAAATCATATTAAAGATTAGTTGGAAATAAAGAAGATACTGTAAGGATAGGAAATTGTGATACTTTCCAATATAAGTCATATGATGCTATTATGATCTTAATTGTTCTCACTATAATGAGGAATTCATGATTACAATAATAGGTTTATAGAAAAATAAATTTTGCGAATATAGAGATTTCCTGTCTCATTTATTCGGTATAAGAACACCAGACGCAAAAAATTTTGAAGGATGTGAAGTTTTATTTGAAACATGAGAAGGTGAAGATGTTGGTTTTCAGTTAGAAAAATAAGACACATGATTCAAATATTCAGAAAAATAAGTTGTTTTTTACTATAATCAAAAAAGAAAAGAAGTCGTTGAAGTCAAAACTACTGATAATGGTCCATCAGATGTGGTGTTCCACCAATCATCGGAGTGATGTTTATACTGATCATCAGAAGAAGTGATGGTTGCAAAAGGGAATTAGAGGTAGAAAATTTTGTTTAATAAGATCAGTAAGTGGAGGTTGTTGAGATCAATGAAAAATAATACGTTGTTGGGACCAATGAAAAATGGGGTTAGAGGATGATTAAAAATATAGTCATCCATTTTCATTAGGTTGAATTGTTTTGTATTTCTGTTAATTTGGTCAAGAGTCATCAGACTATATGTGGTGCTGACCATCAGATTGGAGGTGACACTGATATAATCAAGTGACGTAGAGACCGATTCATTAGGCATGACCTGACACCGATGGATTAATCAAACACAGGATCACCAGTCTAAGGAAAAGAAGAAAATAAAAACTATACAAAACAGATAAAAAAGTGATGTCAAGGGAGTCTTAAAGTTTGAAGAGTTTAGCGGAAGTATTTTTCAAAGAAGTATGAAGCCAGTACTGAATCACTATTGAGGAAGTTTAAGTGTGACTATGTTTATGGTATAATGTTTTTAGAGTTTTCTATTTATCAGTTGGTACAGAAAAATGCAATGAAGAATCTTTTTTCATACATAATTTTTTATCGCAATGAAACAATTAGAATGGAAATCAAAATTGAAATGAAGCATTATTATAAAGTTTTAGGCAAACTAAGGTTATAAGAATATTTGAAAAGGTTCTATATGAGTCAAGAAGAGTTAAGAAGCACTTAGTATGTCAAATATGTTTCCATCATATAAGGGGAAATTGAAGTTTTAGGAAAATTGATTAAGTAGGAAAAAATTCAGATTCCCACCTTAACCATTTTTGTGCACCTGTAAAAGGAGGAGAGTACTTTGTACTTTCTAACATAAGGTGGAGAAATAAAAGTTTTAAATATAGAAGAAGTTTCCAATTTGATAATTTCTGATGAAGTTTTCTAGAAATAATAAGAATAAGAAGGAAGATCGTATTCAATGAGTCATTAGATTGGGAAATAAGGCTAAGACTTCTAGACTTGGGTAGAAGACATTTAGAATTGTTTTATTGGTATTCTAATGGAGTTATATTTCCAGAATAAGAAACCGTACTGAGGAATTAGAATGAGAGATCATATTAAGTATCCTTACGAAGTCCAGGTATTTTCTTACCTTCACTTGGGAAGGAATGTGAAGAATTATTTTTAAGTTTATATTTGTGAAAATTTACAAGGATGCATAATAACATGTTTTAAAGAAATTGGTGAATTTTTATTAACTTTTTACACAAATTTTATTACATAATTTTGTTCTACTTGAAGAACATGCACTATTATATTCAACATAGTGCTACACAAGTGTAACAGAATATCATAATTATTGTATCCACACAAAAGTATTTTTTTCTAGTTTATTATGTGGTATTGGATTGTTTCCAAATCCTAACAAGGATGTAGATAATTTTGTTAAGCTATGAACCTTGTAAATACTTATGTTCCTATGGATGTGTGATTGTTTTATTTTCATCAAAGTAATAAATCTTTTACAGGAGGAAAAGGTTATTTCAAAAGTAAGGAAACTTAGAATAAAAATATATCACTAATTCAACCCCTCCCCCTCTCAGTGATACTTTTATCTTGGATGGGTAATAAAAATTGGTATCAAAATAAAGGTTCCCTTAATTTACACTTTGTGAAATTTTTTAAGAGAATTTGTGATAGAGAATATAAATTGTGTGAATAGTAAGGGGATTTCGGTCTTCAATGGTAAGAACTATAATATCTAGAAAGATAAAATGTCATATTATCTTATGTCTCTTGGTAATGATGTTCTCAAAATTTCAATATACATATTTCATTATATTAACAAAAAAATTATTCTTATATATATGGACAAAAAGAATATTGGTAATGATTTAAGAAATGAGAATTATTTAATCTCATCACTTTATTAAAATGAGTTTTTAAGAGTTAATGGTATTTACACTACCAAATGTATCTAAGATAAACTAAATAATATATATGAAGGAAATAAAAAAGTTAGGAAGGAAAATGTACAAATATAGAGATTAAATTATAAAGATCTCAAGATGGGTGAGTATTAATTCATTGGTAACTTCCTTACTAGGGTAAATGACATTTTTAGCACCATTGGATGTCTTAGTAAAAAGTTATAGGATTCTACTTTTGTTTAAAAGATCTTGAGAATAATTCATGATATGTTTTATGCCAATGTTTCCTCATTAGAAGATAGATATCCAGAAACATTATATCAAGATGATTTTAATAGTACTATCATTACTTATGAAATGAGAATGGAGAAAGTTGTGAAGGGAAAAAAGGTGATCGTGAATTGTATTTTAAGGATACCAAGAAAGAAAAATCTTAATAATATTCTTGAAGAAGAAGTTATAGATTCTAATTCCAAAAATTAGGTATATAAAAATCTTGATGAATTTTTATCCTTTTTTTCTAAAAATATATAAAAGTGGTACATGTATATATAAGGGAAAAATTCCCTTGAAATTCATTGAATTTGGATCCATTGAGAACATTGTGGTTAATTTTCCTCTAAGAAAGAATGAAGAGGATAGTGAATAAGATAAAATAAGGCCAATAAGATCCTGGAAGAAATAGGGTGATGAGGCTAAATCTTATTCCAAAGGGAAATATAAAAATTTATCTAAATACAAAAGGAGGAGTTTTTTTATAAAGATGACTATAGTAAATGTGAATATGAAAAGATTACTAAGAATGCTGGATAGAATACTTTCATTGAAACTATGAACAATGAAAATTTCAGAAGCAATAGTTTTTAAGAAGAAGAAATTCAATTATAATTTCATCTAAAATAAGAATTGAAAGAATTTCTGAGAAATATTGGAAGGCTGGAGAAAAAATCAAGAAATTGAGAAATAAAAGTTTCACAATAAACAACCAAGAATGTTTTTCTGATGATAAAGTTAATCTTCTTGAATAGATTTATGATTTGAAGTAATAAATTGAGAAATAGAAGAATTAGAATGAATATATGGAAGTAAGGTTTAAGGAAAAAAGAATAAAAGTTAGAACTTTTCCAATAAAAACGTTTCAATGCTAAGAAAAGGGTTAAAAGTTTCATGAATTTTATCCCCAAAGTTGGAGAAATATCTAGAATGCATAAACCTAAGAAGGATCAAATGTTAACCTCAAAGGTTGATAAGAAAGTTGAAATTATTTATAAGAATAAGAAATCCGAGAAAGTTATGTATGTGGACAAAAACAATAAAGTGGAGAAGTTAAAAGTTTATAAAAATTATGAGTCTAAAAAAATTCAATTACTTCTAGTTCTGGTATAGATGAAAATAAAACCAAGCTAAAAAGGAAGATTTTGGTTGATAACATAATGGTTTGTGGTTAACAAAGTTCTGATAACAAATATAAGAAGGTTACTAAGAAACATGCTCACAACTTTGGGAAATATGGAAGTTTCAGAGGTAAATATTATTTATATGGATTCTGATGGTATTGTGGTGGATTCATACATATAAGAAATATTTTTTTGTTTAATATATAATATTACAACAATTCCAAAAATTATAAAAGGAAAAGTTTGAGGGATATTCAATCCTCTAAAATGAAGAATTCTGAGAATGATGTTTTGAATAAACCTAAGAAGGATGGTGTAAAAGTTGAAAATAGGTTCCAACCTCTAGAAACTATTTGTGAAAAAATGTGAACTACCTAGACATATCACAAGATGTTTTCTTGTTTTGTTACTATCACAAAAAAATATTCTTAACAATTCTCATATGCTGGTTATAAAGAAATATAAAGGGAAATAAAGATCTCCTGTTGTTGAAATTGCTCTCAAAGCTACAATAGGTGAATAAACTTGGATTTTGGATAGTTGGTGTTCCTATTATATTATAAAATACATAATTTTTTTGAATAATGTGAAAGCCTTAAAAGAAGGAATAATTATATTTGGAAATGATGAATCTCTTAAATTCAAAGGTGTTGGATCAACCATCATTGGGGAAGAGAAGTTAAAATATAAGAAAACATTGTTTGTTGATGAGATGAAACATAACCTGATAAGTGTTTCACAACTTTTAAATAAGGGAAACAAAGTCATTTAAAAAAAATATTGTTTTGTTATGAAAAGAGACGAATGTGGAAAGATAGTTACAAGAGTCCAATGTACAAAAGGAAACTTGTTCCAAGTTGGCGAGGTTAAAAAATATTGTTACTTAGGAATAGTGAAATAGAATCATTTATAGAATAAAAGGCTGAGACACTTGTTTCATAGAAACATGATAAAGTTATCAAAATAATATAGTGTTAATTTAATTATTTATATGTCAATAAGAATAGATCATTTTTGCACAATTTTTCATAAAGGGAAAAAGACACTCTATGCATTAAAAATTTAGAATTTCTTTAAAATGACCCCTAGAACTTATTCATTATAATATATGTGGTCCAATGAGAAAATAATAAACTCATTAAGATAAGTAATTCATTACTTACATTGATGACTTTAATCACATTACTTGTGTTCTGTATAAGAAACATAAGTCAGATTCTTTGAAAATATTTAAAAATTTTAGTAGGAAAGATGAGAAGGAATGTGAGTATTCAATGAAGAACTTAAGAATAGACAATGGTGGTGAATGCAAGAATGAATAATTTTAATTTTATATTGAGAAGCATATAATTTTACATGATTTTAGTACACCATATACTCCTCAACAAAATGGTATCGCTGAAAGGAAAAATAGAAGTTTGGTTGAAATGGGGTGAACTATGTTACTTGAACAAGGTCTCTCTCATTACTTTTGGAGGGAATCCATGAGAATTTTTTTATATTAAAAACGTATTTTTCTATAGGTTAAGTTCATATATGACTCCATATGATATATTTTATGAAAAAACTATAATTTTGAAACACTTAAGAGTTTTGAGGAGTCCATGAATCATAAAGAAGAAATGTGGAAACCTTGTAAAATTTGAACAGATTGATGAAGATGGTTTTTTTCTCAAATATTCTCTATAAGGGAGAGAATTTAGATATTTAAAAAAAGAGACAAGAAGAATAGATGACTCTGTTGATGTGAAATTTATTGAAAATACTAAGGAAGATGCTAAGAAAACTCATGCAGATAAGGAATATGAACAAGATGAAAGAGTTTTTTCTAATAATTCTGATAAGGATGAAAATAATTGTAATCCTACTCAAGAATAATAACCAGAATAATCTATTTAAAGTGATGGGGAAGAATATTGAAAATCTTATCCTAGGTTGAGGAAGATAGTGGAATCTCAAAACATAATTGGTTATCAACTTTAAAAGGTTCAAATAAGAAGAATGTCAAAAACTATTCCACATACTTACTTGTATTCAAAAGTTGAGTTGAAAGATTTTAATAAATGTTTTGAGTATCCATAATGGGCTTGATCTATGAATTAATAAATGGATAATATAGAAAAAATTGATACTTGGGAACTCATACCTAAATCAAATGACAAAAATATTATCGGTACAAAGTGGGTTTTTTCCGAACAAGCTAAATGATGATAGTGAATTGATAAGAAAAAAATCAAGATTAGCGTGGAAAGGTTACTCACAGATAGAGGGCATTGATTTTGATGATACTTTATCTTTGGTGGTTAGGTTAGAAACTATTATAATCATTCTTTCAATTGATGAAAAAATAAAGTTACAAAATATTTTATATGGATGTGAATCCCACATTTCTAAAAAGGGATATTGATGAACAATTTTACATTAAAAACCATGTGGATTTGTTGTTAGGAAGGATGAAATTTATGTGTGTAAGTTTAATAAAGCCTTGTATGGGATAAATCAAGAACCGAGGGTATCATATTCCAAATTGGATACCTGGTTAAGAAATATGAGTTTTATGAATGGAAGGGTTGATATAAAACATTACATCAAATAAATTTAGGAGGTTTCCATCATCGTAAATGTTTATGTTGATGACATTATATTTTATGGTAATGATGAAAGAACGTGTAAAATATTTTCTAAAGAGATGAAAAATTTATTGGAGATGTCCATGCTGGGTGAAATGAAACACTTTCTTGGGTTACAAATCTCATAAAAGAAGAAACACATTTTTCATTCACAATAAAATTATGCTAAGGAACTTCTTAAGATGTTTGGAATAGAAAATTTGAAACCAATTTTCACACTAATCTCATTAGGAACCAAGTTTTCTAAATTTGAAGATAGAAAGAAAGTTGACTATAAAGTGTTTTGGAAGTTGATAGGAAGTTTTTCATATATTGATTTCCCTAAGACCTAACATTGTTTATGTTGTTACATTATATGAAATATTTCATAGTGGTCCAAAATAATCACATATATTGGATAGAAAAATAATTCTTATATATATGAAAGGTACAAAATATTCAGAATATGGTATGATAGCTCATAAAGTGTTGACTTGTTTGGGTATTCATATGCTAATTAGGCAAGAAATGTTAGAGATAGAAAGTTCACATCTAGTGGAGTTTTCTTCCTAGAAAATAGTTGTGTTAGTTTAAATATAAATAAAAAAATATAGTAATTCTTAGCATGGATTAATTTGAGTGTATTGTTGCCACTCATGCATCTAACCAACTTATGTGGATGACGAATCAGTTGGAAGACTTACTTTTTGAAGTAAAATCACCCTTTCTCTTGGGTTGTGATAATAAAAGTTCAATTAATCTTACAAGTAATACAGTACAAAATTCTAATTAAAAACATATTTATATCAATTAACACTTAATTAAAGATCATGTGGATAAGAATTAATTGAATCTTGAGTATGTTCCTACATTAGAACAAGTTACTGACATTTTTACAAAACCCTTACAAAAATAATATTTTTATAATATGAGGTTGAACAAGGGCATCCAACCACTTTTACATCATGGTTGAGGTATGTGTTTCTATCCCATAATTATATTTTCTTTGGATAATGTTGTCAAGGGGGTAATTTTTTCATAAATCTACCCATTTATATGTGCTAAACCATTTAAGAAAGAATGTACGTAGGAGGATCTGTGGGTAAGTTGTGAAATCAGCATGTAAATCTGTGAAATATTCTAATATTTTTTTGGAGTGGTTGTGGAAAAATGTTTTTAATAGGAAAATTAAATAAGTAAAGAGAATGTTGTGAAGGAAATTTGGAAATCTGAAGAAGTTTCATGAGTCACTACTTTTGGATAGCATGGTTTTGTTTTCAATGATTCTTGTTTCCTATAAAGAGCTAGCTCATGTAGGATTAAATTTTTTGATAAGTAATCCATTTCTTGAGATTAAAAAGTTTTGTGATTGATGAACCTTAGTTGAAAACAAAATCCAAAGGGGGATTGTTGGGACCATGTTAGTAAGATGTTGTGTTTGGAAGCTAAAAGAAGTTTGTGCTGAAGGTATTTTATTTTTTTGTCAAGGAAAAGAAATAAACTCACTTAGTAAAAGTTAGTTATCAGACTCAACATCATAATCATAATATCAGAAGCACAATTCTTTGGAAATTATATCAGATTGTGAAGAATGTTTCTAGAAGAAAAGGTTCATCAGAATCACCTTGGGTTTTGAATGAAATGTTGAATTGGAATAAGGAATAATATCAGAGTCTGAATGAATCTGATATGAATTTGATGATGCTTCATTGTTCAGTAAGTTCTAATAAATCATAAGTTGTTTAAGAAGCCTGTGATGCAAGACTTATGAAGGAAAGGGGGAGACCAAGTGCTTTTAATAATATTGAAGCTTAGTTGGAAAGAAAGAAGGCGTTGGAAGGATGGGAAGTTATGATACTTTCCACTATAATTCAGATGATTCTATGTTGATCATAATTATTCTCACTATGATGAAAAATTTATTATTACCATAATAGGTTTGTATATGAATAAATCTTATGAAGGAAAAGCTTTCCAGTATCAGTTCAATAGTGTGAGAACATTGAATGAAGAAATGTTTGAAGGCTATGAAGTTTTGTTTGAAACAAGAGAAGATAAAGATGTTGGTTTTCAGTCAGACCAATAAGATAAAAGATTCAAATATTTCAAAAAAGACGTTTGTGTGTAGTGTAATTAGAAAATAAAATAAGTTTCTGAAGTCTAAGAAGCTAATACCAGTCCATCGAACATAGTGTACCACCGATCATCAGAGTGATCCTAATACCAATTATCAGACGAAGTGATTTTTGTAAAAGGGGATCTGAGGAAGAAAAGTTTATTGATGAAGATTATTAAGTGTAGGTTATTGAGACTGACGAGAAATAAGGTTTTTTGTGCTGATGAAAAATGGGATCGAAGACTGATAAATAATATAGTCAACCATTTTCATTAGGTGGAATTGTTTTGTCTTTCTATCAATTGGGTCAGGATTCATAGAACAATATGTGGTGTCGACCATCAAACTAGAGGTGACACTAATCAAATAGAGTGGAGCATAGACCGATTCATCAAGAATGTCCTGACATAGATAGAGTCATCAGACATAATATCATCAGTCTGGGAAAAATAATAAAATAATAACTATATAAAATAGTTACAAAAGTGTTTCCAAGGGATTCTTAAAGTTTAAAGAGTTTAGTGGGAGTGTTTATCAAAGAAGTTTTGAAGCCAATACTGAAGAAATGTCAAGGAAATATATAATTATTTAGAAGTTGAGACTATGTTTATGTAAAAATGTTTTTAGTGTTTTTTTATAAATTGTTAAGGAGAAACATAATGAAGAATCCATTGTCATACATAAGTCTTCATCATAATGAAGAAATTAGAATGACAATCAGAATTAGACTGAAGAATTATTAGAATGTATGAAGTGAACTAAAGTTATGAGAATATTAAATAAGTTTCAATAAGTCACAAGAAGAGTTAAGAAGAACTAAATAACTAAAATATGTTTGCGAAATGTAAGGGGAAATTGAATTTTTGGGAAATTGGATTAAGTGGGAAAACTTTTCAGATTCCCACCTAAACCATTTTGGAACACCTATAAAAGGAGGAGAGTACTTTTTTACTTTCTCAGACTTGTACTATTCACATGTGAAGAGAGAAAGTAGTGCATTGAAAGTTTTTAGAGAGAATAAGTTTCTAGTTTGAGCATTCCTTAGGAAGTTTTCCAAAAAGAAGAAAAATAATAATGAAAATCATATTTAGTTAGTCATCATATCAAGAAATCAGATTGAAATTTATAGACTAGGGTAGAAGCAGTTCAAAATTGTTTTAGCTGTATTATGATAGAGTTATATTTCTAGAAAAATTAATTATACTGAGGAATTAGATTGGGAAATTGGACTAGGTATCATTATGATGTCTAGGGAAGTTCTTACCTACTGCTGGGTAAGAAAGTGAAGAATTTTTCAGAGGTTTATATTTGTTAAGGTTGATAAGGAAACACAAAAACATGTTTTGAAGTAACTGGAGAAATTTTCTTAAATTTTTACAAAAAATTTATTACATAATTTTATACTACTTGAAGCACATACACTATTGTATTGAACACGGTTCTACACAAGTGTCAGGGAATATCTTTCTTATTGTATTGACACAAAGGGATTATTTTCTAGTGGATTGTGTGGTATTTGATTGTTTCCAAACCACACCAAGGATGTAGATACTCTTTTTGTGTAGTGAACCTTTTAAATATATGTACTCCTATGGATGTGTGATTGTTTTTTTCAGCAAAGTGATAAATATTTAACAAGAGGTGAAAGTTATTTCAAAAGGAAATAAACTTAAAAGAAAAATATATCACTGATTTACCCCCTCCTCTTAGTGATATTTAGATCCTATCTAGTTAATAACAATGTTATGAAAATTTGGAGATAATATTAATGATATTATTAACAAATGATTATCATTAGTTCAATAATTTAAAATTAGTGAACTAAAAGGAAAATGATCTCTTTTTCTTAAGTAATGATTTTATATAGATTATATTTTCATTATAATTATTTAAAATTTTTATTTATCACACTAATAAGCACAAAATTAGTGAATTATGCTTTATTTATAATAATATTACTACTAAAACACCTCATAATCATCCATTTATCACAGTAGGTTCATTTTTGGGTTGATTTAATCACCTACTTGAATAATGTTATGAATTTATATCATAATTGAATATGAGAAGTTATTTAGTAATATAATATGTCATAAATATGTAAATTATTTTTTGTTTTTGGTTCTGGTATGGTGATATCAACATTTAAATCATCAATTAAGAAAACACCTTTTGTTTGTTAAGAATCACCAAAACTTAATCATCTTCAGTTTTGTCTTTGTGGTTTGAAACCAAAACTACCATGGAATGAAATTTTAGATTTATAAACCATAATGTATCATCTATTATTGAAACTTATGTGATCTAATAATTATTTAATTTAGAAAAATAATATATTCCAACACCTCTTTTAGAAAACTAGTTCGAAGTGATAAACATTACTTACACCAGGTGTTGAAAATAACTAAAAACTAACTAATATATATATATATATATGTGTGTGTGTGTGTATATAATGACTAAAAATGATGAGTATAAATGGTTATAGTTATGAATAAGGTTATTGTTTATTTATTTAATAAACTTATCTTAATTATTCAGGACCGAGGTAAGGGTTTCATCTCCAATTCCTCTCTTTGAAACATGTTTGGTATTATGCACCTAATTTCATTTTTATTGTGTATATACTTAATATATGAGATATAATATCATTAATTATATTTCAATCATGGTATTTTAAGTTCAATTAAAATTCCCCTCTTTCATATATTTTAAATTAAAGAGTTACTCATGCCACAAGGGTTTGCTTAGTCTCAATTTTGATTCTTTGAGACATGAAACATGTTATGTACCATGTTTCCTTTGTAGAGTGTTCTATTGATTTATTATAACATGACTGTTCTCTATATTATTTCCATGTAATTCATGGGTTAAAATAATCCAAATCAAGTTCTTTACTTCAAATGTCTTTGGACTTTTGTGTTACCCCAGGCGTAAGCATTTTTTATAACTGAGTATTTGTTTATTGATTTATGATCGTTTAGTGGAAATTATTTAATATAAGTTGGGTTAATTACACCCTTTTATTATATTATGTGTTATTATATCATTTTATTCATTTTTCCACATAAAATCATTTTCAAATATTTCATTCTTTATGGATTATGTTCCCCTTCAGGGATATTTATAACTTAAATATTTTTTCTTTATGTTATAATGCTTCATCTTGAACATTGATTTTACATTATTGGGTTATACTGTAATTTTATTTATTATATGGTATTTTATAATCCTATTTTATAAAATGAATTTTTAATACAAAATAATGTGTTGTTACTCTTCTTAGAATGTGAGTTTTAAACAAAGGTATTTTGAATATAATAAAAAAGGGCTTTCCTTTCACTTTCACATGTTTTTTCTTACTCTCCTCATTTATCCAAGATATAATTTAGTTTTTTTCAAGTATCCATTATTGGATATTATTTTTAGAATTAATATTTTTCAAATTCTTTCATTTCACCTTTTCAAAAGTTACCCTTTGAAAGCAACATGTAAATTTCTATTTTAGGTCGATGTTAAAAATGTTTTCTAAAAGATCGTTGAAGTTTTTTATTTTATTTACATTATCATTTTCAAAAGTATTTTTTCCTAATGGGTTTATGTTTCATGATTTATCCTATAATATATATATATATATATGTATATATATATATATATTATCATTTGGGTGAATTTAACTCACAATATTAAACAATTATATCCTTGATCCCTTCTTTTGTGATACCATTCAAAGCATTCTTTTTGTGAGGGTTTTTTTCATTAGTGCCAAAACCATCATATGTTTCCTTTGCTTTACTAGAGATATGTTTTTTTCAACCATAAAATTTATTTCTATGGATATATTTTGACTATTTTATTCCAGTATTAATGTATCCATATACTCATTACTCTATATGGTGTGAAAATCATATTTTACATAATTTAGATCGGATAATGTTCACCTAGAAATTATGTTATTCTATAACATGGTAAAATTTATTGGTATTTCATATGTTTTTATTTAAATATTAATGATTATTGGAAATTTTAATAAGTATTATTTGACCATAAAACTTCTTTATCTGGATGGGTTATGAGGACATGGGAAAAAGTATTGAAATTCGTGATAATTATGAACTATGTTGATTATGTATTTGATTTTCCTTTTTCTAATTATATGTATAAACAAGTTTTATTTAGTAATAGGTTACTTAAGTAATGGTATGAAAGGTCTTGATGACTCTTATGGTGAATGGATTGGACATAATTAGGTGTGTGTGGGGGCAAGAAATATATATCCCCTTGATGCATCAATATGTATCATGAGACAAAACAGGTTTAGGTATTTGGTTTATTCCAACCCAATTTAGTAAGATGTCTTGATTTTAGTATATATGGAAATTAAATGTCTTGGAACAAGGCCTTGAAAATAGAATTTTGATGTTCGATATTATTTATTCCATTAGTATGAGATCGGTATTATTAATATCCATGTTTTTATTTATTATCATAGATATATAATGATCACATTATTAAGTTGATTATGGATTCATGTTGTTTGCCTATTACTATCATAATATTTATTCCATATTTTCCATGATTTCTTATATACTAATTCTTTGATCTCAACCCTTTATTATGTTTACATTCCCTGAGTTATGAAGAAAATTAGTACACATGACATGTTTAGAAGGATAACATGTGTGGAAGAATTTATGGAAGATGTTTAAGACTTATCATAAATTAAGTAGTTTCTTATATATAATATAAAAAAATGTCCATTAGCTGAGAAATACATTTGATTTATTAGTTTATGATATATCCTAATTCTATAAATATATAAAGCAGAAACTATCCTCCGAATTCAAGAGATTCAATAATCATTATTGATTTCGTAATTATGGATGGTTATATCTATGATTTTGTAGCTGGTATCAAAGTGAGTTTATAAAGTATGTGTTTATGAAATCTGATCTGGGAGTATATTTCTTGAGTATCACATAATTTTTATCATTAAAATTGATTACTAAGGTTAAAAATTAATTACCAAGGTAAAAGTAAACTAGGGTAAAATTTAAAAAGTTAAAATAAAAATCAATAAAACACTCAAGGTTGTCTCCAAAATTATTGGTTGATGTGAATTTAAACCCACACTCATTTTACCTTCTATTTTTTCTATTTTTCCCATTAACCCTTTAATAGTAACTTTACATTATTGAAAATTTAATGGTTACTTACAAAACTAACATTATCTTCACTTATAAAAAGGTAACACTTCCACCAATTCAGGAATCACATATAATTAAAATTTATTGTTAAAAATATTCCACTTTTCTCCTCTTAAAACCCTCTCTCACATCCATAAGATTATATTTAACTTTATTTTTATTAAGGCTTTCATTTCCAAGGAGTTTTCCAAGAGAAAAATGATGCTTTCAACATGAGTATTAATTTATCTTAGTCTTTTATTTTACTCTAATACTTCCTAAATAATCCCAAAATTTATTAATATAATGAATCAAAACTATTGGTATGATTAAATTTCAATTTATTAATTTAAAAATAATTAATATATCATTTCCATAAACTAAGACAAAAATAACATTAATCTTGTGTGTGTGTGGACTATCCCCTCCATAAAGAAATGTTGGGTATTTTTCATCAATGGATCTTATGGATAGTAAAAGGATGGATTTTATGACTTATAAATTTTTTATGCCTAATTTGTAACTCTGAAATTATAATTTATCATATACCACCTTTCTATCTAATTTTTGAGAAATTGGATCATTAATCATGCGTACGTGTGGACTACCACCTCTATGGAATAATACATTTTTTTTCACTGCCAAAATCATGGGTAATTTTATTTTATATTTTCTGATTATTTATGATATATATATAATTAATATATATCATGAATATATTTCTTAATAAATAACACAAAATTAATAATCTTTATAAGGTGATCCATCGATATTGAAAAATAACTCCGAATGAGTTCATCACTATTTTTATCTTCATGAAAAGAAAGTAAAACTCCCTTGTAATAAGAATTATAAAATTATAGTTTTTTTAAATCATAAATTATAGTTCCTTTAATGGTTTTTAAATGATTATATTTAGGATAAAAAAAGAAGATAACCACCACTTTTACAAATTTAGTTCAAAATGGTCAATATTATTAACACCTAACGTTGAAAAAATATTATAACAATCAATTATATGATGATAATTATTATTAATAAAGATTATAAATGGAAATGTATATTAATGAGTTTATGAAATAGGTAATTAATATTTTTATCTTCATGATACAAGATGTTAAAGTACTTATATGGCAATCAAGGGTAAAGGTAAGGAACATGATAAATCAAACTTGTTCCTTTGAGTGGTATTCTTTTTTATTGTTCTCATTTCCTATATGTTCGCTAAATTTTACATTTTAAATGATTTTATCTTTTTATTTTTTGGTAAAAATATTTTTTGATCCAAATCCATTTTCAAGAATGTTTTTATTTTCACTTATTTTTCTTAAAAAATCAAAGGATACTTTTTAAAAATAGACTCATAACTATGAATTTTACAACAATGAATAAAAAATGTTTTGAAAAAGATATTTTCATGATTTGGTTTTCATTATATTAAAATATTCTATCTTCAAAAGATTTATTTTTGATGTTTTTCCACATATTTTATTTATTTTTGTGATTATTTTGGGTGACCAAGTTTTTGGTGTCAAATGATTTAATTCATGATGTTATTTTATACCATTTGGATGTTTTATGAAACCCATTTTATTTACATGGCTTCTTTATCATAAGTGAATGATTTCCATTTGTATGTTTTATGAAACCCATTTTTTCCATGGGTTCGTTATGATGTGAAAAGTGAATGATTTTTAAGTGGAACATGTAAGTATGGATGAATGACAAGCAAGGTCTTATATCACCCTCTAATGCATTGGTTAAGACTTTATATCTCATGAGAGGGGTATTAGTGAGTACATATTAGTTTTTTATAAGAATTATCACTGATGGTGTGGCTCATAAAAGTAATATATCCCTATGCTAATGTTTGTTCCATAATTAAGGGATGCTATTCATTATGATCTTATGCCCATGTGATTCAAGGTTTATGTTAAATTCTTATAATACATGTTATAGACATTATGTTTCCATGTTGATATTTTATAGATTTAATTTATTATTATATATACTTTGAATTTAAATTTTATTTATGGTTATCACTCATAAAGTTATTATTTTTACTTATTCTTATGAACGCAAAATTTATGAAATGTTTATTCACCCTTTATTGAGTGTTTGAGCTTACCAATTTCTTATATTTTTATTCTTAAGGTTATGAGGATTCATATTAATAATAATATGTATAAAATAGAATCAAGTATAGTTTATTTATGGATAAATGATCATGAATTTTTGAAAATAATCTTATTATGTAGTGAGCCTCCAAAGACATCGAACCTATCAGTCCTTAGGATATTTTTTTTTGAAATGTAAGTATTTTAAAAAATGCAAAGGATTTAAAGTAATGGTATTTTTAGCCTGGGTATCTATTATAAAAAAATAATAAAATCAGTTATATATTTTAATAAGGTTATGAAATGAGTCATTAAGTTATTTATGTTTATTATATAAAAGGCTAAAGAAATTTTGTGGATTTTGAGAATTAAGGTATGGGTTTCCATCTCAATTTCCATTCCTAGAGGCATGTTTTCAATATTAGAACCTATTATTATTTTATATGGTGTACCTAACACCCCATTAGATTGTATTATAATAATTATTATTTATTTCATGGGATTTATAATGCTTTTCATGAATCTCTCATTCCAATTCTTTTGATCCGGATGTTACCAAATTTGTAAGGGATTTATTGTCTCAATTTTTGATCTTTGAGAATTATATCATATCTACCACTTGTTTTATTTTTTGTTTTGTATATACATATATATGGTTTTTATCATACTTTCATGAAATTAAAGGGGTTTATAAATCCATTTTAATTACTCTTTTTAAGGTAGTTTAATTCAAGTGTTACTAAATTTATAAAGTTTTTTCATAACTAAATCTATAAATATTTTTTTATGAAATTATACCCCATTTTTCATAAATAAATTTCCTTTATGTTTATTTATAATTATTTCTCTTAAATTCACTTTCGAAGTATTATTAATTCAATGATTGTGACATTCTTAAGAGATTTTATTAACTGAAACTCTATTTATGGGTTATAATGTTACTTCTTAAAATTCATTCTTCTAAGACATTGATATTCTTTAATTTATAGTTTCATATGATATTACCTCTTCTACCATTGAGGAAAGTGAAATTTGTAATTTAAATCCTCTTCCTTAGTGAATTTATTTCTCATAAATGTATAACATTGTTAAGAATAATTATTATTCATTCTGAAGGTTATTTTTATTCCATGTCCATATTTTCTCTTCTCACCAAGGTTCTCATTTATATTGGAAACCCTAAATATGTGTTATGTCATGTGACCTTCATATTGTTTCACTCTTTTAAAGAAAAAGTTTTATTATCTTTTTTATGATGTGGATTTCAACAAATTCATTTTAAAATACTAAAATATTTTCATTTCATGTTAATATTTTTATCTTCCTCTCCAAATTTCCTTGGTATAACCTTTATGTATTTTTCAAGGACCCATTATTGAATATTATATTTAAATATATATTTTTTCAAAAGTTTCTACTCTACCTTTTCAAAATTTAATTTTGAAAGTAACCTGAAACTTCCACTTTTATGGCATTGTTAATTTTTTTTAAAAAAACACTTTTACAATTTCAATTCCATATTCTTATTATATTAAAATTAGTTTTACCTCCTTAGGAGTTATGTTTAATGTATTACCTCCTAAATACTCTCATACTAGCTTCTTTTGGGGTATTAAGTGCATGGAATCAAATAATCTAATTCTAGATCCCTTCTTACGTGAAACTGTTCGAAGTGTTATTCATAGGAAGGTATTGTTCATCTATGTCAACATACTTTAATGTTATTATGTTAAACATGTGATATTACTTAATAATAACATATACCTTATTCATATATATGTATTATCATTATCTTATCCTGTTTATTTATTGGGGAAAGTATTGGCATCCCATATTCTAGTTTTTCAATATAGATGTATATTGATTAC
Organism: Viscum album; assembly: GCA_963277665.1. Lineage (NCBI taxonomy): Eukaryota > Viridiplantae > Streptophyta > Magnoliopsida > Santalales > Viscaceae > Viscum > Viscum album. The sequence continues at coordinate 1,787,108,965 of OY728126.1, read as the reverse complement.
CAAGGAAATTTAAATATCTATTGTTTAACCATCCATCTTCTTTTTATAGATGTATTATGATCATGTTATCCAATTTATTAATTAGGTAAATTATTAACATATTCTTTTCTAGTTTTTCAATATATATGTCTTTTGATTACTAATGAAATCTGATTATACATTTTATTATTATTCATTTCATTTATATAGTGAATACATTGGACTTAATAAGTAATAGGTGGAACCAAAAATTATATAGCCTCTAAATACATTGGTAGGTATCATGAGACAAACTATTCAATTTATTTTTAGTATATCTTACCTATTTATGTATGATTTCTTGGCATAGGTCCTTGACAGTAAGATTATGATGTCTAACATTATGCATTTTATCACCATGAAACCAGTTATTTCTATACATGTGATTGTTTATATTATTATTTCATCCATGAATATTTTCCCATTTCATTATATTATTTATATGATGTATTTTGTTATTATTTATCTTTTCCATATTATTCATGCCTTAGTTATTTAATGTTATCTTTTTTCGTATGTTTTCCATTACCGAGCATTAGATCTCCCCACTTTATTTTGTTTCTTATCCCCTTAGTACCTAGAAGTTATCTTTGAATATTTTCTAGGTTATTCTTGAAGAAATTATAAAATAATTAGTAGAATTTATTTTTTATTTCATGTTTTTAAATTTAATGTGAGAGTCATGTATATATCTAGTCTCCCAAGATTGATAAACTGTGTGATCCTCTTTGATGTTATCCCTTATATCTTGTAACAATGTGAGGTAGTAACCACCAAATTCAGATTTATGGAGTCAAGTAATTACCGAGGTGACCATAACCATTAGGTGACTTATTCTTGGAATTTTATTTGTGTTACACTAGTAGGCTAATCCTAATAGTTATAATACCCAACGAATAGAGTTTAGTGAATATATATAATTGATTTGGATAAAGATTTTTTCCACTCATCTATCCAAGAATCATATATGATATGGTTGAAAAAAATTTGTTTTGCACTAGATATAGTCATTGGTTATTTACATGTTACTCTATAGAAGTTATAGTGAAATATGGATATTGGATCTCTACATATATATGTTTTATGAGGTTATCATTTTTAGTGGGATTACTTTCATTAAAAGTCCTTGATGAAAATATATAATACTTGATACTCACCCATAGATGTGTCTCTATTATAGGTTTTGGCTTACTTCATGATAATCATATTGATATCTATTATAGGTATGACCTAGAGAACAATTAGAGATTGGTGTATAGGGTTGAGAAGTGTTCCCAAGGAGAAACATTCTAATCATATGAATATGAATTTTATAGAGATCAATTACACAAACATTGATTCATGGTTATTAGATATCATGTGTGAATCAAACATTTATACTGATAAACACATACTCAGATAGAGGATGGATTTTATTTACGGTGAAGTGTATTTTAATGATGGTAATGGAGAGAGAGTTTTTACATTATAATTAAACACTTATAGTCTTATTTTACCAAGTGGATTAATTTTATAATTGAAGAACTATTATTATGTTTCTACCATAAATAAAACTTTTTATTTCTATCTCCTGTTCAAAAAATAATGTATTCTCATTCACTATTAAAAACAAGAGTTTCTCTATATATATGAATGATATGTTTTATGGAATTTATATTGTGATAAATTTTTTATACATTCTGGATATATATAATCCTTTTTATAACATTTTAAATACGATGTTCAGGGTTGATTTTAATCCCACCTATCTTTGGTATTGTCACCTTGGTCATATAAATAGTAAATATATCTAAAGACTCTATAGATATGAATTAATAGAACTATTTGATTATGAATTTTTTGAAAATTATGGATATTGTTTATTATAAAAAATCACCAAATATCCTTTGCGTAAAAGGATAAAGGGATAGTGGAATATTGGATATCATAGATAATGTTGCATGTGGAACAATGAGTTATCAATAAAGTGGTTCTTTTATGTACTTTGTTACGTTTATTGATGACTTTAATCTATTTGGATATGTGATTTTGTTGAAGAATAAGTATACAACTTTTGAAAAGTTAAAAGAGTTTTAGAATTAAGTATGGAATCAACTGGGAATTTTTTTTAAGATCCTTCAATCAGATTTGGGTGTTGAATACTTGATCTAGAGATTCATTGATCATATAAGGGATTGTGGAATTGGTTTAAAACTCAATTTCCCTAGAACACCACAATATAATTATGTATCTAAGAGGATAAATCATACAATTTTTAACATTGTTAAATCAATAATGAGTCATCATGAACTTCTAATTTAGTTATGGGGTTATGATCTAGAGACTATTGCGTATTTACTAAAATGCGTTCCATATAAAATAATCTTAAAGACACCACATGTGATATGAAATGGGAAACATTCCAATGAGTCTTTTATTAGGATTTTGGGTTCTAAATCATATGTTATACATTTTAATTCTAATAAATACAACCCTAAATCAGAGAAATGCTTATTTGTTTCTTATCCCAAATAGATTATGAGATATTATTTCTATAATATTAATGAAAAGAACATATTATTGGCTTGAAATAGTGTTTTACTTGAGAAGGAACAAATAAGTCAAGGATTCAGTGGGAGTAATATTGAACTTGGAGTAGTTCAAGAAAAAAATAGGAAAACTTCTTGATATGGAGGTTGAGAAAATTCTATAAAGAGTTGGGGAAGAAGAACCAACTCAAGATACATGATAACCATAATGGTTTGGTAAGATTCATCAAGAGATAATGATATTTATATTAATAATATATAATTAATATAATTTAATGTTCATAACAAAGGAACCTAGTTCCTCCTGAGCCCATAGAGAGTTATGATTCTAAGAAATGGGTAGAATCCATGGAATCTAAAATGGAATCTATGTAAAATAACCAAGTTTGTAACTTGGTAGACGCACCTAAAAAGGAGAGACACATATTTTGTAAGTGTATTTTCTATAATAAAACTAACATGGATGGTAGAGTTTCTAGCTAAGAAGAATTCCTAGTGAAAAAAAGTTATAAAAAAATTCATGGTATTGACTATAAATATATTTTTTCACCTATTGTGATGTTAAATTTTATTTGGATATTTCTTGTGATAGAAACTTATTTTGATTATGAGATATATCCAATGGATATCAAAACTAATTTCCTTAACAATAATTTATCCAAGGAAATGTATATGATATATACCAAAGTTTTTGATGAGATAATGAGATTTCTAAGGTGTGTTAGCTGTAACAGTACATTTATGGATTAAAGCAATCTTCTCGAAGTTATAATGTCTTTTTTATGATGCAATCAAAGAGTTTGGTTTTATAAAGAACTTGGATTATTATTTTTTATATAGGAATAATAGTGAGTGTATTTTAGTATTTATGATATTGTATGTGGATGACATATTTCTTATCAGAAATGATATACCAACCCATCATTTTATAACTATGTGACTCGATAAATGTTTCTTGATGAAAGACATGGGTGAATTTTCCTACATACTGGGTATGAAGATCTATAGAGATAGATATAATAGGATTATTATACTCAATTAATACACCTATATTGTTAAAGTTTTAAATAAGTTTAGGATGGAGAACTCCATGAATGGATCTTTACTAGTGTTACATGTAAAAAATCTTAGAATGATTTAAGATCCTTATAAAGAGTTAGAAAGGATGGATATATTTACCTACGCCTCTAACATGGGATCTATCATGTATTACATGTTGTTTACTTTACCAAAGTTTTCCTACTATTTAAGAATTACTTCTATATAAAAATAAAATCCTTGAGAGAGTCACTAGATAACTATAAATAAAATATTTTTGTACATGAGAAGGACTAAAGATGTGTTATTAATATTTGGGGGAAAGGATGAGCTTCGTGTAAAGGGTTATATAGATACAAGTTTCCAATCTGATAGAGATAATATTAAATATCAATCTAATTTTGTGTTTAACATGGATTGTGGAGGTATTAATTAGAAGAGTTCCAAACAAGACACTATATAAAAATTAATAAAAGAGGTTGAGTACATTGTTACATCAGATGTTATAAAGGAAGTTATTTATTTTATGAAGTTAATCTCTAAACTATAGGTGGTTCCTATAATTGAGGGAGAAATTTAACTTTACTATGAAAAAATGGATCCATTTTTCTATAAAAGGGACCCAACTCTCACCAAAGTATGAAACATATCCTTCATAAATACCATCTCATATGAGAGATCATTGATAGGGTCAATGTTAAGATCTATTGGGTGGCTACATATGATGATGTAGTAGATCTATTGAAGAAATCATTACTTGAATAATGTAGTATGTTAGACACATTAGAGATTGGTTGTAATTGTTATAAATGTGTCATGGTTTTATAATAAAGGAAATATCTATTTATCATTCATTCATGTGTGATGTAATTTACTTTACATGAATAATATAATGATAATATATCATCAAAGTGTGACTTTGAGTTATCCCTAATCAATGATCATCATAGAGTATAATGGATAGTGATGATATGTTAAGGTTAGAATGAATATAATCATGTACAAATTATAAAGGTTTTTATATAAGGTATGAATAATATATTTATGAGGTAGTAAGTAGTGACTTATTACTTATAATGACCCACCAAAGTATATGTCATGGAATTTCATACAATCATTGATATACTTAGGGGTGTATATTTATTATAAATCCCCATTACCTAAGATTTCCTAGATACCTATCATGAGAAACTTCAATCTTTGATACCTTTATTACGCAAGTCTAAAGTGACTTAGCTAATCAAGGGGTGGTTGGGTATGTTTTTTATAACATTTTTAGATAGAAGGAAACCAAGACGAGGGTCTTTTTACTTGTATGATGAGTAAATACATATATCCATTGATTAAATTAGACATATGAAGTGCATGGTCATGCTTAGTTGAGTCACATATGATGTGTTTAGTTACTTGGATGTGGGACATGTTATGTGCTCATTCGCTTGATGAATGACATCTGATATATTCAATGAATTGGTTAGTATTTTTCAGAGAATAAAAAAAGCATGAGATGAACTATACTATATTGAAATATTTTTATGTCTAGTGATCATTTGATGTTGTGGGAAAAGGAATTATATAGGTATATATATGAAGTATATGGAACATCTTATGGTGGACATGATTTTATAGATATATGAGTATGTTTGATGGAGATCAAACCATATCCCTTAGTAGCTTGAGTAGTACGACCAAGAGAAATCCATTTTATAAAAGCAAGTAAATTCCAACATAAAACCAAAATTTTATGTGTATCAAAAACTCAAAAAATTCCTTTAAAATTCCATTCAATTAATGGAAATATTACTTTTAAATTCATGATCAAAACCAATAACTTTTCTTTCATTTTTCAAAAACATTTACAAATACCATTTAGAAAACAACATCAATTTACATTCAAAGAAGCATACCCTCTAAAAAAATTAAAAAAAAATTGAAAATGAACTAAACCATTACCGAAGAATATCATAAACATGAGCAGGAACTAAGACATCATTGTAGAGAAATAAATCCATCCAAGAACTGGTTCCACACTACCAAACAAGAACTAGGGGATACAAAGAAACAAGGAAATGGATCCCATGAATAATTCTCAATTATAAATAATAATCATGGGAAACACCCTGGAATCTAACATGAACAATATAGGAACTCGCACATTGGATCACTCACTGATACCCTATATGAAACTAGAACATCCCTCTCAGCTTCCCTTCTAGTTTCACTATGTACTATATAAAACCCCTAAAAGGGTGAAACTTTCCAAGAGAACTAAATAACTTGTTAATGCTATGATAGTGTTACATTAATCCTAACCTTATATTTAGAAATCTAGTATTCCCATGATAATCAATGGAGGGAATCAAATAATTGAACACGAGTTTATCAGAAAAATATATAATAATGAATTTAAAATAAACCTCATCTCACCTCGAACACCCTCTCAAGAAAAAACCCCCTTTCACATCATTCATAAATAAATAATATAAAACACCCCCACATGGTCTTAATTTACATTATCTTAATAAATAAAAGGGGAAAAATTGAGGGTCTCACATTATTTTGAAGAACTCTTTTGTAAAGATCCAAATGGTCCTTCGAAAATAATCTATGAATGCTAAGAAATTTGACACCATTTAAAATCACACTTTAAATAAACCTTTAAATATGAATCATGAAACATTTATTGAAATAAATTTGGATTTTTTTTCTTATAACCCAATTTTGAAATAATAAAAAAGTCCAACAAGTTTATAACACCTTAACATAGTCCAAACATGACTCATTTATCAAACAATCCATTAAAAAACCTTAAAATATTTACTTAAAAACCAACCGGTGTTGATAACGTCTTTAAAATTTCAAACTAGTGTTAAATGATCCTTTTAAATCTTACACTTAATTTACAAGGTCGTCTCATGAATTTTACAAATTCTTAGCATGAAATAAAATATTTTCAAAACAATACTAGTTAATCCATTGAAAATCCATCCATGCTAAGTAAATAAATCATATAAAACCCATTTTGAACCCCTCACGGGTAATACATATAGGTATAATTTGGAAAGAAATTCATTTTAAAACATCCAATAATCTTATGGAATATAATATAAAGGAACAACATAGAAACACTTACCTCCTTCATGTGGAAACACATCACATCACGCCGCCTTCAATGACAGAATCCCAACTGAGTAAGGAAATGAATTCTCTAAACCCTAAACACAAAATACCACTAATTAAATTCATTAAAACCATAAACCCAACCCACAAAATTTTTAGGGTTCATGGGAGAAATAAAATTTAGAGTAAAGGATGAAGGGAGAATAGAGGAAGATAAAAATGGATAGTAACTTAAAATTTTGATTGAAACCAAAGGAAATGAGTCTTGAAATAAAGGTATAAGGGAGGGAAGGAGATGCCTCTACATTCACATGGATGATTGAACAAGATGAGAACAAAAGGGATTCCATGGAACTTAAATTTTAAGAGTGGTAAATATAGAATCTCTCATTTTAAAGAAACTAGAATGTTGTATAGTTAGGTCACAAAAAAACAAACCATGAAAAAACCAAAAATTGTATACTACATCATGAAAGGCCATCAAAATAGTTTGTCCACATAGTTTCCACTAAATATGAATAAACCATTTGAGTCACCCCTAAACACCAAACTAAGCTACACAATTACCTAGATACTCTGAATAACCAAGAGAATCATGAAAAAATATACCAGAGTCTATCTACACTTCATTGCATGGTTTCCTCTAAAAGCCACATGGTTTTAGAAAACCATGTGGCAACCTTGAAACAAAAGAAAATTTATTTAAAATTACAAATTTTAAATCCAATACTCTCAAAAATTAAAATACCCCAAAATAATAAAAAATATTCAATAATAGTGATACATGAGGTGTTATAAAATGAGAGATTGTTGGATGGGCACTTAAATAAGGTATATCATATATTAAGATACACCTATATCATAAGATATAAAGTTCATAAGATGCATATCATAGAATATGATATATATGAATCATATGAAATGTGTTAGGGCTTTATGATTATATACATAAAGTGTATTCATATTCCACCTTCTTCCCACAAATTTTCCTCAGTTTCTAATCTATTATGAATGGATTGAACATGGGTTTTATATTCATTTAATGGGTTCAATGAATTTTATAAGGGAATTAATGTGATATAAAACATCCAATATGTTGCATATGTTCAATTCATTTCATTAAAAGGATAGATTCAAGCATGGCCTATAGAATGGAATGAGTTCCCTCATTAGGGGTGGTGGGGATCATCAATTTTTGGATTTTTTTGATACCCACTTCTCCTAATATTCCAATAATCTTTTATAGTGAAGGTTCTATCAACCCTTTAGTGTTTAGATAATCCTAAAGTTATGATTTGGGATTCATTTTCTAGTTTAATACCTTATATGTAGGAAGATTATTATTTTTTCTCCTATTATAATCATTAAACTCCAAGGATATGGATACCACTGCTTGTGATTTATAGGTACATGTTTCTTTGTTATTCCAAACAAGTTGATCTTTGAAGATATATCAAGAAATTACATGGGTTACTTCTACCACTAAAGATCATAGTATGATCCACTAAAACCCATCAAAGATTAAGTATTCATGTGAACCAGATTTCCCATGTAGTGTGTGAGAAATATATCTCATTAGGGTCTCAACAAGTTACCCTAATAGAAACTATTATATCCATGTGTATGCATGGGGAAAATAAATAACAAAAAAATAAACATTCATATAGGGTCATAATTTGTTAACCAAGCCACCACAACACCCGACCATGCCTAATTTTACCTATGCTAGAAATCTACCCTATGGTACCACCACATGCAAAAATTTTGGGTCATCATGTGAAAACTAGTCCACCATGACTCCATAAAATAACCAATTCATCCATTTATAGAATTTTTCCACCTCATTCCATAAGTATCATCCCATACCTATTGGTGTAGGGTAGAGCATAATACCATTACTCAATCTTTACACTCATTATCGGGGTAGGGTCCATGCTAAGTACTGTAGTCTATTCCCCTTGAAGGCTAAAAAATATAGTACCTTTGAAAATGCCCCTCAGGGAAGAACACATAATATAATACCCTACCCATTCCCTCTCAAGGAAGGGAACATAGAAAGTATCATGGCCACTCCTCATAGGAAAGGATACACTAAAAATACCATGCTCAATCCCCATAGGGAATACCATATTGAAAATACCCTAGCCAGTGCCTACATGGAAGAATGCACTAAAAAGTACCCAACCCATTCCCTATCAGGGAATGGGTGCACCTAATAGAACCTTGGTCATCCCTACTCTCTCAGGAGATTCTGCATTGATAGTATGCGACCTAGTCCTCTCAAGAAAGGGTGTATCATATAGCTAAGTTCATCTAGTATTTCATAGGGTATGTTTTTCATACACATCTGACATCACACAATTGGAAATGCACATACAACAACAAATAGGGCATGCAACTCATACCATAAGCTCATCATCTCATCCAAGGGTTCTAGTCACTTGAGAACTATCCATACACCTCGATTTACATCTCATCATCCATATGCCTCATAGGAAAATACCTTAAAGAATATATTAATTTCATGTGAACAACATTTTGGAACTCTTGGCATTCTCATCTCACCTATCTAGGCATCTACTAGGGTCCTTCAGACCAATCTCAGTCAATGATCACTAAAACTAGGCTGTAATTGACACCCCATGGTGACCTCACATCCCAAAGGATCTATCGGATCAATTACTTAATAAGTCATCCAAAACCTTAAAAAAATATCACTCATAGACTAGTCCTATTAACCAAGGACCATCCTGAGCTATATCACTCTAAGCCCCTTGGCATCCCCATGCCAAGTCATTCTGATAATTCTCACAACCCATATATTATTGGAAATCCAATTTTCATTACACCAAATCTAGTCTTAGAGGAATTATTCTTCCCTTGGATCACACCAACTCTCAATCCATCCTTAAGAGGGAATCACTCATTAGGCATGAGACATGTGACCATTTCACCCATATCCATTAGTTACAAGCCTCTCATTCTTTCCTAACTAGCCATAGGAAACTAACCCAGGCTATAAAAACCTTATCTCAAGCCCAAGGACCTATAACAACACTCTCATAATCTCAACCATCACCTTTTCTATCAAGAACCAACTTAGTCCACCCCTAAACTGGGAACTCGAGCTAACCTATGGTATGGTCTGAGGCATGTTCCCAATTACCCCGGGATGGTGATGAGCACCAAGACATCAAAATAAATTCATATGGGAATGATTTCACCCAAATAATTAATATTTAACAATTAGTCGAATTCTACTAAGAATTCAGCATGGATCATCCATGCATTAGACGTTCATGTTCAATCAAAATAATCAGTTCAAATAGTGATAAACCAAATCATACATAACTAGAATAAACACCCAACTCAATAAAATAAAGCATCATACATAAGACAAAATATAAATAAGGTCAACTAGAATGATATATTTAAAATACCAATATGAAAACTGGAAATACACAACTTAAAATTCATGTGACTCCAAGTCACTATCCACCCTTGAAACCATATTGACTACTCCAAGAATGATCCCAAGGTCAAATCCTAAACCTATAAGAGAGACACTTAGTTTAAAAACACAGAGTGGTGTAAATAGGGTGTGATTATAATGACCTAATATGATTTCACCAAAGAGTACATGTTTTCCTTTTTCAAAAACTTCAAGAAACACTAATTTGAAATATAGTAATTCAAAATTGATTTTTATTCATTTTAAGTAAGAGAAATCATAGCTATTTCCTAAAACAACTTTGTAAAACCCAAAAAGATATTAAATTTCAGAAAAATTCATTTAAATATTTCATTTAAAAATTTCCCTTGAAATACCCATTTAACACCATTTATTTAATATAAATAAATAAGGAAACTAAAATAATTAAACAAAAGAAAAATTAACTGAATAATGAAAATAGAATGTAAAGTGAATAAGCAAACCAACAGAACAAGTAAAATACTAAGACAACAATAAAATAAGGAAAATTACTAAAGGTCATGAAACTTTAAGTATAATAGAGACATAAAATAACATGAAATGAAACTTATATGATAATTTAATAAATGGGAAATAATAATAATACATATAATCATTGGAAACATCAAAACATACAATGAGATGATCCTAGATGTACTTAGGTGGAATAATCTTTCAGCCAATTAATGCATTCCCAATCTATAACCAAATGGATTCTCTTAACTAGACTCATTAGTGGAACTATCATATAGTTATATCTCATACCCAAGGGGATCAACTCTATCTCATTAGGACTAGATAATGTTGGATAGACTTATGTTGTCCCAACATATCTCAATTTTTATGTGTTTTAATGATTCACAAAATTCCTATTTTTATTTTAATCATTTTATTTGAATTGTTTAATATTTTATTTTGTTATAAGATATGATCTATTAATTTCAAAATAGTTTATTCTATGATTAGTATAAGTTATTATCATATTCTAAGTAATGTTTTTATTTTGTGACAAAGTATTTATCCTATAGGAATCTAGTTTTGAAGGATTATCTTCTATTTTCTCAGAGTCAGAAAACTCAGTATTGAAAATTTATCTTACTATGTAACATATTATCTTATGTGGAGAATAAATGAGCTATCAAATATTCAAATCTAGATATTTCAATCAGAGTATATTTTTGTAAAATATTTATCTTACAAAATGGATATTCAAAAAATATTATCTTCTGAACACCACGATAAGTTGTGAAAGTTATGTATCACACTTTAGTAACATAATTATCTTATGTAGAATAATTATTCTACAAAATGATTAATTCAGTTTGTTTTATACATAGTAGAAGTCAAAGATCTATTTTATCTTATGAATCCTCTCAGAAATTTATTTTATAAGGATAGTGCTATCAATTAGTAATATTATTAGGAACAATATATTATTCAGATCTTCATGATTACTTTTATAATGTTGGTATAATCTCTCAATAAGTCATTTCATTCCATTAAGAATATCAAAAAATGAATTTTCTAATTAAGGAAAGTTTGATTTTTATAATGTTTTGTTTTTACAAGAATGGAAAGATCCAAAGCAGAGGATTTCTGACATTATCATTGCAAACAAATATTCCATGTTTGGAAGGAATGGAAACATGCCATAAAAAGCCTATCTAATCAACTTTTCAATGTATTATTCACTCAACCATCAAAAGCCTACGGGTCATTTAATGGGCATGGTATGCCTCTGGGCCTTTGGGTCTTGTATTGCGGGTCATGTCGGGCCTTGTGCCTTGGGCCTACGGGTCATGTACGGGTTCCCCTTCAACCCTTAAAAGGGGGATTACCTATAATAAAATAAAAAATAAGGCCTTTGGGCCATTCAGGGGGTATAAAAAACTCAGGTTCTATGCTTAAAATCCTATCAGTTAAAATCTAAGATCATCCAGAGCTGGTATTTGAATATAATCATCTTCTTAGCTCATATATTCATCTACATTCAGTTGATTCTTGCAACTGTGTGCTGTATAGTTCTTTAAAATTCATTCATCTCTATTTTATTTACACTCATTATAAGTGATTGTGTTGAGACATTGAATAGGTCTTATAAAGGGAGAGTTTGGTTGAAATATCTTGTACCATTTTAACAAGTAAAAATTACATGTACTCAACTCGGAACCCCCAGAAAAAGGGTTGTCATAGTGAAAATCAACAAACTCATGGACTATATTATTAGTGGAATGTACTAGGGTATTTCTATTCCCCAAACCACTATAAATATCTTGTGTTCAATATCTTTCCACTAAGATTTTTTATTTATGATTATTTCCTATATTAAGGAAAATATTAGAACTCACATACCTTGAAGAGGCTGGTTTTAAAGTAGTTTTTAGGAACTCAATTCACCCCTATTGAGTTTTCAACTATCCATTCTCTGGGACAACAATTGGTATCAGAGATCATGACTCTCTTTTTCACAACTGTTAATGGTTGAATTCCAAATATATTATTTCAAATTAATATTATGTGTGATAGATGAGAAGTTATGTCAATGGTTAGGGATCCTGAGATTAATGGTGAAACATATGGTTTTTGGAAGTCATGAACGACCATATATTTCAAGAAACTCATATTAAAGGAATATTTTTAAGTAGTAAATCCTTATTAAATTCCAAAGACACAACCAAAAATGTGGGTTTCTAAAAATGAATCAAGATATAATCTGAATTCTAAATCTATGAACACTACAATATTGGACTAAGTCCAGATGAGTTTAATCTAGTTTCCCAATTTAAAATAGATCATGAAATGTAAACTAATATAGTAGTTTCTTATGAGGTTCCAGATAATTTGAAGGCACTTAAATATGATACCTCCAATCTTAAGTTTGACACTATTAAAATGGATAAAGGATAAAGCATTACTCAGTTGAATGGAAGAATCACTAAGATCATGAATAATGTTGTTTCTCTAGTAAGCCAAATTATTAAGCTTCAGAAAGCATTGAATGTTATAAAAGTATTACCACCTAAGTGGAGTGGAATCTCATCTACCATCATTCAATCTGTAGGGGTAAATAATTTCAAAATAAAATATCTCATTAAAACTCTTATGATGTATGAAGCTAAAATGGAAGATGAAGCAGGATAATATAAAATGTCTAAGAAATAAAATGTATCTTTGAAGGTTTAAACTTTAAAATATGAAAATAAAAATAAAAATGGTATACGTATATCTAAAACATATGAAGAATAATATTCCTCAAGCTATTATGGATCAAATGATGAACTTGAATAGTTTTTCTGGATGTTCACAAAGTTATATTAAAAGATAAGAGGTTTCAGAAGACCATTAAACAAGTAAAGTAGGTGGGGTGACAACTATAAATAAGTGAGTTATTATGAGTGAAAAATACAGGACATATCAAGATATACCATCCACAATTTTATGGAACTAAAAAGTAAGAAAAAATTTCTTCAAAAAGAACAAATATAAGAATAAATCCAAGAAGGCTATAAAAGTTATGTAGAGTGCTTCTAAAGACTCTAGAAAATATAAATATTCCAATTTATATGAATAATCTCCTCAAGAGGAAAACATGTTCTTGATGATACATTCAAATGAGGTATATTCTCATTATTCTTTTGATCATGAGTGTAGATCAAAAAATCAAAACTGCACATTTGAATAATTAAATGAATATTGTGTCATGTAAGAAACTAAATAATAAAACTTAAAAAATAAAAAAATATCTCAGGAAATCCTATAATAATATTTTTATTGAAGAAGATAATTTAAACACACAAATTCTATATTTTAAATATCAATTGAAAAAATATATTATATCATGTACTAAATAGTTTAACACAATTGAGAACCTATGGAAGGAGGTTCAAAAATTCAAATATATTGAAAGACTATTCAAGAATTGGGGCATTACCTAATCAAAATTCTTGGTCAAAATCAATTCAAAAAGGAAAAATTTGTAATATGAAGTAAAAGTGAAAGGCCCAAATTTTATAAAAACTATTTTACCTAGTTCTAAAAACAAAAACCACTATAACTTTACTTTTTCATTGTGAAGAAGTATGGCATTATTCTCATATATGTAATATGAAAAATCCTCAAATTTTTTGAATTAAAAACACGTTTCTTACAAAATGTTTCTTAAAACGTGTTTCTATTTTTTTGGAAAACAGAAATAGATTTGGTTACCCATGTATTTTGTAGCTAACATTGCTGGACACAAGAGTATTTAGGTACCAAAAAATATCATTGTTTTATTTTTCATTTTAAGGAACAAACCACATGAAAAAAATGAAAAGTGTTTTATGAACAATGGTTTTAAAGACACATGAGTGGATATTTCTCAAATATTCACTCATTATCCAATATTGATGGAGGATATGTCACATTAGGTGATAATGAAAAGGAAAAAAATCATCATCATTGGATCAGTTTAAAATATATAATCTATCCTCACCAAAAAATTACTTTATGTTGAAAGATTAAAGAACAAACTGATAAGTATTTTTGAACTTTATGATGATGGTTATTCGATTTATTTTTCTAACAATACAAGTTTAGTTTTCAAAGAAAAATTTATCAAGTTTAAGGCACCTAGAATAGATAATGTCTATACTTTATATCCTGATTATTTGTGTAGACAAAATTTAAATTGTTTAAATACTGAAATTGATGAATCATGGATTTTTAATAAAGTTATTGGACATTATAATGTTTATTCCTTGAGAATGTTATCCAAAAGACATTTAATTTCAGATTTTATTAATCATGAATTAAATAAAAATAAACTGTGTAATGAATGTCAAATGAGAAAGCAACATAAGTCATATTTTAAACCAATTAAATATGTTATCACATTTAGACCTCTAGACCTTATCCATATTTATCTATTATTACCTTCTAGAATTGAAAGTCTTCCTGGAAAGTCATTTTTCTATGTGTGGTTAATGATTTTTTGAGATTTATGTGGGTTTACTTTTTCAGACTTAAAAGTGAAGATTGTTCTGTTTTTATTATTTTTTATAAATGTGTGAAAATTAAAAATGATACCAAGATTATGACTTTAAGAAGTTTCTATGATGGATAATTTTATAATCTGGAATTTAATTCATATATCTCAAAACAAGGTATTAAATATGCATTTTCTTCTCCCATGACACATTAATAGAATGGTGTTTTTGATAGGAGGAATATAACATTGTAATAAATTTCAAGAACAATGTTATGTGAGTATAACATATCAACTTATTTTTGGGATAAAGCTATTAACACAGCATGTTATTCCATTAATAGAGTTCTAATGATAAATATCTTAAAGAAAATTATATATGATTTATGGAATAATAGAAAACCAAAGGTAGGATACTTTAAATTATTAAGATTCAAGGTTTACATCTTAAACACCAAGTATAATCTTGTTAAGTTTGATCCAAAATATGATGAAGGTCTCATCCTAGGTTATTATAATACTTCCAAAGATTATAGAGTTTTCAATGAAATTTCAAGTACTTATGAAGATTAAACTCATGTGATTGTTGATGAAAGTGATACTTTTGGTCACAAAATGACTCAAAATAATAATCTAAGTGATTATCTTAAAGGAATGAGACCTAAAATTCTCTTGAAAAACAATAAGGATATTGATTTGGAACTTGATTATTTTGAACCAAATATAGTTATGGTTGATACTAGTGATCCAAAAAGTGTGCTACCTAGACAACCTAAAAACCCTAAAGACCATCCTATAGAAACGTTTATAGGAAGTTTAGATGAAGGAGATAAAATAATAAGAAATATAAGAAATCTTGAAGAATTGTATGTATTTTTATCTCAATAATAACCTAGAACTATAGAAGAATCTTTAGCTGATGAAAGTTGGGTTTTAGCTATAAAAGAAGATTCAAATCAATTTAAGAGGGACAATGTATAATAATTAGTTGATAGACCCTATGAATATCATGTTATTGGAACTAAATGGGTATTTATAAACAAGCATTATGATCAAGGCGTGATCACTATAAATAAATCTAGATTAGTTGCAAAAGGTTACAGTCAAGAATAAGAAACATATTCGAAAGAGACCTTTTCTCTTGTAGTTAGGTTAAAAGAAATTAGAATCCTTCTAGAATATGTATCTTATATAAATTTTAAATTAAATTATATTGATTTTAAATCTACATTTCTAAGTGTATTTTTAAAAGAGAAAGTTTATGTTGAACACAAAATTAGTTTTGAAAACCCTCACTTTTAAAATTCTATTTTAACTTACCAAAGCTCTCTATGGACTTAAACAAGAACCTCAAACATGGTATGAAAGACAAAACTCTTTTATTTTATCAAAAAAAAATATTAGGAAAGGTAGATCTTATATTATTTAAGAAATATTCATCCTCAGATATTTTTTGGTAAAAATATATGTTAATGATGTTATTTTTTGATAAAAAATACCAAAAATTGTGTAATAATTTTTCAAAACATATGAAAAATGAATTTAAAATAATTATTACGGGTGAGTTAATGTACTTTATAGGATTTAAAATTTATTCAAAATATTTTAGAAATATATTAAACCAAAAAAATATATACTTTATTTACTTAAAAAGTTTGGACTTGAGAAAATTAAGTCTTATTCAACTTCTATGAGATCTAATATTAAACTTGATATGGATGAGTTTGGAAAATAAATTAATAACAAGATGTATAGATGAACCATTGGAAGTTTACTTTATATCACTAAAAATAGATTTTTTTTTTCAATAATCCTTTTTGTAAAATTTCAATACAATCCTAAAGGATCTCATTTAAATGCTACTAAAACAATTTTAAGATATTTAAAAGGAACCTGTCTTTTTATCTAATTTTTACAAAAACCTATGATTTTAATTTAACTTCATATTCAGATGCCGATTTTGGTGGATGTAAACTAGATAGGAAAATCACCTTAGTTACTTTACTTTCTCTTATTAAATATCTAGTATCATGGTCAAGTAAGAAACAAAACTTTGTACCATTATCAACTGCTGAAGCTGAATATATTGCAGTAGGAAGTTGTTGTTCATAAGTTTTTTGGATGAAACACACTCTAATGTATTTTATATTCAATTTTAATTATGTCTCAATAAAATTTGACAACACAAGTGATGTATTTTTTTTTAAAAAACCCCAATAAACCATTTTAGAACAAATCACCTTGATTTAAGATATTATTTCATAATAGATCATGCACAAAAGTGTGATATCTCTCCATAATTTGTTTTCAAAGAAATTAATTAGTAGAGATTTTTACCAAACCATTTCCTATTGACATGTTTGATTTTATCAAATCCAAATTAGATTTTTTAAAATTTGATTAATGATATTTTAATATTACTTATTTAGTAGCATGAATTCATAATAATGTAAATATTTTATTTTTGTTATTTTATTTATGAATTGGAGTCCCACATTTCTTATAACTCACATAAAAATAGGACACATCACCTAGTTTTGTTATTATTACTCTTTCACATCACACTATACATCCCTTTGATTACAACAAAATAAAATAAGGTAAGTCAGTTCAACATGTGAAACACTTGAAAACCATTGAAACTTCATCTTTTTCACTATCTGAACCTCTATACCTTAAATATCCAATATCAAAAACCCTTTCAAGGGTGAAAAAATAAAAAATAACTAAAGGTGCTCCCTCTAGTATAATCAAACATTTAAGAACCACCATAAAACTGTTGAATGGAAGAGACATAGATTTCAGTTGGATAAATGGTATAAATATGTTACTCAAAAAGATCATAAATTATCAAGTCTGGGAATTCATTTTTGAAAAAAGTGATCAAATTTCATTATTGAAAAAGAAGCCCAGGAATTTTATGGGATAATCGTATTTTAGTTTGGTGATAATGAAGATCTGACTGTAGCGATTGTGAATTAAAAAGGTTTTTCTATAACTTCATTGAGAGTGGGTGAAGATTTGAAATGTACTCATGAAGGTTATACTGACTTCATTACTTCTTTGATTTCAATAAATGAGGATTTTTTTCCAAAAATGATGAATTATCTATTCGAAATGGTTGATATTGAGAAGAATCCGATGAAAGAATTAGAACCCGAAAGAAATGTTCTAGTAATTTTATTAGTTATCTCTTTCATAATGGAATGGTGAGTTCAAAAAAGTTATTTTTCAAGATTTTTCCTTATTAAAACTGTTTATGATTGAAGAACCTGATAATATGGCATGTTATATTATAAATTATTTGTGTGAAATTCAAAATAAGTTAGTGAATTTTTATCACTTTAGAAGGATGTTTACATTATTTTTCCATAAAGTTAGTGTCTATTTGGATGAAACTAATGAAAATATTTGTCATGGAATAACCATGTTAAGTGTATGTGTATTATAATAAAGTGGTTTTTAATAGATTTAATCTATGAATAAGTTGTTAATAATTAGTTAAAATGAAGAAATTTAGATATACCCCACTACTAGTCAGGGGAAATTGTCCTGAATGGAATCTACTAGTGAAGTGGTTAGTCTATCCCCTAAAATTAATCCTCCAACATTGGAAGAAACAGTGAAAATTATAGATATAAGATACATTTTAGTTATTAAAACTCTTACTGAAAGGTTAATAAGAGTAATATTTGTTATTCATTACAATTAATGAAATTCTCCCAAAGTTATTCTATCCTTTTATCTCGCATCATTCTATCTTGATGTCATTCCTATTTCATTTATTAGAGAAGAATTATTCTATACCATTACTAGATTGGTTACTATTATAAAATAAATAACCATATCAATGATATTAGATTCTATTCCTTTGTATGAACTATATCTATATGGAGAAACCAGTTTAAAAGTTAGAATAGAATCTGTTGGTTTTGTAAGTCCAAATGTTGTCAGTGGAGAAGAACAAGAAAAACTAGAAGATACAACTAAACTTGTTGCAAATAGAAGATCCAGGTTATAATCAATAGAACCATCTCATATGGAGGCAATACCAGATGTTGGTGAACACCAAAAGTTTGATGAAAATCATAGTACAAAAGTGAAACAGGAAAGATTCTATCTTATTCATAAAGGGCATAGAAGTTTATAGATTCCCACATTATAAATAGATTTTATTGATGAAAGAGCCACATAAAGATACTCCAAGTTAATGTATGAACTAGAATCCTTGAAGAATTGGCTAGTTGAGTCCAGAAGTGCAATAAGGACTCTTTGTGAGTAAATTTTCTAAAAATATGATGTTAATGAAATGAAGTTGTTAGTTCAATTAGATTTGGAGAATTATTTTATGGAATCTACTGGAGAAGCTTCAAGTCAATTGGATATACACTCAAAATTAGAAGGAATGTCTCAAGCTATAAACATGATGAATTCCATTATTTATTCTATGTAGTGTAAGATTCCTTCCAGGGAGTTACTACAAGATCTATAAAAATATGTAATTACTGAAGTTAAAAGAATTCTGGAATTTCTAAAAATATCTATCTTTTCAATTGATGAATATTATAAGGAATTAAGTTCCTTACTAAAGAACAAAGTATCAGAAATTCAGAATTTCTTAGTTAAGGTGAAAAAGGATACCAACTTTATCATCATAGGATTAGAAAGAATGGATTTATCATTAGAAAATAATTTTAAAATTTTAGAGAAGAAGTTTGAAAATATACACCATTTTGTAGCAAAAAAATATTAAGATATAATCCACCTCTGAAGACGAAGTGGCAGATGTATTTGTTGAACTGTTGAAGATTTAAGTATATTCAAAAGGAAAAGAAATAATTCCTGCTAAACATAAACTTGGTTTTTCATAAATTCATAATGAATCATTAAAGAAGTTAGTTATAGTTTTGATAGGAAAATAGATTTATAAAATCTCTTTGGAATTTTTTCTCAAAGAATTTGGAATGGTTTTATAACACTCCTAGATTACTACAAGCATGATATGGTAAAGATAATTGAATCATGTACATTAAATCTATTTCAAAATTGAAGTATATTCTTTCCCATACCTCTTATTATTGATCTTTACACCACTACATCTAAAATATTCAAGGATATTTTTTAACCTATAGAAATCTACTTAAGGTAAAATATTAGGTTTGTATAAGAAGTGCCAATACCTTTACTTGAACCCTCTTATAATTGTCATTTTTTCCTATAGATAAATTTTATATGGTAATAGAAAATTAATATTATCTATACATTCGGTCCATCACTGTAAGGATTGTTTAAAGTGATTGAGCTATAATTGGTGCATATTTACTCACATTGGGTGATATTTTTAGAGAAAAAGTTGATGCTTATTTTCCTACTTCTTCCTTACCTTTTTTCCAACTACAATCATTTAAAATACCCCCTCCAAAAATTATTATTATACCATATAAATGAAAAACATTCACAAGTTTCATGTTTAGTTGAACAGTGGATCAACAACATTTGAATGGTATTTCTGTAAAAACATTTAAATGAATTCATGTTTATATTTCTTGTTTCTAATGCATTTCTTTCTTTCGTTAGTATTACAATTTTTAGTGAATGTGTTTATCTATATTTTAAAAGTGTTTCTACTTTATTCTTACCATTTATTCAATATTCTTGTTTTATATTTATTTTCTATTTATTGAATTTAATTTATTATTTAATGATTTTTCCTGCTCAATATCTTTGTCAATAGAACTTCATGCCAAATTTTGTTCACATTCAGTAATATTAACTATTTATCCTTGTTCATTTGAAATATTGATTGTATTATTTTTATCCTTATCCATCATCTTTTTTATATCACAAAAAGGGGGAGAAGAAAAAGTATAATATAAAAATTAGAAATTATTTTTTTAAATTTTTGTTTATTATTCAATGGGTTTTGTGACCATCAAAATGGGGGAGTTTTTGGATAGACTTAAGTTGTTCCAATATATCTTTGTTTTTATGTGTTTTAATGATTAAAAAAATCCCAATTTTTATTATAATGAATTTATATCATGCATTTCATATTTTATTTTGTTATAAGATATTATCTAGTCATTTCAAATAAGTTTATTATACAATTAGTATAAGTGATTATCATACACTGAGTAAAGTGTTTATTTTTGGAAAAAGTATTTTATCATATGAGAATATAGTTTTTAAAGTTTATCTTCTATTTTTTAGAGTCAAAAAAATCAGTATTGAAATTTTATCCTACTGTGTAAGATATTATCTTATGAGGAGAATAAATGAGCTACCACATTTTCAAAGATTGATCTTTCAATTGAATTATGGTTATGGAAAGTCTTTATCTTAAAAAAATGATACATACAAAATATTATATTTCAAGCACCAAGAGAAGTTATGATAGTTAAGTATCACACTTCAATAACATAATTATATCACATAGAAGAATTATTCTACACAATTTTGATTTCAGTTTATCTTACACACAGTATAAGTAAAAGATCCATTTTATCTTACAAAACCTTTCAGAAATTTATTTTACAAGGAAAGTGTTATTAGTTAGTTATATTACAAGGAATTTTTTTAATATAGATCACCATGATTTATTTTATAATATTTTTATAATCTATTGATAAGTCATTTCATGACTTTAAGAGTATCAAAAAAGGAATTTTCTAATTAAGGAAAGGTTGATTTGTATAAATTGTAGTTTTTTCAAGAATGTAATGATTCAAATAAGAAGATTTCTAACATTACCATTATAGAATCATATTACATATTTGGAAAGAATGGAAACATTCCATTAAGAGTATATTTCATCACCTTTTCAATAGATTATTCACTTGACCATTATGATTATCTGTTATTCTCAAGTTCAAAATAAAAGATGAGATATAAATAGGGAGAGTTAGCTACTACATAGATATATACATACACACACACACACACACACACACACACACACACACACACGCACGCAGACATAGATGAATATGGGCAAGTGATTACTCTGATAATTATAACAAAGAATTCTTGTATATACAATGCTCGTGTGATTTGCTAAAAAGACTATCAGTTGAAATCAAAGATCATACAGAGCTAGGCTTTAGATATCGTTATCTTATTCAAACATATCTTCATCTACTATCATTTTCTGCTTGAAATTTTGTGCTACAACAGTTCTTTAAAATTCATTCATATCTATTTTATTTACACTCAATTGTAAGTGAGTGTGTTAAGATTATGAATAATTATTGTAAAGGGAGAGCCAGGTTGAAATCTATTGTACCTATGTAACAAGTAATAGTTTTTTATACTCAGCTGGGAGGCCACAAAAAAGGATTTTCATAGTGAAAATTACCAAACTCATGGAGTAGAGTGTTGGTGGAGTGTATTAAGTTATTTTTGTTAAAAAAAAACTATAAATATCTAATGTTCAATATATTTATGCTAATATTTTATATTTCCACTGCATTATTTTATTAAGTGAAATATTATAATTATCATACCTTGAATAGGGTGGTTTTAAAGTAATTTATTAGTAACTCAATTCACCACCTCTTGAGTTTTCAACTTGTCATTCTCTGAGAAAATAGATAATAACTATCTCTCAGTCTATCACTATGATTCCTAGGATCCCCATGATATTATTAATAGAAAGTAAGGAAGTATGTGGGCCTTATTAGACACACACACACACACACCAATAATATAATATAAGGTAGAACATTCCCATGAAAAACCGCAACCCACCCTCGCATGCACACTCTAAACTAAATCCTCCCAATTCTAGCTCATATAAATAACAATAATAATCACATCCATCATCAAATTAATTTCAAACATATGTCCATGGGGATTTAGGAAAGGTTGTCATTAATTTTGAAAGTAAAATCATTTGTATAAGGTTCCAATAGAGCCTGGAATTTCAAAACTAGAGATATATTTTTGAAACCTCCATTGAATGATCCATTTCTTAAATAATAACATTTAAATTATCATTTCCTAGTTCCAATAGGGTCTTCAATTTACAGACTAATAGCTATATATATATATCTATATAATTTGGAAAATACACACTAAAAAATGTGTATATATATGTATGCATGTAATATATATAAATATATATATATATGTGTGTGTGTGTGTGTGTAAATATATACAAAAACCTTATTTTAAAACCAATTTGAAAATCATGTGACATTTTAAAACACATTTTAAATGAAGGAGAATACTCCCTTAAAAACCAACATAGTTCATAAGAGCTATTAAACCATAAGGAATAACCTCATTGAACATTTATTCAATCACCATAAATATGAAAAATTGATAAATGATATAGAAATAATTCAAGACATCTATATAATTCCATTTAAATGGATTCCAAATAAAAATCCCTTACAACCCATGGATTTCCTCTTGTAAATTAGAAGAATTTATTTTTTAATATACCCATCCCATTAAGGAAACCTCTTAAGAGCATAAATTAGTTCATATCATATATAAATACTTATGGAAAATATTTATAAAATTAAATAATGATATGGATTGTTAGGAAAAAGAGAAAAATATGGAAGCACCTACCTAGAACAAGAATAGATGAAGAAAATCCTTCAAGAATGGAGAGAAGAAGGTATAAAGAAGAACCCACATATCCTAGTAAATTAAAGAGAAAATAAATAAAAACTTAAACCCACATAGGGTTTAACCAACAACAAATAAATAAAAGGGAGGAAGAATAAAATAATAATAAAGGGATGAGAGAAGAGAAAAAGGCTTAAAAGCTAGAATAACTCACCAGAATCGAAGGAAGGAGGCTCAAAGTAAAGGGAGGAGAAAAGAATATATTTCTAAGGGATATTCTTAGGATGTATCACATGAGTGGAGAGGAATATATGGGTGAGTTAGATTTAAAATTAATACGGTAGAATAGTTATTTCAAGTTATAAAATTTATGGGCATGTTGCACGGTTTGGCCGTACAATTTTCTAAATCATGCACCAACTGTACACCCTCTACTGAACACACCTGCAGACCTTCATGGTTAGGATACATGGTTAAACAAACCATAATATAACTTTTTAAAATGGAACTGATAAAATTTGTAGGTCTTCCACATATTTTTTTCACAGTTGATACTAACCATGTGCTAAACTATGCGCCCTATGCAGATGTCCCGAAATTTCAAAAAATCCAACGAAACTCAACCTAAAACTCAAGGAACATACTAGTTATTAGTAAATAGATAATATGATGAGAAAATTGAAGGTTAGGGTGTGACAATTCTACCCACCATAATAATTTCAATCCCCATAATTTCACAGTGTTCAAAAACAAAAGGCACGATAAGGAAAGATAAGAAAAATAAAAGACTAGAAAAATAACAACCTATAGACTACACTATAATCAAGAAAAACTAGAAACTATAAAACATGACTCAAAATTCATGATCATTTATAAATTTTTAACTACCACTCACTCCCAAACCTAAATTAAATACCAAATAATAGATTACACCACAAAGGATTCCTTACTCGGTCTCCCCACCATATGAGGCTTCCACTTAACATGATGGGTCAAATGAAACTAACATTATAAAAATGAAGCACCAAAAAACACCACCTATTATTTTAAACTTAGGAAGCCCAATACTAATCATGAATCTTAACATATCATCCATAATTACCTTAAGAATAATTAAAACCTCTCCAAACTATAATAAGATACAATTAACCCAAGATACGGGTCAAAATAGGAGAGATATGGGGGGAGAAACTCAAAGTGATGGAAAGTTCTATCTGGAAAACTATAGTAGACAAATAAGGGAAGAGGATATGAGGAAATGGAATAAATAGGGGACACCTTAAACAATCCCCATCAAGTCACCACTTAGTTAGAGACTCTTAAAACTAAATTAACCAAAATCCTAAAGATGACCCATCCATCCATAAAGGTGATAGGTTCATAGAAAATAGAAAAGGTACTTCTAATCATGGTCTATGAAAGTCACATGTTAAGTCAAGGTTCCCCAGGAAATATTCAAACTTCAAAAGTGTTTCACTCCAAAACTCCACCTGAAGTGTGGATATGGTTGAAAATTAGAAATAAACACAACCAACTCGTGGGAGACAATATTATGAAGAAAAATACCAGTTTTTAACTCCCTAAAATTCATTGGGACTCTTCTAGGATGAATAATATAAATAAAAAAGAAACAAAATATCCCAAAAAAATATTTTAAAATTGGAATCATCCTTATTAAAATTTAAATACCAACTCAAATCAACCTAAAAAGGTTAAATCATAAACATCAAACAAGATTTAGAGTTTCTTTTTAAACCTTTTCAAAATCACACATTTTTGGTTTGAGTCTTAAATTCCAATTTCAATAATCATTTTAAATCTCTACAATTTTATTATTGAAATAGTTACAGGTCCTCTAAATATTAGATGAATTATAATTTCTATATAAAAAACCACTTTATAAGTTTCTAAAATTCACTTTTATATCATTTTGAAATTTTATTAATCTTTTATTGAAATCTAATTTGACATTCCAAAACATAAATTTTATTTAAAACCATTTTTCAATCTCATTCATCAATATCAAAACTTAAAATATATCACAAAGACCACACTTATATACCAAAAAACAAAAAAATACCATCCAAGAAATATCCAAATATCATTTAAATTATCTTTATTAGCGTTAATAAAAACTTTCACCATTTAAGAACCAAATTTAGATTACAAAATATTGTCAAAAACAAATAAAATATCACCAATCCATTAATAAAATATCATTTGATTAATCCCAAATAACATATATACATAACATAAAGTAATTTTAAATCAATTGAATTACAGAACAAAAAAATAAAGGGGCTATTTGTTGTTTATGATTTGGATACATTGTTTGAAAGAACATGCACCAACTATGAAAAATTCCACTAGGAACTCATAAAGCCATGTACATGGCCACCACATGATTTTTAAGGTTGTGTGGGTAAACCATGCACCACCAATTATTTTACCATTTTCAGCCCATATCTTGAAAAACCTAAAAACAACCTATGATGAACTCACAGGGATTAAGACACCATCAATTTAAACCAAAACCCATAAATAAGTACAAAAAATTAAAGCTCGGGATAAAAATCAAAATCCCAACATCCTATGGTCACTTAGGTTTCTTCATAATTGGTGGTGATGAGGTACCTAATCATGGCCTAACTTCTAAGATTTTATGATCCTTTATATCTTCTACTATACATCCCAAATAACAAGGTTACCTCAATAACCTAAGACCACTTAAGAAACTAGGCTTTGATAACATTTTTCCATGAACCAACTTGAGCTACCCCTAAACTAGGAACCTAAGCTAACCCATGACATGACCTGAAGCATGTTCTTGATCACCCTAGTTTGGATATAATAATAAAGGAATCAAAATAAATTCAAATGGGGTCAAATTTTACTATATAAATAATATTTAAGAAGTAATTTAATTATACAAAGAATTCATCATGGATCATGCATACATTGGAAACCTATGATCAATCAAAATAATCATTTCAAATAGAGACAAACCAAATCATATGCGATAATAATAAACACAAAACTAAATAAGTAAATCATAAAAAAATATAGAATACAATAAAGGTTGAACAAGATGATATATCTAATATACCAAAATAAAATCCAAAAATATTATACTCGATCTCTATGCGAATATAATTCAAAATCCATCTTTGAAACCACATCAACCACTTCAAGATTAATCCCAAGGACATAGCCTAAACCTGAAATAGATCCACTCATTCTAAAGACACTGAGTTGTGTATGTTAGGTGTGATCATAATAGACTAGTATGATTTCAATAAAGATTCTATGTTTTACTTTTTCAAAACATTTCAAAAAACACTAGTTTGAAATATAGTAAGTCTAAATTTGTTTTTTTTCATTTTAAGAAATAAAAATCATAACCATTTCCAAAAAATTATTTTTAAAACCCAAATAACCTGTGAAACTTTATAAAACTTCCTTAAAATATTTCATATAAATATTTACCATAATACCCCAATTTAAAACCATTTAATTAAGACTAACCAAGAAGAAAAATTGAATAAAAAAATTGAATAGACCTTAATAAACTAATTAAAATATAATATAAAGTACATAAGCAAACCAGTAAAACAATTCAAATACTAAGACAACAATAAAATAAAGAAATGATACTAAAATATATAATAATTTAAGTATAGAAGAGTCTTAGCATAATGTGAAACAAAACTGAAACTACCATGTAATAAATTTGAAAGAATAAAAATACATATAATTATGGTAAGCTCATAAACATCCAATGAGATGATCCTAGACGTACTCATGTGGATTCATCTTCCAAACTATTGATGCATTCCTACTCTATAACCAACAACTGCTCCCAACTAGACCCACTAGTGGCACTATCCTATAGTTTTATCCCATTACTAGGAGGATATAGTCTATCTCATCCATAATAGATACTAACAATATCTCAATCTCTCACTATGAACACTAGGATCTCTATGATATTGGTAATAGAGAGTGAGAAGGATTCGTGCCTTATCAGACACACACACTAGTAATAGAATACAGGGCATGCCATTCCCATGAAAAACCTAAACCCACCCTTTCATACACACTCCACACTAAATACCTCTAATTATATCTCATATAAATAAAAAAAATAATCACATCCATGCTCAAATTCATTTAAAACATAGTTCCATTTGGATTTAAGAGAGGGTTTTATGCATTTAAAGGAAAACCATTTGTATAAGGTACAAACTAGGCCTTGGATTTCAAAACTAATAATATGTTTTTGAAAGCTTAATTGAGTGACCCATTCCCAAAATAATAACATTTGAAGTCTCATTTCCCATTTCTAAGCATGTATTCAATTTATAAACTAATAGTTATATATATAATTAGGTAGGTGCCCACATAGGGATGTGTGTGTGTGTATTAAATAGACACACACACACACACACAGATATATATATATAAACATAAAAATAAACCTTATTTGAACACCAATTTGAATATCATGTGACATTTTAAAACACTTGAAATAAAGGAGAAGGCTGCTTTGAAAAGTAACATAGTTCATAAGAACAATAAAAATATAAGTCACAACCAAATTGAAAAATTATGTAATCATCATAAATATTTAAAATTCATAAAAAATATGTAAATAATTCGAAATACATGTATAAGTCCATTTCAGTAAATTCACAAGTAGAATCCCTTCGACCAATGAAATTACTCTTATAAATCAGAATAATACTTTTTTTTAAAATAATTATGCCCTTAAGAAAACCTATTAAATACCTAAATTAGTTCATAACTTATATAATTACCAAGGAAAATATTTATAAATTACAAGCATGGGATTTATTATTTAGAAAAATAAATTTTTTTTGGAAACACCTACCTGGATCTAGAAAGAATGAAGTGAATACTTCAAGAATGGAGAGGGGAAGTACCAAAGAGGAACCTGTATATCTTAAGAAATCAAAGTGATAAGAAACTATAACCAGAACCTACATAGAGTTTGGCCAACACCCACCCATGAAAACAAAGGGATATGAAAATAATAAGAAAGTGAATAGATAAGAGAAGAGAGGATCAAAACCCAGAATAACTCACTAAAATAAAAGGAAAGAGGCCCAAAATAGTGGGAGAAGCAAAAAAATGAGAATTTACTAGGGTTCCTATCGATATATCTCACATAAGTGTGGAAGAAGAGATGGGTGGGGAGTTAAAATAAAGAAGGTGGACTGGGTATTTCAATTTTTAAAATTTATAGTAAGGTCACATGGTTTTCCAAACTGTGTACCAACCATGAACCCTATACTAAATACAATTTGAGACCTGAACGGTTGGGTTGAGTGGTTATAAAAACCATGCTCCATCCATGTAAAATGGACTTACTAAAAATAGTAGGTCTTATATGTGGTAATTTCATGATTAGTAATAATTATGTGTCAAACCATGCGTCCTATATTGAAGTCCAAAAAATTTAAAAACATCAAAAAAACTATGACCTAAAACTCAAGGAAAAGAATAAATATCAATAAATAAATGAGATAATGAGGAAAGTAAAGTTGAAGTTGTTAAATTCACCCCTTTGAGACCTATTTGTCAAGCGAATCCATTTTTTATAACATTACTAGAGTACCTACTTCAAACCATGGTGGCTTAAAGCCATCCTACCTACTTCTCAATGGTGCTATTAGGTCCTATCCCTTTACCCAATCCCATGAAAACATTAAAGAGTTCAAAATCATGCATCATAAATTTGATTTTATTTTATAAGGGAAATCTACCTCAACAATGGATTTTCCACCCCTTATGATGCTCTTCTCATCTTAATCCAAGTCCATCTATGCCTTATTCATGCTCATACCATCACCTACACCCTTATATCAAGAAAAGACATCCAAATAATTAATTATAACACTTTATAATTAATTATTTAATTTAAACCAATGAAACATAGTCTCCTAATAACTCACTAAGTATTTTAATGCCATCAAAATCACACAAAACTTCATGTGTTTTTCATCCTGAGATATCCTCTAACTAAGACACACAAAATCCCCCCCATCTCTACTCAGTATCACCATGATATGATGTAATGAGCATTAAAATCCTCCCATGGGTACATCCAAATCAATTTTTATTAGAGGAAAAATATTGTAGAGGAAAAAAGGGAAAATGTTACCTCATAACTTCATAGAATTAACAAAACAACCCTTCTCTAAGGGGGGTCAAATAAGAGGAAGAGGGAGGGGAGAGCTGATTGAAATGGACCTCTAATGTTTCCCCTTTCCTCTAAATCTCTAAGGGGGTGACCCCAAAATGATAGGTCTTACCTTATTAAAAAAATAACACTGACACTTGGTCATGATACAACTATGAGGCTCGTGATGAGAAACATCCATGCTAGGGAAGGTCAAGGAATAACCACTCTAGGTCATAATGTGATTTACTTTAGATAAAGGGGCCATCCTCCTGCCAAACACCATTATGGAGTGACCCACCTATATCATAGCATGACATTCCTTTTCCAAGTGGGGCCCAATATCCCAAGATATAGTCTCCATGTTTGATAGAAAGGTGCTTCTATCTTCTTATTCACGATATCCCTCATGGTAGGCCATCATAGAATGACTAAAGGGTCATTAAATGATCAATATTTTCTCCTTTAAAAACACAAACAATGTGTAAGATTTTTTTTCTTATCCAATAAACCATAAAAATATTCTATGTTGTGAACCCCATGGCCATGACCTGACCATCTTCTACTCAACACTTATTGTTTCACATCCCTCACACATCATGGTATGATAGACTTCCAATAGAAAAAAAAATTAGAAAATGGGTCACCTTGTCCCCTCTCCTACATTTATTGAAGAACTCAAAAAACCTTCTAGTAATTGATCTATATCCCAAAACATCTCCCTGGGATGTTACAAAACTATGAATTCTAATCTAAGTCTTTATTCTCCAAACATCCACTTATATAAACCATAAATTTAATTTTACTCTAAATTTCACAACCCATAATGGTGTGATTCATTACACCATCTATCCTAATAACACTCTTATAACACTTATTTCCATTATATCAGCTCAACAACCTATCCTTTAAGCACAACTAACAGTATCACCGAAGGAAGGAACACTAAACCAACTCTAAATGACCTTTAAAATTATTTCCATTAAACCCAAACTCAATTAATCACTCTAGGTAAGGGAAGACTCACAAGGAAGGGACTGCACTTATATATACAACCAATAACACTCCCAATCCCACCAATTATTACATCTGACCCTATATAACCTACCAAAACTGAAATAAAAGAACTATTATTCTAATCATAATCCAGCCTCCCCAAAATCTATCTCAATATAATAAAACACAACCTGAAATAAAAATGATCAATTTTAATGAATCGTAATCTCTTTAATATCCCAAATTACATCACTTTATCAATTATTAATATTAGTTAAAATTAATTATATATTACCTTCTCATTCATATTTCTATTTACAAAACACATCCCGTCATATCAATTTTATTTTCAAACTTATTTATTCTCATTTAAATCTCCCACACATATCATATAAAAATATTATAAACATCAATATAACATAATTTTAAAATTTAAATCACTAAAATAATCATTTTAAAAATGAATAAATATGGATCTAGTTAGCAAGACTGTAACGACCCAAACTTTGTGAATGATAATTATTTCTTGAAAATGTGTTTTATATTATATTATGCATAGAAAACCCATATCTATTTAATAATTAAGGGAATATAAAGAGAAATATAACCATAATGATTTTATCATTATATTAATGTTAGTCAATATGACCATGGGGAACTATACTCTTGGTAATAAGTTTAATGTTATAATTATCATTTCTAAGTAAAAATGACAAAGGATAATTAATATAGAAAGGAGAAATGATGCCTTAACTAGTAGAGTCATGTAGTATGAAGCCCATTTATTAGAACTTTGGAGGGAGGTATCATCACTGGGGTTTTCCCTTGACTAATCCCAATTTAATATTCACCAAGTGAATCTTGAATGAAATCACATACGAGAGCAGTTCGAGTTAGTGGAAATTACCACTTGGTTGATGTTAGCAGAGCCGCCCAATGAATATATCACCATCATACACCTTACCCTTAGGTATTACATGGGTGTTATAAGAGGTTAAATTTCCCAGAATTAGTTACTTAATGTTTAATTACTTTGTATAAATAAAATTGTGTTTCCATCAATATTTTTACTTAGTAAAAATATAGGTTTAATTGAGATAAAATTTGATAAATTGATTTTCAGACAGAATTGTACATTTCAAAAAGGATGAATTTTTTTTGTAATAAACTAATTTATTATGAATAATATTTATTTTGATTAAATGTTATGATAAAAACACTCTTATTTATATATAAATGAAAAAATATTTTAATTATGTCCTTGAAAATTATTAAGTGTCAAAAACTTTACTCTGCATTTTCAACCAGCTATTTTTTTAAATAAATAAGTATTTTTATAATCTAAAGTTAAAGTTATCATATTTTTATAATTATTATGATAAAATAAACATCATTTCTGAAATCATCATGTTGAAATTAAGTTTTGGTGAATTTATGATAATTTTC
Organism: Viscum album; assembly: GCA_963277665.1. Lineage (NCBI taxonomy): Eukaryota > Viridiplantae > Streptophyta > Magnoliopsida > Santalales > Viscaceae > Viscum > Viscum album. The sequence continues at coordinate 1,787,076,602 of OY728126.1, read as the reverse complement.
TAATTTATTTTTTCATGAATATTAAAAATATAGTTTGAGGTTTTCAGTATGTTTAATGACTTTATAATTAGGCCATAATAATGTAATTGTTAGTTAACCTCAATAAAAAACTCAAAATATTTTATTTTTTAATATCAATTATTTAAATAAATTTTAATCAATTTCCAAACCTATAAGTTACTTTCCAAAGTCTACAATGGAAAATTTTTCTTTAAAACATTATTTTTTGAAAACATTACTTTCCTTTCCAAAAGAAGTAATATAATATGATGTTCAGTTATTTTGGGTCCAAATAACATAAAATATGTCTCAAATGTCCAAAACCATGGGAAATCCCATGTTTTTTTATTTTCCAAAACCCAGACTTCCACGACCTATATTGGGAAATTATTAAACAAATCCTCCACTTTAGCTATAAATAACCACCTATTTATCCATTTCCTTTCACTAACAATCCATAACCCACAAATATATGGTAGTTTTACCTCCCAAGGAGCCCTCCCAAGGTGTTCTCAAGCCCAGAAGGTTCCATTCTCTATGATTTAGGAGTAACTCTTAGTGGTAAGGGAATTATCCTTCTTTTCTCTTCAATTCAAGAATAAATTTTCATGTATGTCTTCTAAATATTATGGTAACACTATTATATTACCCTTTTTATCATTCCCTTAATTCTAAATTATCTTTTATATATGGGTGAACAATTTCCCCTCTCATTTTACCCTTTTCCAAAACTATGGTTTATACTCGTAATGCTTCCGAATTTAACTCTCTAAATTTCTCTCTTCTCCTCAAGAAATTCTATTTTATTTTCTTTTTTTGAATACCCAAGACTCTTTATTTTATAAGGGTATTAAAATATATGCAAAAATTATTTATTTAATCCTACTATTAACATACATGAAACTCAAATTCCCTTTTTGTGGGCTAAAAATGACATAATGATCATGTTTTTAAGCACTTTTTAATCACTATGATTTTGATATGATAACCATTTATTTTCTTCTCCATGGGTTATTTATGAATTTTTTTATTATGATCTGTATGGATCAGAGGAAATTAATACATATTAAGGTTTCTCCTTGATATCTCTATAATGCATTGGGTAAAAATTTAATCTCTATAGATGACATGTTTTACGATACATTGATGAATAACCTTGGTAATTTTTCATTTACGACACCTTGGTGATTAACCCTGGTGATATGATTATGAATTTATAAATTCAATTTTGTATCCAAATATTAATTGTATGACTCATGTTCATTTTATTATGATATGCTTATTTTTCAATTTATCATGCAATAATGATATTCCCCATGTTCTTATTAATATTTCTCATGAATATATGTAAATAGTTTCCCTTACTGGGCCTTATTATATCCACTTTCCTTTGATGTATGTCCCCAAGATATGAGATGAATTAAATTTACTTAGTATGAACCCATTAAGAATACTTTCAACTGGATTATAGTTATTTTTTATATTTTCATGTATTATATTCCTGTTTTACAAGAAACTAAAATTTAAAGATCATATGTTTTGTACCATGTAATGAAAATTTTATGTAATAAAAAGGTGAGATGTCATAGTTAGTATCAAAGTATTGTTTAGTTATTTGTGGAAATTAATATTTTAAAACTTTATTAATAATCCTATGGTCATGTTTAAATATAAGAAAACATTATGGTATTTTGGTGAAGTATTAATTAAGTGTTTTCTGAGAAAATTAATATATGTCTAGATTTGAACAAGTATATTTGGATCTGGCACAAATGTATCTAGGGGTAACACCTAAAAACACTAATTTGAGATAGACTCAAATGGGAACCAGCGCATGACAATGAGCCTTGATGAACTCCTAGTTTGGCAATCCCGGGGGATATGTTTGGTTAATCATAATCTTATTATGAAACATTATGAATGATTTATAGAAAATGTATTTATTGTTGAATAATAACATATTTAAGAATAATATTTTAAGACATAAAATTATTTTATAATTATAATATTCTTAAAAGAAACATGTTTCTCATTAAGGTTTTATCCTTTTAGAAAATGGAGGGAAATAGGAGAAATAGTGTAAATGATTATCAAAATGGATTATGGGATGAAGGACCTATGATGGAATCCGTAATGGAAAACTTCATGAGAATGATGAATCAACTAACTCGAGTTATGAATGATAACTTGAATCAAGCCGAGAGACTGGATTAACCTTGAAGGGATCAATTTTTCATCGAGGCATCAACGAATAACTTATTTTAGTGGATCTACCAACCCTTTGATTATTGAACAATGGATAAGATCTATAAAAAATATATTTTCGATACTCCAATGTTTAGAGAAAGATAAAGTCACCATGACTGTTTATCTCTTAGAGGGAGATATTGATCATCAGTGGAAACTGATTAAAAACATGAATATGAGAATGTATATTGATTATATGGAGTGGGAAGAGTTCAGGGTAATCTTTTTTGAAAAACATTTCCCCTGTTCAATGCAAATGAAAATGGAGAAAGAATTCAGAGAGTTGAAGAAGATGGAAAATGATTTTTTTGGGATGCTATGAGATGAACTTTAAAATAATTTCTCATTACACCTTTAGCTTTATTATGGATCATAATGGAAAGGTTAATATATTTTTAGTGGAGTAAAACCCCATATATGGAGTAATCTAGCCAATCGAGACTATGAAAGGAATGGGGAGATAGTTTAGAGTGATATAAAGGTTTAAATAGAGTTTGGGGAGGTGAAATGGTCACATAAATTGAAGGAAAAGAAGAGATTTTTGGATTCAAAATTTGGGAGGAAATTTGATCACTGAAGGGGAAGAAAAAAAGTTCAACCTCAAACATACAAAAAATGTGGGAAGAATAATTTGAGGAACTTCTTTCTTGAGAGTGTAAAATGTTACAAGTGTGGAAGTGATGAACATATAGCTCAAAACTATCATAGTTAGGTGAAGCCTCAACTTCTCAACACTAACAACAAAGGGAAGATGGGGTAGACCTAGCCTAAAGTCCAATGCAATAAGTGTGGAAATCTTGGGCACTTTTCCAATCATTTTACAAATCAAAAGATAATAGAGGGGAATCAGTATCAACCTCATCATAGACCAAGAGATCAAGGTCAAGAATTTTCTATAACAATAGATGAAGTAGAGGATCTAAATGATGTGGTAGAAGGTACTATCATTGTTCTATCAAAGCTATCAAGTACTTTATTTGATTCTGGTTATATGCATTCATTTATTTCATCCATGTTTGAAAATAATATAGAATAAATCCTTAAAATTCTAGAAGTAGGGTTATCATTCAAGACTCCTAGAGGGATTATCCAAGAATCAACAGTGTATAGAAACTCTAGTATTGAATTTTGTGAGCACAATATCATTTAAAATCTAGTATTTATTCCCATGCTAGAATTTGAAATTACACTAGGGTTGGACTAGTCCACAAAGTATAATGCTAAGATCAATTAAAAAAGAAAGGAAATATGAATATTATTGAATGGAAAATCTACAGTTATTTTCAAAGGAGAGATATCTCGACCTGGGATTTGTCACTAAGCACATCCCCTGGCTTTCTTTTTAGAGATAAACAATGAAGTGGATGAATGAAATGAAAGTATAAGGAAAGAAAAAGTTTCCATAATTTAGGAATACATTGACATATTTTCTGAAGAGTTTCCTGGACCTCCCCTCGAACAATAGGTAGAGTTTTTCATTGAACTCATACTTGGAACCAAGACCAAATCAAAGAACACATATGGAATGAAAAATGTGGAGCTAGAGGAATTAAAGAAATAGATTCATGATCTTTTTGAGAAGAGATTTATTTGAAAAATTATGTCTCCTTAGGGAGAACTTGTTATATTTGTGAAGAAGAAGGATGGATAAATGAGACTATGCATTGATTATAGATAATTTGATGAGATCACTATATAGAACAAGTAAACTCTCACAAGGATTGATGATTTATTTGACTAGCTTCATGGGGATAAATAATTCTCCAAGAAAGATCTTCATTATAGTTACCATCAATTGAGGGTAAAGAAAGAATATATTCTAAATGCTACCTTCTGATCAAGATATGAGCATTATGAGTTTTTTGTTATTCCATTCTGCTTGACTAATGCTCCTGCTATATTTATGGATTTGATTAATAGAGTCTTTAGGGAATAACTTGATAAATTTATGGTATTTTTTATTAATGATAATACGATATATTACAATAGTTTGTAGGATCATGAAGATCATCTAAGGGTTATATTGAAAACCTGAGGAAGGAGAGTCTATTTAGAAAATTTAGAAAATGTGAATTTTTGTTACAATAAGTTTCTTTCTTGGGGAACATTATATCAATGAAAGAATATTAATTGACCCTTCCAAGACAAAGGATTTGGAGGAGTGGAATCATCCTACAACAGTAACTAAGATTCTTAGTTTCTTTGTTTTACTAGGACATTATAGGAGGTTTGTGAAAAAAATTAATGACCTTATAATCTACTAACCAAATTAACTCAAAAGGTCTAAGTTTATCTAAACAAAGGAGTGTGAAGAAAGTTTAAAATAGTTGAATAAGAGATTGGTTACTACACCCATGTTAACTATACCATCTATCAGATATGTATTCATTAGTTTTAGTGATGCATCTATGAAAGGGATTGGGTGAATCCTCCTGAAAAATGAAAAGGTGATTTATTATGCATATCTACAATTAAAGACTCATGAGAAGAATTATTCTATGCATGACCTAGAGATACCTTGATTTTTTCCTCTGAATATATGCAGTCACTATCTTTATGGTGATAAATGTGATATATACACAGACCACCAAAATTTGTAATATATTTTCACACTAAATTAATTAAACATGATATAGAGGAGATGGTTGGAACTTCTTAAATATTATGATTGTTAAATTCCTTATCACTCGGGAAGAGAAGAAAAAGTTTTTGATACATTAAGTAAGAAAGAGCTTATTATTATGGGAATGATGAGAATTAAAGTGGATGCATTTATCAATGAGCTAGTAAGGTTGGACATGGGAATCATGAGGGAAGGTACAACATCAATCATATCCGAAATTATTTCTCAACCGTCATTACTAGAGAATATCATGAAATCTCAAAGAGAATATCCTTTGTTACAAAAGAAGTTAGAGGATGTGAATAATGAGAAGTTTTATGAGTTAAATATTTAATAGGTTGGTGTACTAGAATTTCATATAATGCTACGTGTTCCATCTATTCTAGAGATAAAGAAAGAAACGATGGATGGAGCTCATAGATGTACATTCTCTATAAATCCATGAATCACTAAAACATATAGGGATATTTGTGATAATAATTGATGGGATAACATGAAAAGATATATTTTCAACTACACTACAAGGTGCTTGGTGTGTCAACAGGTGAAGATGGGGTGAAAAATTCCTAAAGGGGTATTGGAACCACTACCAATACCAACATGAAAGTGGGATAATATCACTATGGACTCTGTCATTGTTCTCATAAGAGCATACAAAGTAAATATTGCGACATGGATTGTAATGGGACGACTCACCAAGACTACCTATTTCATCTCTATTTGGGAACATTTCTCTCTTGAACAACTTGGAAAGATTTACATAAAGAAACTAGTGAGGTTTCATGGAGTTCCACTTTATGCCATTTATGATCATGATCCAAGGTTCACATTAAAATTTTGGAGAAGTATTCAACATGCTCTGAGTACCAAATGGAATTTCAATACAGCCTATCACCCCCAAACTAATGGCCAATCTGAAATAACTATTTAAATACTTGAGAACATGTTGAGAACATGAAAAATTGAATTTAAATGTGGACGGGATCAACATATCTCATTATTTGAGTTCTCATAAAGCAACAACTTCCATTCAAGTATTCAAATATCTCCTTATGAAGCTCTATATGGGAACCGATGTTGAAATCCTTCTTATTGGCATGAATTTAGTGAGAGAAATATACTTGGGCCTAATCTTGTGAAAGATATTAAAGAAAAGTTTCATGCTATCCAAAAACACATAAAGGATACTCATAGTCATTAGAAGAGCTATGCTGATAGCCATAGGAGGGACTTTGAGTTTCATGTTAGAGAAAAAGTGTTCATTCGAATATCACCATAGAAGATGGACATGCAGTTTGTGAAGAAAGTGAAGCTTAGTCCAAGGTACATTGACCCCTATGAAATCATTGATCACATAGGAGCATTAGCCTATCTTCTATAACTTCCACCAAATCTAGATCGAGTTCATGATGTATTTCATGTATCTCTCTTGATAAGTACATGTATGACCCTTCACATGTACTAAATATGGAGGCGGTATAATTGGAACATGACCTCTCTGATGAGGAGCAGACGGTAGAGATCTTGGACTGTAGATACAAGGTTCTACACAACAAGACTATCTACCTCTTCAAAGTGCTGTGGAGGAACCATAAATTTGAAGAAGTGATGTGGGAACTATAGGAGACAATGAGACAGAAGTACCCACAATTTTTCTCAACTAAGAGAATGAGATGAAGTTCAAGGGATGAAATTTCTTAAGGGGGAATAATGTAATGACCCATCCTTTTTGAATGAAATTTTTTTCCTAAAATGTTTTGTTATATTATATTATACACAACAAAACCACACCTCTTTAATAATGAAGTGAATATAAAGGAAAATGTGACCATATTTATTCAACTATTATATAATTGTTGGTCAGTATGACCGTTGTTCAATATGACTGTTGGTAACTATAGTCTTGGTAATAATGATAACATTATAATTAGTTTTTAAAAGTAAAAAGAAAAAAGGATAATTAATGTATAAAAAAGAAGTGATGGCCTCAACTAGTAGATTCATGTCATATGAATCCCATTTTTTAGAACCTGGGAGGATGTAGCATCATTGGGGTCCACCCTTGACCAAACTCAAGTTGATCTTGCACAAGTGAATCTTGAACAAAATTTCTTACAACATAAGTTCAAGTTAGTGGAAATTACCACTCGATCGATGTTAACCGAGCCACCCCATGAATATATCACTATCACAAAAATCACCCTTAGGTCGTACATGACTGTTATAAAGGGTTACATATCATAGCATTAGTTACTTAAATCTAATTCCTTTGTATAAATAAAATTTGGTTTCCATTAATAGTTTTATTTTAATAAAACTATAGCTTTAATTTAGATGAAATTTGATAAATTGATTTTCGGACACAATTGTACTTTTCAGAAAGGATATTTTTTTAATAAACCAAGATATTATGAATAATATTAATTTTAAATAAACAGTATGATAAAAACACTCTTATTTAAATATAAATGACAAAATAATTTTGTTATGACCTTGAAATTTTTTTAGTTGTCAAAAATTTTACAATGAATTTTCAACCCACTATTTTTTTAATAAATAAGTATTTTTATAGTTAAAATTTAAATTTATAATATTTATATAATTATTATAATAAAATAAAAATCCTTTTTTAAATCATTATGTTAAAATTATGTTACGGCTAATTTATGAGAATTACTAAAATTGTTTATTTTTTCATAAAGAGTAAAAATACAGTTTCAGGTTTTTGTTATCTTTAATGACTTCACAGTTATTTCATAATGATGTAATAATTATTTATCCATAATACATGACTAAAAATATGTTATTTTTTTTAATATTAATTATTTTAATAAATTTTAATCAATTTTCAAACCTATAAGTTACTTTCCATAGTCTAAAATAGAAACTTTGTCTTTAAAAACATTATATTGTGAAAAATTTACTTTTCATTTTGAAAATATGTAATGTAATATGATGTTTAGTTCTTATGGGTTAAAATAACATAAAATATGTCCCAAATTTCTAAAACCAAGGGAAAATACTTGGGGGAATCCCATGGTTTTTCATTCTCCACAACCTAGATTTCCAAGGCATATATTTGGAAATTATTAAAGAAATCCTCCACTTTTACTATAAATACCCACCAATTTCTCCATTTAATTTCACTAATTTCATACCATTACTACAAAATTATGATTTATAATTGGTATAACCTTATCCTCTCTCATTTTACCCTTTTCCAAAACTATGTTTTATATCCGTTATGTTTCCAAATTTATATCTAAAAATTTCTCTCTTCTCCTCAAGAAATTTGTATTTATTTTGTTTTTGTGAATAACCAAGAATATTTCTTTTAAAAGGGTATTAAAATATATGTAAAAATTATTTATTTTATTCTATTGTTAATATACATGAAACCTTTATTCCCTTTTCATGGTCTGAAAATGACATAATGATAATGTTTTTAATCACTTTTTGAAACGCCATGATTTTGATATGAAACCCATTTCTTTTATTCTCCGCGAGTTATTTATGAAATGTTTTATTATTATCTTTTAAGATCACATGAAATTAATACATATTAGTGGTGTACCTTGATAGTGCCTAAATGCATTGGGTAAATAATTTAATCTTTAGAGATGACATTTTTTACGATACCTTAGTGAACAACCTTAGTAATGTTTCATTTACGACACCTTAGTGATTAACCTTAGTGATATGTTTATGTATTTATAAACTAAATGTTGTAGAAAAATTTCCATGTTAAGAATCATGTTCTTTTTATTATAATATTATAATTTCTCCATTTTTCATTCAATATTTATATTCCTCATGTTATTATTGATACTCCTCAGGAATATATATAAAAGGTTTCCCTTACGGGGCCTTTACACACCCCTTTCCTTTGATGTGTGTCCCCAAGATTTGAGATGTTGTAAATGTACTTCTCATGAACCCATTAATAATAATTTAAAGTTTATTAGAATAATGTTTTATATTTTTAGGTATTACATTCCTATTTTCCAAGAAACTAAACTTTAAAATATCGTCTATTTTGTACCATGTAATGAAAATTTTATGTAATAAAAATGTGGGATGCCATAAAGACAAACTTTTAAATTATAGTTGAAAACTAAATTCATAAGAAACCATAGCATAATAAAATTATTGTGAAAAAATTAATAAATTTATAATAGGTTTAATTTAAAATAAGTAATAATAAATATAAAACAATATATAAAGAAGAAACATGAAATATCTCCTTCACCAGACCAAGACCCACAAGACTGAGCCTGAGAGAAGGGATTAATTTATGAAAGATATGAAGGAATAAAAAACCCCATAACCCGAGAAAAAACTAGAAACACTAATCCCAAGGTAATGTTATGAACTTACCATGTCACTGAGGAATCTATAAAGTTGATCAAAGGTATATGTTATAAAAGGATTGAGTGGTACAATAAAAGAGTCAGAGATTATAGAACTCAATGGAAGGGTTCTAATCAAAGAAGGTGATTATAAATAAGTTCAATGGGGGTTACAATCATTATATTTTAAGGAGATAAAAATTTAAAGTCTTATAGGATAAATAAAGTAAACTTATAATATTACACAACATGTTAAGCAAACATATTACTCTAGAAGATAAAATAAAAACATAGAAATCCCCTACCACAAAGAAACACTATACCCAGAGAACTAATTATGTTCCAAAATATTCCATAAGAAGATTATAATAACAATTAACTTGTCAATTTTCATCAAGAAATCCACAAACACTAAATATAATCACCACTTCAACCATCCTTAGAAGAGGAATGTGAAGATAATAGAGAAAGAGATGAGAAATCACCTCAGGTTAAAAGAGTTACAAAATTCAAATCTAGGTCTTCAAAAGCCATGAAAATTGTATCCTATGATAGATAAAATAATCCCCTAGGTAAACCAGAGCATGATAGAGAATAATTAAATCAAAATATATAAATTAAGAGGGATAAACTTATAAAAACATCTGAATGACTCTATAATGGCATTGTGACTTCTAAAATAGTTGTGGAGGCCTTGGTCAAATCCATATCCAAAACTACATGACTTTAAAATGAAATATCCTCCCCCTCTATTAGTGGATATTTTATATATTTAAAAACATGTTTGAAAAAAACCACAAAATGTTAGTACCCATAATAGTCGTAACAGGCTTTGCCACCCAAAACTTATGAGGAACCATCACAACATAGAGGAACAACCATCACTGTTTGTTTCTAAAATACCTATAAAAATGTATCACACCAAAGAAACCTAATAACCATGACAAAATATAATTATGGATCCTAAAATTGATATTTATACCTTCCCCATTTCCTATAGGGATTCCAATATAAACCTACAGGTTCTAAGCTCACCAAAATTTTCATCGTTATGGATTGCAGAACTCCTTATGTAAGATTGAATTCTAAATAGCCAACCTTACATTTGATGAAAAAAAGTGTGAGATTAATATTCATAATATTAAAATAAAATAATATAAGTTTCAATTAATCCCTCATAATTCGAACCATATCACCATGACACAATTCCACTGTACGCACTTTAATGGGTATTATACCCCTACCCATTTCACATAATAACTCCACTTAACCTCACCCAATCAACAAAACTACTAAAATTAATATAACCTATAAATGGTTCCACTATGGAATGTGCACTTATAAAAATAGAATTTTTACACCCTAGATTCTACCTATATAAAAAAATCTGATGCTCCATGACTATATTCCAAAAAACGACCTCCATTATGCCCTCCAAAATGGGTATTTAATACCTAAATATCTAAAAATAAATCCTATACCTCTAGACCACCTTAAAAATCCCTCTTAAAACCTAAAAAACCTAGGAAAGAAAGGTTCTAAGAAGACTGATCTGTTACACCTAACTTATTTTTGATATTACCTTAAAGTTCCCTATTAATGAGAAGTGAGTATCTTTGAGTTATAATATATCTCATAAAATCAGTATTAAATTTGAAAGGAAAACCAAATTTTTTTTAACACATTAGACTCTATCCATCTAGAATTTTTTGTCCTTTATTATTGGGTATCAAATTATATAAGATTATACACATGATTTAAACATTTGTATTCTTTTATTCCTATATATATATATATTCAAATATTATATTTATTTCAAAGTATAGAATACACACTTACTATAAAAATAACTACGTACAATATTATTACTTTTTAGTTGTATCATGCATAAAATTCATCTTGATATCTCAATAAATGAGGAAATTCACTTAAAATTTTGATTAATCATATATTTATTTCTATAACTAGACTAATGACATCCAATAATAACTTATAGGGTTCCCAATAAAATGGAACTAGAGAAAAATACTAACCATCCAACCAACACTTTTTAGCTTCCAACTACCACCAGACATAAATAACTAACACTAGTATTATATAAGATCTAGGAATGTACATGGAAACTTATAATAAAAATATAAAAGCTATAAAAAACACAAAAATTCCAAAAACTAAATAAAAAAATTATATAATTAACCGCAATTATTTGATGACATGGTAACAAAAAAACACCCAAGGGGTGAATTTAATATTCACCCGACTAATCTTCAAAGTAAAAAATATATGATTGATCACATCATTCATAATTATAATTATATCATGGAAAATTATCCCATTTTTTCCTTCCAATATGTAATAAATTGGAATAAAAATCTTCCATTATATGAACCCCTAATAATATAATCTCTCTAATTATGAAAATGGAATTATTTTAGGGAAATTAAATTAATGGGAATATTTAATCTATTAAAAATATAAACACATCCTGTAGAGACCCGAAGATTAACGTACATAGACATTACATTACTTTTGCGAAATACTTAGTACATAACAAAAACACACACACAAGGACCGTAATAGTTTAGTGTCTTTGGAAACTCGGAATATAATCTTCTAATCGTGGTGAAAGATCTTCAACATCTCCCATAAAGATCTTCTTTTTTTAAAACCTAAATCCTTTCTTTATATCTTGGGGAAAATAAAACATAAAAGGGTGAGCTCAAATTCTCAGTAAGGGTAAACAAAAGAAATATCAATCACATTATATTCATAAGAACATATCTTTTGGAAATCTTAACCTGCAAAAGATATCATAATTTCATAACATGGGATAAATAATAGTAGTGAAATGTAATCCCAATAATCATAACCTAAAACATGAAACTTTGTGGAATACACACATAATCATAGAGAATAATTTCTTATTAGTCAAGACTCATTTCCAAGACTATCTTAGTGGACAAAGTCCCTTTCTGAACTGAGTTCACTCCTCGTTTCAGTCCTGTTTCACTGAACCGGTATAAACTACCGTTCCAGCCATGTCTATATCATGAGATATAAAATCTTTACCCAATGCATTGGAGGAAGATATAGGTCCCACCCATCTCATAATGATACCATTCTTATGTGTGGCACAAAATCATAAAGCATACATCATTGCATAACCCATGTAATAAAAATGGGAATCTTAAACATCATAACATCATAAAACAATTCATATAAGATAAAGGAATTTATAAAAATATTTCCATAACAACAAAATCAAATCAATTTAATAATAGGGATAGAAACATAACCCTATATTATCTTAGATGGAAAATAATTTTGATAAAACACTTGGACTCCATTCTTGAGGAAAATATCCTTTCTACTTCAATTTTTTTTCCTTTCTTAACATGTCATACAATTTTAAACTAAAAGAAGTTGATTAAAAATAAACTTTAAAACTTTTAAGGGAAGATTCTTGGAAATAATGTTTTAAAAATCCATTCATGCCGTATAAGTTAAAAGGAAACATTCTTCTCATACTTTTGTCGGAAAAGTCAAAAAGTACCTCGTACGAAAAACAACAAAAGATTCCTTTCATATCTTTTAGAAAAAACTCACTGAAGGGTAAAATTTGAAATAAACTATTATAGAAGGATATAAATATTACATATTTATGAAACATGGATGTGGATGATAAAATACACCCTAGTAAATTCCAAAGTATAAACAATCTCGGATAAAAATGAGATTGTGATATTTCCCTTACCTTAGGTCCGATTCACTTCATAAGTGTCCGAACCTCCTGTATAATGATTTAAATAATGTCATTGACTTATTACAGAATCATATTCATTGTTATTATATCATATATGGTTCACTTATGACTGTATATCACCCGTTCTTTTGTAAATTCATGTTAAAGTAGCATTTTGTGTAAAATCGTCTCATTTGTCGTTCGTGTTTTAACTTGTAATTATTCATATGATTACTTAGATCATGATTACTTAAATCCAGAATGTAAAACATGATTTATACATAATATATATTCAGAATATACATATATATAATGGATTGATAAATGGAAATAAATACACCATTCATGGAGACGGTAGGCCGTACGTACGCATGAACGCTGTTTTCGTTTCTTTATTGAATTGAATGGAATTAAGTAGATGAAATACATATATACATAAATACAGTAGCTTTATAATGTAATATATTTCATTATTATTGCTTATTAATACTTTATAATCATTCTTAAATGGTTAACATGGAGAATGAATCTCATCGCGTCGTGGAGATGGTAGTCCGTACGTACGCACGTGCGATGATATCGTTTCCATAATTATTGAATTGAATTAGAGTGGATGATACAATATATCAGAATCATTATGATGTTATAATAACTATGTATAGTTATTATTTACACCAATATACCCATCCATGTAAGGTGTTGGTGCAAAAACAGATTACACCACGGCGTGGAGACGGTATTCCGTACGTACGCACGCGCGGTGATTTTGTTTTTCGTAGGATGGATAGAAGGTGAAATGGGGTTGTTTCATATTTATAATAAAAAATCAGTATATTAGTGATATGGATGTTATTACTTTATAATGAAACAACTAAATAAGAAGAAGTTGAAGAAGAAAGAAGCTTGAAAGAATCGGGAGAAGAAATTACCTCTTCTTCGATACGCCTCTTTGAAACCTCCTCTTAAGGCACTAAGATTGGTCTTTAAAGTAGACCAGAACCTCTAGGATGTTTCTATGGAAGTGGAGAAGATAATTTGGAAGGGTTTGGCCAAGCTTGAAGGCACAAATTGGTGTGAGGAGGATAGGGAGGAGGTTCCCTTTTATAAGGGAGGAGAGGGGCACCTTTGGAATTCTTAACAATATTAATTTATAATAAATCTAACCCCACTTAAAAACCTACAAAAATGACTCATATTAGAATATTAGATGAGATAGGGTTGTAATATCATCAACCAATCAAATTTAGACATGTTTGGATCTTATTTTAAACCTTATCATTTTTATTTTTCCTTATTTAATCTATTTAAGTTTATTTGTGGTAATAAAATTCTAAATTTTAAATTATAAAAAATAATTACTTATTTGTTGTAAATTTTCCATAATTGTTTACTTTATAACATTATAGACCATATAAATTTAAATTTATAATTTTTAAATATTTTTGTGATTTTTAAACAATTTTATAATATGTTATTTTTATAAAATAACAATAGTGTCAATTTTGGAACTATTCATCTATTTGAATTTAAATAAAATATATACAGAAGATATGTTCGAAATAAAGTATTTAATAGATTCATAAAAGGTCATATGAATCTATAAAATTTGTGGATCACATTAAATAGTTCATATAATATTTATTTTATTATTTTTAAAACCATTTATTTGGTTTATCTCTTAATAAAATAATTACTACAACATTCTTATATAATTATTTAATATACTGATTTGTTGCATAAAAATTTAAAATAAAATCCTATGATGAAGATAAATCTATTTCCTTTCACAATAATACTTTTACTCGAATTTATCATCTTAAAATCACAATAGTTAAATTGTTATATTTATTAAATTATGAAGGTGACAACTTTGGCACCATTTAAAATAAAATAATATAAGTGTCATAATTTCCTTAATAAGGATCCAAATGGTAAAATATTAGGCCAGTGGATGACTATGGTTTATATATACACTAATAATAAGTTTTGTGAAGATTTTTGGGCCTTTTTATATGTATTACTATTTCAATAAAAACTATATTATTAATTTTCACTAAATAAATAATTTCTACATCATTAATGTATCACTATTAATGACAATTATTTAATCCCAAAAAATTCTAAATAAATTATCATGATGTAGATAATTTTATTAGATTTCTGGAGACTATTCATGTTCTATGTTTTATGATTTTTATCACTGAATTAAAATTATTATACTTATAAGATTTAAGAGAGTGACATGTTGTCACATTCTTTGGTTTTAATAATAATTAAATTATTTTCATGGTCAAAAGTCCATAAAATGAATCTAATCCGACCCTTAGGTGATATGGGTATACTTTTAGCCATCCAATATAATTTTGACATGTGTTAGGGTAATTTTATAATATTATATTTACCCTTAATTACCCGATTTACCTTTAACTATGGTAAATAAAATTTACCGTAGTTACTATTCATAATTCCCAAAAATAAAAAGTAGCCTATTAACATAATTTGGACCCACTGATTCCAAATATGGAATCCATTTTTTTAAATTCAATACACAGAAGTTTCAGAAATTAAATTAAAATTAATCTCGTTGTCGAATGAAAACGGGTTTTTGTTTAAAACATTGGAAAAGATTGAATTGATTTAACCTACGAATTCAATGTAAAATCAATGATAATGACATACATTATATTAAATGGTAAAAATATATTCTATTTATACTTTAAAACCATTCAATATTATAATTTAACCATATAAACTATTACGATGAAAAAAGTTGTTTTTCATTAAAATATAGCGTGTTTTTACTATTCATCAAAATATGAAAGTTACCAGAATAATACGAAAAATTTATCCAAAGTAAATTTTTATTTTTTGATTCCAAAGAAGAATTTTATTTTTTCAAATTGAACGTATAAACATGTCAAAAACTAGATTTAAAGTGGGTGCGCCATCAAAAGGCGACAAAACTGCATTTTTTGAAAAATACTTATTTTACCCGAAAAATTTATTTTGTTCTTATACCATGTTCTAGAAAATGTGTAAGATGAATAATGATGTTATAAAATTCAAATTTTAGTTAATACTATTCATAACGGCTAGTTCATAATAATATTATAATAATATATCATTGTTTAGTAAAACCTGGTATTGCGTACAACACACGCTATCGAGGAAGGTCGCGATTGCGTGTAATGCAAGCCAAGTCAGGGTTGCGTGTTGTGAAAGAACATAATCCAACCATATTTCATTTATACATTGAATATATATATATATACTCAATGTTGTGTTGAATAACTATTATCAAAATTGTGTGTAACACAAGACATTAATGAAATTAAAAGAATATTTTTCATAAAATCTCGGGGTGTTAAATTCTACCCCCCTTAAAATGAATTTCGCCCTCGAAATTTGTCGGGGTTATAAATGGTTTACTACTAAAAAGTTTGTTTAATATAAACCCACATCGTAAAAAGGAATACCAAAACATGTATTTAAAAACTAAAGTATGAAATGTAACGGTTACCCAAATTAACTCATCACTGGGTTTCCACGTTGGAGAACATAGGTGAAAATATGGATATGGAAGAAAAATCTAACCATCAAGTTCTGATGGAGAGTGGTAGAGAACATGACTATGCAAAAGCCAACAATCACAAAGATATAGATTTGTGATGATATAAGGTACCATCTGATTCATCGAATATAAGGGAACTAGGACAACATTTTTGGTTTTCAAGATCATTTCCCTAAAGTTGATGAATTAAAAGAAATACTTACATGATTTTGGTACAATCTCACTGTTTTTCGTGAATTGAACAATTTCCACTTCATCCCTTAAAGAAATAAAGTTGAATTTGTTATTCGTGATGTGTTAGCAGATCATGTGATAGAATGATGGGTCATTCCATCTCTTTTAGACAAAAGGTTAGCAAAAGTTATAAGTCCATATTATGGTTAGATTAATCGTATATGGTTCCAAAAATGAACTTATACTATATATATCATACCGCTTAATAAAATAAAACTAGTTTCTACTAACCAGGGACTTCCTGTAGGCTAGTGGTAGGCGATAAAGGCCAGTCGCACTTCGGTTGTGGGTTCGATTCCCACAGCCTTGTCCGACGCGATGGGCTGTCGCCCGTCCTACAGGTTGTCCTTTTTCTAAAACTACTTTACTATAACATCCCATTAATAATATCGAAAAAAGTTCTATCTTTAAACAATACTATCTTATGTCCAACATAATCCATTCCAATCTTTATCTAAAATACTCCGGTCCAAGCTCATAGTATAAAGAAAACCAACCATCATTTATCCCCCATTATCATGTTGGTCACATTCCAATCATGTGAATAACTTAATATTGTATTCTCTTGAAAAATGAATACCCATTAAACCTTAGTGAAAACATGAATGCTGTCAAAAGTTAACTCTTTCCACATACCAAAATACTCAAAATTCTATATACTCAAACCATGATATCACTTAGTCCTTATATCAATCATGAGCTCATGAATACTATCAAACATATTAGATTCTCTTTATCCCTTCATTATGTGCATATCATCTGATTTCCAAAAATATTTCAATCACTTTTCATGGTTACCGATGTCATATTCTTATAGAAAACCACAATGGACCAATACATAGATATTCCAATATACCATAAAAGTACCTCAATAACATTATTCTTGAATACCAATACATAAACACTTCAAACCATCATCTTAAATGATTGTCCTGGAATATGTCCTTCCTTAATTTAGAAGTAACTTTTTAGGTCAGGGCATTGAGTTGGGTAATGACCATGTTCTCCACAAATAAGACATTGAACTCCATAACAGTCTGTCACTCTATGTCCATTTTCTACACACAGATAACATCGGTCCCTCCATTTGAGGTATTCCTCATGGTTCTTTTTCCCTTCTTTAGAAATTTCAATCTTCCTTTCTTTATGCTCCTCAACATGCGAACATGCATAATAGTCTATCTTCCTCTTATTTGATGAATTAGGCATACCACTAAATTTCACCTTATTAATCATATATCGCGATGACTGATTCGGCATAATCACAATATCTTTCTCTCTAGGAATTACACAATTTTGTTGCTCATAGTCACCAATTTGTCCATTGAATTAAATGTTAACCGAATTCCTTCTGGTTCCCTCCATTAACTAAAACACAAAAAGAATTCTGTGAGAGGAAAAATCAAGCTAGAGAAAACAACATAGTAAAGGGGAAGTACCCTCAATATCTAACATCTTATGTTAAATTATAAGATCCTTAGCACAATTCTAGGACTATAACCTATACGTATACTTAACCTTAGAGACATCCCTAGACATACCTTAGAAATATCTCTAGGTATCTCACTAACGTTTTCGCATCCTAGTTTCCAAAGGTTGACTAAACCTTTCCTCTGATACCGACTGTAGAGACCCAAAGCTTAACGTTCATATACATTACATTACTTTTGCAGAATACTTAGTACATAACAAAAACACACGCACAAGAACCATAATAGTTTAGTGTCTTTGGAAACTTGGAATATAATCTTCTAATCATGGTGAAAGATCTTCAACATCTCCCATAAAGATCTTCTTTTTTTTAAACCTAAATCCTTTCTTTATATCATGGGGAAAATAAAACATAAAAGGGTGAACTCAAATGCTCAGTAAGGGTAAACAAAAGAAATATCAATCACATCATATTCATAAGAACATATCTTTTGGAAATCTTAACCTGCAAAAGAGATCATAATTTCATAACATGGGATAAATCATAGTAGTGAAATGTAATCCCAATAATCATAACCTAAAACATGAAACTTTGTGGCATACACACATAATCATAGAGAATCATTTCTTATTAGTCAAGACTCATTTCCAAGACTATCTTAGTGGACAAAGTCCCTTTCTGAACCGAGTTCACTCCTCATTTCAGTCCTGTTTCATTGAACCGGTATAACCTACCGTTCCATCCATGTCTATCTCATGAGATATAAAATCTTTACCCAATGCATTGGAGGGATATATAGTTCCCACCCATCTCATAATGATACCATTCTTATGTGTGCCACAAAATCATAAATCATACATCATTGCATAACCCATGTAATAAAAATGAGAATCTTAAACATCATGACATCAAAAAACAATTCATATAAGATAAAGGAATTTATAAAATTATTTCCATCACAACATAATAAAATCAATTTAATAATAGGGATAGAAACAGTACCCTATATTATCTTATATGGAAAATAATTTTGATAAAACACTTGAACTCCATTCTTGAGGAAAATATCCTTTCTACTTCAATTTTTTTTTCTTTTCTTAACATGTCATACAATTTTAAACTAAAAGAAGTTGATTAAAAATAAACTTGAAAACTTGTAAGGGAAGCTTCTTGGAAATAATGTTTTAAAAATCCATTCATGTCGTATAAGTTAAAAGAAAACATTCTTCTCATACTTTTGTTGGAAAAGTCAAAAAGTACCTCGTACGAAAAATAACAAAATATTCCTTTCATATCTTTTACAAAAAACTCACTGAAGGGTAAAATTTGAAATAAACTATTGTAGAAGGATATAAATATTACATATTGAGGAAACATGGATTTGGATGATAAAATACACCCTAGTAAATTCCAAAGTATAAACAATCTCGGATAAAAATGAGATTGTGATATTTCCCTTACCTTAGGTCCGATTCGCTTCGTAAGTGTCTGAACCTCCTGTATAATGATTTAAATAATGTCATTGACTTATTAAAGAATCATATTCATTGTTATTATATCATATATGGTTCACTTATGTCTTTATATTACCCGTTCTTTTGTAAATTCATGTTAAAGTAGCGTTTTGGGTAAAATCGTCTCATTTGTCGTTCGTGTTTTAACTTGTAATTATTCATATGATTACTTAGATCATGATTAATTAAATCCAGAATGAAAAACATGATTTATACATAATATATATTAAGAATATACATATATATAATGGATTGATAAATGGAAAGAAATACACCGTTCATGGAGACGGTAGGGCGTACGTACGCATGAACGCTGTTTTCGTTTCTTTATTGAATTGAATGGAATTAAGTAGATGAAATACATATATACATAAATCCAGTAGCTTTATAATGTCATATATTTCATTATTATTTCTTATATATACTTTATAATCATTCTTAAATGGTTAACATGGATAATGAATCTCATCGCGTCGTGGAGACGGTAGTCCGTACGTACGCACGAGCGATGATATCATTTCCATAATTATTGAATTGAATTGGAGTGGATGATACAATATATCAGAATCAGTATGATGTTATAATAACTATGTATATTTATTCTTTACACCATTATACCCATCCATGTAAGGTGTTGGTGGAAAAACAGATTACACCACGGCGTGGAGACGGTATTCCGTACGTACGCACATGCGGTGATTTTGTTTTCTGTAGGATGGATAGAAGGTGAAATGGGGTTGTTTCATATTTATAATAAAAAATAAGTATATTAGTGATACTTATGTTATTACTTTATAATGAAACAACTAAATAAGAAGAAGTTGAAGAAGAAATAAGATTGAAAGAATCGGGAGAGGAAATTACCTCTTCTTCGATACTCCTCTTTGAAACCTCCTCTTAGGGCACTAAGATTGGTCTTTAAAGTAGACCAGAACCTCTAGGATGTTTCTATGGAAGTGGAGAAGATAATTTGGCAGGGTTTGGCCGAGATTGAAGGCTCAAATTGGTGTGAGGAGGAGAGGGAGGAGGTGCCCTTTTATAAGGGAGGAGAGGGGAACCTTTGGAATTCTTAAAAATATTAATTTATAATAAATCTAACCCCACTTAAAAACCTCCAAAAATGACTCATATTCGAAGATTAGATGAGATAGGTTTGTAATATAATCAACCAATCAAATTTAGACATGTTTGGAGCTCATTTTAAACCTTATCATTTTGATTTATCCTTATTTAATCTATTTAAGTTTATTTGTGGTAATAAAATTCTAAATTTTAAATTATAACAAATAATTACTTATTTGTTGTGAATTTTCCATAATTGTTTACTTTATAACATTATAGACCATATAAATTTAAATTTATAAATTTTAAATATTTTTTTGTGATTTTTAAACAATTTTATAATATGTTATTTTTATAAAAGAACAATAGTGTCAATGTTGACACTATTCATTTATTTGAATTTAAATAAAATATATACAGAATATATGTTCGAACTAAATGATTTAATAGATTCATAAAAGGTCATATGTATCTATAAAATTAGTGTATCACATTAAATAGTTCATATAATATTTATTTTGTTATTTTTAAAACCATTTATTTGGTTTATCTCTTAATAAAATAATTAATACAACATTATTGTATAATTATTTAATATATTGATTTGTTGCATAAAAATTTAAAATAAAATCCTATGATTAAGATAAATCTATTATCTTTCACAATAATACTTTTAATCGAATTTGTCATCTTAAAATCACAATATTTAAATTTTTATATTTATTAAATTATGAAGGTGACAACTTTGGCATCATTTAAAATAAAATAATATAAGTGTCATAATTGCCTTAATAATGATCCAAATGTTCCAAAAGTCTGTCAGTGGATGATTAGGGTTTATATATACACTAATAATAAGTTTTGTGCAGATTTTTTGGCCTTTTGATATGTATTACTATTTCAATAAAAACTATATTATTAATTTTTCACTAAATAAATAATTTCTGCATCATTAATGGATCACTATTAATGACAATTATTTAATCCCAAAAAATTCTAAATAAATTATCATGATGTAGATAAACTTATTAGATTTCTGGAGACTATTCATGTTTGATATTTTATGATTTTTATCACTAAATTAAAATTATTTTACTTATAAGATTTAAGAGAGTGACATGTTGTCACTTTCTTTGGTTTTAATAATAATTAAATTATTTTCATGGTCAAAAGTCCATAAAATGAATCTAATCCGACCCTTAGGTGATATGGGTATACTTTTTTCCATCCAATAGAATTTTTACATGTGTTAGGGTAATTTTATAATATTATAGTTACCCTTAATTACCCGATTTCCCTTTAACTATGGTAAATAAAATTTACCATAGTTACTATTCATAATTCCCAAAAATAAAAAGTAGCCTATTAACATAATTTGGACCCACTGATTCCAAATATGGAATCCATTTTTTTAAATTCAATACACAGAAGTTTCAGAAATTAAATTAAAATTAATCCCGTTGTCGAATGAAAACGAGTTTTTGTTTAAAACATTGCAAAAGATTGAATTGATTTAACCTACGAATTCAATGTAAAATCAATGCTAATGACATAAATTATATTAAATGGTAAAAATATATTCTATTTATACTTTAAAACCATTCAATATTATAATTTAACCATATAAATTATTACGATGAAAAAAGTTGTTTTTCATTAAAATATAGCGTGTTTTTACTATTCATCAAAATATGAAAGTTACCAGAATAATACGAAAAATTTATCCAAAGTAAATTTTTATTTCTTGATTCCAAAGAAGAATTTTATTTTTTCAAATTTAACTTATAAACACGTTTAAAACTAGATTTAAATTGGGTGCGCCATCAAAAGGCGGCAAAACTGCATTTTTTGAAAAATACTTATTTTACCCGAAAAATTTATTTTGTTCTTATACCATGTTCTAGAAAATGTGTAAGATGAATAATAATGTTATAAAATTCAAATTTTAGTTAATAATATTCATAATGGCTAGTTCATAATAATATTATAATAATATATCGTTGTTTAGTAAAACCCGGTATTGCGTACAACACACGCTATCGAGGAAGGTTGTGATTGCGTGTAATGCAAGCCAAGTCAGGGTTGAGTGTTGTGAAAGAACATAATCCAACCATATTTCATTTATACATTGAATATATATATATATATATATATACTCAATGTTGCATAGAATAACTATTATCAAAATTGTGTGTAACACAATACATTAATGAAATTAAAAGAATATTTTTCATAAAATCTCGGGGTGTTACACATCCTCAAACATTATCATAGAATTAATATTCAATGAAAATATATCAATCAATTTCAAAGTGGGCATAAAAAAACATAAAAAGTATCTCTTCAATAATTTCCCATATATAATAGTTGTTCCCAATGTTAAATATATTATTTCAATATAAACAAGCGATAAAATAAAATTTTAGAGGAGTAAACTTAGTCTAAAGGATTTTATTCACATTATTATAGGCAAAATTGGAAAGATAACATCATAAGAAGATTGAGTAAAGAGAGGAGAACTAAAATATCTAATTTTGAAAACATTATTCATTAACTAATATAATTGGGTCATAACTTATTTCATCTAAAAATGGGATTCCTTTAGGTAAAATACATGGGTCCATTTTACCTAAAGATATTTTTCTCTATTTTCATCTCCCAATAATATTTTTCAACCAATGTCATATTTATCACTTATAGGTTCTTTATACCTAAAACAAAACAATCATAGGGATATAAACATCAATCTAAGACAAAAAATATTTATTATTAGTCTCAATAAAACCATAAAAATTTAGCTTCTGTGAGAGATAATCAAATTAGTTCAACACTTCCATTGGGGGATAAAAATAAATGAAAAATATAGTTAAATATTATAGATGGAAAATCTAATGAGCTCTACTTTTCATGCATAATAGAGTAGCCTATTTTCCCATGACCGAAAACTTCAATTTATGATCTCAAATAAAGATATTCTATTATATTTAAATGACTAATTATAAATTATGGGAACACTAGTATATTTAAAGATAATTAAACCTTAATCAAATTAAATAATGTATAAGAGATCTATTTTTGATTGGGATAATACAATACATAATAAATAAAATTTTTATCACAAATAATTCTTAAAAAAGGTGGTAGTAAAATTTAAAAGTTAAAGTTAAAATTCAAGATAGTGAGCTTCCACTTGAAAAAAAAAATTATATCATTAAATTATTCCAAATGGGTAAGATAAATTTTTTTATATATAGATTAATACTTGATACTCCCAATTAAAACCAATTGATGTGGTGTGAAGTTCCCATTCAAGAATTATATTTTTTTCAATAAGGAAGGTTTCCAAATGTGTTTGAGAAGTGTGGAATTTATGATTTAGTTCAACCATTATAAATGGAAAATTATTGAAAATAATATGTGAGCTGAAACCATGGGATACTATCAATAATGCATGAATTTATTAGAAAATAAAATGGGATACTAATTTAATACCCTTAAATATCATTCTTGGATAGATTCAAGGAAGAAAATTTATATTTAATGATTGATGATATGATCTTCAACGAAATAAATACAAGTTTTGATTACTTTATATAAAATTTTAGAAAGAGATTGTAAGAATCTATCTATTAGAATCGTGATATTGAAGAACTCTTTTTAAATGAAGAATGTGTAATTGATGTTAATAAGGTCTATCTATTTAAGTAATATCATTGGATAAGGTTTGAGGTTGTTTGAACTTGATTTAGCAAAGTTTAGAACATGTGTTAGATGGTTACATCATTTGTGTATGGGTAAAATTGATTTTTTTTGATGTGTAAAGTTCAAATAAAAATTACATTTCATACATAAACATAAATATATATTTCTATATTCTATGAAAAGGTAGTTTGATACTCGTGTAAGGGTTATCTATGAGTTTCACTTGATGTGTAAGGGTGAAATGGAATCTAAGTAAAGGTATTCATAAGTGTATAAGTTGCATTAAGGTAAATTTAATTTGTGTCATGGTCATATTGGGATTATAATAACTATATAAAGTTCAGTTCTCTCACTATAGAAATATAATCCAAAAGTTTAGTAATTTGTGTAAAGGTACCCATAAGTTATTTAAGAGTCATTGTCACTAGATAAGGAACTACAAAAGGTAATAAATGTAAGGGTAATCTTGGAACAACATGAGTGTAATTTCACCCAATGTAAAGGTCATCCAAGAATATAGTGGATCTATTTAAAGGTCATCTTGGGGATCAGGAACTATGTAAAGGTATATTGAGAATATGAAATTTATATTCTAGATAAATAAATAGAATTAAATAAGGTGATTCTTGTGGAATAATATTCATGGGATTAAGCATCTTGATTACTTAAGAGGATTTTTATCTAAGAATATG
The DNA here is from genome assembly GCA_963277665.1 of Viscum album. Classification (NCBI taxonomy): domain Eukaryota; kingdom Viridiplantae; phylum Streptophyta; class Magnoliopsida; order Santalales; family Viscaceae; genus Viscum; species Viscum album. Next base: position 1,787,051,434 of record OY728126.1, on the reverse strand, counting down.
AGGTTTTAGATCTATTTTAAGGATGGAAGTTGGATTTTGAGATGTCCACTACACCACAAAACAATGTTATAGAACATGGTGGTGGAAACATTACCATGAGATTTTCACCAAATTGGGGTTTTTGGAATTTCACATTGATAAAATTGGAGATACCAAATTGGTCACAGTATTCACAACACACCATGGTACTGAGAATTTCATAATGTAGACCCACCTATGAGAAATGGTGAGTTGAAACATATCATGGAGGTAATTTTGGTGTCTTGAACGAGAGAAGATAATTTTAAATGAAAAACAACATAGACCATGTTTTGGTTCATTTTTTATAATCATTTAGAGAATCCCTCTTCATTGGATGTCCAAAATGGGGATATCTATTCCACAAGATACAATGCCACATCACAGTGCATGAAACACATGAACAAAGATTTAAAATGTTTTAAATGGCGTGGGTTTCATGGAGAAGGAGATGTGATAATTTTAATATTTTATTAATATAAAAAATATGAGTCTTAAGGAGATTTAAATGGATTCCTTGACCTGAATTTTAATGAGTTTAAATGACTGTAATATACCTCACATTTATTATAGTTTTCATTATTTTGAAATATGGAAATACCATTCATGATAATTTTTTGAATATTAATATGGTAGGAGATGAAGATAAGAAGGGCGATGATATGTGGAAAAATATCGATTCTACAACTCTAGAGATATTATATGAATATGTGAGAGAATATAATATAGAATAAAATAGATTGAATATTTTTTGTATTGAAGAAATGGAAGATCAATGCATTGCAGAATTCTTATGCATTGGATAAGAATAATATTGTAGAGTAAGATATTGATGATGTTATTGTTGTATACATTTTTATCAAGACTCTTGAAGAACCACTGTGATTGAAAATCACAGTGTGTCTAAGGTGAAGAACATGACCAACTTTCATAAGATTTTTTTATTATATATTGGAAGTTTAAGACCTGTTCAAAGGTTTAATGATGGACCATTGAAGCTATTGGTTCCAACATAAATAATGTCTCCATCCAAACAGGGGACTAAATTGTGTAAGACAGTAAAAGGAAAGTGGATGATAAAAGCCCAACCATTGTATGTTACTTAATAGGAACTTATAATCACTTAAAATTAAAGTGATAATAAAATTAATAGCTTGATAAGATTCGATCATTACAAGGAGTAGGTTTTCTAAGAAGGAGTAGTACCCTATAAAAACCTCTTGTACTATTATTCTGGTCTATTCAACATCTGTATATTGAGGTAAGGGTCACACATGAATTAATAGGTCCATATCCCTTAACTGGGATATAATCTCCACTGTAAGTGGGGATAATTCAAAAGAAAATAAAACATAGTAAAAATGAAACACATGATTCACCCTCCTCCCCCCTCTCAAGTGTTTGTATGATCAACTGAGAACTACATGGTGATTGAGAAAAATATTATATGCACATGGTGAATTGATAATCTGAGATAATTTTACACTATATAATATTTATTTTCCCTCTAAAATATCCATAATATTCCACATTAATGAGAAGTGAGTAACATTGAAATCATTATGTTATAAAAAATCTGAAGATTTTATTAGTGTCAATAATAAAATAATCTCATGATTTGAAATGATAAAAACATTATTAAAATAAGGGTCGACTTGGGTAGGGATCACATATGTTATGAAACAAAATAGGCTGCCACCTAAATCAATTCCCAAACCAATATTCCATTATCACAATGGCTGTTACTAATCCCCATGAGTTGGTGAAAACACTATGACAAAAATATAATTAATGGGAATGATTTGGAACTTAAATAATAGTTATGACATAAAGAGTTTTTCTCCCTAAAATCCAACATGACCCATCAATAGCTCAAATATCCATTCCATAAAAAGATAAGAAAAAATAATTAGGTAGTAGAAAAAAATAGATATAGTCCAACCCGTTAGCTCACCCTATAAACCCCCTCACCTAGCTAGCTTTGATTCCACTCATCTATCCTTCACATATATAATAAATCACCCACAACCATGAAGGAAAGTAGAAAATAACTCATTTAAATGACACACTAAGCTAAAAATTCTATGAAAATAAAATAAATTCCTACCAAATCAAGTAATATTCACTATAGGATGAACATGATAAATAAATTGGAAACTAACCTCAATATCCATTGGTCACTAAATGGCACTAATTTTGGACATGACTCCAAGAGAAAAATACTATAGTCATGGTCGTAAAAATACTCAGTCAGTAACCACCTGCCAAAACTATGGAAATACCTTAGTAAAATAGTTTATGAAATGCTATTTTAAACATAAGGTATAAAATAGGTTTTCACATGCATTTTAAAACAAATTCAAACAACATTCCACATGCACATTTTCATAGAAACATACATTTATAAAATAAAAACAAGAATGATTAAACATTTTAAATTAAGAATTTAAAACCAAGGAAAGGGGGCCTTTAAACCATGGAAAATTAACCAAATCATTATTTTCCCCTCTTTACAGGCATCTTATGAAAACTAATTTTTCACAACAAATCTCAAATAAATCCTATTTCTTATAAAATCCATACCATTTTCCTTTTTAAACCATACTTTCAAACCATATAAAAATAACCCATTTGAAAGTGAACCAAAAAACAACCAAGATCATAAATGATCGAACATGCACCAAGGAATCCAAGAACCATAATATAATAATAAAACTAAACAATGGTTCCACATTCCATGAAATTAGGGGATTATAAATGAACCTAAACATGGGATTACCTAAGGTACCCAAAAATTGATTAAAGCGTCATTGGTAATATCTTAAGAATCTTATAATAAAGACTTAAACTAGTGATACAAAACCTAGGCTCTCACTATTGAACTTTTCAAAATCCCATGTAGTCTCATATAAAAAAATAAAAATAGACACACATGGATCTCCTTTTTCACCATGATAATAATATAAGATCACTAGCATAAAGGCATGTTACACTTTCATCTCTAACCATCTCAGGGTAGTCAAGCAACACTCTCTAGTTGACCCACTATCTATACTAGGGTTTTCCCTCATACAACTTACCTACTATATTACTAGGACTCCAATGATAAGTTAATGGGGGTGAAATATAAATAATCACACACAAAAAATATAGAACAATTAAAATTACTCACACCTCACCTCCTACATCCACACAAGAAACAACCCCAGTCACATATCCATGCATAAGAATAAAAGGAAATATGTGTGTCAATATAAATCATTTCACCTTTATGGGATTAAAATCCACAATGGATAAAAAAACACATGATAATTATCTAAGGGTTTCACACATTTATAAAACTATCTCATATAAAGTGACAACCTATCTTTCTCAACTGTGCTTAGAAATTTGATCCATTTTCAGACCATTTGAAAACCATATTTAAAATATCCTTTGAAAATTAATTTATAAAAACACACTTTAAACCAAAATTTTAAATGTAACCATTTCAACAAATTCCATTTTTAAAATACTTTCCCCTTTTTAAAAGAAATCAATCTGAGCCAAAAAAACTTTCACAAAACAACACTTTCATTTTTAAAACATCAAGGAAAACTCAATACCTTACATTCTTAACAAATTAATATGATGGAAAAATCTCTATATTTTATAAAATAAATCCTTTAAAACATCACACATGCATTTATAAAATGATATTAGCATCAAACATGTAACAATCCGGACCTTCTGACCTGTTACTTTATGGAGATTTGGGTGATATCGGTTTTTTGGTGAAGTTATGTGGGAGTTTATGAGTGGATAATGGATTTTTAGTTGGAATTTTATATGGTTAGGATTCTATGTTATAGAGCTAAGGGTTTGGGAATAGCGGGAACATGGTATTGGGATGCAGAGTTTTGGTTCTCTATTGATTTTAATATAGTTGCGACATAGAGGTAGGTTGTTGTGTGGAGGCTTGAGGAGTAATATTTTAAAATTCTTGTTGATTTAGGGGATGGTTTAGAATTATATAGTGGTTTTAGGATATTTTATTTATTTTTGGTCTACTTGCGGTGTAGTTTGAGTTTTGTGGCGTAGAGGTTTGGGTAGTCTGGTTTTAGAATCCCTACCATTTTGAGGTTAGTTGTGATACATGGGAGATCCTATGTCGTAACATATTTCCATGTAGATAGGATCTCACCATGATTAGTGTAATGGGTTCTAGAGTCTAGTTATACATGGGGTTATTATGGTTTAGTAACACATGTTGTGTTGTAGCATGGGGGAAAACCCTGATCCCATGGCACGGTATATAGGTATGCGCTGTTGTCTTTTAATTAGCTACTGGGTATAAATTACCAAAACCCCTTAAAACACTCCATTATTCCAACATATCTCTGAACCTTATGGGACCTAGGTGTATCTTTTCAAGGATTTTCATCCCCTTTATAGTGGATTCGATCCTCAGACATAGGATATTGATTCCTGGTGATTCTAAGGTGAGTTCCCCTCTCTCCTTTCTCAGTATTCCTTCCATTGTTCATTCGAGTGAAGGTTGTTCTTGGGGAGATAGATTATTTGGGAGATTATTTGGTTATATATTGATATAGGATTATGTTTTATAGGTTTTTAATCCCTTTTTGGTGAGATCTTGGTTGTGAGGAAGTTTTTTTTTCATTCCATCCATACAAAGAGAATTAGGAATATTTTTTTGAGGTAGGGGTCATTTTTCTCTCCCTTACTATGTTTATATGTGGGAATTTAATACTTTTAAAATCCATTTGATTCATGTTAAGGGTTATTATAAGAATATAATTAATTTAATTTAACTAAAATTTAAGGGGGAAAGTATTAATCACATGATTTTCCTATTTTTATGATATTTCTTGTGAGTTAAGTTTGCTTGTTGTTCTTGATAAAAATAAAAGTTATTGGTAGACTTGTTTGTGTTGTAGTTTTTGTTATTTATAAGTACATTGTTGTTTTTTTTAATCTAACTCATCAAGAATAAAAATGATGAGAAACTATATATGGATAATGAATTGGTTACCTATAGAAATTTGGAACTATGTGATAATACCCATGCTAAGAGATGAAGTAATGTTATGAATGACCTTTCCTTGATATCTAAAAATTTGGTCAAGAGTGTAATCTAAAATATTTGTCATAAAGTTTGGTGTTCATACACCTTATTTTTTTGGTGATCTTGTGGAGATTATACCAGTGATAGTGGTGACTAGGTTTGATGCAAAATGTGATGGGAAACAAAGCTGTGGTTTGTTAGTATGGGATGTGATGAGGGTTGAATTGCGAGTGGTTGATTATAAAACTTATTATTATGTAGATGGGCTATGCTGATAGATTTTAATTAGTAGTGATAGATATGTTTTATGTGATGTGGATGAGTTTTTATGTGGGGTGGTTGTGATAAATGCCTGATTAGTTATTGAATGAATTTGTAATGCTAACATTTAATTGTTAGTTTGGTGAATGAATGAAGTGTTGGATGAAATTTTCATGTGGCAGTTTGGGTAACGAACTAAATTATTTATGAATGACTAGATTTAATGGGTGGTGGTGGATATACTGGTTTGTCTTAAATATAAAAATAATTAGATTAATAAATGTATGTTGGTTGGTAACAAGTAAATCTAGAAACTGGCTGACTAGAAAAAGGGAAGATAAAATTTTTCTTATGTGTGGATTGTTTATGTGGTGTGTTGCATTAGTTGTGGCAGAATTTGATTATAGAGTTCATTAGTTTTGATGGTTGTGTGAGAGGTTCTATAATAGTTTAGTGTTAACCCATATGTTGGGTTTGTGTGAGACTATCTATCATGTTTTTTATATTATTTTTAGATGAACCCCACCAGAGTTGGATAACATTACCAATTCCTATAATATTTGGGTTTCATAGTATTTTCCCCAATATATAGGCTGGTGGTGAATTATATGGCTGGTTACCACCTCTTCCCCACTCTTCCTTCAAAAGTAGTTATGGTGATATCATGTGTTAGAGATGCACAGGTGATGCTAGGTCAGTGTTGGATACTCCCAATGATGATGATGATATGATATGTTGTGGGGATTATTCTTGGTGGGAGTAGGGAATGAGGATGATGTTATTCATGTTCATGATACCATATTGCTCTGGATATATGTTTGTGTGTTGATAAATATGATGATGTGGAAGTGGAATGAGATATGTGCATGATGACATTGAAGCCAACACAGGATGTTGGGCCCTATGAGATGTTGGGGTGGGTAGGGATGCATACTAACCCACATCTAATGTGGATGGGTATGTCGTGTGATGTAATGGAAGGAAAGAGAGCATGTGACCTTTGAAATTGGGGAATGAGTTTGGAAAATCAATGGGGAAGGAGTTGTGGAGTGACATTTCTAATATTATTTTAATGCTATGTTATTATACTTGGATGTGTTATTTGGTGAGAGTGTTGTAGTGAGGTTGGGATTGGATGGTTGACTTGTTCAGGTTCTTGTTGGTTCTTATTTTTGTTCATTGATGAATTAGTATGGTCTTTTAACATTTTCATGACAGACCTTGGGTATAATCCTATTGATTATACTTGTTATGCTCACCCTATATATATATAAACTATTCTTCAGGATTTTATGAGAACTTCAGGGACTGTGATAGAAACTACTAGCTTGGGATTTAGAACTTTTATTGAGTTACTAGCATAGGATTTTTATTGATACATTACTTGGAAAACCATTATTTGTATTATTTTTTTTATTTTTTCCATGCATTGTAGGATGGTTTGGTTTCCATTTTTCTAGTATCTGATTGAGTTTTTTGGTGTTAGGTATCTTATCTTCTAATCCAATATTTCTATAGGGAGAAATGTGTCCCATGTGAGTGACTTACTTTATACCCTTAGTACTGGCCATCAACCTGGGGCCTACTAGAGGTGGGACTTAGGGGTAATTTTCTCTCTTTATTCATTTTCATCCTAATAGGGTTACCTTTAGCGGGAGGAGTTCATGATAAAGTGTTATCAATGTATTTGGATTGAGATATATGATGGAGCTTGTAGTTAAGAACTTTTGAGGACTGTGTGAGTTGGCAGGGAAATAATATCAGCAGAGTTTGGTGCATTACATTGACCATGGAGATTTTCTAGGAAACAAAATTTTAGTGGGGATCGTGATTTGATACAAGGAATTTGAGCTTATTAAATAACCAATTTAAGTGGTGTCTCTTATAGGGTAGAGACCTTGGTGAGGTACATATATCATGCTTATTTGTGTTTGTGAATGAATGGGAAGGTTTCACTACAAAAACCCCCTCATTAGAGGAGGTTATTTTTTGATTAGAGGGGGTTATAACATTCTTTAAATAAATTAGTGGTGGTTATGAGGGACCACTGCTAATGTGGTCACCTCATCCTATTAGAGGTGGTTTTTATGAACCACGGGTAAAGTATGTTTGAAATTAGTGGAAAGTATTTAGAGAGGATTTAAACACCTTATAATTATTCTCTAAATTTTTCAGATTTGAGTATTTTAGAGAAGGTTAAAACCACCTATAATTCATTTAATCAATTTGGTTCGGTTCAAGAACCCATATTTTTTTATTTTTAAGAAAAACATTTAAGATGGTCTGCACCTCACGTCCCCCTCAAGTGAGACAAGGGATGAGCCACACTTCACTTCCCCCTCATGTACCATAAGGGATGGGCCCATGGCTACTAGGGAGCTAGAGCATAGCTGGCTGGGGCATAGTGAGTAGTGGTTTGGGCAAGCGAGAAAGCTATTATGCTAGGGGGTGCACAGAGGGTCAGAAACACAGAGGCAAAGGATGTGGGAGGTGTAGGTTGGGATCAGACCCCACTACACACTTCTAGAAGAAAGGGACCCTCCATTACTTATAAATCATGGAGAAGAATACCCCACATTCTGATGTGGGATGGGAATGTGAGTTACTATTCATTTATCCGCATTTAATGAAAAATCCACCTATATAAAGCTTCCGGTTGGACTCAACTGCTGAAACAACATCTGCCAACTCTTCCACTCGAACAACAAGATCTTATGTTAATCATATATGTGTTTTAATATTTATATATTATACAGATACATATATATTATACAAATACATATATTTATATTATACAAATAAATTATGAAAATATAAATATATATTATACAAATATATATATATATATCATAGAAATATGAATATATATTATATTATAAAAATATATTATAAGAATATAAATATATTATTCGAATATAAATAAATTATATTTACATTTATTTATTTATTATATTTATATTTATAAAAATATATATTATATATTATAAAAATATACTATATATTAAAATAAATATATGTATACATATTAAAAAATATATTATATTATAAAAAAATATAAAATAAAAAAATATATATCATATATATATATATTATTTATATATATATTATTTACCATATTTGTATGTATAATTATATATATTCTATATTATATATTCATATATAACCCAAATATTATATATATATATTATATTTATATGTACACAATTAATCAATAATAATATATGTTTAGATATTTTTGTAGACAAACTGAGACATGAATTGATTACAAAATTCATGCCCCAAAAGAATTTATTAAAATAAAAAATTCTAGTACAAACACAAGGTGTGAAAAGCTCACACCATCAAGGTGTTGAGGGAAATACAATCTAGAGAGATATAAAAAACATCCAAAAGCACACATTTCAAAAAAGATGTATGCACCATCTATCCTCATCTTGGGAGAAACCACATCCAAGTAGCTTCCCTATTCTCACTTAAACCCCTCAAAATAATAGATCTGCTACTACATGGAGATATCCCATATCCATTGTCTCACAACCCATAATCTTGAGAATCAATGTGGTTTAATCCCCATCTCTACATCATATCAATGTAAGAAAACAAGATTCTTTATAAAGGAAGCAACTCCAAGAAATCACCAAATCCTCATAAGTAGTGATCTGCAGTCTTTAGGAGACAAAAAATAATGTTTAAATGCATCAAATGACATGAGTGATGTAAAATATAACAGCAGGTCACAATTGATTCCATCAAAAGAACTGAAAACCGTAAAATCATCCCAACACTGTGAAACCAGAACAAAGAGACAGGATGACTAGTGGTTCCCACAACAACATGAACCACATGACAGAAAGCATTGTTCCTCATGATTCCAAAAACACAAGAAAGAACTGAAAATGTAGTATATTTTGAAAGCTAATAGACCATAAAAAGAGACAAAATAATACTAGAACAAGATATATCAGCTATACCAAATCTAGATTCATCATAGGAATTAAAGAAATCTTGTTATCCATTATGATTTTTGTAACCTTTTGAGAGAATTATATCACCCATATCCAGTAAATACATCTTATATAATAGAAGACTGATCAAATCAGAGAACAATTCAACTTAAAAAAAAGACAACTAATGCTTAATCCAAGAAAACTAACCATAAAAGACACTGAGCAGAAGAAACTATCACAAAGACTTGAGAAGGAAAAACTTTTGAAGGATGAAAGAATTCATTCCCATGGAATATATTTGAAGTTGAAATAAGGATTCTTTTTATAATCATCCAACATCCTTATGAATATACGTTTTCTGATTTCAAGATATTTCTCTCCAATAATAGTATTATTCCTATATTTCTGAAATATAATGTCGTGTTGATCCTCCATATAATCTTGGACTTCTTCCCCCATCTCATCCTCATTACAATAATCATCTTTGTACATAGGTTTATATTTTCCTTCATCATTCTCCTCATCAGTTGAGTGATCCTCCATAATTTGGGATTTATAGGGTTTAGTGATTTCCTTCCTAGAGGAATCTAAGGATTGTATAACAATGGTTCTTTCAAGGTGAGAGTAATATATAAGCTTTTTTTCTAGGATTTGGAGTAATGTATCCATAAACATCAACTATTTTTTTCCCATTTTGAGCCATTGATTTTAAATATATTTCCTCAATATTATTAGGTCGGTAATCATCCTCGTGTGAGGACTCACTAGAATTAGAGAGTTCACACTACTCATTGGTTCGAGTATCATGTGATTCTAAGTGATTTTCTTGTTCATCTATCAAAGGAGGAGGGACAATGCTGACACATTAAGCAGCAAGCAAGGAATCAATAGAGCCTGTAATTCCCTTAGTTTTAGAAGGCTGATCAATATTTACCACCTTGTTCACATTAGTTTTCTAACGATTAGTTGGTATAAAAAGTTAGCCAGCATTAACCATCTGTCTAACATTGATCCTGATAGATCTGGTATGCTACTTGCCTTTCTCAAACCAAGTATCTTTCTTGACCTCAAGACGTGCAGCTTTATGTCCACAATCCTTTGGATCATGTCCAAGATTAAGGCATAAATAACAATAATCGGGTATTGTTTCGTAAACAATCTCATAAAAGAATCCCTATTCTCTATTCTGAATCCAGATTTGAGAAGGTAGGTCCTGAGATACATCAATCTCAATGAAAATTCTAGCAACTGATGGTCTTGAGAGACTTCTCATCACTGAATCCTTATTTAATGGATTACCAATGAACTTGGAGATCTGAAATAGGGTGGGTTGCTTAAACAAATTTTGAGGAATCCCAAGGAATACAATCCAAACCTGGATGATGGGGGACTTAGCATAGGGGTTGAAATTGGGGTCCATTTAAGAGCTTTCATAGAATAACATCCAAATATCCATGATCGCCTCACCCATAACCTATAGTAATAATCCTCAGAAGAAAGACGAAATATGACCTTAGTGGAGTTTAAGAGGCCGATGTGAAATCTTGAGAGTCTAATGGTTTCAAGAGCATTTCTTACGTATTTTAGTGACGACCTAAAATAAGAAAACATCCCAATAAGAACTAAATAAAGATCATATGCAAGAGTTTTTAGCTCTTTTGTTATGAAATGAATTGTCGGTTGTCCGTGGTGATGAAAATGATCAGGGTTAACGTAGAGATCAGGAGCGACGACATCATTTGAGCAAGGCTTGGTGTTTGCAATAATTCTTCCAGTGACAAAATCAGTGAAAGATCATGGAACTTGAGTAGGGTTTCGTTCATCCCGAATTGGGTTTCTCTCTTTTTCACCCAGTATCAGCCTCTCCATCCTCTATTATATATATATATATATATTACATATTCATATGAATTCAAATATATATATATATATATATAATATTTTATAAATACATTTATATGTATAAATATATATATATTATATATTTATATATGTATACAATTAAATATATTTATATTATATTATATTTAACATACGTACAATTAATATAATATATATTTAATTTAATTATTATATATAATATAATATAATATTTCTATATAGATAAAATTGTATGTATATTTATATATAGATATATTTTACATATATAAACATATTTTTACAAATATTTATATATATAGTTATATTATGTATACAAATATATATTTAATATTAATTTAAATACGTATTTTTATATTAATATAAATTTATTTATTTACATGTAAATATTTATTTGTATAAAAATGTAATGTGTATATATATTTATATATATATATATTTGGTATATGTATAATGTATATATATAATGTATTCATATAATATATTTATTATTTCATATTATATTTAAAATTTTATAAAATCTAATATTATAAAAATAAATATATATTAATGTACACATTATACATACATTTATACACACAAGCACACACGAATGTGTATATTTATGAATTTATTTGTTAAGATTTATTTATAAACTTTTTTGTTTATGTTTATATATATATATAATGTATTTATATATTTTACAATAGGATATATATATATATATATAATATAGGTAATATAATGTATACATAATATAATTATATAAAACAGGTACATGTAATATAATCTATGTATTTATAGGGTTATTTGTATATATATAATTATTTATATATTTATTTGTTTATATATAAAAGTAGATATTTAAAAAAATAGAGGGGGTTAAAACCCCCTCTAATCTGATAGATTAGTGGAGGTTATACAAAACAATAGCTAAAAATAAAAAAAATTATTTTATAGGGTGTTCTAACCACCTCTAAAATAAATTTTGAATTTTTTGTGTGGTGATTATAAAAAACTGCTACTAATATATACAAACCAATTATTTTAGAGTGGGTTTTATCCACCATTATAATAAATTTTTTATTTTTTAGCAGCGGTTATAAAAAACCGCCACTAATGTATATAGAAAAAATATTTTAGAGTGGCTTTTAACATCCTGTAAAATAAATATTGGTATAATTTAGCAATTTTTTTGTATAACCGCGACTTATTTATCGATAAAAAATTTATATGGTGTTTTAAACACCCCTATTTTTTATATATATTTAGATGGGGTTGTGTACACCCCCTCTAAAAACATCCATTAAATACACTATTCTTTTTTGAAATTTTTTGAGAAGTAAAAATGAATTGATTAAATTAACATTGATAAAATTCCATGCTACCGGGATTAGGGGTTTTCCATTTTCTTGGAATAGATCCTGGTCATAATTCATATATATATCAAGAAGAAGAGATTAAACAGGCTGATCTAGTTGATCGTTTAAGGATTGAACTAATAAATGAGGATGAGGCCTGGTAGTGGGAACTTCATGTTTTTCAGCGGTAGCTTTTGGGAAAGTATGAGGGGAGTGTCTATGATTTGGAGGTTGAGTGTAGGTTAGAGGAGATTGATATCACCTTCAGTCTGATTCAATAATGGGATGAGTTTTGGTTTTCATTGATGATTAGTTGGATGTTGGGATCTACACTCTGGAATCCCTCCTTTTTATTACATAACTTTTCATTACATTTTACAGACAGATGATCTTTAAAGTCTAGTGTCTTGGAAATCAAGAACTTAATACATGAAAACAACAAATAACATTATTATAAACCAATTTTAAGGCATCATCATAGTTTCATACTATGTATAATTACTTCACCCCATATCCTGGAGACATACATCAAAGAAAAGGGTGAGCATAAGGCTCAATAAAGAAAACATGTGAAACAGTTGACATGTGATCTTGAGCAATATTAATAAGAACATGATAAAAGTCATAAAGGAATGAGAAATGGAAGAATAGAAATATAATAATAAAAATAAATTTAATCATAACTTGAATATATGGCTACAACATTTCATTTATACATTCATGAACATATCACCAAGGTCCATCCCCAAGGTGTCATAAAAATTACCAAGGTTATTCACCAAGGTATTGTGAAAATTGTCATCTCTAGAGATTAATTATTTACCCAATGCATTGGAGCGCTATCAAATAACACCCTTAATATGTCTTTAATTTCATGTGATCCACGCAGATCATAATAAAACATTTCATAAATAACCCATAGAGAATAAAAGAAATGGGTTCATTTCTAAATTGTGGCGTTTTAAAAGTTCTTAAAAATAACATCATTATGTCATTTATAACCCATGTAAATGAAGTGAGGGTTATATGTATGTCAATTCAAGAATCAAATATATAATATTTATATATTTATGAACACCCATAGAAACGAAATAGGTCTAGGTATTCACATAAATAAAACAAGATAATTTCTCGAGAGAAATAGATAGAAATTTTGAGGTGAAATTTCTATAGCATAACGACTATATAACATGGTTTTATAAAACATTGAAAAGAGAAGGAAAAAGGGTCACACACTCATAAATAATTCATAATAAAGTATGGGTACATAATAAGATCATGGTATGGATATTTGAATGACATACCACATGAAAAGAAAACATGAAGGAAAAGAGAAGATGCGATTTCTTTTACGAGAAATTCTGCAGCCTAACAACATCACTTAAAAATTCAGAAAACTAATTGATGGGAGAAAAAAGAGTATCTAAAAAATTATAAAGGAAATGGACCATAATTACATCATTTAATAACATACCCTCAACATAAATAGATGGTAAATAGAATACACAACATAAAGGAAGTCATGGATTAAAAGAGGAGGGTGAAATATTTCCTTACCTTGAAGAGTAACTTCGAAAGCATGAAGGTCGGGACCTTGGGAGGATTGAGGGAACCTTGGGAGGACTCCTTGGGAGGTAAGGAGAAAATAACTTCGTTGAGGATTATTTTGTATTGAAATGAATGAGGTAAATGACTTGGTATTTATAAGAAAAGTGAGTGAATACATTATTAAATTCCAAGGGACACCTCATTGGTGGTATTTGAAAAACCATGGGCTTTCCCATGGTATTTGCCCATGGTATTGGCCACTTGGGACACCTAATAAAATATCTCACTATTCATAAGTTTAAAATAAATCTTACATCATTATTACATCATTAATGACGTTATTAAACACCCGAAACTCAAAACTGCATTTTTACTATTCACCAAAAATTCAACTGTTTTAGAAAAATCCCAAAAACTCACCCTAAACTAATATCGATGCTCTAAATTCAAAGATGAAGTCCATTTTATGAAAATAATTTTCTAAATATTTTTAATTTCATTTTTAAATAAAATCATTATTTATTCCAAAAATACGACTTTAAAACTATAACTCATTTTGTAACACCTTACAAAAGTAATCACGGTCCCATAAAAATATCGTATGCCCATAAGACAATAAAGTAACAATTTATGATTTAATTGTATAAAAATAATTTTCCATTTTAAATTATTAAATTAATTATAAAATTTTAAATAAAATATTTATGGCGTACAAAAATACCAAAACATAAACTATGATCATTTTTCACTTTTAAGATGTCTAAAATGTATTTATACATTCATGGGTGAAGTTTCTATTTTTTGGTCAAATTAATATTCATTACTATTCATATGGGTATGTTACTATTCCTACTTTACTATTCACTAAAAACCAAGTTAATCTTATTAGACTCTAAATTTTTCACTGATCACAACTATAGAAGACCATTTTTCGAAAATCATTTCACATTATTAATTATTTAATGAATACAAAAATATTTTAAAATACCCCCTTTTTCCTAAATTCATCAATAATACACATCCTATATTTATCCGGATATTTGAAATTCACAAACTTTTCCATAAAAATAAATAACAATTTTATTTATATAAAAGGATTACACAAAGTAGCTAAGGTGTCGTTGCATAGCCCCTTATAACACCAGCATATGACCTAAGTGTAAGGTGTGTTATGGTGATAGAATCTTGGGGTGGCTCAGACAACATTTCCCAAGTGGTGATTTCTATCAGCTTGAACTTCTCCCTTAGGCGATTCCGTTAAAGCTTCATACGTTGAATTTCGGCTTGGGCTTGTTCCAGAGCAAAGCCCAGTGATACTACCTCCTTCCCAAGCTCCGACAAATGGGATTCAAATGGCCCGAGTCTACTGGATTGGGACATTCAATCTTCTTTCTGTATTAATTGACCAAGATAACCGTATTTATAAAAACACAACGTTAAGATTATAGTTTCTAAAGGTCATATTGACCAACGGTCATATAACAGTCGAAACCCAATGGTATCATTTTAATTATACCCACTTCATTAATTAAAGGATATAGTTTTTTGAGTATAAAATAAAATAAAACTCAAAATTAGGAAATAAATATAATTAAAAATTTCAGGTCGTTACATTCTTCCCCCCTTAAGAAATTTTTCCCCCAAAATTTTATCTCGTACCCTCTGATGGGAAAAGGTGTGGGTACTTCTATCTCATGGACTCCTCCGGTTCCCACGTGGCTTCTTCACATTTGTGGTTCCTCCACAACACCTTAACAAGGTGGATAGTCTTGTTGCATAGAACTTTGTCTCTACGATCCAAGATCTCCACCGGATGCTCCTCATAAGTGAGGTCATGTTCCAGTTGTACCACCTCTGGATTTAGTACACATGAAGGGTCAGGTATGTACTTCTTTAAGAGGGATACGTGGAAGACATCATGAACTTGTGCTAGATTTGGAGGAAGTGAAAGCCGATAGGCCACTACCCCCACACGATCAAGGATTTCATAGGGGCCAATGTACATAGGGGTAAGCTTCCCTTTCATCCCAAACCTCATGACTCTCTTCCAAGGTGAAATCCAAAGAAAGAATTTGTCACCAACATCAAATTCCAAGTCCCTTTGATGGTTGTTGGCATAGCTCTTTTGCCGACTCTAAGCATCCTTAAGGTGTTGTTGGATGGCATGGACCTTTTCTGTCCTCTTTTGTACAAGATCAGGGCCAAGAATCATTCTCTCACCAGCTTCATCCCAACAAGTAGGATTTCTACATCGCTTCTCATATAGAGCTTCATAGGGTGCCATTTGAATGCTCGAGTGGAAGCTGTTGTTGTAAGAGAACTCAAGTAAAGAGAGATGTGGATCCCATCAACCTTTAAATTCCATTTAGCAAGTTCTCTACACGTCCTTGAGTGTTTGAATAGTCCTTTCATATTGGCCATCAGTTTGGGGGTGATAGGCCGTACTGAAATTCAATTCAGTGCTCAGAGTTTGTTGAATACTTCTCCCTAATTTTTATGTGAACCTTGGATCACGATCAGATACAATAGAAAGTAGAACTCCATGCAGCCTTACCAATTCCTTCACGTAAATCTTGGAAAGTTGATCAAGAGAGAAATCTTCCCGAATGGAGATAAAATGGGAAGTATTGGTGATATTGTCCACAATAACCCATATCTCATTATTTCTTTTGGAAGTTCTCAGGAGACTAGTGACAATGTCCATAGTGATATTGTCCCACTTCCATGCTGGTATGGGTAGTGGTTGCAATACCCCTTCCAGAAGTTGTCGCTCTTCCTTCATTTACTGACATACCAGACACCTTGAAGTGTAGTCAGAAATATCCCTTTTCATATTATCCCACCAATAATGATCATGACGGTCCCTATACATTTTCGTGCTACCAGGATGTATAGAGAAATTAGATCTATGAGCTTCATCCATAAGCTCCTTCTTTATTTCTGGAATAGATGGAACACAGTCTTGTACGAAATTTCAGTACACCTTCTTGATCAGTATTGAACTCAAGAAACATCCCATCCTACACAACATCAAACTTCTTCTATAACAAAGGATCTTATTTCTGAGATTTCTTGATCTTCTCTAGTAATGGCGGTTGATAAATCATTTGGGTTAGGGTTGATGATGTTCCTTCCTTTATAATTCCCATGTACAGTTTTACTAGGTCATTGATCAAAGGATCTCTTTGAATCCTCATAATGGACAGAACAACTGGGTCTTTCCTGCTTAATGCATTAGCGACTTTGTTTGCTCTTCTGGGAGGATAATGAATTGAACCATCATAGTATTTAAGAAGTTCCAACCATATCCTTTGTCTCATTTTCAATTCCTTTTGTGTGAAAATATACTTCAAACTTTTATGGTCTATGTATATATCACATTTCTCCCCATAAATATAGTGCCTTCATATCTTCAGAGAAAAAACAACCGCAGCCAGCTGTTGATCATGTGTAGGATAGTTCTGCTCACGAGTCTTCAACTGTCGAGATTCATAAGTAATGACCTTTTCATTTTGCATGAGGAAAGACCCAAGCCCTTTCATAGATGCATAACTAAAAATAACGAATCCTTCTCCCCTTGAGGGCAGAGTTAACACAGGTATAGTAACCAATCTCTTCTTTAGCTCTTGGAAACTATCCTCACACTCCTTTTTCCAGATGAACTTGACCCCTTTTCGAGTTAACTTGGTTAATAGATCATAAAGTTGTGAAAAGTTTTTCACAAACCTCCTACAATATCCCGCTAATCAAAGTAAACTACTAATATCAGTTATTGTTGTAGGATGAGGCCACTCCTCTACAACTTTGGTCTTTATAGGGTCAACTGTGATTCCATCATTGGTAACAATGTGCCCCAAGAAAGAAACTTGTTGTAACCAGAATTGACATTTACTAAACTTTCCAAAAAGTCTCTCCTTTCGTAGAGTTTGTAAAATAACCCTTAGATGATCCTCATGCTCTTCACAATTTTTGGAATATATCAAAATATCATCAATAAAAACTACCACAAAGTTATCAAATTAGTCTTTAAAAATGATATTCATCAAATCCATAAAAACAACAGGTGCATTAGTCAGTCCAAAAGACATAACAACAAAGTCATAATGCCCATATCTTGATCGGAGGGCAGTTTTTTTGAATATCTTCTTTATTCACCCATAATTAATGATAACTAGATCGAAGATCAATCTTAGATAAGAATTGAGCCCCATGAAGTTGGTCAAATAAGTCATCAATTCTTGGAAGAGGGTATTTGTTCTTTACTGTGATCCCATTCAGTTCTCTATAATCAATGCATAGCCGCATCGATCAATCCTTCTTCTTCACAAAGAGAACATGTGCTCCCTAAGGCGACACACTCCGTCAGATAAACCCCTTATCCAATAGATCTTGGATTTGTTTCTTTAATTCCTCTAACTCCACATTTTCCATCCTATATGGGGTCTTTGATATTGGATGAGATCCAGGTACTAGTTCAATAGAGAACTCTACCTCCCTTTCTGGGGGAGGTCCAAGAAAATCCTCAGGAAATACGTCAACATATTCATGGACGATGAGGAAATTTTCTACCCTCAAACTCTCATTTTCTTCTTCTTCTTCACTGATCAATTCCTTAGAAGATAACTGTAGGTTTTCCATTTAAGAATACTGAGATTTCCTTACTTCTTCATTTTATCTTAGCATTATACATTGAGAGCCATTCAATCCCTAGTATAATGTCAAATTCCATCATGGGAATGACTACTAGATTTGAGATAATATTGTGATCACCAAAGTAAATAATAGAGTTTCTAAACACTGAAGATTCTTGGATAATCCCACTAGGAGTCTTGATTGATAACTCTACTTTTAGCAAGTCGGGGGTTGATACTAAATTCTTTGCAAACATGGAGGAAATAAAAGAATGTGTAGAACCATAATCAAACAAAGTACTTGCTAGATTTTAGAGAACAACAAGAGTACATAATACCACATACTTTTGAGCTTCAACATTAGCTATTGTGATAGAAAAAGCACGACCTTGCTCCCTTGGCCTTTTTTGAGGCTGATGGTGGTTCCCCTTCACTACCCTCAGATTTGGACAGTGATTGACAAAGTTCCCAAGTTGTCCACACTTAAATCACTGGACATCAGGTAAGGCTTGCACCATCTTCCCCTTGTCGTTAGTGTTTGGAAGTTGAGGTTTCACCTCACTACAAAAAATCCTCGCAATATAGCCATCTCTTCCACACTTGTAGCATTTCCCGCTCCCGAGCAAGCAGTTCCCCGAATTCCTCTTCCCCCATTTATTACATGTGGGATGTTTCACTTGCTTTCCTCCTCTTACTTGATCAAAGATCCTCCTAAATCATGGCTCCATCGATCTCTTCTTGTCATTGGATTTATGAGACCACTACGTATCAACAAACTTCAGTTCGACTTTCATTGCACTTCATACGATCTCCTCATAGTTTTCATAATCTCAGATGGCTACATTCTTCTACAGATGAGGTCTCAGTCCACCGAAAAATATATCAACCTGGCCATTTGGATCCATGACAAAGCTAGAGGTGTAACGTGAAAGCCGGGTGAAGTTCATCTCATATATTCTGACAGATTCATTCTCCTTCTACTTCAGCTCAAGAAACTCCTTCTCCATTCTTGTTCTCAGGGAACAAGGGAAATACTTACTGAAGAAGAACCCTCTGAACTCTTCCCACTCCATAGCTTGAACCTCCACTCTTTTCCTCATGCTTTTAATTATCTCCCACCACTAATAAGATTCTACTTTTAAGTGATAGATAGCCAGGGTGACCTTCTCTTGCTCTAAACATCGGAGCACAGAAAAGATCTTCTCAATAGAGCTGATCCACTGCTAAGAAATAAATTGTTTAGTCGATCCATTGAAGGTTGGTGGTCGTTGATGCCTAAAGGACTCAACAGAATGTTGTTCCCTTTGTGGTGAGATTATTCTTTCATCTTGATTCAAGTTATTTCCCATAACTTGAGTCAGTTGGTTCATCATTCGAATGAATGTTTCCATTCCGGCTTCCATTGGAGGGTCGTCAGCGCAAGGTCCATTGCGGTCACCATTTGCACAGTTCCTCCTATTTCCTTCCATTTCTAAAAGAAGAAAACCTTAATGAGAAACTTATTTCATTTACAAATCTTTTAACTATAAAGTATTTATGTATTAAAACTTCATTAAACAATTACATTTCTCTATAAATCCTTCATAATGATTCATAAAAATATTATGATTAACCAAACATATCCCCCAGGAGTGTCGTAATCAAGAGTGTAGCAAGGCCCATTGTCATGTACCGGGATACCCCTGGTCAAGCCTGAAACTCCATGTCGGAGTTTTCACTCCTAGGTACCTCTGTGCCAGAGCCGCCTCTACTTTCTCGTATCTAGACAGGGATGTATTTTCTTGATAAACCACTTACTTAATACTCACCAAAATACCAAGAAGTTTTCCTATATTTAAAATTTTCTATTGTATTCTTCCTAAATATTTCAAATCATAATTTCCATAAATAACTAAACTATCTTTTGATACCAACTATGGCATCCTTCCTTTTTATTACATAACTTTTCATTTCATTTTACAAAAAGAGGATCGTTAAAGTCTAGTGTCTTGGAAATCAGGAACTTAATACATGAAAAAAACATAAAAAATTCTTCTAAACCACTAGTAATGATTCATCATAGGTTTATCCTAGGTACAATTACTGCATCTCATATCCTGGAGACATACATCAAAGAAAAGGGTGAGAAGAAGGCTCAGTATGGAAAACAAGTAAAACAGTTGGCATGTGATCTCGAGCAATATTAATAAGAACATGATAAAAGTAATAAAGGCATGAGAAATGGAAGAAAATGAATATCATAATAAAAATAACTTGAATCATAACTTGAATATGTGGATACAATATTTCATTTATACATTCTTGAACATATCACTAAGGTTCATCCCCAAGGTGTCATAAAAATTACCAATGTTATTCACCAAGGTATCATGAAACTTGTCATCTCTAGAGATTAATTCTTTACCAAATGCATTGGAGCGCTATTAGAGTGCACACTTAATATGTATTTACTTTCATGTTACCCACATAAATTATAATAAAACATTTCATAAATAACCCATAGAGAATAAAATAAATGGGCGTCATTTCAAAATCGCGACATTTTAAAAGTTCTTAAAAATAAGATCATTATGTCATTTATAACCCATGAAAATGGAGTGATTGTTATATGTATATCAATTAAAGAATAAAATATATCATATTTATATATTTATGAACACTCATAAAAACTAAATAGGTCTGGGTATTTGTATAAATAAAATAAGAAAATTTCTGGAGAGAAATAAATAGAAATTTTGAGGCGAAATTTCTACAGCATAACGACTATATAACACGGTTTTAGAAAACATTTAAAAGAGAAGGAAAAAGGGTCACACACTCATGAAAAATTCATAATACAGTATGGTTACATAATAATATCATGATATGGATATTTTAATGGCATACCACATGAAAAGGAAACATAAAGGAAAAGAGAAGATGTGATTTCTTTTACAAGAAATTCGGCAGCCTAACGACGTCACTTAAAAATTCAGAAAAAAAATTGATGAGAGAAAAAAGGGTCTCTAAACAATTATAAATGAAATGGACAATAATGAGAACATATAAGAACATACCCTCACCACAAATAGATGGAAACTAGAAGACACAACACAAAGGAAGTCCTGACATAAAAGAGGAGGGTGAAAGATATCCTTACCTTAAAGAGTAACTTCGAAAGCTTGAAGGTCGGGACCTTGAGAGGGTTGAGGGAACCTTGGGAGGACTCCTTTGGATTTAAGGAGACCATAACTTCTTTGATCATGATTTTGGAATGAAATTAATGAAGGAAATGGCTAGGTATTTATAGGAAAAGTGAGTGAATAAATTATTAATTTCCAAGGGACACCTCGTCGGTGGTATTTGCCAAACCATGGGATTTACCATGGTATTTTCCAACGGTATTGGCCACTTGGGAAACCTCATAGAATATATCACTATTCATAAATCGACCAAAAAGCTTACATCATTATTACATAACTAATGATGTTATTAAACACCCGAAACTCAAAACTGCATTTTTACTATTCACCAAAACTTCAACTTTTTCAGAAAAATCCCAAAAATTCACCTTAACCTAATATCGATGCTCTGAATTAAAAGATGAAGTCCATTTTATGAAAATAATTTTCTAAATATATTTAATTTAATTTTTATATAAAGTCATAATTTATTCCAAAAATACAACTTTAAAACTATAACTCATTTTGTAACACCTTAAAAAAGTAATCAAGGTCCCATAAAAATATTGTATACCCATAAGTCAATAAAGTAAAAATTTATGATTAAATTTTATGAAAATAATTTTCCTTTTAAATTATTAAATTAATTATAAAATTGTAAATAAAATATTTATGGCGTACAAAAATACCAAAACTTAATCTATCATTGTTTTTTCACTTTTAAGATGTCTAAAATTTATTTATACATTCATGGGTGAAGTTTCAATTTTTTTGGTCAAATTACTATTCATTACTATTCATTACTATTCATTACTATTCATATGGGTATGTTACTATTCCTACTTTACTATTCACTAAAAACCAAGTTGATCTTATTAAACTCTAAATTTCTCACTAATCACAACTATAGAAGACCATTTTTTGAAAATCATTTCACATTATTAATTATTTAATGAAAAAAAATATTTTAAAATACCCCCTTTTTCTTAAATTCATCAATAATACACATCCTATATTTATCCGGATATTTGAAATTCACAAACTTTTCCATAAAAATAAATAACAATTTTATTTATATAAAAGGATTACACAAAGTAGCTAAGGTGTCGTTGCATAGCCCCTTATAACACCAGCATATGACCTAAGTGTAAGGTGTGTTATGGTGATAGAATCTTGGGGTGGCTCAGACAACATTTCCCAAGTGGTGATTTCTATCAGCTTGAACTTCTCCCTTAGGCGATTCCGTTAAAGCTTCATACGTTGAATTTCGGCTTGGGCTTGATCCAGAGCAAATCCCAGTGATGCTACCTCCTTACCAAGCTCTGATAGATGGGATTCATATGTCTCAAGTACACTGGATGAGGCCATTCAATCTTCGTTCATTATTAATTATCCAATATAACCATATTTATAAAAACACAACGTTAAGATTATAGTTTCCAATGGTCATATTGACCAACGGTCATATAATAGTCAAAACCCAACGATCTCATTTTAATTATACCCACTTCATTAATTAAAGGATATAGTTTTTTTGAGTATAAAATAAAATAACACACAAAATTAGGAAACAAATATGACTAAAAATTTCGGGTCATTACACACACATCAACGGTGGATGTTTTTTCTCAATGATCATAAAGAGGCATATGTTTCTTGGGAAGATTTTAAAAAGTAATTTCATTCATAATTATTATCATCGACGATGAAGGTAGAAAAAAGGATGAATTTTCTCTCATTTCAGTAGGTTATTCTTTATGTGTGAGATCTTAGGATCAAGTTTATAGAACTAAATTTTTCTGTTGATCTATTTCCAGATGAGGAGTCTAAAGCACAACATATAGAGGAGGCACTTTTCCCAGCAATCAAATATGTGGTCACCATATGTATGCTTCCTACATATTTTGAAGTGTAGAATAAGGTGTAGGTTATCAAGAAGATGAATTATCTATGGGTGAGCCTTGAGATAGAGGCCAAATAGTTGGTCTCTTGAAAAGTAGAGCTTTAGGAATAAAATCATGGATGTCTAGGCAATTGAGGTTCCAACCAGTGGGGAACCAACCCCAGCAAAAAATTTCACATAATTTTGGGACTACTGGTTCCCGATAATCTCCCGAAAGCCTCCAATTTTCATGATATTTCTATCAGGTTCATGGTCACCATCAGGATCAGTGTCTAATAGCTCAGAGAGGTTAGTATTGGATGGGTGGTCGAGCTCCTTTTCAGTAGCAGGAGCCACCATCGTTTCCCAATCAGTTGAG
This sequence comes from Viscum album, assembly GCA_963277665.1. NCBI lineage: Eukaryota > Viridiplantae > Streptophyta > Magnoliopsida > Santalales > Viscaceae > Viscum > Viscum album. The sequence continues at coordinate 1,787,027,324 of OY728126.1, read as the reverse complement.
GTAGAAGGTTTTTACACATCCTAGGGAAGATGTATCTAGTATAGTTCAGACTAAATATGTTATACATCCTTTGGGGGAAATAATTGAGCATGTTCATGGAGGAATTTACCAGTGAGGTATAGGATACGGGTGTGGGTAGATTCATGCGATGGGGGTTACAACACTAGTGAGGCTAGAGGTTATTCAATGTATGAATAATTTTTCATCTACCTTTGTTTCTTCCTTGTTTGATTTGGGAGCCTCACATATTTTCATTTCTCATAATTTAGTCTTCACGTTGGGACTGGTGGTGAAGAGGCTTATAGTACCTCTGATTTTATCTATGTGAGTTGGTATCCAAACTACTTCATTTGATGTGTTCTAGGATAAAAACTACTGATAGGGAAGCATAAATCGATGGGATATTTATTATTTCTACAAATATAATAATATTATTTCATCCTTAGCATGTATTTTTTGTATTTTGTGCATGAAGTTATTGATTATTTCTAGAGGAGAGTTTCATTTTCTGACATGGAAGGTCAGAGAGTGGAATTCATTGGAGAGAATAGTTAACAAATGGATAGAAGGTGAGTGTATCCCATTTTATCTCAGTTAGTAGACTTATCAGTGGAAGAATAGGTGGAGGATATTCCCAGAGTAGTTAAGGAATTTCTTAATTCATTTTCGAGTGATGTTGTGACACTACCCACTCAATGAAATTTCATGTTTGGGATAGAGCTGCAACCTTGTGAATCTCTAATTTCAATGACTCTCTATCATATAGAACCCACATATTTGTATGATTTGAGACTTTGGATTGATGATATGATGTAAAAGGGATTCATCCAACCTAGTGTGTGTCCTTGGGGTTCTCCATTTTTGTTCGCTAAGAAGGTAGATGATTGTATGAGGTTGTTTGTATACTATCATAGGTTGAATCATGTGACAATTAAGAATTGTTACCCCCTTATAAGTATTGAAAATATATTCTACTAGGTTAATGGAGATAAATGGTTTTTAAATATCAACTTTCAATCTAGATATCATCATATGAGGGTGAAAGATGAAGATATTTTGAATACTGTATTCAGGTGAAGGTATGGGGACATCGAGTTCATGGTCATGATGTTCAATGGCATGAGTTCACTAGCTGTGTTCATGGGGACTATGAGCTCTGTGTTCCATGAGTTATTATAATATTTTATAGTCATGTTAATTAACTAAATCCTTATATATTTTAGGTCATATGAGGATCATGTCAATAATTTTAGATATGTCTTACAAATTCTTTAACACCATCAGCTCCATGGAAATATTTTTAAGTGAAAATTTTGGATGCAATAGGTGTATTTCATTATGGCGTGGTCATAATATCACTAAAGATTAAGACAATAATTTCTTAGGAATCACCCAAGAATGTGGTAGTGGTTCAAAATTTCCTTAGTGTCATGGGCTATTATCATAGGTTTGTGTATGACTTCTCTCATATTTTAGCCTCATTAATGGCTTTGACCTAAAAATTCCAAGCTTTTTTTTGGATTGATTAGTATCAAGTAACGTTTGTTTACCTAAAAGAGAGGTTAATCTGCATCCCCATTCTTTATATTTTAGATGAAGGGGTGATGGTCAAGTTCTTCTATGATACTTATCATCTAGGTTTGGGATGATACTAACATAGTAGAGGGTGGTGATCTCTTATAGGTCTCGGCATTTATGTCCCCATGCACATAACTATGTCACTCATGGTCTATAATTCGTGATAGTTGTTTTTCTATTGATGTTGTAGTGGAATTACCTTATTAGTGATCAATTTTTGGTTTTCACAAACTACAAGTTCCAAGGGTATGTTTTCTTGTTATGGTATTTGAATCTATATCAGTTGATGTGGATGAAGATTATTTAGGATTAAAATTTTGAGTTATTCTATACTTATAACGACCCATACATTACATACATTTTTATTACTTCAGAATTGAAGCACACTTATTACAACATATAACAGAACCCGGAAAGGACCGTATAGGTATAATGTCTTTAGAAACTGGGAAACATAAACAACTGGTTCATAAAGCATCTACATTGTCTCCCATTTATTTCATCATATCTAGAGTCCCTTTTGGAATATCCTACTTAATAACATTCTTCCTGACCTTGGGGAAAGAAAACATACAAAAGGGTGAGCTCAAATGCTCAGTAAGGGTAAACAAAAGAAAAATCAATCACATCATATTCATAAGAACATATAAATTTTGAAACATTACCCTGCAAAAGATATCATAATTTCCTAACATGAGATAAATCATGGTAGTGAAATGTAATCACAATAATCATAACTTAAAACTTGAAGATTTGTGGAATACACACATAATCATAGAGAATCATTTATTATTAGTCAAGACTCATTGCCAAGACTATCTTAGTGGACAAAGTCCATTTTTGAACCGAGTTCATTCCTCATTTCAGTCCTGTTTCACTGAACCGGTTTAACCTGCCGTTCCAGCCATGTCTATCTCATGATATATAAAATCTTTACCCAATGCATTGGAGGGAGATATAGGTCCCACCCATCTCATAATGATACCATTCTTATGTGTGCCACAAAATCAAAAATCATACATCATTGCATAAACCATGTAATAAAATGGGATTCTTAAACATCGTGACATCATAAAACAATTCATATAAGATAAAGGAATTCATAAAAATAATTCCATCACAGCATAATCAAATAAATGTAATAATAGGGATAGAAACAGAACCCTTTATTATCTTAGATGGAAAATAATTTTGATAAAACACTTGAACTCCATTCTTGAGGAAAATATCATTTCTACTTAAAAAACACTTTTCATTTTTTAACATGTCATACAATTCTAAACTAAAATAAGTTGATTAAAAATAAACTTGAAAACTTGTAAAGGAAGATGCTTGTAAATAATGTTTTAAAAATCTATTCATGCCGTATAAGTTAAAAAAACATTCTTCTCATACTTTGGTCGGAAAAGTCAAAAAGTACCTCGTACGAAAAATGACAAAACATTCCTCTCATATCTTTTACTAAAGACTCACCGAAGGGTAAAATTGGATTTAAAAAATTGTAGGTGTATGGAAATAATATTACATATTGAGGAAACATCTATGTGGATGATAAAATACACCACAATAAATGCCAAAGTATAAACAATCTCGGATAAAAATGAGATTGTGATATTTTCCCTTACATTAGGTCCGATTTGCTTCGTAAGTGTCCGAAACTCCTGTATAATGATTTAAATAATGTCATTGACTTATTCCAGAATCATACTCATTGTTATTATATCATATATGGTCATATTCCTAGCATCTTATTAGTAATATTTCATTGTTACCTGTTATTCGGGTGTTTATTGCTGTTTGTTCTTATGTGTCTTTTGTCGAATAAATTCTTATTTTTTTTGGGTTATAGATACCTCATTTCAAGAATGGTATTAGTGTAATGTGTATCATATTAATTCATTCAATTCATTTATATAATCATTATGCAATGAATATCATTTAGAACGAGTCACATCACATCGTGGAGACGGTATTCCGTACGTACGCACGAGGGATGATATCGTTCCCATGATCGTGAAATTGTAATGGAGTGTATGCATAATATTTCAGAATCAATATCACTTTACAATAATAATTTATAGTTATTATTTACACCATTATACCCATCCAATTAAGGTGGTGGTGGAAAATAGATTACACCACGGCGTGGAGATGGTATTCCGTACGTACGCACGTGCGGTGATTTCGTTTCCGTAGGATGGATATATGGTGAAATAGGGTTGTTTCATACTTATAATAACATATCAGTATATGAGTGATACTGATGTTATTACTTCATAATGAAACAACTAAAGAAGAATAATTGGAAGAAAAAATAAAGTTGAAAGAATCGGTAATGGACATTACCTCTTCTTTGAAGCGCCTCTTTGAGACCTCCTTTTAGGGCACTAAAATTGGTGTTTGAAGAAGACCAGGAACTCTAGGATGTTTCTAGAGAAGTGGAGAGGATAAATTGGCAGGGGTGGCCGATCTTGAAGGCTCAAAGTGGTGTGAGGAAGAGAGGGAGTAGGTGCCCTTTTATAAGGGAGGAGAGGGGCACCTTTGGAAAAACTAAAAATATTATTTTATTATAAAGTCATATTCGGTTTTAAATAGCTCCAAATTGATTTATTTTTAAGATAAGGTGGGTATGGGTCGAAATAATCTCATCCAATATAATTTGGACAACTTTAGTTTACTGTTTTAACCTTATCATTTAGATTTAACTTTAAGTTAGATAATTTTACTTTTACCGTGTCTTTTTGTGTTCTTACACTATAAGGTTAATAAACTTACTATAACAAGCCAAAAGAACCCCAAGTTGTTTATTATTAATATATATAACCTTATCTAAGTCATTTGGCCGAACCGTATATTTTTAGGAATAAAATAACAATTAATAATATAATATTTGTTTTAAAAACTATTTTATGTCAATTTTGACACTATTTAGTAATTGATTTTTTTGAAACTCATAACAGAATGATTAGTTCGAACAAAGTTAATTAAATAAATACTAACATGTCATATTAACCTATAAAATTAGTTTAATTGATAAAAAGTCTCAAATTACATTTATTTTGGTATTTATAACATCAATTATGTCAATATTTCATTAATAAGATAATTACTGCATCATCTTTGTGTCATAAATAAATTAACTTATTTAATGTATAAAAATTACAAATAAAATACCATTATGTAGGAAATATTTTGAGCTTTCTAATGAATATTTATAGTCGAATTTATCTTATTTATAACCCTATAGTCTAAATTATTAACTTATTAAACTTTGATTTTAACTATTTTAACCCTTTTTAAATAAATTAATAATAAATGTCCTAATCTAATCCAAGTGGGCCTAAATGGTCATATTTTATTCCTAAGGTTGTTTTTGGTCGAATTAAACTTATACAATAGAATTAGGACATGTTTTAGGGTAATAATAATAACATTTTTACCCTTAATTACCATATTTACTTTTAACCGTGGTAAAAAAAGTAAAAAGTTACTATTCACCAAAAATTATTTTCATCTCATTGAACCACATTTTACTTACTGAAATCAACCGTATCTCTCAGATTTTTGAAATTCCACTCACAGAAGCGCTAAAATTATGTTTTATGTAAATTTTCAAATTCTCCTAGGAGGTGGGTAAAAGACGGTCAAAAGTTCAATAAAAGTTTTATATATATAAAATTATTATAAAATGACTCCAATGAATTGCATTGAACATATATAGGTATTATGTATCAATTTTGACCTAAAATAAATTTAATTAAAATAAATAATTATTTAAATAAAAATTCGGTATTTAAATAGTAACCTAGTGTTTTCACTATTCATCAAAAATTGAAAGTTTTCAGAAAAATACCAAAATTTCACCCTAGGATAATTTCGATATTCTGAATCCAAAAATGAAGTCAATTTTGAAAAATAAAATTTACAAAATTTCAAAAAGTGGGTATTACTATTCATAACGGATAGTTTTAATAATATTTTAATAGCATATCGTTGTTTAGTGAAACTCAGTATTGCGTACGACGCAAGCTATCGAGGAAGGTCGCGATTGCGTGTAAAGCAAGCCAAGCTAGTGTTGTCTGTAGTGAAATATTCCTTTGATGATTTATATAACATAAAAACAAAATATTTCTCATAAAAGTCTCGGGTGTTACAATACTCCAGGAATGGGGAATGTGGATACTGATACGCTGAGTTGGAAGTCTCAAGGAAATTTGGTTTGGGAGTCTGAGGATACTCAGAGAGGGATGAAATAGATCACAACAATTCTTCTTAATGTATGGGAAAATAGTGGTAGAGGTTGTATTTACCAGATGAAAGTGGAATCATCCTTGATGTAGAAAGTGGGAGAGTCTCAATGAGGATACGTAGAAATAAAGGTGATACATGACTATGCTCGTCATAGTGATACCCCAGAGGGACGGTTAGAGGGTAGTTAGAACTAGATGTGGTTTCTAGGGAGGTTTTTTGTTCCGTTAGTGATTCATGAGGGAGTTCTCCATGATTTTCACCACACACCCTTAGCAGTACATCCTGGTGTGTCTAAGAAGTATCGTGTCTTGAGGAAGCTACTTTAGTGGTCTAGGATGAAGTGGTAAGTAGTGGAGTTTGTGGTGTGGTGCTTGGTCTGGAAGTAGGTGAAAGTTGAGCATCATGTTCCTAGTGGTTTGTTGTAGTCCGTATATGTAATGACCAAGAATTTTTGAATGATAATTGTTTCCTAAAAATGTGTGTTATATTATATTATACACAAAAAACCACACCTACTTAATTATTAAGTGAATATGAAAGGAAATGTGACCATTTAGATTCAATTTTTATATGATTTTTGGTCAATTATGACAATTGTTCACTATTACCATTTGGAACTATACTCTTGGTAATAATTTTAACATTATAATTAGTGTTTATAAGTAAAAATGATAAAGGATTATTAATGAAAAAACGGAGAAGTGATGACCTCGACCAGTAGAGTTATGTCATATGAAAACCATTTTTCAAAACATGGGAGGGTGGTAGAATCACTAGGGTTTTCCCTTGACCAATCCCAAGCTGAGCTTTAACAGGTGAATCTTGACTGAAATTGCCTATGGGATAAGTTCAAGTTAGTTGAAATCACCACTCAGGCAATGTTAGCTGAGCCACCCCCTGAATCTATCACCATCGCACACCATACCCTAAGGTCATATATAGGTGTTATAAGGGGTTATGTGTACAGTCCCTCTTTACTTAATGTTTAATTATTTTATATAAATAAATTTGTTATTCTATCCATTCCATTTTAAGAATCGTTTTTCTTAATAAAATTGAGATGGAATTTGATAAAATGATTTTTTGAACAGAAATTATACTTTTTGAAAAGATATAAATATTTATAATAAACTAATATATTATGAATAATACTTATTTTAATTAAACAATATGACAAAAACACTTTTATTCAAATTCATTTGATAAAATCATTTTTAATTTTTTTAACTGTTATAAATTTTACTATACATTTTATATCTACAGTTATTTTTAATAAATATAGATTTTTTTATTTAAAATTAAAAAATATCATATATATATAATTATTATGATCAAATAATCATTTTTTTGAAATCATCAAATTGAAATTTGGTTAGGGTGAATTTATGGTATTTTTCAAAAATATTTTGTTTCTCTGTGAATAGTAAAAATGCAGTTTTGTGTTTTTAGTTTGTTTAATGACATCATAACTATTTCATAATCATTTAAAAAATAATTAACCACAATACATGGCCTAATTTTTTTTTCATTTTATCAATATCAAGTATTTTAATATATTTTCATCAATTTAAAAACCTATAATTTTCTTTCTAGATTATAAAATAGAAACTTTAACATTAAAAACATTAGTTTTGTGGAAACTTTACTTTTCCATGAAAAAGAAGTGATATAAAATTATTATCGACTCTTTTGGATTAAAATAGCATAAAATATAACCCAATTGTCCAAAACCATAGGCAAATACCATGGGTAAGCCCAAAGTTCTGAATTTCCCACAACTTAGGTATCAAAGGCCTATATGTGGAAATTAATAAATAAATCCTCCAATTTTTATATAAATACCCTCCTATTATAAATTTACTTTCATTAAAAATCAATTCTATATGAAGGTATGGTTGTTTTACCTCCCAGGGTGTCCTCAAGCCCCTGAGGTCCCAATCTTTGAGGTTCAGGAGTAACTCTTCAAGGTAAGGGAATTGTCCTTCTTTTCTATCTAAGAACCTCTTTTCGTATATATCTTCTAAATGTTATGGTTAATCTCTTATATTAAAAATTTTATCATAACTTTAAGTCCAATTTATTGTTTACCAATGGGATTCCCTTTTACCATCTCATTTTACCATTTTTCAAAACCACATTTTATACCCATTATGCAACTGAATTTACTTCTCAAAATTTGTATCATCTCTTCAATAAATTATCTTTTATTTTATTCTTGTGAATACCAAAGACTATTTATTTTACAAGTGTATAAACTAAATTTAAAAAATATTTATTTTATTTTGGGATTAACATACATGAAACCCACATTCCTTTTCAATGGGTTTAAAATGACATAATAGTCATGTTTTTAAGTACTTTTGAAACACCATGATTTTAATATGAAACCCATTTATTTTATTCTCCATGGGTTATTTATGAAATTTTTGGTTATGATATATGATGATCACATTAATTAATACATATTAAGGGTTCATTCGGATATTGATCCAATGCATTGGGTAAAAAATTTAATCTTTAGGGATGACATGTTTTATGATACCTTAGTGAATAACCTCGGTAAATTTTATGACACCTCAGTGACAAACCTTGGTGATATGCTTAACAATATCTCTTTAAATGTTTTTGACACATATCCATGTTATGAATCATGTTATTTTTCTAATATTCCGCATGTTCCCTTGCTCATTCCATAATGATATTCCTTACATTCTTATTGACATTTCTTAATATCACATGTAAAATGTTTCCCTTGGTTTCCCTTATACGGACTTAAGCTCAACCTTACCTTTGATGTATGTACCCTGGTTATGAGATGTAATAAATTTAATTAGGAAGAACCAATGAAGAATATTTTCAAATTTATTAGAATAATTATTTAATTTTTAATGTACTATGTTCCTAATTTATAAGAAACTAAACATTAAAATATCCTCTATTTTTACCATGTAATGAAAAGTTATATAATAAAAAGGCAAGATTCCATAGCTGGAAACAAAAGATGGTTTAGTTATTTGTGGAAATTAGGATTATAATAATTTAGGAAGAACCCTAGGGATGAGTTTAAATATATGAATACATCCTAGTATTTTGGGGAAGTATTAATTAAGTTGTTTCTGAGAAAATAAATCCATGTCTGGATACGAAAAAGTGGGTGTGGCTCTGGGAGAGTTATATCTACAGGCACACCCAAAAACACCAATTTAATCTAGACTCAAAAAAGAACTGGTGCATGACAATGGGCATTGCTACACTCATGGTTTGATACTTTTGTGGGATATGTTTGGTTAATCACATGCTTTTTTGAACCATTATAAATGATTTATAGAAATTGTATTTTTTGTTAAAGAATAACATATTTAAGCATGATGTTTTAAGATATAAAATTCATTTAGAATTATAATATTTTTAAAAGAAACACATTTCTAACTAAGGTTTTCCTATTTTAGAAAATGGTAGGAAATTGGAGGAACCAGGTAAATTATGAGCATAATGGAAAATGTGCTAATGACCCTCCGATTGAAGATGGAATGGAAAAAATAATTAAAATGATAAATCAACTAACATGAGTTGTGAACAATAACTTGAATCAAGATGATAGAATAGATTAACTGAAAATGAAACAACTTTATGTTGAGTCCTTTATGAATCAATAACCACCTTATTTCAATGGATATACCAACCCATTGATTTCTTAATAATTGATAAGACCTATAGAAAAGATATTTTCTATAATCCATTGTTTGAAACGAAAGAAAGTCACCATGATTGTATACTGCTTAGAGTTAGAATCTGATTAGTGGTGGAAACTGATTAAAAACACAAATCCAAGAAGGGAGATTGATGCTATAGAGTGAGAAGATTCTATGTTATCCTTTTTCAATAAATATTTCCCACGTTCAATGAAAATAAAAATAGATAAGGAATTAATAGATCTGAATATGAAGAAAAATGAATATTTTGGAAGATATAATATGAACATTACAAGTCTTTATCATTACACCTCTATCTTTGTCATGGATCCTAATGGAAAGGTTGGTATATTATTTAGTGGACTAAGACCCCAACTATGGAAGAATCTAGCCAATTGAGACTATGCAAACTATGAAAATACAGTGTGAAGTGATATGAATGTTTAATTAGAGTTTGGAGAGATGAAATGGTCCCATAGATTGAATGAATATAAGAGATCAATAGATCCAAGCTTAGGGAGAAAATTTGATCACAGAATAGGATAAAATCAAGTGAAAGTTCCCACATGCAATAAATATGGGAAAAATTATTTAGGGAACTACTTGTTCCAAAGTGGAAAATGTTACAAGTGTGGATGAAATGAACATATATAAAAAACTATCATAGTGAGGTGCAGCCTTAACTTCTCAACAAAAACGAAAAAGGGAAGATAAAGCAAGCATAGCATGAAATATGATTCTTCAAGTGTGGGCAACTTGGGAACTTTTCCAATCATTATTCAAATAATAAGGTAATGGAGGGGAATAACCATCAACCTTATCTCAGGATAAGGGAGTAATATTGAGTATTTCCTATCAAAATTTTTGAAGTAGAGGATAAAAATTATATGGTGGTAGGTACTATTATTGTTCTCTCAAAGATGACATGTACCTTGATTGATTCTGGTTCTATGAATTCCTTTATTTCATCCAAGTTTTAAAAGAATATAGAACCAATCCATAAAAATCAAGAAGTATATTTATCATTCAATAATCTTGGATTAATTATCCAAGAATCAAAACCATATATAAACTCTAGTATTAACTTTGGAAAGAATAATATCATTGAAAATCTAGTATTCATTATAATGATAGAATTTGAAATTTTATTTGGGATGGAATGGCTCTCCAAGTATAATGCTAAGATCAACTACAGAAGTAAGGAAATATTAGTAGCATTGAATGGAAAATGTACATATATTTTCAAGGTATGGATATTGCGACCTGAGATATATTTATAATCACCCCTCATAGTCTTCTTTATGAATATTATTGGTGAAAAGGAATAAGGAAATGAAAGTATAAGAATAAAAAATGTTCTCATCATTCATAAATACAATGATGTGTTTTCTAAAGAGTTACTTGGAAATTCCCAAAAAAGAGAGGTAGATTTATCCATTGAACTCATACATAGATCCAATCTAATATCAAATACCCCATATAAAATGAAAAAAGTGGAGTTTCAGGAAATAAAGAAACAACTTCAAGATCTTTTGGAGAAGGGGATTATCCAAAAAAATGTGTCCCCTTATAGGGAACATGTTCTTTATTTGAAGAATAATAATGGATCAATGTAGATATTAATTGATTATAGAGAACATAATGGAATCATAGAAAAGAACAAGTACCCTCTTGCAAGGATTTATTATTTATTTGACCAGCTTCGTTGGGATCAATTCTTCTCCAAGATTGATCTTTGATCTGGTTATCATCAATTAAAGGAAAATAAAGAAGATATTCCAATGATCTCATTATGATAAAGATAAGGTCATTATGAATATGTTTTTATTCACTTCGTCTTGATTGATAATCCTGTTATATTTATGTATTTGATGAATAGAGTCTTTAAGGATTACCTTGATAACTTTGTAGTAGTATTTATTGATGATATTATGATATATTATAAAATTATTTACAAGCATGAGGATTATCTAAGGGTTATATTTAAAACTCCATAGAAGGATAGGTTATTTGTAAATTTCATCAAATGTGAATTTTGGTTACAACAAGTTGCTTTCTTAGGGAACATTTTAACCAATGAAGTAATCTCAATTGACCTTACCAAGTCAAAGGTCATGGAAGAGTGGCCTCGTCCTACAACAATATCTTAGATTTGTAGTTTCCTTGGTTTAACAAGATATTATAGGAGGTTTTTGAAAAAAAAAATCACTACTTATAATCCACTAACCATGTTAACTTGAAAAGGGGATAAGTTTATCTAGACAAAGGAGTGTGAAGAAAGTTTCCAAGAGTTGAAGAAGATATTGGTTACTACACCTGTGTTAACTCAACCCTCTATCGAATAAGGATTCATTATTTTTAGTTATTTATCTTTAAAAGGGATTGGGTGATTCCTCATGAAAAATGATGAGGTGATTGCTTATACATCGTGATAGTAAAATCATCATGAGAAGAATTATCCTACGCATGACCTGGAGATAGATGCAGATTATTTTTCTCTAAATATATGAAGACACTATCTTTATGGGGAGAAATGTGATATATACAAAGACACAAGAGTTTGAAGTATATATTCATGAAAAATGAATTAAACATGAGACAAAGGATATAGTGGGAAAATTCTTAAATACTATGACTATTAAATTCAATATCACCCTAAAAGAGAAAACAAAGTCAGCAATGCATTAAGTAGGAAATATCCTATTATGCTAAAAATGATGAGGATTCAAGGGGATCCTTTGATAAAATAGCTAGTAAAACTAGATATGGTAATAATATGGTAAGGTACATTATCAAACATATACAAAATGATTTCTCAACCATAATTACTAGATAAGATCAATAAATCTCAAAGATAAGACCCCTTGTTACAAAAAAAGATAGATGTTATGAAGAATTGGAAGTTTCTTAAGTCCAATATTGATCAAAAAGGTGTATTGAAATTTCATACAAGACCATGTGTTCCATATATTCCACAAATAAAGAAAGAAATAATGGATGAAGCTCATGGATCTAGATTATCTATACATACTTGAAGCACTAAAATGTATAGGGACCTTCATTATCATTATTGGTGGGATAACATGAAAGGGGAGATTATAAACTACAATGCAAGGTGCTTGGTATGTCAGCAGGTGAATGTGGAGTGATAACTTCCTAAAGGGGTATTGAAAACACTACCCATACCAACATTTAACTATGATAATATCACTACGGACTTTTTCATTGGTCTCCCATGAACATCTAAATGAAACAATTCAATATGTTTTATAGTAGATCAACTCACCAAGACTACCCATTTCATTTCTTTTTAGGAATATTTATCTCTTGACCAACTTGAAAATATTTACATAAATGAAGTGGTGAGGTTGCATGGGGTGACACTTTCTATCATTTCTAAACTTTATCCAAGGTTTACATTGAAATTCTAGAGAATGATTCAACATTATCTGGGTACCAAATTAAATTTCAGTATAGATTATCACCCCCAAAACTGATGGTCAATATAAAAGGGCTATTCGAACACTCGAGTACATGATGATAAAATTATAAATGGAAGTTAAAGTTGGATGGTATCAACATATCCCATTAGTTGAGCTCTCATACAATAATATATTCTATTTGAGTATTCAAATGGAACCCTATAAATCTCTATATGGGAAGAAATGTAGAACTCATACTTGTTGGGATGAAGTTTGTGAGAGAAATATTTTTGGGCCTTATCTTGTGAAAGAGATGAAAAAAGGACCATGGTATCCTACAAAACATAAAATATGCTCAGAGTCCTCAGAGTCTGTAGAAGAGTTATGCAGATAACTTTCAATGGGACTTGGAGTTTGGTGTTGGTGACAAAGTATTACTTCAAATATCACTATAGACAAAGAGTCTTGTGATTTGGTAAGAAAGGGAATATTTTCCCCACATATATTTCATCATATGAAATCCATGATAACATAATAGTAGTGGACTATATTCTATAGCTTCCACTAAATATAGCTCAATTTCATGATGTATTACATATATCTCTCTTGGGCAAGTACATACTTGACCCTTCACATTTACTGAATCTAGAGGTGGTACGATTAGAACATGACCTCTCTGATAGAGTTAATATTTTATTAATTTTTTTATATGTATTTAAAACATTTAAACCCCCCAAATTCATAAATTTAAGTTTAATAACATCATTTTTGTATTTATGGTATGTTTTGTGTTAAAATTGGAAAGTTTCCTAATTTTTGGAATTTAAAATATTTTATATGTTTTGGTAATTAGACCATATATTTTATAATATAATCCAATTTATTTTATTCCTGTTTTAGTAGGAAACCTGTAGTTTCAGGCTATAACGTTTTCTTCTAGGACATGATATAATTCTGCAATCAAGGGACCCTAAAATTCCATTAAGGCGGAGAAAGATTTTGGACGACCATGTGGAACCCGCATCGATTAATCCATCATAAATAGGTCATAATAGCTCCAATTAAGGTTATTACAATTGGAATGGTCAACCAAGTCAGATATTCGTATCTATGTTGAATATCATGGAGATTGAGATTCATAATGTCACATATTGGATGGGAAACATTGAATGAAGTGTTTTGGAAATCTCGCTGAGAAAAAGTCATCCTAAATAAATATTACATATCTTTATCTATAATAGTAAAATTAATTTTATATTTTGAGGAACTAAAGGAAATCTGATTTGGAGAATTATATAAGAAGGGACCTTTGGGTGATTCGAGGAGGAGTGGTGCCAAACATGATCAAACTTTTGGAGGATTGAATCTGCTGGACAATTTTTCTTCTTTTCTCTTTCTTTATTTTCTCTTTCATAGTTTTGTAATGCCTTATACTTCCCCATATATATTTATTACCTTTACCATGGTGGGGTAAACATTTTAGTGATTTTAAATGGGTAGGGTTTCTATTTTTTAATGATTGGGTTCATAAAATTTATTGAATAAAAATTCTATCTCTTTTCTGCAATGTTGTTTTCAATTTCATATAGCAGTTTTTATTATCAAGTGCGATCGTATTTGATTTTTGATTTCATTATTGTTTTTTTTCTTTGGTCAATGATCATTATCTCCCTCCACTAGGTTTTGGTTTATATACGATGGAATATACCGATGCTTAGTGGTGAAGTACTTGACGATCATCAGTACGTGTGAAAGCAGTGGTGAATGTTTTTGATTGCTTGGGATAAAAAAGACCTAATCGGGTATTTCCCATGTCAATTGAGGATATTTACTATCACTTTCTTTCACATGGAATGATAGTAGACAAAACTGAGATCTTGTTAAAGAATTCTCTCACTATCACCATTCGAACAAAGGAGTGAGAGAAAACGATCATGGAATCTCACATTAAACAACATAGTAGAAGAGGTTAGAATAAAATAAAACAAGGATAACATTAAAATTAGAAAACCAACCCCGACCTAATCACCCTTCTCATATCATAGTTTTCAATATTTTCTTCTATTAATTTGTTTCATTTCATTTTTAATTTTCTTTCCAAAACCAATTAAATCTTAGAAACCACCAATTTTTTTCTCTAGTTAAGTGACAAATGTAATTGTTGTGCACTCCTCTCTAGAGACAATCTAGGTTAACTACTTTACTACATTTTAACTTAGGTAATTTTTTTGTCAAACCCCACAACAAGCACGTGTCAAAACTTGAAACTGTTGTCAGGGAGGCTGTTCCAACAATATAATTCTAACATTTTGTAAATATTTTCATTTTTTATTTAATAAAACTACACAAATATTTTCTATGATGCATTCCAACAACAATTATTCATCTTGGATTGATTACTCATAGTTCCAGGGACAAATGGTTCATAATGATGAGGAATCCCTCTTTCAAAGGCTTGATGAAATCACTATTTTGTCCAATAAAATGATGAATGGCTATGTCATAGGTATCTCACTTCAAGAATTGATGGACATGGTGAATCAAGTCAAAACTAATTATCAAATATTTAAGTCTGTGGAGAAAGTTACATTGGATCAAGAATCTCAACCTGAACCAGAATCATAACCACTAGTGGAAGTGAATTCACCACTCATCTTTCAAATAGAGGAGTCTGACTACCTACCGATACCTAGTGAAATTCAACTCAGTGATGAAATTTCCACTAAAGAATCAATTAAATTCGTTCCACTTAATAGAGACAATATTTTTTTAAACTCTCTTCATTCTAATTTTATATATGATGAATTGAGTACTACTTCACATTGCAAGAAATTTTCAGATTCAGATAAGTCTTGTATTTCCTTGGTGGATAAAGAAGAAAAAGATGATACAGCCGATGAAGAACATATGGAACTCCCAGAACATGTTGACCATTTATTGGAGGGAGTACATAAGATGATTCAAGTGGCATTTCCAGAGGAAAAAGAGACACAAAATTCTTACTTTGAAAATGAATAATTTGATATTGAAACTTCATACTTTAACTTTGTTCAAATATAATTACACTATAACATTCCATTTAATTATTAAATTGATGCATCATACATAGAGAAATCACTAAGAAATTTTGCAATTTGAAAACAAGAAAGACGAGGAATCATTCTTTGTCCTACCCCCACCAAAAAATTTGTATCTTATTATCCTAGGGGTGGATTTTGTGTACTATACTCATGATTTACTAAACAAAAATAATGATTCACATGATTTAAAGAAGAAGTTATGTTGGTTTATGAGAAAAAAACTTCACCCACCTTCATATTGGGGATAAAAGATTAGAACTGTCCATCTGGAGGCAGTCAAAACCCAGGGCCCACTTAGGGGATTAAACCATGATCTATCTTTCTTTTCTCATCCTATTTATATTTTTATTTATTTTAATAAATACCTTATGTTTTCTTTTGTTATTTTTCTTGTAGGTTTTTAGTGTGCAACACTTAGGATTTTAACTCAATGTTGCACTACCAATAAATCAGATTGTAACACTCCTTCACACTTGCTTTCTTTTTTGATTCATTTTAAAATTGTATTACATGTTAATTCCACTTGAATTAATGGAGGATACTGCACCAATTTAGTGCGGGAAAAGGAACCTTTGTAGTTTTGGATTTTCATTTTGTGTTTTTTTTCAAAAAATATTGCATGTTTTCAAATTTTTGTGTGTTTTTGAACATTTTGAGCTGGAATGATTATCATTTCTATTTTTGAAACCCATGTCATTGAGTGAAAAAATTTATTCCATGAAACTAAGCTTAAATGAATGTGGAAATGACTTTGTTTCAAGTTCAAATATTTTGGTAATTTCATGAAAAGTACTCATATTTTTAAATCTCATGCCACATTTCACTATCTATATCTTTGAAATCACTTTCCTATGAGGCTTATACACCATTTTTGTCATATTATTTTCATTCACCTCACTTATTGAGAGAACCAAGCTATGATTTTTTTAACCATAATTTTATTTATTCCTTTGAAAACATGAGGGTTTGGGATACATGTGTTTTAAATGATTGAGGCATTTATTTTTTTAATCCCCATTTTCAAAATAATCCTTTTTATTATGGCCTAACTTATACATTAATCATTGTATCCCTTAGAATCCATGAACAACCTGTTAGGTTATCCACATTATAAGACATTTTTCTCTATCCAACCTACTCTTGAAGTGAAATTTCATGATTTAGTTGAACTTAAGTGTTGGGGAAGCTATATTGTGTTGTGATACCTCATTTAGTGAATCTTTGGGTGGAAAATCAATTTTTGAAGATATGTGTGTGCTGATGAAAAATTATTTTGTTGAAATATGTACCTTTTCTAGAGCTTTCAAGAAAAATCATGATTGAGAAGATTGATATTTTTTTCTGGTGAAATGAAAAAGGGTGTGAACTTTCCTTGAGTTATCATGATTATGGAGCCTATTTTCTACAAAGTGTAAGATAAGGAGACCATGTTTGAGTGAAAATTAGAATCTTGTAATTTTTATTCAAAAAGAGCTAAGCCCTCCTTTTTCGGCCTCAGAATCTTTTTACATATAAATCCTATAAACCGGAAGCCACAAAACAACACTAAAAAGTCATCATGAGAAACAAATGTCCTTGAATCATATCGGGTGGAGAAGTAAGAATTTACCAAGCATATGGTGACCCTCTCATGGTTTGGATGATAAAAACTTTGTCGAAAATTGATATTTGTGAGATGAGAGAAAATTCATGTGAGATAGGTGTCTTGTGTGCATGGGAGGAGAAATGAAGAGGAAAAATATTGAATGATATAATTTGAGAAGATGGAATAATGGTTATAGATGAGGCATGATATCTTTTATTTCTTGGTGTGGAATTGGTAGATCTCATTGGCATGTGTTTTGAATTTTCTTTGATTTGATTCTGATGTTTACTTGTCCGCGAGTCCAAGTGCTAAGTGTGTGGGAATTGATAGAGTTAATATTTAATACATATTTATATGTATTTAAAATATTTAAACCCCCATAATTCATCGATTTAAGTTTAATTACCTCATTTTTGGATTTATGGTTTGTTTTGTGTTAAAATTTGAAAGTTTCCTAATTTTGTGAATTTAATAGATTTTATATGTTTTGGTAATTATATCATATCTTTTATAATATAATCCCAATTTATGTGATTCATTTTTTTAGGAAACCTGGCATTTCAGGAAATAACTTTTTCTTCTTGTACATGACATAATTCTACCATAAAGGGACCCAAAAAATTCTATTAAGGTGGAGAAAGATTCTAGAAGACCATGTGGACCCCACATTAGTGAATCCATCATAAATCGGTCATAATATCTCCAATTAAAGTGATTATAATTGGAATGGTCAACCACATAAGATATTCATATCTATGTTGAATATCATGGAGATTGATATTCATAAAGTCAAATATTGGATGAGAAACATTGAATGAAGATTTTTGGAAATCTCGCCAAGAGAAAGTCATCCTCAATAAATATTACATATCTTTCTATATAACCATCCAATTAATTTGATATTTGGGGAACGAAATTAAATTGGATTTTGAGAATTATATAAGAAGGGACCTTTGGGTGATTCTAGTAGGAGTGGTTCCAAAAAGGATAAATTTTTTGGAGGATTGAATCTGCTGGACCGTTTTTCTTATTTTCTCTTTCTTTATTTTCTTTTTCATAGTTTTGTAATGCCTTATCCTTATCCATATATCTCTATTACCTTTACCATGGTGGGGTAAACATTTTAGTGATTGGGGAAGGGTAGGTTTTCTATTTTTTAATACTTGAGTTCATGAACTTTATTGAATAAAAATTCTATAAATTTTTTGTAATGTTGTTTTCAATTTCATATAGCGGTTTTTATTATAAAGTGCAATCGTATTTTATTTTTGATTCGGTTATTGATTTTTTCTTTGTCCAATTATCATTATCTCCCTCCACTAGGTTTTGTTTTATATATGATGGAATATACCGATGCTTAGTGGTGAAGTACTCGACGACCGTCAGTACGTGTGAAAGCGGTGGTGAATGTTTTTGATTGCTTGGGATAAACAAGACCTGATCGGGTATTGCCCATGACAATTGAGGATATTTACTATCACTCTCTGGAACATAGAAGGAGAGTAGACCAAACTGAGACCTTGTTAAGGAATTCTCTCACAATCACCATTCCACCAAAGGAGTGAGAGGAAACGATCGTGGAATCTCACTTTAAACAACATAGCAGAAGAGATTAGAATAAAATAAAACAAGGATAGAATTAAAATTAGAAAGATGACCCCAAACTAATCACCCTTCTCATATCATAATTTTCAATATTTTCTTCTGTTAATTTGTTTCATTCCATTTTTAATTTTCTTTCCAAAACTAATTAAATCTAAGAAACCACCCATTTATTCCTCTAACTAAGTGACAAACGTAATTGTTGTGAAATACTCTCTAGAGACAATCTAGGTTAACCACTTTAATAAATTTTAAATTAGGAAATATTTTTTTTTCACACCCCATGATAGTCACATGAAACTCTCTTATATGGACTATCTGGTAGAGATCTTGGACTATAGAGACAAGGAAATACACAAAAAGACTACACACATCATAAAAGTTTTGTAGAGGAACCATAAATATTAAGAAGTGATGTGGGAACCAGAAGAAATAATGAGATAAAATTACCCACAAGTTTTCTCAATTGATAGAATAAATTGAAATTTCAGGGATGAAATTTCCGAAGGGGGGAAGAATGTAATAACCCATACTTTTTAATGATAATTGTTTCTTAAAAATGTGTATTATATTATATTAGACACTCCAAAACCATATATATTTAATAAATAATTGAATACAAAGGCAAATGTGACCATATGGATTTTACTGTTATATGATCATTACTCAATATTATTTATTGGGAACTATACTCTTGGTAATAATTTTAATGTTATAATTACTGCTTATAAGAAAAAATGACAAAGGATAATTAATGCAGAAAGGAGAAGCGAAGTCCTAAAACAGTAGAGTCATGTTGTATGAATAACATTTTTCAAAACATGGGAGGGAGGCATCATTACTGGGGTTCACCATTGACCAATCCCAATCCAGTCTTCAACAAGTGAAACTTGAACAAAATCACATACAAGAGAATTCAAGTTAGTGGAAATTACCACCCCAATGATGTTAGTTGAGATTCCCCATGAATCTATCACAATCTCACACCTTACCCTTAGGTCATATGTGGGTGTTATAAGGGGTTATTAGTCGAGTACCTAGTTACATAAAGTGTAATTCCATTGTATAAATAAAATTTTTATTCCTTCAATTCTTTTTAGAATAGTTTTTCTTAATAAAATTGAGATAGAATTTGATAAATTGATTTTTTAGATGGATTTTGTACTTTTAAAAAATATAATATTTATAATAAACTAATATATTTTAATAATACTTATTTTAACTAAATAAAATAAAAAAACAGTTTTATTCAAATATAAATGATAGAATAATTTTAAAATTTTTAAGTGTGAGAAATTTTACTTTACATTTTCAACCAGCTATTATTTTTAATAAATAAGGATTTTTATATTTAAAAGTTAAAATTGTAATATTTAGAGAATTATTATGATAAAATATACATTATTTTTGAAATCAGCATGTTGAAATTATGTTAGTGTGAATTTATGAGAATTTTCTAAAATATTTTTTTTTCTGTTAATATTAACAATATAGTTTTGGGTTTTAGGATTGTTTGATGACTTCATAATTATGTCATAATAATTTAATAAATAATGGAAAACAATACATGGCCTAAAATATTTTATTTTATTAATATTAAATATTTTAATATATTTTAATCAATTTCTAAACCTATAATTTACTTTCCAAAGTCTATAATGAAACTTTTAACATTAAAAATGATATTTTTATGGAAAATTTAATTTTCCATGAAAAAAAGAAGTAATATATAATTATTATAGACTCTTGAATTAAAATAACATAAAATATGACCCAATTTTTTAAAACAATGGGAAAATACCATGGGTAACCCCATGATTTTTTATTTTTCACAACCTTGGTTTCCAAGGCCCGTATTTGGAAATTATTAAACAAATCCTCCACTTTTGATATAAATACTCACCCATTTCTCCATTTACTTTTAATTGAAATCCATTATCCACTAATATATTTTAGTTTTACCATCCAAGTTGTCCTCAATCCCCCATGTTCTCAATATTTTAGTTTTAGGAGTATCTCTTTAAAGTAAGGGAATTATCCTTCTTTTCTTTTCTATTCATGAACATATTTTCATATATGTATTTAAATGTTATATTTACACTATTATATTACCATTTTTATCATACCCTTACTTCAAATTTATTTTTTTCCCAATGGGATACCCTTTCCCCCTCTCATTTTACCCTTTTTAAAGACCACATTTTATACCCATTATGCTGCCGAATTTACTTCTCAAAATTTCTCTGTTCTCTAGAAATTCTCTTTTATTTTATTCTTGTGAATACCAAAGAATAATTATTTGATAAGGGTATTCACCTAAATATAAATTATTTATTCTATTATAGTATTAACATACATTAATCCCATATACCTTTTCTATTGGATGAAAATGACATAATATCCATGCTTTTAAGCACTTTTGAAACGCCATGATTTTAATATGAAGACATTTAATTTTATTATCTATGGTTTATTTATAAAATGATTTATTATGATATATGTGGAACATATTAATTAATACGTATTAAGGGGTTTCTCTGATAGTTCTCCAATTCATTGGGAAAATAATTTAATATCTAAAGATGACATGTTTTACGATACCATGGTGAATAACCTTGGTAATTTTTATGACACCTCAGTGAAAAACTTTGGTGATATGCTTATGAATATATCATTTTAATTTTGTATCCAAATATACATGTTATGTATCATGTTATTTTTATTATATACCTCATGTTAACTTTCTCATTCCATAATTATTTTCCTTTCAAATTGATATTCCTCAAGATCACATGTAAATTGTTTCCCTTGTTGGGACTTAAGCTCACCCTTTCCTTTGGTGTATGTCCCCAGGTTCTACGATGAAATAAATATACTTAGGATGAACCAATTAAGAATATTTTCAAGTGGATTAGAATAATTTTTAAATTTTTCATGTATTATGTTCCTTATTTTCAAGAAACTGAACTTTAAAAGATCCTCTATTTTGTACCATGTAAGGAAAAGCTGTATAGTAAAAAGGTGGGATGTCATAGTAGATTTTCCTAAGTTAAAATGGGAACACATATTAATGGAATTAATCACCAGTTTAACCTATACTCAAGGAAGACCTGATGTTGTATGGGTGATTATGGATCAATTTATGAAGTCAACTCATTTTTGAGCGATTCAGGAGTCAAGTGCGGTGAATGTTCTTACAAGGTGGTATATAGATGAGATTGTGCAGCTTCATGGGGTACCAAGGATGATCATTTATGACCGGGATCTGCATTTTTGATTGATATCTTCATTTTACCTCATGGTTATGGAAGGTATTTGATCGTGCTTTTAGATCTCAACTATGCCTTAGAACTGCTTTTCTTCCCCGGATAGATTAGAAGATAGAATAGACTATCTAGTCATTAGAGGATATATTGTGATTTTATGCCTTGGATTATTAACTTTTTATTGATTCTTCCTTTAATAATATCTACCACTCATCCATTAACCTGGATTTGTTTGAGGCATTGTATGGGGGTTGTTTTATTCGTCATTATGTCGAACTGATGTTAGAGAGTCATTAATCCTTGGTCCATATGTGGTGGAGGGCATGAACAAAAAGATTCATTTGGTTTTAGAGAGGATAAATGTGGATCACTACCATCATAAGACCTATTTTGATCATAGTAATAGGCCTCTATAGTTATAGGTCAGCTACTGCTAGTTCTTGAGGATTTCTCCTCATCAAAGTCAGTAGAGTTTTGGTAATATTTCTCTTCCATTTATTAGTGATTTTGAGGTGTTGGAGAACATTAACATGGTGTATTATTGGTTATTACTCCCACTATAGCGGGATAGGATCCATGATGTCTTCCATGTGTCCTATCTCTATCATTACCTTCACGATGACCCCCATGTCATTGAATGAGTATAGTTTTATATCAAGGATGAAGCGACATTCATGGAGTGACTGATAGATATTCAGGATAAATTAGAGAAGGTGTTTCATGGGGAGATTTATCCCCTTAGTCTGTGTGCTCTAGGGGTGTGGTGTCTTTTAGGAGAGTACTTTCCAGCATGATACGTATGCATACTTAATATCCCAAGTTGTTCTTATTTCGGTTTTCTTGGTTTTTCTCTGATGATGTAATTCTTGAATCATTGGTTATTTATGAGATCCATTAATTCCTTATATTTTTTTCCTTGGATATTAGTATAGTTTTAAATATAATGATATTCCTCAGTGGAATATTACAAAATGGTGGTTTGAACCTTCCTTTTTCTCTTTCTCTAGGTTTGGTTTCAATCCTCGAGGAAATGAATCATTTGAGAAGTATATAATGTAATAGTTTTTACATTTTGACCTATTAATTTTTGGTGATTTAGGTGATGGTGGAGTCTAGGGGAATTTCCAAGGGAATTGAGGAGTAGATGGTGGATTTGAAGATGAAATTTTAGTTGGGAAAGGATTATGTGGCATGGAGCTGATGGATGTGTCATAGCATCCTATAGGGGTATGGGATAAAGATTTTTGGTTATATGCTGATTTCATCATAGTTGATGTGTGGAGTTAGGTTGTTGCATGGAGGACTATGAGTCATATTTAAGATCTCTTATTTATTTGGGGGATGTTTTGGTGAGGTCCAGTGGTTAAAAAATAGTGTATTTAGAGGTGGTATTCTTGTGGTGTAGTGTGAGTCTTATGGCAGGGAGGTGTAGGTAATCTGGTTTTTAAATCCCTATCAATTTGATGGAATCTTCGGTACGGGGATAGGCTACATCTTAGCCTCTTTTTGGGAATATAGGATCTCATAATGATCCATGACATGAGATTCTGAGGCTATTTGGTTGGGGTGATTTCAGTATAGTACCACATGTTACATTATATCTTCAGGAAACCGTAATCCCTATGGTGTAGTATATGGGTCTATGTCATGTTCTTTTAATTAAATATTAGGTTTAAACATAAATCCCATTCAAAATCACTATTCTTATAACTTTTCTCTCAACCTTGGGTGACCTAGGTGCATATTTGAGAGGATTTCTATGAAATTTTTGGTGTCTTCAATCCCCAGCATTGGGATATTGATTCTTGGTGATTCTAAGTTGAGTTCCCCTTTTTCCCTTCTCTATTTTACTTTTTTTTCTTCAGTCGGGGGAAGGTTATACATGTATATATGGATGGTTTGGGAGATTTTGTGGCCAAATTGTTATAGAGGATGGTGCATTCAATGTTTTTGATCCCTCCTTAGTGAGATCTTGGTCATGAAGAGGTTTCTGCTTTGTTTCATCCTTGCAGGATGAATCTGAAAGTTTTTTTTGAGGTAGGTGATCCTTGTTTTATCCCTTCCTTTGTGTACATGCGATAAATGTAACACCCCAAGATTCCACGGTATGTTTCCCTTTGAATAATGCAATGACGTGCATTGTACGCAACTTCGAGATTCTAACACACCACAACCAATCAAACTAGCCATTATGAATAGTAATACATACTTTTTGAAATTTTATAAATTTTATCTTTCGAAATGGACTTCAGTTTTGGATTTTTAATATCGAAATTAGGTTAGGGTGAAATATTGGTACTTTTTGGATAACTTTCATATTTTGATGAATAGTGAAAATTAATAAATTTTAATTAAAAACAAATTTTTTAATTGAAATAATAAATAGTGATAAATTATTAATTTGAGAGGTTTTAAACTATATTTAGAATATATTTTAACAATTTAATACAATGTTGGTCATTGGATGAGATTTCACATATAAACCAAACATAAACAAGTGTAAATCTTTTGATAGTTATTATCTCTTAAAAACACGCTATTTGTTTTGACGACGAGAATTAATTTTTAAATTAATTAATGTAACTAATATGTTTTGAATTTGGTAAAATAGACATCATTTTTGAATTCATAATATCAAATATATCTTAGGCCTAATTTTTTGTATTTTTCTGGAAACTTTCATTTTTTGATTAATAGTGAAACCACTAAGTGGTAGTTAAAAAACTGAATTTTTCATAAAACTTAATTTTACCGCTTCTGTGAGTGGAATTTAAAAAATACGAGAGACACAGTTAATATAAAGGAGTAAAATGTGGTTCATTGAGATGAAAATAATTTTTGGTGAATTAGTAAATTTTTACTTTTATTTACCACGGTTAAAAGTAAATAGGATAATTAAGGGTAAAAATGATATTAATATTATCCTAACACATGTACTAATTCTATTGGACAAGTGTATGTCGAACAAAAAAAACCTTAGGAATAAAATATTATCATTTAGATCCACTTGGATTAGATTAGGACATTTATTATTATTTAATTCAAAGTAGAGTTAAAAGAGTTAAAATCAAAGTTTATTTACTAAAACATTTTTAATATAGGGTTACACATCAGATAAATTAGATTATAAATATTCATTAGAAATATAAAAATATTTCCTACATAATTATAATTTATTTATAATTTTTATACATTAAATAATTTAATTTATTTATGACACAATGATGATGTAGTAATTACCATAATAGTGAAAAATTAAAATAATTGATATTATAAATACCCAAATAAATATAATTGGAGATTTTTATTGAATTAAACTAATTTTATAGGTCACTATGACATATTATTATTGATTTAATTGACTTTTTTTATAAGTAATCATTCTTTTATGAGTTTCACAAAAATCAATTATTGAATAGTGTCAAAATTGACATAAAAGAGTTTTTAAAACAAATATTATATTATTAATTGATATTAAATTCCTAAAAATATAAGGTTCATCCAAGAGACTTATATAATGATAGTTGTATCATTAATGGACCACTTGGGGGTCTCTTGGATTTATATATTAAGTTTATTAACCATATAATATAAAAATACAAAGAGACATTGTAAAAGTGAAACTAATTAACTAAGAGTTAAGACTTAATGATAAGGTTAATATAATGACCCAAACCAGTCTAAATTATATTGGTTGAGTGGTTTGCGACCTAGCCTCACCTTAACCTTTAAATAATCCACTTTGGAGCCATTAGAAACCGAATATGAATTTATTATAAAATAATATTTTTAGCTTTTCCAAAGGTACCCCTCATCCCTCTTATAAAAGGGCACTCCACCTTCTCACTAATTTACACATTCAGAGCCTTTTGGCTCGGCCAAAACCTGACCAAATACTCTCTAAACTTCCTTAAATACAAACTAGAGGACTTAGTTTGATCCGAAAGCCAACCTAAGAAGCCCTTTTGATCAAATCAAAAGGAAGAACCCGAAGAAGAGGTAATGTATTCACCACCCTCTTTCAAGTTCCTCTCTTCTTCAACTTCTTCTTTCTTTGTTATTTATATTATAAAATAATAACTCTAGTATCTTCTATATACTATGATTTTATTAAAAATATGTTACAACCATATTCAGTATTCTATCCATCCTTTGAATGGCATGTCACCATACGTGCGTACGTACAACTTACCGTCTCCACGTCGTGGTGTAATTGTCATTCAATAAATTATTATTTGGATGGGTATAATAATGATGTTTAATTCATGTAAATAATAAATATAACATGATAATTATTCTGTCTATATGATATACCATCCAATTATATATTATTTTAACATCAAAAGAATGATATTGTTGCTTGTGCGTACGTATGGACTACCGTCTCCACGAACGCGATGAGATTCATTCTCCATCGTATCCATTCAAGTACAATTCTCATTTGATGATTAAAAATAATGTTTAAGGACTTGATATAATTCTGGATATGAATATTATACAACCTATCCATAACAAACATGGCTTACGTAACAAAGAATATAAAGGAAAACGAGTAAGTTAACACCTGAAATGACGATAATACTAAGATATTATTAAAAAATCAATGTTAAAAAATCATATATGATATCATATTAATGTAAATGATTCTTTTATAATTAAATAACAATTATTTCACCATTATACAGAAGGTTAACCTACCGTCGACCAAGGGAAAAGTACAAAGTAAGGGGTTTCTTATCTCACTCTTAATTTCGTGAGAATTCCATTGTTCACCACTTATTTATTGCATGTGGTGTATGTGTAATTCCCATGATTGTATTCATTGTGTAATATACATTAATTTATGGGTATTTACATCATAATTTTATGATCCTTCTTTCATGGGTGTATGTTTCATAAGTTATCTAATCGATAAGGGAATTTGAAATTTCAATTTCCATTTATTCAGCTTTACGCAAACTTCATTGATTATTTTACTCCATGATTATGTGTGGAATCACTATCCATTTGCTTATGTAATAATTTCCACTCCCCTTTTCTGTGGATATAATTTTTATACACATAATCACTCCATTGATAATTTCTCAAGTCATCGATATGAATTTGATAAGAGTAATTTTATCTCATTCTCCATTTGTTGAGTTAAACATCCAATTCATTGGTGTTGTTTTTACAAGATTATGTGTGAATGTCCTTTGATTGTTTTACACTGAATATCCAATCATATTTAGTGTATTTATATTTGTCAAAAATAACTATGTCTTTGATTTATCCTTAACCTAAGGATATGGCCTTTATGAGAGATTTCATCTCAATTTACATTCCATTGAGACTTATTTGTTGTTATACACCAAATCACTTTTATGTGGTGTATATAATGTACTTTGACATAGTATATCATGAATCCATTTATTCTCATCATATTACAATGTTTTGATTACCTCAATTATTTTTATTCAAGTGTCTCTTTTTTTTAGAAACTCTAACTAAAATACCATTTTTAAATGTTTTAATGACTTATTCTTCTAAATCTTGTTCATTACTGTACATGTTTTAAAAAATGATTTTACGGATTTATTTATATGGACATTAAAGTTTTAAAATTAAAACTCCTTTTAAAAGTTTCAAAGTGGTATGGGACACTTTGATTCAAAAATCTATTTTTAAACGGCTTCTTGACAAATAGTGTGTCTTTTAAATGTTTTCAAGAAAAGGGGGATATTTCTCTCAAATAGTTTCACTACGGGAAATATAGATATTTGCGACTGGTCATTTGCGACGGGATCCCGTCGCAAATAGCCTTTTGCGACGGGGCCCCGTCGCAAATCGCCCGTTGCAGAAAACGCCGTCGCAACTAATTTTTTTTGCGACGGGCCCGTCGTAAATAGGTTTCTGGTTTTTTTAAAAAAATATTTTGCGATGGGCCTGTCGCAAAAAGTATTTGCGACGGGCCATATTCCCGTCGCAAATGGTTGCTTCGAAGCGGGTATTTGTGACGGGCCCGTCGCAAATAATAATAAAAAAATTAAAAAAAATTAAAAATTTATTTATTATTATATAAATGAATAAACCTATTTATATTGATATAAATATAATATTTATTTTTTAAATATGTTTTAGAAAGGAAGAATGAAAATCAAATATGAATGTATAAAATGTTCAGTAAAAGAGGCTTATAAAATAAATTAAAAAATATTTTTAATTAGTAATTATGTAAGTTTTATCAATTAATAGTCATTTAATAACTCTTTGAATATAAAAAAATAAAAAAATTAATGAAAGATGGAAAATAAGTTAAAAATGAAACCCAAACTTCAAACGGCCATAACTTTTGATCCGGGACTCTGTTTGAGCTCCACAACATATCAAATCGAAGCCTTCGACGAGCTCTACAGTGCTATGGACCGGTGGAACCCGTCCAAGGTTGTTTCAAGGCCAAAAAAGACAGAGAAGGCCTCCAAAACTGAGTTTTTAGTTGGGGTACCCCAGTTTTTCACCGTAAACAGCTATAACTTCTGCTCCCGATGTCCGATAAACCTCTACCATATATCATATCGAAGATCGTTTCATGTTCTTTAATTTGACTGATTGTGGAGCTGAAACAGACTTCTGGATTAGAGGTTATGGTCGTTTAAACATTCAAATGGCTATAACATCCGATCCGGATGTCCGTTTGGCCTGTACCGCATATCATATCGAAGATCGTTTCATGTTCTTCGATTTGACTGGTTGTGGAGTTGTAACGGACTTACGGATTAGAAGTTATAGCCATTTTAACATTCTCGGTGGATTTTCACCCCCTCATTCCTATGTATTAAGTCATAACTATACATATATATATATATATGTGTGTGTGTGTGTGTATCTATTGTATATATGTATTTATTTATTTATTTATACATATACATAAAAACCCATATTTTATAAATTTATTTAAAACTAAGCTTATAAATATATATTAATTAATATACAAATAAATATACGAATAAATACTTATAACTACATATATATATATATATATATATAGAATAAATATATATTAATATACGAATAAATATAAATATATATATTTATATAACCAAATATATTTATATTAATATAAATATATATTAATATATGAATAAATATAACTATATATATTTAGATAGATCATTAAATATATAAAAAAATGAAATGGATTAGTTATAATGGTTAATGCGCGGGGGAGGTTTATTCCTATTTATTATTAATTATTTCTAATTATTATTAATTATTTCTAATTATTATTAATTACTACTAATTACCATTAACTATGAACAATTAATACTAATAATTTAAATTTATTAAATAACAAAACAATATAAACACAATTAAATTACAACTAATTAAAAATAAATAAAACTAATAAAAAATTTATATTAAATATTAAATTAAGAAGAAAATAAATACCTTTAAAATTGATCTGAGGTTGATCTCCAATAACTGTTGAAGACATCAATATCAAATCTGGAAATAAAAATTAAACTTAAGAAACTGTGAACTCTAAAAATAGAGTTTTGAGAGAAGTTGAGAATGAATAGAAAAAAATGGGTGGGGGTATTTATAGGTTAGATTATTTGCGACGGGAGTATTTGCGATGGGTATCCCGTCGCAAATAGTATTATTTGCGATGGGACCCGTCGCAAATACTTGAACCCGCATTTATCACGGTCAATGGTTAAATAGTTATTTGCGACGGGTCCCGTCGCAAATATTAACCTGCCGACATACTATTTGCGACGGGGGGTATATTCCCGTCGCAAATAGTTTTTACCACCGCCGGTTATTTGCGACGGGGTATATTCCCGTCGCAAATAGTTTTTACCGCCGCCGGTTATTTGCGACGGGTGGTAACCACCCGTCGCAAATAACATTCCCGCGGTTTGGCGCGCTTTGCGCGCCAAGCCTTTTGCGACGGGTGAGATTTCCCCGTCGCAAATGAGTGGTTATTTGCGACGGGAAAATACCCCCTGTCGCAAATAAACCGTCGCAAAAACCCCTTTTTCCCGTAGTGTTTTGATGGTTATTTTCATCTATGTCAATATCATTAATTATTATCGATTGAGGTTAATATGATACAATACAATCTTTAATATTGTATCTAATGAGTTATGTTTGAATGTGGATGTGCTATTTTTATACCATTCATGGTTTGTGGTTAAAGTATTGACATTTTGTATGCTAGTTTTAATACGAATGTTTATGTTATGTTTAAACATGTTCATATGAGGAATGCATTGGACTTAGTAAGTGACGGGTGGAGCCCGATATAGCTCCTCGATGCATCGATAGGTCTCATGAGACAAACTAGTGTCTTGGCACAAGGCCTTGACAAAATCTTATTTGTAGTCTTGGCACGAGGCCTTGGCTATGTGGTTATGATAGTATGACATTATTCATTCCATCATTATGAAAGTGGTTATTGATATTGCATGTGATTGTTCGTCTAGTAGAATATCCATGTGAATAAGTAAATGACATTATTTCATTTTATCTTTGCCATATTATGCTGAAGTTCAAGTTTAAAAGGCTTTTGTTTTAATTATAAATTGCTTTAAGTGTTTATGATTATATATGAAAGCTTCTGCAATATTTTTATCCTTACTGAGCATCTGAGATCACCCCTTTCAATGTTTTATTTTTCCCAGGATGTGAAGAAGTAATTTTTGAATGACCTACAGGGATAGTATGAGGGGATATGAAGACAAGATGTTGTTGTAGTTTTTTTACATTATGATGTAATGTAAGACTTATGAATATATCTAGTGTTTCCAAGACTACTAAACTAATCGGTCTTTCGAGACTTGACCCTTTGTGATCATGCCAATGTTATGTAATAATGCACCGACTCTGGGTATCTAGGGTCGGGGCGTTACAGTTGGTATGAGAGGAAGTTTAGTACAAACCTTGGAAGATAGATTTAGATAAACTCCGATTAGAGCACGTAGACCTAAGATTAAATTTGAGGATTAGTATAGATGAAATTTCTAGAATTTTGGTATTGTAGAGATTTTGTGAGTTTTATGAGCAATACATCACTGTCTGGATACGAGCAGGTAGAGGCGGCTCTGGCACAGATGTACCTAGGGGTAAAACCCGAAAACACTTCTTTGAGCTAGACTCGAACTGGAATTGGTGCACGACAATGGGCCTTGCTGCACTCTTGGTTACGACACTCCCGGGGGATATTCTTAGGATAATTTACATTTTCTTTACTAAACGATTTGAAGTATTAAATATATAAGATGAGAGTAAATGACCATGGTTAATCCTAATTTTTTTCAAATTGAGAATATGGTGACATGTTAATCTCTAAATTATTTTATGAATACTGTTACTCACACAATGCTTTCTGGTTTTAGTCAATGGCTGGATTCCAAGGAAGTCATAGTAACTTTGAGAATGATGTACAAGTTTGGAACGGTGGTGGCAATGAGAAACAAAATGGAATGTTGATAGGCGTAAATGATATCGTCTTTATGCCAAATCAATTTTCCAAAAATATGATCAACAATATATATATTAACCAATTACCGGACTCAAAAAAGAAGAGAAAGGGGATGAATGATAAGAGCTCCAGCAGTGGAGACCATGGAGAAAGAAATCCTCAATTTCCATCATGTAGGAAATGTGGAAGGAGACACCTAGGAAAGTGTCTCAATGGGACAAAGAAATGCTTTACATGCGGGAAGGAAGTACATAAAGTGAAGAATTGTCGAAGAAAAATGAATAGTACTGTGGAAGAAGATAAAAATGGTCCCAAGAGTCCATTTACAGTCATTTTTCGTAAATTTAGGGGACCTGGCCATTACCCGAGTGAATGCCCTATTCTATAGGATATTTTCTTGGTCAAAGAAGAAGCTATGTGGAAATAAATGGTTGGAGAAATGTTTAAAAATTATTAGTGCTCCTTGTTGATGGGTTTACTTTGGAATAATTTTCTCTCATATTTTTAACCCTGTAGTTTTCCATGTGAGAATGATATTTGAGGAAGAATTATCTTTTATCTTGTGGATATAGTTATAAAAAACCATTTGGTTTTATATGATCATTGGGTTTGAGGAAATTATAAGTTATTATAATTTGGGATGAAAATGCAAGGTATGAGATAATATTTGTGGTTAAATTATGTTATGGTTATTTTGAGGAATTTATCTCATTTTGGTAATGTCATAAAATATAGTTTTTGAAAAAGGACAACATACAGACCGTGTGACAACACGTCGCGTCGGACAAAGCTGTGGGAATCGAACCCACAACCAAAGTGCGATTGGGATTTATCGCCTACCACTGGACTACGTGAAGTCCCTGGTTAGTGTGACTATTATTTTTAGTTAAATGATTTTATTGATCAATAATAATTTGATTTGGGATCTTATGTCTTATCAAATGAATACACTTAGTATAGGAAAATGATTTGGTAATTAAGTGATAAATGTTATTTTGGAAGTTGTTCGCTTTGTTGTATGGAAAATAGAATAGTATGGGATTTCATTTGAGGAGTAATGGTGGATTTTTATCTATGTTTTTATTGTGGATTTATAGTGATTTGGGTTGTTTATGTAAATAATTAGGTTAATTACTTTTAAGTATGTGACTTTAAGAGTAATTAATGTCATTTGGAGATACAATTTAACGTGGAAGACTACATTCTTATAAGTTTTGAGTTTCAATATTAGTTTGGATTATATTAAAGGTTTTTAAGGACAATTGATTATTGATGGTATTTATTTAACTTTGGGGTATTGATGGTTTAATTTTAGAAAATTAAGATTAGTGTTTTTTTATCTAATGTAATATCCATTTTGGGATCATCAGATATTATACTAACCATTTTGGTTTTGATTAATCTCTAAAGACAAGGTAAATATATAGTTTATCCTACGTGGATCATGTATTTATATAGAAGTTTATTCTAGCTCCTCCATTGTTACCAAGTCTTCTTGAATACTCATTGTTCAAAAAAAGTGAGTTAGTGGTAAAAAGTTATTAAAGAATGAAACTCTACTAAAAAAGTAAGTATATCACTTTATGTTCTTAGTCAATATCATAAATTAATTCCTTGTCCTTATGTAATGTAACATAAAACAAAAAAATGTTGTCCGTTTACTTTTCCTAATGGGAGACTAAGGACCGTTTTTCCCAACACAAGTTTGTGATTTTATTATTGTTAACTTTATCCTGATCATGTTTTCTATCCCTCTCCATCAGAATTGAACACTTAGTTTATCATCCATATCCATGTTTTCTTACATGGAATCCTAGTATGGGTTATCTTGGGTGACCTTTATACCTCTCTTCCTTTCTTTTAAAGTGATAGTTTTATTGACTCTTTTTCCGATGTGGGACATTCCATTCTATTCTCAAGCCCAATTTTAAAAAAATTGTGAGGACGCAATTTATTGAAGGAGGGGAGAATGTAACACCCCAAGCTTCCACAATACGTTTCCCTTTGAATAATGCAATGACGTGCATTATACGCAACTTCGAGATTCTAACACACCACAGCCAATCAAACCAGCCGTTATGAATAGTAATACATAATTTTTGAAATTTTATAAATTTTATCATTCAAAATGGACTTCAGTTTTGGATTTTTAATATCTAAATTAGCTTAGGGTGAAATTTTGGTACTTTTCGGATAACTTTCATATTTTGATGAATAGTGAAAATTACTAAATTTTAATTAAAAACAAATTTTTTAATTGAAATAATTAATAGTGATAAATTATTAATTTGAGTGGTTTTAAAGTATATTTAGAATATATTTTTACAATTTAATACAATGTTGGTCATTGGATGCGATTTCACATATAAACTAGACATAAACAAGTGTAAATCTTTTGATAGTTATTATCTCTTAAAAACACGCTATTTGTTTTGACGATGGGAATTAATTTTTAAATTTATTAATTCAAATGATATGTTTTGAATTTGGTAAAATAGACATAATTTTTGAATTCATAAAATCAAATATATATTAGTCCTAATTTTTGGTAATTTTCTGGAAACTTTCATTTTTTGATGAATATTGAAACCACTAAGTGGTAGTTAAAAAATTGATTTTTTCATAAAACATAATTTTACCGCTTCTGTGAGTGGAATTTCGAAAATCCGAGAGACACAGTTAATATCAAGGAGTAAAATTTTTTTCATTGAGATGAAAATAATTTTTGGTGAATAGTAAATGTTTACTTTTATTTACCACGGTTAAAAGTTAATAGGGTAATTAAGGGTAAAAATGATATTAATATTATCCTAACACATGTACTAATTCTATTGTACAAGTGTATGTCTACTAAAAACAACCTTAGGAATAAAATATTATCATTTAGGTCCACTTGGATTAGATTAGGACATTTATTATTATTTAATTCAAAGTAGAGTTAAAAGAGTTAAAATCAAAGTTTATTTACTAAAACATTTATAATATAGGGTTAAACAGAAGATAAATTCGATTATAAATATTCATTATAAATAAAAAAATATTTCCTACATAATGATAATTTATTTATAATTTTTATACATTAAATAATTTAATTTATTTATGACACAATGATGATGCAGTAATTACCATAATAGTGAAAAATTAAAATAATTGATATTATAAATACCCAAATAAATATAATTGGAGATTTTTATTGAATTAAAATAATTTTATAGGTCAATATGACATATTAGTATTGATTTAATTGAATTTTTTCTATGTAATCATTCTGTTATGAGTTTCAAAAAAATCAATTATTGAATAGTGTCAAAATTGACACAAAATAGTTTTAAAAAAAAATATTATATTATTAATTGATATTAAATTCCTAAAAATCTAAGGTTCATCCAAGAGACTTATATCATGATATGGGTATCATTAATGGACCACTTGGGGGTCTATTGGATGTATATAGTACGTTTATTAACCATGTAATATAAAAATACAAAGAGACATTGTTAAAGTGAAACTAATTAACTAAGAGTTAATACTTAAAGATAAGGTTAATATAATGACCCAAACCTGTCTAAATTCTATTGGTTTAGTGGTTTTCGACCTATCCTCACCTTAAAATTTAAATAATCCAATTTGGAGACATTATAAACCGAATATGAATTTATTATAAAATAATATTTTTAGCTTTTCCAAAGGTGCCCCTCACCCTTCTTATAAAAGGGAACTCCACCTTCTCACTAATTCAAACATTCAAAGCCTTTTGGCTCGTCCAAACCCTGACCAAATACTCTCTCAACTTCCCTAAAGACAACCTAGAGGACTTAGTTTGATCATAAAGCCAACCTAAGAAGCCCTTTTGATCAAATCAAAAGGAAGAACCCGAAGAAGAGGTAATGTTTTCACCACCCTCTTTCAAGTTCCTCTCTCCTTCAACTTCTTATTTCTTTGTTATTTCTATTCTAAAATAATAAATCCAGTATCTTCTATACACTATTATGTTATTATAAATATGGTACAACCATATTCAATATTCTATCCATCCTTTGAATGGCATGTCACCATACGTGCGTACGTACGGCTTACCGTCTCCACGTCGTGGTGTAATTGTCATTCAATAAATTATTATTTGGATGGGTATAATAATGATGTGTAATTCATGTAAATAATAAATATAACATGATAATTATTCTGTATATATGATATACCATCCAATTATATATTATTTTAACATCAAAAGAATGATATTGTCTCTCGTGCGTACATATGGACTACCGTCTCCACGAACGGGATGAGATTCATTCTCCATCGTATCCATTCAAGTATAATTCTCATTTTATGATTAAAAATAATGTTTAAGGACTTGGTATAATTCTGTATATGAATATGATACAACCTATCCATAAAAAACATGGCTTACGTAACAAAGAATATAAAGGAAAACGAGTAAATTAACACCTGAAATGACGATAATACTAAGATATTATTAACAAATCAATGTTAAAAGATCATATATGATATCATATTAATGTAAATGATTCTTTTATAATTCAATAACAATTATTTAACCATTATAAATAAGTTTAACCTACCATCGACCAAGGGAAAAGTAAAAAGTAAGGGGTTTCTTATCTCACTCTTAATTTCGTGAGAATTCCATTGTTCACCACTTATTTATTGCATGTGGTTTATGTGTACTGCCCATGATTGTATTCATTGTGTAATATAATTTAATTTATGGGTATTTACATCATCATTGTATGATCCTTCTTTCATGGGTGTATGTTTCATAAGTTAGCTAATCGATAAGGGAATTTGAAATTTCAATTTCCATTTATTCGGCTTTACGCAACTTCATTGATTATTTTACTCCGAGATTATGTGTGGAATCACTATTCATTTTCTTATTTCATAATTTCAACTCCCCTTTTCTGTGGATATACTTTTGATACAGATAATCAATCCATTGATAATTTCTCAAGTCATCGATATGAATTTGATAAGAGTAATTTTAACTCATTCTCCATTTGTTGAGTTAAACATCCAATTCATTGGTGTTGTTTTTACAAGATTATGTGTGAATGTCCTTTGATTGTTTTACACTGAATATAAAATCATATTTATTGTATTTATATTTGTCACACATAACTATGTCTTTGATTTATCCTTAACCTAAGGATATGGCCTTTATGAGAGATTTCATCTCAATTTACATTCCATTGAGACTTCTTTGTTGTTATACACCAAATCACTTTTATGTGGTGTATATAATATACTTTGACATAGTATATCATGAATCCCTTTATTCTCATCATATTACAATGTTTTGATTACCTCAATTATTTATATTCAAGTGTCTCTCTTTTTGTTAGAAACTCTAACTAAAATACCATTTTTAAATGTTTTAATGACTTATTCTTCTAAATCTTGTTCATTAATGTCCATGTTTTAAAAAATGGTTTGAAGGATTTATTTATATGGACATTAAAGTTTTAAAATTAAAACTCCTTTTAAAAGTTTCAAAGTGGTATGGGGCACTTTTATTCAAAAATCTATTTTTAAATGGCTTCTTGACAAATAGTGTGACTTTTAAATGTTTTCAAGAAAAGGGGGATATTTCTCTCAAATAGTTTTGATGGTTATTTTCATCTATGTCAATATCATTCATTATTATCTATTGAGGTTAATATGATAAAATATAATCTTCTATATTGTATCTAATGAGTTATGTTTGACTGTGGATGTGCTATTTTTATACCATTCATGGTTTGTGGTTAAAGTATTGACATTTCGTATGCTAGTTTTAATACAAATGTTTATGTTATATTTAAACATGTTCATATGAGGAATGCACTGGACTTAGTAAGTGATGGGTGGATCCCGCTATAGCTCCTCTATGCATCGATAGGTCTCATGAGACAAATTAGTGTCTTGGCAGAAGGCCTTAACAAATTCTTATTGGTAGTCTTGAAACGAGGCCTTGGCTATGTGGTTATGATAGTTTGGAATTATGAATTCCATCATTATGAATGTGGTTATTGATATTGCATGTGATTGTTCAACTAGTAGAATATCCATGTGAATAAGTAAATGACATTATTTCATTTTATCTTTGCCATATTATACCGAAGTTCAAGTTTAAAAGGATTTTGTATTAATTATAAATTGCTTTAAGTGTTTATGATTATCTATGAAAGCTTCTGCTATATTTTTATCCTTACTGAGCATCTGAGCTCACCCCTTTCAATGTTTTTTTCCCAGGATGTGAAGAAGTACTTTATGAATGACCTGTAGGGATAGTATGAGGGGATATGAAGACAAGATGTTGTTGTAGTTTTTTTACCTTATGATGTAATGTAAGACTTATGAATATATCTAGTGTTTCCAATACTACTAAACTAATCGGTCTTTCGAGACTTGATCCTTTTTTATCATGCCAATGTTATGTAATAATGCACCGACTCTGGGTATCTAGGGTCGGGGAGTTATAGTAAATGCATGCTTCTGGCATCCATTGGGTGGATAGAAAGGGTTTCATAATAAGATAATTAATTTTATTTAACTAAAATTGATGGGAAAATGGAGTAATCACATGAGTTTACTCTTTTTGTGATATTGATTTTGAGTTATGATTGCACATTGTTCTTGCTAAAAATTATTATTTTTATTAGCATTATTTGTGTTATAGTTGTTCTGATTTTTGAATCCATTGTTATGTTATTTGATCGAAATCACCAAGCATAAAAAGTATAAGAACCTATATATATATATATAGAATTAATCACTTTCGCATGGAAATCGGGAATTGTGTGATAATACCCATGCTAAGAGAAGAAGTAAAGTGTTAAAATCCAATTCCATGAATTTTGAAATTGTTGTAAGTGTGTAATTTGAAATATATTTCATAAAGTATGGTGTACATGGTATGTTTTCCAGTGTTTTATGTGGGGATCCTATGGATATTTTACCAGTGATGGTGGTGACCAGGTTCGATGAAGAATGTGTTGGTGGTTGGTTGGAAGGGGATATAATGATGACTGAATTTTGAGTGGTTGATTTTGATTATAATTATAAGGAATATGGGTTGTGGTGATGGATTTGGATTGGTAGTGATGGTGATGTTTGATGTTAGGTAGATAATATATTATGTGTTATGGTTCTGATAGTTGCTCAGTTGGCTATGGAATGACCTTGTAATGATGAAATTGAAATGGTGGGTTAGTGGATGAATGAATTCTGGGATGAAATTTTCATGTGGTAGTTGTGTTAATGAACTAAATTATTTATGAATGGTTGGATCAAATGGATTGTGATGGTTAGAATGGTTTTTCATAAATTTTAAATTAATTATTTTAATAAATGTATGTTGGTGGGTAAAAAGTAAATCTATAAACTAGTTAACCTAAAAAGTAAGATTAAATGTGGCTTATGTGTGGATTGTTTGTGTTGTGTGTTGCATTAGAGGTGGAAGTGTTTGATCCCAAAGGTTGTGAGTTTTAATAGTGGTGTTAGATGTTCTTGATCTATTTGGTGTTAACCCATATGTTGGGTTTTGTGAGACTATATATCATTTATTATAATGTTATTTCTATATACACCACACGTGAGTTGAATAACCTTACCAATGCCCAAATGATTTTGGTTCTAGGTTTTTTCCCCAATATTCAGGTTGGTGGTGAATCAGGTGGTTGGATACCCCATCTTTCCATATATTCTTTCAACAATAGTGATAGTGACAAGTGGTTTTAGAGATGCCCAAGTGATATTAGGTTGGTGTTATAGATGCCCAATGATGATGAGAATATGATATATGGTGGAGTTCATGCATTATAGGAGGAGGGAATGAGGTTTGTTCCCTTCATATTCATGATACCCTACTAATCTGGATATGTGGTTATGTGATGATGTGGCAGTGGCATGAGAGATGTGTGTGATGAAATTGATGCCAACATAGGATGTTGGGCCCTATAGGAGGCTATGATAAGCAGGGATGTGTCCCATCCCACATCAAAGATATATATATATATTTTAAAAGGTTGGGTCTGAAGCATGATTTTATTATTAAAGTGAAGAATAGTCCTTTTTATACTAGGTAGAGGGAGACCCATTGCATAGCTCGAAGGCCCAGTGGGAATGTTGCCCATTACATGGCCCGTAGGCCCATTTTTTTGGCACAAGGACTATTTTGTGAATAGTACTACTATAGTACCCGCCTGCTATAGTACATGCCGCTGCTATAGTGTCCTGTCACCTCTACAGTGTCCTGTTGTCGCTACAGTACCCGTCTTTGCTACAGTGTTGCTGCTGCTACAGTACTTGTGCCCAATGGGTTGGTGAGAGTATCATGGTGAGGTTGGGATTGGATAGTTGACCTATTCAGGTGCTTGTTGCTTCTATTATTTTTTCACTGCAGAAATAGTATTCTCTTTTCACATTTTTATGAGAGACCTCAGGTATGATCCTATAGTGTATATATGTTATTCTCATGTTACATATATATACTTTTTTTAGGTTTCCAAGATAAATATGGGGACCAATATGGACACTACAATCTTAGGCGTTAGAGTTTTTCCTGAGTTTCTATCATAGAATTTCCTTTGGTACTTTTCTTGGAGATATTTATTTATATATTTTTTTTATTTTTTTTCATGTATCATTAGATGTTTTGGTTTCCCTTTTTACAATATATGATAGATTTTTTGGGGTTTGTTATTCTATCTATCAATCCTACTTTTCTATAGAGGGTAATGTCACCCATATGAGTAACTTAATTTATACCCCTAGTGCTAGTCACTAGGATGAGTAAATCCAAATAAGTATTTAAACCAACACTTGGAATGTCACTTAAGTCCAAAAAAACTATTTAAACTATATTAAATATAATTAAAACCAACAAGGTGATGTAATATATATAAAATCCCATAAGAAACATTTAAAATCACTAAACTCATTTTAAAGGAGCCACTTGGGAAATTTCCCGATCATTTAGCATCCATCCTATGACCATGAAAACCATAAAATCCATTTAGATACCATTTCAAGCCTACTACTACATTAAATATGACTATAAATTTATAATAAATCATTTAACACACGCATTAAATTTATAAAATGTAATAAAAGGTACTTACAAAGAGATACCTACCTCAAATTAATGACAAACAAGATAGAATGTGTCACCTTTGAGGGAAAACACCCAAACATGGAAGAAGATGACCCAAAGGACCCATGAAACACCCTAAAATCAAATGAATCAAAAACATCTGATCAAAACCAAAACCATTAGGGATAGATCAAATCATAATTATCACAATGAGGAAGAAACCCCAAGGGGATGGGAGAAATAAGGGAGGTGGAGGCTCTACCTTCAGGATTCGGCCAAGACCCATGGAGAGACCATGTAGAATTGTTGTTCAAGGAGGGAGAAAAAGAGAGGGGAGGTCATGTGATTAGGTGGTTATAGACTGGGGGTGTTTCAACAAGAGAACGAGGGAGCTCAAATTCCCTAAAATAAAATAATGGTAAATTTGTAATTTTTGAAACTTCTAAACACTAAGAACCCCGCAAGGTTTACCCACACGGTTTACCAAAATCTGCAGTAACCATTTAGTTCCAACTAAACAACCCAAAATCACCATTAATGGTTAACCAAGGACCCCAAATATTCAAACTAGTTGTGTACCAATTATTCCAAATGAAACAGTCTCACTAACAGATCCCAAGCACAGTTGTCGCACATTTACTATTAACTATGTGCAGAACAAAAAATATTTAAATTCTTAATTAATTATCCTGAGACTCCTGAAATTTTAATTATCCCATATTAATTTTAAATAAAATAAAATAAATGAATACATTGATAGGTGGGTGTCAAAATTATCCCCACCATGCCACTTTTTGTCTCCAGAAAGTCCCTCATCAAGGTCGAGGTGATGAAATAAAAGGAAAATTCGTCACTTCCCCATAAGAAGTGAGAAGGGTTGGGGATGATTAAAGCTTCCAAGACCATGGAAACATCAAACAATGATAACTACCTCAAACATGAATTAACCATGAGCATTTAATAAGAATCTCTAAACGAAGGGAGACAAAATAGAGGTCTCTGCACCATTTAGAATCGATCTAAACGGTGAAGCGTCAAATGACCACTCCTATAATGAGATTTTCACCAAGATAACCATTATTTTCTAAAAAAAAGAGAACCCATAGGATTACACTATGCATAGACATCTTTAATGAGATTATCTCCAAAAAGGAAGCACAATAAAAGAAACACAAAAGGGACCCCAAATTTTAGGAACATCAAAGATCTTAAGATCAGTTCTCTAAAGCAAACCAGATTAAATACACCCAAAACAACTAAAGGTCACAAGACTATGTTTCCAAAACCACCACATATCAAAAAATCCAAAGAAATTAGTGATTAAAAACATGAATTAATCAAAGAAACAACATGGTCCTTAACCTTGGATCACAAACCAATAAAAATTGGGGGAAACTAGAACTTCATAACCAGGGAACCATCTCATGGTGAACCCAACCATATTTGATTTGAGACCAGTCAGTGCATAATATTAACTAGTTTTGTATTGGTCATAGACACCTAAATCACTCAACTGGGATCATATCACGTCCAAAAAATGAATCAAAACCTAATTATATCCCTATCCACAAGGACAAAATCACCAAAAACCACTACACATGGAAAAAATAAAAAGTGACATAGACAATCCCAAATAACTACCACTAAAATATATCATCCAAAATAATAACTAATGAGAATCCATA
Source organism: Viscum album (assembly GCA_963277665.1). Classification (NCBI taxonomy): domain Eukaryota; kingdom Viridiplantae; phylum Streptophyta; class Magnoliopsida; order Santalales; family Viscaceae; genus Viscum; species Viscum album. The sequence continues at coordinate 1,786,984,603 of OY728126.1, read as the reverse complement.
GAAAAAATACACATCGTGGATATAAGTCTCTAAAATAATAAAGTTTAAATCCTCAAAGAAAACGATCATCCTAAGATTAAACTTACACCCAAAGTATCAAGAAATTTATCCTTTTCAATTCATCCCACTAGCTAGACAAGGATCACCTGGCCTAGTTTCCCAAACAAAATAAATTGTTAAAGAACTTCCATATCACTGAAATATAAACAATACTTTACACTCTTCTTAGATTATTTTAAAAATAAAAAACAAGGGAATAACTAATCCTAAAGATAAACACTCCACCTTTACCTAGACCATTATTGGAGGAATAATTTGCATAAAACAAGACATGAACTCAACTCAACCATGATCACTAAATTAAATCAATTGGTTCCAACACACTTGGAGGGGACAATAGATAATAGTAATGAATCAAGTAAAATCACATTCCAAAACCTCATTATTTTGAGAACCACCACTTTCTTGAAGGAAATAAAAACCATTTCACATATACATTCAACTTGGATTTAGAAACCACCAAATCCTTTTTAAAACAAGGAAACTGCCTAAGATTATAAAATATCATTATTCTAAACATTTCAAAACATGTTATATTTCATTTTAATTAAATTAAAACAAACACTTTTCAAAATCACCCATACAGGGTTACAGATTCCATTAAAATTAAACAATCAATGAGTTTTGAATCCAAAAATTTTTCCATATTTTATATCATAATAATCCATTTAAAAGAAAAAAATTTCCAAAAACATTATATAAAAACATTTTAATTTTATAATAAATCCATAAGGATTAACCCCCAAAATAAATTATTTAATGAAATTTAAACTCGATTTATAAACAAGCCTAAAGGATTCTTTTGAAACCAAAATTGGTTTCATGAAATCCTAACTTAAAAAAAATCATGTATAGATCTCACCATAATTCTCAATCCACATTATAAACATATAAAAAGACTCACCAGAGCAAATCCCTCACTTTTAGGGATCTCTCAAGACTGGTCTAAATGATTATCCAAATGGGATAAAGAACCATGCCTAACTTAACTGTATGGTTTGATGAGCCATGGTCCAGTCATATAAAAATCCATATAATGTTTATAAGATTGAGAATTTGGTTGTTTTTTGATTTATCATGTCATGCCACCCAACCTCATTCTGTTGATCCGATTTCTATTCCCACCCAAAAATCCAACATAACCCCCAAGGAAACTCATAGAATTCTAATGAGTATCAACACACCTATAATGGTAAATCCCACAAAAAACTCTAAATTCAAAATTTAAACCCCACTGTTCATGGTAACTGAGACATAATCATGAAAGATGGAAATCAAGAACCCACTCATGACCAACCACCTAAGTCCCAAATATGTTCCTAACTCAATCCTACCATAATACCCAAAAATAGTAAGAGAGTGGCTCAAGAATTTTTTTACATACTAAGAAACTTATCCTATGATCCCATTTGAAATGAACCATCCTAGGCTTCCACCTGAACTATCACTCAAACCGATCCTTCCTTGGCATGAGGGGAATTCTCTATCCCCACAATTTGGTAACAAGAACCCACACATTGGATATAATCAATGGGAATAATTTCACCCTTAAATCATAGTTACAAAACAGTGATTTTTTCTCTTGAAAATTTGGAATGACATGTCATAAGTCTATCATCCATGCTAGAAATAGATAATTATAAATAAACAAGTAGAAAACACAAATAGATATAGTTCTATCCTTTATCTCATCCACCAAGATCCCTCACCTAGAAAATCATGATGCCACTCATATGGACTCCACATATATAATGCACCATCTGTAATTATAAAGTAAAATAGTAAAGAAATCATTTAAAGAGAATGTTTGGTTGAGAGTTCTATGAAAATAAAATAAGTTCCTACCAAATAAATTTATAAGAACCACAATCCGAATGTGATAAATAAAATAGAATCCAACCTCAATCCCCAACAGTTACTAATTGGTCTTGAAGTTTGGCACAACCTAAAGAAAAAAACAAGAACTAGATAAAGGCCTAAAACTAAAATGTGATAATATAGGCATGATCATAAAAATTCTCACAATATTAGTAAAAACATTTATATAATTCTAGTTTTAACATAATTTATAAAATAAATTTTTAAAAGATCTATAAAACAAATCCAAAAAACATTCCACATGAACATTTTCATACAACTATCCTTTTTATAAAATATAAAGACATTGATTAAACATTTTAAATCAATAATTTAAAACCAAGGAAGGGGGGCCTTTAAACCATTATAAAGAAACTAAATCAATATTTCCCCTCTTTACAATAATCTTATGTAAAACCTTTTTTCATAAACAATCAGAAAACCATTTCTCAAAAACTATTTAAAAAAACCATTTTCATTTTTAAACTAAAAATTCAAATCATATAAAAATAAATCATTTGAAAGTGAACCAAAACCCCCAAGAACATAAATTATCAAACGAGCGACACAGAATCCAAGAAGAATAATAAAAGCATACAACCAAACAATGGTGTCATGTGGCAAGTTAAGTAGGGGAATACAAACGATCCCAAACATGGGATCTCATAAAGAATCCTAAAAAGGACATAAGGGTCATGGGAAATGTCCTAATACTTTAGTAATAAAGGCTTAAACCAGTGGCAAGGTACCTAGTCCAACACTAATAAACTTGTAAACATCATCAATAGTCTTTTCAAACTAAATAGAAATAAACAACCATGGAGCTCCTTTTCCACCATAGGAACAAAATAAGATAATTAGCATCAAGGTATTTTACCCCTTCCAGTCTAACCATCTCAAAGTATCTAGATAACAATGCCTAGTTGGACAACTATCTATACTAGGGTTTTCCATTATACGGGTCACCTAATATATTCATAGGAATCCCATGAAAAGTAAAAAAAGGTGATAAATCAATAATCATATACAAAAAGTATTGAACATTTAAAAGTACTCACTCCTCACCTCTTACTCCCTCACATGCAACAACCCCAATCACATATCCTTGCATAGGCATCAAAGTAATTGTGTGTTTCAATATAAAGCATTTATACCTATGGTTTTACAAGTTAAAATGGTAAAAAAATAAACACATTGGACTTAATTGAGGTTCTCACGCATTTATAAAACCATTTTACATAAAGTTCCAACTAGTAATTCCAGAAAATTCTAAAAAAGTGGATTTGTTTTCACACCATTTTAAAACCACATTTCAAATTTCCTTTAATACCAATTTATTAAAACACACTTGATATACCATTTGGAAATCTAACCATTTATAAAAAATCATTTTTTTAAAAGTCTTTCTCCTTTTAATGAGAAATAAATTGATGACAAATACCCTTTAACAAATCTATATTTCATTTTTTAAAACATCAAATCCACCCAAAGACCCAATGGTATTAAACATTTAAGATGAGGTCCAGTCCACTAGGTTTCACAAAACACACATTTAAATCATTAGACTCCCATTTCTAAAATTATATCGGCCTGAAACTTGCTTTCAAAACCTTTAATTTATTTTAGTAAAGCAAAATGAGAATTTAAACCAACACTTGTAATGAAAATTAGGTCTATGAAAAGTATTTAAACCATTTTAAATCCAACTAAAACCAAAAATGTCGTGCCTTATACATAAAATCCCATAATAAACATTTCAAAGCACTAGAATCATTTTAGAGGACCCACTTATGAAATCTCAAAAGTGCCTGACATGCTTCCAAAGTCCATGTTAATATAAAAATACATTCAAATACAATTTCAAGCCTACTAAGACATATAATATGAAACTAAATTCACACAAAATAATTTAAAACACATATAAAATTTATAACATGTAATATAAGGGAGATTTAACTAAACACCTACCTCAAATCAATGACAATTGAGTTGGAATGTGTTTCCATTGTGCTTGGACACCTAAACATAGAAGAAGATGACCCAAAGGATCCATTTCATGCCCTAAAATCAAAGGAATCAAAAACATTTAGTCAAACACAAAACCCCTAGGGTCTTTGCAAATCCCAATAGTGATGGGGGGAGAAAACCCAAGGGAAAATGAGAAATAATGGAGGTGAAGTATCTACCCTAGGGGTTCAGCCAATGATCACGAAGAATCCATGAATAATAATCATAGAAGGAGGAATACCAATAGAGTGTAGGTTGTGAGATGAGGGTATTGTGGCCTTGGAGGTGTTGTGATGAGATTTAAGGTGATGGTCATAGTGGAAGCACTGGATGGTGCATGACTAACTCGTATTTTTGTCATAATCGATGATTAATAAGAGATTTACATGATGATAAAAATCCTAATAAACAGAATTGAGTCAATTATTAATTGATGATTGAATGTTGAAACAAAAATTTCATATCATCACATATTTTTTTAATTAATTTAAAAAATTAATGAATTAACTTACAATGAATTATTTCTTTATTTATGGATCTATAAATTTCTATATGTCATACATAATTGAGTTATAGGAATAAAGAGTAGATTCCCTCTAGTGGTGATCCACATATTTTCCAAAAACCTCTAAACATCACTGTAGGAATTTATGGTTTCTAGCACGGTAGATCTGGATGCTTGAATCATTCACCTTTGATCGCCCTAAGGATTGCTTATAGAAGGATTATCTTTGATCTATTTAGACTCGAGAGCGGTGTTGGAGGAGGATCATTCTTTATTCTTGAGATCATTCTTGGAGATTGAGTTCTCTAAGTCTTTGAGATAATTCTCTCAAGATTTCATTGTGTACAGTAATATAAAATAGAAACCCTTAATAAAATAATTTGATTCGGTTTATATACCACTAGGGTTAGAAAATAATAATTGCACAAGTTCCCCTTTATTATTTATTTAAACCCTATAGAACCCCACATCTATAATAATAATATTATTATAATTATATCTTGACATGTGAAAAGCTAGAAAATTAAATTAAATATTATTTATTTACAATATATTTAATATATATTATTTTTTATCAGACTATTAAAATAAGTTATTCATTCCTCTGTAATATTTATCCAACATTGAATAATGACTATTTATTTATTAAATAAATATCACTTCATTATTTTCCAATAAATAAATAAATATTATATTAACTAAATAGAAAATAAAAATTTATTAAATATTCTTCTAACAAAATATTTTCTTGAATAACTAGTGATGGAATATATGAGATCAACAAAAAATGAATAATTATTACACCATGCATGAGAATAATATTTATTCAAATTTTTAAATAAAAAATAATATTATTATTTAACTTAGATTCTAGATACACTTAGTTTGTGACTCTCTAGGCCTCTTTCTTAGTGGCATTAATTGAAGAAGTCCAAAGTCTAATGTTATCATCTAGCAACATGTCAAGTCACCCATTAAGAAATAATTTAATGTCACAATGATATAAAATCTCATAAAAAATACTATCATGTAATATAATCCATTTATCATGATATATCTAATCAAACAGGTTCCATGTTAGTTCCATCAACCTTTTTACTTGATGTCTCTTTCTTTGACTTTTTATAAATTGAAATTTCCTATAGAACACCATGAACAAGGATTTATTTGGGATCTATCATTTCCATCAAAGGGAGTGATATTTCAACTTTTATTAAGTGAAATGATGGAAAATTATTTTCTATATTATTCATTAATGAAATATTACTCATGACACACCCAATGCATACTACTTCACCATGAACATATATCATCACGATTTTCATAAATACATCAAATTACATGCCTTGAAATATCCATTAATAATAATCATAAAGTCTAAGGAAAAATACTCACATCTAGATATAGGAACATCCAATGACACATATAAATGTGGATTTCCTTCTGTGGTTCTCATTCTTATAAACCCTTACACTAAAAATTACCATGGGCATACACTATGAGAATGTGCCTCAAATTCATACGAGTCTCCACCGTTGATAACATGTATAATTTGTGTCCATAAATTATTTATTCTAGATATTGAACATATATTTAAGAATATTTTCATGGAACTTTTAGGTTCTCATCATAGTAGGGAAATATTATGACGTTTTAGTGTTATAGTAACTCTTAAGACATTATCAAATGCAATGTTATAAAGAAGAATGATCATGATGTGATAAAGTGTTTATTAATATTCAAAACTATGAATTCATTTAATCATAAAGCACTCAAATTTTGGTTATAGGGTACAAATTCCAATAGAATACCACTTGCATTAGAGACAACTGCTAATAAAATTAAGTCTTATATATCTCACATAATACTCATGCTTCTACTAAGATAATTATTTAGTCAAGGGGTCCACCACATTTTCTTCGATGGAAACTATGTTTACTAAAACTTCATCCTCTTAGAAAAATCCCTCAAGAGAAGACACTTTCATAGTATGTGCTTTATCTGTTTGTGTGTCCTTGATTCTTTTGCAAGATCCACCACGATCATATTATCACAATACAATGCGATAGAGTATCTCCTTATAGGTACCACATCAAACTACTAGATAAAGTTTCATATCCAAATAGATTCTTTGGTTGAATTAGAAGCTGCTAAATACTCGGACTCCATTATATAATGGAAAACAACACGATTCTTTGAACTCTTACAGCTCAAAAATCCTCTATTGAGACTAAAAACACATCCTGACTACAACTTCAAATCATTTTGATCTATTTGAAAACTTGCATCATTATAACCCCTAATGACCAACTCCTCAACTCATCCATACACTATAAATATAACCTTAGTTTTTATCAAAAACATAATAATAGCCTTAACAATATAACGATTATTTCACCTGGATCATCTTGATATCTCCCTACCATGTTCAGTGCCCAGGAAACATCAAGTCTAGTACATAACATGGAATACATGATTGACTATTTCACTCAAGTGTAGGGGATCTTACTCATTCTATATTTCTTCTATTTTGTTTGAGGACATATTTTCTTGGAAATATGTATACCATGTGACATTAGAACTAATCCCCACCTATATTATTCCATACTAAATATCTATAGTATATGTTCAATGTATATAATATGACTTAGTCTTATCATGAATGATCTTAGTCCCTATAATGTTGGTTTTTTCATCTAAGTCCTTCATGGATAAATACTTGTTTAACCATTACTTAAATGACTTTAAGGATGGTATATCATTTCAATAAGTAATATATCATCAACATATATTACTAGGATAACGACTGCATTCCCACTAAAATTATTTTAAACACATGGCTCACGTTCATTATTAATAAAACTAAAATCATTTATATCTTTATCGAATAAAATATTTTATAACATCGATACTTAATTCAATCCATAAATTGATCTATGAAAATTGAATATACTTTTGGTATCAACTGGAGTAAAAAACCCTTATGGTTGTGTCATATATACATCTTCCAAAAGGTTCCTATTAAGAAAATTTGTTTTCAAATCCATCTTCCAAATTTATTATTCATGGTAAGAACCTATAGAAAGTAAAATTATGATGAATTTAAACATAGAAACTGGTGAAAAAAACATCATAGTCAATTCCTTGAATTTTTTAAACCTTTTAGCCACTACTCTTGCTTTATATATACTTACTTTAATATTTCATGTCCAATTTTCTCTTGAATACCCATTTTCACCCTATAGGACTTACATCAACTAGTATATCAACTAGAACCCATTCTTAGTTCTGATACATGGAATCCTTTTCAGAATTAATGGTATCTTGTTATCTCATAGCTTCTGAGCTCTCTACTACCTCTTTATAGCAGATAGGTTCATTATTGTCAACCAATAGTGATTCACCATCTTCGATGACTATAAAATCATATCTCTCTAGTTCTATTACCTATCATGTGTTCCTACGCAATATATGTGTTTAAAGAAAAACTTATTCCACTAGGACCTATGCAATATGTTCCCATACCAACTATTGTGTATCTTGAGCATCAACTTCATCGAATCCAATATTTCTCCAACTATCCTTCTTGATACTGTGATCCCTATCAAGAAATATGGTTTTTCTAAGACAATAACTTTCTTATTTGAGATATTATATAGGTAGTATGCATTTAATTCCTAATGATACCCTATAAAGATGTTATTTATGATATGGGGTGCTAGTTTTTTTCATGATAAGGCCTTAAAAATGCCTTAAAACCCCATACATGTGTTTCTGAAAAAATAGTTTTATTTCCACTCCATAGCTTGAAGGGAATTCTCTTTTCTACTTAGTTGGTATTAAATTTAGTTTTTATGTCGTAGTTTGTAATTTATATCCCCAAAAGGATAATAGAAGATTTGTATGAGTCATCATTGACATTACCATGTCCAGAATGGTATGGTTCCTCCTTTAATTAACACAATTTCACTATGGTGTGTAAGGTGTAATGAATTGAGGTATAATCCCAAACTCTTATAGTAATTCAATAAACTATTGTTCAATATATTTTCCACCTAGATCCAATTGAATCTTCTTTATTTATTTCCAATTGATTCTTTACTTAATTCTTTAATTATTTGAATTTATCAAAGGACTCAGACTTATACATCATCAAGTAGGCATAGCCATATTTATTCAAGATATTAGTAAAAATTATGATGTAAGAATACCCACCTCTAGATACTATGGTAAATGGTGCACACACAATAGTGAGTACCAATCCTAGAAGATATATGGCCCTTTAACCATGTCCATTGAATGGTGGTTTGGTCATTTTTCCTTGTAAATAAGCATGAAATATTTCAAGTGGTTTTATCTAAAAATATTATAAACAACCATCTTGATAGAGATTTTTTAAACTCTTCTCATTTTCATGATCAAGATGGTGATTCAATAGTTGGGTGTTATATGATCCATGAAAACATGATTTTTTAATAATTTAAATTACTTCATTTTCATAATTAAATACATAAAGAATGATATTTAATTGTTCTATACCATAACATATGTTTTCTTTATAAAATAAACAAATTTTATTTCCAAATTTAAAAATAAAACCATATATATGTAGTAGGGATGAAAAATTTATGTTCTTGGTAACAGTTGGTACGTTATAAAAATATCTTAATACCAATAAAATTCTCTTTGGAAATGAAATATGGTAGTCTACAATGGCTAGAGTAGTCAACCTTGCACCATTGGAAGATTTCAAATTCACCTCTCCTATAGAAATATTTCATAATATACTTAGTTCTTGTATTTGAATATAGATTTGAACACCACAAGATTTATCCAATACCTAATATATAGATATTAAAAGATTACACTTGATAATGAATTCACCTTTAGCTTCCCTTTTCTTATGTGTGCAGTTCCTCTTCTAGTGGCCTTATTTGATACATGAAAAACATACAACTTCCTTTTCATTTACCTACCTTTAGATCTTCCTCTTCTTATAAGGACGGTTCTCAGAGGATTTTGAATAGTTATGATTCTTGGGCCCCTTTACCTTATTCGTCCTTTTCTTATTCACAATAATGGATTCTTATTTGTCACAACCCTTGTCTTTGTCCACTTAGTGAATCAGAGTAATAAGTTCCAAAAGACTCTTCTCATTATTCCTCATATTATAATTAACAATACAATTGGAGGACTTGGGTAGTGAAGAAAGTATGAGATCTGTGCATAACTCATCTTAGAATTTAATCCCTAAGATATCTAAGAATTCAATGTAGCCAATAATTTTGACTATATGAGGATCAACTAGCATCGACTCTCCTAGATTAGCTGTAAACAGAGCATTAAATATCTCATATATATCTTTTCTCGCATTATCTTGATAGATATCCTAAATTTGAGACATCATGTTATACATATTCATGCCCTCATATTTCCTTAGAAGCTCATTGGTCATGGATGATAGCATGGAGCATTGAACATCTATGACATCATTAAATTTTTTCTCATAGATAGACAACTCTTCCTTATTGTCCTCTTTACGAGGCACTTCAGGAATAGGTTCTTCCATCACATACAATTTCATTTCATGGAATGGGATAAATCATAAGCACATTTTCCACTCCAGGAAATTTGTGTTGGTGATAAGGTTATCCTTCTCAAGTATAAATCACAATGATATGTTTGAAGTCATGTTTATTGTCATGTCTATAGATAAAATGACCATTATTTTAGAACTTTATTTGATAAAAGGTAGATAAATAAATATTATATTATAGTTATTAATCTCTCACTATTTTATCAAAACCTAATAGATCTCACCATTGGCTTCGAAACATCCTATTTCTTTGAAATTATAGTGGAAAGGACCCATATTCCCCTTTTCATCACCCCAACTTTGTCTAGTCAAGCAATTTGAAGGGTTTAGGCAGACATTCCAAATACTAACTGCATTAACTCATGGTTCCTTGATCTGTTGAGTGGACTCCCCAATCCTGAAATCCATAAATTGGATTTCCTCAGCCTTTTCCTGTTAGCTACACTAAGTCCTACTTTAGTAGTCAACCCTTGAAGTAAACTAATTTAAGTCAACCCAAAACATCATTTTAGAATTCCCCAATAATTTAAATTAGCTCAACTTTGTTTGATTAAGGACTTTAAACTATGGTTTGATTTTAACTTAAGTAGTATAAGGCTTTATTGAATTAATATATATGATTGAGGGATTTTGTATCTATCCATAAGTTTCCCATTTTATCTTTAATATATGCTTGTTAATATTAAGTGGGTTTATTTAAGTTATCAACCATGTCTTGGAATAAATTTATGCATAATACAATTTATTTTAATTCTATCTTATATGCATGTTAATTCATTAATTTATGTGATTACGACAAAACACCCATAATGAAATTAACCATAAACTTGATATAAATAAAATAATAAAGTGTTGTGATCATGATTTTTTAATAATTGTTAGTTTATCTAGAGGATGATAAACTAAGCCTCAGCCTAGGGGAAAACATATTTAACAATAAAATGGTTCATGTTATAGCTTTTTTCTTGTCCACCTACGTATCTATCTGAGATTGGTTTCACCTCATCTCCAAACTTGAACAACCACCACTAGCATGGGAGATTCATCCATTACATATGTTTTTACTCACACATTAGTGAGGGGGACCAAAGGATTGGTTGAGGGGTTTACATAAAATAAACCATGGGCTCATAAGCCCTATCATAATGAGAGCAGGGATGACACAAAGACCAAAAATTTAATTTAATAATAAAGTAAAAAACTAATCACATACAAAGGTCGGGTCTATGCGTATGATCATCCACATACATACAACTAATTACACATTTAATAAAATAACATTCAATTCTAATCATTATTATTTAAGATTAATCACACTTGAACTAGTTAATTATATTATTTAGTTAATCAAATATTTTATATTAATTCTCATCCAATTTTTCTTGAGATTACCATCAATAATAATTTGAAACGAATTATTTAAATTTATTTAAAATTAACCGTGTACAAAAATGTACCTTGGAGATAACACCGTGAGTACCCATATGAAGTACCCAACATGTATTATATTCATATACTGTTTAATCATGTGACATGTGACATACATGAATCAACACATAATTTCATGGCATTTACTCTCAACTTAATGACCACATGAATTTATGTAGCATGTTATGTTTCAATGTGCATAGAGTAATGACTGTATTACGACTTATACATGATATGTAGTTCCGAACATTACACATAAATTAATTAGACATTTAATATATATATATATATATATAAACCTTTACATGGTGTGTACTATAAACCTAATGACCACATGGAACACATGTTGATAATGTTTAAGAAATATAATAAATTAATTTTTAATTCTATATAATTTGGTAATATACACATCATGTACAATCTAGCTACATGTCATGTATATTTCTCACCATCTATCTATGAAGGAAACATAGGGACCCAACATGTGGTCATTACATGAAAATAATGGAGTACACAGTGAATACATGGGTTACAAGGCATGTGGTCTATGATTTACACGATCACTGGTCATGTAACGATCCAACCCGGGTCAACTTGACAAGTCACCAGAACCGGTCCATCACGTAAAATAGGTAAAATAATATATCAAAAACCAGTCTTGAATATAACAAAAACAACACACATAACTACATTAAAAATTTTAAATAGACGAGATAACACATATACATAAAATCTAATCGAAAAAAATCTAAAAAAAAATTATGTCAAATCCCCACGTGACCAACATTCACCACTAGACCAAACTAAACTGAAGGCATCAAAAATAAGAGAATCCATCATGATACAATAAGATATTCCCTTTACATAAATCTTATAAAAAAACATCTAGAAATTCCCAAGGGAACAAGTAGGGTGTGATCCAAATTCCAGTAGAATACCACAACTGTTTCTATACAAGGTCTAATATCAATAATGAAATAATTATAGCATTAAAAAACAGTTTTACAAAGAATTTTCATAAGACCAAAACATTATTCAATCATTTTCCCATTTTATAATTTGGTTTTCATAAAATAATTTCACATTCACAAACAAAAAATATGAAACGTAAAAGTGATAAAATAGGAAATCCTATTCATGCATCAATAGGTACACATATCCTTGAAATAACCTATCATGTGAAGCTATGTGATACAACCTCATATAAAAACAAATGAGCAACAATACATGCTAAAAATAATCATGTGATAAATAATAATACATGAAAAAGAACCTCATATTGGTCCCTATCCAATGGGACAATGTGTACTCTACACTTAAGAGCCTAAACCTGCATAACATTGGATCCAAAAAATATCTAGTCCAAACATTCGATATCAAAAAAGGTTACCTCCTGGTGGTTCAATATACAATAAGGCTACCTATGCCTCTTTCTAGATTCATCCAAGCTTCCCAATGTGCAATTTTCCTAATTCATTTCAAAACTATTCTCACAATTTTATAAAACATTTTCAAAGCTAAGATAATCTACTTCAGATTTTGAAACCCCACTTCCAAATTAATCAAATCCATTTTCAAAGAAAACAACCTTCTTAAAAACATTTAATTTTCTAATAAATTATTTGAAACAACATATCACTTCTCATTAGTGAAAAACCTAGAGGAAGTTATCAATAATGATAAGAAACTCATCAAATTAACCCATTGTATAGAAACGCCTACCTCAACACAGTAAAAACCTAGCTGCCTTGGACAACAATGACCATAAAACAAGAGAACAACCTTTGAAAGACAAGGAATGATAAGAACCATAAAAATGATCAATAGAAAAATTATCTGATCAGATCTAAAACCAAAACCATAGTCCTAGCAAAAGCAATAGAAGAATGAAAAGGATTATGTATCCAAAGAGAAGCAATCCAGCCGCAAATGCGATCAATCACTGAACAAAGCGACCCATAAGGGAGTGAATCATCCAAAATCATACAAATAGAGCCAATAGATAAAGAGTAAGGAAGCCTTCAAGGAATGAAATAAGAAACCACTCATAAAACACCCTGAAATACCAACTCATGACTATTACATGACATATAACCCCATTACATGGCGTATAATGTAACACCCCGAGCTTCCATGATACGCTTCTCATTCAATAATGCAATAGCTTGCATTGTACGCAACTTCGAGTTCTAAAACACCGCGACTAATCAAAGTAGCCGTTATGAATAATAATAACCACTTTTTAAAATTATAGAAATTTTATATTTAAAAATTGACTTCATTTTTGTATTCGTAATATCGAAATTATCCAAAGTTGAAATTTTTGTAATTTTCTGAGAACTTCCAATTTTTTATGAATAGTGAAAATTACTTAAAAACAACTTTTTTAATCAAAATAATTTATAGTGATAAATTATACTATTTAGTGGTTTTAAAGTATAATTAGAATATATTTTTACCATTTTATCTAAAGGTGGTCCTTAGAATTAATTTAACATTGAAATTGGACATAAACAATTGTCAATCTTTTGATATAAATTGTTTCTTAAAAACACGCTATTTGTTGTAACAGCGGGAATTAATTATAAAATTAATTAATGAAACTTATAAGTTTGGATTTTTGTAAAATAGACATCATTTTTGAATTCGGAATATCAATTATAGCTTAGGGTGAAATTTTGGCGTTGTTCCGAAAAACTTCAATTTTTGATGAATTGTGAAACCACCAAGTGGTAGTTAAATAACTGATTTCTCATTTAAATGAAATATTACCACTTCTGTGATTTGATTTTCAAAAATACGACATACATGGTTGTCATTAAGAAGTAAATGTGGTTCAATGAGATCAAAATAATTTTTTGGTGAATAGTAACTTTTAAGTTCTTAATCGCGATTAGAGGAAATTAGTGTAGTTTAAGGTAAAAATAATGCTTTAATAATATGAGATGAGCTTGACACTTGTACTACTCCTATTGGATGAGTCATGGCCGACCAAGACAACCCATGGGTCAACTTGGGGACCCCATGGAGCGACTTTAGTTGGAAAATGACATTAATATATATTTATTTAATGTTAAAATTAAATTGACACAAACATGAGTTGTTTTACTAAAAAAGTTTTTAAGTGGGGTTACACAAGTCCAAATTTTGATTATAAATATTCATTAGAAATCTAAAAAGATTTCATACATCATAGTATTTTTTTTATAATTTTTAGACAATAAATAAATTAAATTATTTATGACATCATTAAGATGCGGCGATGACCTCATTATTTAACGATTTAAATAAAATGAGAAGATAATGCAAAATCCAAGGCTTACACTTGTCCAAAGCCTATTGGATGAAGATATTTCGAACCCTTATCACCTTATCCACGAATAATATAAGTGTGGGGCCTTTAGAATCCGAAAAGCATTGTATAATAATGTAACATTTCAATCTTTCCAAAAGAGCCCCTCCTCTCCTCTTATAAAAGGCCCCCACCTCTCCCACCTCATTCACACTATCAAGCCTTTGGGTTCGGCCAACCTCTGCCCAAATACTCTCCCAACTTCTCTTCCTTCATCCTAGAAGCTTTACTTTAGTCAGAAAGTCATCCTAAGGAGTCCTTTTGATCAAATCAAAAGGAAGAACCCGAAGAAGAGGTAACGTTTTCATCACCCTCTTTCAAGTTTCTTTCTTCTTCCACTCCCTCTTTGTTATTATTTCAATTCTAAAATTATAACTCTAGTATCTTCTATATACTTTGATGTTATTATAAATATGGAACAACCATATTCAGTATTCTACCCATCATTTGAATGACATGTCACCATACGTGCGTACGTACGGCTTACCGTCTCCACGTCGTGGTGTAATTGTTATTCAATTTATTATTATTTAGATGGGTATAAAAATTATATGTAATTCATGTAAATAATAAATATAACATGATAATGATTCTGTATATATGATATACTATCCAATTATATATTATTTTAATATCAAAATAATGATATTGTCGCTCGTGCGTACGTACGGACTACCGTCTCCACGAACGCGATGAGATTCATTCTCCGTCATATCCATTCAAGTATAATTATCATTTGATGATTTGAAAATAATGTTTAAGGACATGATATAATTCTGGATATGAATAAGATACAACCTATCCATGAAAAACACGACTTACGTAACAAAACATATAATAGAGTAAGTTAACACCCGAAACAACGATAAATCTAAGATATTGTTAACAAAGCAATGTTAAAAGATCACATATGATATCATATGAATGTATATGATTCTTGTATAATTTAATAACAATTATTTCACCATTATACAGGAGTTTAACCTACCCCAACCAAGGAAAAGTACAAGGTAAGGGTTTACTACACAACCTCTTCATTATCCAAGGTTGTTTATACATAATTATCTACTAGGACCTCGTTATCATCCACATCCATGTTTCTTAAAAATGTCTTTCAAAACATTTTTACTATTAAATGGAAAATGGGTTAAAGTCATTTATACCCTTATACGTTTTTGTAAGGGAACTTCTTAACCCAATTTCTATTCTTTGGGTTAATCTCCTACTTTCAAATTATGTCATGATATTATTATGTCCTATCTTGTATTTTTACATTATTTATGTGTACTTATAGTGAATACACATTATAGATGTACTTTATTTAAAAAAATGATCCTTTTTAAGGACTTCATCTCAATTCCCTTTCATTGAGGCATATTTGGTTTTATACACAACCTTCTTTTATACGGTGTATAAACCCCTTTGACTTTTACGTTTATTCAAAAGGAATCTTTTTTATACGAAGAGTTTTGCTAAACGACAAAAGGGAATGTTTTTATTTCCGTACTTATGCGGCGACAACGACTTCTCCGCCGCCGTGACCATTATTTGAGTTTCGGCTTCCTCTACAAGCCATCTTTTTTTTAATGAAAAATAAATACAAAGTTTTAACATTCTTTTATTTTGGTATTGAAAATGGTTTTGAAAGCATTTTTATTATATCAATGTGTTGTATTGATATCTTGTGATTGAAATATGGAAATGTTATGTTTCCTTTATGCATGATTTATGTGATACAATTATGTTATGGTTTATGATATGTTTAAACCTATTCATATGAAGAATGTATTGGACTTAATAAGTGACGGGTGGAGCCCGCTATAGCTCCTCGATGCATCGGTAGGTCTCATGAGACAACTAGACGTGGAATTGGCCGAGGCCCTTTCCCAATTTGATTTATGGTTTTGGCCGATGCCTTAATCATTTTAGACGTCTTGGCCGAGGCCTTGAAAAAATGTTTCAGAATGTCTGGCATTATACATTCCCTCATTATGAAAGTGGTTGTTGATATTTCATGTGATTATTCGACCAGTAGAATATCCATGTGAAGAAGTGAATGGCATTATCTCATTTTACTTTTTCCATATTATGTTTATGTTCAAGATTAAAAGGCTTTTGTTTTAGTTATACATCGCCTTAAATGTTAATGTTTATTTATAAAAGCTTCCGCAATATTGTTATCCTTACTGAGCATCTGAGCTCACCCCTTTCAATGTTTTAATATTTTCCAGGATGTGAAGAAGTATTTTATGAATGACCTGCAGGGATAGTCAGAAGAGGATATGAGTGTGGACTATGAAGACTTTGTTATTAGTTTTTTACTTTATGATGTAATGTAACATTTATGAATTTCTCTAGTGTTTCCAAGGCTACTAAACTAATCAGTCTTTCGAGACTTGATCTTTTGTGATCATGCCAATGTTACAAAGTAATGCACCGACTCTGGGTAGCTGGGGTCAGGGCGTTACAGTTTGTATCAGAGGCAGTTTAGTACTAACCTTGGAAGCTAGATTTAGATAAACTCTTATTAGAGCACATAGCCCAAAGATAGACTTTGAGGATTAGTATAGAAGAACTTCCTAGAATTTTGTTATTGTAGAGATTTTGTGAGTTTTCCGAGCAATACATCCCTGTCTGGATACGAGAAAGTAGAGGCGGCTCTGGCACAGATGTACCTAGGGGTAAAACCCGAAAATACCGCTTTGAGATAGACTTGAACGGGAACTGGTGCACGACAACGAGACTTGCTGCACTCTTGGTTACGACACTCCCGGGGGATATGCTTTGGATAATTCCCATTTTCTTTACAAACCACTATGAAGGGTTACGAGTATATACTTCCTCAAAGAAAACATTTTTATAATTATGGATTATATCCATAATTAGTTCAATTTATGTTAAGTGTTTTACAAGTATGGAATTATGTATTTTGATTCATGAACTAATCTAGTTTATGCCATTATTTAGAAATGGATCCTAGTGGAAGGAATGGAAACCGTATCAATGCACGCACTCCGTGTAGGGATTTCCCTCCTTCTCAAGATAATTATTGTGGAGCTGGAGATACAACTGGTGCTGATCAACTTATTACCATACTGGGAAAACTCACTCAGGTTATGAATAATAACCTTACTCGTATGGAGCACCCTGATCCACAACGTGGAGGATCAATGTTAGATCGCTTCATGAGGCAACAACCACCAACCTTCAATGGGAGTACAAATCCTATAGTAGCTGAGCAATGGATAAATTCCTTAGAGAAAATATTCCATGCCTTGGGGAGTAGTGAAAGGGAGAAGGTTTTCATGGCAGTTTACCGCCTCACTGGAGATGCCGATCAGTGGTGGTCGCTGATTCAAAACACAAAGGAAGATGATGACGTATCGAATATGGAATGGAGGGAGTTCAAAGAGCTTTTCTTAGAAAAATACTTTCCTCGTGACCATCGAGCAGATATGGAAAGGCAATTTCTGAGTCTGAGGCAGAAGGAGGATGAGAATGTCGCAAAGTATGAGGCTAACTTTACAAGGTTAGCGAGGCATGCTGCCGATTATATACGTAACCCAAGGAGTAATATTGATCGTTTCTTTGATGGGTTAAAACCATTTCTCCGTCGAGCTTTAGTATCACAATCCTTCTCATCATACGAAGATATTGTTTCGTGTGCTATCAAGACAGAAAAGGAATTCTCTAAGTCTTATGACAACAAAGTAAAGCAAGAGAAGAAGAGAACGGTGGAACAAGAGACAGATAAAGGAGAAAAGGGAAATAAGGATTTTCCATTATGTGATAATTGTGGGAATAATCACCTTAGTACTTGCCTAAAAGGAATGAGGGTTTTTTATAAATGTGGAGAAAAGGGTCACCAGGCTCGTGATTGCAAGGGAAAGAAAGAGGCTATCAAAGTTGAATGCTACAATTGTAGGGAAATGGGGAATTATGCAAATGAATGTCCTAAGCGTCAAGGAAACTTACCTCAGAAAAGGCCAAGGGATCAAGGCCAATCTTATGCTATGACTACAGTTGAAGCGGAATAATTAATGTATTGGTGCTTTTGGAATCAAGGATTATATTCTGGTTATAAGAATAATGTGATATATATAAATATTGTACTCCAGTACTTTTTGATTTCAGTAAGGTTTTAATATGATTAAGGTAATCATATTTTTAGTATGTGACAATAAGAGAAACTTTTCTTTGTTTTGGGAATCTGATGTTACAATTGATTTTGGAATTAAGAGACCTTTTAGAGAAAGTCTGGACAGAGGTATTTTGGATAACTATAATGGTTGGAGTGGATTAAGTTTATCTTTGGATAGTATTGTTTAAGGTTAAAAAATTTATGAAGATTATTTTTGGAATATTATGATACTATAGTTTTAGGAAAAGGACAACCTGCAGGGTGGGGAATAACCCGTCGCGTCGGACAAAGCTGCAGGAATCGAACCCACAACCATAGTGCGACAAGCCTTTATTTCCTACCACTAGCCTACAGGAAGTCCCTGGTTATTACAAAATAGTTTTACTAATCTAAATGGTATGTGTTAACATTTGGAACCTTATACAATTAAGATAAATAGAATATTTTTGAGTTCCGCTACCATTTGGAGTAAAAGTTGGGTTTGTGGTAAAAATTTATTAACGAATTAAAGTACACATAACAAGTATGTATATTCCCTTAAGTTCTTAGTAAATCTCCTAAATAAATTCCTCAACATTATAAAAGGTAACTTAAAACAAAAATTTTATCGGTTAACTTTTCCAACTGGGGATTCAATGACCGTTTAACCAATCACAAGTTTGTGGTTTTCTTGTGGTTAAACTTTCTCCTAATCCTGTTTTCTATAACTCTCCATCAGACCTTGATGGTTTGTTTCTCCTACATATCCATATTTTCATAGAATCCTAGAATGGGCTATATCGGGTGACCTTTGTACTAATCTTGCTTTCTTTTAATGTTATATATTTATTAACCTTATTTCTGATGTGGGTTTTCCTCAAAGGTATTTTCTCTTTTCAACCTTTTATTTTCAAAGAAAAATTTCAAATTGCGAGGACGCAATTTATTGAAGGAGGGGAGAATGTAACACCCCGAGCTTCCACGATATGCTTTTCATTCAATAATGCAATAGCTTGCATTGTACACAACTTCGAGTTCTAAAACACCGCGACTAATCAAAGTAGCCGTTATGAATAGTAATAACCACTTTTTAAAATTATAGAAATTTTATATTTCAAAATGGACTTCATTTTTGTATTCCTAATATCGAAATTATCCAAAGTTGAAATTTTTGTAATTTTCTGAGAACTTCCAATTTTTTATGAATAGTAAAAATTACTTAAAAACAACTTTTTTAATCAAAATAATTTATAGTGATAAATTATACTATTTAGTGGTTTTAAAGTATAATTAGAATATATTTTTACCATTTTATCCAAAGGTGGTCATTAGAATTAATTTAACATTGAAATTGGACATAAACAATTGCCAATCTTTTGATATAAATTGTTTCTTAAAAACACGCTATTTGTTGTAACAGCGGGAATTAATTATAAAATTAATTAATGCAACTTATATGTTTGGAATTTTGTAAAATAGAAATAATTTTTGAGTTCGGAATATCAATTATAGCTTAGGGTGAAATTTTGGCGTTGTTCCGAAAAACTTCAATTTTTGATGAATAGTGAAACCACTAAGTGGTAGTTAAATAACTGATTTCTCGTTTAAATGAAATATTACCACTTCTGTGATTTGATTTTCAAAAATCCGACATACATGGTTGTCATTAAGAAGTAAAATGTGGTTCAATGAGATCAAAATAATTTTTTGGTGAATAGTAACTTTTAAGTTCTTAATCGCGATTAGAGGTAATTAGTGTAGTTTAAGGTAAAAATAATGTTTTAATAATATGAGATGAGCTTGAAACATGTCCTACTCCTATTGGATGAGTCATGGCCGACCAAGACAACCCATGGGTCAACTTGGGGACCCCATGCAGCCACTTTAGTTGGAAAATGACATTAATATATATTTATTTAATGTTAAAATTAAATTGACACAAACATGAGTTGTTTTACTAAAAAAGTTTTTAAGTGGGGTTACATAAGTCCAAATTTTGACTATAAATATTCATTAGAAATCTAAAAAGATTTCCTACATCATAGTATTTTTTGTATAATTTTTAGACATTAAATAAATTAAATTATTTATGACATCATTAAGATGCAGCGATGACCTCATTATTTAACGATTTAAATAAAATGAGAAGATAATGAAAAATCCAAGGCTTACACTTGTCCAAAGCCTATTGGATGAAGAGATTTCGAACCCTTATCACCTTATCCACGAATTATATAAGTTTGGGACCTTTAGAATCCGAAAAGCATTGTATAATAATGTAACATTTCAATCTTTCCAAAAGAGCCCCTCCTCTCCTCTTATAAAAGGCCCCCACCTCTCCCACATCATTCACACTATCAAGCCTTTTGGTTCGGCCAACCTCTGCCCAAATACTCTCCCAACTTCTCTTCCTTCATCCTAGAAGCTTTACTTTAGTCAGAAAGTCATCCTAAGGAGTCCTTTTGATCAAATCAAAAGGAAGAACCCGAAGAAGAGGTAACGTTTTCATCACCCTCTTTCAAGTTTCTTTCTTCTTCCACTCCCTCTTTGTTATTATTTCAATTCTAAAATTATAACTCCAGTATCTTCTATATACTGTGATGTTATTATAAATATGGAACAACCATATTCAGTATTCTACCCATCATTTGAATGACATGTCACCATACGTGCGTACGTACGGCTTACCGTCTCCACGTCGTGGTGTAATTGTTATTCAATTTATTATTATTTAGATGGGTATAAAAATGATATGTAATTCATGTAAATAATAAATATAACATGATAATGATTCTGTATATATGATATAATATCCAATTATATATTATTTTAATATCAAAATAATGATATTGTCGCTCGTACGTACGTACGGACTACCGTCTCCACGAACGCGATGAGATTCATTCTCCGTCGTATCCATTCAAGTATAATTATCATTTGATGATTTAAAAATAATGTTTAAGGACATGATATAATTCTGGATATGAATAAGATACAACATATCCATGAAAAACACGACTTACATAACAATACATATAATAGAGTAAGTTAACACCCGAAACAACGATAAATCTAAGATATTGTTAACAAAGCAATGTTAAAAGATCATATATGATATCATATGAATGTATATGATTCTTGTATAATTTAATAACAATTATTTCACCATTATACAGGAGGTTAACCTACCCTAACCAAGGAAAAGTACAAGGTAAGGGTTTACTTCACAACCTCTTCATTATCCAAGGTTGTTTATACATAATTATCTACTGGGACCTCGTTATCATCCACATCCATGTTTCTTAAAAATGTCTTTCAAAACATTTTTACTATTAAATGGAAAATGGGTTAAAGTCATTTATACCCTTATAAGTTTTTGTAAGGGAACTTCTTAACCCAATTTCTATTCTTTGGGTTAATCTCCTACTTTCAAATTATGTCATGATATTATTATGTCCTATCTTGTATTTTTACATTATTTATGTGTACATATAGTGAATACACATTATAGATGTACTTTATTTAAAAAAATGATCCTTTTTAAGGACTTCATCTCAATCCCCTTTCATTGAGGCATATTTGGTTTTATACACAACCTTCTTTTATACGGTGTATAAACCCCTTTGACTTTTACGTTTATTCAAAAGGAATCTTTTTTATACGAAGAGTTTTGCTAAACGACAAAAGGGAATGTTTTTATTTCCGTACTTATGCGGAGACAATGACTTCTCCGCCGCCGTGACCATGATTTGAGTTTCAGCTTCCTCTACAAGCCATCTTTTTTTTAATGAAAAATAAATACAAAGTTTTAACTTTCTTTTATTTTTGTATTGAAAATGGTTTTGAAAGCATTTTTATTATATCAATGTGTTGTATTGATATCTTGTGATTGAAATGTGGAAATGTTATGGTTCCTTTATGCATGTTTTATGTGATACAATTATGTTATGGTTTATGATATGTTTAAACCTATTCATATGAGGAATGTATTGGACTTAATAAGTGACGGGTGGAGCCTGCTATAGCTCCTCGATGCATCGGTAGGTCTCATGAGACAACTAGACGTGGAATTGGACAAGGCCCTTTCCCAATTTGATTTATGGTTTTGGCCGAGGCCTTAATCATTTTAGACGTCTTGGCCAAGGCCTTGACAAAATGTTTCAGAATGTCTGGCATTATACATTCCCTCATTATGAAAGTGGTTGTTGATATTTCATGTGATTATTCGACCAGTAGAATATCCATGTGAAGAAGTGAATGGCATTATCTCATTTTACTTTTTCCATATTATGTTGATGTTCAAGATTAAAAGGCTTTTGTTTTAGTTATACATCGCCTTAAATGTTAATGTTTATTTGTGAAAGCTTTTGCAATATTGTTATCCTTACTGAGCATCTGAGCTCACCCCGTTCAATGTTTTAATATTTTCCAGGATGTGAAGAAGTATTTTATGAATGACCTGCAGGGATAGTCAGAAGAGGATATGAGTGTGGAATATGAAGACTTTGTTATTAGTTTTTCACTTTATGATGTAATGTAACATTTATGAATGTATCTAGTGTTTCCAAGGCTACTAAACTAATCGGTCTTTCGAGACTTGATCTTTTGTGATCATGCCAATGTTACGAAGTAATGCACCGACTCTGGGTAGCTGGGGTCGGGGCGTTACAGTTGGTATCAGAGGCAGTTTAGTACTAACCTTGGAAGCTAGATTTAGATAAACTCTGATTAGAGCACATATCCCAAAGATAGACTTTGAGGATTAGTATAGAAGAACTTCCTAGAATTTTGTTATTGTAGAGATTTTGTGAGTTTTCCGAGCAATACATCCGTGTCTGGATACGAGCAAGTAGAGGCGGCTCTGGCACAGATGTACCTAGGGGTAAAACCCGAAAATACCGCTTTGAGCTAGACTCGAACGAGAACTGGTGCATGACAACGGGCCTTGCTGCACTCTTGGTTACGACACTGCCGGGGGATATGCTTTGGATAATTCCCATTTTCTTTACAAACCACTATGAAGGGTTACGAGTATATACTTCCTCAAAGAAAACATTTTTATAATTATGGATTATATCCATAATTAGTTCAATTTATGTTAAGTGTTTTACAAGTATGAAATTATGTATTTTGATTCATGAACTAATCTAGTTTATGCCATTATTTAGAAATGGCGCCTAGTGGAAGGAATGGAAACCATATCAATGCACGCACTCCGTGTAGGGATTTCCCTCCTTCTCAAGATAATTATTGTGGAGCTGGAGATACAACTGGTGCTGATCAACTTATTACCATACTGGGAAAACTCACTCAGGTTATGAATAATAACCTTACTCGTATGGAGCACCCTGATCCGCAACGTGGAGGATCAATGTTAGACCGCTTCACGAGGCAACAACCACCAACCTTCAATGGGAGTACAAATCCTATAGTAGCTGAGCAATGGATAAATTCCTTAGAGAAAATATTCCATGCCTTGGGGAGTAGTGCAAGGGAGAAGGTTGTCATGGCAGTTTACCGCCTCACTGGAGATGCCGATCAGTGGTGGTCGCTGATTCAAAACACAAAGGAAGATGATGACGTATCGAATATGGAATGGAGGGAGTTCAAAGAGCTTTTCTTTGAAAAATACTTTCCTCGTGACCATCGATCAGATATGGAAAGGCAATTTCTGAGTCTGAGGCAGAAGGAGGATGAGAATGTCGCAAAGTATGAGGCTAACTTTACAAGGTTAGTGAGGCATGCTGCCGATTATATACGTAACCCAAGGAGTAAGATTGATCGTTTCTTTGATGGGTTAAAACCATTTCTCCGTCGAGCTTTAGTATCACAATCCTTCTCATCATACGAAGATATTGTCTCGTGTGCTATCAAGACAGAAAAGGAATTCTCTAAGTCTTATGACAACAAAGTAAAGCAAGAGAAGAAGAGAACGGTGGAACAAGAGACAGATAAAGGAAAAAAGGTAAATAAGGATTTTCCATTATGTGATAATTGTGGGAAGAATCACCTTAGTACTTGCCTAAAAGGAATGACATTTTGTTATAAATGTGGAGAAAAGGGTCACCAGGCTCTTGATTGCAAGGGAAAGAAAGAGGCTATCAAATTTGAATGCTAC
This sequence comes from Viscum album, assembly GCA_963277665.1. Classification (NCBI taxonomy): domain Eukaryota; kingdom Viridiplantae; phylum Streptophyta; class Magnoliopsida; order Santalales; family Viscaceae; genus Viscum; species Viscum album. The sequence goes on along the minus strand of OY728126.1, from coordinate 1,786,959,560 downwards.
AATTGTAGGGAAATGGGGCATTATGCAAATTAATGTCCTAAGCGTCAAGGAAACTTACCTTAGAAAAGGCCAAGGGATCAAGGCCAATCTTATGCTATGACTACAGTTGAAGCGGAATAATTAATGTATTGGTGCTTTTGGAATCAAGGATTATATTCTGGTTATAAGAATAATGTGATATATATAAATATTGTACTGAAGTACTTTTTGATTTCAGTAAGGTTTTAATATGATTAAGGTAATCATATTTTTAGTATGTGACAATAAGAGAAACTTTTCTTTGTTTGGGGAATCTGATGTTACAATTGATTTTGGAATTAAGAGACCTTTTAGAGAAAGTCTGGACAGAGGTATTTTGGATAACTATAATGGTTGGAGTGGATTAAGTTTATCTTTGGATAGTATTGTTTAAGGTTAAAAAATTTATGAAGATTATTTTTGGAATATTATGATACTATAGTTTTAGGAAAAGGACAACCTGGAGGGTGGGGAATAACCCGTCGCGTCGGAAAAAGCTGCAGGAATCGAACCCACAACCATAGTGAGACAAGCCTTTATTTCCTACCACTAGCCTACAGGAAGTCCCTGGTTATTACAAAATAGTTTTACTAATCTAAATGGTATGTGTTAACATTTGGAACCTTATACAATTAGGATAAATAGAATATTTTTTAGTTCCGTTGCCATTTGGAGTAAAAGTTGGGTTCGTGGTAAAAATTTATTAACGAATGAAAGTATACATAACAAGTATGTATATTCCCTTACGTTCTTAGTAAATCTCCTAAATAAATTCCTCAACATTATAAAAGCTAACTTAAAAGAAAAATTTTATCGGTTAACTTTTCCAACTGGGGATTCAATGACCGTTTAACCAATCACAAGTTTGTGGTTTTCTTGTGGTTAAACTTTCTCCTAATCCTGTTTTCTATAACTCTCCATCAGACCTTGATGGTTTGTTTCTCCTACATATCCATATTTTCATAGAATCCTAGAATGGGCTATATCAGTCGACCTTTGTACTTATCTTGCTTTCTTTTAATGTTATATATTTATTAACCTTATTTCCGATGTGGGTTTTCCTCAAAGGTATTTTCTCTTTTCAACCTTTTATTTTCAAAGAAAAATTTCAAATTGTGAGGACGTAATTTATTGAAGGAGGGGAGAATGTAACACCCCGAGCTTCCACGATACGCTTCTCATTCAATAATGCAATAGCTTGCATTGTATGCAACTTCGAGTTCTAAAACACCGCGACTAATCAAAGTAGCCGTTATGAATAGTAATAACCACTTTTTAAAATTATAGAAATTTTATATTTCAAATTGGACTTCATTTTTGTATTCGTAATATCGAAATTATCCAAAGTTGAATTTTTTGTAATTTTCCGAGAACTTCCAATTTTTTATGAATAGTGAAAATTACATAAAAACAACTTTTTTAATCAAAATAATTTATAGTGATAAATTATACTATTTAGAGGTTTTAAATTATAATTAGAATATATTTTTACCATTTTATCCAAAGGTGGTCATTAGAATTAATTTAACATTGAAATTGGACATAAACAATTGCCAATCTTTTGATATAAATTGTTTCTTAAAAACACGCTATTTGTTGTAACAACGGGAATTAATTATAAAATTAATTTATTCAACTTATATGTTTGGAATTTTGTAAAATAGACATCATTTTTGAATTCAGAATATCAATTATAGCTTAGGGTGAAATTTTGGCGTTGTTCCGAAAAACTTCAATTTTTGATGAATAGTGAAACCACTAAGTGGTAGTTAAATAACTGATTTCTCGTTTAAATGAAATATTACCACTTCTGTGATTTGATTTTCAAAAATCCGACATACATGGTTGTCATTAAGAAGTAAAATGTGGTTCAATGAGATCAAAATAATTTTTTGGTGAATAGTAACTTTTAAGTTCTTAATCGCGATTAGAGGTAATTAGTGTAGTTTAAGGTAAAAATAATGCTTTAATAATATGAGATGAGCTTGACACTTGTCCTAATCCTATTGGATGAGTCATGGCCGACCAAGACAACCCATGGGTCAACTTGGGGACCCCATGGAGCCACTTTAGTTGGAAAATGACATTAATATATATTTATTTAATGTTAAAATTAAATTGACACAAACATGAGTTGTTTTACTAAAAAAGTTTTTAAGTTGGGTTACACAAGTCCAAATTTTGATTATAAATATTCATTAGAAATCTAAAATGATTTCCTACATCATAGTATTTTTTTTATAATTTTTAGACATTAAATAAATTAAATTATTTATGACAGCATTAAGATGCGGCGATGACCTCATTATTTAACGATTTAAATAAAATGAGAAGATAATGAAATATCCAAGGCATACACTTGTCCAAAGCCTATTGGATGAAGATATTTCGAACCCTTATCACCTTAGCCACGAATTATATAAGTTTGAGACCTTTAGAATCCGAAAAGCATTGTATAATAATGTAACATTTCAATCTTTCCAAAAGAGCGACTCCTCTCCTCTTATAAAAGGCCCCACCTCTCCCACATCATTCACACTATCAAGCCTTTTGGTTCGACCAACCTCTGCCCAAATACTCTCCCAACTTCTCTTCCTTCATCCTAGAAGCTTTACTTTAGTCATAAAGTCATCCTATGGAGTCCTTTTGATCAAATCAAAAGGAAGAACCCGAAGAAGAGGTAACGTTTTCATCACCCTCTTTCAAGTTTCTTTCTTCTTCCACTCCCTCTTTGTTATTATTTCAATTATAAAATTATAACTCCAGTATCTTCTATATACTGTGATGTTATTATAAATATGGAACAACCATATTCAGTATTCTACCCATCATTTGAATGACATGTCACCATACGTGCGTACGTACGGCTTACCGTCTCCACGTCGTGGTGTAATTGTTATTCAATTTATTATTATTTAGATGGGTATAAAAATGATATGTAATTCATGTAAATAATAAATATAACATGATAATGATTCTGTATATATGATATACTATCCAATTATATGTTATTTTAATATCAAAATAATAATATTGTCGCTCGTGCGTACGTACGGACTACCGTCTCCACGAACGCGATGAGATTCATTCTCCGTCGTATCCATTCAAGTATAATTATCATTTGATGATTTAAAAATAATGTTTAAGGACATGATGTCATTATGGATATGAATAAGATACAACATATCCATGAAAAACATGACTTACGTAACAAAACATATAATAGAGTAAGTTAACACCCGAAACAACGATAAATCTAAGATATTGTTAACAAAGCAATGTTAAAAGATCATATATGATATCATATGAATGTATATGAATCTTGTATAATTTAATAACAATTATTTCACCATTATACAGGAGGTTAACCTACCCCAACCAAGGAAAAGTACAAGGTAAGGGTTTACTTCACAACCTCTTCATTATCCAAGGTTGTTTATACATAATTATCTACTGGGACCTCGTTATCATCCACATCCATGTTTCTTAAAAATGTCTTTCAAAACATTTTTACTATTAAATGGAAAATGGGTTAAAGTCATTTATACCCTTATACGTTTTTGTAAGGGAACTTCTTAACCCAATTTCTATTCTTTGGGTTAATCTCCTACTTTCAAATTATGTCATGATATTATTATGTCCTATCTTGTATTTTTACATTATTTATGTGTACTTATAGTGAATACACATTATAGATGTACTTTATTTAAAAAAATGATCCTTTTTAAGGACTTCATCTCAATCCCCATTCATTGAGGCATATTTGGTTTTATACACAACCTTTTTTTATACGGTGTATAAACCGCTTTGACTTTTACGTTTATTCAAAAGGAATCTTTTTTATACGAAGAGTTTTGCTAAACGACAAAAGGGAATGTTTTTATTTCCGTACTTACGCGGCAACAACGACTTCTCCGCCGCCGTGACCATTATTTGAGTTTCGGATTCCTCTACAAGCCATATTTTTTTTAATGAAAAATAATTACAAAGTTTTAACTTTCTTTTATTTTTGTATTGAAAATGGTTTTGAAAGCATTTTTATTATATCAATGTGTTGTATTGATATCTTGTGATTGAAATGTGGAAATGTTATGTTTCCTTTATGCATGTTTTATGTGATACAATTATGTTATGGTTTATGATATGTTTAAACCTATTCATATGAGGAATGTATTGGACTTAATAAGTGACGGGTGGAGCCCGCTATAGCTCCTCGATGCATCGGTAGGTCTCATGAGACAACTAGACGTGGAATTGGCCGAGGCCCTTTCCCAATTTGATTTATGGTTTTGGCCGAGGCCTTAATCATTTTAGACGTCTTGGCCGAGGCCTTGAAAAAATGTTTCAGAATGTCTGGCATTATACATTCCCTCATTATGAAAGTGGTTGTTGATATTTCATGTGATTATTCGACCAGTAGAATATCCATGTGAAGAAGTGAATGGCATTATCTCATTTTACCTTTTCCATATAATGTTTATGTTCAAGATTAAAAGGCTTTTGTTTTAGTTATACATCGCCTTAAATGTTAATGTTTATTTATGAAAGCTTCCGCAATATAGTTATCCTTACTGAGCATCTGAGCTCACCCCTTTCAATGTTTTAATATTTTCCAGGATGTGAAGAAGTATTTTATGAATGACCTGCAGGGATAGTCAGAAGAGGATATGAGTGTGGAATATGAAGACTTTGTTATTAGTTTTTCACTTTATGATGTAATGTAACATTTATGAATGTATCTAGTGTTTCCAAGGCTACTAAACTAATCGGTCTTTTGAGACTTGATCTTTTGTGATCATGCCAATGTTACGAAGTAATTCACCGACTCTGGGTAGCTGGGGTCGGGGCGTTACAGTTGGTATCAGAGGCAGTTTAATACTAACCTTGGAAGCTAGATTTAGATAAACTCTGATTAGAGCACATAGCCCAAAGATAGACTTTGAGGATTAGTATAGAAGAACTTCCTAGAATTTTGTTATTGTAGAGATTTTGTGAGTTTTCCGAGCAATACATCCCTGTCTGGATACGAGCAAGTAGAGGCGGCTCTGGCACAGATGTACCTAGGGGTAAAACCTGAAAATACTGCTTTGAGCTAGACTCGAACGGGAACTGGTGCATGACAACGGGCCTTGCTGCACTCTTGGTTACGACACTCCCGGGGGATATGATTTGGATAATTCCCATTTTCTTTAGAAACCACTATGAAGGGTTACGAGTATATACTTCCTCAAAGAAAACATTTTTATAATTATGGATTATATCCATAATTAGTTCAATTTATGTCAAGTGTTTTACAAGTATGGAATTATGTATTTTGATTCATGAACTAATCTAGTTTATGCCATTATTTAGAAATGGCGCCTAGTGGAAGGAATGGAAACCGTATCAATGCACGCACTCCGTGTAGGGATTTCCCTCCTTCTCAAGATAATTATTGTGGAGCTAGAGATACAACTGGTGCTGATCAACTTATTACCATACTGGGAAAACTCACTCAGGTTATGAATAATATCCTTACTCGTATGGAGCACCCTGATCCGCAACGTGGAGGATCAATGTTAGACCGCTTCATGAGGAAACAACCACCAACCTTAAATGGGAGTACAAATCCTATAGTAGCTGAGCAATGGATAAATTCCTTAGAGAAAATATTCCACGCCTTGGGGAGTAGTGAAAGGGAGAAGGTTGTCATGGCAGTTTACCGCCTCACTGGAGATGCCGATTAGTGGTGGTCGCTGATTCAAAACACAAAGAAAGATGATGACATATCGAATATGGAATGGAGGGAGTTCAAAGAGCTTTTCTTATAAAAATACATTCCTCGTGACCATCGAGCAGATATGGAAAGGCAATTTCTGAGTCTGAGGCAGAAGGAGGATGAGAATGTCGCAAAGTATGAGGCTAACTTTACAAGGTTAGCGAGGCATGCTGCCGATTATATACGTAACCCAAGGAGTAAGATTGATCATTTCTTTGATGGGTTAAAACCATTTCTCCGTCGAGCTTTAGTATCACAATCCTTCTCATCATACGAAGATATTGTCTCGTGTGCTATCAAGACAGAAAAGGAATTCTCTAAGTCGTATGACAACAAAGTAAAGCAAGAGAAGAAGAGAACGGTGGAACAAGAGACAGATAAAGGAAAAAAGGTAAATAAGGATTTTCCATTATGTGATAATTTTGGGAAGAATCACCTTAGTACTTGCCTAAAAGGAATGAGAGTTTGTTATAAATGTGGAGAAAAGGGTCACCAGGCTCGTGATTTCAAGGGAAAGAAAGAGGCTATCAAAGTTGAATGCTACAATTGTAGGGAAATGGGGCATTATGCAAATGAATGTCCTAAGCATCAAGGAAAATTACCTCAGAAAAGGCCAAGGGATCAAGGCCAATCTTATGCTATGACTACAGTTGAAGCGAAATAATTAATGTATTGGTGCTTTTGGAATCAAGGATTATATTCTGGTTATAAGAATAATGTGATATATATAAATATTGTACTGCAGTACTTTTTGATTTCAGTAAGGTTTTAATATGATTAAGGTAATCATATTTTTAGTATGTGACAATAAGAGAAACTTTTCTTTGTTTGGGGAATCTGATGTTACAATTGATTTTGGAATTAAGAGACCTTTTAGAGAAAGTCTGGACATAGGTATTTTGGATAACTATAATGGTTGGAGTGGATTAAGTTTATCTTTGGATAGTATTGTTTGAGGTTAAAAAATTTATGAAGATTATTTTTGGAATATTATGATACTATAGTTTTAGGAAAAGGACAACCTGTAGGGTGGGGAATAACCCGTCGCGTCGGAAAAAGCTGCAGGAATTGAACCCACAACCATAGTGCGACAAGCCTTTATTTCCTACCACTAGCCTACAGGAAGTCCCTGGTTATTACAAAATAGTTTTACTAATCTAAATGGTATGTGTTAACATTTGGAACCTTATACAATTAGGATAAATAGAATATTTTTGAGTTTCGTTACCATTTGGAGTAAAAGTTGGGTTTGTGGTAAAAATTTATTAACGAATGAAAGTATACATAACAAGTATGTATATTACCTTACGTTCTTAGTAAATCTCCTAAATAAATTCCTCAACATTATAAAAGGTAACTTAAAACAAAAATTTTATCGGTTAACTTTTCCAACTGGGGATTCAATGACCGTTTAACCAATCACAAGTTTGTGGTTTTCTTGTGGTTAAACTTTCTCCTAATCCTGTTTTCTATAACTCTCCATCAGACCTTGATGGTTTGTTTCTCCTACATATCCATATTTTCATAGAATCCTAGAATGGGCTATATCGGGTGACCTTTGTACTTATCTTGCTTTCTTTTAATGTTATATATTTATTAACCTTATTTCCGATGTGGGTTTTCCTCAAAGGTATTTTCTCTTTTCAACCTTTTATTTTCAAAGAAAAATTTCAAATTGCGAGGACGCAATTTATTGAAGGAGGGGAGAATGTAACACCCCGAGCTTCCACGATACGCTTCTCATTCAATAATGCAATATCTTGCATTGTACGCAACTTTGAGTTCTAAAACACCGCGACTAATCAAAGTAGCCGTTATGAATAGTAATAACCACCTTTTAAAATTATAGAAATTTTATATTTCAAAATGGACTTCATTTTTGTATTCGTAATATCGAAATTATCCAAAGTTGAAATTTTTGTAATTTTCTGAGAACTTCCAATTTTTTATGAATAGTGAAAATTACATAAAAACAACTTTTTTAATCAAAAAAATTTATAGTGATAAATTATACTATTTAGTGGTTTTAAAGTATAATTAGAATATATTTTTACCATTTTATCCAAAGGTGGTCATTAGAATTAATTTAACATTGAAATTGGACATAAACAATTGCCAATCTTTTGATATAAATTGTTTCTTAAAAACACGCTATTTGTTGTAACAGTGGGAATTAATTATAAAATTAATTAGTGCAACTTATATGTTTTGAATTTTGTTAAATAGACATCATTTTTGAATTTGGAATTTCAATTATAGCTTAGGGTGAAATTTTGGCGTTGTTCCGAAAAACTTCAATTTTTGATGAATAGTGAAACCACTAAGTGGTAGTTAAATAACTGATTTCTCGTTTAAATGAAATATTACCACTTCTGTGATTTGATTTTCAAAAATCCGACATACATGGTTGTCATTAATAAGTAAAATGTGGTTCAATGAGATCAAAATAATTTTTTTGTGAATAGTAACTTTTAAGTTCTTAATCGCGATTAGAGGTAATTAGTGTAGTTTAAGGTAAAAATAATGCTTTAATAATATGAGATGAGCTTGACACTTGTCCTACTCCTATTGGATGAGTCATGGCCGACCAAGACAACCCATGGGTCAACTTGGGGACCCCATGGAGCCACTTTAGTTGGAAAATGACATTAATATATATTTATTTAATGTTAAAATTAAATTGACACAAACATGAGTTGTTTTACTAAAAAAGTTTTTAAGTGGGGTTACACAAGTCCAAATTTTGATTATAAATATTCATTAGAAATATAAAAAGATTTCATACATCATAGTATTTTTTGTATAATTTTTAGACAATAAATAAATTAAATTATTTATGACATCATTAAGATGCGGCGATGACCTCATTATTTAACGATTTAAATAAAATGAGAAGATAATGCAAAATCTAAGGCTTACACTTGTCCAAAGCCTATTGGATGAAGAGATTTCGAACCCGTATCACCTTAGCCACGAATTATATAAGTGTGGGACCTTTAGAATCCGAAAAGCATTGTATAATAATGTAACATTTCAATCATTCCAAAAGAGCCCCTCCTCTCCTCTTATAAAAGGCCCCCACCTCTCTCACCTCATTCACACTATCAAGCCATTTGGTTCGGCCAACCTCTGCCCAAATACTCTCCCAACTTCTCTTCCTTCATCCTAGAAGCTTTACTTTAGTCAGAAAGTCATCCTAAGGAGTCCTTTTGATCAAATCAAAAGGAAGAACCCGAAGAAGAGGTAACGTTTTCATCACCCTCTTTCAAGTTTCTTTCTTCTTCCACTCCCTCTTTGTTATTATTTCAATTCTAAAATTATAACTCCAGTATATTCTATATACTGTGATGTTATTATAAATATTGAATAACCATATTCAGTATTCTACCCATCATTTGAATGACATGTCACCATACGTGCGTACGTACGGCTTACCGTCTCCACGTCGTGGTGTAATTGTTATTCAATTTATTATTATTTAGATGGGTATAAAAATGATATGTAATTCATGTAAATAATAAATATAACATGATAATGATTCTGTATATATGATATACTATCCAATTATATATTATTTTAATATCAAAATAATGATATTGTCGCTCGTGCGTACGTACAGACTACCGTCTCCACGAATGCGATGAGATTCATTCTCCGTCGTATCTATTCAAGTATAATTATCATTTGATGATTTAAAAATAATGTTTAAGGAAATGATATAATTCTGGATATGAATAAGATACAACCTATCCATGAAAAACACGACTTACATAACAAAACATATAATAGAGTAAGTTAACACCCGAAACAACGATAAATCTAAGATATTGTTAACAAAGCAATGTTAAAAGATCATATATGATATCATATGAATGTATATGAATCTTGTATAATTTAATAACAATTATTTCACCATTATACAGGAGGTTAACCTACCCCAACCAAGGAAAAGTACAAGGTAAGGGTTTACTTCACAACCTCTTCATTATCCAAGGTTGTTTATACATAATTATCTACTGGGAACTCGTTATCATCCACATCCATGTTTCTTAAAAATGTCTTTCAAAACATTTTTACTATTAAATGGAAAATGGGTTAAAGTCATTTATACCCTTATACGTTTTTGTAAGGGAACTTCTTAACCCAATTTCTATTCTTTGGGTTAATCTCCTACTTTCAAATTATGTCATGATATTATTATGTCCTATCTTGTATTTTTACATTATTTATGTGTACTTATAGTGAATACACATTATAGATGTACTTTATTTAAAAAAATTATCCTTTTTAAGGACTTCATCTCAATCCCCTTTCATTGAGGCAAATTTGGTTTTATACACAACCTTCTTTTATACGGTGTATAAACCCCTTTGAATTTTACGTTTATTCAAAAGGAATCTTTTTTATACGAAGAGTTTTGCTAAACGACAAAAGGGTATGTTTTTATTTCCGTACTTATGCGGTGACAACGACTTCTCCGCCACCATGACCATTATTTGAGTTTCGACTTCCTCTACAGGCCATCTTTTTTTTAATGAAAAATAAATACAAAGTTTTAACTTTCTTTTATTTTGGTATTGAAAATGGTTTTGAAAGCATTTTTATTACATCAATGTGTTGTATTGATATCTTGTGATTGAAATGTGGAAATGTTATGTTTCCTTTATGCATGTTTTATGTGATACAATTATGTTATGGTTTATGATATGTTTAAACCTATTCATATGAGGAATGTATTGGACTTAATAAGTGACGGGTGGAGCCCGCTATAGCTCCTCGATGCATCGGTAGGTCTCATGAGACAACTAGACGTGGAATTGGACGAGGCCCTTTCCCAATTTGATTTATGGTTTTGGCCGAGGCCTTAATCATTTTAGACGTCTTGGCCGGGGCCTTGAAAAAATGTTTCAGAATGTCTGGAATTATACATTCCCTCATTATGAAAGTGGTTGTTGATATTTCATGTGATTATTCGACCAGTAGAATATCCATGTGAAGAAGTGGATGGCATTATCTCATTTTACTTTTGCCATATTATGTTTATGTTCAAGATTAAAAGGCTTTTGTTTTAGTTATAAATCACCTTAAATGTTAATGTTTATTTATGAAAGCTTCCACAATATTGTTATCCTTACTGAGCATCTAAGCTCACCCCTTTCAATGTTTTAATATTTTCCAGGATGTGAAGAAGTATTTTATGAATGACCTGCAGGGATAGTCAGAAGAGGATATGAGTGTGGACTATGAAGACTTTGTTATTAGTTTTTCACTTTATGATGTAATGTAACATTTATGAATGTATCTAGTGTTTCCAAGGCTACTAAACTAATCGGTCTTTCGAGACTTGATCTTTTGTGATCATGCCAATGTTATGAAGTAATGCACCGACTCTGGGTAGCTGGGGTCGGGGCGTTACATATAATCCACGAAGCTCACATAGACCAAAAAGATCATATCCTTTGTATTAAAAACCTTATATTTTTCATTACTTGATGTGAAATCTTTACAAGGTATGTAAAACTCTCACATTGTGTATCCAATTCATGGATTCTTTCCAATGGGTATTACACAGTGTGTACTCCCATTACACGGTGTGTAATCATCCTGCAAAGAGAAGAAACCATAGGTTTAAGCTGAAAAACTCCAAAAAATCCCTAAATTCACCATTATAGATATCCATACAATTTATTTCATGACATTAATCATCCAATGAAAAAGGAAACCAAAAAAAAGGTTAAATCATATCTAGAAGAAAAGTAATGGGCTGTTATAATCTCCCCACCATAAAAGCTTTTTGTCCCCAGAAAGTACTCAAGAACCTAGATCCACAAAACGAGAAGGTCAGTAGTGCCTCATAAATGACTCCCACTCCCATGTATCATGGATATAATGTCCACACTACCATAGTACCTGGACTAGGGGGTCGTTTTACCACATAGTACCTTATACAAAAGATCCATAATCTGGACTTGGATTCTCAACCAAAGTGGTACTGAGAGCAGCATAGATATCCTCCAATATAATCAAATGGGAAAGATATGGTATATACCTCCTTGACTAAGAAACATGAAAAATGTCGTGGATAGCTATCAAGACAGATGGAAAGTATAATGGACAGACATCCCACCCTAGTCATCCAATGATCGCAAATGGCCCCACAAATTTTGGTTTCAACTTACCATGCTTACCCAACCGACGATGTCCCATACAAGGTGAAACTTTAAGAAAGACCCAATCACCAACCTCAAATTGCAGTGGCTGATGCCAACAGTAAACATAATATTTCTAATGACTCTATTCCATGACCAAATGACTCTGGATCAACTGCACCATCTTCGTCATATCATGAACAACACTCAATCCAACCAAGGAACACTCTCCCAAATCCTCCCAGCATAAGGGAGATCTACATGGTCTCCCATAAAAATTATCAAAGGGAACAATATTTATCAAAACTTGATAACTATTTTAATAGAAAAATTCAATCAAAGGTCAATGTTTTTCCCAAGGTCCTCACAAATAAAGCACACAAGCCCATAGTATATCCTCTATAACCTTGATAGTCTACTCTATATTTCCATTAATTTGTAGATTGTAAGACATTCTCAATATAATATGAGAACCCATCACCTCTTACAAAAATTTCAAGAACCATGAAGTGAACCTTAAGTCCATGTCAGAAATAACTGTAGAGGGAACCCCATGAAGTCTCACAATCTATCATATGTAAGATTCACCAAGTTTTTTCACTCACATTATCTCTCAAATAGGTATGAAATGAACTAATTTCATGATTTTATCAACGATAACCAAAATTCCATCCTTACCACTAGGTTTTTATGAAAAAACTGAATAAATCTATGGAAATATAATCCCACTTCCATGTCAGAATGGGTAAGGGCTCCAATAAACCTATAGGTCTCTAGTATTTCACCTTAATTCTATGAAAAGTGAGACACAATGAAACAAAATATGCAATATAAATCCTCATTCTAGGCCACCAATACCGATGTATAAAATCATGATATATCTTGGTAGCTCTTGGGTGTATGAACCAACATGACCGGTTCCCACTATCTATAACACTTGCCTTAGGGAAAATGAAATAACCAACCTTCCACAGAACCACAAAGCTCCACTGGGAGTCCAATACCACTCACTCGAGGTCTCCCCACCGTAAAGGGTTTCACTAATACTCTAGAAACCAGTTTAATATATCTACTTAATCCAAACACATTCATAAAATGATGAGTCATCCCTCATTGAATCTAGACATATATTTTCACAATCCCCTTCCAATTTCAAGATCATCTTAGCAAAAAAAAATCATCATAAACCACTCCTCAATTGATACCTTCATGGATTCTGTCATTAATTTTCTTCTCAATGAATCATCAACCATATTCCCTTTCCTAGAGGTATAAGATATATTAAAATAAAAAGTCTAAAGATACTCTACCTAGAATCACTTTCACAAATTAAGATCCTACCGAGTAAAAATATATTTCATGATATGATGACCATAATATACTGTAATCTGTTTTCCAAATAGATAGTGATGCCATATTTTGAGTACATGCATAACCACTTCCAATTTAACATCACGTGTGAGGCAGTTCTACTCATGAGATCATAAATGTAGAGATCCATAAGACACCACATGTTTTCATTTCATCAAAACACATCCCAAACTTGTACCAGGAGCTTCAAAAAATATCATAACCTAATCCCTATTTTAGTATAATAAAAACTAGTTCTGAAGTCATCCTCACCTTCAACTCCTCAATAGATCTCTAACACTTATTATTCCATTCAAACTTTACACCCTTAAGAGTTAATGTGTTCATCGAAGATGCAAGCTTGGAGAAGTCCTGAACAAACCATTTATAGTAACCCTCTAAAACCAAGAATCTCTAGATCTCAAACACATTTCTAGTCTACACCTAGAACATAACTTTATATACCTTTTAATGATCTACTAAGATGCCCCTCTGAGATATCACATGCCCCAATAACTTCACTTCTCAGATCTATAACTCACATTTTAAAGGATTACCATGTAGATGATATTCTCTCTAGTTTCAAAGAATGATATCCAAATAGTGAAAATGTTCCTCCTATACTTGGAGTACACAAAAATATTATCCACAAACACAAAAAAAAGAGTCCAAGAACTGATGAAAATTCTGGTACATCAAATCCATAAACACTGCAGGAGAATTAGTGACTATGAATGGCATAACTAAAAACCTGAAATGCCTCTATCGAATCTTAAAAACTGTATTAGGTATATCCTCTTGTAAAACTCTAAACTGGTGGAACCCTGACTGAAGTTCAATCTTAGAAAACAAAAAATCCCCTCTAACATGAGCAAAGAGATCATCAATAATTGGGAAAGGATATATGTTCTTAATGGTCACCCGATTCAACTTTGGATAGCCAATAAAAAGTCTAAGGCTTTTATATTCCTTATTATAAAATACAATATTTGAATCCCAAGGTGACATGTTAGGACAAATAAATCCTTTATTTTATTGGTCCTTAAGCTGGACTTTATGTTCCACCAACTCGGCATGTGTCATTCGGTAAGATGACATAGAAATGGGTATCATACTAGGGAGAATTTCTATAGTATACCCGACCTATCTTTGGGGGTGTTAGACTAGAAAAATCATCCAAAAAGACATCAGGTTATTCACACACCACTGTAATAATTCAACCACCCAAAAAAGGGTCAACTTCATTAAGAAACATCTCTAAAAAGTGGCATAATATTACCATATATAAAGGAACATTGGGCCCTGCCCTTCCCAATCTAAAGTCCCACTCACCCTAGAAAACATGAGTGACTCCATTGGTAGATAAGAACTGAACCCGATGGTGATAAAAGTCTATTTAGTACTTAACCCCGAGCATATAATCCATGTAAATAATAAAGTTGAATATTTAAAGATCAATCACTAATATGTATCACTCCACCTCAAAGTCAGTTATCGTCACCTGATATGCAGGACATCTAAAACCTTTTTAGGCCACTTTACCAAAGGTTTTAAAAGATATAACTAGAAGGGAATAAGATATAAATAAAATCCCAAAACATGAACTAACTTTAAAGATATTAATGAATGAGTATCACTTTTATCAAACCAATCTAGCACCATAGAAGATGAAATAAACATCGTAACTATAATAGTAGATAGCCCGGAATCAGATTCCTCTGGTGCATAATCTATCACATAAATTCATCTAGTCTTAGATACATTAACATCCCTCTTGGATTGAGTATTATACCCACCACCCTTGTAAGAATCATTATAAACCTATGAACTCTTGGGGAATGTGGATCCAGTATTACTACCTCAGGACATCCATTCCCAAATACATTTCAGATAGCTTGATCATCCACAAAGATGAAAAGTCTTAGGAGCCTCCATATAGTTAGGCCTGATATGACCATTCCTACCAAACATGTAGTATATGAACTTCTAATATCCTAATTAATCCCTTGAAACTAGTCCTGAAAAACACTTAAAACTCTTACATTTCCATTTTTTTCTATAAGATACACCCTAGATGACCACTGAACTAACTAAAGCTCCACCCAAATCTATCTTTCCAATAATGTCTACCTCAACCATTTTTTCCTTGTTAACCACTTCCAAAAAGTTCAAATGGAACATGAGTATCATCATTGACCGAATATATGGCATCAATCCCAACTCAAACCCCCAATCATTTAGGTAATCATTAGTGATAAGCTCTTGTGTGAGATGTACCAACTCAGAAAAATAAGCAGAATACTCCAAAATGGTATACCCCCTGATCTGAGGTCAAAAACTCACATATCTTCACCACACACAATGTATTTGGTTAAAAATTCTAATTAAATATTTTCTTTATGGAAACCTAGGTAATATCCTCATGAAACTTAGTTATCACAATAGAATCTCACCATCTTCTTACCAGTCTCTCAAGCATATATGTGGAAAAACCCACCTCGGACTCTTTAGAAGTATTCAGGAAGTTGAATATCCTATTTATCCACTCAATATAATCCTTTTATTTCTAAGGCCCTTTGTCACCATGATTTATGGGTGGATGTTTCTTAGTAAATTCAGATCCATGACCCACCATGCATCATGGGTTCCCAACACCCACTTGGCCCATAGTCTAAATAGTGAATATAATAGATTCTACCAAAGTAGGGTCCAATGGAGGGATTTCATGCAAAACATATCTTACAACTTCCTCTCTAATATTTTGAAGATCTCTTCTTGGAGGCATTGTCTTAAAAAAGATAAAAACCAACCGAACATGAATAAATTCCAAAATCATAGGACAAACTTCAGGTATTGATAAAAAATCTTTAAAATATTAATAATTTAAAGGAAACATAAAAAACATAACTTAAAATGGAATAGAACAATTTAAATAAACATCCCATATATTTCATTCAAATGGCCTCAAACTCCATGTCTCAAACCGGGTAAAAAGTCCATGACGACCCATGGTAACTCGGTCTTAGTCACAAAAGTGAGCTGACCAAGCCCCTTTTCTACACTTACGATCCAAATTAGGATGGTCCTAACTCTTGTATACCTAATACAAAAAACCAAACTCAGAAAGTGTTAACATAATTTAGGCTAATCATTATTTTGATACCAAATTATAACAAACCAACCCGAGTAAACTAGACAAGTCACCTAAATCAGCCCGTCATGTAAAATAGGTGAAACATGACATCAAAAACCGGTCTTGAATTTAAGAAAAATAGGACATATAAAAAGAGTACAAAAAGGAAATAGATGAGATACCACAAAGACATATAATTCAATCCAATTTAGGCTAAATCATAAAGTATGTCAAATCGCGATGCGACCAAAGTGTCACCTCCAGACCAACCCAAACCAAATTCAGCCACAAAAATAGAATACAACATGCTACAAGATGCTCTTCCCTTTACCTGAATACTACAATAAAACATCTAAAAATTCCCAAAAGTACAAGTAGGATATGATCCAAATCCTAGTAGGATACCACCACAGTTTCTATACAGGGTCTAATATCAAGAATGCAACAATTAAATGGTTAAAAATAAAACAGTTTTACAAATAAATTTCATAAAACCCAAAAAAAATTAATCATTTTCCCATTTCTCCTTTGGTTTTCATAAAAACATTTAATATTCACAAAAAATAAATATTAGAAGTAGATGTGATAAATTAAGAAATCATATCCATGCATCAAGAGGTACACATATCCATGAAATAACCTATGATGTGAAGCTATGTGATAAAACCTCATATAAAAACCTATGAGAAACAATATTTGATAAAAACTATCATGTGATAAATAAACATAAATGAAAAAACAACTCATATTGGTCACTAGCCCATTTTACAGTTCATGCTAGACACTCAAGATCATATATAGGCATAGTGTTAGATCTAATCGATATTAAGTCTTGCTAGTTGATATCAAAAAATGTTACCTCCAAGTGGTGAAATACACACTAAGGCTACTCGTGTCTCTTTCCGGATGCACCCAAGGTTACCAATGTGAAGTGGTCTAAATTCATTTCCAAAACATACTGTCAATTTTATATAACTTTTCAAATCCAAGCCAATCCATTTCAGAGTTAGAAAACCCATTTCCAAAACAAGAAAATCATTTTCATAGAAAAACCCCTTTTTAAAAAAAATTTCTTTTCCAAGAAATCATTTCAAACCACATATCATTTCTAATAAATGAAATAAAAAAAGGAATTTGTCATTATAAAAATGAAATTCACCAAATTAACCCATTGTATTGAAACAATCACCTCAACATGGTAGAAGCCTTGTCGCCTTCGATAGCAGTGATCATAAACCAAGAGAATGAACTTTCAAAGACAAGGCATTCAAAGAAATAAAAAATGACCCATTTAAAATACTTTCTGATAAAATTTGCAGACAAAGACACATCCATATTTAAACCCAAAAAAGAACTGAAAGGATTATGTTCATAGAGAGAAGAAATCAAACCGTAAAGGTGATCAATCGCTAAGAAAAGCAACCTAGAAGGGAGGGAATCACATAAAATTTACTACGGTGAGACACTAGGTTGAGTGAAAGGAATCCTGCAATGAATTAAATAAGAAACCACATATATAGAACCCTAAAATCCCAACTCATTACTATTACATGGCATGTAACCCCATTACATGTCGTGTTATCCATGAATCTCATGTGAAACAAAAAACCCATTATATTTTTATTACAACCTAATATTTTCTATTACATGACATGAACTCTTTAAATAGTGTGTAAACCTCTCACACAATGTATCCTACTCATGACTTCTTCCCAGTGACTATCACACTGAATTTACTCCCCTTACACTGTATGTAATCACCCAACGTATTGAAAAAATTTTAGGTTTAAGCAGGAAATCTACAAAAAATCCCTAACTTCACCATTATAGGTTTCCTCCCAATTTATTTCTTAGAATTAATCATCCAATGAAAAATTAAACTGAAATAAATGGTTAAAGAATAACTGGAATAAAGGTAATAGGGAATTACAAGTCATGTAAGTTGTTTAAGAGAATACACGACTCATCCTTGACTAATGGACTACATGTCATGTATGGATGTTGCACGTCATGTAGTCTAACTAACCATGCACCAACCTAGCTCAGTGAACAAGTGGTATATTTAAATTCACACCATGTATAATAAAGGCACACTACTTGAATTAATTTTAAATTTAATTCTTGGTGCATTAAACACGGGTACACAACATGTTCCAATGGGATATATGGTATGCACTCTTATATTAATCATCTAGAATCCAAGGATCATATAGATGAGTTCATAGAATGTATTTCATTCAAAAAAGTAGTCTATTTTATTTTATTTATGAGAACAAAGAGGAAGAAGAGAAGATCTCATGATTTAGATTAAAAATTATTTAACCTGAATTGAAAATTAATGGTAAATGTGTATGTCTATCAATGATATTTAAATAATTATAAATAATTATGAAACCTAGCTTTGATACCACTTGATGGTTTTGGGTGAAGTGGAATCATCATATTGGGCATACCCAACTCATATTTTTGTCGTAATCGATGATAAATCTGAGATTTACATGACAATAAACATGACAGAAAACATCGCGATCTGCAGAATTGAATCAAAGATTAACTGACAATTGAACACTGTAACCAAGATGTTGGATCATCACATATTATTTATAATTAATTTAAACAATTAAAGAAATAACTTGTGATTAATTATTTCTTCATTGATGGATTTTACAACATCTCAACATCATACCATCATTGAATTATAGGAATCAAGAGTAGATTCCCTCCAGTGATGATCCATAAGTGTTTCAAAAACCTCAAAATGTCACCATAATAATCTTCAGGTGCTAGCGCAGTAGATCCCGATGCTTGCATCATTCATCTTTGATCAGTCCGAGAATCGCTTGAAGAAGAAGTATCTTTGACCTCTCTAGACTCAAGAGTGGTGGTGGAGGAAGATCACTCTCCATTATTGAGAGCATTCTTGGAGAGAGATCTCTATAGATCTTTAAGATAATTCTATTTGGATATCATTGTGTATAATAATATGGAATGAAAAACCTTAAGAAAATAATTTAATTGAATTTAAATACCACTATGGTTAGAAAATAATAATTGAACAAGTATCCCTTTATTATTTCTTTAATCCCTGTGTAGCCCCTTGTTTGAAATAATAATAATATTATTATATCTTGATATGTGAAAAGATAGAAAATTAAAATTAAATATTATTTATTTAAATAATATTTAATATATATTATTTATCCCAGGACTATTAAACCCATTTCATCATTCCTATAAAATATTTATCAAACTTTTAATAATGACTATTTATTTATCAAATAAATATAAATTTATTATTCACCAATAAATAAATAAATATTATACTCAATAAATTTAAAATAAATATTACTCAATATATAGAAAATAAACATTTATTTAATATTCTGCTCACAAAATATTATCTCGAACAACTAGTGAAAAAATATATGCGATCAAGAAAACATGAATAATTATTAAACCATGTGAGAGAATAATATTTATTCAAATTGTTAAATAATAATTAATATTACCATTTAACGAAGATTTTGGATACACTTTGTGTGGGACCTTCTAGGCCTCTTTCTCAACAACATTAGGTGAAGCAGCACAAAGTCCAAAGTTAGTGTCTAAAAAAATGTAAAGACACCCGTAGAGAAATAATTTAATGTCATAATGACATAAAACCCCATGAAAATTCTTACTATTAAATATAATATCTCTATCACAATATCTATAGTCAATCATATAGCAAGATGGTGTTATTAAACTATGTGCTTGATGTTTATTTCTTTGACATTCAGGAAATTGAACATGCATACAAAACATCGTGGTCATGGATTTATTTAGTCTATATCATTTCCATCAAAGGTTTGAGATATCAACTTCTATTAAAGAAAAAATGGATAAACCATTTCTCCCATTATTCATTGATGAAGTATTACTTGTGACACACCCAACGTATCCTACTTTTCTATAAACATCCGTCAACAAAGTTTTCATTAATTAATAGAAGTACAAAAATCATAATATCTATTGATAATAATCATAAAGTACAAGGTCCAACTCAAACATTCATATATAGGAACATCTAATCACACATATAAATTTTAATTTCTTATTGATGGGTATCGTTCACATAATCTCCTACACTGAAAACTACTTAGGGTGTACACTATGAGAAGGTGTATCAAAGTACTACGAGTCTCCACCCCTAATAGCCTATATCATGTGTGTCCCTAAACTGGTTTGTTCTATCTATAGAATATATATTTAAAAATATTTTTATGGGGTTTCTGAGTTTTCATCATAGCAGAAAACTGTTATAACCTTTCAATGTGACAACTGCTGTTATGAAATTATGACATGCTATGTTACACAGATTAACAATCATGATGTGATTAGGAGTTTAATAATATTAAAAGATATAAATATAGGTAATCATGGAGTACACATAGGTTGGTTCTAGGGAACTAACACCAATAGGGGGGCTCAAACATCTTAAAATAAAATACGGGAAAATTCAAAATTTCGGGAAATTTTAAACATCAGGCAACACACACAGTTTTACAAACCACACTGTAACTGTAAATTAACCAATTGAAACCCAAAAATAGTCCCTTATGTTTATCATAGGGCCTCACATAGTCCAACTAGTCACATTACAATCAGGTAAAATGAAATTTTCTCGCCAACAGACATCTATGCACGATTACTGCTAACCTTGCACAGTCTGTGTGCAAAACAAAAATTCTTAAAATTTTAAAAACCATATAGCTTGAGACTTCTAAAATTTTAATTAGACTAAAATTAATTTAAAATAATATAAAATAAAATAATAAAATGAAAAGTGGGTGTTAGAACATAAGTATAAAAGTGGCTACAAAAATCAAAAAGGAATTTATACCTTGGTGAAGTCTCTTGCATTTAAAATTATTTAATAAAGATTTTTCTTTTCATATTCAAACCAATCACCAATGTCTGTGTGATTACTTTGAGGGTAAAAATGAATTGATAAATTTCACCATTGGAAAATTGACTTCAATATTCTCCTCTTTATGTGAGCATACATATAGAATATTACACTACATTGATAGGAGAAAGTGCATGATTTTTAAGATTGATAACCACTCAATCACAAACCACAAACCCTAGCCACCCCCTATATAAAAAAAAGTAAAGGAGATGGTGATAAATATATTCAACTTAGATATTTTATTTCTATTTTATTTAGTAATATAAAA
The DNA here is from genome assembly GCA_963277665.1 of Viscum album. Classification (NCBI taxonomy): domain Eukaryota; kingdom Viridiplantae; phylum Streptophyta; class Magnoliopsida; order Santalales; family Viscaceae; genus Viscum; species Viscum album. The sequence continues at coordinate 1,786,937,933 of OY728126.1, read as the reverse complement.
TATCTCAATTAATCTATCTCATGTTTCCACATCATGTTTGAACCATTCAAACACATGTGAAACTATCACAACATAATTACCTAAATTGCATTTAAATAAATACAATTTAATATAATTATTTAAATATAATTAAAATAAATATGATTTTTAATACATCAAATGAATTTAAATAATATCATATAATAGTTAACTAATTTATTCAAAATTTAAAGAAATGAAATATTTTTTAAAACTTTTGTATTTACAATGCACGCAATGAAACAAACTGGCTCAAGGACTCAACCCGACCATCGCTCCATTCCCCAAACGTTTATGCCACAACAACCACACTTTCATAGAGAATGAAATTAAATATTTTTTAATCAATCACATTGAATAAATATAAAATATAACAAAAGATTTCTAGTAAGATATCGTTTCTCTCCGATGTTGAGAACTGCTCTCCTTCCATTGATAGTCTTCATCCCATAACGTTGGGTCTTTGTGGAAGAATATTCTCTATAATATCTTTCTATTATCACAAAACTAGTTTTCCCATCTCATTTACCCCTCTTCTCCTCCTTTACCATTGAAAACCAGACTTCTTCTCACCACCTTATCCTTACTTTCTATTCCCTTTTCATCTTCATTTTCTTTTTGGTTTCCACTTTTCACATTTGATGCTCTATCTACGTATATCCCAAGGAGTCATCTAGAATGAAGTTTCAAGGTTTGCCCTCGGTGCTTCTCTTCCAAGTTATCTAGAGAAGTTGAACTCTTTCTCAGGTTAGTTTTGGGGTTTTTTTATTAGGTTTTTAATTTTTTTTATAAATGGGATAGGGTTTCACGTATTATTAAAAAAGGGTCCTAAGATCCCTAAACCAGGTGTACACATATCTCCTCTTCAGGATGTGTGAACAGGGTTCACGAATCCTGTGTGAATTGTATGAAGGAAACATGGACCTCATTCATGATTCCTTCAGAATTTTTTATTAAAAAACCATCAATAATTATAAATACTAATTAAATAAAAAATCATCAGTATATATATTATATCAATATATATAAAGAAATATTAATTAAAAAATCATAAATATTTTTAAGATATCAGTAAAAATAAATATATAATAATAAATATTAATTAAATAATCAAAAATATTAAAAATAGTGTTCATGACCATTTTGATCAACAGGTTTGATTCTTGGTGTAATGCTCGATCACAAGTAGTGTTTATTCATTATTTTTCGCAGTAGAGCCATACATCCAAATTTATTTCCTAATGAATATGTCAATATGTTAATATATCAACTTTACATTACCAAACATTCATTTAAAATACTCTCATATATATTAACAAGAAGTAAAAAGTTCAAGGTAAAAGGGTATCAGTCAATAGTTAAGAAATGTGTCATCCATTATTTCACACTAAATCTATGTGAGTCATACTCGGTCTAGAAAAGAATCGGATTGGATTTGGAAAACAATGTTGTCCTCTACCAACTGATCATGATACCACATGAACTGAAAACTCATGTACTTATCATTAAGGATAATCTAATTTTATTTCAGGATGAAGATATTAAATGAGATATGAAACTTTTATTATAACAATCAACATAAAACTCATGCACTCATTTTAACAAATAGATCAAAACATTCAAGTGAAATAAGAAGGATAAGCAGTGTTTGATAACATCCATACTTTAAGTTTTCCTATGCCATTGATTAATTCAATTATAACCCATTTCTATTGAGTTTATTTTTTTAACAGAGGAAGAGAGATTTAGAAAAATATACCTCTTTCAATAACATGATATTCTGTTAAATTATATAATAATTATATTTGATTCTAATTGATATACTAATTTTGAAAGTAAATTCATATTTCTTCATTTACCCCCCTTCAATGTAATCACTCATAAAAATATTTATAATGGTGGATATCTTTAATAATGGGTTGTAAGATGTTACAATATATAGATTATAGTAGAATTAATTTTCCACTTAAGACTGTCTAGATTTGAAAACATATATAACTTCACCAAGAATGATATTATTTTCAATACATATTCTTTAAGAAACCAAAAATATGATCAAATAATGATGATATATTCTTTATAATTATTTTTCTTGGATATGCTAACACATTATTAAAATTCATCAATGATGACCCTCTTTTGTTATTTGTATTTGAAAATCAATAGAGGAATTATTCAAGGATGATAACTTATTCATATTTGTGATCATTAATTTATTTAACTCACTAATTATAATGTTATGCACATGAGAAATTGGTTCACCATCCATTACTTATATCATAAAAATAGAAAAAATAGAAAACAATTAAGGAAATATGGTGGATCTTCCTTACATTTTAATGTGAATAGGAAGGTTGATTTTTTTTCTAAATGTAGTTGGTCCAATTCCTCTAGTATTCATGATTTCATATCTGAACATATGTTCTGATTTATATTGGTGTTTAAGGTATATATTCACATACATCATCTATACTATAGCTTGTCCTCTCCCCTCCACATGTCTTTCCCTCCTTCATTCTCACCCTCAATTGCAAATTTTTATATCTCTCCATCTAAAATGGTTTCCATACCATCCAAAAATTGGTCTCCTCTTCAATGATATGGCTCTACGAAATATAATCTTCCCCAATTTATATTATTGCCTCTCCTACTCCGCATCATCTTCCTCCTCTACATCAACTTTTTCCTCTTCATCGGCTTCCGCCTTATCTCCTCATCCACCATGGCCACTGCCCCAGCACCTCATCTGCCTCAGTCTCCGCCCCAGCTCCTCATCCACCTTATCCTCTGACTCAGCCTCCGCATCAGCCTCCACACCACCTCGGTCTTGACCTCCTCCCCTTCCCCCACATATCCTTATACATCATTCCTACCCCACCAAGTTGAGGATAACAACATTGGAATCCCTAATTCAACTGCAGATGACACTCCTTATAGAGGACATGGATCCCGATGCAGCCCATTCTCAACCTCCATGAGAGGGGAACCTTTTTGTGGATCATTATGCTAAGAGGTTGGTAGAACTTTCTTATTTCTCATTTATTTATATTTCTTTGAATTTTGGTGGGGTTTACAATTATTACTGACTCACTTGTATCATGCACATATTTTCTCTCTTCACTCTGTGACGTTTCCATTTTCCTCACATCACACTCTAATTTCAACTTGTGGTTTTTTTGAATATCTATGATTTTAATCACTCTAATTTATAATTTTTTTATTAGCATAGGATGTCATCCATCACCATATCCATGTTTATCGCTACATCTAGGGTTCCTATGATTTCTGATATCCCCTTCTCGGTGTCCTATGGAAGTGATTCCCTCTACAACCGATACAAGTGAGTCACTACCAACTCCACCATAAGATTTCTTATTGTGTTTCTATTAAACTTGTAGAAAGTTTTACATGAATAGGCTGATTTTAGGTTTAAGAATGATGGTGTTTTAATTCTTCAGATTGTTTTCCAGGAATCTTACGATTCCATATTCTAGATAATAGTACCCTTTTTTGTTTTTAAATTTGATCCATTATTTTTATTTATTTAAGTGCCTATAATTAAATTTAATGATCTTATACAACTATTATACATTGTTTTCCATTAAATATTTGTTTTCCTTTTACACCATGATTGATCAAATATAGAGTTTTTTACTGATACTATGTCATAGGTAAAAAATTATTCTTATTTATCCCTTACAGTGGTAGGTTCATGTTTCCCCTCTACAGAAGGTATATATCTATTATTAAGATTCAACATCTACTAATAATAAAAATTCAAGTTGATAAAATGATATGTTGTCACATTCATATAATATTGTATCTGTAAGGTTTTTATTTTCATTATTTATCTTAATGTTCTTATGACATTATAACTTCATTTCAATATTTAAACCCAAACTGTGGGTTTTCAATTTATAATGGATTAATATGAAATTTGTTTTTTAGTTGCTTCAGGGTAGGCATAGAATTGACAGTCATTATATGTGAAAATTAATTTTCCTTCTATAGAAAAAAAAATAGTTTCTAAATTTCTGCTATTGAAAACGTTGAAGATAGCCCAAAAAAACACTAATAAGAATTAAATTAAATATAACAGAATTGAAATTAAAGGAAGAAACACATCCAGATAAATCAACCATGAACTCCTTTAATTATACCCTTAATTGTTAATCTATATAAACTGAACCTAGGAAAATGAAATTCAAATCACAAACCCGTCTAATGAGGTTGCATGCTTATACACGAGTGCCTCATTCACCTTCTCCCCTATCTTAGGAAACACCAGTGCCTGTTTCATCTTATTCATATAAAAAAGATTACTGTTAAAAATGGCCCCGTGATCCTCCTGGTGAGATACAATCCCCTCCTCCATCACATCCTATAGGAGCATCGAAATGTGGATCATTTTCACCAGGGAGCAATAATAGTAGTAGTTCTTTTCCACATTTCAATTGAACTGATTCAGGTTTAAACTAGAGTACTCATATGTCTCTGGAATGGCTATAATGTGTGGTTAATTTGAAAATTTCACCTCCAAACACTTCCCAAATTGGAGGGTTCACTTTAAAAAGTGTAATTCTAACTCATCTTGGAAGTCATCACTCATATTTCCCTCTTATTTTTCTCTCCCAAATAACTTTTATGTTCTTAATATATTATATATGACTCTTAGGTATGTTCTTGAATTTTATTTCACTAGTATTTATATAACATCATGGTTATCCATATTAGGTTCTTCCTTGAATGATATATCACGAATATACATTTATGTATGTTCTTGAATTTCATAGTTTTATAGATTATATTTCACTCAATGTTTTAATCTTCACAACTGTCATTTTGGCCAGTAGGTCGTTGATTTAGAGATGATGAAATAGTGTTCATTCACATTATGGTATGTTCTACTCATTCCATTTAAGTAATTTTTAATAAATATATTTGAGATATACTAAAATGGGGGTTGTTACATCACTGTGGTTTCTTATAAAAGTCATCTCATGGATATATTTGTTCATTTTTTTATATATAGATTCATTTTCCATTTCTTTATTTATATCTATTCGTATTTGTTAACTGAAATATATTGGTTCATATATATAAACAATATTTATTCTTTTTTTATTAATTTATTATAATGTATAGGTATGTAAATCTATAGGTTTCTATATTTTTTGTAAATTATATATCATGGAAAAAAGTGTAATAACAATAATTTTTTAACCTAATACCTATTTCTTCTTAATGATACTAAAAACCAAATTTTTCATGCAGAAATTGTTGATGAAAAGGAAAACGTGCATCTTTTTCCATATAGAGAGTATAAAGGTATTAATTCATATTATATATGTCATACATACTATTGAAATTTAATTGTTTTTCCATTTCCTTATACTTTTATGTGTTATTATATAAATGTGTTATAAATATTTTAGAAATGTCGGGCATGGTTTATTCCCTACTAATTATTTTTACACCTCCCATCAAAATTCAGAAACCCTGGAAGTCTCTCAAGCATGCCTCCCATCATCTATTTCCCCACATTGTCTATCTCAAGATTTTCTCTCACCTCTCCCCCTCACCTTCCACCTCTTGTTCCTCTATCTCTACCTCAACTTGTCACCTCCACTTCCTTCTCCATCTACCATCTCTACCTCTCCTGTTAGTGTAATATGGCACTAAGTTTGTAATTATCTTTTGATGTTCCTGAAAATACCAACCTTTTGAGTTATTGTTATTCCAATTCATTTGAGAATTGATATATTTTTTAACGGGATATTTATTCATATATCAGAATTAGTAGATAAAATCCCAGTAATGATTATTTTTTTATTCATTTACTTTCTACAATTTACATGATTAATGTTGAATGCTCCATTAGGATGAAGATCTGTTAGATTATAGAGTATTCAGATCCCATTTAAAAATGTTCATCTATTTTAGAAACCGTGAAGCAATGTTACTACTCTAATGAACTTTGTCTATTTTACCATGTGGTACATTTACTCTTTTTCCTCATAGTTCTCTATATTTTTCACTTTGAACTCAAATCAGTCTCCTCTAAAGATATTTGATGATTTTCTATAATTCATAATGTGTAGTCTCACTTGAAATCCATCCCCTTTACCTCATAACTGAATCACATTGATTCAAAAAAATATCTAGAGAAATATAAATTTGTTTTTGATGCATTGATGAATGCAGAGATTTAAATTATATAGACATGTCTTTGATAAATACATTACTTTGTGATAAATGTTCTGTTTTAGTGTATAAACAATATTTTACCAATTTGGGTTTTATGAATATTTATTTATAACTTGTGTCAATAAATTTCATAATACGTGTTAAATAATATATAATCTATGTATATCAATCTTTTTATTATAATCTGAAATTCTTACAAAATTTCAATTGTAATGTTATAATCTGTATATAACAATACATTTCAATGACATTTGAATTTTTCATTATAGTTTTTTTATCATTTGTAATCAAAATCACTGTATTAATATATTTATAATCTCCATCTTTTCATAACATGTGTTTCTTAATTTTACTAATATTTAATTTATTAATTATGAAATATGTTTGATTTTATCATTTTTGAATCAATTATAATAACAAATATTGTTTCAAGAAGATGTTTTAATATCCATTCTAAATTATATTTTCTTTTTTCATTCCATATTTTATATTTTCTGGGATTAAATGATAAAGGTATCTATGATTTCAACATCCATTGTAGCATTAAACATGATTTATCATGACACTTTTGATGTAAGTGATTTTTCTATATTAACATTTTAGTGGTTTTATAGGGGATATTATTCACAAGGTATCTATCATTTTTGGTGATGACACCAAGACAAGTTTGAAATAGTTCCCTTTGATGAAGCTATATTTTTTGTATGGGGAGTGCCAAGAGTCGATATCTTACTATAAGGAGTGCTTTAGGGATTCCTCGGATAAAGGGAATGGGGAAGATGACTGGGGTACCCCCATAGATACAATTCATTGATCATGCTGTTCCAAACTTTCAAGAGTGCTTTTCAAACCATTGGACATCAATTGAAGAAGATTATTTATAGAAACAAGGGCCTTCTTCTTTAGGTTGAGATTACTGGATACTATTAGATTGACTATTAACATCAGGGGGGTTCCAAACCAAAGCAACTCAACTACTTCATGAAAAATATCCAGCTGGAAATGCACCAGAATGGCCCCTAGGGTAACATCTTTTCTATAGAGACTGATATCAATTATTGAGTTGAACATCAATCCCTGAAGTACTAAGCCTCCATCATCTATATATAATAACTCCTGACCATCTAAATTGCTTCTAATTAGGGATGAAATAGCATATAATGCTTTGATTTCTTCTTCAACAGAAATGTAATTAACCATTTTTATTAGAGTTGTCAGGGACCCCAGTTCTAGGATCTTATTTAATACTACTGGGTTATTTTTATTACCTTTCCTAAGAACTCATTTAGTAATTCTTCTCATATCCGAGTCAAGGTGAATAAGCTCATGAATACGTGCACTAGTTCAGAAAATCTTACTAAGATCATTAGCATATTCCATAGGTTCAACAAGTATAAGTGGTTATTATATTATGCATTCACTTCACTCATGACTATGGGATTTTTATACACTTTTTCGTCAATAAAAATGTTTTAGTTCCATGTGAACAATTAAATTTTTTAATATTCATTAATAATAATCATATGATTTGTTATATTATTTATTACAACATGTTTTATTCTCCTAATGGATAGGTTAAATGATTTTCAGTAAAGGTATTATTTTAAATTTCTATTTTTCATATTCATGTTACGTATGATACACAATTAGATAACCTATGTACTTTGAAACATGCATTTCATTTTTAATTTTAAAAAATCATTATTATATGAATATTCCTAATCTATATAGTATATTTTGGTTATGACTATTCTATATACTATGTAGATGCACATTGCATATGCTGAATATGAATATTTCATATCCTACACATCCATTATCTATATAAATTATACTAAATCATTTCCCATACCCTTACACATGTGTCCACCTCCTTCATTATCATACTATGCCCATCTATATTGTTGGTGTATTATCAAAATAACTATGGATGTATTGTGATGTACTATTGGAATTGTATCACTAACAATTTTTTAAACTTACCCCACTCTAATATATCCTTCATGTGGTGTGGATTATTTATCCGAATTTATCTTTTTTGTGAAAAAAGGTAAGTTTCCTACAAGTTTTTTTTTATTATTTTATAAATTTTTTTTCATTGAATTTGGATTTTCTTAGGATTTTAAATGCAAGGAAGGATCAGTTAGTTCCCTTGGGAAGTGTGGGTGAGCATGGTAGGGGCTCGATGGGCCTTCACTAACCTTGTACATGAAAAATGCACTAATGTATGGCTCAAACAACTGCTCATGACGGGGGAGTGGTAGTTCGGGTAGGTGTGGAGATCCAGGAAGGAGTTTCACATTTCATTGACATCTAGAAAGGTGAGGTTCATTCACTGGTTGATGTTCAAGTGAATGATTTCCTCCTCACAACACCAGGCGAGTCCCATGCCTCATGCTTCCTGTTGGTGTTCTTTATGAGGATATGGGCTATCGCGTACATTGAGAGATCAATTATGTTGTGGTAGTGGTAAAATCCTAGGGACCATAGGTGTGTGCACAACTTTGAAAAAGAGACCCCACTCACAACTATTATGAAAACATGACCATACAAGTTAAGTGCTCGAAGATCACAAAATCTGTATGCTAAACTAGCGACACCCCTGATGTGTTGGTTTTTTACATACAGGTGTCCCAGATGTGTCAAATAAGGTCAACATCTTATAAAAATTACCAACCTTTTTTTGCATATCTTGGAAATTTCATCCATTTTTCAGATGTGTGTCAGTGTTGGTGAAGTGTCTAACATCAATACTCAATCTATTTAGATGTATCAGTGCTACATAGAGAAACATATCACATCTTTTAGCCCAGAAGGTTGGGACATGTTCATTTTTTAAAAATGTACAAGTTAGAAAAACATGGTCATGTTATGAAACCTCCAAAATTTAAAGCAAGTATTTTTTATTTGATTTTTTTAAATGGTTAGAAACACAAAGGGTTTTAGATATTTCAATATGGTTAACACTAGTAGATTCTTATAACTTCTTTATCTAGATTTATTTGGACCCTCGAGAACTACTAGTTTAGGTAGTAAAAGATATGTGTTTATAATTGGAGATGATTATAGTACATTCACACTCTTCTATTATCCCATAAAAGTGAAACCTTAAACAAGGTTATTATAATTTTTAAACAAATTTAAAATCAAAAGGAAATTCAATTTCATCAATTCGAATTGATAGAGGAGAATTTTTTAACATAGACTTTGAGAATTTTTTTGAAGATAATGAACATTTCCATAATTTTTCTACCCCTAAAACACCACAAAAAAATAGTGTTATAGAGAGGGGAAAAATATTCATGAAATGAAAAATACAATGGTTAATGAATTCAACTTATAAAAATACTTTTTGGCTGAATCAATTAACACTACTTTCTATATCTTAAATAGAGTTTACATTAGACCCTTGTTAAAGAAAACCCTTTAGGAACTATTTAAAGAAAAGAAACATAAGATTGGTGACTTTAAAATATTTTATTATAGAGTTTATATTTTAATTGCTAAAGATAATCTGGATAAATTTGATGTTAAAAGTGATGAGGGAATTTTTCTATAATAATCCAATATTAGTAAATCTCATAGAGCATGTAACAAGAGAACTATATGTGTCACGACCCGACCTCGGGGCCCGTGCCGTGACTACCCCAAGCCCGCCTTCCATAGGCCAGGGGCTGGCGACTAGCACCAAGGCGTAAAATCCCGGTAACAGGGAAGGCATTGCCTTTATAAGTAACAACCACCACAGAGTCAGCAAGCAGAAAGTAAATTGCAGAAAAGTAAAGGGGGCCGGAAATACAAGCCCAACTGTAAAGTACAACTGAAAAGAAAAACAGCAACTGAAGAAAAGACGGCGGCCTCGTGTCGTCCACTGGCAATCCCACCTGAAGGGTGGGTACAGATAGCCTCCAGGCTCCTCGGGTCCCACGTCCGCTCCGAGCACGTCCCGCCCAGTGGTCCACCTCCAGGTACCGTCCTGCTCCACGCCCCAACCATGATCAGCGCTGTCCGTCGTCTGCAACCAACACAACAAGGTACGGGCATAGCCCGTGCAGGGGTGAGTATAAGCTACTCAGTAAGGACCCCGAGACCCCCGAAGGTCTCCCGAAATCCACAAAGGATATAGCACAAAAGAAAGATGCAATCACGAAGTAACATCTGACTCGACTTAGGTATATGCCCATACATATACCTAAGTCCCCAATTCTAGCTCTGCTCACGAGCTCAAGAACAACTCAATCCACAATGGAAAGCAAGACTCAAATCCACAAGGAGAGTAAACAGTAAATCCACATAGGATAGATCAACACAATCCACAAAGGAGAGTAACATAAGATTCATCTCAACCAGGTATACTTTTTCAGATGACGTCAAAGATGATCACTGATCCATCTAAGTCGTCGGACCCACGAAGGATCGATAGGTACTAACCCCCGCAAAAGACCCACACAGGATCGGGCTCACACAGAACCTGTAGGCAATGGCTCACACAGAACCGGTAGGCAGTGGCTCACACAGAACCGGTAGTAGGACCCACACAGGATCGAGCACTGATCCACGTAGGATCGCTGAGTGCAGTAGTCGACGCAGTCCACTGAGGATCTCTGCACAGTCGTCGCCGCAGTCCACGAAGGATCTCTGCTCTGCCGTCGTCGCAGTCCACGGAGGATCTCTGCTCTGCCGTCGTCGCAGTCCACGGAGGATCTCTGCTCTGTCGTCGAAGTCACAGCCAGCGCTAGGGTTCCCGCACACAGCGAGCTCGTTTAGGAGGGTCCGCTCCACGAGCCGAGAGGCTGATACATCAACTGACACGTAGTCCGAAGTTGATGTATCCAAAAGTTCCGTATCGACAACAGGATCTCAACGCAACAGACGGCGCGTCAATCGGACGCCCGGTCTGAGAGTTATTGGCATTTTCGTCCTAGGGGCCCGGTTGGTTTTTAGGGCAAAACCAACCCGACCGTACTCCGCCTGTATCCGATCCTTGGGCGGAGTATGCCAAAAGTTCCGTCTCACTTAGAGGAAACTACCACAGCTGACGGTACGTCGATCGGACGTCTGTAGCTCAAGTTATGAGCGTTTCCGCTCCGAGGGCCCGGTTGGTTTCGTGTACGAACCAACCCGGCAGAACCCAAAGTCTTCCGAAACCTTGAGTATAATATACCGAAACGACCGTCTCGATCCAAGGATCGCGTAGCCACTGACGGTTCGTCAATTGGAGGTCCCAGGCCCAAGATATGGGCGAAAGACCGAAGAGGGCCCGAAACGGGGGTTCTGGGCCCGGGGCGACCCGGCCCGAACCCCCCCTTGGGTCGGCCGCACCGGGTCGGCCCGACCCGGCCCGACCCGGCTAGGCCGGGTCCGGTCCGGCCTGGGCGCGGCCCGGCCGGCCGGACCGGCCGGCTCGGCTTCGGCCGAGCGGCCGAATGAGCCGCCGCGGGTTTGACCCGCGGCTTTGGAAAAACGCGGCCCGCGCGGGCCGCGTGCTGGGAGGCCGGACCACGGACGCGGTCCGGCGGTTCGCCGCCGCCGCAGCCCGGCCGCGGCGGACTCCTCCGGCGGCGCGCCGGGCGCCGGCGACCCGCGCCGCCGCCCCCTTCCGCGGGCCGCCGGAGTTGCTCCGGTGGCCCGTTTTGCCTCCCATCTGCGCCGTTGCTCCTACCGGGGGCCGATCTTCACTGCGGGATCAACAGATCGCCCCTGCCGCGCGGTTCGTCGTCGTCCGCCATATCCGCACAACAAAAGAGATCGGCGGAGGGTTGCCGGGTCTTGTTCGTTAGACCCGCACCCTCCGCGTTAGTCATAAACCACGGGAGGAATAATCAACAACAATTTTAAATATATTAAAATTGTCGGAGATCATTTTCTTCACTTTAAAAGAATAAACACGGGAAAAAAGATAAAATAATCCAACATCCCTTTCCTTGTCGTCGTCGTCGGACGAGAGGTCGTCGCGGAATTGCTCGTCGCGGAAGAAGGGGGATCGTCGCGTCGTCGCGGTATCCGGCGTCGCATCGCCAATCTCCGGATCAAGAACAAACGGATTTAATTAATTAAATCCGTTTTTATTGAAATTAGAAAGGGAGAATTTAAACGATCCGATTCTCACCTTAGTTGCCGAACGAGGATCGGCCGCGGAAGAAGAGGCGTCGCCGAAGAACGTCGCGGGTAGAGCTCGTCGACGTCACAGATCTCGGTGTGTGTCGTCGAATTCCGGTCGCCGGCGTCCTTCGCGTTCTTCGCGTTCTTCGCGTTCTTCGCGTTCTTCGCGGAGAGGGTGGAGGCTCAGAGGAATTGCACAACGATAGCAATCCTCCAATATAGACAAGTTTGTCTATTTTATTATTTTGCCAACAAACGTAAAACGCATAAGTAACGACCCATTTAATTCGTTGAATTAATTCAACGAATGGAACAGCCCATTTAATTCATGAAATAAACCGCCCAATTAAATGGTCTGTTAAGAAATTAAGAAAACGCGTCGGTTGACTTTTCAGTTACTTTGACGGGTTTTCGCGGGTGCGTTACTTAGCGAAAGAAACGGCGGGGCTCGTGCGGACCCCACCTCACAAATATCCTACCAAGAGGGTAGGATATTTCTGGATAGCATCCTACCCAGTTCAACTCAGTTCAAGCCGCCTTTAAGTGGCTTCAAGTGGCTTCCAAGCAGCTTAAGTGAAATAAAATAAAGTTGTCGCACAAATTTATTTTATTTCTGACTTAAAGCCCCGAAATTTAAAAACCACGTCTGAGCAAACGCAACTCCGGAAGAGGCGTTTCTAAGAAAATACCGGCGCTGCGATTTCATCGGTGCCCTCAGAATTCGATTCCGGGCACCGGTTCAAAAGATAGAAAAACCCGCTCGTCCGTTCACTGAACGTACCCGAGCCAAACTTCGGAAATTGATTCCGGGCACACCGGGCCTCGGAATCAGGTGCCATCTAAAGCTGCGCTCTTGTAAAATTCCAAAGAAAATTAAGAAAAAAATTTCCTTGAAATTTGCGGGTCTTTACATTACTCCCACCTCAGGGCTTTACTTCCCCGTAAAGATACATCAAAAACTAGGGGAACAAATGGGGGTACTGAGCACGCATCTGAGCCTCCCGCTCCCAAGTGCTCTCCTGGAGGTTCCTGTGCTGCCATCTGACGCGCACAAGAGGAATCGACCGCCCACGTAGGACCCGCTCCTGTCGATCCTCGATCTCCACTGGGACCTCCGCAAAAGTCGCCCCATCGTCCACGTCCAGCTCCCCAAAGTCGATGATGTGCGTCGGGTCGTGCACGTATCTCCTCAGCTGAGATACGTGGAAGACGTCGTGCACCCGGTGCAACTGAGGTGGTAGAGCCAGGCGATAAGCCACCTCTCCTATCCTGCTGAGGACCTGGAAAGGCCCGATGAAGCGTGGAGACAACTTGCCGCCTCGGCCAAATCTCCGTAAACCACGTCGAGGTGAGACACACAAAAAGACGTGGTCGCCATCCTCGAACTCTAGTGGCCTACGCCACCTGTTAGCATATGACTTCTGCCGGCTCTGAGCTGTCCTCATCCTCTCCTGGATGATCTGGACCTTCTCTGTCGTGGCTCGGACCATCTCCGGTCCCACGAGTGCTGACTCCCCAGGGTCTGTCCAGCACAACGGTGATCTGCAGGGTCTGCCGTACAATGCCTCGTATGGTGCCATCCCGATGGTGGAGTGGTAGCTGTTGTTGTACGCGAACTCCACCAAGGGTAGGTGGTCCTCCCAGCTGCGACCAAAGTCGAGAAAACATGCACGGAGCATGTCCTCGAGTGTCTGTATGGTCCTCTCCATCTGACCATCCGTCTGAGGGTGGAAGGCTGTGCTCAGATGGAGCCGCGTCCCGAACGCCTCCTGCAACCCCTTCCAAAGCCGGGAAGTGAAACGAGCATCTCGATCGGAGACGATAGACGATGGCACACCGTGAAGCCGTACGATCTCCTGGACGTAAAGACATCCCAAGCTCTCCACTGAGCCCTGCTCTCTGATGGGTAAGAAGTGTGCCGACTTGGTGACTCGGTCGACAATCACCCAAATGGAGTCGTGACATCTGGAAGTGCGTGGAAGTCCAGTCACGAAGTCCATAGATATGCCGTACCACTTCCACTCCGGGACCTCCAAGGGCTGTACCAAGCCTGCTGGTACCTGATGCTCTGCCTTTACCTGCTGGCAGGTGAGGCATCGTGAAACGAACTCTGCCACAGCTTTCTTCATGCCCGGCCACCAGTGCTGTCGTCTGAGATCCTGGTACATCTTCGCCACTCCGGGATGTACCGCTAAGGGAGAAGTGTGAAACTCTCTCAGCACCTCCTCTCGTAAAGCGACTGGTACGAAGGTACGTCCTCTGAAGAGGAGGTCGTGCTCTGCTCCAAGGGAGAAACCATCAGGCGCCTGACCTGAGGATATCAGTGCACGCCGGGTCTCACAGTCAGCGTCCCCACGCTGAGCCTCTCTAACCCGCTGTAGAATTGGAGGAGAGACTGTGAGAGACTGAAGAAAGGCTGCTCCGTCTCTATCCACGAAGGATATCTGTAAGGAGGCTAGCTGCTCCGTCGCCTCCTCAAGTAGCTGAATGCCCGTCCTCCTACTGAGGGCATCGGCTACCACGTTCCCGTTCCTAGGAGTATAGACTATCTCAAAGTCATAGTCCTGGAGGAACTCAAGCCATCTCCGCTGTCTCAGGTTCAGGTCCTTCTGAGAGAAGATATACCTGAGACTCTGGTGGTCAGAAAAGACTGTGAAGCGCTCGCCCATCAGATAGTGCCGCCAAGTCTTCAGAGCGAAGACCACTGCTGCTAACTCCAGGTCATGAGTGGCGTAGTTCTGCTCATGCGGCCTCAACTGACGTGATCCGTAGGCGATCACAGCCCGCTCTTGCATCAGGACGCACCCGAGTCCAGTCCCTGATGCATTGCAGTAAACTACGTACCCAACTCCCTCCTCAGGCAACCTCAAGATAGTTGCGCTGGTCAACCTCTGCCTCAGCTCTTGGAAGCTCTGCTGACATCTGTCTGACCACACAAAGGGTTTCCCCTTCTTCGTCAACGCTGAGAGTGGGGCCGCAACTCTGGAGAAGTTCGGCACAAATCTCCGATAGTATCCGGCTAGGCCCAAGAAGCTCCGCACCTCTGTCACGCTCCTGGGTGGCTCCCAAGCTAGCACTGCCTCGATCTTCGCGGGATCCACTGCAAATCCCGCCTCAGAAATGACGTGCCCCAAGAAGTGGACCTCACGTAACCAGAACTGGCACTTTGAGAGCTTGCCATAAAGCTAGTGCTCTCGGAGCGTGTCTAGCACAACTCGCAGGTGGTAGGCATGCTCCTCCTCAGTCGTCGAGTATACCAAAATGTCGTCAATGAAGACCACGACAAATCGGTCGAGGTATGGCTGGAAGATCATGTTCATGAGGCTCATGAACACTGCTGGAGCATTGGTTACGCCGAACGGCATAACCAAGAACTCATAATGGCCATACCGACACCTGAAGGCCGTCTTCTGCACGTCCTCGTCTCGAACTCTGAGCTGATGATAGCATGACCGGAGGTCTATCTTCGAGAACCACCGTGCTCCCTTGAGCTGATCGAAGAGGTCATCAATCCGTGGCAGTGGATACTTGTTCCTCACCGTCACCTGGTTCAGGCGACGATAGTCGACACACAGTCGCAAGCTCCCGTCCGCCTTCTTGGCGAACAAAATCGGGGAAGCCCAGGGTGAAACACTGGGTCGGATAAACCCCTTGCTCTGCAAGTCCTCCAACTGTACCCGCAGCTCTCGAAGCTCGGCGGGGGCCATCCGATATGCTGGAGTAGATATCGGGGCTGTCCCGGGGTACAAGTCGATGTAAAATTCTACCTCTCTACGAGGAGGTAGCCCTGGAACGTCGTCGGGAAAGACGTCCACGTACTGGTCCACCACTGCAGGAAAAACTGGACTTCGCACGTCCACTGCTCCTAGGATGAGGCTAGCTAACTGATGAGAGATGGGCTGCACTCTCCTCCGCGGAAGTCCATCCTGTGCTGCAAAGGTTCCCTTCTCGCCGGTGAAGGTAAACCTGCTCCCGTCGGTGCGAACACATCGCACCTTGTGCCTAAAACAGTCGATCTGGGCATGAACCGTGGATAGCCAATCCATGCCCAAGATGACGTCGTAAGGCCTCGACGCCACTACAAGGAGATCCCAGCCGAAGCTCTCACCTCCTAGAGTAAGCTCACACTGCCGGCACCAGTGCGTAATCGTCGAGTCTGCTCCCGTAAGAGTCTCTATCCGTAAGGATCGAGCCAACGGCTCAGTCGGAATCTCCAAGATCCGAACAAGGGCAGATGCTATGAAAGAGTGACTCGCTCCTGTGTCTATAAGTACTGCAGCAAGGGTGGAATAGACACAGATCGTACCTCGAATCATCTCTGGCATGTCGGGGTCGTAGGCCTCCACTGCCTGGAGCTGGGCCTGTCCCTGTCCGCCAGCTCCCTGTGGTCGAGGTGGCCCTCCTGGTGGTGGTGGGGGTAGAGCCTGGAAGCGTCGCCCACCACCCGCTGCTCGGCCAGCTCCTCTGCCACGTCCGCCTCCTCCCTGCGGACCGCCACGGTCGACCCTCTGCCTCTGCCTGGGTGGCCCCTCCACCGTCTGCTGCTCCTCTGATCGGCGGGTCGGGCAGTCACGAGCCATGTGGCCCTGCCCGCCGCAGGAGTAGCACAGCCTGCCTCTCGGAAGGCTGGCACTCCGCTGTGTGCCCTGCACAGCTGAGCCGGTGTCCTGAGGCCGTCTGCGTGGGGGTCTGGTCTGCCTGGACCCGAGAGTCATCTGTCGGCTACCTGCTGCCGAAGACTCAGCTACCTGCCGCCCTGCGTTAGGTCTCGCCGCTGAAGAAGGCTCTGCCAGGAAGCTCTCGATCAGGAGGGCTCGCTCCAGCACTCCCGCCTGGGTCGGAATGCTGAGAGAGATCAGCGACGCCCGAATCTCCTGTCGCAAGCCCTGCTCGAAGGTCCGGGCCCGGAAGAAGGGGTCCCGTACCATGTCGGTCGAGTAGCGAGATAGGTCAGTGAACCTCGCCGCGTACTGAGCGACCGTCATGCTGCCCTGGCGCAGCTGGAGAAGCTCCTGGATGCGCACCGCTCGGAGGGTGTCCGGGACGAACTCAGAGCGGAAGAGGCTCTCGAAGTCCGTCCAGAGCACGGATGCCTCATCGTGAACCTGGAGCATCAGGCTCCACCATCGTCCTGCCGCCGCCTGCAGGAGGCTCACCGCGAGAATCACCATGAGATCCGCTGGTGTCCTCACTAGCCTAAAGATCCGTACCACCGCCTCTAGCCAGTCCTCGGCGGCCTGGGGGTCCGCCTCACCGCGAAACCTGGGCGGTCGCTGGCTCTGAAACTCATGCAGTGCCCTGAGGCGACGTGCATCGTCAGCGTCTGGTACTGGCAGCATCGGTGGCTCGGCGGGTAAAGCTACCGCCGGTGCCACTGCTGGCAAAGGGCCCTGCACCGAGGCCTCGTCGCTCGGTGGGCTGCAGTCGCGCCCTACACTCGGAACCCTAGCTGGCTGTCATCGCGGGGCCATCCTGAAAAGGAGAACAAGAGCACCACAGTCAGAACAGTATACCTGGTGAGCTGGCACAAGTAATCACAAAGAAAACTTGAGACTTTCATGAAGCAGATCAGTATACCCGGTGAGCTGACACAAGTAATCACAAAGAAAACTTGAAACACACACGCAATCAATGTTTTCATGCATTAAGTCGGAAATCAGGAGTCAGGGTCCTGGTTTACGGATACGTCGGCCGCCGCACCAACACTGGGCTCCCTGAACTGATAACCACACTCAATACACTAAACACTATTGCTTCATATAGAAAGAAAGGACGATCAGAGTCCGCGGTAGAACCGACCACCTCTGATACCAATTTGTCACGACCCGACCTCGGGGCCCGTGCCGTGACTACCCCAAGCCCGCCTTCCATAGGCCAGGGGCTGGCGACTAGCACCAAGGCGTAAAATCCCGGTAACAGGGAAGGCATTGCCTTTATAAGTAACAACCACCACAGAGTCAGCAAGCAGAAAGTAAATTGCAGAAAAGTAAAGGGGGCCGGAAATACAAGCCCAACTGTAAAGTACAACTGAAAAGAAAAACAGCAACTGAAGAAAAGACGGCGGCCTCGTGTCGTCCACTGGCAATCCCACCTGAAGGGTGGGTACAGATAGCCTCCAGGCTCCTCGGGTCCCACGTCCGCTCCGAGCCGAGAGGCTGATACATCAACTGACACGTAGTCCGAAGTTGATGTATCCAAAAGTTCCGTATCGACAACAGGATCTCAACGCAACAGACGGCGCGTCAATCGGACGCCCGGTCTGAGAGTTATTGGCATTTTCGTCCTAGGGGCCCGGTTGGTTTTTAGGGCAAAACCAACCCGACCGTACTCCGCCTGTATCCGATCCTTGGGCGGAGTATGCCAAAAGTTCCGTCTCACTTAGAGGAAACTACCACAGCTGACGGTACGTCGATCGGACGTCTGTAGCTCAAGTTATGAGCGTTTCCGCTCCGAGGGCCCGGTTGGTTTCGTGTACGAACCAACCCGGCAGAACCCAAAGTCTTCCGAAACCTTGAGTATAATATACCGAAACGACCGTCTCGATCCAAGGATCGCGTAGCCACTGACGGTTCGTCAATCGGAGGTCCCAGGACCAAGATATGGGCGAAAGACCGAAGAGGGCCCGAAACGGGGGTTCTGGGCCCGGGGCGACCCGGCCCGAACCCCCCCCCCCCTTGGGTCGGCCGAACCGGGTCGGCCCGACCCGGCCCGACCCGGCCCGACCCGGCTAGGCCGGGTCCGGTCCGGCCTGGGCGCGGCCCGGCCGGCCGGACCGGCCGGCTCGGCTTCGGCCGAGCGGCCGAATGAGCCGCCGCGGGTTTGACCCGCGGCTTTGGAAAAACGCGGCCCGCGCGGGCCGCGTGCTGGGAGGCCGGACCGCGGACGCGGTCCGGCGGTTCGCCGCCGCCGCAGCCCGGCCGCGGCGGACTCCTCCGGCGGCGCGCCGGGCGCCGGCGACCCGCGCCGCCGCCCCCTTCCGCGGGCCGCCGGAGTTGCTCCGGTGGCCCGTTTTGCCTCCCATCTGCGCCGTTGCTCCTACCGGGGGCCGATCTTCACTGCGGGATCAACAGATCGCCCCTGCCGCGCGGTTCGTCGTCGTCCGCCATATCCGCACAACAAAAGAGATCGGCGGAGGGTTGCCGGGTCTTGTTCGTTAGACCCGCACCCTCCGCGTTAGTCATAAACCACGGGAGGAATAATCAACAACAATTTTAAATATATTGAAATTGTCGGAGATCATTTTCTTCACTTTAAAAGAATAAACACGGGAAAAAAGATAAAATAATCCAACATCCCTTTCCTTGTCGTCGTCGTCGGACGAGAGGTCGTCGCGGAATTGCTCGTCGCGGAAGAAGGGGGATCGTCGCGTCGTCGCGGTATCCGGCGTCGCATCGCCAATCTCCGGATCAAGAACAAACGGATTTAATTAATTAAATCCGTTTTTATTGAAATTAGAAAGGGAGAATTTAAACGATCCGATTCTCACCTTAGTTGCCGAACGAGGATCGGCCGCGGAAGAAGAGGCGTCGCCGAAGAACGTCGCGGGTAGAGCTCGTCGACGTCACAGATCTCGGTGTGTGTCGTCGAATTCCGGTCGCCGGCGTCCTTCGCGTTCTTCGCGTTCTTCGCGGAGAGGGTGGAGGCTCAGAGGAATTGCACAACGATAGCAATCCTCCAATATAGACAAGTTTGTCTATTTTATTATTTTGCCAACAAACGTAATACGCATAAGTAACGACCCATTTAATTCGTTGAATTAATTCAACGAATGGAACAGCCCATTTAATTCACGAAATAAACCGCCCAATTAAATGGTCTGTTAAGAAATTAAGAAAACGCGTCGGTTGACTTTTCAGTTACTTTGACGGGTTTTCGCGGGTGCGTTACTTAGCGAAAGAAACGGCGGGGCTCGTGCGGACCCCACCTCACAAATATCCTACCAAGAGGGTAGGATATTTCTGGATAGCATCCTACCCAGTTCAACTCAGTTCAAGCCGCCTTTAAGTGGCTTCAAGTGGCTTCCAAGCAGCTTAAGTGAAATAAAATAAAGTTGTCGCACAAATTTATTTTATTTCTGACTTAAAGCCCCGAAATTTAAAAACCACGTCTGAGCAAACGCAACTCCGGAAGAGGCGTTTCTAAGAAAATACCGGCGCTGCGATTTCATCGGTGCCCTCAGAATTCGATTCCGGGCACCGGTTCAAAAGATAGAAAAACCCGCTCGTCCGTTCACTGAACGTACCCGAGCCAAACTTCGGAAATTGATTCCGGGCACACCGGGCCTCGGAATCAGGTGCCGTCTAAAGCTGCGCTCTTGTAAAATTCCAAAGAAAATTAAGAAAAAAATTTCCTTGAAATTTGCGGGTCTTTACAATATGAATGAAGGAATCTGTGCATGTAAAGTTCATTAAAAATAATGAAACATAGATTACAGATTCTGTTGATTCTGTTAAAGAATTTAAAAAATTAAATTTTGATGAAGATAAACTGGAAAATGAAAATGAATCAATTATGGCGGAGCATATCTCTCTTCAATCAGATCCTATAAATTTAAAAACAGAGAATGATCATTCATTATCAAATATAATTGGAAATATTGAATATGAAATTAGAACTAGAAAACCAGTTTTAAATTTTTGTGCTAATTCTTCCATTTCTATATCTAAAAACCTGTTACAACATTTTAGGACTAAATTTATAGAAGTTATATTTCATTAAAGAGGATATTTTTTTGGAATACATATCAACAGAAATACAACTAGAAAATATCTTTACCAAAGCACTACATTCTGTAAGGTTTGAAAAATTAAATCCTGAACTGAGTATGATGTAAATTTAATTTTTGAGGTCACGTTAATCATTGTTATATTGTTTTTATATCTCAGTTGTAAGAATTTCTTGAATTTAGGGGGATTTATCCTCTGATTCATATTTTTTTAATAATTTTCTCAATATTTTTTTTTTTTGATTTTTGCTAAATTTCAGAAAGGGGGAGAAATTTGGGGTTTTCTTAAAATTTAAAAAAATAGTTTTGGATTTTCAATTAATAAAATGGGGGTAATTGTTCACTTTGAGTGGTTTTGTTTGTTTTATTATTTTGATTAATTGCAATCTTTTATTTTAATTCATTTTATTGTATTTTTATTATTAAAGTTTTCTAATTTTGTTAAATATAATATTATAGTTTTATTTATTATTAATTATATAAAATACATTATTTTATTTTATTTGTTACATTTTTTAATTGTTCATGTATTTTAATTATGATTTTTTTTAAAATGCATTTTTTTAAAAATAATTTTTAAAAAATGCCTAGGTTAATTTTCTTTTGAAAAATATGCTCTAAAGGCGACAGTGCAGCTATTGCCTTTAGGCTTCGGATGAATGTCGGCGGCAACACTGCCTCCTTTCAGGTTATGTTGAAAGGCGATAACCCCATTTCCACCTTTCTTATAAAACCATTTTTTTTGGTTTTGTTTTGGTTATATATATATATATATATATATATTTTCATCAGAATTTATCTTCTATTTAAAATCAAGCAGTACTACCATTACAACAGTCTGGATTATGATAGAAGCTCTCACCTAGGGCTCCCTTTTATAAGAGAGTTTACACTGAAAATCATTCTGCATTTCCGATTTGGGATTCTGGTTCTTCTTCTTCTATGCAGAACATTTTGCATTTCCGATGCAGGATTCTGTTTTAAGTACGTGACTTTGAACGAATATAAAATATAAACTATATGACCAATATAAATGAAACTAATAACATGGATTAAAAATATAAGAAATAGTTGAAAACAAAAATAATTTCCAAAAAAAACCATGATAAAAAATAATTTATAAGCTTTCAAAACCACCTAATTGAAACTTCAAAATGCTTCATGTACCTGACTTTGAAAGTATATAAAATATAAATTACAATACCAACATAAATAAAACATAAAACATAGATTAAACATATAATAAATAGTTAAAAGTAAAAATAATTTCATAAAATTGTTTGATGAAAAATAACTTATAAGTTTTTAAAGACACCTACCTGAAACCTAACAATGTTTCAAGCACGCGATTTTTAAAGTCTATAGAATATAAACTATAATACCAGTATAAATGAAACTTAAAACATGGATTAAACATATAAGAAATAGTTTAAAATAAAATGAATTTCATAAAAAATGATCCTGAAAAATAATTTATAAGCTTTCAAAACCACCTTCTTGAAACTTAAAAATCATTCTCAAGTATTTAGTTTTGAAAGACTATAAAATATAAACTATAAGACCAATATAATTTAAATTTAATAATGTATTAAACATATAATAAATTATTTAATATGTAATTAATATTATTAATAATTAATTACATAATAATTAATTAGTTAATTAGTAATTATTAATAATTAACTATATAATAATTAACTAATTAATTATTAATATAATTATTAAGTATATAATAGTTAATAAGATAATTAGTAATATAATTATGAATTTTATTTATTCATTATAATTAATAATTAGTAATTATTAAAAAATATTATATAATAACTAATTAGTTAATTGGTAATATAATTGTTAATTACATAATATTTAATTAGTTAATTAGTAATATAATTATAAATTATAAATATTCATTAGATTTATTAATTATAATTATTCATTATAATTACTAAATATTAAATATTAAATATTAAATATTAAATAGTTTATTAGTTAATTAGTAATATAATTATTAATTATATAACTATTAATTGTATAATAATTAGTTAGTTAATTTGTAATTATTAATAATTAACTATATAATAATTAACTATATAGTAATTAACTATATAATAATTAACTAGTTAATTAGTAATATAATTCGTAATTTAGTAATATAATTATTAATTATTTAACAATTAATTAGTTACTTAGTAATATAATTATTAATTATATAATAATTAATTAGTTAATTAGTAATATAATTATTAATTATATAATTTATAATTAGTTAATTAGTAATTATTAATCATTAATTATATTATAATTAATCAGTTAATTAGTAATATAGTTATTAATTATATAATAGTTTATTAGTTAATTTTTTTGAGAAATATAGAGTCAAAGCCCTTTTTATAATTAGTTAATTAGTAATATAATTATAAATTATAATATTCATTATAATTATTAATTAGTAATTATTAAAATTTATTATATAATAATTAATTAGTTAATTGGTAATATAATTATTAATTATATAATAGTTAATTAGTTAATTAGTAATATAATTATTCATTATAATTATTAATTAGTAATTATTAAATATTATTACATAATAATTAATTAGTTAATTAGTAATATAATTATTATTTATGAATATTCAATATAATTATTCATTATAATTATTAATTATTTAATTAGTTAATTATTTAATTAGTAATATAATAATTAATTATATAACTATTAATTATATAACTATTAATTTCATAATAATTAATTAGTTAATTAGTAATTATTAATAATTAATTATATAATAATTTATTAGTTAATTAATAATATAATTGTTAATTATTTAATAATTAATTGGTTACTTAGTAATATAATTATTAATTATATAATAATTAGTTAGTTAAGTAGTAATATAATTATAAATTATATAATTTGTAATTAATTAATTAGTAATTATTGATCATTAATTATATAATAATTAATTAGTTAATTAGTAAAATAAATATTAATTATATAATAGTTAATTAGTAATTTTTTTGAGAAAGTTAGAGTTGAGACCATTTTTATAATTAGTTAATTAGTAATATAATTATAAATTATAATTATTATTTATAAGTATTAATTAGTATTTATTAAAAATTATTATATAATAATTAATTAGTTAATTAGTAATATAATTATTAATTATATAATAGTTAATTAGTTAATTAGTAATATAATTATAAATTAAAAAAATTCATTATAATTATTAAATTGTAATTATTAAAATTCATTATAATAATAATTAATTTGGTAATTATTCTATAATTAATTATTAATAATTACTAATTACTAATTAACTAAATAATTATTAACTAAATAATTATTAATAATATTAATTAATTAATAAATAATTTATTATATGTTTAATCCATGTTTTAACTTTAAATTATATCGGTGTTATAGTTTATATTTTATAAGCTTTCAAAGGCACATAATTGAAACATTTTTAAGTTTCAAGTAGGTGGCTTTGAAAGCTTATAAATTATTTTCCATCAACATTTTTTATGAAATTATTTTTATTTTCAACTATTTGTCATATTTTTAATCCCTGTTTTGTATTTCATTTATTTTGGTCTTATAGTTTATATTTTATAAACTTTCAAAGTCACATACTTTAAACATTTTTAAGTTTCAAGTAGGTGTTTTGAAAACTTATAAATTATTTTTCATCAATATTTTTTACAAAATTCTTTTTATTTTCAACTATTTTTTATATGTTTAATCCATGTTTTAAGTTTCATTTATGTTGCTCTTATAATTTATATTTTATATTCTTTTAAAGTCACATACTTGAAACATTTTTATGTTTCAAATATGTGTCTTTGAAACCTTATAAATTATTTTTCATCAACATTTTTTATAAAATTCTTTTTTTTTAAAATATTTATTATATGTGTAATCCTTGTTTTAAGTTTCATTTATAATGTTTATATAGTTTATATTTTGTAGTTTTCAAAGTCACATACTTGAAATAGAATCCCACATCAGAAATGAAGAATGTTCTGAGTTGGAAAAAGAGAACCAGAATCCCATATCGAAAATGATGAATGATTTTTAGTGTAAGCTATCTTATAAAAGGGAGCCCTGGTTGAGAGCTTCTGTCAGAATTCAGACTGTTGTAATGGTAGTACTGCTGGATTTTAAATAGTAGATAAATTTTTCTGAAAATTTAATTTTAATTTTGTTTTTGTTTTGTTTTTATTGTTTATATATTTATATATGTAAACAAAACAATAAATAAAAATTAAAAAAATAATTTTAGGGGGGGGGGGTTAGTGGAAAGGTGGCATCACTGATGGCGCCTTTCACCTGATGCTGCCTTTGTGGCGTACTTTTGAAAATATTTTTAACTCAGGTGTTTCAAAAAAATATATATTTTTAAAAAAATTATTTAAAAAAAACTCATTTTAATTAGGCTCGAAGTAGACTGGTTGCATAGCACGCCTGTAAGAGTGTTGGTGGACCATCGCAGGTGCAACGTGGCCCTTTAACATGCAATACATTTGAAATAAGTGTTTATCCCATATTTCTATCTAGATAGTGTAGCAGCATTGATTGTATGATATACTGGAGTCCAGATGAAGCGCAAGTCCAATGTAGGATGCACGAACTGCGGTTGCGGTTACAATTCCCCCATCATTAAAAAGACGAACATATCGTATGCCACTCAATCAAAGTAATTTGAGCAATTAGATCTCCACAAAACATCATCTCCATCCTCCAAACCCTTGACAGTATTCATGTTCACTGGAGTTTACGACCAATCCTCCACTGATCGAACCGAGGTCGACAAGGGAGATATGTGATCGAGTTTATGTGGTAGTGAAGGCTATGGAGTTTTCATGCAACTAGGTTTTCATGCGTGCGAATATTTCATCCGTTGAGCTTTCAGCTGATTAAAAACAACATTGCAGAAGGCAGTTTGAGTATCTGATACACATGGATGCGTTTGAGTAAAAAAATGATGATATTAAGCCGAAGCACCATGTTCAATCGTCAATAATTCATCTATCGTTCGACAGTAGATCATGTTAGACTGTAGATACACCGTGGGATGATAGCTCCTCGCACTATGAAAATATTATCAATTGATCATTCATTCGACATAAGTACTACCAGGATCTATTCTTCAACGGTCGACCGTTCCTCTAGTGGAAACTCCAGCCTACCTCAACGAAAGTACCATCCCCTTATACATTGATGGTGGTTTGATTCCTTGAACAAAGGTAGTAGAATCATCCATGATAGGTCCCACATATAACTTATTCACAGTTGCATCATTGTGAAAACATGAATGGTTGATCAAACTGAATGATATATATCTCTTCAATGGTATCTTGTTAGCCGTATCAACCTTTTGCTACCGCCATGTATTATTTTTCCCTTACCTTCAGTTTAAAAAATAATTTTACAAATTATAATAGATATTATTTTAATTACTTCAATTAAAAATAAATCAATTTTATTGATTATATTTTTATTAAATATATTTACATGTTGATTAAAACAATTATTAGTAAATAATTCTCTCCACATATGCACATGCAGTGTCTTATTTACGATACACTATTTTTGTGATTTTTTGATATTATAATAAAAATAAAGTTTTTTATTTTTATTTTAACTATTTTATAAATGTGTATTATAAATTTTTGTTCTAACCTTCATACTATAATATATATGATATTATTTTATGAAAAAATAAAGAGTGCTAACTATTTGATATTAAGTGCCATATTTTGGAATACTGGTAATGAAATTTTTTTAGATGTGAATTATTTTTATAATGTGTCATTATGTGATTTGTCAATAAGATGATCTAAGAATATTGGATTTAATTACACACACTTAGAAGTTGAATTAGAATCAAGGAACATGATAAATGTTTATTCAATGATTGACAATGATTATTCATAAAATTAAAACAACAGAAAATTTCAAATTTCATACAAGCATTGAAAAGTACCATTTTCTCGACTCTGATTGTTTTTCCATTACTAAGATCATGAAGGATTTCATCATTTTTATTATCCATTACTAAAGTGATTTAAGATCTTGAGATACATCTAATTTCAACATCATCTACTCTTCTATTATTAATTTTATAGAAACGTTGGGAGTCACAATGCCAAATAAGTTTGCAGATGAAGAAAATATAGTAATAAAATAAGAAAAAAAACATAATGATTTACATGGTTTGGGAATAATCCCTATGTCCATGGAGAGATAGAAATATCACTATGTTCCGATAGCACAATTACAGGGAGATCTCATTGTTTCTAACACAGAAACCCTAGCTCTAAATGAGATAATAAAGATGATGAAGAACTGTACCAACGACCACATAGAAAGTACATTGTGTTATAGTGAAAGATAGCTGGAAGTCCACACCACTACAGTGCTGCAACCACCTAAGTCCAACCTGATACAGTGGCCAGTGGAAATAATTCCACAAATTTATAGTACCATTGTTTCCAAAGTTTGAGCTACAATAGTAGTCGTGTAAAAGTCTACATTACTACAGTACCTTGTCGGTGTCATCCAGTCAGCTCTGTTATAGTCGGTTAGAGTTACAACAACACCCCAAAAATATTAGACTGGTGTCCTTCATCCCATAAACCCCTAGAGCAGGGGCTTATTTCCCCTTGTAACCCCCAATAAACTCACCATGGAGCTCGACCACAAAAATTGTGTCCTAGTGCGCAGTATGACTCAAAAGCATTCAACCCAGCATCATCCAAAATGGATCGGGGTACACCAATCCTTATACTATTAGGTGAGTAAAAGGTATTTCTATATGTAATTAGGTTCTTACTCCCTATCAAAAGTGAGGAACTAGTAAATATTGGACTACTCACTGAGTAGAGAAGATTGAATAGTAGACTAGGATCTTGGTGATTGAAACTACTAAAAAAAATATCCTCTATAATTTGTTTATATTATGTCACATAATTAATACCATTTAAAAACTCTAAAAATCATATTAGACTGAATAAATTTTAAAAGGACCATTCACCACCCTCTAGTCAATATTTCCTACTCAGAACTAACATGACCAAAATTTTCCTGTTATCGATATGGATACTCAAGAAGGTTATCTTCTCCTAAGGAAAATAGTGTTCATTTATCGAATCATTCCAAACATATCAGAAAAAATCTATGATTTTTTGGTCTTAAAAATAATATTGAATCCATATGGTAAGTGTTAAATTATGGTATATAAAAACAACTAGTATGTTTCCACATTGGAGGAAAATCCAGTTATTCAAGATTATAAAAGATAATCCATCAGTTTTCATGTGAAAATTGATGGTATTGAATTTTGGGAATCTTATTAGAATATAGAGGATGTACAATTAGATAAATGTGCCTTTTGTGTTCATGTTTATGGAACTGAGCTTGACCAGATTTCAGATAACAATTCTAAGAAAATTGGAGAAGCTCTA
Organism: Viscum album; assembly: GCA_963277665.1. Classification (NCBI taxonomy): domain Eukaryota; kingdom Viridiplantae; phylum Streptophyta; class Magnoliopsida; order Santalales; family Viscaceae; genus Viscum; species Viscum album. Next base: position 1,786,909,409 of record OY728126.1, on the reverse strand, counting down.
GCAGAAGTATTAGAGTGTGAACCTATCAATGTGATGGGTAGAGCCTTAAAGGGGGGTTTTATAGATAATAGTGAATGTGTGTTGGAGTTTAGTGAATCTGGGCATGTGGGTAAGTCAAAAAAGGCTTGAAAGATACTTTTTCATTTTTAAATATAAAAAATTTCCAAATATCTGATGTAAGTGTGGTCACTTTGGTCATTCCACAATTAGCTGTGAGGTTGGAGGGAATAATCAGAAATTTGGGTCTTATGTTTGAGTTATATCCTCCTTTTTGTAAGGGCTATGGGTATTCTAGATTTAAATTTCCATCCCTATCTAGTTCTTTAGAGGTTGTTTACAATAATTCATACCCAACCCATTTACCAATATTCACCTAGAAAAAGTATATAATTATCCCTCTTAATTTACCATTTTTCCATACTCGTATTTCTTATCCTCCTTCATAGGTGTACACCCCCATAGTTATTTATGGTTTCTGGTGCTCAATGGAAACTAGGAAACCCAATGCAAACACATTCGAATCAGTGCATGGTGTGTGGAAATATTAACTTGTGAGTCACTAAAAATGTGTATAAATATATCAATAATAACTATAGTCGGTGAATTCCCCTTACCTAAATTTGAGGCAGAGACATTCTTTTATAGATGGATAAAAAGGATTAAAAGTTAGAGTAATCTGATGTGGGACTCTGAAATACCCTTCACCCAAAAATACAATTAACTGGGTTCAATACTCCCCCTAAAGGGAGTCCATGATAGCTTAGAACTATAGTCCAAAAAAAGACACCAAACAATACCATACACACTCCTCCTCAAACTGGGTCACTAATGTTGTGGATGCCCAGATTGGTACTAAGAGAGTCCAATTGATCACTCGGAAGGCCTTTAGTGAAGATGTAGGAAAGATGATCCTCCATCAGTATGTGGATAATACTGACATGACATTACTCAAGGTGATGGAGAAGAAAGTGGTTGTCCTCCTCCATATTCTTCTTATTATGGTCTTGGAAGACGAGATTGGAAGCAATCTTCGTCGATTCCAGATTATCACACCAAATATGAGCAGTCTTATGCTATGGGAAACCAATCTCATGGAGGAGATGACAGAGCTAAAGGATTTAAATAGTGACCATGGCTATCACATAGTATTCAGACTCAGTACTGGATATGGACATGACAGTTTGTTTCTTGCGTCACCATGATATGCGGTTACCTTTCAGAAAATGGTGAAACCGAAAGTAGATTTTTGGGTAGAAATGCAACCATAATAGTCAACACCAAATAATTCATTAACATTCATATGATCATGATTTGAATACTAAAGATCACGATCATTCTCTTTCTTAATGTATTTTTCAATGCGAAGGAAAAAATCCCACTGAGATTTTGTTGGATGTTCCATGAATTGGCTAACCTTGCAGATAGCACAGATAATGCCTGGAAAAGTCATGGAAAGATAAATGAGTTTTCCCACAAGATAACGATATATCTCTAGGTGAGATTATGGTTATGTGTTTTCATAGAGAGACTATTCCTTGGACTCAAGAGGTGTGTCCATGATAGTTATGTTATTCAAACCAGCATCCTGAAAGATATCCAAGGCATATTTCCATTAGAAAAGAAAGATGGTGTCTGAATAACAGGAGACCTCAATTCCAAGGAAGTATGTCAGAGGACCTAGATCTTTGGTTCGAAATTCGTTTTGAATATTCCCCTTTATATGAGTGATTCCATTTGAGTCTCTCCTAGTGATGATGATATCATCAACATACACAACTACCAGGATAAAACCATAGGACATCATGTGGTAGAATAAAGTGTGGTCCTTCATACTATGAGATAGGAAAAATTCAGTGAAGATGGTGTTGAATATTCAAAACCAATCATGAATAGAATTCTTGAGGCCATATAGAGAGAAAAAAGGTCCACAAATAAGAGAGTTGCCTCCAAAGTCACAGAATCCAGGAGGTTGTTGCAAATATACATATTCTTCAAGAAATTCACGGAGAAAAGAATTTTTGATATCAAGTTGATGAAGAGGAAAATAATGATGAGTGGTAAGAGAGATGGATAATTGGACATATTCCATCTTTTCAACTACAGAGAAAGTATCAAAATAATCGACCCCATATGTCTGAGAAAATCCCTTCTCCACAATTCTGGTTTTAAGGTGATAAAGAGTGTCATTTTTATTGAGACATTCCATATAAATCCATTTACTATAGACCACCTATTTACCTATCATAAGGGGGGTACCAAATCCCAAGTATGATTTTCATCCAGAGCCCTTAATTCTTCCCATATCGCTTGAAGACATCAAGGGTGATATTTGGCATCACCAACATTGTGAGGAATAGATATTTTCTCATGAGCAGAAAGAACTCTGTATGAGGATGTGTAAACAAAAGTATTCTGGCTAGAATGACTATCTTTTCTAAATGAAATAGGAAAGTCTTCTATTACCAGAGCAGAAGCATCGGGTGAAGCTTGGGTGATGGTGTCCTCAACCTAGATGGGGGACACATCTGACGGGCAACGAGAGTATATAGTACCAAACTGGTGATCAGTATAGTGGGAAACTAGAGGTAGATGTGGGTGGATGATGAGTAGAATAAAATCATTGATGGTTGTGTCTAGATGGGAATAGGAAGGAGAGAAAGGAGAACTCTCAACAAATGATACATCAGCAGAGATTATATACCACCATAATTTGGGAGAGAAACATCATTATTCATAGTGAGTGCGGTAATATTAGAGGAATATGAAATGGAGGTATTTGGGAGAAATATTGGAGAGATTGGGACGAGTATCACATACATAACATAGACACCCAAACACACGGAGTGAGAGTGGGTGAGGAGGGAGATAAGAGAATAAAGCCAGAAAAGGAGTCTCCCTCTGAAGGATAGAAGAATGAATCCAATTTATGAGGTACGTAGTAGTAAGGATGACATCCCCCCATAAATGAAGTGGAACCTAATTTTGGAATAGGAGGGAATGAGAAGTCTCTGGAATATGATGATTTTTACGCTCGACCACTCTATTCTGTTGAGCTTTAGCAGGGTAGGATGTCAGAAAAATGATGCCATTATCCTTAAGAAAATGATGAAAGAAAGTGGATAAATATTCCCATCTATTTTCAGAGTGAATAAATTTAATGGAGGTGGATAAATGAGTGTTAATTTCATGATAAAAACACTTTAGAATGATCACCAAGAAGGAAAATTCATGTCATATAAGAGAAATTGTCAATAAAGGATACATAATATCGGTACCCGAATTGACTCGGGACTACACAGGGACACCATAAATATGAATGAACCATGTCAAAGGGTTTGTATGCACATGTTACAAACCAAATAATATATGATGTTTGATGATGTTTCATAAATTTACATGACTCAAAATGAAAAGACATGTACAAACTAAGATTAGGAAAAATTTGATGAAGGGTGGCCGTAGGTGGAGGCTGGTGGATGTCCCAACTAAGAATGAAGATCCAATGAATGATTAGAGAGTGTAATGAATGCTATGGATGTCAGACTATTGAACATGTACACCCCGTAATGAAGTTGTCCTCTACCATGTTCCCGATTCGTTGTCCTCTCCTAAAATACAACCTCTTAAGATGTAAAAATAACAATAAAGTTGAATTCCTTTGTAAGCTTAATGATTGAGAGAACCATAAAAGGACTTTGAGGAAAATATGCTACAGACAGTAGAAGAATATATGAATTCAAGGAGCAGGTGACAAATCCTGATATAGGGATAGTGGATCCATCAACAACAGTGATGGCTATGGGGCCAACATACGGGTGATAAGTAGATAACTTACCTGTATCACCTGTGTGATGATCGGATGCACCCGAGTCAAGAATCCAATTAGGTGGGTGATGTCTAACACAAGAAGTAGGGCCACCGGTTTGGGAAAAATATTCCAAATAATAACTAGGTAGAGAGGCATCCTGATGAGTGTGAATAAGAAGGATCTCATCCAAGGAGAGGTTTAAAGTGGGAAGAAGATTATAAGATGATGGGGAAGAATCAGGGACCGCATTACAATGCTACCATTGTGGCTGAGATGGACGTCCATAAAGAACCTAAAATTGGTCAATGAGATGGTCAATCTTGCCACAATGTTGACATAAAGGACATGTATGACCCTCACCATGGCCATGACCATGAGTGCTCGAAGAACATCCACTACAATGACCCAGAAGGGTAGTAGGATCGATGCTAGGAGTTGGGGGTGGAAGAACCCTATGTGCCATTCCAAGGAAATGATAAACTAATGAAATATCAAGCAAAGAGGGTCTAGAGAGCATATTTGTGGCTGTTGTTTTATATTCGTGATCAAGGCAATATAGAGGGATAAAGATACATAATTTGTCTTGCTGGACCAAATCTACCTCACTTGTTTGAGGAATGAGCCACAACTCAAGTAGTTCATCACATAGGGATTTCCACTCAATGAAGTACATTGGAAATAGGCAGTGTTGTTTATAGATGATGAAAAAGCGGTGAAAAATGTCTTCCACCTGAGGAATTTTTTTTTGTTTTAGAATACATAAGGTTTATGGAGTTTCATAGGTCCTTAACCGTATTTGTTGTCTGAGTCACCTCCTTGACCGAGATATCCATAAAATTGATAATAAAATAAAATAATTTTCTTTTTTGAATGATTTCATGGCCTGTATTTTGGATCTGATAATGGTGGAAGAGAAGCATCGGGGTGTGAGTCGAGGTCCATGCCAATGAGAGACATCGATACCATCTTCTTCTAGATAGATTTTTTTGAATAAAGCTTCTCATCAACAAGGTGAGTGGAGGTGGTGTTCAGTGGAGGAAGTTTGAAAGAGTCGACCACTGTATAGTCTAGAATTCACATAGGTGGGGCCAGTCAACAATGCATTGAGAAATCCAATGAGGTAAGCCTGTCAATGGAGTGTTGGGAAAAGGTGGTGCCATCAACAAGGGGTGCAGAGCAACAGAAGGAGGATCTATTTGCACATGGAGAAGCTGGGAAATCAGGTTGTTGATGGATTAGTGGCACCGGTGTGGGTGGGATGGAGTGCAGCTGGGGATGCTAAAAGTGAATCCACATTTAGGGAGGGGGGATCTTTCCTGGAGTCATTGCACATTGGGAGGGAGATATTCCTGGAGTCCTTTGGTGTGGGGAGGGAGATCTGACTCGGAGTCCTACTGCACATGGAGGGAGGCGAGTCAGGAGACATCGAGGGAGGATGGGGCTCAAAGACCGTGACAGAGGTGGGGTTGGGAGACTCCAAAGGAGTTAGGGGCTGGTAGTCACAGAAGGAGGCAGGATGGGAGTCATGAAGGTTGGTGGGGGCTGGGAGATCGTGATGGAGTCAGCATAGGGAAATTCTTAAGGAGTCAGGGGCCGAGAAACCACAAGGGAGGTAGGGGTCTAGAGATGTCGAAGGAAGGTAGGCCGGGATATCGCACAAGGAGGCAGAGGGAGATTTCTGTCAGGAAGAATAAGCACATGAAAAAAATATTGGGAGTTATCCTTTGATACCATATAGTCAGTGAATTCCCATTACCTCAAGGTGAGTAATAGACATTGTTTTATAAATGTATAAAAAGGATTACAAGTTGGTGTAATCCGATGTGGGACTCAGAAATACGCTTTACCTAGAAATACAATTAACCAGATTCAACAATAAAAAATATTAAATTTTACAATATATAGATAAATATAAATGATTTATGCCAATAATTTATATTCCATACATAAAAAAAAGTCAACATTGACACCAAAAATTAAATATTAAAAACCAAAAATCTCAAAAAATCATATATCTTTATTTCTGAAAGATATTAAAACCCATATATCTCAAAAAACGAAGCTGAGTATTTCCTTTCCTTTCCTTAGAAAATTTTAAATAAATCACAATTTTTGAAATATATATATAATTAAATATTTAAAAACATATATGTATAAAAACAATAAATAAAAAAATAAATAACCAAACATAAAAAAATAGAAAGAAAATATGGCAGTAAAAATAATAGGAGTCACTCAAAAATAAAATTAAGGGGAAAGGAACATAAATAAAATTGAATTAAAAACAAAAAAAGTTATTGGTTCACATAGAAGGTGAGCCTTCCTTGGAAAACATTACATATTTATGTCGCGACAGTCAAGGGAGATTGGCTGGGTCGTGGTCGGCAGGGTCGTGGTGACCGAGTGATCTCAGTTGGGTCGTGGTGGTCGATGTGGTCCGACATCGGTTGGGTTGTTGTGCTCACAGGAAGAGTAGAGTGTTGCATAGCGTCATAATGTTAGGTCTTTGTTTGACATCAAAATAGTTATTTTCAATTGGGGTGTATGAGTTTTTAGGTTAAAAAATAAAAATAAAAAACAAAAACCAAAAGGCGCACTGGGGCGCACTACGTCATTGCGTGCCATAACACAACTTGGCGCACATCACAGTGATCCATCTTAGATGATCCATGGTGTAGCACACCACTGTCTGGAACTATCCATGGAACAATGTCAGGATATATTATGTGCCATTAATAACTATGCACCCCCTCCCTCGAGGAATCATTTTCATTCCCTGTCTCCGAAAATCCCTGCTACACACCCACTCATTTCCAATGCCTTAAACCAACCAGATAGTATAGATGTATCATCATTGGTGGCTCATTTAATTGAAGAGGAAGAGGTTATCGGTCTGATTAAAGTCCATCCTACCAAAAATATCTTAGCCCATTCATCTGATCTACCCCTTTATTCTTTATAGATTAACTATACCTTTATTGTGCCCTTCCTACCTACAACACAAAATTTCCCCACAAGAAAATAAATTGTGGAATTCCCAAAATCTCCTCTAATTTCCTCAAATTCACTTGAAATCATGAGTCCATACCTATCCAATATTATAACCTATATTAAAACCTTATCCATCAAAAGTAATGTTTATGAGCTTTCTCAAGGACCACCAGAGAGATTTAAGTTTCCACTTGAATTCCCATCCTCGGAATGTTCAAGTAAGAGTTCCTCATAGAGACCAGCCCTCCAACTAGAGGGGATGGTAATATTATAATAAGGGGTAGAATGGTATTTTAGTGTGATTCTGTTAAGTTTTTAGGGGGAAGGTTATTGACCCATGTGGGTCTGGAGAATTTTTATATAATCCATAGGTAGTGGGTGAGAAAGGGATAGGAAGAGAATAATTGGGATAATAAGGGGTAGAATGGTCTCTTAGGGTGAGTCTATTAATTTTTCATGGGGGAAGGTTCAGGACCCCGCATAGGGTTAGATAATGGATTTATAATCAATAGGTAGTGGGTGAGAAATGTATAGGAAGAGAATAGTTGGGATTTAGCCTTCAGGCTTGGACATTGACTGAAGGGTTTGGGCGGAAACTCTCCTCGTATTATTTTGATTATTCCTCCTCTTCAACTTTTCTATGTATTTATATTGGTTTTATTTTATTACACAAGTAGCAGGTTCTTGATTTCCATTAGTTCCCCCCCAAATCAAGGTAAGGAAAGGAAAGAACTGAATGATGAAAGGAAAAAAAGAACATCCTACTACCCCTCAAGATACGCCTACAAAAAATACTTTATTCTTGGTGCTTATTTGTTATCTACCATTATCCCAAGATGGTGGGGTTTAATTGAAAAAACTTCCACATGAGATCTATGATTGTCATCAGTTGAAACTGTGAGGGTTTGGGCCCTACCTTGATAGTTTAACATCTTAAAGGAATCATAAAAGGCAATGCCCTAACATAGTATTCCTTATAGAAACTAAAAATAACTCAAGGAAGCTTTGTAATATTAGAATAAGACTAAAGTTTTGAAATGAGTTTAATGTTGATCCCTTGGGTCTCTAGGGGAATTTTTCTTTGGTGGCTATGTAATTTTATGATTTGAGATTCACTGTTATGATATGAATAATATCTTCTCCATGGATTCCCTAGATGATGGTTCTTTTCTCTCTCACATCTCATGAATATATTCATATCCCATCCTTACAAAAAAATACTTTTATGGAAGATCAATGTTAGGAATCTCTCCTAACAATGGTTGAACAATAGGATAAGGGACATGAAATGGAACAAATAATGAAAAAACTATTATTTTTAGAAGAATAAGAGATGGAGTTACAACATAAGGGAGAAGAGGATGGGTGAATAAAGAGAAGTAAAATAAAGAGATGAAGAAGAATAAGGATTCCCCTTATATAATACATCTATCCTGAGGACCAAGCTAAATCTCCCAAGGTTCTAACTCCCAAAAACCTTTCCAAATTTCCCTCCCCCATAGAGTTTGCCTTCTATTTATTACCTCTAACTAAACACTACCAAACCCTACCAACAATCAGATAGAGTTCAGGATTTGCTAGGACAGTGGAATGTATATACTAGGTGGAATAAGAGTAATATGGTCATTGTAAAAGGGTGAGATTAGTTGTATTAAAGTGAGGATAGGGTATATAAAGTGGTGGAATAATATGATTCTATAAGAATGTCCTTTTATGTTTCTAGGTGTTGATTAACAGTTTGGGCAGGGGAGCTGGGGAGATCCTGTGTAATTCCAGGAAACTAATAGGGAATATTCTATTCATTAGACTGTATCTTATTCCACCGGATTTCTTTGTCAATTCTATTTTAAATTAATAAATCTCATATAAATTCTTCTCTTTTATTCATTTGGTGTAAGTCAAACATTGCAGCAGAACTATTGGGAGTCACAATGACAGAATGAGTTTTCATATGAAGAAATGAGAGAATAAATAATCACACAAGACATAGAGATTTAGGTGGTTTGAAAAATAATCCCTACGTCCATGGAGAGGAAAAAAATTAACTAGTTTTAGAATAACTATTACAGGAAGTATCTCAGAGTTTCTAACACACAAAAACCCTATCCCGAAATTGGATGATAAAGAGGAGACACTATTCCATCAACCGCATAGAAAGTATGTTATGCTATAGTGAAAGGTGGATGAACGTCCGCATCGCTACATTACCATGACCATCCATATCCAATTTGTTACAGAGGCCGATGGATGGAAGTCCTTGGCGCTACAATACTACTATCTCCAAGGTCTGACCTGCTAAAGTAGTCATGCGAAATTCCGCACTACTATAGTTCCCTATCGACATCAGTTGGTCAGGGTGCATAGCCCTATACAACCCCCAATGAGCTCACCATGAATCTCTTCCCATGTAGTTGTGGCCTGGTGCACAGTATGGGCCACAATTATTCATCCCAACAACATCCAAAGAGGATCAGGATATATCAATCTAAAAAATGTATCATTGGGTTTGACCTGACTCTTCGAGCTCTAATTGCCAATGTAGAGTCACCATCAAGCCTGACTCGATGAAATATAGCAACGCATGGGGCACAAGGAGGTTCAATTGACCAAGTAGTTGTTGTTTCTATTCTCTCTATTGGACAACTAAAGCTAATGGATGTTTCCAAATATTTTTTCTATTTTATCACTGATGAAATGTGACTCCTTGAGGATCCGTGATAGGATGAATCACATGTCTTATAAAATGCAGACACTTTCGATGGTTTTCCTAGTGGGAGAATTGACTGTGGGGAGGTGATAACTTCATTGCATACTGACGGACCACATTCTCACATTTTTTGTGTTGAGTTTCCTATATTTTATGGTGATCATACTTAGGGATGGATCACTCGAGCTAGCCACTTTTCAAATATATCATATTTTGGAACATATGAAGTTTTAATGAGCTTAGGTTAGTATAAAGGGAATTGTGATTCAGTGGTTCATAATTTTGGAAAAGATTCATCTAGATATTTTTTTAATGATTTAAAAATTGGGTTACTGGAATGTTTCGGTAGATTAGATGTTTTGAATCCATATGAAGAATTAGTTTCTCTTGATCATCAGGGTTCTGTATCAAATTATATTAGGAACTTTGAATATTTGTCTTCTTGGATTCCTCAGAAACCAGAGAAGTAGTATGTTGGATATTTTTTTTCATGGTTTTCATGATGATATTTTGAATTGGGTGTAGATTCATAACCTGAAAATTCATCTACAGGCGATACGACTTGCTTGCTATATCAAGCTTGTTGTGACATGTGACGTCGGGGTTTAGTTTCGTGGTAGTGTTTCATGGGTTTCGGGTCGGCTTGTGCAATAGATATTTTTCCTAAACCTTGTCTCATCCATAATTTAAAACTCAAATGGGAGTTGGTATTCATATAGTTTAGTGGGGGTATGTCCCTGTTACCACTGTTCGTTCAGAGGTTCCTATGTTAGTTGTGCTTGGAATCTATGGAATTCATCACCTTACAGCCCAAGAATGGGAAGACCGCCGAAATAAGGATTTATGTTTTCTATCCAAGTTACCTTATAATTATTTATATAAATGTTTTGATACTAATATTAGGATCCTGCTTTTGGGAGAGGATGATTATAGGGCTTCTATGGATGACATTGTTACATTGCATGATGTTGTGATGTTAATTGTCGATCAGGAACCCAACTTGGAATCGTGTTCAGTGGTCAAGCTACAAGGACTGGATATTTTTATGTTTATTCTACAATATCTACATCGACACAATACTGTTATGAAAGTAGAAAACTATGTTGAGTTGGCCCTGTTGTTTCTTCTAGATAGTGCTGCTACTCAAAAATTTATTTATCCTGCATTGGTCAATTTACTTGGTTTTTCGATTCAACAGTATTACGCAATGTTGGTAAAACTTGGAGATGAACATATAGTTTGTTCTCATGGATTCTTTTTTCATTTTAATATTACTTTGGTAGACTATTCTTGTTTTATTGATGCAAATATTTTAGAATTGGGTGGTATGGATCTATATTTGGTGTGGCATGGCTGTGTACTTTAGGGGTGTAATAATAAATTGGGAATCATTGACTATAAAATTTTGGATGTGAGCAAAAGCTGTTTTTATATGAGGAGTATCTAGTCATGAGCAGGTGGATTCTCCCTTGGAAGGATAGATGAAACAAACTGCTATTTTGGGCTATTTTCGGTTGTTATTGGGTGGAAAACATTGTGTGATTATTGCTTGCCTATCTTTTCAGCAGAAAAAAAGTCTATAGGAGGTGTTAGCTGCCTTGAAGTGGGTCTTTGATATACTATAGGGGTTAACTCATGTTTGGTAGCTTTTCCACCATATTCTTTTACATCCAGGGAAAGTCCCCATCACATTCTATCCCTATCAGTACCCTCACTTTCAGAAAAATGAGATTGAATGGATGGTGAAAGAATTTCTCTAGTATAAAATTATAAGGCCCAGATTTAGTTCTTATTCTTGTCCGGTTCTATTAGTCAAAAATAAAGATGACACTTGGAGAATGTGTTTGGATTATAGATCGCTCAACTAGGTCACTATACCTAAAAAATTTCATATTCCCATGGTTGAAGAGTTATTAGATGAGGTGAAAAGAGATATTTTATTTTCTAAGATGGATTTAAAATCTGGTTATCATCAAATATGAATGGAGGTAGCGGATGTGGAAAACAACTTTTTGAACTCATAGTCGTCACTATGAATATTTGGTTATGCCCTTTGGGAAAACCAATGCTCCAACTTTCTATGATTCCATGAATGAATTGTTCCTCCCATTACTTAGAAAATTTTTATTGATATTATTTGACGATATTTTAGTTTACAATAATGATTGGTCCACACATCTTGAGCATTTGCGAGCTGTTTTACAAGTCCTTTCTGATAACTACTTTTTTTTCTAATCTTAGTAAGTGTCTTTTTTTCTCAGAAGTAAGTGGATTATCTTGGCCATATCATTTTTCATTTGGGAGTTTCCATGGATCCAACTAAGGATCAAGCTATTTTGGATTGGCCATGTCCACAAACCGTGAAGGGTGTTTGAGGTTTTTTTGGGTCTCACAGGTTATTATCAAAAATTTATCCAAGGTTATAGCCAATTAGCACATCCCATTATTTCTTTTGACCCGTAAGGAGGGATTTTCTTGGGCATTTTATTCTCAACAAGATTTTGAGTGATTAAAAAAACTTATTACATAGGATCTGGTGTTTTCTTTATTGTATTTTGCAAGGATTTTGAAGTAGAGTGTAATTCATTGTGTTGTCGAGTTAGAGCATTGTTAATGAAATGTTGGTGTCCCATTGATTATTTTAGTAAGGCTTTGGAACCTAAGAATTTGATGAAATCTACCTAAGAAAAGGAGGTTATGTATTTTCTATTAGCTATTTATAGAAGGAAAATTCTCCTTACCTTAAGGTGAGGTGGATACATTCTTTTTATAGATTGGTAAAATGGATTACACGGTGGAGTATTCCAATGTGGTACTTGGAAATACCCATTATAATGAAACAGGGTTTAACACTCCCCCTCAAGATGGACATGCCATGCCTGGACCAAGAGTCCCACAAAAGAAAGACGACACCAAACAAGACCATACACACTCCCCCTCAAGCTGGGTCACTGATGTTGTGGATACCCAACATGGTACTGAGAGAGTCAAGACAAGCTCCCCAGAGGCCTTTGGTGAAGATGTCAGCAAGGTGATTTTCTATCGATATGTGGCCGAAACTAATATGCTAATTATCAAGATGTTGGTGAAGAAACTAGAAGTCTGGCTTGATATGCTTCGTTCATTCATGAATGAGATGATTAAAATCAATCTTCATGGCTTCCTGATTATCACACCAGATATGATATGACATCTACAGTGGTAATCTAAGCACATGGAGGAGATGATGGAGCCAAAAGATCTCAGTAGTGACCATAGCCATTGTATGGTATTCAGACACTACACTAGATCTGAAGATGACAATATGCTTCTTGTTATGCCAAGAGATGAGGTTTTCTACTAAGAAAATGGAAAACCTAGAAGTAGACTTTAGGGTAGCAATTCAACCAGTATAGTATGCATCAAAAAAGGCCTCAACATTTATATGATCGTGACATGAGTACTGAAGACCATGGTTAGATTCTTTATTGATGTATTTTTAAATGTGGAGGACAAAATCCCACTGAGATTTGGTTGGATGCTCTATGAATTGGATCACTTTGCCAATAGTGTAGACAATGTTTGTTCACATCATGGTGAGATAATTAAGTTTTCCCACAAGATGATGATATCTCTGTGGGTGATAATAGAGTTCCATGTTTTCAAAGAGAGACTAGTCCCTAATATCAATAGGAGTGTCAAAGGAAGTTTCCTAAGTCGAACCCACATCCTGTAAGATATCTAAGGAATATTTCCGTTGGAAAATAAAGATAGTGTCCATAGAATAGGATACCTCATTGCCAAGAACCTATGTTAGTAGTACTAGATCTTTTTTATGAAAGTGGTGGTGAAGGTGCCAATTTAGTTGGGAGATTCTAGTTGAGTTAATCCCAATGATGATGATATCATAAACATATTCCACCAACAGGATTCAACCAAAGGATTTCGTATGATAGAAGATGGTGTAGTCCTTTATACTTCAAGAAATCCCAAATGTGGTGACGATAGTGCGGAATCAACTAAACCAAGCATGAGAAGACTGCTTGGGACCATATAGAGAGGAAAAATGTCGAAGGAAATGGGATTCAACTCTAGAGGTATGAAATCTATTGAGTTGATGCAGATACACCTCTTTTTCAAGAAATCCATAGGTTAATGCATTCTTGACATCAAGTTGATTAAGGGGGAAATGATGATGAGTGACTATAGAGATTGATAATCAGACTGATACCATATTTCAACCAAAGAGAAGGTATCAAAATAGTCAATACCATATGTCTGATCAAAGCCCTTCAACACAAGTCGGTCTTTAAGGTGATGAAGAGTGCCATCGATATTGAGACAGAAAATATAATTCCATTCACTGTCGACCGCCTATTTTATTGTCAGAAGTGGGACCAGATCTCATATATGATTGTCATCCAGAGCCTGAAATTCACCCTGCATCGCTTGTAGCCACCCTGGTTGAGATTTGGCATCACCAACCATGAATTTAATAGATATCATCTCCAAATAAGAAATAAATATCTATAAATATGTATATATAGGATTATTTTGGAAAGTTCGAGTTCCTTTCCAGAGTGCAATGGGAAATTTGTTTGGTGCTAGAGTATAAAAATCAGATGAAGTAGGGATGATGGTATCCTAGTCTGGGAAGGGGGACACAGTCGATGGGAAACATGAGTAAATAATCCAAATTTGGTGATCAGTAGGAGAAGACACCAGCGTGGGTGGATGATGAGAGGAATTCAATCATCGATGGTGGTGTCTGTATGGGGAGAGGGAAGATAGAATGGGGAGCTCTCAACAAACGATATGTTGACGGAGATGATATACCATCGTAAGTCTAGAGAAAAGAATCATTATCCATGATGAGTAATGGAATATCCAAGGAATATGATATGAAAGGATTTGGGAGAGAGTTTGGAGAGGTTGGGATGAGTGTTATTGAAATAATATAGAAACCCAAACACATAGAGTGGAAGTGAGTGAGGAGGGAGAGAGGAGAACAAAGTATGAAAAGAAGTCTCCCCCTAAAGGATAGAAGAAGGAAGATGATTGAGGAAGTATGTAGCAGTAAGGATGGCATCCCACCAAAAGAGAAGAGGCACCTACCTCTGGAATAGGAGGGAACGTGCAGTCTTAATAATATGGTGGTGTTTCTGCTCAGCCACCCCATTATGCTGAGGTGTATTGGGACATTATGTATGATGAATGATGTCGTTATCCTTTAGAAACCACCAAAATGAAGTGGAATAATATTATAATCTATTTTCTGAGTATAAATATTTAATGTAGATGGAGAACTCGGTATGAATCTCATGGTAAAAAGTATGAAAAGTAGAAAACACCTTAGACTGATCATGAAGAAGGTACAACCAAGTCATATGTGAAAAATCATCAATGAAGGATATATTATACCCTAAGTGACTCAAGACGTCATAGGTTCCCCATACATCTAAATGAAACAAATCAAAGTGTTTGGAGGCATGTGTAACCACTCAAAGAAGATATGAGGTGCGATGATGTTTTGAAAATTTACAAGACTCACAATGAAAGGAAACATGTGGACTAA
Organism: Viscum album; assembly: GCA_963277665.1. NCBI lineage: Eukaryota > Viridiplantae > Streptophyta > Magnoliopsida > Santalales > Viscaceae > Viscum > Viscum album. The sequence goes on along the minus strand of OY728126.1, from coordinate 1,786,894,349 downwards.
TTTCAGGAAAAAGATGATGAAGGGAAGAGGTGAGTAGTTTTCCCAACTGATAATAAAGGCCCAATGCACAATTAGGGAGATACGTACATCTAGTGGATGTTAGTACATTGAACATATAAACCCCATTCTGAAGCTAGCCTCTACCAAGTTTCCAGTTCGTCATCCGCTCTTAAAATACAACAACAGAAGATATAAATATGGCACTACATTTGAAGTCCTTTCTAAGATTACATATCTATAGAAGGTTAAAAGGACGTCGATTCACATGTACCACAAATATTATTTGAATATATGAATTCAAGGAGCATTCACCAAAGATCATAATCGGGATAGTGGATCTATCAGCAACAGTGATGGATGAGGAGCCAACATAATGGAGGTAGGTGGATAACATACCTGCATCACCTGTGAGATGATCTGATTCACCTATGCCAAGTATTCAAGTAGGGGAGTGATGGATAACATAAGTAGTTGGACCACCAGCATGGGAAATAGATTTCAAACAAGAACTAGGTAGTGAGGGGGTCCGATGATCGTGAATTAGCTGGAGTTCAGCCAGGGAGAGGTCCAGAGTGGGAGGAAGGGATTCTGTTGATGGGGGAGAATCATTGAGCACATTCTAACCTTACTGAGGTTTCTGAGATGGGAATCAATGAATAACCCAGCAGTGGTCGATTAGGTGGGCTAGATTTCCACATTTCTGACAGAGGGGATGAGAAAAACCCTCCCCATGGACACACCCATGAGTGCCTAAAGAGACTCCATTGCCTTGGGCCAAAAGGTTAGTGGGATCGATGATGGGAGTGGGTGGGAGAAGTGCCCAATGAGTATTCCCAATGTGACGATGAAGTTGTGGAATCTCCAGTGAGGAGGGGCTGGTGAGAATCTCTATGTCCATCATCACATATTCAAGATTGAGGCCATATAGAAGGCTAAAGATGCATAATTGGACACTCTAGGCCAAGGCTTCCTCTGGTGTCTGAGGAATGTGCTACATCTCAAGTAATTCATCCTCGAGAGATTTCCATTTAATGAAGTACTTTGTAAATGGATGGGCTTGCTGGCAGATGATCGAAAGGAACTGAATAACATCTAACACCTGATCCAAAGTATTGGCCTCAGAATACAAAAGGTTTAAGGAATCCTAGTGTTCCTTAACATTATTGGTGGTTCAAGTGACATCCTTGATGGAGCAGTCCTTGTAATTGACAAGAAAGGAAAATATATTTCTGTTAGAAATCTTCCATGGTCTGTATTTTGAATATGAAGGTGCTGGTGGAGGAACCTCAAGGTCTGATTTGAGGTACTTGCCAGTGATTTACAACATCACTGTATTCCACTAGATCAGAAAATTGATTGATTCAAGCCATTCATCAACCAAGAGGGTGGAGGTAGTGATTAGTGGAGGAAGGATAAAAGATTTGACCATTGAATAAGCTAAAATATATAGATGAGGGAATTATCAATAGTGCACTGAGGAAGGTAGGTTTAGGAGGCCGCATCGGAGACATGGCCAGGACTCACTAAGGAGAGAAGGACCGAGAGGCTTTAAGAGATGGAGGTCTAGGACGTCACAAGGGAGGCAGGTGTTGGGAGGCCACATCAGAGGTGGGCCAAGTGAAACCATGAAGCTGTTATAGAGCGGGGATGGGAAATTGTTGTGGAAGGTGAGTGCTGGTCATAAAGTCGGGATTCCATGAGTGGGTGGGGATGATAAAGCTTAGTGGTATGGGTTTTTCCTAGAGAGTGGTGATGATTTTCCTCACTGGAGGTGGGATGGGACGTGCCGCGGGTGAGGCGGGGCCGGGTGTTATGAAGGAGGCAGTATGGGACATCGTCATGTTAGATATGGGTGGAGGGGGTCACATTGATCGGGAAGTGTCTGCCTGGAGGGATCCGGGAAGGATTTGGGGTTGGTCGTAGCTAGTCGGCCGAAGGGAGGGTGGGGCCAAACAATGTCAGAAATCCACTAGGAGGGCATGGCCGGATAGAGTCGGGAATCTTCATGGAGGGTAGGGCTGAGATGCGGTACTGGAGGGAAGTGTCAGGTGATGTCGGGAAACTGAAGGGAGGGTGGGGCCAAGTGGATGTAGGGCTACAGAGAGGGAGCGTCAAAGAGGTTGGAAGGGTTGTCCTGGAGGAATGAGGGTTGTGGGAAAAAATTACCGTTATTTTTCCTCTTATACAATGTAGATGGAGAATTCCCCTAATTTCAATGTGAAGTGGATACATTCTTTTATAGATGTGTAAAATAGAATACATAGTGGAGTATTTTGATGTGGGACTTGGAAATACCCATTATAATAAAACTGGGGTTATCACAATTCAACATTGGCAGCTATATTTTTTAGGAAGGACATTCACTATTTTTTCGGACCATCAAAGTTTGAAATTCCTCCAACATCAGCATGTTGTTTCTACTAATCAACAAAGTTGGACTTTTAAGTTGTTAGGTTATCATTTAGACATTAAGTTCAAACTAGGGAAGGAAAAAACTACTGTTGATTCTTTGTCACGATAGGAGGATTATTTAGCCCTTCAGTATATTAATTCTTATCATGTTTGGGTGGATATGTGTGACTTTACTGAGGGTGTTTTCATTTAGAACCTTTTCTATGAAGTCTCTTTCAGCAGGGTATCCAATACACATTGGGAACTCTAGCTCCCATGGTGATCTTTTTTATCATGGTTGTTTGGTACTACTTGTATCCTATCAAATAGTTCCAAAATATAAGAGTAACATCATAACTCTCTCCAAGGGGGACATTCTAGTTTTTACCACACATACCCCTAGTTGGAAGAAAAGTTATTTTGGGTGGTTATGAAATGGAAAGTAGTGTAATTTGTAAACCAAGGTTATTTTTTAGCATTATAAACATTCTACACTTTTGTGAACTGGTCTTTTATAGCACTTGGAGATTCCTTTAGTCATTTGGATGGATCTTTCCATCGATTTTATATTGGGGTTACCTCGGTCTCATGGTTATGATGTTATTTTTTTGGTGGTTGAATGGTAATTATTCCCATTTTATTATATTACGACATCCTTATTCTGTTAAAAAGGATGATGATGTTTTTTTTTCAAGAGGTGGTTCTCTTCCACGGAATCCATGCTTCCATTGATGGTGATCATGATCCGGTATTTCTTTGCCTTTTTTGGAAGGAGTTATTTTAGTTTAGTGGTACCAAATTTAAATTTAGTTATTCTTATCATCCGTAAATGTGTGGTCAAACTGAAGTTGTTAACCATTTCTTGGAGACTTACCTTAGATGTTTTGTGGGGGAACGGCCTAAAGGTTGGTCTTTTTGGATTACATGGGTTGAATTGAGCTATAATACTACTTGTCATGAATCCATCAAAACTACACCATTTGAAATCATTTATGGTCGCCCTCCACCTTCAAAAATCACTTATTTGCCTTCTAAAATTCGGATGGAGGTTGTGGCTTCAGATTTGGAGGATCATGATGAATCCTTACACCAACTTCGGCACTATATATCTTGTTCTAAATGTATAATGGAGTGGTAAGAAGACCATGGTTGGTGAGAAGTGGAATATCAAGCAGGAGATCAAGCCTTCTTTAAGATTCGACCTCATAGGTAGTCTTATATTGTTCACCGGATCAACCCCAAGCTTCCCCCCCTGCTTTTTGGCCCCTTTACTATTTTAAAATGGATTGGACATGTGGAGTATCAGTTGTACTTTCCTCCTAATTCCTCTAAACAATGTATTTTTAATGTTTCATAGCTGAAACAGGCTATTGATAGTCATTATGTTCAGCCATCTTTGTCGATTGATTTAGCTGAAAATATTTTTGATTATCCAGAGATAGAAACCATTTTATCTCATCTTATATTGTGGAAATATGAAAAAAATTTACCTTAATATTTTTTCCACTTTCATAGGAATCCAATGGATGAGGAATCTTGGGAAGTTGAATATGTTCTTTGGAATCAGTTTCCATATTTCAGTCTTGGGGACAAGCCTGCTTCTCAAGATGGGGAGAGTGATAGAGTTCATGATCAGTCATGAGAGTGGAATTTATATACTTGGATAAATAAGGGTAATATGTTAATTATAAATGGGGGTGATTATTTTTAATAAAGAGATTTTTGGGAATATAAGGGGGCGACATGTGATGATTTGGTCAAAATTTTCTTTTATGTTTCAAGGATTCAGATAATAGCTTGGGTAGGGGAGTTGGGGAGCTCCATTGTACATTAGGGACACAAATAGGGATTATTCTCTTCATTATATTGTTTCTTCTTACACAATATTTTTTTTCAATTCTTTTTTCAATTAATAAAACTCGTATATATTCCTCTCTTTTTTTTCATTTGGAGCAAGGAAAATGTATCACTATCCGCAAGCACAACAAACTAATACAAAACAAAAAGACAATTCTGCCCATTGGTAGTTATTATAACTCTCACCAAACACAATGAAAAAAGAAACATCCTCTCATAGACAATATTTCCTCACTCCCCACACACATTCATTATAATTTCCACCCTCCCTAAAAACTACCTTGTCTCCAAGGTGGACCTCCAAAAATCAGCCCACCCATTTTACTACGATCGAGCACATTCGTCTGCATTGGTTCTTGGACCACTTTATCCCCCTTGAGGTCACTGGTATCCCATGTTTCATATAATCATTTTATCCTTGAAACAACATCTATAATTTCGCATTACCTCCAAGATTTTTCATACTCAGTTATGACAAGAACAATGTCATCAACACCTGAAACGACTTTAACATGCCGGTTTTTCCTCTAATTCGAACTGATCATGGTAGTCACTGCTAGGATTTCAGAGCTATGAAACTTTTAAGGCATATGAAACACAATAAAAATGTAGTGAGTTTCAGTTTGATCCCATTTGTGTATAACATCACTTCTACTTGCACCGCTGACATCTCTTATGAGTTCTACCATGCCACACACACCTGGAAAATGAGTATCCTTTACAACATTCTTTAAATTCCTTACTAAATCAGCCTCATCAACTTCTTTAGTGTCATTAGAGCTAAGATCATTATCAATAGTGTTCTGTATTTCTGAAAGACATGAATCTTGAACAAGATCATCACTTACCACACTACCTCCTCACCACATTAATACCTTTGTAAATAGATTATGGCTTGCTTCTTTTTCATCTTGAGGTTCTATAGAACTAGAATCATGGAAATGTACAAAACAACTGATAATTTTTTCATACCTATGTTCCCATTAATGATAGGTTCTCACGGTACCACCTCGCATACTCTTGATTTTTCACATAGACTCTAACACTTTCTTAGTATAAACTTCCAGAAATGTTAGAAACTTCTGCATCTCAACCACCTGTTTTTGTATCCAAAACTCTAATTCCAACTCCCTTATACTAGTCTTGATTTATTCGTAGTCGGCTAACTCCAACACAATCCACCAAAACACATCATCACACATGTCTTTCCTAATGGATAACATGAAGAAGATATTAGATATAGGAAAGAGATAAAACAAGGAAATTGTCTATAGTAGTATTCACCATTTTTTCCAGAAGAAATCGTTTCTTCTAAAGAAACAATCATGTCATCCCCAGCCCCAGTGATGTGTCTCACAACTACGATCATGCTTTGAGTCATCAATAATCTCTTTCTCAAGTCACACTACTAGCAATCATGAACCACCTCCTTGAGTTTTTCATCCATGGTGTAGCATATGTCCTCCAAGAATTCTATGAAAGCACCAATATTGTTTGGATTCTCTCCAAATGTTAGATTCTGCATCCCACATCATACTTAAGGTCTAATGTGGTTCTTATTATTCCTTATAATGTAACCTCAATGCCTATTTTAGAGTGGGACCTTGGGGATTAGGTCTCCTGTGTTATACTTAAACATGGTATCAGAGGGATTATTCTAACCTAACCTTATCCCTCTGTCTATGTTTTTTCCTTGAAGTATAACTATGGTTTCCCCCTATGGGGGGGGGGAGGCAGCCCTCATACCTAGGCCATCATCACTATCAGCCGCCCCTCCCCCCCTCTATTCATCTATGGCAGTCTCGCCTCCTCCATAGGCTCCCTACCGATATCTACCACCTGGCGAAACCCTCATGTTCACTCCTCCCTACACACGACTCCCACATAGTGGAAACCTCATGTGCTCAACTCTTTGAGGCCCTACACACGATGCCTATCCGAACTATTCTCCACCACTAGCATATCACCCGATGGCTCCTCCATGGAGAATTTTCATCCAATGCCTCTAGATACTCTCTTCCTATCACTCCCATTTAATGCAACATCCTCCCAGACAACACCCCATCATAAGCGTCTTGCGCCCCTAGAGGCACCCTCTCTCTCAACACCTGACTTCGTGATGCCTCCCTGAGTCGAATCCACCACTCCCACAATGATGAACCCTTGCTCTCCATCTAACATAATCTTCCGACCTTAAAGAAGACTCTCTTCCCTTCCTCCCATGCAACGGGTTGCAGCACAATCATGGGGTTCAAAGATCTACCTCACTGGTAAAACCATGGGATGGAGGTCCAACATTTCTCCACTTACCGTGGTTCACATCCTTGACAGACCAGGAAAAATCCCCTCTAACAAATCTGGTTTGATCTGGTTGTATCCCATTGTCAACCACTCCTCATTGAAACAACTCCTCTGCCTCTCCTCCCTACTAGAGGACCCCATCACGAGCGACTGTTGTGCGTACCTAACAATTGTCACACAATAAGATATATAAGAGGATAAAGAAGAATAAACAGAATAAATAACGCAACAACTATTATTATTTTCATAAGAATAGGATATGGAGTTACATTAGAAGGGAGAATAGGATGGGAGAATGAATATAAGTCGAAGGATATGGGAAAGAATATGGATTTCCCTAGAGAAGACTATTGTGAAAACACCAGGATTCATAACAACAAATAGGTTTGTAGATGGAGAAAATATAAAAATAATAATAATATAAAGAACACAGACACATAGATTTATGTGGTTTGAGAATAATACTTACGTCCATGGAGAGGAAAAATCACTTCACTAAAAAGAGGTGCATAAATTACATTGAGGTTTCAGAGTTTCTCACACACCGAAATCCTAGCTAAAAATGTTCTAATAAGAAGAACTATTTCACCAACCTCACAGAATGTTGGCTATGCTACAGTGAAAATGTGGTTGGAATTTCTCGCTACTATAGTGATTTTGTAACATCCCGAGTTCGGAGCCCTTCCACTAGTGCCCCATACCCGGTTCACCACATGACCTCAAGCGCGTTTCCCCGAACGTCAGAGGCTGCCAACTAGCAGTGAGGGACATGGTGAGTCGGTGGGGAAACTATGCCCTCATTCGGTAAGGTATACAAGGTAAGAAAACTACAATAAATAGCGGAAGCAGCAACCAACATGCATAACAACAGAAACCAAACAGAGGAAGCAATGCAGATATATAACAATGATGATAATAATGCAGCAGGTACAAGTATCCATGGAAAGCAGCAAAAAAAACAACGTGCTGAAATACAACTGAAACCAAGTGAAAAAGAAAAACAAAATAATCTCCTCAGCATCACAAGCCACGGATCGGTCCCATGCTCCCCAGCTCCTGGTGCAATCAAGATCCTAAAGTAGAAGGGCGCTTTCCTTTGTCTATACCTGCAACAACATAGTCTGCTTGGGCCCAAAAGCATAGCCCAAACAGGGTGTGAGATACAATCTCACTAGGCAATCACCCAAATATTTCTGCCTAAAAGTCAATGAATACATGGCAGTACTAAAACAAGAAGCAGTAAACAGAAAAGCACAAACAGCTAAAATCCACAGTTCTAAAAAGTACAGCACACAAGTAAGCAGCCATCAACAAAAGAGAAAACAGGTAACCCTATGGGTAGATCTCATAGTCTAGCCCCTATGGTTCAACCTCTAAGTACTAGCAACCCTCTGGGAGGCACACACAGTCTCACCCCTCTGGTTCAGCTACGTAATTAAGCAGACTCTATGGGGAAGTACTCACCGTCAATTCCCCCTATAGTCTCGTATCATGCTAAAGGCTCTCTGGGGAAGCACTCAACGTCAATTCCCCCTGTGGACCGCATTGTAGTTAAAAGACACTCTGGAGAATCCCTTCTGTCTATTCTCCCCTTGGTTTCGCATCGTAATTAAAAGACACTCTCGAGAAGCCCTTCCATCAATTTTCCCTTTGGTCTACTACTCTAGGTTCTCACAGTCCTAAGTATAACTAAACATGCTCAACGTGTGTATATATATCATCCAAGTAAACCTCAAGAACTACTTGGCTATCAACTAAGGCTCAACAGCAAAACAAGGCAACAGTCCACAATCCTACAACTAGGCATGGCAACTGGAAAAATGCCAAACAGGCAGAACAAGCCTGGCAAGAAAACTGAGCACAAAAAAATACTCTAATCACAAGAAATAACCTCTACTAATGCAATCAAGAAAAGCATGCAAGTAAAAAGGGAAAAACAGGAAACACACAATACCCCGTTCAAGGGTATTGGTGAAAATTGCATAAAATGTCCACCAACTTTCTATGGAAAGGCACAAACCACCTACATAGATCCTAGGAGATCTATATACGCGAGCCTCGATGACAGATTCCCCTTAGAACGATGTAGATCTGAGAAAACTCACAAAACGTTCATCCCACGATAACTTGAAAACAAGGAGAAATCAAGAAATGAGGCTCAAGTAGAAGGAAGAACTCACCGCTGCGCTTCCAACGCAATCGACTGTGCTCTAATCGGAGAACGGACGATGAGGTGGGAGGCCGTCGAAGATCCGGGCGTACAGTCACTTCCGGACAGTCGAAAACTGAAGAAGAAGATGTATTTGGGGGTTATTCTTGACCCTGGTCCATTTAATGAAAAAAAAGAAAGTACACGGCGTGTACTTTTTGAGTACACGGCGTTTACTTAGAATTTTCCGTACTCCGAAATAACCGGCCTCCACCTCAGCCTTACACACCGTGTGTGTGGCCCGGACACGGCCAACACACGGCTTCGAGTCGGGGAAGAGTACACGGCGTGTACTCAGAAAGTACACGGTGTGTACTTCTGAAATTTCCAGAAAATTCATTTTTATCAAAAAACTCCAGAAAAAGGAAAACGTACCTAAAAAGAAGATCCGGGTTCTTACAAACATCCCCCCTTAAAGAAATTTGTCCCTGAATTTCCCTAACGAGTTGGAGAAGAAGAAACCCCGAACAGCTCTGGGCACTGCGATCGTACATCGGCCTCCCTCTCCCAGGTCTCATCCTGTACTCGCCCATGCAACCATATCACTCGTACCAAAGGAACAAACCACCCGCAGAGAACCATCGTACTACGATCGACAATCCAGATAGGATGCTCCTCAAATGACGCATCCGCTTCAAGTTTGACTTCCTTGGGATGAATGATGTGAGAAGGGTCTGAAATCTAACGTCGGAGTTGAGAGACGTGGAAGACGTCGTGCATGGCCCGATACCTCTGAGGTAGCTGTAACCGATAGGCGACCGACCCCACTCTCTCCAAGACCTCAAACGGACCGACGTACCGCGGTGAAATCTTACCCTGTCTCCAAATCCTTTTGTGTGCCAACCTCGGTGCAACATGTAGGAAAACCTAATCACTGACCTCGAACTCCAGAGGTCGTCTCCGTTGATCAACATAAGACTTCTGTCGAGACTGCGATGTAACCATCCTTTTTCGAATCAACTTTATCTGCTCTGAAGTCTCCTGAACAAGACGAGGTCCCAACAATGCTTCCTCTCCTGCCTCTAGCCAGCATAAGGGTGATCGGCATGACCTACCATACAAATCCTCGTATGGTGCCATCTGAATGGTCTCCTGGAAACTGTTGTTGTAGGCGAACTCCACCAGATGAATATGCTTCTCCCAAGAACCTCCAAATTCAAGGATGTAAGCTCGGAGCATATCCTAAAGCATCTAGATCGTGCGCTCGGTCTGGCCATCAGTCTAGTCATGGTATGCTGTACTCAAAAGTACCTGTGTACCCAAGGCCTTCTGAAGTCCCTGCCAGAACTGAGAGGTAAAGCGCGCATCTCTATCTGAAACAATAGAGTGCAGAATTCCATGCAGACGAACGATCTCCCTGATGTAAAGTCGTCCCAGATCACCAAAACTGAAGGTCTCCTTGATCGACAAGAAGTGAGAAACCTTCGTAAGTCTGTCGACGACAACCCAAACAGCATCATTCCCTCGAGGTGATCTCGGCAACCCGGTCACGAAGTCCATCGTGACATCGTTCCACTTCCACTCCGGAATGGGTAACTGCTGTAAAAGGCCTGCTGGTCACTGATGCTCTGCTTTCACCTGTTGACAAGTAGAACATCTCATGACAAAACCAGCAACATCCTTCTTCATACCTGGTCATCAGTACTTGCGATGAAGATCCTGATACATCTTGGTGACGTCGGGATGAACTGCCCAAACTGAGGAATGGAAATCCCGCATCAGCTCCTCACGTATGTGTACTGGCACCCATACGCATCCTTGGAAATGCAAGATCTCATCCTCCCCCACTATCCATCCAGGAAGAGGTTCCTCTCCTGACACACTCTCCCGTAGGACTGAGCCTTCCGAGTCTAATAGCTGCCTCATCCGTACCGGATCAAGTAGCGTGGAGGTAACAGCTATAGAAGATAGAAAGGTCTGTCCCCGTCTGTCGTGCACCTCCAGATTCATCTTAGAGAACAGATCCATCAGTTTCCACTAACTACTGGCCTTCTGAACTACCTAAATCTGAGCTCTCCTGCTCAACGCATCAGCCATGGCGTTTCCCCTTTCCGGCGTATAGGCAAGCTCAAAATCAAAAGACTGAAGATACTCGACCCACCTGCGCTACCTTAGATTCAGATCCCGCTGAGTAAAGATATATTTGAGACTCTTGTGGTAATTAAAGACTACAAAGTGATCTCCCAGAAGATAGTGTTTCCAACAACGTAAGGCATGAACAACAGCTGCCAACTCCAGATCATGTGTAGGTTAGTTCCTCACATGTGGCCTTAGCTGCCGAGACCCATACGGAACGACTCCATCTCCCTGCATAAGCACAGCTCCTAGCCTGACACCTGAAGCATCACAGTAAATAGCGTAGCTCTTGCCTGGCTCTGGAAAGACTAGTATCAGTGCTGATGTCAACCTCCCTTTCAGCTCCTGAAAGGCTGACTCACAAGAATCTGACCATAAGAACTTCGCCCCCTTCTTGGTCAGACCTGTCAAAGGTGATGCTAGACGAGAAAAGTCCTGAATGAAGCGTATGTGGTATCCAGCCAGCCCTAGGAAAGTTCGTACCTCAAAAACGTTCTTCGGCTGCTCCCAGGAAACTACAACTATCACTTTCTATGGGTCCACAGATACTCCTACCTCTGAGATGACGTGACCCAAGAAGTGAATCTGATCCATCCAGAAGTGGCACTTTGAGAGTTTAGCATAAAGCTGATGCTCTCTCAGTGTACTCAGAATGATCTCAAGATGTGTGGCATGGTCGTTTCGAGTGTGATAGTACACCAAGATATCGTCCACGAAGACCACGACGAAGGAGTCCAAGTAAGGATAGAACACTCGGTTCATCAGTGCCATGAAAACTGCAGGTGCGTTCGTGAGACCGAACGGCATGACTGTAAACTCGTATAGACCATACCTGCTCCTGAAGGCTATTAGAGGTATATATGATGGTCTAACGTGCAAATGATGATAATCAGACCTTAAGTTGATCTTTGAGAACACCCGGGCTCCTCGAAGCTGATCTAAAAGGTCATAAATCCTTGGCAAAGGATATCAGTTCTTGACCGTCAACTGGTTCAGCTTCCGATAATCCACACAAAGCCGAAGGGTATCATTTTCCTTCTTTGAAAACAGAATAGGCGAACCCCAAGGAGAATTACTGGGTCAGATGAAACCCTTAGACTGTAGCTCCTATAACTGCTTCTTGAGCTCCTGCAACTTAGGTGTGGCCATCCTATAGGGAGGAATGGTCACTGGTGCTGCTCCTGGCACAAGCTCAATAGAGAATTCTACCTCACGCTCCGGAGGCAACCCTGAAAAGTCTTCTGGAAAGACATCCCTGAAGTGATCCACCACTAGAGGAAAGTCCAACTGTGGAGTCCCCTGATCATCCAGATAAAGACTAGCAATCTGGGCTGTTACCCCTCCTAGCCCAAGATGTTCGAGTCCCGCCAGACTCGCCCGAACGTCCCATTCGCCTCTATGAAGGAAAGATTCACCTTCTGGTGAAATGAAACTGACTCTGTGGCGATAACAGTCAACGACTGCCTAGAAGGGAATCAACCAGTCCATGCCAAGAATGAAATCATAGCCTATCATCTCTAGGACATAGAGATCCCATAAGAAGTGATACCATGCAACCTCGATAGGGAACTCTCTACACTGGCATACACTAGATGTCCTCGTTTCCAAAGGTGTGTCTAGTGTCAATGAGTCGGCAGAAGAAAAGATGCAGAGTCCAAGGCTCTCCACGAAAGCAGCAGAGATAAATCTATATGTAGAACCAGTATCAAAAAGGGCTGAAGATAAAACTGAGGCTACTAAAATCGTACCTCAAACTGTAGAGGGTCTGGGATCCTGCTCATGATAAGTATGCACCATGACGAAAGACTGGCCTGTACCGCGGCCCTGCGCCCCTGACTGAACACTCTGAGCTGAACCTCCCTGCTGGTGCTGAGGGAATGGTGGCTGACCACCACGACCTCAACCTCCACCTCGGCCCGAACGGCCGGAAGAACTCCAGTTCCCTGACTGGTGAGAGACTGGTGGGGCTGCTCCTGAACGAGGATTCATGGAAGAACCCCGATCACCTACTGCTGGTGAGAAATCCTGGCAGAAACGCTGAAGGTGACCCATCTTGTCGCAAGATCGGCACTCTACGGGGTCTCTCTGGCACTGCGGCCTCGTGTGCCCTGTCCGGCCACACTGGTAGCATGTCACCTGGCTGCCTGATGATGCGTCTCGCTTCCTTGCATCACCGCGTGTAGGCTCCCTACGGTGCTTCTTGCTATCATATGAAGGGAAGATAGCTCTGGAAGTAGAACCTCCCTGACTCGCAGCTCCATAGTCTCTCAGATTACGCTCCACAATCAGTGCCTAGTTGATGATGGAAGTAATGGAAGTCAGCTGGAAGATGTTCACCTGCGAGCGGATCTCCTGCCCGAGTCCATCCTCAAACTTCCTCACCAAGAACACCCCACTCCCATCCCGAAGGGGTGTAAAACGCTGCAGCTCATTGAAATGAGAGGAATACTCCATGACAGATAGAGTACCCTGCTCTATGATCATGAACTCCCGGGCTCGATCGGCCCTCAGGGTCTCCGGGTAGAAGTAGTTGTAGAACACGCACTGGAACTCCTCCCAAGCCATAGCCTGCTGCTGACCCTCTTGTGAGATCATGTCCCACCACCTCTTGGTGGAGTCTCGGAGCATGTAGGTGGCGAGCTTGACCTGCCTCTCTGGAGGTGTCTCAAGATGCTCGAATATAGTCAGCATGGCTTCTAGCCATGACTCTACAGCCTTAGTTCCTCCCTCACCCGAGAACGTGGGAGGATGCTGCTGCTGAAAGACCCTCATCAAGTCTGCCATAGACGAGGTAAGAGGTGGTGCTCCCTGGAAGGCCTACATCATCCTTATGAAACCCTCCCTGAACTGTGCATCAGCGCCTGAAACTGGTACAAAAACCGGTGCCAAGGCTGGCTCGGCTGGGGGATCGACAGGAAGTCCCTGATTAGCCCTATCTGGCGTCTGATCACTGCCTGACGACAGACGTACGAACGAAGGACGTCTCGAAGGCATATCACTAAAAGATCAAAAGCACACCTTAGATCAGGAAAACAAGGACAAGGAACAAAAGAGTACAAAAATAGGGACAGGGGAAGAAAAACACACAAGATTGAAAAACACGACTACACAGAATGTATAAAACTACATGGCGTGTCTTCTTAAACTGCTGACATGGGCGTGTACTCCTGCCCAACAAGTCGTGTACACTACAAACTACACGGCATGTTTACCCCCACACACGACATGTACTTGAAAACTATTCCCCTGCCCGAGTCTCCTTACACGACTAACCCACACAGTCCGACTCAACCCGAGACTACACGGCGTGTTCGAAACAAAAATGGCGTGCACTAGCCAAGGCTTCGGCGGTCCGTGTTGTTGAGTACACGGCCGTCTATATGGCTGAACCTTACACGGCGTGCTCGGAATAAACACGGCGCATATATGTGAAGGTGACACCGTCTCGTGTTGCTCGTGACACGGCCGGGTACCTGGGAAAGACTACACAGCGTGTTCCGAACAAACACGGCGTGTGGAAAATAAAGTCACGATGGCCCATGTTGTTCGTGACACAGCCGGGCACCTAGACAAGACTACACGGCGTGTTCCTAGCAAACACGGCGTGTGGAAAGGAAGGTCACACTGGCCCGTGTTGTTCGTGACACGACCGAGTACTCGGACAGGACTACACAGCGTGTTCCTAGCAAACACGGCGTGTGGAAAGGAAGGTAATGCCGGCCCGTGTTGTTCGTGACACGATCGGGTACCTGGACAAGACTACACGGCATGTTACCTATGGACACGGCGTGTTCTTACCTGAGCTTCCCCGGCCCGTGTTGTTAGTGACACGACCGGGTACACGGCCCCGAACTCACACTGCGTGTACCACTGGTACACGACATGTTCCCAAAGTTACCCCAACGACACCGTGTTCTGCCCACACGGTCAGTGACACGACCAAAAAACTACATGGCGTGTATATAAAAAGTACACCTCGTGTATTCTGGGTTTTTCTGGGCAGTAGCTCAGAAACTACGCAGAATTCCAGAAACACTAAAACAAGGGAAAATGTGCCAAATTCTGATCTGTGAGGGCCCATAACACCTCAAGGACCCAAAATTCAGCGTTCATTTTTAAGCAAGGAACAAAAACAAACAATTTTCTAACATAACAGAAGAGAATCTATCAGGCATCTATCACAACAGCATGCATAATTTACACAGAGACTATCACAACAGCATGCAATCACTTATGCACCCTAGATGGCATGGAAAGAATGCATGAATTGTGATTTCTACATGTGCCTATATGATGCATGAGATGGCATACCCTCATCTCATCGGGTTGCGACAGAAATAGAACCGAAATATCAAAACAATAACTGCACAAGTAATACGAATCACTCTAGGTGAAAACATACCAACCATAAAATCTCAAAACCAGAAAACTACAATTAATGAGGTAGTATGGCTTTTCCCTGTATACGGGTTAGCTACTCCCGAGCACAGCTTAATGCCAAGTACCGAATCCTTCATATCCCTGGATAAGGTCTCCAAATAGTAATACAAGAGAAAATAATCCCTCTGATACCACTTTGTAACGTCCCGAGTCCGGAGCCCCTCCACTGGTGCCCCGTACCCAGTTCGACACATGACCTCAAGCGCGTTTCCCTGAACGCCAGAGGCTGCCGACTAGCAGCGAGGGCCTTAGTGAGTCGGTGGGGAAACTATTCCCTCATTCGGTAAGGTATATAAGGTAAGAAAAGTACAATAAATAGCATAAGAAGCAACCAACATGCATAATAACAGAAACCAAACAGCGGAAGCAATGCAGATATATAACAATGATGATAATAATGCAGTATGTACAAGTATCCATGGAAAGCATCAAACAAAATAACGTGCTGGAATACAACTGAAACCCAGTGAAAAAGAAAAAAAATAAACTCCTCAGCATCGCGAGCCACGGCTTGATCCCATGCTCCCCAGCTCCTGGTGAAATCAAGATCCTGAAGTAGAAGGGAGCTTGCCCTTGTCTATACCTGCAGCAACATAGTCTGCTTGGGCCCAAAATCATGGCCCAAATAGGGTGTGAGATACAATCCCAGTAGGAAATCACCCAAAGATTTGTGCCTAACAGTCAATGAATACATGGCAGTACTAAAACAAGAAGCAGTAAACAGAAAAGCACAAAAGCTACAATCCACAGTTCTACAAGTATAGCACACAGGTAAGTAGCCAGTAACAAAAGAGAAAACAGGTAACTCTCTAGGTAGCTCTCACAGTCTAACCCCTATGGTTCAACCTCTAAGTACTAGCAACACTCTGGGAGGCACACACAGTCTCACCCCTCTGGTTCAGCTACGTAATTAAGCAGACTCTCTGGGGAAGCACTCACCGTCAATTCCCCCTATAGTCTCATATCCTTCTAAAGGCTCTCTGGGGAAGCACTCAACGTCAATTCCCCCTGTGGCCCGCATTGTAGTTAAAAGACACTCTGGAGAAGCCCTTCCGTCTATTCTCCCCTTGGTCTCGCATCGTAATTAAAAGACACTCTGGAGAAGCCCTTCCGTCAATTCTCCCTTTGGTTTACTACTATAGGTTCTCACAGTCCTGAGTATAACTAAACATGCTCAACGCGTGTATATATATCGTCCAGGTGAACCTCAAGAACTACTTGGCTATCAACTATGGCTCAACAGCAAAACAAGGCAACCGTCTATAATCCTACAACTAGGCATGGAAACTAGAAAAACGCCAAACAGGTAGAACAAGCATGGCAAGAAAACTGAGCACAAAAAAATACTCTAATCACAAGCAATAACCTCTACTAAAGTAATCAAACAAAGCAGGAAAGTAACAAGGGAAAAACAGGAAACACACAATACCCCGTTCAAGGGTATTGGTGGAAATTACACAAAATATCCATCAACTTTCTATGGAAAGGCACAAACCACCTACCTCGATCCTAAGAGATCGATATACGTAAAACTCGACGACAGATTCCCCTTTGAACGATGTAGATCTGAGAAAACTCACAAAACATTCATCCCACGATAACTTGAAAACAAGGATAAATCAAGAAATGAGGCTCAAGCAGAAGGAAGAACACACCGCTGCGCTTCCAACACAATTGACCGTGCTCGAATCGGAGAATGGACGACGAGGTGGGAGCCCGTCAAAGATACGGTCGCTTCCGGACGGTCTAAAACTGAAGAAGAAGATGTATTTGGGGGTTAGGCATGACCCCGGTCCATTTAATGAAAAAAAGAAAGTACACGGCGTGTACTTTTTGAGTACCCGACGTGTACTTTGAATTTTCCGTACTCCAAAATAACCGGCCTCCACCTCAGCCTTACACACCGTGTGTGTGGCCTGGACACGACCAACACATGGCTTCGAGCTGGGGAAGAGTACACAGCGTGTACTCAGAAAGTACACGGCGTGTACTTCTGAAATTTCTAGAAAATTCTTTTTCCTCAGAAAAACTCCAGAAAAAGGAAAACGTACCTAAAAAGAAGATCTGGGTTCTTACATATTTGGCCACCAAGTCTATGATGCTATAGTGGACAGTGGCAAGAATTCTACAGAGTTACAATATTGTTGTCTCTAATGTCCGAGCTGCTACATTAGTTTGCAGAGCTAAAATAACACTGTCTCTAAAGTGTGAACTACTATAGTTCCCTATCGGTGTCAGTTGGTCAGCTCCACTATAGTCGATCAGAGTTGGTATGGTGCCCCTAAATTTTGGCCAGAGACCTTTACCTCTCAGACCTCCGGAGAAGGGGTGTGTTACCCCCTGCAACCACCAATGAGCTCACTGCAGAACTATACCCATAGATTTGTGGCCTGATGAGCAGTATGGGACACAAAAATTCATCCCAACATCAAAAAAATAGATTGGGCTACACTAATCTAACAAATCCCTCTCTCACTAGGACCAAGCCAAGCCTCTCGAGGTTATAACTCCTAGAAGCTCTACGAAAATGCCCTGAATGAATCCTTCCCTCCACCATAAAGCCTGCCTCTTATTTAATACCCCTAACATAACACTATAGACCCCTACCTTTTATCTTCATGAACATCAAACTAATAGAAAAGTGAAAGACAATTCTATCATTGGTAGTTATTAAAACTCACACACAACATAATGAAAAAACCAACACCCTCTCATAGACAAGACTGTGCCACTGCTCACACACATTCCTAGCACTCTAGAAAGCATTAGAGATTCTATGAGAGAACCTTGGATTTTTATTGAGGTACGAAGGCTGGATATAGTATTTTACCCTTTCCCAAGTGATTTATAGTGAATTGGTTTGGTCTGACCATATAGTCCTAGTTATTAATATTCAACACTCTGATAGGAAAGACCATAAGTGGTTTAATTTTTTGAAAATGTGGAATACTTACAATAGTTATAAAGGGGTGAAAATGTGGACTAGTTATAATAGTTATGAATGGGTTATTGACAAGGCATGGAAAATTATGTTATCACCAAATCATGTCTACCTTTTGAGCATTGTTCTTAAAAAATGCATGACCGGTTTGGTTGATTGAATCAAAAAACATTTCCCTAATAACATGAGTGA
The DNA here is from genome assembly GCA_963277665.1 of Viscum album. NCBI lineage: Eukaryota > Viridiplantae > Streptophyta > Magnoliopsida > Santalales > Viscaceae > Viscum > Viscum album. The sequence goes on along the minus strand of OY728126.1, from coordinate 1,786,875,942 downwards.
GATTAAAAGGGTGCACACAAAACATTATGTGAATCACAAAGAAATTATTGAACATGGATATGGAGATAGGGAAATACCTTCTTCTTGAACTTGGGAAACTTCAGGAAATAAAAGATCTATACTAGAAACAATGGTCTAGAATCACTTGGTTGAAAGAAGGGGATATGAACACAAATTCCATCCTTCAATCTACTTTGATGCGAAGATGAAATAAAAAAATTCCTAGACTAAAAAGAGATGATAAATCATTGATTTAGGTTGGAAAGTCAATTATGAGCACTGTTTATAGTTTCTACATCTTTTTGTTTAGAATATATTTCGATCGAAACTAGAGTGATATCCTTGAATATGTCCCCTCCTTAATGATTATATATATAAATTATTTTTTTGCGGGAGAGTAGTTAATTAATATGAGATTAAAATTGGTGATATGTTTTAACTTTTACCATTTAGGTCTCCTAGACTGGATGGTTTTCTATGAGAATTTATATTAGAAATATTAGAACATTGTGGGAATCATCATTTTCGATAAGGTGATATCCTTCTTCAATATAGGTATCCCCCCTCACTCTATGAATTGTACCAAAATTATCTTGATCCCTAAATTCATTTCCATTAAATAAGTGAGTATTTTTTATCCATGTTGTTCTTTTCAACTTAATTTACAAAGTTATATCTATAGTTCTTATTAATCGACTCAATCCCTTACTTAATAATTTAGTGTCTGACCCTCAGAGTACTTCTGTATCTAGTCATATTATTCATGAAAATATAATTATTGTGCATGAATCTTTTCATTTCTTCAATAATACTTTTATGGTATTAAATTTTATATAAATAACTCTTATGACCATGTTGGGTGTGACTTTCTAAAAGGCATTCTATTTAAACTGGGTTTTGTTGCTACCAAGATTAATTGGGTGATGGTCTGTGTGACTCATTCTCTTACAACATATATATCAATTTCAAGATTACAGGGCAAGTTTTTCCTTATATTTGTTTGAGGCAAGGGGACCCCCTTTCACCTCAATTGTTTATTTTGATGGGGGAAGTTTTATAAAGGAATCTGAAAAGGCATTGAAGTCGCATTTTTGGTCTCAAGATCAAATAGTTATACCCTATTATTTCCCATATGTTTTTGCTGATGACTCTATTTTTTATGGAAACTTCCAAGAAAAAATTGTAGGTTTTAAAAGATATTATTCAAAAATATGGTGAAGCTTTTGAGATTAAGGTTAATTTGCATAATTCTAGCATATTCTTTGATAGGAATTCCATTTTCAATAATAGAGAATAGATATGCAATTCCTTCAATAATATAGAATAAATATGAAATTCCTTGGAGATCCCTATTTCATTGAATCCTAGTAAATACTTTGGATTCCCAATTATTTGGGAAAAAAGTAAATATGAGGCCCTCAACTTTGTTAAATATAGAATTCAACAATATTTAAAGAGCTTGAAGAGATTTTTTTTGTTCATGAATTGTAGAGAGACTCTCATTAAAGTAGTTGTAGGCGCCATTCCCACTTTAATGATGAGTTTTTTTAAATTTCCAATTAAGTGGCGCAATGAAGTTAGTTATTTGATAACCCAATTTTTTCAGGGTCAAAATAAAGAGGAAATGAGGATTCATTGAATATTTTGGGAGAAAATAAGTCTCCCAAAATCTTGAGGTGGGTCAGGTTTCAAGGATCTTTAATATTTTAATTTTTCCTTGCTCACTGAACTGGATTGGATAATTCTTTCAAATCCTGAGGCTTTTTGGGTACATGTTCTGAAGGGAATTTATTTTCCTTATACTTCATTTTTATAAGCAGCCAATGGTTTAAGAGTATCTTTGGGATGATATAGTATTTTAAAGGTAATGGTTTTCTATTTAAAAGTTCTCTTTGGAAAGTAGGATGTGGTCAATCTATTAATGCACTGAATGATAGATAGATTCCATACCTAAAGGACTTTTGACCAAAGCTTAAACTTCTAGGTATTCACCTTGGTTTCAAAGTATTAGATTTCATCTATCAATAATCTAGGAGGTTGAATATTCATATGATCCAAATGTAATTTGATGATGAGATGTGTAGGTATATTCAAAAGATCACTCTTCCATGGAGTGTGATTGAAGATAGACTAATTTAGAATTTTGAGAAGAATGAAAACTTTAGTGTTCAATATGGATATAATTTTACTAGGAATGCTTCCTTTCAAGAAAATTCTCAAGCCTCAAGTACACACTACATTGTGAAGGAGCTTTGAAAGCAAGTGTAGAATTTCCCCTGTACTCCAAAATTTATGTATTTCTTATGGAGAGCTCTCAAATATTATTTTCATTCCCAATGTAACTTTTCCAGAAGGAGGGTCGTTTCCTCTCCTTACCGTTTTTTTATTTTGTGGAAGAATAAGTGGAGCAGTTTCTACTCTGTTGTCTTTATAATAATGTAGTTTGGATTTCCACTATGGAGATTTGGATTGTTTTGGACAATTCTTATTATTTTAATGTTTGGCTTGAATCTTGTTTTAAAGGTCTGAAGCATGGAAGGGTAGTGTCTGATACTTTCTTGTTCATTAGAAAAATCTTGTGGTCCATTTGTAAATGAAGGTGTAAGGATGCCTTTAATAAGGGAAATCTTGATTATTTTAGAGCTATTAATGCAGTTTATCTAGCTCTTTTGAAACATTACATTTTTTCCTATAAGTCAATGGATGTAGAGCCTCAACCAGATGTTGAATTTTAAATTGTATCGTAACACAAAGAACCTTGAGACACTCAGTTTGTAGATAATAGTGGTGTATTTAAGTACTTCCAAGCTAGTAGTATCTGACGGTCACTCATTGGAAACCACCAACCACTCTTCATTGAACTGAATTATGATTCATCTTTGTGTCCCTTGTATAGGTATGCTTCTTGTAGAGAAATTTAAAGAGACTCTAATTGTCTTGTGTTTGGAGGTGGATCAATACTGTTCCTTATTGATTGTATAAAGGTTACAAAAGATCAGGGTTTTATTGATGGATTGTATATTTCCAAGGGGAAATTTTGGAAGAATATCATCATGGAGTTTGATGTTGAGGTTGTACATTATTCTTTGGTTAAGTGGATAGAAACTCCTTAGAGGTTGCACTTTATTTTCTGAGATATTCATTATTTTCTCCACTATTTTAAATGTGTTAAATTTTCCTTCATTAGAAGGGGTGTAAATGATATGAAAGATTTTATTGTATCCCCACATAGACAAAAGATACTCCATCACAACCAACTATATATTTTTTCTAAGGAAAACCATTCATTGGTTTGTTGGAATAGATAAGCCCGAATCTAGGTTTTGGATTCATAGTTTTTGCATCCATGTGAAGAAATCCTAGATGTTAATATTCTCACTAGCTCAATTGGTTTCATTGATGCATACCAGCTGGTTAAAAATCATGTGCATAACCTTTTGTTCCTAGACCTATGTGTTGGGAATGTACTATCTCAACAACACTCAATAAATTAGGATGATTTTGATACTCAAAAATACCCTTGTTTGTTTTCTAATGAAGTTTTTCTTGAGTGAGTTTTCAGGAATTTTTATACAGGTTAATGTAATTTGACATTATGATAATTACACTAGAAACACTATTTCAAAATCCTATTATAGGTATATGAACATATGGTATCAACCCTACGTTACATTGAAAAGTTAACACTTGCATTTAGTATCAACCCTAGACTAAAAATTAAAATTTTATTTGTAAATCACTTTTGAGGAGAAGGTGGGAAATCATAATGACATCAAAGACATAAAATACAACCATGCCTCCACGACCAAGACAATCAAGACCAAATACAATCCACTTCAAAAGCAAGGAAAATCCCCAACCTAACAACAAAAATAATATGATCAATGTCCACCTTCCTATAGCTGCTCAGATAGTTGCCCGATGCAAGAATGAATAGGCCAGATGCCAATGGAAAATTTCATACCCTCTCAAAACATCCAAATTCAGATAGCGATGAAAATGGGAATGATCCCTGCTCTAAACGTCTTCTAAAATAGTCCCTTGAAAATAAATTGGATGTGATGTCTCCTGGACCAAGGCTACAGTGCCATAATAAAACACACAAAATGAAAACCACAAAATGTTCATCAATTCATAGAAACATAAGCCAAATAAACCTTTACCAAGTCAAAAATCCAGAGGTGCATCCTCTGACAACACCTTACAGATTGCAGGACATCACCAAGAAGATCAAACCTCAATTGAATCCCCCCAAACCATAATCCTCTTAAACCAAAATTATAATTATCTAGCATCATACATTCCACTGATCATTCTTTACACCGCTGTAGCACCACCACCAGACCGAAGCACTACTGAAAACCATCACCAGTTCTTCCTAATTGCCAAACTCAGAATACCTGATTCAAAATGAGCAAGACACCAAGGCTGAAAACTGACAACCAGCAAGCCTCAAAACTCCAGAACTCTAGAAGCGTAGTACCCACCATCATGCGATGTAAGGAAAGGAGATCCCCAGAGAAGACTCAACCACAACATTCCAACACAAAACCTGAAAACCGAACAAACGCGCGAGCAGTAACAAAAAAACCAAACTCAAAAAAAATAATGACAAAGATCCAAGAACAAGAATCCATCACCATGCCGAAGCCCACCCAAGTGCTGAAGACACTGAAAATACTGAAAACCCAAACAAAGATCCCATCCCCGCCTTCCAAAAACTCAGAGACCGCTGCGGTACACCTAGCGCACACAACGACGATGAAGTTGCAACCCTCAAGCACGAAAATTGGAAACCAACCACTGGACCTTCATCATGCCTCTGAAATATTCCCTATCCAGTGTAGGTGGAGTGAGGCGAGAGGCAGGCCAACAACATTGTGGAAAATCTGAGGCCAACAGTTCCATGAGGTCGCATGACATCACCACGAGAGATAAGCCTCCACAAGCCTGTCGATCAACACCAGGGTGGTGAGCAGAGCTGATCCGAGGTGGTGGTGGCAGCGATAGAGAGAGAGATCTAGGGTTCTAGATACCCTTACAGGCTCATCCAAGATAAAAAAGAAAAAGTTTTGTTTGACTAGATTCTAGTATCAACCCTACATTATGATAAAAATTTTGCATTGGGATCGACATCCTTACATTCTGAGAATCGTCAAATGTATAGATCATCAACCCTACATTGGATATTGGGATTCCTATTCATCAACCCTATGTTCAGGATTTGAATGTATGGTTAATCAATGCTATGCTCAGGATATTTTACTAAAAATGTGAATGTTTGGATTATCATCCCTATACTACTTTTGTTCCATATGTTATGTGAATATGAAAGTATAGTTAACAAACCATAAGTTAGTATGAATCATATGGTACATGAAAGAACCCTACACTACACAAAGGAACGCTATGCTACAAAAAGGAACCCTACACTAAGTGAATGAACCCTACACTACCGATTTCAATCCTACATCCTGTTTACAATGGCAATGTCTCTAAGCCGCGTTTTCAATTTGAGATTTCTGCAACGATCAAGTCAGAATTGAAGATTGATTCAAGGATAGTTTGATTGTTTCAAAGAACTATATTCATCATAAATATCAGTCATGTTATTAAGAGAAGTTTGGACACCCCTGGTCAATTGGAATTTTAATTTCCATGATCAATCAGGCTATTCCTTGGGATCTGGAATACCAATGCAATCTATCTGTTCTATATATTTCTTCAGAGTATCTCTATAAATATATATGTTTGATAAGAAATTCACTTATGCAACAATATTATTGAAATTATCTTTTATGGTGCTACTACATTGAATGATCGATTACTAAATAAGCTACACATTGAAGATATACATGATCAATATTTTACTACTATAAGATTACTACTACTATTTAGTTACTACCTTATTGAAGATCATTTTTTCAATAAGGATCACTTTAAACTATTTCATTCATGAAGATATTATTTTCTTAAGAAGAAGATACATCATCTATCAGTTGTTGCTACTGCAACTATGAAGAACAACCCGGACCTTTCAAATCAAACTCTTTTGATTTATTAGAGTTTCAACTGCTCGTACTCAGTTGTGGTGGAGTATCATCTTCTCGATCTAAGCTGTGGATAACTAGTTCTCTATTATAGAACCATAAGGATTTGTTATTAGTATTATTGTAAATGTGTCAACCACCTACACTCAATTGTAAATTTATGGTCTTGTGATAAGATGGCCATTCTAGTGAAATTTACCAAACTCACAGAGAGAGTGATTGGTAGAGTGGACTAGGGGATCTTTGTGCCCTCAACCACTATAAAAAGCTATGTTCTTAATTTCTATTTATCTTCTATATATTATTTTTAATGAATTAAACACTTCATATCCATATAAATCACAGTGGATATCAAAATATATAATCGTGTAAGATTTTTGAAAAGACACAATTCACCATCCTCTTATGTTACTTTTTATATTCTGACCAAAAAATTGGTATCATAGGAGAGATTTTTGGATAAATCTATAGTAATCTAAAAGTATAATGTGTATACAATGATGGAAATGGCTGATCTAAGATAATTAATGTCAATGGTACATGATCCATATTTTATTTTTGAAAATTATAGATATTATAAATCTTGAATGATTATCTATTTGAAAAATCTTGGATCCAAATTCTACTAAAAAATCATTACTCTTTATAAGATTCTTAAGAAACTAGAAACATGGGATGCTGCAATAGAAGCCGAGTATGATATGAATTTTAACACAATGAATGATATTATTTGTGGTCTTGGAATAGGTGAATTAAATCATGTATCATAATGTCCAACTGCCTATGAGATGTAGAAAACTATTGTAGTTACTTATGAAGGAACAAACAATATTAGACAGATGAGATATGCTACAACTAATCTAAAATTCAACACATTTAGATTGTTTGATGGTGAAAGAATCATGTAGATGAATATAGGGTTTATAGAATTTATCAACCATATAAATGCCTTAGGAGAACCCATCAAACAATATGACCATGTTTTAAAAAGTACTGAGAGTACTACCCTTTAAATGGAATGGAATATATGCTATAATTCTCCAATTATCACTTGTCAAAGATCTAAAAATGAAAGAACTAATTGGATATCAGATGATGTCTGAAGAAAAAAATGAAAGCTTAAGCTAAAGATCATAAGATTATAGCGAAGAAGTAAAATATTACTCAAAATGTGACATCTTAGAAGCATAATTGAAGAACAAGTCAAGAAGTCAAAGAGGAAAAAAATTCATATTCCCTAGATTTTGAAATGGAACTGGCTCAGTTAGCCCGAAAGTTTAGAAAATTCTACAAAAAGAAAAGAAGATTCAAAAAATCCTTTAGGAAGGATAAAAAGAAACAAGATAAGTTTGATTCTATGAACATAAAAAATTGGGGCATATTATACCTGATTGTCCTCAATGAAAGATGAAGGAAAAAGGATATAAAAGAGATATCAGAAAAAAGATGACTATGAGCACAAAAGAAAAAAATAAATGAAAGATACATGGAGTGTATATGAAGACTCCAACTTACCTTAAAATCCTAATTTAGAGAAATAAAAAACAAATCTAAAAGCCAATATGTGCTTCATGTAAGAAGAAGAAAATGTTCAAACCTATTACTCTTCTAATTCTAATTCTGATTTAGGTAGTTTCAAAAATGATAAATTGGCAGCCCAATGTTCAATGATAGAAGAAAAATATTATTCCTTATTAAAGAAACAAAAATATCTGAAAAACATTCATAATTATATTTTAGGTGAAAGAGATAGCATGCTAAAACAACATCAAGAGTTGATTGAAAAATTCAATTCATCTACCTCAAACTGTGGTGATCATGAAAAAAGGATTAATGAATTACAGGATGAAGTTAAATCCTATAAGAGTGTTTCTCTTATTTTAACTAAAGAAAAAAATATTTTAAATTAATTTCTTGGAAATAATTTCATTAAAAGTAAAATATTTAGAATATTAATTAAGGGAGAGCAATTAAAATTATATAAAAATTATATGTTTCTTGTTTCTAAAAATTCTACTTGTTATCAATAGGGAACTAGAGTAAATTTCACTAATAAATTCTATTTTAAAAATCATCAAATAAGTGGTATTAAAAGAGCATTTATATCTAAATGTTTTTTTTAAGCTAGTGATATAAATTATGGAAAAATAAGGTAGGTATGGATTCCCATATTATTTCATGCTAAAATTGCTGGAACCAATAAGATATGGGTGCCAAAATGAACATTTGTTTAATTACTTTTACAAGAAACATGCTAGAGAAAAAGAAAATCCATATAGTATATAGATAGTGGTTGTTCCATGAATATGAGTAGAAACTCAACAAAATTTCATACACAGAATCAAATGGATGGAGGACTAGTCACTTTTTGTGACAACGCTAATGGAAAAGTAATAGGATTTGGAACTGTTGGAGATCCAAGGACTGTATCAATTAAAAAAGTACTGTATGTATAAAGTCTAAAGAACAACAAGATAAATATCTATAATGATTTTGATGATGTATTATATGTTGATTTTTCTAAAAATTCATGATTTGTGTTTAAAGATAAGTTTCTTAAATTTAGAGCACCTAGAACAGATAATGTTAATACCTTGGATTTAAATTCCTCATGTAAACAAAAAGTGAATTTTTTAACTGCTAAGATAAATGAATTGTGGATTTGGCACAACACACTTGGACACTGTAATATACATGCTTCACATAAATTATCTAATAAATAGTTAGTTTCTGATTTTCCTAGTCTTAAGTTTGACAATGAATGGTTTTGTGATGCATTCCAAGATGGAAAGTAGCACAAATCTTATTTCAAATATATTAAAAAAATTGATACATATAAACCTTTAAAACTTATTAATATGGATTTTTTTGAACTATTAAGGGTATAAAGTTTGGATTTTAAATTATATGTTTATGTTTTAGTAGATGGGTATTCTAGATTTACTTGGGTATATTTTTTAAAACTAAAAAGTAATGTTTTCACTATTTTTAAAGATGTTGTAAAATTGTTCAAATTGAAAAATGTTTTAAAATAATTTCATTGAGAAGTAATCATGGTAAAGAATTTGAGAATCAAGAATTCAACTATTTTTGTTCAAATCTAGGAATTAAACACACCTTATCTACACCAAGGACACCTCAACAAAATGGAATTTTTGAATGGAGAAATAGAACTATCTAAGAAATGACAAGGATAATGCTGAATTAATAGAATCTTACAACCTATCTTTGGGAAGAAGCTATAAGTACAACTTTCTATATCATGAATATATTTTTAATGAGGCCTATTTTCAAAAAGGAACCCTATGAACTTTGGAATAACTGAAAACCTAAAATAAATTACTTTAATGTTTTTGGATGCAGGGTTTATATCTTGAATACTAAGGAAAACCTTGGTAATTTCGATCCAAAAGAAGAAGAATGAGTATTTTTGGGAAATTATTATACCTCTATAGTATATATAATGTTTAATAAAAATACAGGGATTGTTTAAGATTTAGTTCAACTGAAGTTTGATGAAATTGTCCCTTTTACTAAAATGATAGATCAAGCAGATGAAGTCACTGACTCTTTTGAAAACATGAGACTTAAAACCCATAAAAATGATTTTAAAAATAATAGTAATAAAATTTAGTCTAGTTTAGAAGAACATGATAATAAAGACTATGAACGTCTATTTCCTAGACAGTCTCTAACATTAAAGAATCATCCACTAGAAACTATTATAGGAGACCTAGACACATGAATTAGAACTTAAAGAAATATAAGAAAAAATTCTTAATCATATTCCTTTCTATCTCAGTTAGAACCTAATACTAGTGAATAATCCTTAGTAGATGAGAGATGGATTCTAGAAATTCAAGAAGAGCTAAACCAATTCAAAATAAATGATATTTGGGAACTAGTAGAAAGTCCAACCAATTATCTAGTTATAGGAACTATGTAGGTCTTTATAAATAAAAAGGATGATCAAGGGATCATAACTAGAAGTAAATCTAGATTAGTAGCTAAAGGATATAATTAGGAAGAAGGTATATATTATGATCAGGCCTTTCCCATGTATCTAGACTAGAATCCATAAGAATTATTTTTGGCTATGCACCCTATAAGAATTTTGAATTATATCAGATGGATGTTAGGTCTACCTTTTTTAATGGTTATTTAATGGATGAAGTTTATGTTGAAAAACCCACCGGTTTGGAAAATCCTCAAAAACCAAATTCTATTTTTAAACATACTAAAGGTCCCTATAGACTTAAACAAGCACATAGAGCTTCATATGAAAGATTGAGTTCTTTTATTTTGAAACATGTATTTTCTATTGGGTTGGAAGATCCAACAATTTTTAAGAAAACCATTTGTTCTAATAATTTATTAGTTTAAATTTATGTCGATGAAGTTATTTTTTTCTAAACTGATAAAAATATTTTTAATGATTTTTTAAAATAAATGAAAAAAGAATTTGAAATGAGTATGATGGGAACAATAAATTTCTTTTAGGATTTTATATTTATCAAAATGATTATGTAATTTTTTTAAATAAATGTAAATATATTATTGGTTTACTAAAAAATTTTGATCTTGAAAACAGCAAGACATATAAAACTCCCATGTGTACCAATATAAAACTTGATTTCGATGAAACTAAAAAACCAATAGATGACAAGTTATATAGAGGTATTATTAGAAGTTTGTTTTATCTTACTACTAGTAGACTAGAAATTATGTTTCTGGTATGTTTATGTGATAGATTTAAATCAAATCCAAAATATTCCCGTCTTATTGTTGTTAAAATAATTTTTAGATATTTAAAAGGAACTATTTTTAAATATATTCTTTACCCTAAATTTTTTTAATTTAATTAAATTTAATATTCAAATTCTTATTTTGTAGGTTGTAGATTAGATATAAAAATCACCTCAAGAACCTATCAATTTTTAAGAAAATATTTAGTATTATGGTTGATTAAGAAACAACACTCAGTTTCCCTATCAACCACTAAGGTAGAATATGTGTCTACTGGTAGTTGATGTGCACAAGTATTGTGAATGAAAAGCACCCTACTGGACTATAATATACATATCTTATGTGATAAAACAAGTGAAATAAATATTTCAAAAAATTATATAAGTCATTTTAGGACTATGCACATTGATATAAGACACCATTTTAAAAGATATCATGTCCTTAAAAAGGATATATCTTTAGAATTTGTTAATACAAAATATCAATTAGCTAATATTTTTACTAAACCACTTCCCAGTGAAAGTTTTGATTTTATTAAGGGGTAGTTAAGATTATTTAATTCTAAATGAATTATTTATTCAATTTATTATATTCTAATCTTTATATTTATATTTTAAGTGTTGTATATGTTGTATATAAAATTTTATCATTCTTTATTTTAATTTGTCACATGTTAATTATATTTTAAAATAATTATATTTTATTTCTGTTCAAAATTAAACAGTAAAAAGTATATTCTCAATCGGCGTAATGAAAATCACTCACTTTCTCCCACTCTCTTTCTTCTCTCCTACACGTCCCTTCATTTTATAGAGTATCTCACTCACTCTTTCGATTTCCATTTGTCGAAACCCTAAACCATCAATCCCTTCAATCTAAAAACCTTCAGAGATGAAAACCTCCCGAATATCTGAAGATGTTGAGTTGTATGCGACTTCTTATTCTTTAGGGAAAGATCACAAAGTTATCCACGAAAAGGTAATGGATTTTTAATATTTATATTGTAAAAATATTTCTCTCAAGTAAGCAATGAGATTTCAAGGTCTGGTTTATGATTTTGGAGAGGATAACATGATTATGGTATATGACATTTATGTAAAGGATTTTTGTATAAATGATTCATTTAGTATTTTATTCAACGGAGATACCATTGTCTCTAAGATTATTTTTTTGTATTTTTTATCTCTTTTATGGAAATGGATGAGTTGTTACTTTGTGCCCATAAGGCAGAGTTTTAGTTTGATTTAAAGAATATAGGCAATGAAAAAAAAATTCCAAAGGACATTATGTTTTTTTTGTTTGGAACAATAACTATCAAGAAAGTAATTTCAAAAGAGCTTACTCCTGACTAACAGATTATTATAAAATTTATTCAATGTGGATTTTTTCCAAGGATAAATGAGCTAGACAAAGTCCTTTATCCTAACATGTATGTCCTATTTTTGTTTATGAATCATGTCAAGTTCAATTTATATTGGTTTATGATAAATTGTCTAAACCACTACTCCCACATGGAATCCAAGATGATATATTATCCCTATAGAAGGATTATATCCTTTTTACTATGAAGAAAAAGAAAAATTGTTAAAATGTTTTTGGTAAAACATGTCATCACAAAAATGTTTTAAATGTTGTGATTATTAAGAAGTTAGGATTTGTGTGGGGAAATTCTTGAAATAGTATTTTCCCAATTGGTGTAGAATAACAACTGAAGTTGTTGCAAGCTGATCCTGGGGAGCAAAGAACGATTCCTTCAGTTAGCTTTGTTAGGAAGAGACCTGATGAAGGGGATAAATCCAGGACAGAAGAAAGTCTTGTTCAAATAAGAAGAATAACAATCAACGTTACAAATATAATAGATGAATCTACTATTGGAGATGAGTCTGAGAATCCAATAGAAGAGAATGTTGAGAAAGAGGCTCATAGCTAAGAACATCATAGGGTATATGTTCCCAATACATCAACTCAATATCTTATTATCCCCGATTCTAATGTTATGGGTGGATCTTCCTTAAGAGAGAGGTCAGAAATAAATAGTGATCCATGTTTAGATTTGGTAGGAGTCAGGCAAGCTAGATCTCAATCTATTTAATCTTTTTATTCAAATATCAAATCATTGGTTCTAAAGATAATTTTTTTGGAGGCTCAAATTGTTTTTCTTAGAGAACAATTAGAAGACGAGAAAAAAAAATTGAAGAGTTAAATTGTACTATAGTGATGAGACCAGAGTTTGAGGCTCAAAAGCTCCATCTTAGGCAATTAAAATAAAATATTATTTCTATTAGAGTCCTTAAAGAGTTAATAAAAAAAATATCTGGAGAATTCAGTTTATTGAGAGATGAATCTTTCAAGAAGTAATATTTTTATGAGTTCAATATGATGATAGGGAGAGAAATTCAATCTCTTAGTGAAAGCAATTGATCTTTAAACTCCTCTCAATAGACACCTCTAGATCTGATTAGAATATTTGAATAAATTACTTACGTACTTGTTGATTTAAATGATAGGATGAACACTCTTCTGTGTGATAGTATTCCTTTAGGTGATATATTAGACAATCAAAGTAATTTGGTTATTCAATTTTCTTCAAATTAATCTTGGTTATGATTAGTGCTTAATCATGTTAAGGATAATTTGAATTCATTCTTCCAGCCAGAGGAAGTTGTGAATGAGTTTATGAAAGTTAATTTTGTTGAGAATATAAAGATTGGACAAGATTCGAAGAAGATAATTCAACAGTATTTATAAGTCTTCAAAAATTATGTTCACAGCCTTCTTTTGAAGCACATTGATATCCATGGTTCTTTCCAATATATTTTTCATCTTGATGCACCCTCTTCCCCTACCGATTTGGATAAAATTCCTTAATTTTAAAGAACCTTTGTTATATTTGGATTGTAATCTATTATATTTTCAAAACATTTTAATTAATTTTAATTTTATTTTATTATTTAGGTTTATTTTCTTTTATTTAAGTTCAATACTTAATTTCCAATCCAAATTTAATTTCTCTTATCAATTCTTATAGACTATTCATTTATATATCAGTGCTACGTTAACTATGTGTTATAGAATTTATTATTTAAAACTTACTTTTTTATATCACTAAAAGTAGTAAATATTTAAGTAAGGGGTGAATATTTGAAATAAAATATATGAATAATTTCCATGACTAATATGGGGAGATGGGAGAGAATATTTTCATACCAAAACATTTGATTAGAGAAAATATTTAATTTACAAGTATCTATTTTTCTTTATCAAAATAACACTAGGAAATCAAGATATCAAAATATTTTCTGTAACTATTTTTGTATGTTTAAAAATATTACATTTTCTTTAAATTTTGTTATGGATTATGTTATGGGTTTTTAGATCATCAAAACAGGGGAGATTGTTGGGAATGTATTTTCTCAATAATACACAATAAATTATAGTGATTTTGATGCTCATAAATACAATTGTTTGTTTTCTAATGAGGTTTTTCTTTAGTGAGTTTTCATGAATTTATATATGTGTTAAAGTAATTAGAAATTATGAGAATTAATCTAGAAACAATGTTTAAAAACCCCACGTTAGGTGGATGAATGTATGGTATCAACCTTACGTCACACTGAAAAGTTAGTTCTTGTGTATGATATCAACCCTTCATTACGCTAAAAAGTTTGTGTTTGGATTGATATCCTTACGTCCAGAGAATCGTTAAACTTATGGCTTAAGAACCCTAAATTGGATGTTTGGATTACTATTTATCAACCCTACATTTGAGAATTTGAATGTATGGTTAATCAATTCTATGTTTGGGATATTTTTCTAAAAAGTTGAATGTATGTATTATCATCTCTATGCTACTTTTGTTCCCTATGATACGTGAAGATGAATGTATTGTTAAAAAAAATACCTTGGTATGAATCCTAATATACATGAAGGAACCCTATTCTATGATAATGAACCATACACTATGCAAAGTAACCTTATGCTATGCGAATGAATCGTACACTACGTAGTTCAATCCAACATTGTGTTTACAACAGTAAAGTTTTTAAGTCGTGTTTTCAATTCAATATTGTTGTAATAGTCAAGTTGGAATTGGAGAATGATTTAAGGATCATTATGATTGTTTCAAAGAACCATATTCATCGAAAAAAATCACTCCTATTCTTAAGAGAAGTTACAACTCCCATGGTTAATTAGAATTTGAATTTCTACGATCAATTTGGCTATTCCTTTGGATCTAGAATACCGAAGAAAGCTATCTATTCTATATATTTCTTTATAGTATCTATTAAAATATATGTGTGTGATAAGAAATTCATATATGTTACTTTATTATTGAAATTATCTTTTATATTGCTGCTACAATGAATAATCAATTCGGAAAGAAGCTACACTTTGAAGATATACATGCTCAATATTTTACTATTGTGAGATTACTTTTGTTATTTAGTTGCGACCTTATTAATGAACATTTTTTCAATAGGTATCATTTCAGACCATTTCATTCTTTAAGTTATTAATTTCTAAGGAAGAAGAAGATATGTCATCTATTAGTTTCTCCTCTTGCAACTATGAACAACTATCAGAAACTTTCTAATCAAACTCTTTTGATTTATTGGAGTTTAAACTGCTCATACTTGTTTTGGTGGAGTATCAACTTCTCTATCTAAGCTGTGGATAACTTTTTCTCTATTATAGAATCAAAATGATTTTCTATTAGTCTTATAGTAAAGGTGTTAATTTCCATCACTTAGTTGTAAATTTAGGGACTTTTGATAAGAGGACCATTCTAGTGAAATTTACCAAGCTCATAGAGAGAGTGATTAATAGAGTGGACTAGAGGATCTTTGTGCTCCAAAACACTATAAAATGTTATGTTCTTTATTTTTTTGCCCATTTCATATTCTTTCTATATATGTAAATACTTTATATCCATATAAAACATAGTGGGTGTCAAAATCTAGATGTGGGGATGATTTTTGACAAAAACACAATTCACCCCCCTCTTGTGTTACTTTGTATATTCTGACCTAACACTAAATTCTTTTTCTATGTCCTCTTATAACCTGGTTCATTCCACAGACTCAGATGGTGTATATTACTCTTCTAACCTGGTTCATTTCACATCTTGTTATGACTATTAAAACTATTCACATCTTGGTATAACCACATGCTTTATCATTCTCAATTTATAACCTCGACTTACCATATCGGCGATTAGTCTCATCTTGATTCAGAGTCTCTACAAGATTAATGTTGTACTCAAAAAATATCTATTTAGTCAAACTCTAGAACTACATAAGATTTCTGCCAAATCACCTAACCTTTCATTTTGGGAGATCTATCTAACCTTAGGTCTAGGGAACAATACACTAATAAAATTAAATGATTGGTATACAATATCCTATGTAATGTCATTAGGGGGGGGGGGGCTTTGGATGAAAGTTCATTACTTTCATTCTCATGATTCAACTCATCATATCACTATATGGTAGAAAACTTATACGAATATCAATAGTACATCACAATCCATAATAACTCATGATATACATCAACTAAGGATGTACATAGAGAACATTTTTCTAAGGGATTATTGTCATTATATGTATATATAAAAAGTAGTAATAACAAATGATAATTAAGGATGCATTAAATAAATGAACAATAGATGATGCATGAGTCAAATATCTTACATCCATCATCACATGGTTTTGGATATATGGAATACATTTCTAAAAATATCCCACTACTACTAAATCCAATTAGGCAATTATATAATACCAAGGGATCAAACATGAATATTGTGCTTCAACTAGGTTAGCAGTTTTGTTAGAGGGACCACTGCCTTATCTTCTATGGTCACTCTAATAGGGTGAAATTTCTATAGGAAATGTTTGAACATTTGGTGAGAATGAGGCTCCATACCTTATAAAATACCTCCATTATTTTCATAATAGATGTCACAACCAGACATTAGTGGGACTCCCATTAATATAACAATAATATTGAGTGTAACCCCTAGACCTCACCTTCACATGCCACAAGTTGACAACTAGAACCAATGGTTACAATTTTACACAAATGGAACACTTCATCCTTTTAAAAGAAAAACAAAACTCCACATAATTGTAAAGTATAGAAATTGCATAGTCAAACCCAGAATACATAAATGATATATAAAAAATGTGGGTCAAGTCATATGAAAGTAAAAATAACATCTTAGAAGTGTAATAATATTGATAAGTCTAAATAACTCCTCTGGAGCTATAATCAAGTATAACGTAGAACACCACCACAAAACAATCCCATGTGTCTCAAGATAAGGTCATTTGAAACTACAACCAACTCTATCTAGTAGATCTAAAAAACTATATATATATATATCTGTGTGTGTGTGTGTAAATTGATGTGAAAAAATAATTATATTCAGAACATTTCTCCCTAAAACTCTTATGTGTCTGTAAATAGATCATGCTAATACATTCATGTATGAAGTACAAAAACATGAAAATCAAACATACATTCCTAAGCTATGTCCTTTAATATACTTATATCCTATATTTTACAACCATTTCACATCTCAAATCACATAATATTATATAGTTCTTCTCTAATGGATTCCTACATTTCCAAAATGTAAATAAAGTCTCTGTAGCTATGCACTCTCATGGGCCTCACAGAATAATAACATCAAGTGGTTATCCACTCATAGGGGCCTCACTGAATAATAACATCAATTGGTCATCCACTCATAGGGGACTTAATATAATATCTAACTTAGAAGATTTCCACCCTTAGAGACCTCATTATAAGATACAATTGAGAAACCATACTCTCCCAATGACCTCACTGTAAGATATAATGGTTGGGTAGTTGACCACCAGTAGAGACGTCATAGTCACCAGGTTCCCACTCTCAGATACCTCCCTACCTCTAATGTGGAAACGTCGAGAGTTACAATGACAGAAAGAAATGATTTCACAAAATATTAAAATGGAAAAAACAAACATAGAACATGGACACATTGATTTATGTGGTTTGGTAAATGATATGTACATCCACGGAGAGGTAGAGGTTTCACTATATATTTGGAGAACAATTACAAGGAGAGAATCATAGTTGCTAACACTTGAAACCCTAACACCAAATGGGATAATAAGGAGGATGAATCACTATTCCACAAATCTTCAGAAAGTCACAATGATATAGTGAAATGTGGCCACCCAAATCAAAAGTACGATAGTGGACGGCGACTGGAAGTCCAAGGAGCTATAGTACTATTGACTCCCAAGTCTGGCCTACTACAGTGCTCTATTGGTGTTGGTTGTTTATCTCTACTGTAGTGCCCCAAAATTTAGGCCAGGGTCCTTTGACCCCTAGAGCAGGGGCACATTCCCCTTGCAACCCCCAATGAGCTCACTATGGAGCTTGACCCTTGAAGGTTGTGATTTGATGCACAATACAAGGCGTAATCATTTGTCCCAAAAATCATCCAAAATGGATTGGGCTACACCAATCCAACAACCTCAACTCACTTCCACAAAAAAATGTTGAATGGCTATGCACCTGTAGGGACATTGCTATTTCCAGGTGTATACCTTGTTGGAACTATGATGAATATGTGAACCTTGAGGTGGGGGGGGGGTGAATCAAGGTGTTTCCCAATTAAAAATTTATCCCTTGATTGTATTTTCCCCTTTATCATATCTAGGTCCCTTATTAGATGGAACACATTCAATCTCTCGCTCTTAATGACGCTCTCACAAAAACAGACACATATACAGAAATGAATTCATAAAGGACAAATGAATTCAACCTGGTTCACAACAAGGCTACATCTAAGAAGAACATATCGACAATGTGTTGTGCTAAAATATACTACCTCACTAGTCCGATGGATATAAAATTTTGGTTGTTTTCACTCCACACCAAGGTGAACTACCTTTACATAGTTAAAGGAAGATGCACTATCAATCGAAAAGTTACTTCCTCTTCTTCTCCCCCATGCACTACCTTAGGAAGGTTTAGTCAATTTATAGACATGATGGTCTCTTCAAACATTAATGTAAGCGAAGGTATCTTAATTTTTTTTATAGAAATGAAGGTCTCTTCTAGATCAGTATAAGGAACTAATGTGACATGTATCATAACTCTAGAATTGATGCGACTTTAAGCTTCACTTTGATGTTCTTTCAAATCTCAAAAAACCATATGAGAACAACTCCTTGATATGTGAGGGTTGAGTATTTGTCTTCTAGAACCATATGAAAATGATCTATCGATGTGAGAGTCAATTAGTAGTTTTTAAAACCAACACAACAATAAATAAATACAAATGAGGATAATTTCACAATAAAATTATATCTGTTATTCCCCGTCTTCAACTCTTTAAACAACTAGATGTAATAATGGAACTCATGTATTCTTCAACCCTTCTTTCTTTTATGAACCAAATTTGATCATTGAAACTCCACAGTGGTTCTCCTCTCCCTTTTCTTTATGAAAACTAGATACATAAACATGTTCAAGATCATAGCTTTTCTAAAAATATTGTAATATGTTTCAGAAACACTAATAGAAATGAAGTGAAGAAACGATTCACATAAGAGTAAAAGGGAAAAACTAAAGAAGAAGAAGAAGATATTGGACATAGATATTTATGTGGTTTGGGAATAATCCGTACGTCCATAGAGAGAAAGAATATGACTATGATTTGGGGGAATAATTTATAAGGAGATCACAGAGTTTCTCACAACACATATAAACCCTAGCCCGAATAAGATTGATAAAGAAGATGGGTCACTATTCCACCAACTGCACATAATGTCTGATGTGCTACAAAGAATGATAGTTGGAAGTCCGCGTTGCTAGAGTGTCGTGACAACCCAAGTATAAAGTGATACAATGGATAATGGCTAGAAGTCCATAGAGATGTATCCAATGTCTAACATGCTATAGTAGTCGTGCCAAATTCCGCACTACTATAGTGCCCTGTTGGTTTCAGCCGTTCAGCTATGCTACAATTTTTCAGAGAAACTATAATTCCAAAAAATAGGTCGGGGGCCTTCGACCCTCGGACCCCTAGAGAAAGGGAACATTTAACCTTGCAACCCCCATTGAGCGTAAAATGATGCTTTGCCCACATAAGTTGCATCCTGGTCCGTAGTACAGGCCGCAAGCATTCATCCCAAATATCATCCAGAACAGATTGGGCTACACCAATCCAAACATAAGAAATTCCTATAAGATCTTCAAAGAATCTAATCATCCCATCCAATGGTTGGGAAAAATTCATCTTCCTCTAATTCACCATAATCAATACATGTATCATTTTCCTTTTGAGTGGTCAAAATTCGTCTAATTAAGTCGAGCATATCTCCTAAAATCAGTGCTATATCATCCTCCTTAAATTATAATCGAATCTTTAAGATATTCTAGAAAATTCTTGGTCATCATGTGCTACTCTCCACTATAGTGTGATCTTTCTTAACTTCATCCAGATTGCGATTTGATCTCCTTTATTGCAACATGGTTTTCATCCAAACTCTAGATTCACAAAAATTACATAATATCTCAACTAAAACTCTCTAGAAATCATGGTGTGATCTTCTATATCTCTTCGAACCTGAAACTGATTATGACATGATATCCTTTTTTCATGATGTTAAAACCTAAATCCCTAGCCCCCTTCTGAAAATATAGCTATTTGTGACAGGCTCCTGTCACAAATGACCCATTGCAGAAAATCACATTGCAAATACGGGTTTTTACGATGAACCGTCACAAAAAACTATATTTGTGATGACAACTTCTCCTCTCAAAAATAGTTAACCCGTGGTATTTGAAAAATACTTGTTTGTGACAGTCCCATCCTAAACAACTTTTAAAAAATAAAAAATAATATTAATAATATTTCATAAAATAATATTAAATAACAATAAAAAAAAATATTAATTACAAAATAATATTAATAAAATAATAATAATAATAGTTAAATAATAATAATTAAATAATAATTTTAGAAATAATAATGTTAATAATAAAATAATAATAATAATATTAATAATACTAATAATAAAAATATTAATAATGATAATAATAATAATAATTATTATAATGATAATAATAATAATAATAATAAAATATTAATAATAATAAGAATAATGATAAATAATAAAAAATTATAAAATAATAAAATCCTCAATATTCACAAAAATATAAAAAAAATAACAGAGTAATAATAATAATAAAATAATTTTAAATAATAATTTTAATAAAATAATAAATAAATAATAAAATAAGTAAAAAAATAAAAAAGTAATAAACTAATAAAATAATAAAATATAAAGTAATAAAAAAACATAATATTCGCCACTATATAAAAAAACTATAGAAATGTAGATATATAATATTACAGAACAGAATTAAATTCAAATTGTTTATTATAAAATGTTAATATATCACAAGGGGGTCTTCTAGAGGAGTTGGAGTAGATGGGGGAGGGAACTCTATCCCTAAACCATGAGTCAAACGATGCATTTACTCCAATTCCAGCTCCTGTTGATGCTTCCATTGACAAATATACTCCTCCTATTGCAGCTTCTATCAATGAAGCTCTTCCTACTCCCTATGCATACTCTATATATGCTCACTCTAAGCTCGTAGTTGCTCTGGATAATGTGCAGCAGATGACGATGAATCTTCCTGAGCTCCTCTCGAATTGGACGCTAACATCGTAGTGGTTCCATAAAAACTCGTAGGCATAAATTTAGAACTCATACCAACACCTTGAACTTTATCGAAGCTATACTGGGTCGCCTATATCCATGTCCCCTCATCAAATCAGTGGGCACTAGTTTGAACCTCAGTCTCAACCTGAATCTCAGTCGGCGTCTGAGATGTTACTGCCTTATATGACTCCTTCAATTTCAATATAAAATTAAAATAGTTAAAATATTATGTGTATTTAATTTTAAAACACAAAAATAAATTACACTGAACAAAATTTAATGCTGGCGATCACCTTAGATATCTCTAGTGACCAGATAACTGTACACCCTCCTATAAACATCAAACTCCATAATATCTGGTTTTTCAACTACCTATATGGATATAAAATAAACAGTTTACATTTAAAGTTATATAAATTATTTAAAAAATGTACTTACCATATGTTCCCTATGCATACTGAATGTACAACTACCGAATCGATGTGTCACCTCATGTATCCCCTAGTTTTGTCGACCAACCAATAATGTCTTCTGAAAACAACCACCCATCTAGTGTGAAGATAAGCCATCCCAAACCTGAGATAAAATGTAATCAGGTCTGTGGGTGAGACAAAACACATCAAACTTCATCACTCCTGCTTTCATCATTGATTTCCTTCTCAAATTGTGCAAAAAATGACGACAAAGCTCATGCATAAACCCCTCCAATGCCTTCCAGATAGCACCACACATTCTCTAATTAATGGGTCACCATAAACCCTATAAATAAATTATAATACCAAGTTATTAATTAAATAAAATTATAAATAAATAATATTTATATACATAACAACCAATGATCGAACATGCAGTGATGAACATATATGGGAATCTGATCCCATGTGACCCATGCTTTAGAAAAAATAACTGCACAATATAGCGCTCCCCTATCAAATAGCTATACGTGAAAATATGTGAAAACAAGAAAAAATAATCAAACAATTAGTATATAAATAAATTATTGAAAACTAACTAAAATACATAGGTAAACATACCTCTTCATATGTAGATCAAAGACAAGATATGGAAGTTGCTCTAAGATAGGGTCAGGAATCATCAATCAAGCAAGACCATGCCCCCTATGAGTCCTCCCTAAACTGTTAGCAGTCTGAGGGTCAGATGATCCAACATCCTACTCTTCTGAAGGTAGATCAACCTCTTACAACTGATGAAAATGATCCTCTTCTATCTGAAACATGAAATAATTGTTGTTAGAAAATAGTTAAAAAACTATTATATATATATATTATTATTATAACCATCATTTAACCCTGTCAATATTCATCTGCATCCTTATATTCAAATCTGATGATGTCAATGTCTTTATATTCCTCCTCAATATCATCAATTTCTATATGAGTTTCAGTTTCATCATCTGTTGCAACTTCAAATTCATTTGTAACATCATTAACATCATCATCACCAACGACCCTTAACTATGGGGTGTCACCATCGATATTCACGTCTCTTCATAAAAAAGATGTATTTTAAGTAGTCTCTTAAAAAATTTCAATTCCTTGCACTTCACTAGAACCACATTCACTTTGAGTAAAATGATTTTCTTGATATTTCATTTTTATTATGCTCCACCAATCACCCAACTCTATTGAAATAGAATAGTAATTTGCATAATAAATTTGATGTGCCTAATGAGCCATTAAAAATGGTTCATTTACTAAAACAATAATTTTATAATTAATATCAATTATTCCATGGATCAGATGAACACACAAGCCTCTCTCAGTATCTAATCACTAACATTTAAGCATCATTATGTAATTCTGTCCCATATAACACAGTTCAATGATGTTTTCCAATATGCAGTAAAAATCAAATTTAATTTCTCTATGATGATATCCTCTAAATTAAACATCATTATTCATTTTTTTATTCCCCATATGCATGTGTGTGAAATCGAAAACCATTCACCACATATGCATTATACGATTTAACAATGTTGGATGGTGGGTTACTCAATACACAAAATAGATTATCAATTTTATCAGCATGTTGAGATACCTAATTTTTTTTAAAAAAGTATCAATATATTAAGTAATAAATTGATTTTATATTTTAAACCATAAATAATCTATGTTACCAGTTTAAGAAACCAATAGGAAAAAATTAATTTACAGCCGTTCTTCAAGAGTAGCTGTTGTAATTTGTGGAAGTTGTTTCTTGATATGATTATCATATAACCTACAAATAAAGTAAGATTAATTTACTACCACAAATATTATAGTATATGTGATAGGATCACTCATAGTACAAAGGGTTTCATTTCTTCACAGTTGAGTAGAACATATGTATGAGCTCAATGATGTTCATCATCTGAAATCCATTATTCATAAACTCCACCGAAGCCAAGTTCGGGATGATTAAAATATGATAATTGATTATTCATTTCATCACCAACATTTTCCTCATTACAGAACATGTGTTTGGGTTTGGAGATATATTTAGATTGAAATTAATGGGAGCAGAAAAATGAACTTTCCTCCTCTAAATAAGCTTCTGTAATTGATCCTTCAACTAATTCTTTATTACTTACTTTTTATTCAATTTTTTCATGCATCTCTTTAATGGGTAAATTAATTGGAACTTTACTAGACCTCCTGATTTTTCATATTTTGGAAAATGTAATATAAAATATTCCATTCAGACAAATAAATTCACCAGGGAGTTTTTTCCAGTTTACATAGAATTAAAACATCTTCTAATAGTATTCTTAGTGCATCATAGTTTGTTTTCACTGCAAAAATGTCACAAATAAAAATATATGATATGTTTGTTATCGCATCCCAAATCATATAATTCAAAAAAAATTAATCCAATTGACAAAAGTATTTCAATTATAAAATGAAAATCTTGACTTTATAATTTGGTAATATAACCATTTCTGACACATCTACCAGAATTGGAAGAATATCCATCTGGAATTCTCAAATATGCAATACATTAAAAAAATAATAATATATTTTCTTGGGATAGTGTATAAGTTGCTTCTTGCTTCATTAACTTATGTGATACAATATTTTCAAACAGTTCAAGTTCTGGTCGCCTGCAATTTTTGGAAAGATCTAATCATGCCTTTACATTATCTTTAGTCTTACTTAGTTTATCAAAAATTGTATGAAATAAATTATCAAAATAATTCATCTCAATATGCATGATATCCAACATGTGAATGACCAAAAAATTAGACCAATATGGTATATCCCAAAAGATGCTCTGTTTTATCCAATTGTGTTCTTTCCCAAATCCATCAATTTTCTATTGGTTTATTATTGGTATAAATGTGATGAGAGGTAATGAGGAGACAATTTATTTTAACTATTTACATAAGATCATTGTGTAGGTCCATCTCTTTAAATTGTTCTTTTTCTGAAATTATATTTGTTCCTCCAAGAAGGATGATTTGTTGGAAGGAATCTATGATGAGAGTTGAAAAACAAGGTATTTTCCATTGGTGAACATAAATGATTTGTTATCTATCATACATTACAAACATGATTTTGGACCATGTGTACTCTAGAAAGATAACATACTATATTCTAGGAAGTCACTAATTTTCCATATCAATTTAGCTTTTAGTAGGAATTTTTTCCCATTAACAACATATATACTAACACCATTAATCCAAAATGAATTTAACTCATCAATCATTGGTTTTAAATAAAAATCAATATTATTTTTCTGATGTCATGGAATTAATATGTCAAAAGGATATATGGATCCTTCATCAAGATCCATGGAGGTAAATGGTATGGAGTTATAAAGATAGGCCAATATGAATATTGACTACTATAAGAACTAAATGGACAAAAACCATAAGTAGAAAGACTCAATCGCACGTTTCGAGCTTCTAATGCAAAATAAAGATTCATTTGGTCAAAATATTTCCACAAATCACCATTATAAGGATTATTTAAACATTTACTAGTTGAAATATTGGTTTTTTCCTTGACATCAATGTCGCTGTGTTGTGAGACCTAAATAAACGCTATAATCTGGGTGTATGTGGGAAATATCTCAACTGTTTTACAAGAATCAATCCAGAAATACCTAGTTGAGACTCTTCATACATTGATTGTCCACATGTGGGACAACTATCCAATGACTCATTTTCACCATAATATAAGATGTAATCATTTGAAAATTCTTGAATCTTCTGATAACCAAGAACCAGATTGCGAACTAATCTCTTGCTCTCGTAGAAATTTATAGGCAACCCATTTCCTTCAGGTAACACTGTTTTAACCAAATAGAATATCTAATAAAAATTTCTATTTGACATTGCATTATCTGATTTAATAGACGTAAATTTTATAACCGCTTCAAATTTTATTATCTTTCAACCAGGATATAAGGCATCCCTATAGGACCTCAATAACTCATAAAACTTAGATGGTTCAAACTCAAGAGTTAAATCAATATCATCCTGAGTTTTAGTTTATTGAAAAGACGGACCTGCCACATCCTGTACTAAATTTTGAAATCTTGATGGATCCAAAACCATATTATTAGTATATTCTCTGGAACTACGTTTACCATGTTGATACCCAAAAGCATAATCTAGTTGAAAATCAAAACACAATATCTGAACCAAAACATTTTCAAATATTTCAAATGTCCTTAGGGTTAATTTTTTACACGAACACTTAATTTTCCCTTCTAAAACAAATTCTGGTCTTGATGAAGCAAATTATAAAAAAGATTGAACACCCTAAATATAGATAAGATTTAAATTAGAACTGTTTGGATTCTTGTGCTGATTTATCCAAGCGTGATCATATGATAATGACTGTTGTCAACTTCTTTATTACAAATTTCTCTAAAAAAATAAACTAACTAGTTTTGTTAATAATTTGATATTAGGAAAACTCTATCCAAAAAAGATAAGAAAATTAAATTCACTTTTCTAGAAATTTATAATTATTTCCATTATTTCATAGTTATTTGTAGTATTTGTTTAAAATTTATACTAATTTATACTAATTTATAATAATTTATACTAATTACCAACAAATATTTGTAATTAAAACTAATTTATAATAATTGTAGGCGAAATAATTTCTAATAGTTTGGAGGCATCTCGTTTTTCGAAGGCTCATCTCCTTGCATCTTTCTCTAACTGAAATCACTTTGAAAAATCTACTATGATGTCTGAATATCGATTTTTGTATGCACAAGAAGGGAGAGAAGTGAGGCCTCGTCATGCTTCTTTTCATTCTCATGCATATGAAAATGGATATCCATACATTAGAGTATATTTTTATAGTGATTTCAGTGGGAGAAAGTCACAAGGAGATGATTCATCAGGAAAAAGAGCCTATTTTTCTAGATGACTCATCTCCTTACAACTTTCTTCGACTGAAATTAGAATGAAAAATCTACTCTGACGTACGCATATCCATTTTCATATTCATGATAATGGAGATCATAGATTCTTCCTCATTATGCTCTCCATTCTCGTGTATAAGAAAATAGATATCTATATGTGGGAGCATATTTATCATAGTGATTTTAGTTGAAGAAAGTTTCAAGGAGATTAGTTTTCGGAAAAAAGAGATGCTTCTAATCAACTGGAAATTATGCCAATTTATTAGTAATTATTACTCCATAAGAAATTATGTCAATTTATTACTAATTATTCATATTTATTTCTAATTATTCATATTTATTTCCAATTAATCATATTTATTTCTAATTAATCATATTTATTTCTTATTATTACTAATTATAGCTATTTATTACTAATTGTTGCTAGTTTTTACAAATTATTCTTATTTATTACTAATTATTAATATTTGTTACTAATTATTCGTATTTATTACTAATTATTCCTAATTATTACTAATTATCCCTAATTATATCTACTTATTCCTAATTATTACTAATTATTCTAAATTATTACTAATTATTCCAAATTATTAATAATAATTACTAATAATTACTATTTATTACTAATTATTACTAATTATTTCTAATTATTCATATTTATTACTAATTATTTGTATTTGTTACTAATTATTCATATTTATTACTAATTATCCCTAAACATTCCTAATTATTTGTATTTATTACTAGTTATTTGTTTTTATTACTACTTATTTCTAATTATTACTAATTATTACTATTTATTACTAATAATTACTAATTTTGACTAATGTTTACTAATTATAACTAATTATTACTAATTACTATTAACTATTACTAATTATTCATATTTATTACTAATTATTCATATTTAATACCAATTATTACCAGTTATTACAAATTATTACTAATTATTCATAACTATTACTAATTATTACTAATTATTACTAATTATTCGTAATTATTGCAAATTGTTGATAATTGTTGATAATTATTGCTAATTATAGTAATTATAGCTAATTATTGTAATTGTTGTTACTTATTACTAATTATTGCTAATTATTACCAAATATTAGTAATTATTTCTAATTATTCGTATTTATTACTAATTATTCTTATTTATTACTAATTACTACAAATTATTAAAAATTATTAAAAATTATTCGTATTTATTCCTAATTATTCATATTTATTTGTAATTATTACTAATTATTAAAAATTAATACAAATTATTACTAATTATTCTTAAATATTACTAATTATTCATAATTATTACTAATTATTCTTAATTGTTCCTAATTATTTCTAATTATTGTTAATTATTGCTAATTATTGCTAATTATTCATAATTATTGCTAATTATTCCTAATTATTCCTAATTATTACTAATTAATTCTGATTATTACTAATTATTCCAAATTATTACTAATTATTCCTAATTATTACTAATTATTCCTAATTATTGATAATCATTCCTAATTATTACTAATTATTATTAATCACTATTAATTATTATTAATTGTTACTAATTATTACTAATTATTCATATTTATTACTAAATATTCATATTTATTACTAATTTTCACTATTTATGACTAATTATCACTAATTGTCACTAATTATCACCAATTATCACCAATTATCACTAATTATCACTATTTATCAGTAATTATCAATTATTATTACAATTTATTACAAATTACAGCTAATTATTACTTATTCATGATAATTATTACTTATTTCTAAAATTTGCCACTAATTATTACTAATTAATTCAAATTGTTACTAATCATTATTAATTATCATTAATTATTACTAATTATCGCTAATTAATACTAATTATGACTAATTACTATTAATTATTTCAAATTATGACTAATTATTAATAATTACTAATAATTATCTAATTAATACTAATGACTACTAATTAATAATAAATAATTTAATAACTATAAGTTAACACTAATTAATACTAATTGCATGTAATTATTTGTAATAATCAATAATGAAAAATAAAATGATTTAACTCTAATGTAATTTAATTTCAATTAATTAACAATAATTATAACTGATATAAAATAAAATGAACTAAAAATAAAAGATAAATATAAATACCTTAAAATTGTATCTTTCGTAGGATGTACAACTTGAATATTGATCTGATGTAAAATCTTAAACTTTGAAAAAAAATTGAGAGAGAAAATGTTAGTAGAGAGGGTGAGAGGGAAAGAGGGGTATAGAAAGGAGTGTAATGGAGAAAATCAGATGGGGTTAAATATAGGTTGGGGTATTTGTGATAATATTTATTGTGACGGATACCATGGAAAATACAAACCCTTCAATTTTTTAGGGGCGGCGGTTAAAAATGTATTTGCGATGCATCCCATCGCAAATAACCACCTGTCGACACAGTACTTGCCACAGATGATAAACCCTGTCACAAATACTAAAAAATGCGACTGGACATTTATTATGGGTACAAAAACTCTTTGCAAATACCCTTCCCACGGTTTGGTGCGCAACCTGCGCCAAACCTTTTGCGACGGGAATTGGGTGCCATCACAAATAGTCCATCCCGACGGACTATTTGTGATGGGACCCCTCCCTGTTGCAAATAGCGCATCAAAAATATGGCTTTTTCTCTTAGTATCCAATAATGATTTTTTGATTTTTTTCCAAAAACAAATCCTCCACGATGCGTACACTATGTTGCAACGTGGTCCTTCTCAGCACTCGACTAGTCATGGCGTGTTCCATACACTACAGAATGATTCTTCCACCTATCACATTCCAAAGTCTCTCCTATTTTTCCTAGACTCTCTCTACGGCATGGCTTCATCCCATATTCTTCATTTCGCCCGCTCTTTACTCTTATGTATCATCCCTTGCAACACGATCATCATCACCTCGACAAAACACCTCATTTACCTCCAAATTGACCCACTTCAGTTCTTATTCTTCCACAACTCCCACTTCAATTCTTATTCTTCTATAACTCCCTCTGCACCAAGTTTTAGTCTTACACAGCCTTGGTTTAAACCTATGTAATACTGGTTGTAGTTTGGTTTCTCCCTTTATGGTGTAATAGCTTTCTAGTACTTCAGGCCACTCTTATGCACCTGCTAATTTGTCTGATGTGGCTCCTTTGGACTCCGTTGAATAATTTTATCCAAATTTCAAAATTTTCAAATTATTCTTATCTGAGACCTCTTAGGGAATGGCTAAAAATTCCCCAGTATAGCCATTCATCCATCACCTTCATTTTACTCATACTTATCATCCATCACGATGTGAAAAGAACCATTATAGTATGATAGGTAATTTCTTCACTAATGCATTTCCATTCTTCTCTAAATGACTTCATGAAAGCTCTCACTTTATCTAACACTCTAGTAGACTAGAATAGCCTATATTTTCCTCATCCAATATACTTAAAGGCCATATCCAGCAAGCTTCATCCATTATCACTGATGAGTTAACTAGGAATGTCAACCTCTTTATCTGTGAAAGCCATTCAACATCTCAATCAATTGACAACATCTTCAACTATAATTGAAAAAAAATCTAACTCACAACCTTTGGTTGCAACATTCTTCCCCCTATGGATTTTATTGTCAATTTTATCACAAATTTGTCTCCCTCATGTAACTCTAAATGAACAAGAGAAATATATTCATTTACGATGCATTACCTTTTCCCACTTTGACAATAAAATTAAAATGAACCTTTGGTTGCTACATTCTCCCCCCATTGGTTTTTTTGTCAATTTTATCATAAATCCATCTCTCTCGTGTAACTCTAAATGAACAAGATATTTGTATTGATTTACGATACATTTCCTTTTCCCACTTTGACAAATAAATTTAAATATATTTCTCTTCTTCATATTTTTCTTTAGAGTTTAATTTTCATTTTCTTCTCCTTAATCATAAAATTCAATAGGGGTATCTTTTAAGCTTTACTTCCCCTTAGTCGATGCAATTATTTCTATAGACTTTCTCTATGTTCCCCACCAGAATCTTGTCATGGATGAATCACCACAACTTTTGAAATCCAGATTTAGAGAGTTAGACCTCTCCCTTTGAATTTCAACCTCTTCACAACCCATTCGATACCACTAATTGACATTTAAAAAATTTTGGCTCTGTAAATCAATTGAAAGTTATCTTCAAAATCTTTGATCTCTTTACACCACTTGAAAATCAAATTCATCTCTTGAACCATTGGCTATGTTTACCTGTGTTGGTATCTCATCCCATATCTTCAAATAATTTTCACACTCTATCCACTTATTGGAAAACATATTCATATCTCATTTTATGCTTCAAACTCATTTACATATAGTTGTATCCTCAAACTATTTTATTGGGTGAATTCAACACCTACCAAGTCAAAACTGAGTGTAGGAAACTAGATTTCAAGTAAAAAACTTCAGTGTTAACCATGTCACTCATATTCCTAAATGTATACAATCTGTATTTTTCACTCCTGGAAAATATACCCTATGATCTTAATCACATATACACAAGATTCTCAGTGAATAAAAAATAAAGTATTAAGTGTGTGAGTCAGATCATATGTTAAATCAATTGATACCACTTGTTTTAATAAACTCATGATACCACTTGATCTCTATGGACTTCCTTCAACACAAGCCCTCCTTCTATTCCATATGAGGTAATATATTTTTAAAAATTATGAATTTTTTCTCCTTTATTATTAAAACTCTTGATACCAATTAAAACATATAGAACCACTTTTTGATAGACACCGTGGGAGTTTCCATTTAGTATCTTTTAATATCTTAAAAAATCATCAATTATACATCATTGTTAGCTCATAAATAAATATATAATAAATTATATGAATGTAGTTGCTTCTCCCTAGCTTCCTTCTCTTACTTAGAGAACTACTAACACCAGAAATATGACCTATTACCATTTATTAATCCTTGAAAGTTTTTGGATGCCCCTTCAAAACTCAGATAGGGATTTGACACCACTTTATCTTCAAATCAGGATCTATACCATTTATTCTTCTTCATCACGACATACAATTCCAAATTCAGCATTGAATATCCATAGTGGTTTCTTGACACCTCTTGTTGTATGAATTTTCTTTCAATATAAACTCATCTTCTTTCAGCACAATAAATCCTCTTTTAGTATAATCACCCATGGATTGTAGATCTTTAATCCTATTCTACTCAAAATATCAGTTATAATAATAAAGTGCATGAGGGAGGGGGTACTTCCTGATCATCCTCAAGTTTAGGAACACAATTGGATTTATTGAACAAATCATTTGCTTCCAAATCTCTTTCAAGCCTTCTTAGTGGTTCTCCTTACAACAACACTTGTAAGAACCTGTCTTTTTTGAGGAATAAAACATTTAGCTTTTAGTTGGATTCCTTAGATTTATCTTAATGGAAATGCCTAATGAGTATACATAGGAAACAAGGGTGTTTGGGGCATGTTCAGAGCCCTATGTTTTGAAGAAAATATGTGGACCACATGGTTAGTAGAAATGGCATTGCTCAGTCCAAACAATTAGAACAAGCAGTACTGGGTGTTTCAGTGCACAACAGAGGACCGCATGACTATGCGAGTGTTACATGTCCTGTTGTAGAGATGTTTTTCATGGTCTGTGCATGGTTAGTCTAACCGTATGCCTAGATCATGCGAGGGGTGTATTGGGAAAATTATGAGTTCATGGTTGACGCACGGTTTGGGAAACCACACATCCAAACCATGCAGTTCTTTAATTTTCAGGAAAAGACCATTTCCCCCATCTTTATAACTCACCCTCCCTTTATTTTTTTCTCTGATACATAGAAGCATCCCCTCTCCTCTCATTCTAAGCTCCCTCCTCCCTTCAAGATTTTATTTGAAGGATCTTCTCATCTGATGCCCTATCAATCAACAATTCATTTCATTAGATCCCTCTCGGTAAGAGATTTGATCCACTCCCTTCTTTATTTTTTTTATCTTGCTGTCTTTGGTGTCATTTTAGTGAAACCTCATATGACCTATTTTCAAGGAGTTTGTATGTTCTTCCATTTTCTTCCAATATGGACCAAACTAAAGGCCTGTACAAGATGATTATTCCTCTGTAGGAATAAGGTAGGTGGTTTATGAATTATCCCTCAAATTATCACTGTTTAAAAATTATTTTTGTTGTGTGCACACCAGTTTCATATGGTGTTCCTACATAAAGTCACATGCCTTAAGTTTCAATCATCTAGATTACAAACTAATACCATTCAATATTGTTTGAGGTTGATACCTAAATTTCAACCACCCATTTAGTGTTCATTCCTTGTCATGACTTCGATGACTAATGTCATGACTACCCAGATCACCATTTTGTTGTGCTTGACTTTAACTTTACTGTGGTAAGTCCTTTTAATTAAATTAATTATAATTAATTAATTGGAAAGTATTTATATGTACATTTAAACATGTCACTTGGACTTGATCATATGTAATTGAAAAAGAAATTGGTTGCATGTCCAATATGACCCTGTCACTTATGATGAAAGGTGTTAGAATGAACCTAAGTAAATTATAAATGGAATGTGTATTACATGGCCTATGTTGATTTATGTATATATATGAAATGAATATATAGTTCCTACTAAATATGGACATTTTCATCTTTATAGTGGTGGTCAGACTTAAGGCCACCTTGGATTCCTGAGGGAATGACTTGAACACTCTGAGGATGCCATTCCGATTCATTAAGTCAGTTTCCAAGGGTGATACCCACCTTGGAACTTGGTCATTGTCTTATTATGTGAATGCCTCAGAGTTTCACTAATGATTCACTTGACTCTTTTCTAAATATTAAAATGCATTGGATGCAATCCTTGGATTTAGTGTGATGTCTTAGGATATGCGACACCTTGGATTATTCTCCTTGGGCTCCAGTCATTCTTAGCTCAATATTTACCTTGGGCTTCAATCATGGACTCAGTTATGTATATTTCCAGTGTAATTTTGTGGGTTTACCCCTTGGATTACACTTGTCCCTTATTGTTAGGATGCATGGTTGTGTACTGTGAGGTAGCCTGACCTTCTAAGGTCATCAATGCCTTGTTATCTCATTGGATCTTTTTTTTATTATTACTATAATTAATACTATATTATTACTAGTATTATATTCCCTAATACCTTTCAATAAAGTGAACATTCTTAGATACATCCAACACATGTTGAATTAGGTATTATCGACTAGATGTCCCATTAGTAACTTGAGCCCGACTTGCATTTTATTAATTTTATTGATTTACTTTTCTATACCTGCGCACTGTTACAATTTATATTCACAGACATGATTTTTATAGACATCATTGGTGGTAGTCTACATTGTTTATCTCACACCCTATCCCGAACACTGATGGTACTCGGTCAGATTATATGATTGCTTAGGTAGATAAAGGGAAGCATCCAGTTATGGATGCATGAATTCTCGTATTAGATTGGGAGCTTAGTAGGAGATGATCGGACCGACACTTGGGATGCTTGGATAATTTTTGTTCTTTTTTACTCTATTGTATCTACCTATTTCTATCAATGTTTGATTATTTTTGTAGAGATATGACATTGTTATTGTATACGGTACTGTTCAGTTTTCAGTTGATTATTTATGGCTCGGATGTTTACACTCATTCTACTTCCTTTTTATTATTATTACTTTCATTTATTATTTATACACCATTTACAATTGTGTTCCACTATGATTATGAGGTTATAGTCTCTCCCCGATATACCACCATGGACCCTCACTGATAGTCGGCAACCTTTGGTGTACGAGGAGGCACGCTTGAGGTCATGTGGCCAGCTAGTTAATCTATTGTGGCCAGTTGAGTTGGGACAGGACATCCCAAAGTTTAATCATGTGTTTTATTTTCATTTACTCACTATTTTGGGATGGTATAAAGGAGGCTAGGATGTGTAAAAATTTGGTAATGATTTTGTTCTTGGGAATAACTAACCCACATATGGGGGAAAGACGAATTGCTTGGTATAAGACTTGATGTTTTGGATTATACTTATTACAGTTGATTTTATTCCATCATTGGCTAACAAAAATGATCTGTGATGTTGTCATTATTATGATGTTGGATTATATCTTATCCTTTTCCTAAGACAGTAAGGAAACATTGATCATGCATCATTTTTGGCAGTTAATATGATTAAAATTTTAAGAATTATCCCATGGCATGTGGGTTTCATTTCTTGACTAAATAATACTTGTTGTGTGCGCCTTGAGTGATATATCTATTATGAAACTAACGTTTATATAGTAAAAATGCAATTGAATAGTTGGTTACTAAATTGTCTGCTTCAACCTAAATAGTGTTATCCTATATAGTTTGATGATTCTACCTTAATTAATCAATTATCACATGTTTGATTTATGTAATTGAGGTTACATAGACTGATGCCTTAGTTGATTTTGAATATATGGATGTTATTTTTAATTTTAAGAGTGTATGTACCTCTATAAATTGGGAATGATGATTAATCTAGTCAAATAATATTATATTACCTGTTACATTCTGTTACCAAATGTAAAGGTTAGGATGTAGTTAAATGAACTACCAATCATACTTTATAAAGAAATTACTTATATAAATTGGGAATGGTACTCATATAACAAGTGTATAAAATGAATGAAAGAATTGATAAATCTTAAATTCTAATATGGTCGTCATTAAATTGGGATCCCAATTGAAAATTAAAGGGTGTTTATCTCTATAACTTTCATTATACACTCCATACACTGAGACCCTTATAGTAAAACAAAGATCTTGATCTTAACCCATCATTGTAGTAGGAAGTAGGAAGTGTCTCTTATGTCCCTTATGATCATTCATACCACCTAGAACTAGTTTTAGGAGAGGGTAGAGGGGTGTGGCTCTTATATAGGTAGACTTGTACCTATCCTATTCTTTTATCTGCGTCGACACCATTGTTAAATCCCATTTAAGGATTTTTCTTGACATTTGGAAAGCTATTCCACCCTAATGTCCTCTAGTCATGCACTTGGAGGGTGGTGATGAACATGCTTCAGAGGTGGTGGGCCTTGAGCCATCGATGTTACCTCTAGAAGTGTCACCCATGACACCTCCTTCTATGCTTGATGTGGGTGATGATGCCCTGTTTCAAGATTGATTCTTTCTTCTTATGCAGAATATGTAGGGATTTTTTTGAATTGCCTCTTCTATGGAAGTGTTGACCTGAGTGTTTTAGCAATAACATCCACCCATGTTTTCAGGGGATGATGGTCATCAAGATGTACAGTCATGGCTAGAGGATAGGTTATTGATTTTTAAGCACCTTGAGACACCTCCTGAGAGGAGATTGAAGCTCTCTACTTACATGCTTTGTGATGCTAGAAAACATTTGTGGGTTGTTATGAATAAGGAAGATCAGAACTAGGGTATGAATTGGGGGAATTTACAGTCCATTTTTTTATGAATTTATCTTCCCAGAGATGTTGAGAGCTGATAAGGCTAGGGAGTCCATGAACCTAGAGTAGGGAACCATGTCCATCATGGACTACTCATCTCTCTCTACAGAGCTTCAATGTTTTTCACTGATCCTAGTAGGATATGAGCTATATAGGGAAAAACTATTTGAGGATGGGATTCAATAGACCATCTGATCTTAGGTAAATGACTTCTGGCTAGCTACAATTTCAAAGATTTTGAATCAATCATTTATCATTGAACAAAATATGAGGGAAGCTGTTGGTATGACGAACATTGTCTTGGTACCAAGACATAGTAGTGGTTTCTCTAGTAGCAGGAAACGTTTACATGAGAGTTCTTAGTAGGGGAGTTACAATAAGAATATCTTCACTTGCAGTTCAGTAGTGTTCCACCAATGTGGGATGAAATGCAACTTGAATCCTCTTTGTGACAGCAACCCAGTCGAGTGTAAAGCCTATGACTGAATGGGCCATCTTTAGAGGTTATTTCATAAAATCCCATATATTATTGATGGAAGAGGATCCATGACATCTCCACCTACCAGAGCTAGATTAGTAGCTTCGTTTCAGGAAAGGAGTTGAGGTAGTACCAAAATATCAGGCCGAGGAGGCTGTGGATGTTGTAGTTAGACTTATATTTTTCAGCATCAGTAGAGCAGACTAGCTCCAGGTAGTCCGACTTTAGCTCATTCCTGTTGATTATGACAGTTTCACCCATTACATATGATACACAAGGAGTAGATTGTAGGGTAATTGACAATATGGGGTACTATTTTAGTCACCTATACTATCGTATCTAATTTATTAGATACAGTTTCCTGACACTTTATATCTATATTGATCGTGGAAATTCTTGGAATTGAAATTTAGTTATGGCATGATGACACTTGATACTTGGTTAGGAATTTGACTAGATAGTGTATTCCAGTGTAAGGAATTCCCACATGAGGTAGGCAGTTATCATTTCTTATGAGACCTCTTCATCCTCAAGAGGATAGGCTACAATTTCATTTTCAGGATAGATTTCTTTGTACCTGATCATGATTATGTGGAATGCTATCACTACAGGGTGTCATTCACATCACCAGATGGAAATAGTTATCTTGACAAGGGTGAATGAGATTTCCATGAAAGTAGAGCTGGACCAGAGCATCATGGGTTGGCTGGAGTGATAACCTTGATAACTAGACATTATATGGTGGACCATGGAATGTGCAAGAATGATTTTACTCCTATATTCGATCATTTTTGGGATTTATTTCCTGATTATTTTTCTAGGTTACCTCCTGAGAGAGAGATGGATTTATCTATTGAGATAGTTCCAGAAGCATCACTAGTATCCATTCCTCGTTATAGGATGACTACCACTGATTTGAAGGATCTTAAGAGGTAGCTAGAGGCCTTGAAATCCAAGGGTTTTATTTAACCTATTACGTTACCTTGGGGTACACCCATGATTTTCATCGTGATGGAGGATGTGACCCTTAGGATATGCATGGATTACTGATGGTTGAACTATCTCACTTTTAAGAAAAAGTATCCATTACTTCACATAGATGTTATTTTCGACCAGCTATGAGGAGATCGAGTATTCTCAAAGACTAGTATGGGTCTAGGTTATCATCTGGTGAATTTTATACCATCAACTATACCATAAACACAATTTCTTAGAAGATATGGTTTGTAAGAGAATTTGGTCATGTCATTTAGTCTCACAACCGTGAAATTTTTTTTAATGAAATTGATGAATTGGTATTTCAACCATACATGGATTTCTTCATTATGGTGTTCATAGACGACATCTTGGTGTACTCAAAAATGTGACATGATCATTCCAAATGCATTGTTATCATTTTGAGTACACTGATGGAGCATAGGTTGTATGCCAAAATCACTAAATGCCTCTTCTAGCTCAATAAGGTTCACTTCCTGGGTCATATTATATTAGAATTCGGAGTTTTAGTTGACCTAGAGAATGTGAGAGAAATAGTTTCCTAGGAGTAGTCGATGAATGTGTTTGGAATACAAAGTTTCTTAGGATTGTTTGGATATTACATGCATTTTATATGAATTATTACACCTTCCAACACCTCTTAATAGCTTGACTAAAAATGGTGTAATGTTTATTGTGGTCTGAAGTGTGTGAGGAATATTTTCATGAGTTGAAGGGAAGACTTACCTCAGCCATGATCCTGATTATACTCAAGCTGTATAGAGGCTATTCCATGTTTTGTGATGCCTCATGCATCGGTCCAGGAGTGGTTTTGATGTAAGAAGATCATGTTTCCATGTACGGGTATCGGTAGATGAAGAATCATGATAAGAACTACCTGACACACAATCTTGAGCTTGAAAAAGTTGTCCATGCCTTAAATTACTAAAAAACTATTTGCTGGGAGAGTGCATTGTGGTGTATATGGACCACAAAAGCCTCAAATATATCTTAACTCAGTGCAACTTAGACCTTATACAATGGATATGGTTCGAATACATTTAGTAATTTGACTTCAAGCATTCTTATATGCCTAGTAAGGGCAATGTAGTTATTGATACTTTGAGTCAAATGACTCAGAATCAAGCTATTCTAGAAGCCAAGGATGAAATAAGGTTGAATAATATTCTTTTTGAGATGCATATGGTGTTCCATGAGAGTTTTGAGCAAACTTTTCTTTATGATTTGGTGGTAGAATAATTAATTTTTTATAGAGTGAGGATATAGTTCTTAGATTCTAAATGCTTGGTCTTGATGGAAATTATTTCAAGTACATGCACACCGCTGGGTTGGTCGGTCAATAGAGACAACATCCTTATTACACATGGGTGTGTCTGGGTGACTAAAGATATGACAAACGAGCTGATTATAGAATCTCATGCTTCACAATGGGTAGTGTACCCAATGATTTCCAAGATTTATTGTGACATGCGCTGTCAGTATTGGTGGCCTGGGATGAAACCTCATATTGAGGGTTTTATCATTAGGTGTTCCACCTATACGTAGGTAAATGTGGAGAATCAATAGCCTACTAGATTTTTACAACCATTTCCCACTCCTGAGTGGAAATGGGATGATGTTAGGAAGAATTTTTTGACTAGTTTACTGAGGTCTACTCGAGCTAGTGACCCAATTTTGGTAGTCATTGATAGAGTGAAAAAGGTAGCCCACTTCCTATCCATGAGACCTTCTCGGTGGATGAGCTGGGAAGACTGCATTTCCTGGATATTATACCCCTACACAAGGTCCCTTGTACTATCATTTTTGATAGGGATGCAAATTTCACATTGAGGTTTTGGGAGGGGTTGCAAAAATAACTGGTTCGTAGGTACTTTTGAGTACAACTTACCGCTCTCAGACCAATTACCTACTATAATGGACAATACAGGTTCTACAGGACATTCTTAGAGCATGTGTCATTGATTTCAAGGGTTCTAGGGAAATGCATACCCCACTTATAGTGTTTTCCTATAATAACAGTGATCCGATGACAATACAGATGACTCCTTATGAGGCCTTATACAATAGACCATTCTGTTCAATCTTGTTTTGGTTATAAAAAAGAGATAAAACACTAGTGGGGCCTAATATCATTCAGGAGACTTCGGAGTTGGTTCATATTATTAAGAAGAAGATGGATACAACTTAGTCAAGATATAAATCTTATGTAAATCGTCATCAATGACCTATGGAGTTCTAGGTCTGGGATTGTGTTTTCTTGAATGATTCCCCTAGACTGGGGCATATAAGAAAACAAACGAAAGAGAATATTATTTCTATGATTGTTGGACCTTTTGAGATTTTGGAGAGATTCGGGCCGGTAGCCTATCGGTTGCAGTTACATCAAAGATACTAGGCCATGCATGATGTCTTCTATATAACCTAGCTTCATTGATATCACATCGACCCATCCCATACTTTTGATCATGAGGATGTTGAGTTAGAAACCAAAGCTTTCTTTGTAGAGTATCTTATTCATATCATTGATTGGAGTAGGATGGCTCTACAAGGCCAGTCAGTTCATTTAGTACGGGTTTTATGATATCATGACCATATACAAGATGAGATATGGGAGAGAGAGGTTGGTGTACATGATTAGTGGATAAATTTAATCTCAAATGAAGCTTTAATACCCTTATAAGGGAAACTTAGGGATGATTTTCTTTAAAGGGGGAAGACTATAAGAACCCAACTTTTTTTGAGGTACAAAACCTTTAGTTTTTAGTTGAATTCCTTATATTTAACTTAACGTAAAAGGATAATGAGTTTATGGAAGAAAAGAGGGTGACTGAGAATTGTACATATCCTAGAGCCTCATGTTATGGAGAAAATAGTTGGGAAACACAGTTATTTGAAACCATTCCACCCAGTCCACATGGTTAGAACAAACCATACTAGGTGTTTCAGTGCACATTAGAGGGATGCCCAGTTTTACATAACCATGCATCCTAGGCCACACGACTATGAAAATGATATTGGTCTTATATCAAAGGGTTTTTTCACAAAATGCACACATTTAGTCTAACCATGCGCCTAGCCCATGTGAGGGGTGTCTTATTATTAAGTTGGGTGGACTATTGGCCCACAATTTGACCAATCATGTGGAAAAACCATGATACTCTTTAATTTTTGGGGAAAAGACTTTTTCCCCCTCTCTTTATAACTCACCCTCCCTTTATTCCCCCCCCCCCACAACTATCTCCCCTATCCTCCTCTCATTTGAAGATCCCTTTTCTATTTAAGATAGGCTTTGAAGAATCTTCTCTACCTGACATCTGATAAAACCACCGTTCATCTTGTTGGATCCCTCTCGATAAGATCTTTGATGTGCTTCCTTCTTTCTCTCTTTTATCTAACTTTATTTCATGCTATTTTAATGCATGATCATATTCCCTATTCCTAGGGTATTTTTCTACTCTTTAGTTTTATTTCAATATAGACCAAACAAAATTATGATACTATATTAGAATTCCTCTATAGGCATAAGGTAGGTGGTGTATGAATTATCCCTCAATGTCTCACTATTTATAAATTTTTTTTCATTGTGTGCATGCTAGTTTCACTTGTCTTTTCTCCATATATTTACATGAATTAAGTTTCAATTGCATAAATTGAAAAACAATCCCTAGAGAGACCATTAAATATCATTAGTGGTTGATACATCAATGCCCACCACCCATTTAGGGTGAGTTCCTTATCATGACTTCGATGACCACTTTCGTGACTACTCAGATCACCGTTTAGGTGTGATTGACTTGAACATTACTGTGGTAAGTCCATTTAATTAAATGAATTATTATTCACTAATATTCCAGTATTTATAAGTACATTTAAACATATCTCTTGGCCTTGATCAAATGTAATTAAAATAGAAATTGGTTTCATGTCCTCTTTGACCTTGTCACTTATGATGAATGGTGTTGGAATGGACCTATGTAAATTATAAATGGAATGTGCATTACATGGTATATGATGAATTATGTATAAATATGAAATAAATATATAGTGCCTATTTCATATGGACATTTTTCATTTTTATAGGGGTGTTCAGACTTGAGTCTGCCTTGGATTCTTGAGAGAATTCCCTAAGCACTCAGAGGATGCCATTTCGATTCATCATGTCAGTTTCCAGGGTAGATACCCACCTTGGAACTCAGTTCCTATATTATTATGGGAATTCCACAATGTTGTGACGATGATTCACTTGACTCTTTTATAGATAATATAATGCCTTGGATTCACTCCTTGGATTAAACATGATGTCTTAGGACATGCGACACCTTCGATTATTCTCCTTGGGCTCTAGTCATACCTAGCCCAAGTTTTACCTTGAACTTGATCCATGGAATCAGTTAGACATATTTCTAGTGGATTACCTTGGGTTTATCCCTTTAATTACACTTATCCCTTATTGCTAGGATACATGGTTGTATACCGTGAGCTAGCCCAACCGTCTATGGTCAAGGATTCCTTATTATCTCCTTGGATACTTTCCCATTATTACTATCATTACTACTCTATGATTACCAATATTGTATTCCCTAATCCCCTGAATAAACAATAAAGTGAACATGCTCAAAGATAGGCAATATAGGCTGAATCATGTATGGTTTCCCAGGTGTCTTATGAAGAACATGAGCTCAACTTGGGTAGTATTTATTTTCCTTCTCTACTTTTCTATACCTACACACTATTAGAGTTTATATTCATATGCTGAATTTGTATAGACACCATTGGTGGTGAACTACTGAGTTAATCTAACACCCTCTCTAAGCTTCTGATGATACCCAGAAAAATTATATTATTTTTGGTGTATATAAGGGTTAACACCTAGTTATGGATGTGTTACTTCCTCTATTAGTTTGGGAGCCTGGTAGTATATGAATGGGCCAGTGATTGATATGTTTGGATAGTTGTTTTCCTTTTTAACTCTTGTATCTTTCTGCTACCATGCATGTTTGATTATTTTTGTAGATACATGAAATCATCATTGTATATGATGATGTTCAGTTTTTGAGTTGATTATCTATGGATTGATGTTTATACTATTTCCACTTCCACTTCTTTTTCATTATTATTATTTCCATTGATTATTTATACATCGTTCACCACTGTGTTACACTCTGAACATGAGGGTATAATCTCCCCATCATACCACCTTGGACCCTCACTGCTAGTTGGAAACCTCCGGTATATGGGGAGGCAAGCTTGAGGCCATTTGACCAATGGGTTTGACTATTGTTATCAGGTGATCCGGGCCAGGACATCACACCACTCTTA
Organism: Viscum album; assembly: GCA_963277665.1. Lineage (NCBI taxonomy): Eukaryota > Viridiplantae > Streptophyta > Magnoliopsida > Santalales > Viscaceae > Viscum > Viscum album. The sequence continues at coordinate 1,786,832,731 of OY728126.1, read as the reverse complement.
CACATTTAATTTTGGATATGTGCTTTAGAGTTTTCCATGTTCTTTGTCTTGGGCTCCAACTCCGCTGCCCAAAAAATCCCACTTATACATGTATCTTCACTAGTATACAAATAGTTTAAAATTATTATTTTTAACATAAGTTATTTTATAACCGATGTTAAAAACTAATAGCCTAGTGTTGACTTTGAAAAAAAAATCCCACACAATTTTCAACAAAATCCATGGTACGATCCTCATTCGAATGAGATGGGCGCGGTATGAGGAGTGAAGAAGAAGAAAATGAGATATCCATGTGACACATTATTTCTCACACACTGATGGATGATAATTCCTACAAAAATTTTCCCAGTTAGGGACGAGGTGGTGAGAACATCCCACCGGGAGTAGGTCACGGATTGTTGGAGTTGGTTCCCTAGAACCAACTTTGTATACATTATGATTACTTATACTAATAGTTTTTAATATTAATACACTACTTATCACATCATGATTGTTATTATACATGATATACTATGTGTGATAATGTCCTAAGGGTATCTATTTCACTAAAAGGTCATAGCAGTTCCCCACTATTAGGATAACTCCGAAGTGTCACAATAATATTCTTAAATATACGTTTTATAGTCAGATGAAATTGTTTAAAGGACATAAATGAGGATATCAGGGGGTGGAGACTCATAGGACTTTGAGACACATTCTCATGATGTATGAACTTGGTAATATCCAGTGTAAGAGATTATAAAAACAAGACTCATCAGTAGGAAATCCACATCTATATGTGTCATTGGATGTTCCTATCTATGGATGTGTGTATTGATCCTTAGAATTTAAGATTATTATTAATTGATATTATTAGTCACATATTTTGATGCATTGAGGATAACCATGATGATATTTGTTCACGGTGAAGTATGACATGTTGGGTGTATCAAAAGTAAGATTTCAATAATTAATAATATGAGAAATGATTTGTCCCTTCCATTTTTTAATGAAATTTGATGTCTCAGGCCCTTTTATGGAAATGATACAACCTAAAAAACCATGAATATGATTTTTTGGGGGAAAGTTCAATTCCATAAATGTCAAAGGAAGATAAATTAAATAAATAGGTTGATGGAACTTGAATGCAACCTGTTTTATTAGAGATGTTGTGATAAAGGTATTATATTACAAATTGTCTGTATCAGGTTTTATGTCATTGAGATATTGTATTTTTTATCTATGTGTGTCTTGATGTGTTGGTAGATGCTAATATTAATCAATGAGATACTTTTTATAATTTTACTGAGAAAGAGGCATAGAGGATCACACACTAAGTATATCTAGAACCATAATTAAATATTATTTATTATTTTTATTATTATTATTATTTAAAATGTTGAATCAATATTATTCCCACATATGGTTTAATAATTATTCAGGATTTTTTGATGCTATATATTCCATCACTAGTTATTAGAGAGAATATTTTGTGAGATGAATATTTAATAAATATATATTTTCTAATAAGTAACTATAATATTTATTTATTGATTGATGAATAATGGAGTGATATTTATATATTATGTAAATAATAATTATTTAAGGCATGATAAATATTATGGAGGAATGAAACACATATTTTAATGGGATGATGAGAAATAATATATATTAAATATTATTTGAATAAATAATATTTAATTAATTCAATAGTTTTTTGTTCATGTTAAGAAATAACAATAATATTATTATTATTATACACATGAGGTTCTACATTGATTAAATAAATAAAAAGGGTGCATGTGAATTTATTAATTTACAACCCTAACACTATTTAAACCTAATTATATTATTTCTAATAAGTGTTTTACTTTTGTTTTGTTTTGCACAAAAACATCTAGAGAATCTATTATATATACTAATCATGGGTTGCTCTAACATGATGTGTCATCCATACAAACCTCCACGTCAACCTTATCCATCCATTTTTCAGTTCACTCCCTCCATACCATCCCCCTCTCAGGATTTCATTCCATTGGAAATAAGGTTATAGTTGATTTCTACTCCACCTCCACCTCTTCATCCTCGATCACCCATATCCTCTACCTATCCCTCCGCCTCCGTCGATTCCTGTTCATCCTAGGGTTTCTTCTGAAACCCCTTAGACTACCTCCCTCCAGTTTGAGGTTCCCGCTGCGACCTTCGTGCTTTTCCTCCCGCTACTGGTTTTCCTATAATCGTCTTATGGTTCCCGAATATCCTTATCTCCCTCCCCGACCCACCTCTCCAACCGTGCCTCCTCTTCCATGTACGCCACCTCTCTTCCTCCTCCTCAATTTCCCTCCTCCTCCCCGACTCCCTACATCAAAAAATCCCCCTCTCGGCACCGTTGCCCTCCCTAAATCCCTCCTCAACCTCTATCGACATTGAATCACTCCCCGCCCCCATCCCTAACCCCCCTCTCCTTCCACATCTCACTTTACAATTAACCACCTCGGTCCTCACTAGCTCGAAAGCGGATGACTCCACGCCGTTTGAGATTTCAATGGAGAGTGATGTGAAGGTGATTGGGGTTTCTTAAGGATCTTCATTTGATGATATACTTTGCATGAAGAACTTAATCCTATCCGGTTTCAAGGATTACCTAGACACCATTGCTCAGGTTCGTTGTAGTAACCATATTTATGTTAAACTCGGGTGGCTAGACAACCTTCTTCATCCATTGATTCACTGTAGATTTCCAACTATATTATTATTCCATTTTATGTACTGTGAATCCTTTACACTTGATGTTGGGTGTCTGCGTGTAGAGTATCCTCAAAAATTGAGTTTAGGTTAATTATGTACACTATTTTCATTTATAGAATACATTCAAGAGAGATTAGAGGCTAAAATTTATGTTTTGGTTTGAGAGAACATGAAAATCGAAGTCCTCTTGTCTACATGTTTCTATTAAATCAGAATGATTGATTTGAAGTTTATTCAGATGAGATATTTAGGTGGATATAGTATGTGTGTGTATTTCAGGAATCCTACTCAGACCTCCTATTATAATTCCATATTTAATTTTGTGTACAGTGCATTGATTGCTTGAAGTAGGTTATGGCGTTCATATAACATTTTATTATTTTCTAAAAATGGATTTCATGAGATCTTGGTATGTTTTTATATTTATGAACCATCACAACATTTGAAAAGCCTGAGGCTAGAATTCCAGAAAAAATCATGGAACACGGCATACTACCTCGAGGTACTCACCCTAATAACAATTGAAAAAATCTTAGATGTTTAAATTTTCATTAACATATTGCTTTAGAATTTGATCTAATATTTATAAATTATTTTTTTTATTTCTTCAATTGTTATGTAATGATATTGTTGATTGTGCCTAATGTTTGTGAAGTTGAAGATTCATTACCAATGTACAATGTGATTATTCTTTATGTTCTCTACTGTTTTAACTATCTCCATGTTTAATCCACTTTTATTTCATATTAAGAATTGGAAGACCAATATTAAACCATGCTTAATCAAACCAGTACAAGGTTTAGAAATTGTTTTAGATGATTATAGTAAAGTTATTTCTTCTATATGTCTTGATCTTTCTTGTCCCATTGATCAAGATGATCACAATATTTCTGGTGAAAATTAGGTAATCCATATGTATATCTTTTAAGGTAACATTTTTTTCTATAAATTTTTGTGTAGATGGATTTTTTTCTGACATAATTATGAATTTTTGATCTAATTGATTTTTCATGAATTCTTGGTTAGTATGCATTGCCTATCTCCCCCCACTCCCTTCTTTTATGTTCTATCTGAATGTTGATACAAATTTTTAGGCCATGTTTGAAATTTTTCATTGAATGGGATAGAATGGTCATTAATGGAACGTTATAGAATGAAATGAATGTAATGATATATAATTTCATGTTAAACTATATGGGAGTTTCAGTATGGAAAGGACTAGCCTTACCTGATCATTATTTAAAATTTATCATAAAGTAAATGTAATGAACTAATTTTTTCTATGTAATTTCCAGAATAAACCTAATTATTTTTATCAATTTTCATACCCCTAATTTTATTCATTTGACCATTTTATTTGGAGGGTCAAGAAAAAAAGGATATTTGTGGGTCATGGATTGTTTGAAAGACAATTATTTTTCATCTTAGCCCCAGACCTAGAAATTGGTAAACACATTTCTTCACCCACGACCTTCAATGAAGAGGGGTTTCTAAAAAATGAGAACAACTTATATTGGAATGGCTGTTGATGACTGTAGAAAATCAGATGAGGCACCAAGAACTGGTCAAGAGGAATTTGTTCTTTCTGACTACATAGTGCTCGCTACACATATTATAAATGGAGATGGGGCCTCTAGGTTCTCCAGTGTTGTGGATTAGGTTTGGAGTAGATTGCACTATACATGCTTTATAAAATTCCATAGTGAACTCAGGTTGGGATCTTAGTGTTTGTCATTTTATATATGTTTCCATTAATTATTGTCATGTTGTGCACTTTTAATATTTTCAGTACAATATAGATGTGTTTCCAGTTAGTATGTTATGTTGACTATTTGTTCATGGTTAGAATGTTGTGTCAATTTTTAGTATGTTGTGTTCACTATTAATATGTAACGTTCACTTCAAATTGATTCCACTATATATGTGTTTATATTCACCTTCAAAGTTTTGTATTAACCATTAGTCTATTCATTGTTAATATGTTGTGTCTTTACTACATATGTGTTTCTAGATTTATATGTGTTCTAATAGTTTATGCTCATAGGATATGTAATTTATAATGTGTTTTCAAACATATCATAGAGAAAAAAATTCCCTAATTACCTTACATTGTTAATTGTATTTTTATATTATAACATGTATGACCTAAATCAGCATGTGTGCCTCTTCCATTTTTCTTTACATTGATGGATAAGAAGATGTGTATTCATTTCAATTGATAATGCTTTGGGGGATGAAAAAAGGATCTAATACCATACTATATCTCAAGATACATGACTTATATGAAGCATGTACTCTCTATTTTAACATTACTGTATATTTTACATATATATGTTAGGAAAAAAGGTTTTTTTGAGTTAATGAAAATTTAATGTGAAATGAAGTATTTTTCATGGGAACCACTAGTTAATTTTTAGTGAACAGTTATATACACCTCCATTTTTTGTCTATATTTTGTGGGTTTATACAGATTCATGAGATTATGTTAACAACTTTAATGTGGTTGTATTGTTTCCCTTAATATGTTATGTCTCTACTACATATGTGTTTCCTGCCTTATATGTGTTCTAGTAGTTCATGCTCAAAGGATATGCAGTTTTCAATGCGTTTTCAAACATAGCATAGAGCCAAAATTTCCCTAATTTCCTTACACCTTTAATTGTATTTTTATATTCTTACTTATATGACCTAAATAAGTGTGTTTTCCTCTTCCATTTTTATTTGTAGTGATGGATAAGATGAAGCATATTCATTTCAATTGAGAATGCTTTGGGGGATGAAAAAAAGGATCTAATACCATACTGTCTCTCATGCTACATGACTTCTATGAATTGGGTAGTCTTCGTTTTAATTTACTGTATATATTTTTTGGTTGATACAAATTTGTGAGATTATGTTAATAACTTTCATGTGGCTGTATTGTTTCGCTTCATTTTCCCTTTTTGAAAAATCATAGGTACCGTGATTCTATATTTTTATGTTTCTTTATTGTTTCCCTTAACTTTATTTTTATATTCTAAAAAAAACTAAAATGATATTAACTAAATGAACTGTTTTTTAAAATCATTAACTAAATTTTTTCGAAGTACTTATGACTGCTTTTCATTGAAACATGTGGTATGGATTAGTGTTCTTTAATCACAATGAATGAAAATCACTTCAGGCAACCTAATACCTTTTAAATGATGACAAAACAGTTTTTTTTAATGTTTATTAATTTTTATGCATTATATACAGATTCTACACGGATAAAGATGGTTTTAATGGAAAAAAATGGATTGCTTAACCGTTTTTCGAAGCTAGGTAACAACAGATGTAGTCGTGAAATCTAGATATTTGCAGAGAAAGAAATGGGAGAACGAGATCATATCTTTGTCGGATTGGTATTAACAATGGTGTTGGGTTTAATATTGTACTTAAATATTTGTTCTATAGATTACACAATATCCTCTAATGAAATAGATTTTATTTTACATTCAAGTGGTTGAGAATGCCACTAAGTTTCCCTAAGAAGCAGTCTTCTCAGGTAACTCCTTGATCTAGGTCAGTATACGTGATATCTTATGCTTCTTTGGGACATCCAATTTCTAGGACATCACTCCACACTGTTCCTTCCATAGGATTGAAATTGGTAACTCCTCCTTCATTGACGTAGTCTACATATAAATTGATATTTCTTAAATTATTAATAGTTTAATATTATTTTTATGACTAACTAATTAATTTAACTTCCCATAAACATGATACTATATTTCCACTACATTTACTATGCCAAAAACAGCAAACCACATCAAGTTTCACTATTTGTGTGCCAAAGGATTGTAGTTGGTAACTCTTCCTGCATTAATGTAGTATGCATATTCATTAAAAATTATTATATTATTAACCATTTACTCTATCTTTTAGGACTCACTGTCACATTTGACTTACCATAAATCCGCCTCTACATTTCAAGTATAGAGACTATACGAACAAAAGTGAACTACTATTGAACATTTTAAACAACTTCTTTCAATACCATATTTGACAGGTCTCTTTTACACCACACCATATCGTCCAACCCTAGTATACCTACCTGATTTTAGTCAAAACATGGAATTTAGTGTTTTTATGTTCCAAAATTCATTTCTCTTTCATTTATGATAGTACAAAACTAAGAAATTACAACTTTATTCAATTTTTTGTTTGTCTAAACAACGTATTTTAAATTCACTTTGCTATTAACTGTTCATAAAATGGTTTCCCTGCACAACTTGAAAACTCAATATAACAAAAAAATACAAACATGCATAGCCCATCAAACTCTAGGGATGCAAGGTTCCACAGGAGACTAATAATGAAGGAACAACAAAATTTTTGTGAGTACTCTATTCTATTCACTTTAACATGATTTACTAATTGTCATTATTTCAGAAGTTGTACTCATTTCAATTGCGACAATAACAATGTTTCCATATATTATAAATTTTTCAATGCCTTCTACGAAGTAGTCTGGTACTCAAAAAAGCGAGTCTCTATCAACAAATGGCATCACACATAGAGTCAGACGCATGTCATTATCACCTTTATTTATTTATGGTAGGTTTAGTTTAAACTAACCAAAGGAATCCATTACATTTTAGATTAACATAAATTAGTCATTGTTAACTTCTTCTTTCTTGGTAGTGCCTCAATAAATTGCTACCTGATCCACAATGTCTGATGGAATAGAAATCCAAAAACAAAGACATGAATCCATGACCCTAACTCATATACCATTCTATATGTGTGATGTCTATGTAATTTTATGATCATAATGTAGGCCATTAAACCTTTGAATTAGCCATCTAACAATTTTCTCAATAATTGCAGTAGGTCTCATGACTGACGATAACATTAACATGGAATCATCACCAGCCTCCTCGGCATAGTAACCATGACTTAATCATTTACAGATTTCCATCCTTGTTAATAGAATTTTATTTCTTATGCTTCCCTATACCAATAAATTTTGTTTTACTAATAGTATTCCTGTGAAATACAATCCATTATCATGGAAAAGTATGTTACAAATTGTAACACAAAGGCATAACTTCACACACATTTATATAGATAAATCTAATTCTATAATATATTTAATTGTTATATACAACTACTTCCAGGTTCTAGACAATAATCAATTGTTCAAGAAACATTGACTCAAGGGATTTCAGAAACACATGCAAACATCAATGATTTTATACATCCCACTGAAAACTATATAGGTATGTTGAATTACATGTTTAACTTTAAATAGTAATACCTTTGGTATTATTTATGAAACCACATATCTAAATAATGTTGGATGTTACCGTAAGCTCAGTAGAACAACAGACTGCAGAGGACATGAGTTACCGTTCTTGGTAAACCTACATTAATGATACAATAACAAAACAACTTGACTGTTATTTATAGTTTTTATTGTTTTCCATCTCCACTTTTTTTACATCTCAGAAAAACTGACAATATCCAAATGAATTTACCAGTTCTGGTCTATTAAATTGTATGAGTTTGTTTACTCTGGTACTCAAAAAATTACATTCTTCTTTAGGTTGAGTTGGGAATGGATCAAACAAACTAAAATGAGAGTGATTATTTATTCTTATCAATGAAATTTTATTTTAAGTTTATATCATTCAAGCTCATGACTTATTTCAATAACACTTTTTAATTGACTGACTATGCAACCTCAACTTTTTATTTGATATCATTACAATATATTCAACTTTTAAATTGTTCTTCTATCTACAAAATTCTATTGTTGAGAGATTTTGAAGCTCACAACTTGTTTTAACAATAGTTGGTGATTGTATGACTATTCAAATTCTACTTTCTTTGAAACTTCTCCATATATAAACATCAGAAACTCTCCTTTGTTTGTTGACTAAGTTTTTTTCATTATTTATTACAATTAATCCTCAGCACATTTCTCATATTTTTTATTAGAACCAATATTTAAGTAATTTCTCCTTCACTTTGTCTTTCATTTTATGCAATATTGTTTTTCTAAATGAAGTTGATATTGAAATTAGGTTTCCATCCTCAACAATTATAAATTCCTTTAATTTAAAATTAAACTATCTTTCTTGAATTATTTTAATGGCGCCTCCATATCTTATTCACTTATATTTCAATATTATGCACCACTTCTTTGTGATTAAAATACATTCAACATTATTATTTCTTCTTAACTTTTACAAATAGTACTCTCTTATAAAAAAATATCCATCAATCCATATCATCATGCGTACGCATGGGTGAGTACTAGTTATCTCAAATTCTTAGAGATATTCCTCTCTAAGAACAATGTAAAACCTTGAAACTATTGGTTCTTTAATAAAATCATATTTCCCTTCTTATTCTAATTTTTTTGGGTTGAACCATTTTTGAGTGGAACCTTGTGGGCTTTGAGAAGCTTAGAGGTGAGTTTGGAAACCTTCTGGCCAAATTAGTTGTGGTTACATTATATCCCACATGACCACATTGTAGAGGAGGTGACTGTTCCATAGTGAAAATGGCTACTCTGTTGTGTTATTGTGGAATAGCGGCCACGTCGCACGAGGAAGGTCTATGTCGTAGCAAAGCCACCCGGTGGTGTTTGCATTGTAGCCTTCATTGTGGAGGTTTGGTTTGAGGAGGATGCATTGTAGAGGCTTAGACCACACCACATGAACCTATCTTCGCATCAGTTATAGATTGTTTTCTGGTCTTTGGTCTTCATGAGTTTCAGTTTTAAATGGCTATAGCGATATTGATTCAGGGAAGTAATTTTGGGTTGGAATGAGGAGAATTCAAGAGACTTTATCTGGGGTTTTCTCATGCCTATTGAACCATCGAAGACCCCCTAAAAAATTTCATATTCCTCCTCCATTCGATATTGTACTAGTTTTTATGAAGGGATTCAAAGAGAACTCCATGCCACAAACCTCGCCTCTATGCCGCAACTAGTCGAGTTCCAACAGAAGTCTACACTTTGATGGTAGGAATTGTGTCAAGGTGGTCTTCTTATAGCACACCACTACACTGTTGTGTTTTCCCTAGCATCATGGTGGTTATTTTCTAGTACACCTCCACAACGCATCCCTTTCCTTGCCCTAAGAATAAATATAGTTTTCCAGAGAGTTTTCCTTCTCCCTTCTTGGACCCAGCTTTTGGATCCATTTTAACGACTACCAAACTCAAGTAAGTTTGGTTTTTATCACATTGATTTGTTCCTCTTTTCTTTGCTCTATAACCCATATCATTTAGGATTGGAACCGTTTTTCGGAGCCCTTGGCATGAAATCATGTTTCAGTTGGTGTGAGAATGTGGTTTGGGTAACGACTCCCTCGGTGAACCCCAACATCGATGTCTACATCTTTTGTAGGAAGTTCCTTACCTCTTCGAATATTTTTTACACACGTTATGTGTTGGTATATTTGATTCCGTGCTTGATTGTAATCACATGTGGGTATGTGTATCCTGTGAGGCTCATTGTGATATTTGATTCCATGAGTGATACTAGAGTATTTTCTTGTCATGTTTTGTTGAGATCGTATGATGTTATGTTAGATTATATATACCCATGATGATATGTTATGCCTACATAGTATTCTTCACCCTATGTGTGTGATACCATGCCTTCGAGGTTGTTATTGGTACTTGAGACATGCAGACCATCGTGACATGTTTATCCCTTTGAGGAGAAGTATTCTTGACTTACAATGATGATGATGAGAGACTTGAGCACATTTTATCCACGAAGACTGTGTTGGGGATGCACTCAAGGTAGTCTGACATTTTATGAGCATCATTCCCTCGAGGTTTCCTAGTTCACAATTAGAGGACACCAGAAAACATTACCTACTTGATGGATAGAGGACATTTTGTAACATGTATTCATGACTCCGTGAGGACCCCATACTATATATAGTATTGTTACTTCCAACATCTCCCATTATCGTTCTATCATGGAGCCAAAGCAGGCACAACCAGGAGTTTTTGGAAGTTTGGTTAGCGCACAAACACTTAGTTTTGTGTTGCTTGACATTATGATTATTATTCATTCATTATTATTATGACATGAACCTATTATAATTGAGCACACTAAGATAAGGATGCATTGGTGGGGTAATACTATGTATTATACTCACACCATACTTGAGAATTTGGGTGTTCTGATAGATTTCATGGGGGATCCGATGAAGGTAAATGGTCATGTGGTAGACGACTGAGTAGAGAAGCATAGAGCAGGTGGTGTACCGGTACTATCTCCAGAGGACCCCTGATGTTTATTTATTCTTTTATTAACATGTTCCCTATTACATTGGATAGGATTGTGACATTGGAAACTGATTTTATTTATGATATGTATGTCATTTTTTAGTTTCTTCATGTTTACTTTGACTATTTATTATATTGTTTTTTATTATTGACCATATGACATGGTACTGAGGGTATAGTTTTCCCACCGATGAACATATACCCTCAATGCTAGTCGGAAACCTCTTATGTACATGGAGACATGTATGAGGTCATGACACTCTGGCTTGGAATCAGTGGTTTGGTTCAGGGTGTTACAAATTCTCTGAAGGATGGGAAATGATCATCCACCACCAGTCTTGATTCTAGAGAGATCAAAGAGAATCCTTCTTGAGGTGATTCTTGGGGAGATCAAAGGAGAATGAAAAAATCATTAAGATCTACCATAGTAGCACATAGAGATTCATATGGTGACATTCTAAGGTTTATGGAGCATGTGTGGATCATCACATAATGGAATCTACACTTGATTCCTATAGTGTAATGACTATACAACCCAATGATGTTTTTAGGTTCACCAATGAAGCAATAATTAACCAGAAGATAATTCTTTAATTGTTTAAATTAATTGTAAATCATTATGTGATGATCCAGTGTTTTTCTTTCATCATTCTCTCATCAATTAATCTTTGATTCAATTCCTCTGGTCACAATGTTTTTCATCGATGTAAATCTAATATAAATCATCAATTGCGACACAAATATGAGTTGGGAATACCACATTTGGATATTTTGCTGCGTCCAAAACATTTAAGTGGTATTAGAGTAGTTTCATAATTATTTAAAGACCGTTGATTGATTTATGAATTTATCGTCAATTTTGAATTCCAGTTTAACTATTCTTTAATCTAAATCATAATATCTACTCTTATTACACTTTGTTCTCAAAAATATAATCAAAATTTATTAATTTTATGAATGAAGTAGGTTTGAAGAACTCATCTGGAGGTTTCAATGATTTTATACGGATAACACAAGAGTACACGCTTTGTAGCCCATTGGTACACATCATGTACTCATGTTTAATGCACCAAGATAATTCTAAAATTATTTTGTAGATAATTAAATCCATGTTCATTTATTACATGTGGTGAGTATTTAAAAACACCACTTGTTGATTGGGCCATTCTGACACACAGTTAGTCAGACTACATTGTGTGTAACATTCGTACTCAATGTTTACTCCATTAATAAAAGAAAGACTGTGTATTTTATTACATGACCTACATGACTAATGACTACGTAACTTGAGACTACATGATGTGTATCCCATGTAAACATTTTTTACTCCATTAATTTTCCTGGAACGATTACACATTGAGTCCCAATGTATGTTCTAAAGATAGATGGTGAGAACTATACACAACGTGTAGCTGGATTGTACACATCATGTATATTATAAAATTACGAAGAATTCTAAATTAATTTATTATAGTTCTTAAACCTCATCAATATGTTTTCCATGTGTCATTTATTTTACTCTGTACATTCCATGTGATGAGTTATATATATATATATATATATATATATATATATTAATTTCTAATTAATTTATGTATAATTTTCAAAACTGCATATCGTGTATATGTTGTAATACAATTATTACTTTATGCACATTGAAACATAACATGCTATGTAAATAAAATTTGTTCCATGTGTCATTTAGTTTAATAATACACACCATTAATGTATGTGATATGTAGTGTATGCCACATTCCACATGAGTAAATAGTATATGAATATAATACACGCTGAGTAGTTTGGATGGAAACTCACCATGCTGCCTCTAAGGTACATGTTTTATACAGAGTTAATTTTAAAAAGACTTATTTAATTTTTTTTTAAAATTATGATGGATGGAATCTCAGGAGAGTTTAGATGATAATTAAAATTCAATAATTGATTAATTAAAGAATACAATTAATTGATTTGAATGTGATTTATCTTAAAGAAGAACAATTATATTTGAATGCTAATTTATTAAACACATAATTTTTTGCATGTATGTGGATGATTATGTGAATTGACTAGACCTTTGTATGTGATTGGTTTCCTTTTTAATTTATTGTAAAATTAAATTTATGGTATGCATGTCACCCTTATCATTATTTAAGGTCTTTCTTGTCCAATGTTTCATTTTATATACACCCCTTAACGAATCTTTCAGTCCCCCCACCCACGTGTGAGTTAAAATTTATGTAACAGATGAAGCTCCCAAGTGATTTGATATGGTTCAGATTTATAGTTGAGGTAAAACCAATCCAATAGGTACATGTGTGGATAGGTGGAAAAATGTAACATGAACTAAGTCATTGTTCAAGGTGTTTTTCCCTGATGTTGATTGTTAGTTTAACAACTTCTAGAAAAAATAACAATTATTCAAAAATCATGATCACGCTACTATATTATTTTTATTTATATCAAGTTGAATTGTTAGTTTCATTATGACTGTTTAGTTGCAATCACATGAATTAATGAATTAACATTCATTCAAGATAAAATTAAAATAAATTGGATCATGTGTGAACTTTATCGAAGACACGATTAACCACTTAAGTAAATCATGCTTAATATTAACAATCATGTAATAAACATAAAAGGGCAATTTTCACATAAAGATAAAAATCTTTCACTTATATATATATATTAACTCTGTATAACCTTACAATACTTAAGTTAAAATGAAACTATAGTTTAATGTGCTCAATCGACCAAGGTAGGGGTGCTTTCAATTATCAGGGAATTCTACCATGAAGATTTGTGTCATCTTAACATAATTCACATCAAGGGTTGATTGCCTAAGAAAATTTTGTTTAACTAAGAGATAAAAAGTTTAAGAAATCCCATTTAAGGATTTCAGGATCGAGGTGTCCACTCAACAAATCAAGGAACTGTGAGTTAGTAGAGTTGACATTTTAATGTCTACCTACAACCCTTCGAATAACTTTTCAGGCCCATATTTAGGTTATGAGAAGAAAAATATAAGTTCTTACAACTAGAATATCCAAATACCATGATGTTCTAAATCCAATGAAAAGGGATATTATCTTTCTATGAAATAATGAGGGGATAATAAATATAATATTTATTTTTATATTTTATCAGTTAAAGTATTAAAATTCCACACTTCTTAATTGTAGAAATGATAATAAATATGAATTCAAACATATAACTATGATCCATACTTTAGAAATATAACCTTCTCACCAACACCAATTTACAAGAATGAAAAAGGTACTTAGGAATTATCCTACACCATTAAATAAAATTATATTATATAGAAAACCCTTTCCCTAATGAACCGGGAAAAAGTCTAGAGAGGAATAATTGTCTCTCTGTGAAAACATTTATATGATGCTAAAAATGTCCAATGTTTCATGGAACAATTCATGGCCAATGAGCTTATAAAGAAACATGAGGATATGGATGCGTATAACATGATGTCTCACCATTATGATCTCTATTAATAGAAGGTTGGAAAATAAAGATACAAGATCTCTAATGCATTGTTTACTTGCAAGCATGGAGAGTCAACACCAGCTAGGTATCATGTAGTCAGGCTTATTGGATACATAAAAATATTAGAAATCTTGATAATTAAATTCCCAGATCTCACCATTTCCTTACTACCCAATTCATTCTCCAGTTTTATTGTTTATTATTACATGATAAATAATGAGAAAATTCTTTCAAAACATTTTAATATCATTCACCAACTTGACAAGGTAATAAGGCATGAGAAAAACGTAGTCCATATATGGAATAAGAAAGGTATGTACAAGGTAAAGGGTTCCAAGTAACATAAAAAGTCTAAATCCCATGAACACCATTCTTCCAAGAAGAGAAAAATCCAATGGAAAACAAAAAAATGAAGTAGTATGTTTTACATGTGGAAAATAATACCACAAGAAGAAGTATAGGTAAAGGTAATGGGTATCTAAAGGTTCATTCGTTATCGAGTGTAATATCTCTATATATACACAGTGGTTATTAGATATTTCTTGTGGTTCTCACATATGTATCCAAATGTAGGAACCAAGTTGATTCTGAAAGATTACCAGAGGGGAGGTGGATTTACAGGCTACGAATGGTGTGAGAATGGTTGCTATATCTACTAGATACTGCAAACTTCCATTACCAACATGAATTAACTTGGGTTAAAAAGATTATTATTATGTACTGACTGTTACCAAAAGCATAATTTCTATATCATGCATAGATACAGATAGTTTTGTTTTCATGTTTGAAAATAAAAGTTGTTTTTTATAATGACACCATAGGTTATGATATTGTACATTTAAATAACGGCCTTTATGTATTAAATTATGAAAATTGAGTATTGAAAATTGATAAGGAATCATGTTCGCATGAATCATATACCACCCAGTTGTGGCATCATCATCTTGGTCATATAAACAATAATCATTTGATAAAGATATATCTAGATGGTTATTTAGAGTCTTTTGTTCCAAAACACTTGAAATATATCATGCTTGTTTACAAGGAAACATTACTAAACCACCATTCAATGGATAGGGTGAAATTGCTATATAGATTATGGGATTGGTACACACTATTGTGTGTGGACCATTTTCAATAGAAGTTAAAGGTGGGTATTCTTACTTCATAATTTTAAATGATTCTTTGAGTAGATTTGGATATGTCAACTTGATGAGGTATAAATCCAAGTCCTTTGAGAAATTCAAAAAATTCATGAATGAAGTAGAAAATCAAATTTAGAAGAAGATATAGAAGCTTCTATATGATTGAGGTGGTGAATATCTTAACCAAGAGTTTATCAACTTTCTAAAAGAGTTTGATATTCTTTCTCAACTCACTCTACCTTACACACTACAATGGAATGATGTTAGTGAAAGGAGGAACTATACCTTCATAGACATGGTATGGTTGATGACGGGTCATTAATATCTTCCATTATCTTTTTGGGGACACACATTACAAACTGTGACATACATACAAAATTGAGTACCAACTAAAGCATAACATGGAATTACCTTCAAGTTATGGAGAGGAAAGAATCCTGTTTTTTCACATACAGGTGTATGGGGTTGAAAGTCATATATTAAGGCCATCTAACACAACAAACTAGCACCTTGAAGAACAATGTGTATCTTTATAGGGAATCAAGGAAACAAGGTGATACTACCTATACAACCCCTCAAACAAGAAATTGATTATTTCTAGACAAGATGTATTTATGATAGAGAACACATCCTCAAGAAGTATTGTGAGAACAAGACTAACTTCAATAAAGATGATTCTCAAGATACAGAATAGTTGGTATAAGAAAAAATTCCATAGGTCTCCATGGAAGAAGGTGTTTCTAAAACAGAAGTACTATATTGGAGCACCAGAGAGGTAAAAAACCAAAGAGATATGGTTTTCTAGTCACCAAAGATGGAGACTCATTATTGGTTTACAATAATGAACATATCTCCTATAAAGAGGCAGTAGAGATATCAGAAAATAAAAGATCATACTAAACCATGAATTACGAAATTAATTCCATATATTTGAACCAAGTTTGAGTTCTGGTCAATCCACAAGTTAGTGTAAATCCTATTGGTTGAAAATGAGTATTTAATAGAAAATTGTGCATTAAAGGTAAAGTAAGTACCAATAAAGCAAGGCTAGTTGCTAAAGGTTTTAAAAAACATCAAAAAATTGACTATGAAAAAACATTTTCTATTGTTTACTTTTTAAAATCCATCATAATTCTACTTATAATAGTGGCTTACCCTGACTATGAAATTTGGAAGAGGGATATAAAAACAACATTCCTTAATGGGAACCTTTAGAAATATGTCTATATGACACAACAAGAAGAGTTTGTGACTCCAGGTGATGCTAAAAAGATATGAAAGTTGCAGAGATCTATTTATGGATTAAAGTAAAAATCTAGGTGATGAAACATTCAGCTCAATAAAGATATAAAATAATTTTTATTTATTAATCATGAATACGAGCCATGTGTTTATAATCAGTTTAGTGGAAATGTAGTCATTATCCTAAGAGTGTATGTTGATAACATATTATTTATTGGAAATGACATACCAGTCTTATAATCTATTATGGACTGGTTAAATAAATGCTTCTCTATGAAGAACATAGGTGAATAAGATTACATTCCAGGGATTAAGGTCATTCATGATGGGTTCAAGAGGCTTCTTGGACTAAATCAAGGTACATAAATTAAACAAATATAAAATATATTTAGTATGAAAAAAATCCAAGAGAGGATTCGTTCCAATGTCACATGGTATACATCATTCCAATACAATGTGTCCTCAGGAACAACATGAGAAAGTTAGAATGTGTAAGATCTCATACGCTTCAGTGATAGGATCAATCATGTATGTCATGTTATGTATTAAACTTGATGTTACATATCTATTGAGCATGATAGGAGGATATAAAGATGGTTCAGATGAAAAAAATTGGTCTGTTGTTAAGGAAATCCTTAAGTATCCGAGAAGAGCAAATGATATATTCTTGATGTATGATGGAGATGAGGAGCTAGTCATCAAAGGTTATACCAATTCCAGGTTTCAAATATAATAGAATGATTTCATGTTACAGTCTATAAATGTATTCAGTCTCAATAGAGGATCTGTGAGTAGAAGAGTTCAAAGAATATAGTTTTCACCAATTATATAGTATAGTTTGAGTATATAACATCTTCTGATGCAGCCAAAAAAGCTGTTTGGATACAAACATTATCCTATAGTTTTATGTGGTACCCAGTAGTAAAAACCCTATCACATTATATTGTCATAATAATGTACAAGTGGATCTTTTAAAATAGATAAGGTCACACCAACTGAAAAAAACCATGAGTATCATATGAGAGAAAACATATTAAAGGTTTTTAGAAGTTGGTTCTAGTGAAGGTGGGATTCTATTGGAGTTGGTTCCCTAGAACCAACTTCTATGTACTTTGGGATTACCTATATTCATATTTTTGAGTATTAAGAAACTAATTTTCATATCATGGTTATTCTTATTTATGAAATAATATGTGATAATTTCCTAGGAGTAGTTGTCACACTAAAAGGTCATAGCAGTTCCCCGATATTATGAGAACTAAGAAGTGCCACAACATTATTATTAAATATATGTTTTATAGATATATAGAATCACTTGAGATAAAATATTATATAGAATATCATGGGTGGATACTCATAAGAATTTGAGGCATGTTCTCCTAGTGCACTCCCAGGGTAATATCCAGTGTATGAGATTTTGAGAAAAAGACATGCCAGTATGAAATCCATATTTATAATAATCATTGGATATTTCTATCTTTGGAAATTTGTATTGATCATTATACTTTACTATTATTAATAATGGATATCACAAGTTACATACTTTGATGTATTGATGAAAAATATGACAACATATGTTCAACAAAGTAGAATACATTGGGTGTGTCACAAGTAAAATTTCATTAATGAATAATGGGAGAAAATATTTTCCCCTTATGTTCTGTAAAAAAATTTTATATCTTAGACCCTATGATGGAAATGGTATAACCTAAATAAATCCATGATCATGGTGTTCTATGGGAAAGTTCAATTCCAGAAAAGTCAAAGAAAATGATTATATTACACATTATGCTTCTATGTGAGGTTCTATGTCATTGTGACATTAACTTTTTATTATCTATAAGTTTCATAGCATGTTTCTAGATGCTGACTTTGGAATTTGGAAAACTTCACTTGATGCCACTTTGAAAGAGGCTTATTGGGTCACACACTATGTGTATCCAAAACCCCAGTTGAAAATATTATTATTTATTATTTTAACATATTGAATAAATCTTATCCCCACACATGATTTAATAATTATTCATGTTTTATTGACTGCATATATTCCATCACTAGTTATTCGAGAGAATATTTTTTGAAAATAATATTTAATAAATATTTATCTTCTATTTAGTATATATAATTTTTATTTATTTATTGGAAAATAATGAAGTGATATTTATTTCTTAAATAAATAGTCATTATTCAATGTCTGAAAAATATTTCGGAGGAATAAAAAAATGAGTTTAATGGTCTAGTGATAAATAATATATATCAAACATTATTTGAATAAATATTGTTAATTAATTATCTATTTTTGAACGTGTTAATAAATAATAATAATAATAATATATTATTTTTATAAACACCAGGTTCTATAAGGATTAAGGAAATAATAAATGAGCATGTACAATTATTATTTTCTAAATCTAGAACTATTTAAACCCAACTATATTATTTCTAATAAGCATTTTCCTTTTGTTTTTTTGTACACAACAACATCCAACGAATTATCTCAAAGCCCTAGAGAGCTCCATCTCCAAGAATTATCTCAAGGATGGAGAGTGACCCCCTCCACCACCACTCTTGATTCTAGAGAGATCAAAGATAATCATTATTTAAGCGAATCTTAAGGAGATCAAATATGAACGATGAACGTGTTTGGATCTACCATGATAGCATATATAGATTCATATATCGACATTCTGAGGTTCATAGAGCACATGTGAATCACCATAGGAGGGAATCTACACTTGATTCTTACAACACAATGTTGGTATAATGTAGAGACACTGTCATATTCGTCAATAAATAAATAATTCATCAAATGGTAATTATTTAATTACTTAAATTAATTATTAATCATTATGTGATGATTTTACATTTTGGTTCCAATGTTATCTAATCAATTAATCTTTGATTAAATTCTATTATTCAAAAAGTTTATAATCGATGTATATCTCATATTAATCATCGATTATGATAAAAATTAATGTTGGGAATACCCCATCTGATGCTTTAGTTGTTCCCCAAACCTTCATGGATTCCATCTGTTTCTAATGAAA
Organism: Viscum album; assembly: GCA_963277665.1. Taxonomy (NCBI): domain Eukaryota; kingdom Viridiplantae; phylum Streptophyta; class Magnoliopsida; order Santalales; family Viscaceae; genus Viscum; species Viscum album. The sequence continues at coordinate 1,786,812,792 of OY728126.1, read as the reverse complement.
AGGGGTGTCAAAATCATATAACCCATTTTGAGGGTATTTTGAGAACTTTTGGGCCTCAAAAAACACACACACTGGGGAAAAACCTATGGTCAGTGGTGTAGTTTGTTTTGTAGGAATTGATATGACTACTCATGGATCTAAAATAGACTTACAGATCAAAAGCTATGGTCCTTTGAAGTTGGAATAAATTTTTTTAAATCCCGGTTTTGTGCCAAGGTGAACTCCACTTGTTCACCCAATTATTGCATGCCTAGGTCTGTGTGCTTGGTTATATGTTCCCAAGTGTCATTTTCTCAGGTCCACACACCTAGGTTCCCGTACCCAGGTGTTTTTTACCCAGGTCCACACACCTAGGTTTGTTTTTTGAGGTGTATATCACCCAAGTCAGCAAGCCTATGCCCCTTGGGCGAAGCTTCGTGTCTTGGTCCACCTTGATCTATAAATAGACTCCATTTCCTCCAATTTTTGGGACACTTGGGGAGGGATTCTGAAAGATGAAACAAGGTAGGATCTTTGTTCATCCTACCTATCCCAGATACTCTTTTCTAGGGAACTATGCATCTTAGCCATCCTAGGTATCATATACTAGGTGTTATGAAATTGGTGAATCACATTTAATTGAAGTGATGTGCAGAGTTAGAGTTTCAAGTCTCAATGATGTAAGGAAGATTAAAGAGACTACAAGTATCAGTGAGAACCCAACTCTCTACATTAAAAGGACCAAACCCAAGGTGCATGCATGGAAGTGGAAAATGAGTTTATTATCACTCTTATTTTTCCCAAATGAGATGCATGAAGCCCGAGACAAATGGTTTCAAGAATTTAGAAGCCCAACCACTTTAAAGAATCCCCAAAGTCATCCATGGGGACAAGAAACACAATTCTGGTGGGCTATGGAATCAAAGTCAAGATCTAAACTTTTGGATCCATGTGATTCCTCAAATTCAATATTGTTGTACTACATCTATAAAAGCCTTCATTAGAATTTATCTTTTTAACTTTAAGGGGAATGGGTATGATTAACTGTTATGACTTTAGGGTATTATACCCTTGACTATTGTTTCAACCATTAGCTATAAATGGCCACCCCCATGGCACTAGTATTTTATTAAATGTTTTAATAGAGATCTTATTATTTGTTTCTATACATTGTGTGAAGATTATTCTGATTATCCCCTTGCTCTTGTGGATTAATTCCTTTTTAATCTACATATTAGTTTTGTGATCTTATATAAAAAATCCCCCAATTTCATGCCTCAACCTAATTGCTTTGTTGTGTGGATTGGCCATAACATCCCTACCTTGAGTGTGTTGTCTAAGTTGTAGGTCACACTATTTATAATTTTTATTGAATACTTTCATACAATATCCATAACCATAATCTAACACTTATCCTCAAATTCTATCCTTCATCTATCACCCTATGCTGTGAAGATTGGTCCACCCTGAGCATCTTGCATCATTTGGAATCAGAGATCTAGTTGACATGGTAGGCATATATCCCTTCATTTAAATTACTCTTTACCATTACCCTTCTTATCTTTCCATATTATCCAACCATTAAAAAAACCAAAAAACCCATTTTCTTTGAAAACCATCAAAATTGGCCTATATTATGAAATCTTTAATTATTTTATATTGAGCCAATTATTCATCCATCAATTTTTTTTGAATTTTATTTTCTATATGTGATTTGTATTTAAAAAAAATCAAATTCTCTCAACTCATCATTCTATGCCTTTCAAGGTCAAGCACACATTCTTTCTTTGAGATATTTCTAAAACATCTTCTTACACTCTGTTCATCATCTTGTGCTTTAAAACAATAAACATGAATATTTTCTAGGATATTTGAAAAAAATAATAAAAAGAAAAAAAGTGGATAAAATTACTCCTTATCTTATTTGTGCTTTACATTATTAGAACTGTCCATTTCAATACACTTTCTCTATCATTTTACTTCACCACCATATCATATTTGTCTCATATTATTATCATCTTGCGCAATAAGAAAAATCCACATACCACACCTTTATACCATTTTCTACCTTTTAACTATATTTTCTACCCTCTTTTCCATACATTACTATTTTATAACACTTTACCACTCAAAATTTTTGTGTTAATTCATTCCCCTACCCCATATTGGTTGGGTAAGGATTGAAGAATTGTGATATCCATATATGATGTGTTATATTTCGTAAGATCTTTAGATTTAAATTGAATGTTGATATTAGAGAGAAATAAGAGAAAATATTATTGAGTGTGTAACGTTTTGTGTGTAAGTGTGTATCCTTTCATGCGTGAGTGTGTAAATATTGTGTGTGTGTGTGTGTACATATTGTGTGACTGTGTGTATCCTTGTGTGTGAGTGTGTACATCTCATGTGAGTTTGTTACCCTTGTGTGTGTGTGTGTGTTTATTTGCATGTGTGAGTATGTGGGTATCCTTTTGTGCATCAGTGTGAATTCCCCCCCCCCCCCCACACATGTGTTTGTGTTCATGTTATTTATCATGGAACAATATTGTGGGAAGAAAATCACTCATGCTAGCGATTAAGGAAGCTGAAGTAGATCTCCCACATTAGAATCTATGCAACTCCAAAGAAAACATTGGTGATCCATTTTGGGAAACGTCTTGATAGTAAGTTGGAGGTGCTAAATGAGATGATTAATGACCAGGAGAGTAAACCAAGCCCAAGGGTGATCCATGGTAACCTTTTACATTCTCTAACACAATGTCACCCCCACATCATGAAGGAGGAGATAGATAATTTTAATTTATATTTTGATGATGTCCCACAAAGGAGGAGGTTGTTCCAACAACCAAGAGGAGGCCCAAGGATACCACATGAAGATGAAATCCTTGGAGTTATGAAGGTGAAGTTTCCCTATTTTTAAGAAAAAATCAATCCAGAAGAATACTTTAAGTGAGAGATACAGATCGAGCACATATTTTCATTTCATGCATATTTTGATGAGAAATAGGTCAAAATTGTTTCCCTATAATTTTCTGATTATTCTTTAATTTGGAGTGATCAAATAAAAAAGGAGAGGGATAGACATATAAGATTTCCCATCAACACTTGAGATGACATGAAGTTTTCAACACAGAAGCATTTTGTTCCCTCACACTACTATAGAGATATCAAAAACAAAATTCAACGAATCACCCAATGGAGTAGGAGTGTTGAGGATTACTATAAAGAGATTAAAATTTCCATGATTCGATCAAACATTGAAGAGGATTTACAGGAAACCATGGTTGGTTTTTCACATGACATCAATCGACATATTATCAATCAAGTGGAGATGTACCATCTTGTGGAGATACAAGATATGATCCACCAAGCCACCAATATCAAGAAACATATCGAAAGGAGGAACAATATGAGGAAAAACAATACCCCATTCATTCTATATAGAATTTTGAGGATGGAAATTATAGAATTATCAAAGACAAAATATGTGGTTGATCACAAAAGTGACAAGGTAATTATTCCACCTAAGAAACCTTTTTTTGAGGCCAACATAATGAAGAATCAGGATATTCAAAATTTCAAATGTTAAGTAATGAGTCACATTGCTAGTGAATTACCAAACTAGTGAACCAGGACCATCAACTAGTACGGAGAATGGGAGACCGATAGAGAGAGTTTGGAGGAGGAAGTGGAGTAATCCTACGAGATTGATAATGGATAATTTTCAGATGATGGTGCGAATCTTGTCACTATGATAGTTATAAGGGCACCAATGACTATTTGAGTGGTGTAGTTAGATAACCTTTTCCATAAATTATAAAATATTCATGGGAAGTAATGTAGTTTTAATATTGATGGGGGAAGTTTTAGCAATGTGGAAAGCACCAAATTGGTGGAGAAGTTAGGAATCCTATTTTTAAAGCACAAATATGCATACTGGCTTTAGTGGTTGAATGGTTGTGGAGAGATAAAGGTTACGAAACATGTGAAGGTATTATTAAACATTGAAAGGTACAATGATGAGGTAATATGTGATGTGGTACCAATGAAGGCATTCCAATAACCTCTATATCAGCTATGAAAATATGATCGACATGTTACACATGATGTTTTTCTAAACTATCATTATTTTGTGCTCTGAGGGGACCCTATAACCCTCTTATCGATGTCCCTAAAACATGTTTTAGAAGATCAACTTTTGGGAGAGAAGAAAAAAAATATTTATTAAGAAAAAATGAGGGATAAGAAAAAAATGAGAATAAGGGGAGTTGGGAAATGATAGAAGAACACATATTGAGTATAAATAAAAATCAAGAGAGAAAATAAAAGTCATTTAGTGGAAAAATTTGATGATTATATAGAAGAGAGATGGTAAGGAAAATTGGATTTCATAGAAAACCTCCAAAGTATTGATGTACAAGGAAGAAATTCTAAAGAATAATCCCTTAACACCTTCTTTTTCAAATACTATGGAATCTTTGTCATAGTTGTACGATAGTTTCATTCTTAAGGAGGTGCCACAATATTTTCTACCTATTTGGGAGATAAAATAAATTAGAATATCCATTAACAACATCACAATTATAAAGGATTTGAAGGATTGTCTACCACATATGATGTTTTCTTACAAAACAGGAGATCAATCTAAAGCTCAATTTTATCCATATAGAACTCCATTTGGATATATCCTCCTTATCTATATTGATCATGTTTGATTCCCTTTGTATAAAAGTTGAAATACGGACTAAAAATTGAATGTTATGAAACACCATGAAAAATCAATGAATCTAGAGAGGTTTCCAAAGAAATGGAAGTTAAAGATCAAGATACACAGAGATAGACCATACTTAGTTCTTGGTAGGATTGATTACAAGATCACATTGCAAGGTAAGTATCATTCTCTTTTTAAGTCAATGTTTTTAATATTTCCTCATATTTTGATGCAGATGATGAAGAGTTGAGGACACCTCCTTTTCAATAGGGGAAGGATGATATGAAATAGGTGGATGGAATTGAGTTGATGGTATATACAGAGTTAGAGTTGCAAGTTCGAATGTTGCAAGGATGATTAAAGAGACTACAGGTGGCAATGAGAGCCCATATCATTTCATTAAAATCCCAAACCCAAGGGGTATTCATGGAAGTGGAAAGTGATCTTATTATCACTCTTATTTAATCCCAAATGAGATACATGAATCCCAACACAAATGGTTTGACAATTTTATAATCATAACCACTTTAGAGAATCTCTAAATTCATCCATGGGGATAAGAAAGTAAATTCTGGTGGGCTATGGAGTGAAAGTCAAGATCTATAATTTTGGAGCTATATGATCCCTCAAAGTCAATATTGGTGTGATAATTTTATAGAAATTATTCATTAAACATTATCTTTTTTATTTAAGTGGGAAATATAGGTTTATATTTTATAACATTAGGGTATTATACCAATGACTTTTTTATCACTCCTTGGATATAAATAGCCACCCCCATATAACTTCTAACTCATTGAAGATTGTAATAGAGAGATTATGATTTGTTTCTCTGCATTGTATGGGACTCCTACTAGGTGTAATCCCTAATATTTCTTTCCACTATTCCTCATATAGTAACTAACAGACATGTTTTGGACATCTTACATGGCCCCCTATTATGTTTAACCCCCATCCATATCTTCTCCCACCTAGTTACCAACAGACATGATGAGCCATATGGGATAATCATGCAGAAGAACATCCTAGTTACCCGGACTCGGTCTCCCTCACATGACATGGTTGTTACATAACCTCAAATGCACCTCCCAATATGATATATGTTTCCAAATATTGGTGATATTATAATATATATAGTTGGGATACTATATCCTATGGTATATAATAGTAAGTTCATCAGAAAATGTAATGCCGCGAAAATCTAAAGTAGGAACATTGTATTTGATAGAATGTATGACACAAAACTCCAAGAACATCATAGAATATAATATCCCAAGACTTATAAAATATTTTAAATAAATTTAATCTAGGATATATCTTACTATGCATGCGATACTATGTTAGCATGTGTCGCATGTAACAACGAGTTTCTTCAATGGATTGCATTACACGCAAGACTGAGTTTTACCAATCAATGAGATATTATTATTTAATATAATAATAAAAAAATAACTTATGAAAATATATGGTTTACAAAAAAAACCTAATTAATTTCTTAAAAATTAATTATAAATGAATATAAGAACCAATTGAATATAAATGGAATATTTTTTAGAAAACTATTTTTATGATCACAAAGCTGTTTTATCCTAATAAATTAAAGTAACTACAATTATTGAGTTATATTAATGTAATATATATATATATATATATTATATTCAATAAAATATATATTTTTTATATTCATCCAATAAATTTGATAGGCATGAGACAATAACAAACCCAATATTACACATAAAAACATATATTTTTATTAAGGTGCTTTTATTTCCTTTTAATGGAAATCATATTTTAAATAATTTTTTGGAACTTTGTTAAATTTTATATATCAAAATAAACCTAATTTTTGAAACAGAAACATTAAAATTAGGTTTGGGTGAATTTTTGGTATTTTTCTGTGATGTTTCATTTTTTGATGAATAATAAAAAATACTAAATTGTAATTCAATTTTTTTTCATATAATTTATTTTTAAGGATAAATAATAATTTAAGTTGGTTTTAAAGTTTAGTAATATAACTTTTCATTAATTAATACAATTTTGGTCATTGGAATAAATTTCACTTTGAAGTTAGATATAAAAACATAGAAAACTTTTGGATGTTTTTACTTAAAAAACCCATATTATCCTCGTCTGTGGGATTAAATTTAAATTAATTTCTTCCACTTATGTGATTATAATTTGAAAAAATTGATTCCATATTTGGTATCATAATAATTTATAATTTTGAATATGGTAAACTTAGTTTTTACCAAAATTATTAGTGAAAGTAATTAAAATTCATTACAAACATTAAGGTGAAATTAAGATTAACAAGGGACTAAACCTTAAAATTAAGGGCCAAAATGACCTAGGAACTTGTCCAAAATATATTTAATGGAAATATTCTGAACCTATACTTCTGTGTATCTATTTTTTTACCATTATTGGATCCACTTTCAATAGAAAAAACGTGGGTGAAATTCCCTTTTCCAAAATTTACAACAGTGTCACTCCTCGTCTACTATAAAAAGGAACCCAAGCCTCCCACTTATCCACAATTATCAATACACTATGTCTCAACCAATATCTTCCCAAATATCTCTTAAATTGTATTCCATAAACCTTGAATCCCCACCTTGGTCATAAATCCATCCAAGGAAGCTCTTTGGTTCAAAGTAAAAGGAGTTACCCGATTAAGAGGTAACGTCTTTCCTTAAGATCTTTAGTTTTATTTACATTATACACCCCCTAAAATATCTTTATTACATGATTATATAATAAAAAATATCCTAAATACACTAATATATTTTTATTCTAAGTGTTTTAACTACATTTTAACACACTTCCTTCTAATGGGAAACTAAATTACCGTTTATGTGTACGACGAACAACCGCCTCACGAAATGAAGTTATTAGTTTTTTCCTTTACCACCTATCACGGTTGGGAATTATGATGGATAATATATTTATATATGATAGATATGATATTTATAATTTATTTATGCTCCTGTAATTTTTATATATAACATAACTTTATGCTTTCCATCTCGTGGGAATATGATAACATCGTTTGTGGAAGTATGGACTACCGCCTCCTCAAAGTGATGTGATTCATTCTTGCTATACATGGAACACATTAAGGATGATTTTAATAAATCTATGTAACATATATTAAATATATATGATACTTTAATTATAATATACATATATATTACTTACTTTTCATTCTTTTAATATGATAATGAAATGAAAGTGGCGTTCATGCTTACGTACGACCTAGCATCTCTATAAACAATGCATTTAATTTCTTATCTACAAATGTTATAGATTATTATAAATACAAATATACAAGATATATATGATAATAAAATAATTTTTTACATTCTTGATATTATTAAATCATGATCTAAGTATTATGAACAACAAGTAACATGTTAAAACATACTCGACAAACTAGGTAATTAACATCAGAAATAGTGAAAATAATGAAACATTGTTATCAAACAGGAAATAAGATAATATGAGAAGAAAATATATGATATTATAAAAATTAATATTGTTATTTAATAGTTTATTAACACTCTTATAAAAATTATACAAGTGTTTGAAGGACGTTCACCAAAAAAAGAAATGTAAGGTATGGGATTTTCGTCTCACTTTTTTACATCCGTGAGACAAATGTCATGTTCACCACTTATTTTGTGTGGTTTATATACTTCCCATTTTGATATATTATATAATGAATTATTTTCTATTCATGGTATTTTAAGTTCTAATTTGAATTATTTCTTTTATGGGTATTGGAATTAAAAGTTACCAAGTGGTATAGAATTTCATAACCCAATTCCTTTTTCATTGGGATATATTACCTCATCGTTGTGGTTAATATTTTAATACTATGTGTATAATGACATCGACTATATATTAATGTATTTAAACTTCCCTTATGTTTATTTTATTTTTATACACATAATAAATTAATTGGTTAAGTATCACTTCACTGTTATGATCTTTTAAGGGTTTACATCACAATCTCATTTTGTTCGAGATTGTTTACAGTTGAATTTACATAAAAGGAAATTAGTTGATCATTATATAATATAACTTTTCATTTTATTATCCTATTATTATTTATGACCTTTATCATGTAATATTACAATTTTCCTACTCTTTGTTACTTAAAATGTCTTAGAATGTTTTTTAACAAAACCCGACTTCATTTCTCTCTTTAGTTGGAGAACATGCTTTCTTCTAGAAACCATGTTTTATAAAAATATTTTTAGCCTTTTAAAACTGATTTATTAAATAAATTTTTTACCTTTTTGTATTTTAACAATGTTTTCAAAGGAATATTTTTTTTCACTTTCAAATTATGCCTTTTTTCTAACATTTTTACAGTAAAAAAGAGATTTTCTTTTTTACCTTGTACGACATGTACGGGTTTACACTCCGTCATTTCTTCATAACATTATTTTCATGTCTTAAAGGTTTTATTTTAAATATAAAGTCATTTTAAAAAGATATTTTCAAATAAAAGTTCTTTTAATTTTTTTTCAAAATGTAAAATATATTTTCCTCATGTTTTTTAAAAATATTTTTATTTATGTTCATCAACGACAACAACCCTATATTTTTACTCGACTTGGGATACATTGTATTGATAAAATCCTTATTCTTCATTTGGATGGTTTTTGATTGATTTGGCTAAGGATAATATTGTAATTCACTTCTTTGATTCCTTTTTATTCCCCTTGAAATATTTAATTTCCTATGATCATTATACATTTATTTCCACCTAATTATCCATATCATTTTTCATGGATATGTTTATTGTTAAAAGTGTATATAATTTTTACATACGGTGTTTACCTTGGCATGTTATGTAATGAATCTCCTTATTCTCATGATATTCTAAGCTTCATTTATTTTTATTATTTCATGGGGATTATGATTCAAATGTTTCAAAGTGATATGGGATACTTTAGAATGTTTAAAGATTATTTTCCTCAAGAATACTTTTATTGATATTTTAATGGTATTTACATTCATCAACACCAACAACCCTTGTTGTTACTTATCCTCTATTGGGGAATTATTGATAAATATGTATCTTATTTTAAATATTGGTATTTTATAAGGAATATTATTTATTTTGATTATTCGATATGAGTATTTCTTTGGACATATCAGACATAGGTGGGGCCCAGTTATAGATATCCCCTCAATGCATCTGTAGTCTCACGAGATGAATTAGTTGCACAAATTAGATGATTTTTACTAAATATGCTAAACTATCTTGTGAAAGTTCTTGATTGTAATGGTTTCATATACCTAATAAACATGGAATCCAATAATTAATAATTTCCCTCATTTAGTTTCAGTTATTATTCATCCATGAGATTTTGTGTCAACATATATATGGATACATTTAATTTTTCGTTCATTGATTAAATGGAATGTGTTTCACTTTCTTACCTTTACATATTCATCTTTCCTTATCTAGTTATTTTAATGGAATGTTTTTATAGCAATTACCTTTCTATATTTTTTATCCATTCATTTTATTGGTTATATGACATGTGTGTTCAGTTATTTACCCTTCCATAATTCTCATTGATTCGTTATTTCTTTTTCTATACTTTACTCTTATTGAGTATTTGAGATCAACCTTATTATGTTTCCTTTCCCAAGGAATCCAAGAATTATACTAAGAAATATATGCCAGGATACTCTATATGGAATAAAGTTTTCCTTAAAAGAAAAAATTATGTTGTAATTAGTGTATTCATTTGTAATACAAGACCCATATATGTATCTGGTTTATCAAGACTACTAAACTCTTTGGTCCTTGTAATCATGCAAATGTAATGGCAGTAGAAACTGACTCTATGATTTATGGGTTCATCTCGCTACAAAAAACATGTTAAACAATCAATATAAATAAAACCCAATAGATGAATAAGAAAATTCCAAATTAATCCAAACATAATAAACCATAACATTACATATTGTCTGCCTACTAAATGATGTGATGAAAGAAATACAAAAAACTAAAATACAGACTCAAAATAAAGACTCCAAACACTGGTCTAGATCCACATTCTTAGTCCTAGCTCCAAGATCCATTCCTATTAAGAAAATCAACAGTCAAGTGCATAACCCCTTAGCCTTGTCCGGACCTACATTAATGAAGTCTACCAATGTACAAAACAGAGGCCTAGATGGGGTGTGTGTAAAATTTAGTAGGCCCCCGTTAATGATATCTAAATAAATCTAGTTTGAATAACAGTGCTTGAAATAGTAAAATACACATATACATTAATTCATAACTTAAGGAAGAATATCAAAACAAACCCATAGACCCTTTAGCTCATGGTTTATACTTGATGTCATCCCAAACCTGCTTCGACATGATGCTACATATCTCTATCCAATCTCATCACTGAGTCCAGGTGGATTACCATACCAATAACCAAACACATATTAATTTAATTTCTAACCAAAGGAAGATTCCCATACTATGAGTGATTTACACATTTCATGTTTTACTGGACTTTATGTGAATTCCCATCATAGAGCCACTTACAAGTTCTTATGGTGCATTTCCATACCAAGGGTGAGTTTTACGTCAGTAGAACCAGTTATAATTCTTGTGATAGGTACACTTACGTGTTTAGAGTACATCATGACGTATGTGGATTCCGATCCTAGGACCAATTTTACAATTCAAGTATCAATTCAAACAATATCCAAATCACATCAAATCACCAAACATGCCAAACATGTTAACATATGAATAAATGGTTAATTCATGCTAATTACCGATTTTATTTCCAATTCAATTACATTCTAATATCCCATTTATTCCAACTCTAGTTTCATACTAATACTAAACCACATAACAAGTGTGACAATTATGATTCACATACTAAATAAATATAATTACAATTTCACATATCATTATGTCATTATACCATTTTCAAACTCCATACCTATTATCCATTTTAAATCCATGTGTTCTAAGTAAATTACCAATTTATGAGTTAATCCATTCCATAAACCAAAATCCCAATTCAGTTATATGGTTCTAGATTCATAGTTCCTATGTTCCAATCCAATGTCAAGGGTGGATACAACTCTCGAGTGTTCACATGTCCATGTGTCAATCGCCATCAGACCCAAAGAGATCCATGGGAGGTTTAAACATGAGGATTCAATCCCAAATGATTCCAATTAAGAGAGGAGACATGAAAAACATTCTTGTGTGATCCCACACGTTTTACATACCATAAAAACCAAAACAAACCATTGGGAGATGTTTCATCCCACCTACCTCAGAATCAAGAAGATTCCCAATATCGAGCTTCTAGATCAACTGACCACATCGTGATTCCTGAATCTAGATGTCTGAATTGAATAAAAAATAAAGGGAATATGGTTTTACATTGGTGAAGTAAAATAAGCCTTATAGAACCCTTTATATTGATTAACATGAATTAGTGTTGAAATGTAGGTAATTAGGAGTTAAGAGAGGGGTTTTGGGTAGGGGAATCATGAATTTGCATCTTACTTTTATTGCCCCCATCAGTGCCATCAGCTAGATGGTGGTGACAAGTAGTGCACCTTTCCCTTGGGGAACCCCACCGGATGGCTGGTGGGATCCCTATAGGGACCTCGTTATTTTTGGTGGCTGAACGGTGGGTTTATTGTATCTATTACAAGATATTTACCATCCAATAACTATCCAGTGGACTTCACCTTCTACTAGGTGGAACTATATCACATACTTAGCTACATGCCATCACTAGATCTTATTAGATCACCTCCTCTAAGCCCCCGAACATCTCTAGAACAACATTTTAACCTAGTAAAAGGGATCATTTATGGAAATTTAAAAGATTAAATAATCATAAAATAGAAAATGTACCTCGGTAAAAAGTAAGATCTTACAACTTCCCCACTATATAACAACTCATCCCTAATCTATACTCTTATCCATCGCTAAGAGATATCAGTGAACAACTCAGGCCACTGTTCCTACATATTCAACTCCATATCCCATGTATCCTCCTACTCATGCCCATGCTTCCACTACACTTGCACTAGGGAAACAATATTTCCTCATATTTTCTTATCACTATGGTCTATGAAATGAGTTAGATGCTCCTCAAAAGCTGTAATGACATCAAGATCAACATCATCAAAACCTATCACATGAGAATGATCAAGGTGATATATCTAAATCTATGACACATGAAACAAGTTGTGCATGACAATATAGCATCATGGAAGATAAAATCAGTACACCACTGGACTGATCTTCACTACCATCGTGAATGTTCTGAAAAACCTCAGTGCTAGCTTCCCATACTCCAGATATGGTGTTTCGCTAAACTAGGTGACACTTGAAGAAAAACCTGGTGACCAACATTTAGGTCCATAGGTTGCATTTTATGGTCAATTTAAGGTTTCTTCCCGCTCTACATGATTGCAAATCACTTTTTGATCAACTGAATCTTCTTAGACGTCTCTTGTATGAGACTAAGTCCAAGGAGTGTTGAATCACCTGACTCTAGCCAACATAAAGTCAAACAACATGAGATTACATATAAATCCTCAAAAGGAGATATTTTGATCAATTCAAGAAATCTATTATTATATTAAAACTCCATGAGTGCCAAATGCCGCTCCTAAGAACCTCTGAAATCTAAAACATAGGCTCATAACAAGTCATCTAGAATCTGAATCATCTATTCCTATTGATCGTCAGTCAAAGGATGATAAGATGTGTTCAAAAGAACATGTGATTCCAGTTCTTTTAGAAGAACCTTTTAGAATGATGAAATAAAATGGGGATCTAAATTAGAAATGATACTCTATATATAATCATGCAACCAAACTGTCTCCTTCCCATAGTGATTACTTAGACCATCGATGATGAAAGTATCCCTATTTGGTAATATGTTGGATACATTCTTCAGTAAATCCACAATCATACACATTGCATCATTATTTTTAGGATTCCTTGATAATATTTTCATGAATTCCATGGTGATACTATCCCACTTCCATTCCAGAATGGGAAAAGGATGCAGTAACCAAGTAGGTCGTTGATGCCTAACCTTCACCTATTGACAAGTGTATCAGTGTGCCAAAAATCCCACTTTCTTTTTCTTAATATATGGCCACCAATATAGCCGAAAAATATCATGATATATATTTATATGTATAATATGTTCCACCCATTTAGAATCATGAAATTCCCTCATCATCTCCTCCCGTATGCTCGTAGGAACCCAAATGAGACCATGGATATGAAGAACTTCATATAGGCCAAGTAATTAGCCTGATGGTGGCTCCCCACCATATATGGGGTCCCTCAAAGAAAAACCATTCAATTTAGATAACTACCTACTATTGATTTGATCTATAATCATGGGAATAATAAATGTCAATGTCAGAGTTACTCACCCCTAATACTCCTAAACAGCCAAATGAAATTCCAAAAACAGTGCCATCATCCACCACTCCTCACTAGATTCCTACATTACCTTTGTCTATCTCTTCCTACTCAAGGCATCAACAATTAAGTTTCCCTTCCTTGGAGTATATGAAAACTCAATGTCAATATATTATAGATACTCGAACCACCTCCTCTGCTAATGATTTAGGCCCAACTTCCAAAAGATGTACTTCAAGATCTTGTGATCCGTGTAAACCATGATTCTCTTACATAGAAGATAATACCACTAGTATCTCAATGAATTTACTAGTACTTCTAACTTAAAATAGTGTGCGAGAGTATTCCACCCATGAAGTCTCAGCTATCTGGAGCCCTAAGCAACCACTTGATCCGCCTGCACCAGAATTGATCCTAGCCTAACTTCTGGTGCATCACAATACATGGTGCACTACTTACCTGACTCAGGAAAGGTTAGGATCAGTGTTGAGGTAAACCTTCTCTTAAATTCCAATAATTCCTCATCACAAGCCATAGACTAAAAAAACTTTACCCCTTTATTGGTTAGACTAAACAAAGACACTCCCCGATGGGAGATGTCCTGGACAAAATGCCTATAATAGCATACCAAACTGATAAATCTCTAAATCTCAATGATTCTCATGAACCTCTCCAAAGATACCATGAATGATACCTTCTCTAGGTCCACTCAAACTCCAACCTCTAAGAAAACGTTACCTAAGAAGTTCACTTTGTCAATCTAAAAATGAAATTTTGATAACATGACATATAACCAATGATCTCTCAGCGTACTTAAGATGATTTCAAGATGTTAGGGATGATCATATCTAGATTAAGAGTATACCAAGATGTCATAAACTAAAACCACCATAAACTGATCCAAATATGGATGGAAGATCCAATTCATCAAATCTATGAATACTACCAGTGCATTCATTGTTGTGGAAATGTTGGGAGTCTCAATGAAAAAATGTTTTACAGATGAATAAAAGAAGGAAAAAATATATAGAGAAGATCACATGACTTAGTGATTTATGCAGTTTAGGAAAATCCAAACATCCAAAGAGAGGTGGAATCACACACTAATTATGGAGCAAAATCATAGTTCCACACACAGAAACCCTCGCTAAAATGAGAAAATAAAGAAGATGTTACACTATTCCACCAACTGAATTGTATACTTATTATTCTATAGTTCTACAACCACTAATGTCCACATTTATACTATACTATAGCCACCAAATTCCAAGATACTATAGTGTCGGTAGCAGGAGTTTTGCAGAGCTACAATACTGATGTCTCCAAAGTCTGAGATGCTACAGTTCCCTATCATTGTTTTCAGTCATTACTGCCACAGTGAATCAACATTTATACTGTACCAAAATTTTAGGTGGGGCCTTTAACCCCCAGACCCCTTGATCAGGGGCACGTTTCCCTCTAAAAACCACATCAAACTCACTGTGAAGGTTTAACCGTAGATTCGTGGTCTGCTATATTGTTTGATCCAAAAGCATTCATCCCAATTTCATCCAAGAATATTGGGATAAACCATTCCAACAATATCTCAGTCAGTTACTGATCCTCTATGTTGACCTACTTCAATGATGATAACTTATTTAATTTACTTGATCATAACTCCTCTTCTTCACTCACCAGTGCATACTTCCATTAAACGCTTCAATTTTAATCCAAATATTCCTGAAATACAAGTTGTTTTCCCTTTGGCGATCCAATAGTGTTCTCCCATATTCTATGTCTCATACTCTTTTCATTAGCGGAGACAAAAAAATGCCCAATAATTCATTAACTTCTATATCATCATCATCTTTGTCAACATGTCTGCTGGATTATCAGTTCTAAGAGTTTTTTCATTTTCAAAAAAACATCTTGTATCCAGATTATGATAAAAGGATTATTTAACTAAATATGATTTTTTTGAGCATGAAATACTTGGTTCTTTTCAATATGAATGAAACTCTAACTATCATAATGCAATACATTTTTCTCTCACTTTCTACCTAACTCATCCAAGAAGTTCTTCAGCCAAACCATCTCCTTCCTGGATTCTATTACAACATGTATTATACCTCTATGGTAGATAGATCAACCACCTTCTATATTTGAGATATCTAGCTAACTTCAGTTCCTCCACAAGTAAATATATAACTTTTGGTAATCCTTATATTGAAATTGCCTGTAAATTCAGCATCCACATACCTAGATAATTATTTTCCTTTCTGAAAACACAACAATACTTCCTTGGTTCTCTTTAGATACCTCATTATACACTTCAAAGCATCCCAATGTTCTTTTCTAGGGTTATCCACGTATCTTATCATAACTCCCATTCCATAAGAAATTTCAGGTCAAGTACATACCATGGAATACATCAGGATTCTAACAACTGATACATATAAAACCTTTTATATGTACTCATCCTCTTCTATTGTCTTCGGTGCTTTCTCCTTTGATAGTTTGAAATGGATTTCTAGGGGAATAGAAACCATATTTTCGACCATTATACTAAATCTTCATAGAACATTTTCAATGTAGTCATCCTATGATAACATCAAGCTTACATCTATGTGGTCTCTCTCAATCATCATCCCCAAAATCTTTCAGGCCTCCATGATCGTTCATCTTGAACTCCCAACCAAATTTCCATTTATATCAGTAATCCTCTTCTTTAATGATCCTAAAATGAGAATTTCATCTGTATAAAGAAGCAGTATAATGTATCCAACACCAGAATATTTTAAATAGAAGCATTTATCCATGCCACACCATTTGTATGAGTTTTTACTCATTAATGAATTAAATATTTTGTTCCACTTCTTGAGTGTTTTCATTAACCCATATAATATCTTCTAGAGTTTTCACACCTGGTCTTCCTTCCCCGACGGAATGTATCCCTTTGGTTGTTGTATATAAATATACTCCTCTATATCTCCCTGATGGAAAACCATATTCATATGAAGCTTCTTAATATGAAAGCCTTCTGATGTAACAATACTAAGAACCACACGTATGGTGGTAAGCTTCACTACAGGTGAGAAAATTTCAGTGAAACCCACACTTTATTCTATTGAAAACCTTTCACCACTAGACTTTCATTATACCTCCTCTTACCATCATGTTTTTTGGACATGGTACACCCATTTGTCCTTAAATACCTTCTTTCCTTATGGAAAAGTGATAGAACTATAGTATTGTTGTCATGTAATGATGAAATATCCTCCTTCATAGCCAACTCACACTAGTTGGACTCCTTCAATTTCATTTCCTCTTTAAAACATTTTGGTTCTCTACTGTCAGTCAATAACAGATAATTCAAGGATTGTGAATACCTATACATAATCCTTCCAACCCTTTTTGATCTCCTCAAATCTACTTGAGTAGTAGGCTCTATTGGTTTTGGTGTCACATGATTAGGCACAACTTCAATCTCCATTTGTTCATGGAACTATGGTTATTTATTCCCACCATTACTTTTAGCTGCATGAAGGTCCTTGTATGTGACACCTTCATTAAATATCACATTTTAGATTCATATGTTCATCTTGTTTTGATCATCCCAAAACTCTATAACCATACTCTTAATCACCATATCCAATAAAGAAACCTGATTTAGATTTATCATAAAACTTTTCCCTTGAACCAAAATTTATATATACATATGACAAATAGCTAATGTCTAATAAATTTGAGAGTTTTACCTTCTTTCTCAACTTGGGATCCTTGAGTATACTTTCTCTCATTGGTATATACAGACTTTTGTTAATGAGATATGAATCTATGTTTACAATGTCTTCCTAAAAAGTTTTGGGTAACCTTGAGTGAAACCTCATTCTTATGGCACATTCATTCAATGTTCTATTAATCCTTTTAACAACACCATTCTACTATGGTTTACTTCGAAGAATCGTCTCCCACTGAATTACTTTTTTGTCATAGAATTCTATGAAATCCTAACTTCCATAATCTCCACTATTATTAGACATAAATTATTTCATATTTGATCCTTACTCATTCTCCACTATGTCCTTTTACTTCTAAAACTCCTTAAATAAATCAATTTTTCTTTTCAAAAAGCAAACTCACACCTTCCTTATTGATTCATCGATAAATGTCACAAAATATTGTTACCCTCTAAGATAATGTACTGGTACAAGGCCCTATAAATTATTGTGCACCTAGTCTAGTTTCCCAGCTTTCAGTATTCTGCCTCCTTTTACAAAAGAAATATCATTTTACTTTCCAAAGATACAATATTCACAAAGACCAAAATCCACTGAATTCACCTTTGACGATATTCATTTTGTTACCAACACCTTAATCCCCTTATCACTCTTTTTTCTAAGACTATAGTGCCAAAATTTTGAATCCTCAATAAAATTTATTTATGTAAGAATGTCCATCCAAGTCTCAGTCATATTGTACAAGGTACTATTATTTTCTCCCTAAGCTATGAACATAGCTCCCTTTGTAATATTCCATGCACCACCAATGAATGTGGAACTAAAACATGTATCATCAAGTTGGATAGAAAAGATAACATTTCTTATTATTCTAAAGATATACCTTACATTCTCTAGAAACAACAAGCTCCCACTATTGGTTTTACTCTGTGGATATCCCTTCCCCACAATCTACAAGGGTTCATCATCAATAAGACGCACCTTTCCAAAATTTCAAGAATCTTAATTGTCGAAGAAACCCTTCTCTGATTTGGAATATAAAGATTCCACTAAGTCTAAAATCCAAGACTCCATAAGGATATCCATGATTAGCAGCAAAAAATCATCAATTCCTTTATCTAACATGTTTTCTTCATTGGTTTTATGCACTTTCTATTTTTCTCTGCCCTCCTTAATGTGTACTTTCTTACCAAAAATCCAACATGTAGGTCTAGTCCCCATTTACATGTCTCCGCTCTATCCTCTTGATTTTAATCATTCTCTATTATTATCTTAGTCTTCATATCTGCCTCTTCCTTCTATGTTCATAGTAGAATCAGAAAATCTTCCCAATTATCTTCTTTGAATATCCTCATTAAGGATTAGGTCTCACAAATCCTTTTGAACCATCTTTGTATTCCCTGAAGAACTAATGATGTATGTTATAGCCTTTTACCACCTATCTAGTAAGGAAGATAGTTAAAACATTGCACATACCTCATCATCGAGTGAAATTCCAACCAATGTCAACTGACTTATGGTGGTGTTGAATTTGTTGACGTGATATGCAACGATTATCACTTCAATCATGTTCAGATTGAACAATCATCGCATAAGATAAACTTTGTTTGACATATAAGGCCTCTCATTAATATTTGTGAGATATTTTATTTATCCAACCATCATATTCTCTTATTCAACGTTAAATGCTTGTTTTTTGTCCTAGGTAAGGTGCACAACACCAAAGAAACCCTTCTCTAACCTGGAGTTGTGGTCTAGTGTATAGTCTAGGATGTTAGAATTCATCCCAAATTCATTTAATCGAATTAGGATGAACCATTACAACATTTTTAGTCCAAATAAAATCACCAAAAACTCATAAAATCCATATATTTTCCTAAAAGTAGTCCAAGGTATGTAAGGTAGTCTTACCCTCAATTGATGGTACCCTAACCTCAAGTCAATTAGAGTGAATATTTGGGAACCTCTTAGTAGATAGAAGATATTATCAATGAATGAAAGTGGATAATGGTTCTTAAATATTATCTTGTTCAGTCCCCAATAATCCACACATAAACACAAGGTTCCATTTTCCATCTTGGTGAATAACACCCTGGGATTTTAAAAGAAGAACATTATGTTCAATAACGTATATGACACACAACACCAAGATTAAATGAACCATGAAATATATTGTGGTGATAGCCTATTTATTAAATTAGTGTTCATGAATAGTATTAACTACTTAATGAAATATATGTATAAATTTCCTACTTAATATAAATATATTGATAAATGCTTAGTAAATAATTAGTCAATTTTTATTAATGACATTTTTTATCGTTCAGGGGAGGGGAAAAAACAGAAAATCCTACATATATGTTCATGGGGAGGATCAAAACCAAGACCTATTGAAATACCAAAATAGGGTGCAACCATGAGGCTACGCCCATGGGGCTTAGTAATAACATTTTATTCATCAAATATATGTTTCCTTGAAAAATGATTCTTATTGCTTTAGTGAGAAAATATTATAATTAATTTATAGATATTTTTGAAGAATTATTTGATAAAATGATCTTAATTTTTGAAATAATCATATAAAAATTAATTTAAGGTTAAATTCTGGGATATTTAAGAAAATATTGATTTTATAGTGAAGAGTGAAAAATATTAATTTTTCTAAAACTGTCATTTATATTCAATAAATTAAGTAATTTTAAAGTACTATTGTGATTTGAATTTGATTTAAATTAAAATATTAATTATTTAGATATATTTAATCCAATTAATTACATTTGATTCATATTTATACTGGATTTTATTTTAAGTTCAATTTTAGGATTAAAAATGAATTTTTCTGAGAACAGTTTTGAAGTGCCTAATGTTTCTCCTTTTTAATTAATTAAAATAACCTATAATAAGGAATGGTTTAAAAGAAATATATATAATATATATCTATATATATGAATTTAAATTCATAAAATTTTTATTAAAAATCATTAAGTGAATATAAAATCATCATATGTTTGAAAAATACATTTCTTGAAAACCCATTTTTTCATCACTCGTGGGAGTTTTATTTTAAATTAAATTATTACAATTAGGTTAATTTAATTTTTTAAAATGTATTAAATATTTGTAATAATAATAATTTATATTATATAATAAGATCAAATTAATTTTTGGTCATAAGGAATTGGGAAAACAAGAAAAATAGTTTACCGTAGTTAAGGTTAAAACAGGTTTACCGAGAGATTAAACTAAAAAGATATGAGTTAAAATGACCTAAAAACCAATATAAAATCTATTTTATTGACATATTTAAACTTTATATCATATAAAGATTTATATTGGTCAATTTTATATCCTTGTGGCATGTGTAAAATGTGGTTATAACATTCTTCTTTTCAAAAATTCAAATTGTGTCCTGTCCCCCAGTTATAGAAGGCCACCCCTCACCTCAACACTTCACACTTCCAAAGCCTTTTGGTTTTCTCAAACCCTACTGATGTCCCTTACTTAATTCACTCCCCATGTCCTAGAGGTCTTGGGTAGATCATAATGCTAATATTGGAAGGCTTTAAGTATAATCCTAAAGAGGTGCTCTGAAGAAGAGGTTTCTGGTACCAGGCTGCGCAACAGAAGCTGGTGGGTCAGGGATTTAAAAAATTTCATCATTGAAGTGACAAAAAATTTATAGTATCTAGTGATTTATTCCTCAGTAGTGGTACAAAAATCTTGTGTGAATATTTCAAATCACAAAATTTAAATAAATGAGTACCTCATTCGATTAGGTGGTGCATTCGACTATATCTCATCATCGACAATCGTTGATCGAATGATCCAAAATAGAACCCATATAGATCATCCACACATGCTTCATGAATCCATGCAGATGTTGATCATCAAATTTATGATGCTAACATAGAGCTTCAATGATTCTATCAATGTCACGATGTTAACCACAATCTTGTGCCTTCGATTCGTCTAAGTAATCATTAGATCGATCACTCAAAGAGAGGATTTCTCTCTCTAGGATACAAGAGGATAAATAAGCTATCAATTCCAAATGATGAAAAGATAGCATAATAGAGCTCATCCCATGGTTATATAGTTGATTACTCAAATACATAAGAAGGGTTCCCTGAACCCCAGAAATAAAATGGCTACTAAATAAGAATTAAATGACTTGTTATGATGAAAAAACTGCATCATAATGTCATTTATATCTTTATCACATATTTGTAATATATAGTAAAAAATATTATATGATAAACCTAATTCATTAACCTAACTCATAATTCCCATAATATTAAACAAACCTTGAATATTAAAATAATATTCATTCGTAGGATATTTTTTATGTATTCACTTAAATACCTTGAGAATACTTTTAATAAATAAATTCAACTCAATTATTATATAATCGAATAATAATGAATTTATTTATTTTTTGTGAACATTAATACTTGGAAAACTCTAAAACCCCATGATAGGGCCCACCGTGTCCTATATACCTATTCACTAGAATAGTGAAAATTCTTGAATACACTATGGTGTGTAACCCTCAAGGTTGTTATCACGATAGCAGTGAATACTATTCACATACCAAGAGTGGAATACTGCAACCCATAAATACCCCTAAAGAGATAAGGAAAAGTTTTATCAATTACAAACTTTATTATAAACAAACATTGTGTCATGTAATCTCTTTGTCTCATGATATCTCAAAACGCATGATGCACAACTTGTGTCATTATCCACACATGATTTTCTTATCTAACTGGAAAAACATACCTTCAAATACCTTGCATAAGGATTTATGAAGGTACTACCATCCTAATCAACTAGGTATAAGATATCACTTCCTCAACTCAGAAGAAACAAATTCAATCTTGATCATTCAACCAATGTCATACCACCAATAAGGCACCCAACACAAGCTACCTCACCAGGACTTCAATGTCATGGTTTTTTCATTGCATCAAAGTATGTGATAAAATGGAACACATTGATAATAATATCATGTCCAGAGACCAATACACATGTTTGTAGATAGGAAAAACTAATGACACTTAAAACATGTGGTGTTCCTAATGGTGAGTCTATCCTCATGATCTCACCTACTATAGATCACTGAGTGTGAACTTCAAGAAAATAAGCCTCAATTCTTATGAGCCCCCCACACCTGATAGTCAAAAATCAACCATTTTCATTCAATATTTTGTATCTGGACCATATGAAATATGTTTAATATTAGTTTCATAGTATATCTTGGTTCTCATTATAGCAAGGTAACTGCTATAACCTTTTGATATAATAATTAGTCTATGAAAATTACCAATTAAATAGCAGATAGAGAAAATCAACACTAATATTGTAAGTTTACATCATGAATAACTCATTGTATACATGATATGATAATCGAAAAGTATTGTTTAGTTGAGTATAGGTAACCCACTATTACAAAACGTCCATTTTCACTAGATCCAACCTTTTAACTATCATTGTCATCTCTCACATGATAAGAACATATTTCTGTTGAGTTCTAGATTTAGTCATGGGCCTACCATGTTTCTTTTGCGTGGCTATTCTGTTGATTGCTACCTCACCTCCTTGAGTAAGTCTTCTCAAGAGATGATATCCCTGAGTATGTTACTGTTCTCAACTATCTAAACTTGAAATCTTTGCTAGTTCTAGTAGAATAATTATCATTATAATAATTCTTTACTTAATAGGTGATATTCTAAGAACTGGAAAAAATAATTGGGTATTTGAAACTACTTCTTTAGATGCCTCATAAGTTGTAACATACTCGATATTTTTAGATATGGATACCACTGGCTTAAATGATCTTCCTTTTCTAATCACCGTAGCCTGACTTCAATATTATATCATATCGATCTAAAGGAAGACTAGTATGGTTCCCATGGTAACTATTAACCCTTCCTCTCCACATAATAGGTATATACCTTTGTACTTTCTCAAGTATAATGGGATAGTTTTGACTTCTTCCCATGCATTTTTCTAGGATATAACTGATATTTGTATATCATAATGTATATGCTAACAATATCATTTCTTGTACATATCTTGAAATATGTGATTGATCCATCATAGAAGCATATGGAACTCAAATCACCACATTAATCTCTTCCTATGTCCCATACATGTCTTCTCAGAGATATTTATACCATGTGACATTGGTAAAAATTATCTCTCAAAATTTTCCAAGTTGTATTTTTCAATACAGTGTCATTATATATACTATTTACTAGGTCTAAGAAACTATTATATCCACCTTAGTAGATCATTTTTCATCGAAAATATGTTTTTAATTTAAGTCAATCTCTAGAGAGATTCTTTCATCATAGTTTTAAATAACTGTAAGACCAATACTTATTTTTCATATGTTATGAAATATAATTTACTTGGAAATAGTGGAACCCCCGATAACCTCTGGTAAATGCATGACATAAATTATTTCCACATGAATATTCTATGATTTTGTTTCTTAAATTAATCCAAAACTGGATTTTAGTAACTTTCACCCCTTATTGGAATTCTAGGATGTCATCACCCCATTGTGATTGTATCATATAGACACCATTCACAATTGGTGGTCTTGACATAAACTACCCAATATCATGATCATAGAAAATAACTATAAAATGTAAAATTATAATGAATTTAGTCCTAAAAACTTGGTATTAAAATTCAAGACTTATTGATACTACACTCGTACTATCCAGGTAATGTTTCACTTGAATACGCAATATAGTATTAAAAATAATAACCCCCTCAACTTTGATACATGGAATACAATATTTAATTTTAAATGATCTTGTCAATTTTAGATAATTTATATATATATATTTCCTTGTAATAATTATTATTCTCAATAAATAATGAATCATTGGTCAGGGTGAATATAAAACCATCACTATGGTTTCATCCTTTCTACGCACTGTATTTCTCTAGAACATTTCTTTTTCCACATTTTCTTGTGGAACTTGTTCTTATGTGAACTATTTTTTCATCTTTGGTATTTACTAAACCCAAGTAAATATTTCTCCCACCATCTCAAATAGATATATGAATCCTTTTATAGAAATATAGTATATAACATGAAAATCAATTTTCTATATTAGGTATTTAAGAAATATCCTTAGAAAAATTTAGGATAATTACAACAGTGGCACATTGTGTTTCGCTTGATGCAAGTTTGTTTATATCCCAACAAACTCTTTCCATTGAAACACGTGTTCTTATGAAATGGTAGATTTTTATTATATATTAACTCATATGATATCCATTTTCATTATGGTCAACATGTCATTATGGGATAACATCATTATTTTCGATGAATGTCTTGAAAATAATGGAAGTTTCTGCAATGGATATAAGTTGAAACATTGAAACTCCTTTACTTACATCATGACTCTGATGTGTATAAGGAAATGTGCATTTAAGAATAACTCCAAACTACAATATATTAATCGATGTTAACAAGTAAGACTCATTATTGATCCTCTTTATTAACATTATATATTTGATGTGTATAAGGTAATGTGCATTTAGGAATTACTGCACGCTTCATTATAATGATCGATGGATGCTTGGTCAAAATATTCTTCGGCACACGAACCCAAAGTAACATTAATCCTCTGTCCACGCATATACCATACTTCATTTTCACATTCGTTAATAAACACTTAATGGAATATTATGAAGTATATTTTCTACTAGCTTACCCATTGGAATAGTTCACACTATCTAGCTGTACTAATTCTAAAAGTTTTATGACTTTCCTTTATTTTTGAAGGTTTATTTGTGCAGAACTTTGTACAAAAGTGTGTTGAAAATATGTAAGGTATTTAAATACATATATTCTAAAACCACACTAGTTATATCCTTGAAAACTAATTAGTTTTTCTTAACAAATTTTTTTCATTCCATAATCAGGTATATAATTATTAAATTTTATAATCATCATGTATTTCATATGATTCATTTATCATTGAATTATTGGCTAAGTATGAGAAACCACAAACAACATTCATTACTGAATAGGAATATTATATTCTACTTTCCAATGGAAACATGATAATAATGTTTTTATAATAAATAACAAAAATTAAACTAGAAATATTTATTGTGAAATTAGAAGTTGTGTGCTTCTCACCGCTAACTTAGGAACCACCATTTTTTAACCTCTTGAAGAACAAACCTTAATTCTAGTAACATTTATATACATGGTTACAATATTTAAATACACATATGTAATAATAATATTGTATTTAATACCCAAATAGTATATCAGAAACATTATTTACAATTGATGAATATACCCAAAGAATAAGAAATTACTTACTTATTCAATTCAGTTATTGAATTTGTATTCCATAGATTTATTTCATGATATATGAAGAAAAATAACCTATATTACAATGACCACACTCTTTTATTTGAAGTAAGTTTTGAAGGTACCCCTGTACTAACACTTTCATTAGCCTTTTAGCCATGTATTTCAACCTTTTTACCATATGAACTAAAGATTAATATTTCTTTAAGTTATTATCATCTTGGAGAACCTTACATAAATGTAATAAAGTGATTTATCTATTTACTATTCATTCTATAATCTTAAATTAAATTGGATAAACTTAGTGAAAAGATACAAGAATGAGATGTAATGAAATATCATGATCCATATTTCATATTTACACATAACAAGTGCAATCATCACCCAGTTTAGACATTTTATTTTTCCAAACGTTTATGTAGAGTACTTGTGGTATTACTTTCTATTTTCTACAAAAAATAAAATCTAGGATATTAGTACTTTTATCTTGATTATTGATTAGACATTATTAATTAATTTAATAATTAAATGTCTTTCATTATTTTATTGAAATCTAGAAATTATTTGTACTATAATCTCAATACTTTATCACTTGTGCATTATAGTGAAAGGATCCTTGAAACATCATCTTATAGTCTATAAGATATGGAAATAACACTACTCTGAGAGTTTCATGGTAGGCATTTGTCTTCAAAATTTCATTAACTCATAGATCCTTGATATATTTATTGAAGTCTCAGCTTGTAAAATAAAAAACTTGATTTAAAAAATGCTTACCTCTAAATATGCAACGAGCTAGCTTTAGATACTCATTTGTTGCCAACTTTAGTCGAGTTAACTCACAACTCTCATGAGAACTCCTTGGTAGTAGGATACACCGTCAAATTTGGAAAGTGAGCACCTCGTACACCCATTTTTGTTCAAATTCAAAAAATTGAAGGCATTTGTGTCTTATTAATTATTTTAAGGTTTTTAATATTTTTCAATGAATGTAATCCTTTTCTATTAAATATATTCATAATATGTTGTCACTCTAACAACTGAACATCCATTAATATAATATATTCACTGATTCTTAATGTATTTTCTAGTTTATTATTTTATGTGTTTCCCACTATCATGAAAATGCATAAAATAATAAACAATGCATTAAAGTAATAAATTAACCATCTGGTATTGAAAATATAATATTGGTCGATCCATTTATACTCAATAGATCAACCTTGACCTAAGGGTATTATATTTGAGTTGGTACGTGACTCATGATACATATCACCCTTAGTCTTGTGTTTTCACTCATCATCTATTATTCCACCTTGTCTTGGCATGGTGCACATCTTATAGTGTCATCATACAAATATACTCATGTACGGGTGAGGGGGTCTCAAAAAGTAAAAAAACATATAGTAATAAATTGATGGATGTGCATGCCCTTATACATATTTAAATAAAAGATAATATGCAGAGACCATTGATAAATAAATAATTATTACAGACATTCCTCATATTTTTAATAAATATTTAACAAAAATCATGCATGGTTGATTCTCAAGACTAGTTTATAGGTAAACTAAAAGTCGCAATAAAAGTTAAAATGTAATAAATTTAATTACTAGAAAATTTAATAAATTTAATAAATTATTTAAATTAATATAATTTAATTTACTTGGTCTGAAGATTAATTTAATTTTTCTAAACCAAAAAAATTAATCAATTAATTAATCAATTTAATTTTTATACCAAATTAAATTAATTTTTCAAATAATTAATTATTATTTTTAATCCAAAAATATTAAATTATTTTTTGGTTTTATAAAAATTTTACAGGCCTATAAACCCCATCCAAACCACTTGCATGGAAAGTCGTATAGTTCCCCTAGCCTTTTACACATATTATTACATGATTTGAAGCATTATTATCCATGAAATACAAAAAATGGATCAAAAAGTAAAGTGTCTTTGGAAGTCTAGGTACACAATTAGAAAATATGAAACTAGAATAACAAATCATTTTATTAATTCTGATAATGATACCCTAACTTCCATTGAGCTATCATTACTGTATAGGATAACCTGGGGAATACATAAACAAAAGAGATGAGCTAAAAATCCCAATATGGGAATTAACATTAGAAATAAAGAATAACACATGAGTTAAAAGGCATAACATGATAACATAAAAGGAATGACACATGAATAAACATATGGAATCATAAAATATAGAGCATGGAATAATATTATCATGGAAATATTGGAATTTGGAAACATCATATAACATTACATAAACATGAGTCAAGGCTAACTGCGAAGACTATATCACATGGTGGACAACGTCCCATATTCGATTATTTTTACTACTTAATCACATACATAACTCCACATGAGACTAAACATTACCCAATGCATTGGAGAAAAATCTTGGTGCAGCCATCATAACATTTTCATGAATACGTTTTCCATAATAAAAAATCCAATATAAGGAATAAACATAAGATCTACCCTTGAAATGAAATGGGCATCATAATCTTGTCATAAGGCGTAACCAAAGGGTGTATCTATTTGTATATATGAAATAAGGGATTTAAATCATACTTATACATTAATAAATGAAAAATAATCACATGTCATGATAAATTATGTCCAAATAAAGTGATAACATATAAAAAGAGTGGTTATGTAACATTGGAAATGCGCCTCTTAAGCATGGGTTTAAGAGAAGAGGTAAAGAGCCTTTAAACGGGGTAATAGAATAATAATTTACATACAACTAGAATTAAAATAAAATGGGATTTCAAATAATAAATAGTGTTTTTATAAATAATATAATTTTTAAAACATTTCATTTAGTGGTACTTTAAAATAGGTAAAGAAAATATAGACCTTCCTTTTAAACATGCTTGTATATCTAGAGGAATTGAGAAGAGAAACTTATAAAACATATAAATCCCCCTAAATGAAATATAAATTGAGATAAATAAATATGTTTGGTACATATACACAAAATATAGGATAATTATATAAAAATAACGAAGGTATAAATTGAGGCAAATAGAGTGAAATCATAACCCAAAGGAAATATGGAGGTTTAGAGATATCCCTTATCATATCTTTGAATGTGTTATATACTTGCACTTAATGTACTGGATAATAAAATTAGATTCAATAATTACTTAATTAAAAACCTCTCCTAAATTTATTTTATTTATTATAATTTTATAATGTTCATTTACGAACATTTTGATGAGTTATAAAGTTCAATTGCATTGTTTTAGAAGCGTTTGTTTTCATAGTTTCATGATCAGTTCACTTGGATATAATTATAGAAGATATTTTCAAATGAAAATAATTTTATAGGAGTGAAATTATATGATATTAATGAACTTACATAAGTTTAAATATTCTGATATATCATTTGGTTTTCTTGTATGAGTAAAATTCATTTGATAAAATATTGATGATAATTGTTTAGTTTATTTTGGCGGTTTTTACGATTATCACAAACTAGTTTCATTTTATTTAATGTTATGTATATATATTAGTTCCAGAATATTAAAAAATTAATAATAATCATATTAATTTTTTTAACCTTAATAATGGTTTTATGACCAACCTATAAGGTGTTAATAGAAAATGAAAACTCATCATCCACGAAGGTGGGGAGCCGACATATCACAGACAATGTTTTTATTTTTAGAATAAAAGGAGAAGAGAAGAGATCTGATAATAGATATTACATTAAAAAAATAACATTACAGTATATATATGATACTGTAGTTATCATTACACTTTGTATAGGTTATGTTAAGATAGGATAAGAAAAGAAAATAAATTAAAAGATAAGGATTGATGATTTTACCTATTGAATGTCGTCTCCATGAGAACCTCCCTAAAGAACATGGGTTTTGTAATTTTTTGAGACCAAAAGCCCTTAAATGTGGGTAAGAGGATTGGGACTAGAATTGGAATAATATTGATAAGATATAGGGATTATATGGTGTGAACAGAAGGGGTGGTACTTATAGGGGTAAAGAGTTGTGTTTTTTATTATTATATTAATGAGTTTATTATTTTGGCTCAATACTGTCAATAATATTGATTCCCATGACTATATATAGTAAATAGTTTATTAGAGTTCAAAAAAATGGTTTATTAAATATTTATTACATCATGCATGACTTAAAAATTCATGTATTTGACTTATAATGTTAAATACCATAAATTACCATATTTCACTATTCATAAAAAATTCAACTATTTTAGAAAAATACAAAAAATTTACCTATATAATTTTTCTATGTATATATTTAAAAAACTGAATCCATTTTATGAAAATATTTTTCCAAATATCATATATTTAATTTTTAAATAAAATCATCATTTATTCGAAAAATACTGATTTTAATATTATAATCGCTTTTTTACCCTTTGAAAAATTAATTAAGGTCACATAAAATTATCCTATAATTATAATAAAACAAAATATTAATTTATCAATTTATTTTATGAAAATAAATTTTCTTTTAAAACATTATATTAATTATAAAATTGTAATTAAACATTTATGTGTTACAAAAATTCCAACCCCTAATTTATCATTTTTTATAAATTTATTTACTTATAGAATGAAATAAATATATAATAATTTTATTTATAAGATAACTAATTTTTTTTCTTTCATAGTTGTGTTTACATTCTAATGGCCAGATTACTATTCCTAATTGTTATATTACTATTTCAATAGTTAGGTTACTATTACAATTGTATAAGTTCCTTAATTTATATAAATATCTCTTGTTTCATTCATCATAAATTCACTTCTATTTTCTCTTATGGTTATATGTATAAATTTTTTTGGTACAACCACAATTTTGGTACATGATTCTATAAAGAAAATGGCAATAAACCGTTGGTTTGGGGACTCGACACCATGACCATGCCCCAAACCCCAACACACCCTCACCACCCCAGCCGACCGCATGGGGCTCACATAAGGTTATATATATATTTTTTCATCTTCAAAATGAATATAATATATTTTTAGCATTATGTTTTATTTCCCTATATTTTTCGTGGGTGCAATTACTCTAGTAGATCGAATCGATCCAAATTTTCCCATTCTTGTTATCTTATTTTCTATTTTTTATCCCACTGTAATATTTTTAATTACTGTTGGTTTATTTTAAAACTAATTTACCAATATTAATCTATGAGAATAATGTTTTTATTTGATTCTCTATGTGATTTATGTGTTTTATGAAAAATTTATAAGAAGGAAATTCTATTGATAAAATTATGACATGTTATATTCTTCCACCCTTATGAAATTTTTCCCTAAAAATTTTGTTTTATATACTAAGGTGAAAATAGGTGGGGGTACTTATCCTTCATTACTTCCTCTGGTTCCCATTTCAAATCTTTATACATATGGATTTTCCATTTTGGATCAACTAGGTGAATGGTCTTGATTAATAGAACCTTGTCTCTATGATAAAATATCTTCACCAATTTCTCCTCATTAGAAAGATCGTTTTCCATCTATACCACCTATGAGTTTAGTACTTGTGAGGGATATGGTATTTACTTCCTCAAGAGAGATACGTAGAATAGATCATGTACTTGATACATGGTTGGTGGAAGTGCTAGTCTATAGGTCACAACTCCAACCTGATCAAGAATCTCAAAGGGACTGATGTACCTGGGACTTAACATTCCCTTATTCCCAAAGTTCATGATTCTATTATATAGAGATATGTGGAGGAATAAATTATCTCTAACCTCAAACTCTATGTCCCATCTAGGATTATCTGCATAGATCTTTTACCAACTTTGGGAAGCTCAAATATATTATTATATAGTCTTCACCTTTTTTCCATTTCCTCAACCATTTTTGGTCATAACAGCTTATTATCTCGAAATTTAATCCCTCCATGCATGTGTTATATACCTCTTCCCATAAAGGGATTCATATATAGCCATTTGGATGTTATAGTGGAACTATTATTGTAAGAGAACTCAACCAGTAGAAGATCTTGATCCCATCCTCCTTTGGAGTCCATTGATCATTCTATCAATATGTTTTCCAGTGTCTGAATAGTTCACTCAGACTATCCATTAGTTTGAGGATGATAATCCATACTGAAGTTCAACTCTGTGTTTTGAGCATGTTGGAGACTTTTCCAAAACATTATGGTAAGTATTGGATCTTGATCTGGTATAATAGATAATGGTATTCCATGAAGCATCACCACTTCTCTGATGTATATCTGTAAAATTTGATCGAGTGAGAGGTCCTCTCAAATAAAAATAAAGCAAGAAGTATTTGTAAGATGATCCCTAATGAACCATATAGAATTTTCCTCTAGATTTATTAGGAATTCCAGTGAAAAATTCAATAGTGATGTTTTCCCATTTCCATGTAGGTATGGGTAATGGTTGCATCACCACCTTGTACATTTTTCCTTTCAGACTTCACTTGTTGACTTACGAGACTCTTTAATGTATATTCAGTGATCTCTTTCATTATATTTCCCCACCAATAGTGCTCTTGAGGATCTCAATACAAATTTGTTCCCCTTGGGTTGATGGAGAAGGTTGAGATATGTGCATCATTAAAAATATATTTCTTTATCTCAGGAGTTTATTGTACACAAGCCATGGACAAAATATTACAACTCATTCCTCATCAATTTTAAACATTTAGGATTTACCATTTATAATAGCTTTCACATTCTTATGAATTTCCATATCATTTCTTTGAGAATCCTTTATATTCTCTAAATAGGATGGTGGATGAATAATTTTTGAAAGGAATGGTGATTTACCTTCATTTATGATTCCCATATCCATCCTTTTCATGTCTAAGAAGATTGAATCCTTCTCAATTTTCATCATTGATACAGTTACATGATCCTTTCTACTTAAAAAATATTCCACTTTATTTTCATTACCAGGATGATAGTGGATTGAACTATCATAATCCATGATGAGTTATAAGCATCTTTTCTAATTCATATTATGATCCTTCTATATGAATATATATTTTAGGCTCTTATGACTTTTATATATCTCACACTTCTCCCCAAATATATAATGTTGCAAAATATTTAACGTGAAGATCGCAACCCCAAACTCCAGATCACGCATGTTATAGTTTGTCTCAATAAATTTCAGCTAGCTTGAGGCATAGACTATTACTTTATATTTTTGAAAAAGAACATAGCCTAATCCCTTCTTTGATGCATCATTGTATACCACAAAGAGTTCCATACTTGTTGGTAGTATACATGCTAGTGTTATGATAAACCTACATTTTAACTCTTTGAATTATTCATCACATTCAATGGTCTATACGAAATTTACTCCATCATAAGTCATCTTGGTTTGTGGGTCTGGAAATCATGAGAATTTCCTCACAAATTTTCAATAATATCCAACTAGATCGTGGGAAATATGGATCTATTTTATAGATGTTGGTCTGGGACACTCTTTAATTGCCTATTTTTTGACGAGTCCACATATATTCCTTTTGTGGTGAAACCACACCCCATGAATGATACTTCCTCTAACCAGAACTCACATTTTCAATAATCTTCATTTATTTTATCCCTTCAGAAATTATTTATCACAGTATTCAAATTCTCCATGTGTTCCTCTATTCTCTTGTAGTATATCGGACTATAATCTATAAATACTACCACAAATTTTACTAGATAATATCAAAAGAATATAGTCATTATGTCTATAAAAATTTCTGGATCATTAGAGAGTCCTAAGGGAATCCCTATGAACTCATAGTTTCTATAACTCATTTGAAAGGAAGACTTGGGAATATCTTTCTTCTTCACATTTAATTGGTGATATCTTGACCAAAGGTCCACTATAGATTAATAATTGACCCAACATAGTTGATTGAAAAATTAATCTATCCATGGAAGGAGATACTTTTTCTTTATTGTGATTTTGTTGAGCTCATGATAATCAATGCAGTAGCTCATTGATCCATACTTCTTCCTGACAAAGAAAATTTGAACACCCCACAGTGAATCACTCAGGTATATGAAACCCATGTCCAGATTCTCCTGTAACTACTTATTTGGTTCTTCTAACTCAATGGTGTTCATTCTGTAAGGATTCTTTGAAATGGGAAAATATCCAGGTATAATTTCAATTGAGAACTCAACCTATCAGTCTATAGAAAGACCAGACAATTATTTAGGGAATACATTAGTATAGTCCCTCATAAAAGGAATGTATTCAAGCACGATCCACCCCTTTTTCTCAATCATTTGAGCTAGATATTATTGATAAAATGATAATAAGATCCACAATTGAGATGATGATTCCAAAGTAGATTCATCCTTCTCCTTACACTTGTATGGAATTGGGGTAATTACTCATGATGTGAAGAGTTATCTCCCTTTCCTGATAGTTGATGTTATCTTTGTATAAAGATAGAAAATTCATGAACAATATAGAATGAAACTCCACCAAAGGAAATAAGATGAGATTTTCAAAGTGGATCTATCCACAAACATTGACTAGGGATGAGTTATATACGTTGGATGCAATAATTTACACATTCATTATTCTCACATATAACAAAAAATTCGTATTTTGAGGTGGTGTTTGAACATTTCTACTAAACTTGCAAGATATGATATAATGAATAGAACCAGAATCAAATAGTAAATTTACTATTATTGAATTAATAACCTGCATACCTATCACAACATCATTGTCAAGATCCACCTTAGTTGTAGTGATAACATATGCCAATCCACGATGGCTTGGTGGATGTTGTTGTTGATTTTCACTGAAAAACCTTGTCTTAGGGAACCAACTCGCATAATGACCATATTCCTTGTAGTTGAAACACTACACTATTGGTTGAGTGTTGATATGAACCTTCCTCTATTCTTCTCCATTAGTGGGATTCTTCAAATCTCTTTGGCAATAATTTTCTTGATTCCCCTCCCTTCCACATTTTAAGCATTCCCTAGTTCCATTTAGATAGTTCCCAGGGTGCTTCTTCCCACACTTTTGACATTTGATATGTTGGTTTTTCATTCCTTCATGGGATTTATCTATTGATCCTCCCATATTAAACTCCATTTTCCACTTTTTATCTCTTTGAACAGAAAACAACTAAGATTCACCAATCTCAATCTCAACCTTAATGGCATAATGGGAATTATCCCCATAGCTATCAAGGTCTTTAATCACCAATGATTTTCATAGGCTCAGCTTTAAACCTCTAAAGAAGCAATCCACCTTAATTTCAGTGCTCATGAAAATGTTGGAGTCTTATCATGAAAGCCTTGTAAAATTTTCCTCAAACACCCTGATAGATTCATCTTACTTTTTCTTCAGTCTATGGAACTCTGTCTCCATATTAATATATAGAGTTCAAGGAAATTATTTATTGAAAAAAAATCTAGAATCCTTCCTAGTATGTGGAATCAATTCCCTCTATAAAAATTGTGTTGTCTAATCAGTTTCCACCACTGATCAGTTTTCCCATCAAAATGATAGAATGTTAGTTTGAATTTCTATTCTTCTGATCTTGGAGGATAGAGAATATCTTCTCATTAGAGTTAATCCATTGTTCCACAATGAAGGGATAAAAAGATCAACCAAAGATATGAGGTATTTATCTTAGAAAGGATTAAACTGGAACTTTCTCTTTCATTGGTGAATAGGGAATTCCACATAATTAAAGTTATTATTCATAACTTGAGCTAGTTGATCTAGTACTCTTATGAAGTCCTGAGATACCATTCCCATCAGATTTTGAATTTCATTGGGGAAATCATGACATTGCCTATCACATTGGTTTTTAGCATGAGTTTTTTTATTTCCTTCCATTAACTAAAAAATAGAAAAAATATATAATCATCATACTTTAATACTTATCTAATGAGAATATGAAATGGAAACCATCAACTTGGAGGGAATAACATATAAATGAAAATTATATCATAACTTATGATTCCCTAAGTCTCAACATAGGTTATTCATGGTGATAGAATTATCCCTAGGGTTATTACTAATTTTTTTATAGTGTTAATCCCCCAAAATAACTAGTCATTCCTCTGAAACCAACTATAGTGACCCTAGCCATTTACAAAAATTATTACATGATTAAGTATTATTATACAAGAAATAAAAACCAAGGATTTAAAGGTCTAGTGTCCTTGTAAGACTTGTTACATAATTAGAAAACATGAAACTAGAATAAAAAATCATTTTATTAATCGTCATAATGAGATCCTAACTTCATTTTATCTCCAATTACTATATAGGATAACCTGGGGAATACATAAACAAAAGGAATGAGATAAAAATCCCAGTAAGGGAATAAAAATTGGAAATAATGCATAGCAAATGAGTTAGATGGTATAACATGATTATATAAAAGGCTTGGAACATGAATAAACAAGTATAAAACATATAAAATGGAATCATATTATCATGGAAATATTGATACATGGCAGTATCATATAACATAACATAAGCAAGAGTCAAGGATTCCTGACAAGACAATATCACATGGTGTAAAAAGTCTCATAATCGATTAGGTTTTCTCGCTACTCCCATACATGACATCTCATGATACTAAACATTACCCAATTCATTGGACTTCTATCTAGGTGCACCCATCATAACATGTTCATGAATTTTTGTTCCACACTAAAAAATAAAACATAAGGAGTAAACATAAGAGTTACCCATGTAATGAAATGGGAATCATAATCATGTCATAAGGCATACCCAAAGGGTGTATCATATTGTTATCTATGAAAGAAGGGATTTAAATCATACTTGGACATTTATAAATGAAAAATAGGCATATATCCTGAAAAACTATTTTTAAATAAAGTAAAAAAATGTAAAAATGTGCTTATGTAACCTTGGAAATGTGTCTCTTAAGTGGGGTTTTAAGAGAAGAGGTAAACAGTATTTAAAATGGGTAAGAGAATAATAATTTACATACAACCAGAAGTGAACAAAATAATTTTTTTAAAATAATAATGAGTTTTTTATAAATAATAGATGTTTTAAAACATTTCATTGAGTGGTTCTTTAAAAGAGGCATGTAAAATAGAGAATTTCCCTTTTACTAAGCTTTCTTATAAAGAATAATTGAGAAGAGAACCTTATAAAACATGTTACTACCCATAAAAAAAGATGATTTGGGCTAGATAAATATGCGTGGTGCATATAAAAAGATTATAGGAGAAGTATATAAAAATAATGAAGGTTTAATTTGAGTCAAAGAGAGAGAGAGAGAACGTAACTCAAAGGAAATATAGAGGTTTTGATAGATCCATTACCTTATATTTGAATTCATTTTGCACTTGCACTTAATGTCCTAGGTAATCAAATTAGATTAATTAATTAATTAATTAAAAACATACTATAAATGTATTTTATTCATTATAATTTTATTAATTTCATTTATGGCCATTTCAATGAGTCATAAAGTTTAATTTCATTGTTTCTGAAGCCTTCATTTTCATGGTTTCTTGATCGGTTCACTTATATATAATTATGGAAGTTCTTTTCAAGTGGGAATAATTCTCAAGAAGTGAAATTATATGGAATCAATCCACTTGTATAAGATTAAATTTTCCCATATATAATTTTATTTTCTAGTATGAGAATG
Source organism: Viscum album (assembly GCA_963277665.1). Classification (NCBI taxonomy): domain Eukaryota; kingdom Viridiplantae; phylum Streptophyta; class Magnoliopsida; order Santalales; family Viscaceae; genus Viscum; species Viscum album. Next base: position 1,786,774,929 of record OY728126.1, on the reverse strand, counting down.
ATTCATTTGATAAAATATTTATGATAATTGTTTAGTTTATTTTTGTGGGTTTTAAGATCATGATGAACAATTTTTTTTATTTAATATTGTTTCTATATATTGGTTCTAGAACATGAAAAAAGTTATAATTTACATATTAATTTTTTTTCTATAATAATGGGTTTAGGACCAATCTTCAAGGCAGTAATAGAAAAGGAAAATCCAACATCCATAAAGGTGGTGAACCGACATATCATGAACAATGTTTTCTTTTTTAAAATAAAACAAGAAGAGAAAATATTTGATGATGTATATTCAATTAACACAATAAAATTACAGTATATATATGATAATAGAGTTATAATTCTATTTTGGATAGGGGTTATGAGGAGAGGATAACAAAAGAAAATAAATTAAAGGAGAAGGATTTAGGGTTTTACCTCTTGAATGTCATCTCATTGAGAACCTCCTTAAATCACTTGGGTTTGGTCTTTTATTGAGTCCCAAATATTTTAGATGTGGGTAAGAGGATTTGTAAGTAAATTGGGAATAATATAGAAGATACTAAAAGTCTTAGAAGGTGTGAGGATAAGGGGTGGTGAGAGGTGGTATTTATAATGGGAGGAGAGAGGTGTTTTTTATTATTAAATTAATTAGTTTATTATTTTGGTTCAAGATTATCAATAGTGTTGATTCATATGACTAAATACAAAAAATATTTTATGATAGTTCTAACCAATTGGTGGTTACATCATGATTACATCACCCATGACACAAAAAATCATGTATTTGGCTTCTAATGATAAATACCATAAATTGTCATATTTCACTATTCAAAAAATTCAACTATTTTAGAAAAAAACCAAAAAATTACCTTAACCATTTTTTGATGTGTAGATTTCAAAAATGGAATCTATTTTATGAGAATAATTTCTAAAATATGAGGAATTTAATTTTTAAATAAAATCATCATTTATTCAATAAATACTGATTTTAACATTATAATTGATTTTTTGACCCTTTGAAAAATTTATTAAGGTCACATGAATTTATATTATAATTATAATAAAAATATATTAATTTATGAATCTATTTTATAAAAATAAATTTTCTCTTAAATCCTTATATTAATTATTAAATTGTAATTAAACATTTATGTTTTACTGAAATTCCAAAACCTAATTAATCATTTTTAAAACATTTATTTACTTATACAATGATATAAATATATCATATTTTCATTTATAATTTATTTCAATTTTATTTTATTCTTTAAGGGGTGATTTTACATTTCTAAAGGCCAGATTATTATTCCTAGCAATTAGATTACTATTCTAACGATCGAATTACTATTCCAACAGTAATGGTTCCTTAATTTCTATAAATACCTCTTATTTCATTCATTATTCATTAAATTCTATTAATTATTAAGGTTATATATATACTTTCATCTTAAAAATTAATATTATATTATTAAGATTATTTTTTATTTCTATAACTTTTTTCATGAGTGCGATTATTCTGGCGGATTGAGAAGATCCAAAATTTCCCTTTCTTATTATCTTATTTTCTATTTATTATCCCACTGTAATATTTGAAATTATTATTGATTTATTTTCTGATTAATGTAACATTACTAATATATTATAATAATATTTTACGACATAATTATAAGAAGAAAACTCCATTGATAAAATTCTGGTTCATTACATGTCGACCTTACGCATGCCTATTCTATGCCATACAGAGCTTGTGTAGGGTTTTTATGGGCTAGGAAGACCCACCTTGACCAATTTTTGCATCAAACAGACCCTCCCAGGCCTATTGTGGTGTGATAAAAAAACTAAAATATCTAGGGAATTCCTACTCATTGGACGGACCAGGAAATGGGTTCGCATGTGGATGGTGTCAATTACGACTGGCCTAAGGGAACTGCTATAGGTGGATCACACATTGAACTAGTCATGTCGGCATCTCAGTCACAAGATATGGTGGTTGTGGCTCAATTACATGGGGTGATGATGGCAGCTTGGTCCCACAAGGTGACAATGTTTACTCTATCTGTATCAAGTGTGACAACATGGGTGTGATGAGCAACGTCTATGGCGTCTTCCAGATTGAGGGTAAACAATAAGGGTGAAATATCAAGGGAGGTAGAGGTGGAATGACACCTGGTGCAGGATAGGGCATCAACAACATGGCCAGCCGGTGATGCACTCAGGTGGGGGAGGCTGACAAAAATATTCTTCAAGAAGCATATTTTTTTGTTAAACAAATTCATTTTTGTTTTTCTAATATACCCCATTGTTTTTAAATGACAATAAAAACCACCCATAGACTTTTAAAAATATATATTTTTTAGTTTTTTAATTCATCCACTAGAAGATTCCCATTATTAATACCCAAAAAAACCACAAACGATCCATATTAAAAAACTCAGTTGACTGTAACTTGGACATCCAAAATTGGATTGGTCCATTGGGATTGAATTAGAAATTTATAATTAAATTTATGGAAAATAATTCTTAGATAAGAATATTCACATGATCCCTCAAATACCAATTTTTGGTACCAAGTCTTGCAATAGAATTTGGTTGGCCAAAGATTTTAAAATTTTCATCACCAGAGCGACGAAACTTCATCATTTCTAGACATCTGAGCCATGATAAAGGGATGAGGATCTCATGTGAATATTTCAAAGTATAAAAATTAAATAACCAAGTGCCTTGTTTGATTCAGTGGTGCGTTCAACTAAAAATCACCGCTAATGATTGTTTCTCGAAGGATTCAAACTCGAACCCCTCTAGATCATGAAAACATACATCAAGAATCTACATGGATGTCGTTCATTGAATTCCAAGTACTGGTGTGGAGATCCAATGATTTCATCAACCTCATGATGATCACTTCGATAAGGTGCCTTTGATATTTCAAATGTGTCCATGGATCAATCTCTCTGATAGAACCTTTCTCTCTATAGAATGTGGGAGGAGATATAATCCCTCAATTCCAAATGATTAATAGTCAATTGAATAGAGATCCTCCCGTGCTTATATAGAAGATTTCTCAAATACTCTAAAAGGGTTCCCCGACCCCTAAAAATACAATGCCCAATAAATAAGAAGTAAATGACACATTATGATGAACTAAATGCATTATAATGTCAATTATATTTTTATTAAATACTTGTAGTAAATATAAAAATATTATTTAATAAACCCAATTCATTAAATCGGCTTGTAATTTCGGCAATATTAAACAATCCTTGAATGTTAAAATATTATTATTTCATATAATAGTTTTCCTATATTCACTTAAATACCTTGGGAATACTTTAAATAAATAAATTAAACCCAATTATTCTATACTCAAATAATAATGAATTTATTTATTTTTTGGAGGACATTAATACTTGGAAAACTCTTGAACCCCATGGTGGGGATCACCTTGTCTAATATACATATGCACCATAATAGGGAGTATTCTTGAATATACTACTATGTGTGACCATTTAGGACCTTATCTCAATAGTAGTGAGTACTATTCACAAACCAAGAGTAGATTCTAGCAACCCATCAAGGCCCCAAAATAGATAAGGAAAAGTTGAAGTAACAAAAATATTTCCTAAAAACATGAATTGTGTAATATAATATCTTTGTCTCGAGATATATCATAAATCAAGATGCAAATATAATGCCATTATCCACAACTGATTTATTATTTGTTGATCTAACTGGACAGAATTAACATTGACTACATTGGTAAAGGATTTATGAAGGTACTACCATCCTGATCAACTAGGCCAAAGATATCACTTCCAAAACTTAAGAGTATCTAATTATATCTTTATCATTCAACCAATTCCATACCACCAATGATGCAGCCTATACAAGCTACCTCTCCATTACTTCGATGTCATGGTTTTGACCTTTCAATAAAGTATATGATCAAATGGAACACATTGATAATGATCTCATGTTAAGAGATAAATACACATTTTCATATAGAGGAATAACCAATGAAACCTAAAACATGTTGTGTTTCTATTGGCGGGTTAGTCCTCATGATCTCACCCACTATTAAAATTGTGATGTCATTTTTAACTGAACATTTTTTTTTGTTTATTCTTGAACCTACTTAAAATATTCTTTTACCATGTAGATATAATTAAATAAATATCTCTCATATACTGATATGTTATTATGTGAATTACATAACCTATATCCATCTCATCTTATATCAAATGGGAAATTAAACCATCGCTCATGTGTACAGTGAAATACCACCTCCTGAACTGATGTAATTAATTTTCCATAATCAACTCTCAGGGATATTTATAATGATGAAATTAATGTTTATATATGATATATATGATATATTTATAATTCTTAAAAGATAATATATCTTTTAATTTTTAAATTTCCTTTTCTATAAAAAATGATAATGCCATTCATGCATTTGTCTGGACTACCACTTTCATGATGTAATGCGATTCTTTTTTCATCACCACATTACATTGATGATATATGTACGTGAAAAGTCAAACTCGAGGTAAGAGAAACTTTTACTCAAAACCATATTTTAAATGTTTTAAATATTTATTTTCTAAATATTTCTTGTCTATGTCCATTTTTTTAAAATGATTTTATGAATGTATTCATATATAAAATAATGTTTCATAAAAGAAATTTTTGTCTTTATTTCAATGTTTTTCAAAAGGAATATTTTTATGAAATGTTTTGAACATATTTAAAACAAAGGAAAAATGGAATGTTCTATTTGAACATATACGATGACAAAAAAATTTCCTCCTCCATAACTATTATTTTATGTTTTCAATCCTTTTCAAGAATTTATATTTTATTCAAAGAAAACCCACCTTTCCATTTCTTGGGTATTTTGGTATTGAAAATGTTCTATTTGAACATATACGATGCAAGAATATAATGTTTTATTCATGATATGATACTTGATAATTAATAGAAATAGTTTATCCTAATAAATCTTATATGATGGGTTTATCCCCATTATATCTCATTAAAAACATGTGAGCCCAATATAGATTATTCAAAGGGTGATCCCCATTATATATCATTAATGAATTGGGTGGTTTTAATTGTCTTAATAGGAAAGAAGGAGGGAGTTACCATAGGGTTTCTCCAATGGATTTAACTGGGCTCTAGTTATTTCTGAAACATATTTAAAATGGGTTATGAATATGATTATCTAAGTTCCAAAATGGGGGTTTTATCTTGCTTACTATTAGTTTCAAAGGTTTTATTTGAGAAAAATGTGTGTGTGAATTTCATGTGAAAATGATTTATTTCATTATCTCAAATAACATTGAGGTAAATTTAAACTTTTCATGGGATTTCATGTTTTGTATTAGACTAATAAATTTCTTTTTTTTAAGCCCCTTACTAATATTTTATTTCTCATCCCATGTTTTAAAATAAATCACAGGGTTTAAGGATGGGTAAAAAAAGAAGTCAAGTGGAAAATCATGAATATTTTTCCATAAAGTAAAACATATTTTATTTTAAAAGTTTTATATTATGGGAAAAACATATTCTGATTAGAAGTGCACACTTTGTAATATATGGTTTGCTTTTGAATGGTTTATGACCTAATTCCCAACAACTATAAACTAAAAGGATATTTTCAAATGAAATAAAGTGAATTATATTCTAAAGGCACTAGAATATGTAATTTTTATGGTTGGGTCCTTATAATTGGTATCAAAGAAAATGTTTAGATTCTTTTAGAGGTTATGATTTTATTTTAGCTTAAGTTAAAAATCATTTATAACCATAATGTTTAGTATGCTATGTAAAATTACAGTTATTTGGGATAAATAGAAAGATTTGAATAGGGGATGGAATGGTTAAGGATATATTAGTATTTATCCTCCACATAAGATGGTTTATTATGGTTTATTTGATATACTCACACTAAACATTTATGTTTTACTAAATTGATAGATCCACTAGGAACCAAATTAATAATGGATGTGAATGAAAATGTACTTGTTGTTTGAATGATAAACTAAATGAAATGGGATCTGTAGTGAAAAATCTCATGTTAATTCATAACCAGTTTTCATGAGCTAGGATTAACAACATGAACCTAGGTGAGTTTCTTGATGCACCAAATAAGATATAAATGAAGCTCTGTGTAAGTTTAGGTGATAATCATAAAAGTAAAAATATTCAACGACCTATGTGTCAATAATGTGGAAAGAGTAACCTAGTAAAATATCTTAAGATCACATAAAGTTGTTTTATATGTGGTAAAGTAGGGAATAAATCAATAATCTAATAAGGAAAAATGAAGCATTTAGTGAACACAATAAAGGGGAATAAAACTCTTTCCAAGGTATCAATTGAGTTTTTTAAATGTGGGGAGTATGTGTATTAAGAACATAAATGTTCTAGGGGGAATAAAGAATGAGATAAGAAATACTATGTATATTAATGTCTTGAAATTAATAATTCCATTATAGTTGAAGATGAGGAAACTGTAAATGATATATGAAATATATATATTATAGCTTGGATTATTTTTTGAAAATTTTGAATCTTAGTGTATGAATCATATTTTTTTAGGAAGGATGTGTTAAGGAATAAGGTGGAAAAGCATGGTTAATTGATTATGAAGATAATTGAGTGATAAAGCTGACTATATATATGGATTCAAGAGTTGTGATGTAGTGGTATATTTAAGGATGAATATAAGTTTAAATTAATCAATAATATTTTGAGGTGTTATATGATGTGAGTAATTTGGGAGAAATTTATTGAGTTTTGATAAATATTAAAGGTATATGTAACACTAATTTTAACATGTGAAAATGTTATTTGAGGAACAATGCTCGTTTCATTTTAGGGCCATAAGTTTAAAAGTATTGATAAACATTAGGGTTTATATGATCTTTAATGATTAAGATTATTTTTGAAGATGTTATTCATATTTTTTGAGATGTTATAAAAATTATATTAGTACAATTTTAGTAGGAAAACTTTTCACATCAGGTAATGCTGCGGGGCTGGAACCCATAACTGATGGGCGACATGGATGCATAGGCTTCCACTGACCTATGTGTTGTCATGGTTAGTATGATGTAATTTTTTTACTTAAATGGTTTAAAATATAGTGATTAAGTTTATTTTTGGAACATATGTTTTATCATATATATAACCATGGGATTTAAAAGTTATTTAGTGATTAGGTGATTAATATTATTTCAGAAGAAGTTCACAATTTTGGGAACCTTATACGATTAAGGTAGATCAAACATAATGGGATTTCATTTGAGGAATAATGGTTGAATTGTCTTTTGGAATCATATATGATTTTATAGTGGATTTTTGGTGGTTTAAGTTATTTATTGAAATGATTAGTATATCTCATATATTATATGATTAGGGAATATACATTTTTTTCATGAGACTTTAAAAGTTATTGGTGTTATTTGAAGATAAATACTAAATAAATCATAGAATAATATGTGATCAAACACTTTAGATTTTTGGGTTTTAATATTATTCAAGAATATTTTGAATAATTTTATGTATATTTATTTATGGAATGATTTAGTTTGAACTTTGGGTAATGTTACTGAATTTTGAAGATTAATGATACTATGGTTTATTCATTTTGGGAAATATCTTACATTATGCTAACCATTTTAGTTTTGGTTAATGTATAAAGATAAGTGGAATATCTTTCTATACTTTTATAGATTATTTGATCTATTAGAAGTTTATATGAGTTCAGAAAGCTGAAAAAATTCATATTAAATACACACCAAAAATAGAAAAAGATGAGATTGTGGTGGAATTTGACTAAAAGATGAAATTATACTTATCAAGTAAGTATATTTCCTTATGTTCTTAGTATGGATGTTAAAATATTTTCCCAAATGTAGTAAAAGGATATTGAAACAAAAATATTGTCATATTACCATAATTTTTTATGGAATCTATGGTATTTTTTACAACTTTTTGGTTTATGGTTATGTGGTTATTGACTTTCTCATGACCATTAACTTTCATGCGATCATTGATCTCTCTATCTCTATCCATAATTATTTTGGAATTATGAATTTATCCATGTCTAAATTTTAAATTCCCACTAATGTTTTCTTACTTTGAAGCCTAGTTATTGGTTATTCCATGTGACCTTAAGTTTTCTTTTTCTCTCTAATCAGGAGGTAGTTTCATTAACCCTTTTTTATGTGGGGTTTTAAGAAATGTATTTTAAAATTTGTAACATTATATTATAGAGATCAATTTTAAATTTCAGGTATATAATTTATTAAAGTATTGTTGGGAGAATGTAGCACCCTAATATTTTAAAATAAGAACATTATTCTCAATATCGTATATGACATGCAACACCGAGCTTAAATGACCCATGGAATATAAGACCGTTATAACCTAGACTTTAAAATGGTTGGTATGAATATTATTAACATCATGATGATATATATATATATATATAAATTCCCAAATAAATATAAATGTATTGATAAATTCTTAGTAAATAATCACTCAATTCATAGTAATGTCATTTTATTCGTCAAACATATATTTTCTTCAAAAATAATTTTTATTTATTTTTTAAAAAATTTTATAACTAATTTATAGAAATTTTATAAAATATATTTTATAAAATTAAATTAATTTTTGAAATCAAAAAATCAAAATTAATTTAGGGTGAAATTTTGGGATTTTTTTCGAAAAATACGGATTTTTCTAAAACTGTCATTTGTCTTTGATGAATTAAGTAATTTAAAAGTCCCATTATTATTTGAATTTTATTTAAAGTAAAATATGTACAATTTATTTATATATAAACCAATTAATTAAATTTTAATCATCTTTACACTTTATTTTATTATAAGTTTTATTATAGGCTTAAAACAAATTTTTCTGAAAAATATTTTAAATTGCATAATATTCACCTTTATAATTAATTAAAATAAATCCTAATAAAAAATGATTTAAATGAAATTTATAGATTAGATATATAAGAAATATTAATTTATATTAATATAATTATGATTACAAGTCATCAAGTTACTATAATATCTTCTTATTCTTGAAAAGTATATTTCTTGAAAAACCACTTTTTTATCCCATTTGTGTGTTTTATTTCAAATTAAATTCTGAATCTTATATGAATTTAATTTTATAAAATGGATTAAATATTTTTGAATCAAAGTTTATTATATTATATAATAATTTCAACTTATTTTTTATTCATAATGAATATTAAATGCAGTAAAAATCTTTCATTATGATTACTAATAAAACGAGATTACTAAGGGGTTAAACTAAAAAGATAAGTGTCAAAATAACCTAAATTTTTTTATAAAATATATTTTATTTCAATATTTATACCTTATTTTATCTAATTATCAATAATTTTCCATTTTTATTCTTTTTTTATGTTTAAAATGTGTGCATATCATTTTTCTTTTTAAATTTTCCAAGTGTGTCCTCTCCCACACTTATAAAACGCCACCCATATCCTCTACAATTCACACATAAAAATAATTTTTGTTAGGTAAATACCTATCAAAATCCTTTAATTAATTAAATAACTACATAATAGAGGTATTTTTTTATCAGAAAGAAAATATACAGAGGCTTTATGTATAATCTTAAAAAGGTGGTATGAAGAAGTGGTATCGTTCTTAACTAGGTGTTTTTGTTTTGTTTATTCTTTGACCTCATTCCAATATTACTGTACTATTATGATATGATAACATAATTATATCATATATAATTTTATTTTATTATTTTAATGCAATATTATAAATCAATCTCTTCTTCCATCAAATGGTAAATGAAACCTTCATTCCTGTGTAGAGCAGACTACCACCTCACGAATCGATGAAATTCATTTTCCATTAGCACCAATAGCCGATATATATAATGATGAAATTAATTTTTATATATTATATTAATGAAATATTTATTTTTTTTAAAATATAATACATCATTTACTTGTTACCTTTCCATTCGTTAAAAATGATTACGTTGTTCCTGCGTACATGTAGACTACCTCCTCCACGAAGCAATGCGATTCTTTTTTCATCACCACATCACATTGATGATATATGTAAGTGTATTTAAAGAAATAACATGATATTTAATATATATTTCTCATTATATAAATAAAAAATAATACTTACCTTCTTTACAAAATTATTTTTGAAAAATTAGAACATTACTCATGCGTATGTACGACCTACAATCTCTACGATTTCAACGTAGTTCATTTTTCATGACCACATTTCCTGATTTATTTAAAAGTATAATTTATGTATAAATATGATAAATATTTCATGACTATTATTCCATATATTGTGGAATAATGACCACTTTTACCATTGTCAACCTACCAAAGTCATTTTTTACATATAATGGGAATACCGTCAAAACTTCTGAAGTGTACAGAAATGATTAAGTAATTGTGTATATCATGGTAGGAGATAAAATAAACGGAATAATAAACTTGAAAATTATCTTATGAAAGTAAATAATTAACATAATTTTATTGGTCAGTATGATAAAGAACGTATATGACAAGTCAAAATCATAGTAAATGACACTTTAACATAAAATATTGTTTTAAATGTTTTAAAGAATTATTTTCGAAATTTTTTTATTACATGTACACATTTTTAAAATGATTTTGTTAATGTATTTAGATGGATAAGAAATTCTTATAAAGTGAATTTTTAATTTATTTCAAAGGTTTTCAAAAGGAATATTTTTACGGATTTTTTTACTATCCTTACAAAATGAAAAAAAGAATTTTCTATTTTAACATATATAAAAAACGAATTTTATACCATCATAAAAATTATTTTAAGTTTGGATTCCATTTCAAACTTTCAGGTTTTCTTCAAATAAAATCCATGTTTCCATTTTTTTGTGTATTTTGGTATTGAAAATTATTTTTTAAACGAAATGGGTATTTTGATATCCAAAAGTATTTTTCATATGATTTTAAAATAGTTTTTAAAAGTTTTTAAGATGAAAATGTGAAAGAAAAATATTTTATTCATGATACAGTACTTGATAATTATGAGAAATTGGTGGTCCTAATAAAACTTATATGACAGGTTGATCCCCATTATAGCTCACGAAAAATAGGTGAGCCTGATATAACTTATATGAAGGGTGAGCCCCATTATAGATCTCCAATGTATTGGATAATGTTCCTTATCTTAACAGACCATAAGTAGGGGGTTATTAGAGGGTTTCTTCTATAGATTTAACTAATATCTAGTTATTTCTTATACAGGTTTTAAAAAGTTAGGATTATGACACTCTATGTTTCCAAAAGGGTGTTTTATCTTACTTTTTATGGGTTTTAAAGGTTTTATTAGAGAAAAAAGTGTGTGTTCTTTTCATATGGAAAAGATTTATTAAATTTTCTCAATTAAATTTTAGATAAAGGTAAACATTTCAATGGATTTAATATTTTCCACTATATTAGAAAATTTCTTCTTTTTTATACCCTTTATTGAGCTTTATGTGCTTATCCCATATTATAAAAATGTTTTTCATAGGGTTTAAGGATGGGTAAAGGAAAATAAGAACTCAAGTTGAAAGTACTGAAGATTTATCATGAAAGGAAAACATGTTTTATTTTAAAAGTTTCATATTATGGGAAAAATATATACTTATTAAATTTACCCACTTTGTAATATATGGGTTTTTATGTTTTAGTTGTGACCTATTTATATAAAACTCTAAACCTAAAAGAACTTTTGTAATGCAATAAAGTAGTATATAATATAAATACACTAGAATATATAATTTTTGAGGTCGGTTCCCTAAATTATGATCCCTTTTTCTTCTGGATATTCCAAATATACTTTCAACTCCCGAAGCTCTAATGGTTCCATACTATATGGAGGTATAGAAACAAGTCAAACTCCTAATACCAAAGTGACAGTGAACTCAATTAGTAATGTGAAATTGATGGGTTAGGGTGGGGTGGACCAAGCCTATGTAGGCTTGAGATTGTAGAAGGCCACATTTAAATAGGTAGATTTATAAATTCCACCCACCCCATAATGGATGTGGGAAGGACCACGATCAATACTCATAATTATTATCATTATATTTTTTTAATTTTCTTTAATATAATAAAAATTTTATAATATATTGATATATATAGATATATGATAAAAATATTAGAAAAATTTAAAAAAATTAAAAATTTAACAAGAAGGGGATTTAATATGGTCAATAGATTGGTGAGTAGAGGATCTGACTATGAGGATGATGGTGGTGGAGGGTGGGGGATGATAGTCAACAGTGAGGAATTTGATGTTAATGACGCTCCGATAACCAATGTCCAGAGAGGGATGTGTTCTTGGTGTGTTTGGGTGAAAGTTGATGATGATATAGAGTAGGGTAACTTGTGCGGAAATGGAGATGATGATATAGAATCAGCTGATGGTGGTATATGTGTTGATTATAATGAACCAACATGGGATAAGTTAAAAATTCACCAAATATTGTACACCATAAGGTGGGATACAACAATGAAACAAAAAATCTCCTCATGTATAACATGAAAAAGGAAATCCAACAGAGTACATAGAGAAAGAAAGAGTACATAACCAAAAGACATACAAAATCAATCCCAAAGGGCTAAAATTGAAAGAAAAATATGATAATCTAAAGACTCAAGATCTATGTGACAATCCGTCACCACCAAAATTCCACACTACAAAGGAGATGGCATTTCAGAGAAATTGATGAACTATATAACACCCTTCCCTTTACCTATGTCCTTCCAAACTACAACTACAAATTATAAAAGAAAATAGTAGGGTGTGAGCCCAAATCCTAGTAGGATTTCACCCATTAATATATAAAAATTATAATATCATGAAAACATTATCTCTAGTTTTAAAAAAAAAAATTATAAAATATTTTAAAAATATAAAATTGATTTTATAAGTTATTATTTGGTTTTTCATAATATCCTTTCATATTAACATAACATTAAATATGATAGGTTTATATAATAAAGCAGCTAAACATAAGAAACCCCATCCATGGATACATTATAAGATAAATATATGAGCAACCAACCATGAAATAAATCATCATTTATAAAACCGAGCATAAATTAAAAAGCATAATATTGGGCTCTAACCAATGGGAATATGTAATAGACATAAAAATAATCCTAAACTTAGAATAAAGTGGATCCAACCAATATAAAGTCCCATAATGGTCTATCAATATAACGAAACCTCTAGTGGCATTACAAATACTAACGTGACATGTCCATTTCTTGACACACCCAAGGTCCCCAATGTACCATGCTTACTAAAAAACCATTTGAAAACCCTGATCACAGTTTATAAATCATTTTTAATAGTGAAGAACATATTCTTTGATGATTGAAATCCCATTTGTATTCAAAACCTACTTTAAGTCATTTCATCCACACATAACGTGCCCAAAATCATTTTTAAATGATACCCATTTAAAAATCATAGATATCTTGAAGAAAATCCCCCTTGATATAAAATACAACCTTTTTATAAAACAAATAAACAAATTGAAAAATAATAAAGAGTTATTCAAGAATTATAACCTTTGTATAGAGACACCTACTTCAAGAACAGAGGGAAATCACCAAGAATCGATCTCCAAAATCAGGGGTTGAATGAAAACCAGAAGGGGATTCAAGGTACTTCAACAAGATCTCTTGGGAACCTAATATTTGAAAGTAAAAATTGAATATAGGATTGGATTCTAGAAAATTTAAATATTTATAGGAATTCTAGAAGATAAAAGACCATGAATCAGCCTTATAGACCATACTGCAGAGCCCCTACCCACATTGCAGTCACCCCCAACAAACTAGCCTATGAAATCCTAACTGAAGGCATCACCCAGATCTTATTCTTCTAGGGAAAATCTATGAAACAACCAAATACACCACACCACAACCATACTCAATTTGTAAGAGTCACCCCAAGCACCCCTTAGGTCACAATCATACACCATGGCACAGTAATGTCCATATTGGTAGTGAATCTAAAAATCCCCCTTTCTCAACAATCCATATACACTATTACTATGCTAAATATGATATTGGAATTAAAATCCTACTCCAGTATTCCATGCAACATCTAACTCATTTGCGACACAGTGATCCCGCTGTTGGAGTTGGTGGTCTAGAACCGACTTCTTTGTACTTTATTCATTAAATAAAAGCCTTATCACATATTGATTGTTCTTCTGCATGAAATTTCATCTGATAATGTCCTAAGGACAACTGTTGCATTAAAGGGTCGTAGGGGATCCCTACTATGATGAGAACCCAGAAGTGCCATAACACTGTTCTTGAATGTATGTTCTATAACCGGATGATATTATTTGAGGGACTCAAATAATACAGGTCATTAGGGGTGATGACTCATAAAAATTTGAGGCACCTTCTCATGGTGTGCGCCCTTGGTAATATCCAGGAGGATATTACGAGAACGAGACCCGCAAGTAGGAAATCCACATTTCATAGTGTCATTGGATGTTCCTATCTGCGGACGTGTGTATTGGTCCTTAGACTTTAATATTATTATTAATGGGTATTACAACTCACACACTTAGATATATTGACGAAAACTATAACGACACACTGTTCGAAGAGAGGTAGGATACGTTGGGTGCGTCACGAGTAATACCGCATTAATAGATAATGCGAGAAAGGATTTGTCCCTTCCGTTCCATAACGGAAGTAGATATCTCAGGCCCTTTGATGGAATTGATATAGCCTAAATAAATCCATGGCCATGGTAAGGTATGGGCAAGTTCAATTCCAAGAAGTCAAAGAAAGAATAATCAAGCACATGGGTTGATGGCACTAGCATGCAACCCGCTTGATTGGAGATATCGAGACAAATGGATTTTATTACACGGTAAGCGTTCGTAGGAAGTGAAACGTCATTGCGGCTTTAACTTCTTTCTCTATGGGTGCCTTGGCATGTTGCTAGACGCTAACCTTGGACTTTAGGCAGGCTCAGCCTAATGCCACTGAGAAAGAGGCCTAGAGGGTCACACACTAAGTGTGTCCATGTATCTCAGTTAAATATTAATTTAACAAGTTAAATAAATATTATTCCCGACTGTGGTTTAATAATTATTTAAGGATGTCTGATCACATTTATTTTGACACTAGTTATTAGAGAGAATATATTGTGGATGAAATAATATATTTATTAGCAAGTAATGCAGCTACATTTAGTTAAGAAATAAATAGTCATTACTCAAGGTCTAATAAATGTGGTGGAGAAAAATGGAAAATAAAAGTACACGTTGTGTATATTAAATATACACGCCGTGTAGTTTTATGGAAAACAAGTACACGCCGTGTATTAATTATTACATGCCGTGTAGGTTTTCCAGTTGGGATTTTGAGGATATAATATTTTTTTTATTAAATGATATTTATTATAATCATCATGGGTGCATGTCAAGGAATTAATAATTCGACATGGGGGTATTCAATAAGAGTTAATGAAATAAATAAAACGCGTAACGCGTTTATTTATTGTCATAACTCTATTAACCTCAAACCCGATTATAAATATCCTCGGAACCCCAACATTTGAAAAGAGCCATTATTGTGCACAACGGATTTAGAAATACTCTCAAGCCAAGAGAGAATTCCCTTTCCACCAAGAACGCCCTCAAGTTACGAGAGCAAGATCCTCCACCGGATCAAGGCGGTCGAAGGCGGACATCGCAAGAGAAGGTTCTTCCGTGCTAGCACCCGGAGATCCCTTAGGCAACGTCCGGAGATACGTGACACATGTGTGGATCACCGCTAGAGGAATCCTACACTTGGATTCTACAATGAAAAAATGGATCACCGAATCGTGACCGGACACATCAACGAAGAAAGAATTCCAATGAGGTAATTCTTATGAATTAATTAAATTAATTATAATCAACATATGATGATCCTCCTCAAGGGTTCTGGGACTCTTCTTTTCTTTTCGTTCTTCGTTCTATTCTGAAGATTCAGCATTTTATATCGTGACAGATCTCAGATTGAACGTTGTTTAATGTTAAAATTAAAGTTGGGCTAACCCACCAACGCACTTCCACTGCGCCCGGAACCTACAATTGGTATTAGAGCAGTCATATCGTTGATTATAATTATTTAGTTTTTCGTTGTAAATTTACGCATTTAATAACTTAGTTATTTCAATTCAAGTTCAATCGTTCTGGAAATCTGAATATCGAGATCTATTCCTCCTCCCTCGTTTCTCGTTCACCTCACAGAAACGATTTTTTCTTTTAATTTTGATTAAAATAAAATAGAGGAACTCATCTGAAGGAGCCAAACATTTCTGGCCGTATAACATCAGAATACACGGCTTGTATTCAAAAGTACACGTCGTGTAGTCTAGGTTCAATGCATTGACTGATCTGCCAAATCAGGCCATGTATTGGATTATTTCTATGAATTTAAGACACCGTTTGTTGACTAGAAACAGGTGGCACACAGTTTCTGGAATACACGTTGTGTGGTCCAATGAACACGGCGTGTAGTCCCTTTGGGTCAGGGTTGGGTCATGTACTCCATACACGGCCTGCCCGGCTGGAAACCATGTAACGCGGAAACTACACGACATGTTTCCCACTGTACACACCGTGTACTCCGAAAATTTCCGAAGTACATTAACACGCCCTATCCCCGGGCGTGTACTTCGGATGGACAGTGAAGAATAGTACACGTCATGTAGTTGGAACTACACGCCATGTACTCACCCAAATTATGCAGATTTATTAAAATTTATTATTATATTATACAAACCCTTGATACGTGTACCATGGTGCTGGCGTAAAGCTGAGGCACAACACGTGATAGGTGTTTTATATATATGTGTTTAATTTTACATCTGCGTAATAAATGGGAATTCACCAGGTTGCCTCCAAGGTACAAGTTACGTAAAAGGATAATTTTAAATGAATTTATTTATTTAAAATTATGATGGAAGATAATCTCAAGGAAATTCAGAAAAGGGATTTAAGATAAAAGGATTGATTAATTAATGAAAATTAATTGATTCGAGCGTGATTTATCTTAAACAAGAATGATTAAAGAATTGAATGCTAGTTTTATTTATGCGTAAATATTGTTGCATGTATGGATGATCATGATCTAGACTGAGACCTTTATATGTGAATGGTTTTTTTTAATTTATTTATTTAAATTAGTTTTTTTGGCCTGCAAGCCATATCCTCATTAATATGTAGGGCCTGCACGCCTAAGGATTCTTTTATGTAAAAACCCCTTTTACCCCTCACTTGCGTGTGAGATAAATGCATATGTAATGGATGGAGCTCCCAAGCTAGTGGAGGCGGCTCAAGTCAAAAGCCAAGGTGAAACCAATCCAAGGAGATACAAAGGTGGAAAGGTGGAAAGCTGTAAACACGAACCTGAAATGTTCAAGGTGTTTCTCCCCTAGGTGTTGGGTTAGTTTATCAACCGCTAGATAAACAAACCAATATAAAATCTCTTGATCGTACCATTTATTTTATTTCTGTTAGTTTCATGGTTTATTTATTATGGTGTGTTGTCACGATCACACAATTAATGAATTAAACGAGCATGCAAGATGGAACTAAAATAAAACCGGCTTATACGTAAATATTATCTTAGACATGGTTAATCAGTTAAGTATATCCCACTTAATATTAAAAATCATGTAATCAAAGATAATAAAATGGCAATTTACGTATAAGGATAAAATCCCTCAAAATAAATATTAAGTTGGCATAGCCTTCCATAATCTTGGTTAGAATCGAACCATAGTTCAAGGTGCTTGACCAACCCTAGTTGGGGTGCTTTCAATTATCGGGGAATTTTAATTCAAGGTTTTGGGTTGACTTGATTTGGTTCGCATCAAGGGTTGACTGCCACAGTAGGACTTGGTGTGACCAAGAGGCAATGGTTGAAAAAATCCAAAAAGGATTTCAGGATTGGGGAGTCCACTCAGCGGATCAAGGAGCTATGAGTTAATGCAGTTAAAATTTGGAATACCTACCTAAAACCCTTCAAGTTTCTTGACCAACCCTAGTTGGGGTAATGCGAAGGGCAATATGGATCCTTGCCACTAGAATATTCATGCAACAGAATATTCCGAAGTCAATGGTGAGGGCTATTGGATTTCGATAAAATAGTGGGAGACTAATAAGTATTAATATATTTATTTGTCTTAATTTTTGTAATAAAGTACTAAAACTTTGCTCATATTAATTTTTAGAAATGAAAAGAAAATGAATTCAAACATATCATTGCGCACCATACTCGAAAAATAAAACCTTCTCACCGGCACCAATTTCCAAGAGTGGTAGAGGCGTTTATGCGTCGTCCTTCATCACGAAAGGAAATTATATGTGCTGGAAGAGCCTATTCCAGTTTTTCCTGGGAAAGAGGCTAGTGATGATGAATTATCTCTCTACATGAAACACATGGATGATGCCACAAATGTCCAGTGTTTCATGCTATCGGCCATGTCTAATGAGCTCTTGATGAAACATGAAAACATGGACGCCTATAGAATGATGTATCACCTTAATGATCTCTACCAAGAGAAGGCGAGACCAGAGAGGTATGAGATCTCCAATGCTTTGTTTACCATGAATCTTGGAGAGTCTGCGCCAGCTGGGCCTCATGTGGTCAAGCTTATTGGCTACATTGAATGCTTGGACATCTTAGGGATTAAATTCTCGGATGAGTTGCGTACAGATCTCATCCTATCATCACTGCCCAAGACTTTCTCTAGCTTTATTATCAACTATAACATGAGCGGCAATGAGAAGAGTCTGTCGGAGCTTCTGACCTTGATTCACCAGGTAGATAAGGACATGGGGCATGACAAACCCGCGATCCTTATGGTGAACAAGAAAAGGAAAGACAAGGCAAAGGGGCCAAAGACTTATAAATTGTATGAATCCCCAGAGCACCGTCCCTCCAAGAAGGGGAAGATCAAGAGGCAGGTCAAGGAATGGGAAGCATTGTGTTTTTCATGTGTCAAGCAGGGCCACTGGAAGAGGAACTCCACCCAGAAGCGTGGGGATGCTAAAGGTTTGTTTTTTATCGAGTCCAATCTTTCTATTTATACACATTGGGTATTAGATACAACTTGTGGGTATCACATCTGTATTCAAATTCAGGAACCAAGTAGATTTATAAAGATCTCTAGAGGAGAGGTGGATCTTCGAGCTGCCAATAGCGCAAGGATGGCTGCGTTGGCTATTGGTGACTACCACCTCTCAATGCCGACTGGGATGATTTTGTTTTTACATAATTGTTATTATGTTCCTAGTGTTACCAAGAACATAATTTCTGTATCTTGTTTGGATATGGATGGATTTGTTTTCAAATTTAGAAATAAGGGTTTTCTCTTTTATAAGAACAATGTGTGTTATGGTATGGAACATTTAAATAATGGTTTGTATGTATTGAATTATGAAAACCAAGTGTTGGAAATCAATAACGAAACAAACTCACATGACTCATACATCACCCAGTTATGGCATCACCGCCTTGGTCATGTGAATGAGAAGCGTTTGACAAAGCTCTTCCAAGATGGATATTTAGACACTACTGAGCTAAAACCACTTGATAGATGTCATGCTTGTTTACAAGGAAAAATGACCAAGCCGCCTTTTGGTGGACAAGGTCAAAGGGCGACAGAGATTCTAGGATTGGTACACACGGATGTGTGTGGACCATTTCCAGTAGAAGATAGAGGTGGATATTCTTACATCATTACTTTTACTGATGATTTGAGTAGATATAGATATGTCTACTTAATGAGGTATAAGTTAGAGTCCTTAGAGAAATTTAAGGAATTCAAGAATAAAGTAGAGAATCAGCTCGGTAAGAAGATAAAGAAGCTTCGATCAGATCAAGGTGGAGAATATATGAACCAATAGTTCATAGATCTTCTACGGGAGTCTAGGATTCTATCTCAGCTCACTCCTCCTTATACACCACAGTGGAATGGTGTTAGTGAATGGAGGAACCACACCTTGTTGGACATGGTGAGGTCGATGATGAGTCATGCGGATCTTCCATTATCCTTTTGGGGATATGAATTACAAACTGCAGTATACACATTAAACTGAGTACCCACTATGGCGGCAAATGGAATTCCATCCGAGTTATGGAATAGAAGGAAACCCACTTTGTCGCACACACGTGTATGGGGATGCGAAGCGTTTGTTAAGGCCTTCTCCGGCAACAAACTAGCACCCCAGGGCACGAAGTGTATCTTTATAGGATATCCCAAGGAAATGAAAGGATATTACCTATATAACCCTCAAGACAAGAAAATGATTGTCGTCAGACAAGCCGTCTTTCTTGAGAGGGAGCACATCCTCAAGAAGGATAGTGGGAGAAAGATTGAATTAGATGAAGTTTATGCTCAAGATACACAGGAGTTGGTACAAGAACAAGTTCCACAGGTCCCCGTGGAAGGGGTTCCAGAAACACAGGTACTGCGTAGGAGCTCAAGAGAGGTAACGGAACTAGAGAGATTTGGTTTCCTAGTCACTAAGGATGGTGAATCATTATTGTTGGAAAATGATGAACCTCTCTCCTACAAGGAAGTAGTAGAAAGCTTAGAAGCTGCAAGATGGCTAGAAGCTAAGAATTCTGAGATGGATTCCATGTATCAGAACCAAGTTTGGGTTCTGGTCGATGAACCAGTTGATGTAAAGCCTATTGGATGCAAATGGGTATTCAAAAGAAAGTTGGACATGGAAGGTCAAGTTAGCACCTATAAAGCAAGGCTAGTAGCTAAAGGATTCAGACAGCGTCAAGGAATTGACTATAATGAAACCTTCTCTCCAGTTTCCATGTTTAAATCCATAAGAATCATACTTTCCATAGCAGCTTACCATGACTACGAGATTTGGCAGATGGATGTCAAAACAACATTCCTTAATGGGAACCTTCAGGAAGATGTCTATATGACACAACCAGAAGGGTTTGTGACACCAGGTGAAGCCAAATGGGTTTGAAAGTTGCAGAAATCCATTTATGGATTGAAGCAAGCATCCAGGTCATGGAACATTCGATTTGACGAAGCCATAAAGTAATTTGGTTTCATTAAGAACGAATGTGAGATATGTGTTTATAAGCGGTTTAATGAGAATGTGGTCATCATCCTAGTGGTATATGTTGATGACATATTGCTTATTGGAAATGACGTACCCACCTTACAGTCAGTTAAGGACTGGTTGAACAAGTGTTTCTCCATGAAGGACTTGAGAGAAGTAGCCTACATTCTAGGGATCAAGATCATTCGTGACAGATCCAAGAGGCTGCTTGGACTAAGCCAAGGTACATACATTAACCAAATACTAAAGAGATTTAGTATGGAAAAATCCAAGAGTAGATTGGTTCCAGTGTCACATGGCTTACATATTTCTAAGAAAATGTGTCCCCAGACACAAAAGGAGAAAGATAGGATGAGTAATATCCCATACGCTTCGGCTATAGGATCCATCATGTATGCCATGTTATGTACCGGGCTTGATGTTGCCTATGCACTGAGCATGGTAGGCAGATATCAAGCAGATCCAGGAGAACAGCATTGGACTGCTGTTAAGACTATCCTTAAGTATCTGAGAAGAACTAAGGATATGTTTCTGGTGTATGGAGGAGACAAGGAGCTTGTCATCAGAGGGTATGCTGATGCTGGTTTTCAAACAGATCAGAATGATCTGAAGTCGCAATCTGGATATGTTTTATGTCTCAATGGAGGAGCTATGAGCTGGAAGAGTTCAAAGCAACCAGTTGTCGCCGATTCTACAGCGGAGTCCAAGTATATAGTGGCTTCTGATGCAGCCAAAGAAGCCGTCTGGATTCAGAACTTTTTCCAGGAGCTTAATGTGGTGCCTAGCAGTAAAGATCCCATTACATTGTATTGTGATAATACTGCAGTGATGGATCTTGCATAAGAACCAAGGTCACATCAACGAACAATGCACATTCTCCGAAAGTATCACCTCTTGAGGGATTTCTATCAAAGGGGTGAAGTTGCAGTGAGCAGAGTGTCCACGGAAGAGAACGTGGTGGACCCCATGACTAAAGGCCTATCTCATCAGAAGCATGAATATCATGTGAGAGCCAGCGGGTTAAAGGTTGTTAGCAGTTGGCTCTTGTCCAAGTGGGAGTCTGTTGGAGTTGGTGGTCTAGAACCAACTTCTTTGTACTTTATTCATTAAATAAAAGCCTTATCACATCTTGATTGTTCTTCTGCATGACATGTCATGTGATAATGTCCTAAGGATAGTTGTTTCATTAAAAGTTCGTAGAGGATCCCTGCTATGATGAGAACCCAGAAGTGCCATAACACTGTTCTTGAATGTATGTTCTATGACCGGATGATATTATTTGAAGAACACAAATAATACTGGTCATTAGGGGTGAGGACTCATAAAACTTTGAGGCACCTTCTCATGGTGTGCGCCCTTGGTAATATCCAGGAGGATATTATGAGAACGAGACCCGCCAGTAGGAAATCCACATTTCATAGTGTCATTGGATGTTCCTATCTGCGGACGTGTGTATTGGTCCTTAGACTTTAAGATTATTATTAATGGGTATTACAACTCACGCACATAGATGTATTGACGAAAACTGTGACGACATGCTATTCGCAGCGAGGTAGGATACGTTGGGTGCATCATGAGTAATACCGCATTAATAGATAATGCGAGAAAGTATTTGTCCCTTTCATTCCATAACGGAAGTAGATATCTCAGGCTGTTTGATGGAATTGATATAGCCTAAATAAATCCATGGCCATGGTAAGGTATGGGCAAGTTCAATTATGGGAAGTCATAGAAAGAATAATCAAGCACATGGGTTGATGGTACTAGCATGCAACCTACTTGATTGAAGATATTGAGACAAAGGGATTATATTACACGGTAAGCGTTCATAGGAAGTGACACGTCATTGCGGCGTTAACTTCTTTCTCAATGGGTGCCTTGGCGTGTTTCTAGATGCTAACCTTGGACTTTAGGCAGGCTCAGCCTAATGCCACTGAGAAAGAGGCCTAGAGGGTCACACACTAAGTGTGTCCATGTATCTCAGTTAAATATTAATTTAACAAGTTAAATAAATATTATTCCCGACTATGGTTTAATAATTATTTAAGGATGTCTGATCTCATTTATTTTGACACTAGTTATTCAAGAGAATATATTGTGGATGAAATAATATATTTATTAGCGAGTAATGTAGTTAAATTTATTTAAGAAATAAATAGTCATTACTCAAGGTCTAATAAATGTGGTGGGGAAAAATGGAAAATAAAAGTACACGCTGTGTATATTAAATATACACACCCTGTAGTTTTATGGAAAACAATTACACGCCGTGTATTAATTATTACAAGCTGTGTAGGTTTTCTAGTTGGGTTTTTGAGGATTTAATATTGTTTTATTAAATGATATTTATTATAATCAGTGTGGGCACATGTCATGGAATTAATAATTCGACATGGGGGTTTTTAATAAGAGTTATTGAAATAAATAAAATGCGTAACGTGTTTATTTATTGTCATAACTCTATTAACCTCAAACCCGATTATAAATATCCTCGCAACCCCATCATTTGAAAAGAGCCATTGTTGTGAACAACAGATTTGGAAATACTCTCAAGCCAAGAGAGAATTCCCTTTCTAGCAAGAACGCCCTCAAGTTACAAGAGCAAGATCCTCCACCAGATCAAGGCGGTCGAAGGCGGACATCACAAGCGAAGGTTCTTCTGCGCTAGCATCCGGAGATCCCTTCGGCGACGTCCGGAGATACGTGACACACGTGTGGATCACCGCTAGAGGAATCCTACACTTGGACTCTACGACGCAATGACAGATCACTGAATCATGACCGGACACATCAATGAAGAAATAATTCCAACGAGGTAATTGTTATGCATTAATTAAATTAATTATAATCGACATACGATGATCCTTCTCAAGGGTTCCGGGACTCTTCTTTTCTTTTCGTTATTCATTCTATTCTGAAGATTCAGAGTTTCATATCGTGATAGATCTAGGATTGAACGTTGTTTAACATTAAAATTAAAGTTGGGCTAACCCACCAATGTGCTTCCACTGTGCCCGGAACCTACACCCGCTCCATGCCACAACCAATACCGTCTACAACCCAACTTCCTATAGAAAACTTGTAAAACTCTAAATTACCTCCAGAACCCGAGAACATAAATAGGAAAATTTTAAACCTTAAAAAGAGAGTGTATGAAAAACTATATGGGGTATCAATTCATCCCACCATAAATTATTTATGTCCCCTGAATGATCTTCTGATCCTAGACTCATTAAAAGATAAGGTCACTACTACCTTATAAAAAATTTATGCTCCCACATCTCATGGATATCCCATCCATACTACCATATTACATAGAACATGGTAATTGTTTTATCTCATAGTACCATATATTGGTTATCTATAATATAAACTAGTTTCTCAACTACTGTGGTGTCAGGCTCAAGATCAACATCATCCCATTCAATCACATGTGAAGGGTCTGGTTGATGCCTCTTTAGCTGGGAGACATGCAACACAATAAGAATCATTTTCCAATGAGATGGCAAGTCTAACCGATATACCACCATTCCATGTCACTGCATGATCTCAAAGGTTCCAAAAAACCATAATGCCAAGTTACACAACTTACCCCACCGACATTGTCCAAAGAGAGGATAAATTCAAATAAAAACCTGACCACCAACCTCAAACTATAATGGCTGACAATGACAATATGCATTGGATTTATGACTTTTATGTGTCATTTCCATTCTCTTGTGGATAAACTGCATATTTTCCATCATATCCTAAATAAGATTCACTCCAACCAAGGACCATTCTCCCAACTCCTTCCAAGAGAAGGGATATCTATATGTCCACCCATAAAACTATTTAAAGGGTTCCATTTTAAACAAAGCCTGATAACTACTATTATAGGAAATTTTGACCTGAGAAAGATACTTTTCCCAAGAACCACCAAAATCAAGCATGCATGACCAAGGAATATCCTAAAAAATATGAATATCCTTCTCTATCTATCCATTCATTCATGGATGTTATGTCATGATTAATTTCAACTAAGAACCCATCACCTCTTGTAAACCCATCCAAAACCTAGATTTAAACTGATCATCCATATCAGATACAATCATAGAGGGAAAACCATTAAGATTCACAACCTCCCTTTGATACCATTTTATAATAAACTAACTCGGGATAGT
Organism: Viscum album; assembly: GCA_963277665.1. Taxonomy (NCBI): domain Eukaryota; kingdom Viridiplantae; phylum Streptophyta; class Magnoliopsida; order Santalales; family Viscaceae; genus Viscum; species Viscum album. Next base: position 1,786,749,599 of record OY728126.1, on the reverse strand, counting down.
TAGACAACTCACCCAAGAAGGTCTGGCATAAGGTTGGTTGTAACCAAGAAACCAAAACATGCCTTACATATAACCGGAACAAGGAAAACCAATAGAGTACATGGTGGAAGAAATAGTGCATAACCAAGATACATACAAGGTCAATCCCAAAGGGCTAAAACTCAAAGAAAAACAAGATAAACAAAAGACTCAATCTCCATGTGACCAATAGTCACCACCAAACCACCCCACTATAAAGGAGATGATGTCCAAGTGAAACTGGTGAAATATATGACACCCTTCCCTTTAGCTATTTATTTCAAAAACCCATCTACAAAATCGGAAAAGTAAAATTAGGGCATGAGCCCAAATCCTAGTATGATTCCCCCAATTAATTTATATAAGGTCTAATATAATGATAATGTTAGCTCTATCTTTAAAAAAATCTGGTCTATAAAGAATTTTCAAATGATAAAAACCATTTTATATAACATCATTTTGTTTTTCATAAAGCCTTTCATATTTAAAAAACAAGGAATATGATAGGTGTATATAATAATTAAAGTGAGAGTAAGTGAAACCATTAATGAATACACTATAAGATAAATATATGAGTAACCTTCCAAGAAATATACCATCATGCGTAAAACCAATGGAAAATTACAAATAAAAAGATCAAGATCTAACCTATGAGAATACCTACTAGACAAAAAAATAATACTAAATGGGGCATAAGTTGTATCCGACCAATATTTAGACACATCATAGTGTGTAAATATCATAAAACATCTAGTGACACTACACACTGAAGTGATGTGTCCATTTCCAGACACACCCAAGGTACTTAATGTTCCATGCTTTCCAAAAAACCATTTTAAAACCATTATTTAAATTTTTAAATAAATTTTCACATCAAATAATATATTATTCCATTCATGAAAACCCATATGTAATCAAAATGGTCTTCAAGACATTTCTTCTACACATAGTGTGTCCAATCCATTTTTAACAAAAAATCCTTTGAAAAACGTTGATCATGTGAATAAAATCCTCCTTGATATCAAACCCAACTTTTTATAACACAAACCAAAGAATAGAACAATAAAATAAAGTTATTCAAGAATTAGAAGCAGTTTATAATGGAAACATCCTCATGAATGGAGAGGAATCAATAATAATCAGTCTTCCAAAGTTGAGGTCAAATTCTAACCAAAAGGGGCATCAAGGGCCTTCAATGTGATCTATTTGTCACCTATGATTTGGGAGATAAAAGTGTAATAAGTCTTTGATTTTAGGGGATTTAAATATATATATGCAGTATGGAAGTTATAATACCATGACACAACATCTTAGACCATGCTACAGAGCCCCTTCCCACGCCGTAGTCGCCCTGAAAAATTGGCCTTTGGAATCCACAATATAGGCATTTCCTAGAACCAATTATTTTAGGGAAAAGGTACAACATATATAAAGAAACCATACCACAACCAACCTCAATTTGGCAAAGGCACCCCAAACACCCCTATTCTGTAACCATACTCCACGACACAACCATATCCATATTGGTAGTAGCTGTAAAAATCTCCATGCTATTACCATCCATCTACGCTGTAGATTTTTTTGACATGGAATTGGAATGAAAATACTACTCTAAGTTTACAAATCACAACTAACTCCTCTGTAACATAGATAACCCACTCCACCTTAGATTTGATACCCTCCACGTTGCATCTTCATATAGACAACTCGGAAAACTCCAAATTATCTCTAAAACCTAGGTACTCAAAGAGAAAAAACATGTTATTTCATTTTGTTTTGTCTTCACACACACACACCCTGTAAAACTTCCCAGGAGGTTACCCATCCTAAAACTACTCCCAGACAAGAACACTTAACAGGGAAGTTCTAATCAAGTAGTCTCCTAAAAATAAAGGTTTAACTTATTGAAAATGGTAATAACATTCATCATTTTAAGTCTTGGTTTTCTAGAGGTGTTACAATCTCGACCCCATTCAAGTGTGACACCCTTGTTGTGGAACTTAAAACTCAAACCCAAAAAGTGCCTTTGCACTTCATATTGGCATTGGATCTAATACCATTTTTCACGACATGATATCCCAAGGCCTTGACCTTGGTAATTTGACCCCATGAGTCTCATGTAATACCTTGGTTTCCTTCCCAAAAAACCATTGACGATTACCCACTGGGATCACTTATCAAAATGATATCCCCATAAGACAAAACATGTTCCTTCAGTGTGATTTTTCCTCACTCACACACACACCTTTTGAAACATCCCTATAAGTCACCCATATTGACACTAATCCATTCCAATCACACTTTACTATGTTTTTATAATAAGGTAGGATCTTGAAAAGAAATGTTGACCGTTTTGACATCGTTACTAACATTCAACATTTTAAGTACCACTTTTTCTAGGGGTGTTACATAGATGATGATAGATTCATTTCCAATAGGTGGTGGAGGCATTGATTGATGATGGATACATTGAAAATTATAAATGAATTTTAAATTTGTGGTGAAGTGGATAGGAATTGTTGATTGGTGGTATAAGCGTTGACCAACAATGCATGTGTAATCATTGGACATTAAGGTAGTATGGTTCAATGATGGTACAAATTGGGGTGACCAGTGGTGTTGTGCTGACCCTAGAGGGGAGTGGTTAGACTTCGATGATGATGTAGACTCTGAATAAGGTGTTGATGATGATAGGGTGGTGTGACGATGAGTTGTGGGTGGTAGTACATCAGGTTGACAAACGAATGAGACAATGAGAATGTGGGTTAATTGGTTCTCTTTTTTATATATGAAGAGGTATATAGAGTGTGGAATCATGAAATTCAATGAATTTTAAATTAAAGGAAATGTTACATTGGAAATGGGAGGGGTGTAGAGGCATCTTCTTAGGTGGAGGTCCCACATGCTAGATGCACTACATGAATCTTATCATGTATTTGATTGATATAACAATATACGTTATTTTATAAGTAAAATTAAAAACAATATCCCATGGGTTAATACATACCCATGTAGGTTTACCCACATGGGTTAGATACCCATACATTATTTCCATATAATCCCATTTTGAGTGTGTGTTTTCTAATAAACCCGTCCCACCCCAAACCCATCCCATGCTCGCCAGGCCCATGAGCCCACAACACAGTTTACACTACTAAAATTGATCTCTTACTCAGGTGGTAAACTGGATGGATCCTTAGGAATGAAATCCTAAAATTGATCCACAGTGTGAGGAAAATTACTTTTCTTCAACTCACCATCATCCAGAGTAGGGCTGGTTACTTAGGCCATGAGATAAATCAAATTGTGCTGAATTTGTCCTATACAACCAGCCTAAGGATCCCATTTACCCAGATAGATATAAATTTTCGTTATGGTGATAGGAAATTCACTCTCCTCTGATAATAGTTGATATGAAACTAGTAAAAAACTAGCTAATCCATTTGAAAAATCAAATAAAACCCATTCATTTTTAGTAAAAACAACTCCTAAAGGAAATAGTAGCCACCAATTTCAAGAGAGCACTCCTTACAATGACATTAATAATCTGATCACACCCCTAGTGGTGTATCAATGTTCATAACCCCATCCATTATTTCCAAAAAACCCCAAGATGTTGAAAAACTAAATAGATATAAAGGAATACAATGATCTTCTGTCAAAAAAATGCAAGAAAGGGTACCTGAAACCAGAACTATACCTCTGATAGTGGAAGGTGATATATCTAGATTGTTGGTAGTAGACATCATAGAATGAATCCAACTCACCTCTCTATCTTGGGATCCACCAGACTCCCTTGAGATGCTCCTTATTATTGGTACTATTGCTTCTATATTGGGGTGCCACACCCCTACCTTGGACCGAGCATCTAGTATACCTCCATCAAACTATTTTCTGAGGGGTAGTCATGTCCTTCCTAGACTCTAGTGTCTTCCACAATCCTCCACCACTACTCAATTACTAAGTGCTCATGTAGAACCTCTATAGGTGACCAATATTACAACAATATTGACACTCCACTATAGGTAAATGACACTGGAAGTGCTTGTGTCCAAATCTTCCACACTAAAATCACTACCCCTAGCCCTAGTCCTGAGACGACCATCCACTCCCCTGTCTATTATGCCCTCCGATTCCTTGGCATAAAGTCACACAGTGACCTTTATTTCCACTTGAGGAGGAACTCCCAAGTAATCTAGTTGAAATTGTCTTCCCACCACTCGAGGATTCCTTATATTCCCTTTAGTTTTTAGATCTCGATTCATCATTTCAGATAATTTGTTCAAGTAGAAGTAATTCACTTGTGACTTGATCTCATATTAGATACCATCCTAAAAGTGCTTCACCCTGCCTATATCATCTCCTTTGATTGATGGTGAATAATAATAGAGGTATGTAAAACATCCAACACAGTCTATCATAGTCATGATCCATTATTTCAAGTACATGAACTCATGGTACCTCTCATCCCTCAGTGTCACTAGATAAAAGTGACTTAGAAACTTCTCATTGAAATATTTCAAGGTAAGATCCTCATGCTATGCAACCTATAATATAATTTCCCACTAATTATTGGTTGGTCCTCATATAATATATGTATAAATCTTCACCCTCCTATATATTGGTGTTTATAGGTGACTAAAGATCATCTGGATGGACTCTGTCCAACACTATGTTTCTTAAGGGCCTATCTCCTTATAAAATTTGGGTGGGTGTTGCAACTAAAACTCTTTTTAGATCATAAATAGAATTAAAAATGAGATTGTTTTACCTATCTATAGATCACGTAACCTAAAATAAAGTATCATGGAGATGATTTTCTATAAGATATCATGGTTTTGTAGGAATTCATTATTCCACCACGTGAGATGTTTGCTCATAACCACTCTCATGATGTTCAACTAAAGGATGATGTAGATAAATTCCTTTACATGGTTAAATACACTCATTAGATCAAAGATTTCAAAAAAATATCAAATCATAAGAATAAGAGACAAAAAATAACCAATATCACAAATTTACTATATTTCTTAGTTTAACACGTGAATTATTCATATTTTAATAGATAATTTTTATACCTTTTATCACGCATGTCATGTAATTTCATGTGCAATGAATGAATCCCTAGCATGAAAAATTCATGAAAACACACTTTCTAATATTCTTATCATTATGGATTCATACACACCTCATGTTGTACTAGACCATGAGTAAAATATTAAAAAACAGTAACATCATACAATAAGCATATCACCCAAGGTGAAATAACCTTACAACTGGAACAAGTGAATCTCAAGAACAACAATCCCATCCTTGGAAACTTTGATTTTCCCCACACATAGGTTAACTAATCCCATGCATGAGCTCATTACCAAGTCCCAACATATGATATTATCCCATCCAGCTTTTCCCAAATAGTAATCAAAATAAAATGCCTCCTATTATATGACTTTGCAGCATCCCTAACCCATTTCTCACTCATTTGACTAGGTCAAGTCTTTATAGGATCACAAGTGTGCCTCCCCATACATTAAGGACTATAGATTAGTGGTGAGGGTATAATATATAAAGTGGTAATATTATACCCTTTTTGTAAAAAAATAATAATAAAAATGAAAAACATGTAAAAAATTAATATAAATATACTCGTGTAGATAAATAAAAAAATTAAAAATCAATCCAATAATAATAAACCAGGTCATGCCACACTGTATACTAACTGAATATTGTGCTGAAATACATACAAGATAATAACTAAATGATAGAATAAAATTTAAGGACTCCTAATATCTTCCCTAAACCCCATTTTTGGTCCCATATCTAAGCTCTAATCCTAGTAAGTAAATAAATAATCAAGCACAATCCCCCTTTCCCTTATCCAGATTTGCAACCATGAAGTTTTCTCAGTACCAAAATGAGGCCTGGGTAAGGTGTAAGTTAAACGCAATAGGTCACCAATAATGATATCTAATTTTTTTTATGAATAATAGTACATGCAACAATACAATATACATAGGAATTAATTCATAAATTAAAGTAGTACATTAAAATAGACCTACTGAATCTCGAGCTCCTGTTGACACCCAAGGTCATCCCAAACCTACTATGACACGATTCTAGATATCTTTGTCCAAGATCATCACCAATTCCAAGGACCAATCAAACATTCATTTCAATACCAACCTAAGGTAAATCCTCATGGAAAGCATAATTTATATATTTCATGTTTTATAAGACTCTATGAGAATTCTCATGCTAGAGATGCTCATGTGATCCCAAGGTGTATTACCATGCCAATAACAAGTTGTACATCATTGTTCCTAGTGTGAATTCCCATTATAGGTCCACTTACATGCTTAGAGGATGTCAACCTCACACAAGTTCCCTTTCTAAGGATGATTTTAAAAATAAAGTATCAATGCAAACAATATCCAAATCATATCAAATCACAAAACATGTCAAACATGTCAACATATGCCAAAATGGTTAATTAAATCCAATTACCAATTATATTTTCAATTAAATTACATTCCAATATCCCATTAATTCTAATTATTAGTTTCATGTTAATACCAATTAGCATAACAAGTTTGAAAATTCTGATTCGCATACCAAATAAGTCCAATTACAATTTCACATATCGTTATTTCATTATACCATAATTCTATCATTTAATTTTCTAAATATATACCGATTATCCAATTACAAGCCATATAAACCAAGTAAATTACCAATTTACAAGTTAATCCATTCCATAAAACAAACTCCCAATTCAGTTATATGTGTCAAGATTCATAGTTCCCATGTTATAATCCAAGGTCAAGGGTGGATAAAACAATCCAATGTCTTTATATCAAGGTATCAATCACCATCGGGACCAACGCGATCAATGGGAGCCCTAAGCATGGGGATTAAATAAAATCATGAGGATTCTAATTAATATAAGTCATGTTCATGGTGTGTGTTAGTGAGATCACACATGTTTCACATACTAGAAAAACTAAAATAGTCATTAAGGATATGTTTCATGCCACCTAACCCAAAATAACGAAAAATATTCCCAAGATCAAATGTTCAGATACATGAACCACACCATGATTCTTAATTCTAGACATTTGGATCGAAGAATGAATTAAGTGATCAAGGTTTGATGTTGCAGAAATTTAAGAAAATTTGGATAAACCTTCTATATCGATTAACAAATATTATGGCCGAAGGAGTGGTAATTAGGAGTTAGGTAGGGGTTTTAGGTAAGGGAATTATAACTATATTCCTTAATTTTATAGCCCCCATCATTGAAACCAGCTATGTAGTGGTACTAAGCAGTGCACTTGTGCCTTTAGGAACACCACCAGTTGTCTGATGGAATCCCTATAGGGACCCCATTCTAGTTGGGGGACACCACCTGGCTGATGGGATTCATTTGATAACTGATGGGATTTCTATAAATATTCCAATTTATTGCCCATAAACTAGCTTGTTGGTGGCACTAAAACATGTACTTTTCTTCATGTCACTAGTAGATCACCTCCGATAATCCCCCAAACATCACCAAAAAACACTTTAACCTAGTACAAGGGATCATTTATGAAAATTTAAATGGTTCAACAAATATAAAATAGATAAAGTGCTTGGGTAAAAAGGTGAGATCTTACACTAGTATCCTAATGTCTCCCATTTTACGACACAATAATAAAATATGATCCTCCTAATTGGTGTAAGCCCAAACCATACCTTCTCCTATTTAGTAATCAATAAAAAATATGAAATAGAAAGGGCTTCTCATGCATAAGTCCCAGAATCATTTCTTGAAACCATTCACCTAGTCATCCTATTTGTATGAATTTAAACTAAATATCATGTGTCCTTTCCACATAATGTTAAAATTCATGGTACGAGCCTCTCAAATGACCTTAAGATATGTGACCCAAAATACATGGTTTTTTATTCCTATTAACTAGGATATATAAGACACCTCTTTGAGGTTCAATTACAGCACCCAATTAATACATGTCACATGATCTTAAAATGTATGATGAGTTCAATAAAGTGACAAGCACTACTGGAAAATGGACCTATACCCACGGTTCTCCAAAACCGTGGGTATAAGGGGGTCTATCCCTAAGGTTTTCTAAAACCACGGGGATAGGTCCTAAAAAGTGACCTATACCCACAATTTTCAAAAACCGTGGGTATAGGGGTACCTATCCCCACGGTTTTGGGGAAAACCATGAGGATAGGTCTGGGCTAAAATACCTATACCCATGGTTATGAAAAAACATGGGTATAGGTCACTTTTGTTTGTGCAGGAAATTTTTGTTTTCCGCGGGGAAGGAATTTTTTTTGGCGGGAACCCTATACCCACGGTTCTTCCCTCTATAACCATGGTTTTTATAACTATATTTAACTAAATATATATATATATATACATATAGGTGATGTTAGGGTAGTGGTTAGATGATGTGTTTGTAGCGAAGAGGTTGCGGGATCGAAACTCGGCACCTGCATTATGTTAGGACCTATAACCATGGTTTTGAAACCGTGGGAAAAAGCCGTTGACACCATGGCAATTGGCTATGTTTCGGTGACACGGTGGCTGGACACCTATACCCATGGTTCTGGAAAATCATGGGTATAGGTTGGGGACCTATACCGACACCGTTCCAGCCCATGGTTCCCAAAACCATGGGTATATGCCATTTTTCCAGTAGTGAACGATCTTTTTGGGTTCTGATTCCCATTCATAGGAATATGTAGGAAGCCCCTATTAAGGTTTAGATCCCAAAATCACAATACTTAATGCCTCCATGAATGATGATAATCTTTATATTTACCAACTATATTAATTAAAACTATAATATCACCAAATTAATAAGAGAATGATGAAGAACTTCTTCTACAAACAAATTTTCACATATATGCGTGATTTCGATCGAATAACTGAAATAGGGGTAAACATTCTTTCACTGGGATTTGGTAAGGATTAATGAACATATCTTAAATATATAAGAGAGTCCCAGAGTGGTAAATAATTCCTTGTAAAAGGGTTAAATGAGAATGACCTCACATCCTATCGATCAATATGCATTCCAAGTCATTACTACAAAACACCCTAACGCCTTCCTGACCTTGAAAATTAGGCTCACACCAATGTTAATAGAATTGAATAAATGGAGGTGAATCAAAGTTTCCCTAAAAAACAAAATGTTTAACCTGGTGTGAACCCTTTAATTATTAAGGAGATAGATTGAACATTCTCTCTTACCTTTTATGCTGCATTAATGGGTTTCTTGTATGTTTTTTCCTTTAGGAAATTCCGGACCCATTTTAATACAAATAAAATCACCAAATGCAACATTGAATTATATGATCATTTTAAAATTAGGTATTATTTTTAGGACATGTCAAGTTTTTGTGGACAACCAGATGATGCGTCATACATACACCTCGACTACCATGGAGTCCATAACCCCTGGTCCCGAAACATGTTGTCACTGACCCAGTGCTTCCAGTGGTAGTTGGTGAATTCTCTAGTCTAGGAATACCATCTCATCCATTTCATCCTAACATTAGAGGAAATATAAAGAATTATTTAGGAGATGAATCCCCATGGTCCACCCTACTGACAAAAGGCAACAAGGAGGCTGGTGGACCCTATCTCTATATCAAGTCACTTCAAGAGTGTATTCTTGAAGTCTAAAAAAACATACCTCCATTAACTTTGGGAGGTGGATGAGGATACTTATAACATTAAGGAATTTGTATTTGAGATTCCTAGGAGGGATCTTATTCACCATTGTCATCATCACCGACGTGTGAGCCTAATTCTACAAGAAGTTGCAGTGGAAGCTAGACCCACTCCCTTCATCTAAACCAGGTCATCTAGAAGGATATATTGATTGGGGAAACCAACCATTGTGACTATAGAGTAGGCACATATTCCTACCATTTTCATCACCCTTGATGCCCATCGACGATCCCAACAGGGGCTTGGGGCCAGATCACCAAAAGGAAGAAATGCCAGACTTCATCAAAATTGGCCATGGTGACTGCAACATATCAAGGGAAAGCACATATTATAGAAAATAAAAGGAAATTTTACCTCTAAAATCAGTTTCATTATACACCTAGCTTTATGATATACCTCTTAAGGAATATATGTTTCTTTCCACGAGTTTCACATCTATAAATGTCATCAATGTTGACCTAACTGATGTTGTGAATCATGATACTATCAAAGAAGAAGAAAATGTGACCATGTACCCTACCAACCCCATGATTCCCTAAACATTACACATATTTATTTTCTTGATCATTAATTTGGTTATTTTAAGTTTCAAAGGTGTTGGAGGTGCATGGTGTCTTCAAAATATATTGACCCTTTTTTATGAAAAATAAATAGGGCTATAGTCGTGGTGGATGTTGTGATGTGACTTTGAGACTCCTATATAGAATGGGTAGGGAAAACATTCCCAGTGGATGGGTGTGGACTAGGGTGGAATGCGCTGGGAGCATTCCTATTGACAATTACTAGGGGGACCTCACCACACCATGGTGATTCTAAAACAAACTAGTTTTTTGCACCTCGACATGACTGGTCCCTATGGTCTGTCTTCTGGGTGAAACCACCATGTTGTGGTGGAAAAAAAATAATTGGTTATGGTTTCTTTAAAATTTTGAGATTCTTGAATGGAACAAAATATTATTTGGCAATTACTCCAGCTATGTGAAACCTTAATGAAAGGTTTTAATGAATCTTTTGACTTTAGCTATCATGAACTGGTCCAAATACCTTGTTATGCTGATACCCAAGCAAGTCCTAACATAGCTCGAAGGTCATTCTCAATCCCTATGAGTTAGCGACTATCACCTAGCATCATAAAATAGTCACAAGGGAATGAGTTTTCTGAAATATATTGGAAGATAAAAGATATAAGATAGTATGCACAACAATCCACATAGAGAAAGTACCAGAATCAAATATGTAAAAAAACCCAAAATAACACAGCATCAAGAAAAAAAATCTAAGAAGATAAAATATTTTAAATCCCTTGTAATATGAGGATCCCATATCCACCAGTCACCACCATCACTCTAGGTCCCAAGGTCCACGATTATCCACCACCTCCAAGTTGCGCTCTTCCTTTTCTTGGACCTTTCAAAAGATAATCTACAAACTCCAAAAGTAAAAGGTAGGGTGTGAGATAAAAATCCCATTAGGGTCTCACCAAGTATTCCATAATTAATTCCATAATAATTAAACTATTTATGTTTTCAATTTAAATAAATCAAGACATTGAATGACATTTGAATATTTTCAACAAAACATGCTTTCAAATAAAAAATGTGGTTGATACATCAAAATTGGCTGAAATGAAAATTTTATATAAAATATTTATATAAATAAATTATAAAAAAATGAAATAGTTAAAAATCAATGGAATGTAATCATCAAATCAAATTATATCATAACACCATTTAATAAGCCCTACGATATGTTAGTTTCTATAAAAAGGATCCTAAAACTACCCAATCAGTGATCTCACCATAATTTGTGCACAAATTCCTCATATTAGGCTATTGAGACTCAACTCTCCATTAGTGTAATCATTGAATTGTAAGTTCATGTCTGTGTTTTCATCATCAATCCATTAATATTGGGTCAGATCCAAGCATTCTTATCCAAATTTCCCACTAACTACCCATGCTCACATTTGCATTAACCAACAAACCAACCACTTAATCTTGGGAAAATCAATCATTTCAATTCATTTCATTAATCATAGTTCAATTACCAAATTTTATTTTTCAACGTGCCCTTTTATTTTAAAACCAAATTATAGGTTTTCATTAAATTTATTCCCATTAAAATCAACATTCATATTATAACTTTTTTTTAAAGAATCATCATTCAATCATTTCAATTTTGAAATAAATAAATCAAATAAATTTATCAAATAAAACCATCTTTCAAAAATCCAACACACAATTTCCATATCATTGAAATTGAGCGTTTTTTCTCAATTTCAATGCCATTTCAATTAACACATAAAATCATTTATATTATAGGTTATCAAATCAATTAAAAACTCATTTCAAAACAATTAATAAATTTAAACTTTCAATTATAGGGAGAAATCATATGGAACCACCCACATTTAATCATGAGATCAAACAAGTTACACCCAAATCAGGGAACACCAAAAAAATAATGAAGGAAAAGGAGATAAAAAATCAATCCTATAATCAAGATCCATCATAAATAATATTAGTTCCATCAACAAAATGATGATAGATCGCTACATAAGGATAGAAAATGAGATTAGGAGAAACCAAAAGAAAGGATATCTACTTACTGAAAGTAGATAAAACATAATCCTTAGAGGTTAAATCAACATTGAAAAGAGGTTGGGGGATTCAAATTAAACTCTTAAGATCCTTCAAAGACCATGTAATCATATTAGGGTATAATGGGGGATATTAGAGGTTAAACTGGGGCACGAGGGGGGGGGGGTCCACGGATTTTACAATAAATTTTTGGGGATTTTATTCCCATGGGAACCATTTTTTGGAGGTGGTGCATGGTTAAAAAAACCATGCACCATAACTATGTTCTAATTCTATTTGGGGTATATAGTTTCTCTTGGGTGGGAACACAGATTGGGAAACTAAGCACCAACCACACACCCCCATAGTTTTGGGTACACATTTTGGGAAAATCTTGTGCCAATCATGCACTACCCAAAAAGTTCCCAAAAGTTTCCAAATGTCACTTAAAATGACCCAATACAAGACCTAACCAAAGGGGAATAAAAAAAGTCCAAGAAGTACCTAAAATAATCCAATGGAATTTTACAACCACTCCACTATAAAAAATTTCAAACCCTAGATATCATGTTACAAAAACTCCATGCCAATGAGATGAGGCCACTGCTCCCTCCTAGTTTCCTCAAACTACTAAGTCTCATGTGAATCAGAACCAAGTTTTCCTAATGAATAAACCAAAGATATAATCTTACCATGAATAACCTTTGTCCTAGAATCAACAATCTTGGATGGATGCTCAATTAGGGATAAATAATGTTTAACATCAAGATCTTCCTAGATCAAGACATTTAAAGGGTTAGAAAGATACTTATCAAGCTACAATAAATGAAGCATGATGTGGTTGACATAAACTTTTGTGGAAGTTACAAATAGTAATAAACTTTCCTCACCCACTCAACAATCTCAAAAGAACCCACAAAACTTAGTGAATTTTTTCCCTATTTCACAAGCAGTCAGTGAACCAATCAAGGTGAAACTCTCAAGAACACCTGGTCATCAACTAAAAACTCCAATAACCATCGAAAATGATCAAAATAAGATTTATACCAGATTTTAACCATTACCATTATATAATGAATCAACTAAATATTTTTCATTATATCTTGGACCAAACTTAGTCCAACCAAAGATGCTTCACCAATCTTCGACCAAAAGAATAAAGATCTACAAGTATTGATATATAAGGCCTCAAAATAATCCATTAATATAATGGAATGGTAATTGATATTATAAAAAAATCAATAAGTCCAAAATGGTCATCCCAATATCCACAAAAGTTAAGAACACAAGCATGAAGCATGTCTTCTAAAATAAATATAACTCATTATGTATAGACATCTATTTGAGGATGATATTCCATGATCAAAAGTACCTAGGATCCCAGTGACTCTTAGAGGTCCCTCTAGAAGAAATAAGAGAAACATATATCCCTATCAAAAACTATAAAATATGGAACCCCAAGAAAATGTACAGTCTCTTTCACATAGAGATTTCCCAAATCCTCATGATTAGTTATATCTCTAATGGGAAAAAAGTGAGCCAATTTGGATGACCTATTGATCACTACTCATGTTATATTATTCCCTTTAGGGGTATGTAGCAACCAAACCACATATTCCATCAAAATATAATCCCACTTCCAAGTCATAACTATAAGTGGGTGAAGAAAACCCAAAGGTATCCAATTCTTAGCTTTTACATGTTAGTAGGTATAATATTGATAAAAATATTTAGTGCTGTATCATATCATACCTAACCATAATAATCATTTTTGTATATCATTTAACACATTTGTGGTACCTTGGTGGACTTCCCACAAGAAATTATGACAATATCCCATCACAATCCTTATTATAAAAAAACTCACAACATATTGATTCTTGAAACATAGTGAACTCTCAAAGGAGAAGGACCACTCACCAATGGTATCCCCACCATAAATAGAGTATATAATTCCATGGAATTCATCATCAAGCTATTGTTATTGAAGAATCATATTGATAAGAGAATATTTCAATTGAATATTTATCAAAAAAAACCTCGATCATATCCTCCCTGATACTCAAATTCAGTTGAGAAAAGGGATCCATCATATTACACTCTTCTGATGATTCCTTCATGTCGTGAATCAGAATTTTCTTACTTAATGCACTTGCAATGATATTTCCCTTACCAGGGGTGTAGGTAATGGAAAAATCAAAAAGACTGTAGATACTCTCCCCAACTTCTCTTCCAAAGGATCAAATAATTTTGAGAGAAGATATAACTCAAGATTTTGTGGTTGGAATAAATGGGAAAAAATTATCTAAAAAGGAAGTGCCTCCAAATATTAAGATCATGCATCATGAGTGTGAGTTTGAGGTCATGGGTCAAATAATTATTCTCACATGTACTAAGTTTTCTAGAACCATAGGCTAACAAGTGATCATCATATATGAGGAAACAATCCCAACCCTTAACAGACATGTCACAAAAGACCACATAGACCATCCCATACATTAGAAGTGTCAACGCTACAACAAAATTCAAAATAATTTTCATCTCATCAAAATAACTCTGACATATCACATACCAAATGAACTTCACTCCTTTTCAAGTATGATCTGTTATCAGAGAATCCGTATTCGATAAATCTTTAATGAACCTGTTGTAATACCCCTAAAAGCCCAAGAAGTTCCATATCTGAAAAAAATTACACAGTTTCTCCCATGTTATAAAAAATTTCACCTTCTTATGATCAATTTAAATACTATGTTCTGAGACCATGTGTCCCAAGAACTTCGCTTGTTGAATCTATAAATTACACTTTGAAATATTTATGCAAAGTTGGTGACTTATCAATATTTATGGACTTCTCTTAGATGACACAGTTAGAACTCCCTAAACTTAGAGTAAACCAAAATGTCTTCCACAAAGATTACCATGAAAGACTCTAGGTGCTCATGGAATATCCAATTAATAAATTCCATAAAAAATGTAGGAGCATTGGTCAGACCAGATGACATAACAAGGTACTTATAATGTTCATACCTAATCCTGAAGGTGTTATTTTGAATATTTGATTATTTAATTCTCAACTAGTGATAACAAGATCAAAGATCAATCTATAATAAATACTTTCCCCCATTCAACTGATCAAAAAAATCACTAATCTCTCGAAATAGATATTTTTTCTTTACCGTGACTCAATTGTGTTTTTGGTAATCAACACATAGGCAAAGTGTCCCCTCATATTTATTTGAAAAGAGAACATGCGCCACCCATAGTGACACACTAGGTAATATAAATCCTTTCTCCAATAGATCATCTTAGTGCAATTTAACTCTTTTACCTCTATTGGTTATATATGATAAGAAGGAATAAACAAGGGCTGGGTACCAAGTATGAAATCAATAGAAAACTCCACTTATCTTACTGGTAGAAAACTAAAAAATTCAGAAGGAAACACATCAGGAAACTCGATAGATACTAGAGGGAGATCATCACTCAAATATTCTCTCTCCAAGTCAAAAGAAAACACATATATTACATTTCCCAACTTTGGAAAAGAAGGTCCGACACTACTCAAACTTGGTTCCCATTCTCTATAACAGACATTGAAAACCCCATCAGGCACATTAAAGGATACTTGTTGAAGATAATAACCAATTCAGGCCTTATTAGTAATAAGGAAATCCATCCTAAAAATGAAATCAAGTAGTTTCATTTTGTGAACCAGAAAATTCCAGGTAAGTTAAATTTTAAATGGAGAGAAAACATAAGTAGGACACTAAATACCCTAATCTATCTTCATTCTGAGGTGTGTAGTAATATCCATCATATAATACAAATGATCAATTACAATATTTAGTAGCCTCACAATATGAGTTGATATAAATGAGTGAGATGAATTGGTATCAAATAAATCTATCACTAAAGATGAAACTATAGTGATGGTACCTATCATAGTTATTGGACTCATGTCAGCTTCCTCATGAGACTCTTCCACTATGTGAAGAATATTCATTCCAAATGTCTGTGGTTTTAACCCCTTAGTTATTGAATCATATGATTTCATCACAGTAATTTTTGGAGTTGATAATCCTGTTACACTATGTAGAGTAGAATAGATATGGAATAACTTATATAAGTGACCTAAGAATCCACACAAACTACAGATCTTGGGTGCCTCAGTACATATGTTTTTTTGAATGCCCAAACTTACCGCACTAGAAGAAAGTCAAAGGTCATTTACCAGGAAATGCAAGAGGTCTAGACAATTCCTTCTATCGAGATCCATCATAAGACTCATCATGACTTTTATTTACTTTAAATGAACAAACAGAACTTCCATTGGGATAAAAAGAAACTCCCATTAACCCTGATTTACTAAAAAAGTCATTCTCATCCATCAACGCTCTATCCAAAAAAACATAATATTTGGGCTTCAACATGAGTACTTGAGATCATATTTCAATATGAATAACCATCTCAAACCTTCGAGCCTTTAGTTTCTTATTTATCACCACCTCATGAGAAAACTGAACAAGATCAGAAAAATGGTTTGTATACTATGTCATAGTCCTATCACCCTATTATAGGTTAAGAAATCCATGGATTTTTCCAAGACCATCAAATATAGATAGAACTGATTAGTGAAAATAACTCTAAAGTCTTTCTATTCCAAGAATTCATGCTTTTTTTCCATCATAATTGAATTCAACCATCTCCAACTTGATCCATCACGTTTGAAGGTAGTACCCTTAACTGTAATAGATTCTAGTGTTTCCAATAACTCAAAAAGAAGCTCTATACTATTCAACCAATCCGTATCCACTTAAGAATCATTAGATCCTTGGAAATATGGTGGTTCTGGATGAAGAAACTCTTGATCGCTCTCTCTTTATCAATCCCTTTGAGGTTCTTCTACCAGATTCTGAATGAGAATAGGTGTTTCTACCTATTCTAGAGCTTAGAGAAAATGTACCACTATCTCAACAAAATTATGATCCACTGGAGTATTCACTCACTATGGATCACCAAAAAATTTCTCCTTTGGCCTGTTAAATTGTCTTTTTATAGGCATGATGCTACAAAACATCAACATACTACATTGAAACATCAGCTAGGATAGTTAGATAAACTACTAAATCAAAATTTATAAGGATATCAGAGCACTTAGATCAATGGGGAAAAGACTATAATTATAGTAGAAATACCTCAAAGAAAATTTTCCCAAAAACACATGGTGACTTAAGGGTCGTTATGATGATAGATGTCTAAGAAATTTCTCTTAACTGCCTCCTATGTCTCGAAAATCCTACCTCGTTTCTAACCAGACAACCCAACTGCATACTGAATTTAAGGAAAATTGAAAAAACTACCGCTCTGATACCACTTTGTTATAAATCTGACAATATAACCTATTTCATAGACACCTGAGTCAGTCCTAACATAGCTTAAAGAGAATTCCCGATCCCCATGGGTTGGTGACTAACTCCTAACATCAGACAAGAATCACAAGAGGACAATTTTTCCATAAATCAACTGATTTTAAAATATACAAGTCAGTATGATCAATGCACCTCAAGGATAATGTACCAGAATCAAATAGGTAAAACAAACCCCAAAATAGTACATCATAAAGGACACAACATATTTCAAGATAAAATCTCAGACATCCCATGTAACAAGAGGATCATATCATCACCATTAACCATCATCACTTCAAGTCCCAAGGGTTAATAACATCCACCACCTCTAAGTGGAACTTTATACTATCTTGGACCTCTCAAAAGACAATCTAAAAACATCGAAAGGAAAAGGTAGTTGGAGATATAAAAATCATAGTGGGGTATCACCAAGTATTCCATAACCAATTCCATAATAATTATCCACTTATTCTTTTAATTTAATTAATACATAACATGACATGAAATTGAATTAATTTAAAAAAACATGATTTCAAATAAAAAAGTGTTCGATACATAAAAACATGCATAAATAAAAACATTATATAAAAAATTTATATAAATAAATTGGAAAGAATAAAATAGTTCATAACTAATGACATATAATCATAAAATAAAAACATATCACAGCACCATGTAATAATCACCATGGTACATTATTTTATAGAAAAAGGATCCTCACACTACTCAATTAGTGAACTTGGATAAATGTGTGCACACATACCTTGGATCTGGCCATCGGTACTCAAATTCCCATCAGGGAAGTCATGCCTCAGTAAGTTCATGTTAGCATTTTTATTGTCAATCCATTACTAAAGGTCAGGTTCTAACATGCTTGTCCTAATTACATACTAACTACCCATAATCATAAGTGATAAAACCAACTAATCAATCAATATTGGGAAAATCAATCACTATATTAATCATATTTCAATTAAACAATTTTATTTTTCAACATTCCCTTTCATTTTAAAACAAAATAATAGGTTTTTATCAAATTCATGCTCTTTCAAATCATCTTCCATTTAAGCCATTTTTCTCAATAATAAACAAAAAATCATTTAAATTTCAAAATTAGTCAATAAAATCAATTTCTAAAATTTATCCATGTTTCATAAATCCATCCCACAATATTAATATAATTAAAATTTGGGTGATTTACCAATTTCTATACCATTTAAAATGACACATAAAATCATTTCAATTACATGTTTTTAAATAAATTAACAACTCATTTCAAAACAATAAATCAATTTAAGGTTTCAATTTTGGGGAAAAATAATATGGAACCACCTACCTTTATTCACAAGATCAAATGACCAACACCCACAATAGGGGACACTAAAATAGAATGAAGGCAAATAAGATTAAGGAATAAAACGTCAAATCAGGATTCATAAAAATGGAGAGTAGATCCATCAATAATATGATGAATAATCACTCTCTAAGAAGCTTAGATAATAAGATCAAGAGAAACCAAAAGAGATGAGACCCCCTTACATGAAGAAGATTGAACATAATCACAGGAGGTTTGATCTATAAAGAAAAGAGGTTGGGGGGAGTCAAATTCACAACTTGAGATCCTTCAAGGATATTGAAATAAGATTAAGGTATAATGGGGTATATTATAGATTAAAGGGGGGGGGGTCCATGGATTTTAAAATAATTTTTTTGGGATTTAATTCACATGTGCATGGTTTTTGGGAGGGGTTGTACGGTTAAACAAATGGTATGCCCTAACTATGGACCCCTACTATTTAGGTAACATGATTTCCCCTAGGTGGGTGCATGATTTTGGAATTCATGAACCAACCATGCACCCCCACTATTTAGGGTTCAAAGTCTTCTCTTGGGGGCACATGGTTTGGGAAAACCGTGCACTAGGTATGCACTGCCCAAATAGTTCCCAAAATTTTCCAACTTTCACCTTAAACACCCGAAGACAAGACCCAAAAAAGGATAATCAAAACAAGGGTCAATTAGGACCTAAAATGTGGTAATGCGATGTTATATGAACCCCATATATTAAAACAATCATTTTATTTCCTTTGGACTACTTTTCAGATTATGTACATTCCAGGAATGAGTTTTTGGCATTCATATTTTGTCAAGCAACAATGTAGGGTGATTACCTTCTACTCAGGATTTCTCTTTGTAGATCTAGGATCATGAGGACCAAATATCATCCTCTCCCATCAGAAATCTGGGAGGTAGTAATGTTTTCATTCTTTTTGAGGTTTTTGTCTCAATACTATGGTCTATCATTAATATGAACTAGAAAAAAAATCCTAACTAGTGATTTTTTTGAATTAGTTATATTTTAAGATATTGTTAATTTATTTACCGATGTTTCTGGAAAACATCTCTAAACGAGTTGTCTCTAAATTAGTTATGTTAATAAACACCTCTATTTAGTGAAACCTTATTTACCAAATTTTTTAGGAACATCGGTAAATAAACTTAACTAAATTAGAGATGTTTATAAACATCACTATTTATCGACACCTCATTTACTGATGTTTTTTAGAAATAATGGTAAATTTTTTTCCTTTTTAAATTTATATATATTTTTTAAAATTATATATTTTTTACAATAAAAAAGAATTAAAACCTCATCCTATATTCCACTCCACACTTCCTCACCTCGGCTGCGTCTGCCTCACCCCACCTACAATACCCATCCTGTACACCTTTAAACGTCATCTCACATCTTCTTTACTCACTTCATGTACTCGTCTTGTATGCCTGCCACACCCGCCTAATGTACTCATCTCCTATGTCATCTTGTATGTGGATTTTTTATTCCTCACCCTATAGAACATCATCCTATACATGGGTCTTTTGTGCCTTACCTCAGAGAACACCATCTTGTACATGAGTCATGTATGCCTCACCCTAGAGAACTCCATCTTGTATGCCATCCTATATTCCACTCCACGCTACCTCACCTCACCTACAGTACCCATCTTGTACACCTCTCTACACTTTCCTCACACCCAGGAGAACACCACAGGCATGCAAGCCCAACCTAGCAGAGGAGAACACGGCACACACACCGAAAATCAGGTGAAAATCATCTTTCCCCAAGAATCAAAGGCAAAACCTATTGCCTTAGAATCAAAAACCAAATCATCTCCCTTGTACGAGTACCGTGTATATTATTATATTATTTTATATTTACATATATAAGTATATTTCAGTATCAAAGTATTAAATATTATATATATATATTCATATATTAATATACATATATTAATATATATATATGTGTGTGTGTGTTTTTATTTTATATTTTATATAAATATGTTTATATTTTATGTATATATATATGTTTTTATAATCTATATTTTATAATTTATAGATATGTATGTCTATATTTTATGTTTATATTATATATATATATGTTTATAATATATGTTTATAAATATGTTTATATTATATATATATATTACATGTTTATATTTATATATATATATATATATATGTTTATATATATATATGTGTGTGTGTGTGTATTAAAATATATGTGTACATATACTGATTAGCCTCTAAAAAAGGATAATATTCATTGTTTATATTATAATATTCATTTTCTTTATTAATCATAAACACCATTTTTAGTGTATTTTACACTTTGAACATTATTTCATGTTATAATTGTAATTCCTTTTCAAAATACACTATTATATGGTACATTTTGAAGACCATATAAAATACCCAATGATCATGATTTTATTTTCATATTTAATTTTAAGGTTCTTAGTTTCATTGAGAAAAATTAATACTTTTTGAGTACTTGAAGATTCACATTGGAAGACCACCAAAATTGGCTTTCATGACATAACATTTTGGGCAAAGTAAACTGGACAAAAACCCAATAATGTGACTGTAGCAGGCAATATCCAAGCCCAATAATTCTCAAAAATTAAATGATGATAGAGGCCATCATGTGGAACATTTAATTCAACTTTGACAAAAGATAATTCTGATTTTTTAATAGATTTCCATGTGTCCCAAGTTGGAGATACAATTCTTGGCCATATTCTACAACCTAGAAAAAGCATCCCACCATTCCAACCATATCTAGAAATTAAAATACCAATTTGGGATGAAACTTTACAGATAGTCAGGGAACATCTGGAGCCTCATTTTCCAATCATATGTCCCACTCAAATTCTGACATATATAAGCTCATTTAGGTGCCTCTAGTTTGTGGATGCACGATGGATGTCATTTCGGGTCAAGGGTGGAAAAGTATAAATTCCACAAACTTTCCACCACCCTAGGCCTACCATACTCATGGGGAAATACTTAGAATATTGGGGGATCAACCCAAACCTCTTGAAATTATAATTTAAGGTAGTTGTGGAGGCGGAGTTTATCATATTTGGTGTTTTATTTCATTGTAATGTCGTGCTACGATTTTGTTGTCTCAAACATGTCTTTCACATGTAAGTTGTTCTAATTCATCTTAGTTTTTTAATAAAAGTAATTATTATCATATTATTTTGTTCTTCTCTATATCATGTTGATACCGTTTCCTCAAAGTGTGAATTTATTCACACCAAACATTGTGAAATTATTCACACAATGGTGGAGTGATCGTTTTCTTTTTATTATTATTTTACTTCTTCAATTCCTCTCTCATGAGTCTACTTCCCACTTCCATTAAAACCACATCATCAATAGAGGGATAATCCTCTTATGGGTTGATCCAATGGAGTATAAAGGGGCTATATTGAATGTTATTTAAGACTATATTACTTTCTAATCAATTATTTTAATTGATAATTTCATTTGACGATTTTAAAACTTCTTCATCCTTTTTCCATTTTAAGGCCTCACACTTCAAGTGCTAATACGAAAATTTCCCTTGGAGTGCTCAAAATTTTGATCCACCAAGTGCATAGGTGATTATTATTTGGGTTTGTTGGTATAAAACCAGGAAGTGATGATGTTGTTTGATCTTATTAAGTGAACCCGTCTCATATATAAGAAAATGTAATAGTTGAAAAAGGAATGCATCCAATCCACCCAAAGTGATAACCTAGGATCAACTCATTATTTTAAATGTAATTCACACAATTCTTATAGAATTACCTTAAACCCATCTAAAATAAAACCATGTTTGCCACTTCATTTAAAAAAACAATCCATATAATGTATGTGTATGTTGGTTACTTCTTAGGTCTATGAGGATTCGACAATCCAAGCTAAACTACAAGTGACTTCTTAACCCTAAAATCTTGGGTAAATTTGGGAAAGACCAAAGATTAGAACCATTTATAGGGACCTAAGTAAGTTATATTAGAAACTACCATCGCTATTCTCATCCCTAATTTCACTCCTATGGAATGCAATGTTGAACAAATCCAAACATGGGGAACCTATCCCTACTTTGATCACCCAACCTCATGTGTGATGTACAATGACCATCCTAATTTTTACTGGTGGGATCTTCAACAACCTAATGAACCAAAATGTTTTAACTCCTATGATCCACAAAACATTGCAACATATAATGATTTTCAATCCACACAAAGCCAATCTGAACACCCACCTATGAAATTCCAACAACTTAATTATTCACCTAGAATACACCATTTGTCTTAACCCCTTATCCATCATTATCCACATCCATTACATGGAAAAATGTATCAACAAATGGAGATAATGAATTTTTAGGTTTCATCATTGAGATTAGAACTAAAAAAATTTGAGATGGTTATGGAACCCATTCCCACTCATGTTATCCCTTCCTCATCATTGATAATAGACCCTTTTCTCCCACAAACCTCTCATGAATTTATTGAACAACCAGCCTTTGGATTTGGGATAGATGAAGAAGATAAATAAATTATTTAAGAGTCTTTAAATCAAGAGGAAATTGATTTTTTGGATTCAAAATAGGATAATTTGACATCATGGATCAAGTCTCATGAATATAACTCCGTTGATGACTTTTTGAAAAAAAAACGATCACTAATCCATTAATAGAAATCACAAAATTCGTGTCCATACCCATTCCTAACACTGATAGTTCCGATTTTGTGTTTGAATCTTTTATTCCAAAGGAACCAATTCTATTGAGAAATTTTGAAAATAAAAATGAGTTCAATTCAAAGTCCCAACATATATATGAAAGTTTTAGCCTACCTGATCATAAACATATTTCCTTTCCATCCTCCCAATTTTTTTATTCATTGGGAATATATAAAACCATCATGTTTTCATCGTTTCTTCTCTTGATACAAATAAAAGAGGAATTATCCTTAATGCCTTATGCAAGACTAGATAAGCTACTAAATACACCATTTCTGATATTCCATGGATTTACCCACTCATTTTAGAACATAGGTTTCAGAATGAAACAAATTCTAAACATATAATAAATATAAACCTATTAGAATTGGAGAAACATGTGGTTCTAAAAATATTGAAATTTGGTATTGGGTAAGTTAGGGGTTCCATGTTGAGCTAACGACATTAAAAAAAGCACCGCATGGGAGGAAACCCATGGTTTTTATGGTTCCAATAACTGTGAATAATCTTTATTTTTCAAATAGGATTAACAAATCAATTTATTATTTAAAAAAGACTTAATCAATCAACTCTGAATATGATAGTAACTTAGACTGTTGACATGTTATTCTATTATGAGTATGGATGGGTATAAAAAGGGAGTTTCATATTCATTCATGTCATGTGGTTTTATCCATGAGTAATACCTTACCCAAAAATTTAAAAATAAGACAATTTATTATCAGTTTATTTTATTTTTATGTGTTTGTTTCTTCTTTTATTTTATTTTATTTTATTTTATTTTCATTTTTTTGTTATTTTATTGAATATATATTTTATTTTATTTGATATATATATATTTATTTAATAAAACATGAAAAAGAAAAAAAAATATTTACATTTTTATGCAAAAGTTTGCCTTCCATGTAAAAGGCAATCACAACGGGACTCGAACCCGCAACATTTGAGAATGAGTCACACGCACCTTCAACTGAACTAAGAGACAAACTGATTCCCACTTCTTATTTTTAAATTTTTACACTAATATTATTATATATATATATATGATCAAAAGGGAAATCCATTGTTCATGGTGAAAAAACCCCTGCGGGACTCGTACCAGCGTCCTCAAGAAGATAATGGAGTGCACCTTCCACTGACGTATGACCTGCCCTTAACACATCGTATATATATATATATATATATATATATATATATATATATATATATATAATAGTGCTTATATATTTATAATTGTAAATAAATTTTACAGGTGCGTTTTTTTCTTTTTGTTCATTTTTATTTTTAGTTAAGGGAACCTCAAGGGGTTCCCATAGTTTTCTAATTGTGTTGGTGTGTAAGATTTTGGGGATACTGAGATTGATGGATTTTTAGGCAATTCATATTTCCTCCAGGTTTACAAACAAAAACTACCATAATTTATGAGGCTTCTCCAAGTGACATGGAAATCAAAGGAGTAATCTGGAGTGTCATGAACTTCAAAATCAAAAAACTAGGTGACTTTGTACCATATTTCATATTTCAAATTCCTTTTAGAACTCCTCTCATCTACCTCTACCCCCTTCAAAATTTTATTTTCTTTATACACTGGGGACAATGTTAATCTATGTCAGGGGGTGAAAAGAATGAAAATAATAATAATTAATTTTGTGTTTGTAAGAAAAATGTGTGGAAGGAAACTTTCTTTAACCTCGAACATGATAATACACATTGCAAATTTTGAAACTGAATATGAAATAATTTATCATGATCGGATTCTAATTTTAATCCATGTATAATTTCATGAGAAAATATTTTGGAAAGTGTGTATGTCTAATGTGATATTTCATCATTTATATTTTCATTCAGAAAAAATTCACAACGCACATCCTTTGGATTGTGGGGTATTAGTTTGAGTTCATCGGGACCCCCAAATAAAGAGAATAGGTTTGGTGATCATTTTATTTTTAATATGAGTATTCAATAAATATATAAAAAATAAAAAAACAATAAATTTGTGCATAGAGCAATGAAATGACATAATGCATGACTTTCGGCACATGGAGATCATGACTCCATAGGTGTCTGGCCCAAAGTTAGTAATTTTATCTCTATTTTTGGTAATTTGACTTTTTTACGGAGTTAACTCTAGATGATGTTTGAGTATGTGAGCTTCACTTGGTTCCTTAAGGTCTTCGAGCCTAGGAGTCATCGGCAAAGTCTCGCTACATGGGTTGACTCTATTGAGTTAAATTTCAATTACAATGGAAAATTTTAAAAAAAACATACAACAAAAGAAATTGAATACTCATCTTAATTTTGAAATGTGATTCCACATAGAACTTCTATCATTTCCCCTTTTAATAATGATGAACCCCAATGATTATTGTGATACACAACACATCATCATGCTTAATTGATATTAGATGAAATAAGATGGTGAATTTGAACAAAGAATGGGATTGGGATTGGGATATTCTTATGAAACGATCTTGTATTAAAATATATTTATGGGTATCATTATTGTTTTCTATAAGGGTTATTGGTGATCATTTTTTATTAAAATGTTTTGGAAAAGGGAATTCGAATTTCACATTTTTGAGATATATTTAGCTTAGGACTAGAAAAACTCAAGTTGGAGGGTGTGATTAGCCACTTAAAGAGGCTACTTTTCATTGTTTATATTATAATATTCAATTGATTTATTAATCATAAACACTATTTTTAGTGCATTTTACACTTTATACATTATTTCATGTTATAATTGCAATTCCTTCTCGAAATGCACAATTACATGGTACATTTTTGAACACCATATAAAATACCCAATTTTCTTGATTTTATTTTCATATATAATTTTCAGGTTCCTCATTAGATTGGGAACAATTAATACTATTGGAGTACTTGAATATTCAGATTGGAAGACCACCAAAATGGGATTTTATGGCAACATATTTTGGGAAAAGTAAACTGGACAAAATCCAAATAAAGATTCTATAAAGGCCAAGATCCAAGCCCAATGATTCTCAAAATGTAACTTAAGATAGACGAAATCATGGGTAACATTTAATACAACAATGAAAAGAGGTAATTCAGATGTTTTAATGGAGTTCCATGCTAACCACATTGGAGATAAAATTCTAGACCAGATTCAGTGGCCTAGAAAAACAACCCACCATTTCGACCATATATTGAAATTCAAAAATCCATTTGGGCTGAAAAAATATATAAAGTCTGAGGAAATCCAGAGCCTCATTTCTTCATTATATTCACCACTCCAATTAATCCATCTAGAATCTCATTTAGGAACCTTTGTTTTGTGTATGAAAGATGGATGTCATATCAGGTCAAGGGTGGAAAAGTCTAAATTCCACCAACTTTCCACCACCCTAGGCCTACCATACTAAAGTGGGAAGACTTGAAATATTGGGGGTTTACGCAAGACTCTTGAAATTTCTATTTAAGGTAGTGGTGGTATAGGAGTTTATCATATTTGGTGTTTCCATTTATTGTAATGTTATATTGTGATTTTGTTGTCTCAAGTTTGACTTTCAAATGTATGTTAATCTAATTCATCTTAGTTTCTTAATAAAAGTTATTATTCTCATATTATTATATTCTTCTCCATATAACTTTGATACCATTTCCTTAAGGTGTGAATTTATTCACACAAAACCTTGTGAAATTATTCACACAATGGTGGAGTGATCGTATTCTTTTTTTTTTGTTTTTTACTTCTTCAATTCCTCCCTCATGATTCTACTTACCGCTTCTATTGAAACCAAAGAATCAATGGAAGGATAATCCTTTTATGGGTTGATCTAAGGGTGTATTAAGGGGTCATATTTGATGTTATTTCTCACTCTATAAATTTCAATAAATTATTTTAATTGATAATTTCATTTGACAATTTTAAAATTTCTTTGTTCTTTTTGAATTTTAAGGCCACACACTTCAGGTGCTAATACGAACCTTTCCCTTGGAGTGCTCGAAAAATTGATCCTCTAAGTGTATAAGCGATTAGTATTAGGGTGTGTAGGTTTTAAACTAGGAAGTGATGATGTTGTTGGATTTTATTAATTGAACCTATCTCAAATATAAGAAATTTGAATAGTTGAAAAAGGAATGCATCCAATCCACCCTAAGTGATTGTCACGACCCGTCCTCGGGGCCCGTGCCGTGACTACCCCAAGCCCGCCTTCCATAGGCCAGGGGCTGGAGACTAGCACCAAGGCATAATTCCTAGTAAAAAGGGAAGGCATTGCCTTTGGAAAGTAAACAAACACCACAGAGCAAGTAAGCAGTAGAAGTAAACACTAAGTAAAAACTGAGTACAATAGTAAGTGCGGAAAAGTATGTGGGCCAGTATACAAACCCAAAATGAAAGTAAAGTACAACTGAAAAGGGAAAACAACAACTGTAAGGTAGAGCCACAGCGTCGAGCCATCCACTAGAACTCCCACCTTAAGGGTGAGTACAGATAGCCTCCACAGCTCCTCGGGTCCAGTCGTCCGCTCCGAGTACGTCCCGCCCAGTGGTCCACCTCCAGGCACCGTCCTGCTCGACAAGCCTCAACCACAATCAACGCTGTCTGTCGTCTGCAACCAACACAACGTAGTGCAGGCATAGCCCATGCAGGGGTGAGTATAAGATACTCAGTAGGGACCCCAAGACACCCTTAGGTCTCCCAGAATCAACATAGGATAATCCAAAAAGGAAGGATACAAACACAAAGTAACATCCGACACTCCTTAGGTATATGCCCATACATATACCTAAGTCATCTATTCTCGTTCGACTCCAACATCCGAACCCAAGTACAACCCAGTCCACATTGGAAAGAAAAACTTAATCCACACAGGATAGCTCAACACAATCCACAAAGGAAAGCAAAACGTAATCCACACAGGATAGCACAACACAATCCACAAACGAAAGAAAAACAAGATTCAACTCACACAGGTATACTTCTTCGTATGACGATAGAGATGATCAGATATTTCCACTGATTCATCTAAGCCGTAGGACCCACAAAGGATCGATAGGTACTAACCCCCGTAATGACCCACAAAGGATCTGACCCACAAAGGATCGATAGATAACTAACCCCCGCAAAGACCCACATAGGATCGGACCCATACAGGATCTGTAGGCGCTGGCTCACATAGAACTGTTGAGCGCTGACCCACACAGGATCAGACCCACACAGGATCGGTAGCACTGATCCACAAAGGATCGCTGAGTGCTGTAGTCGTCGTCGTCGAATCCCTTGAGGATCTCTGCATAGTCGTCGTCGTCGCAGTCGCAACGCAGCCAGCTCTAGGGTTACCGCACACAGCAAGCTCGTTTGGGAGAGTCCGCTCCACGAGCCGAGAGGCTGATACATCAACTGTCACATAGTCCAGAGTTGATGTATCCAAAAGTTTCGTATCTACAACAGAAACTCAACGTCGCAGACGGCGCGTCAATCGGACGCCCGGTCTGAGAGTTATTGGCATTTTCGTCCCAGGGGCCTGGTTGAATTTTAATGCAAAACCAACCCGACCGTACTCCACCTGCGTCCAAACCTCGGGTGGAGTAATCCAAAAGTTCTGTCTCACTAAGAGGAATCCAATAAAGTCGACGGCACGTCCATCGGACGTCCGGAGCTCAAGTTATGAGTGTTTCCGCTCCGAGGGCCTAGTTGGTTTCGTGTACGAACCAACCCGTCCAGATCCAAAGTTCTCCGAAACCTTGAGTGTGATATATCTAAATGACCGTCTCGATCGAAGGATCGCATTGCCGCTGAAGGTGCGTCGATCGGAGGTCCGTAGCCCGAGATATGGGCAAAAGACCGAAAAAGGGGGTTTCGGGCCCGGACCGACCCAGCCCGAGACCCCCTGGTCATCCCGGCATGGGCGCGGCCGAACGGCCGAGCCGTTCGGTTTGCCGGAGGGGGGGGGGGGCCTGCCCCCCCCCCCCCCCCCCGTGTTTTGTAACCGCGGCCCCCCTTAATGGGGGTCGCTAGCTGGCTGGTCGGGGGGTTTGAACCCCCGACTTCTCTCCGGTCCAGCCAACCCGCCCCGACCAGCCAGTTTCTGCCACCACGGGACCGGCAACGGCCGGTCCCCTCCATGCTCCGACACCAGCGGCCCGTTTTTGGCCAGCGGTTCCCACGCTCCGCCGCGGCCCGGTACCGGCCGCGACCCTCATTCGTCTGGTGCGGCGCGGCGGCGCCGCACCCCTCCGCCGCGACCCCGCTCCGGCCGCGGTGCTTTTGCGGTTCTCCGGCGCGGTGCGACGGCGCCGCGACTTGGTTCATATTTTTAAAAACGCGGTGTGTCGACATCGCTCATTCTTGTCGTTCGTTCCCACATGGTGCGACTGCACCACGTCACTTCCCGTCATACCGCAACAACAAGAAATTAAAAGGGAGGGGGGGTCGGCCGGGTTTGTGCGGTCCGGCATCCTCCCGTTAATTGATAGCATGCGGTCCAATTATACGTGGATAATGAACGGGATTAAATCACATAAAGAAATCACATAAACCCCTACCTCGTGCGATCTTGAACGGAGGTTCGTCGAACGAGGATTTGTCGCAGGAAGAGACGTCGTGAAAGAAGACGTCGACAACATCGTGGTACACGGCGTCGCGGTACACGGCGTCGCGTAATCAGTTTCCGAGAACTCAGTGTTCTTCGTCGGAGACCGATGTGTTCTTCGCATTCTTCGTAGAAGACGAATAAGTTCCTCAAGTCCTTTTCCCTTTTCTCCCAAAGACTCCACCACAAAAATCTAACCCCAAAAATAAATTAATCCCACACTTAATTTATTAACTAGAAATTAGTTTGAATTTAAAACACACACATTAAACTAACTCTTCATTAATAACATAAGTTATTAATACTTAAGTTATCATATTTAAATGTGAGTTGAGGGAGTTAAGGAATGTGAAGGGGTGGGGTTCGTGTGGGCCCCACCACCCTCATAACCTTCCATGGGAAGTTGGGTAGTTACCCAACTTCCACCCAAAGCTTAAACCACTTAAAGCAAGAATAAAAATTGTTGCATAATTTTTATTTTACCTTCCACATAAATTAACAACTTCTCTCATGTAAACGCAACTCCAGAAATGGCGTTCCTAAGCAATTACCAGCGCTATGGTTCCATCAGTGCCCTCAGAATTCGATTCCGAGCACCGATTCAAAAGTTATAATTTCCCCGCTCGTTCGTTCACTGAACGTACCGGAGCTAAACTTCGGATAGGAATTCCGGGCACACTGGGCCTCAGGATCAAGTGCCGTTAGAAACTGCGTTCTTGTAAAATCCCAAAGAAAATTAAGAAAAAAATTTCCTTGAATTTTATGGGTCTTTACATTACTCCCACCTCAGGGCTTTACGTCCCCGTAAAGATACATCATAATTTAGGGAAACAAATGTGGGTACTAAGCACGCATATGAGCCTCCCGCTCCCAAGTGCTCTCCTGGAGGTTCCCGTGCTGCCATCTGATGCGCACAAGAGGAATCAATCGTCCACGCAGGACCTGCTCCTATCGATCCTCGATCTCCACTGGGACCTCCGTAAAAGTCGCCCCATCATCAATATCCATCTCCCCATGGTCAATGATGTGCATCGGGTCATGCACAGATATTCTCAGGACAGGCACCTGATGGTTTCTCCTTTGGAGCAGAGCACGACGTCCTTTTCAGAGAACGTACCTCGGTACCAGTTGCTTTACGGGAGGAGGTGCTGAGAGAGTTTCACACTCTCCCTTGGCGGTACATCTCGGAGTGGCGAAGATGTACCAGGATCTCAGGCGACAGTACTGGTGGCCGGGCATGAAGAAGGTTGTGGCAGAGTTCGTTTCTCGATGCCTCACCTGCCAGCAGGTGAAGGCAGAACACCAGGTACCAACAGGCTTGGTACAACCCTTGGAGGTCCTGGAGTGTAAGTGGGACGGAATATCTATGGACTTCGTGACTGGACTTCCACTCACTTCCAGAGGTCACGACTCCATTTGAGTGTAGATTGAATGGAGGTTCTTTGAATGAGGATTCATCGCGGAATATCCGTCGTGGGAAGAGGCGTCGGGGAAGGAGACGTTGCGGAAGAAGACGTCGACCTCCGAGGAATCCGACATTTTTCGCGTTCTTTGTGTTCATCGTGTTCTTCGACGAAGAGGATGAAGAAACTCAAGACTCCCTTAGCTTTTTCTCCCAAAGCTCTCAAGGCAACAAGACTCCAACAAAAATAAAATAAGACACTTACTTATTTTATTAACACAACATAAGGTTTGAAATTCAAAAGTTTGAATTGAACCACAAAATTAAATTACACAAGTTGTCATAATTTATGAAGGGTTATGGAAGGTTAGTGAAGGTGAAGGGGTAGGGTTCGTGTGGGCCCCACCACCTTCCTAACCTCCAAATGGAAGTTGGGTGGTTTTCCCCAACTTCCACCCAAAGCTTAATCCACTTAAAGTAAAAATAAAAATTGTTGCATAATTTTTATTTTACCTTCCACATAAATTAACAACTTCTCTCGTGTAAACGCAAATCCAGAAATGGCGTTCCTAAGCAATTACTTGTGCTAAGGTTCCATCGGTGCCCTCAAAATTTGATTCCGAGCACCGGTTAAAAAGTTATAAAAACCCACACGTACGTTTACTGAACGTACCCAAAAAAAAAGTTCAGAAAATTATTATCAGTCACCCTCGACCCTCCTTCCATAGGCCAGGGGCTGGAGACTAGTACCAAGGCGTAATTACCGGTAAAAAGGGAATGCATTCCCTTTGGAAAGTAAGAAAACACCACAAAGCAAGCAAGCAGTAGAAGTAAACACTATGTAAAAACTGAGTACAATAGTAAGTGCGGGAAAGTAAGTCAGCCAGTACACAAACCCAAACTGAAAGTAAAGTACAACTGGAAAGGGAAAACAGCAACTGTAAGGTAGAGCCGCAGCGTCGAGCCATCCAATGGAAGTCCCACCTAAAGGGCGAGTACAGATAGCCTCCACAGCTCCTCGGGTCCAGCCGTCTGCTCCGAGTACGTCTCGCCCAGTGGTCCACCTCCAAGTACCGTCCTGCTCCGCAAGCCTCAACCACGATCAACGATGTCCGTCGTTTGCAACCAACACAACGTAGTGCGGGCATAGCTCGTGCAGGGGTGAGTATAAGCTACTCAGTAGGGAACCCGAGACCCCCGTAGGTATCCCAGAATCCACAAAGGATAATCCACAAAGGAAGGATACAAACACGAAGTAACATTCGACACTGCTTAGGTATATGCCCATACATATACCTATGTCATCTATTCTCGTTTGGCTCCAACATCCGAACCCAAGTACAACCCAGTACACATAGGAAAGAAAAACGTAATCCACACAGGATAGCTCAGCACAATCCACAAAGAAAAGCAAAACATAATCCACACAGGATAGCACAACACAATCCACAAAGGAAAGCAAAACAAGATTCAGCTCACACAGGTATACTTCTTCGTATGACGATAGAGATGATCAGATATTTCCACTGATTCATCTAAGTTGTCGGACCCACAAAGGATCGATAGGTACTAACCCCAGCAATGACCCAGAAAGGATCTGACCCACAAAGGATCGATAGGTAACTAACCCCCGCAGAGACCCACACAGGATCGGACCCACACAGGATCTGTAGGCGCTGGCTCACACAGAACCGATGAGCGCTGACCCACATAGGATCGGACCCATACATGATCGGTAGCACTGATCCACAAAGGATCGCTGAGTGTTGTAGTCTTCGACGTCAAATCCACTGAGGATCTCTGCACAGTCGTCGTTGTCACAGTCGCAACGCAGCCAGCTGTAGGGTTCCCGCACATAGCAAGCTCGTTCGGGAGAGTCCGCTCCATGAGCCGAGAGGCTGATACATCAACTGACACATAGTCTAGAGTTGATGTATCAAAAAGTTCTGTATCAACAACAGAAACTCAACGTCGTAGACGGCGCGTCAATCGGACGCCCGGTCTGAGAGTTATTGACATTTTCGTCATAGGGGGCCGGTTGGTTTTTAAGGCAAAACCAACCCGACCGTACTCCACCTGCGTCCAAACCTCGGGCGGAGTAAGTCAAAAGATCTGTCTCACTAAGAGGAATCCAACAAAGTCTACGGCACGTCCATCAGACGTCTGGAGCTCAAGTTATGAGCGTTTCCGCTCTGAGGGCCCGGTTGGTTTCGTGTACGAACCAGCCCGGCCAGATACAAAGTTCTCCTAACCCTTGAGTGCTATATACCGAAACGACCGTCTCTATCCAAGGATCGCATCGGCACTTACAGCGCATCGATTGGAGGTCTGTAGCCCGAGATATGGGCAAAAGACCGAAAAAGGGTCTGAAAACATTGGTTTCGGGCCCGGACTGACCCAGCCCGAGACCCACTGGTCGGCCCGAACCGGGTTGGCCCGGCCCGGCGTGCGGTGCCAGCTGGCTCGGCCGAAGGGCCGAGCCATTCGGTTTGTGGGGGGGGGGGGGGCTGCCCCCCCGTGTTTTGTAACTGCGACCCCTCTTAATGGGGGCCGCTAGCTGGCCGTCCGGGGGTTTGAACCCCCGGCTTCTCTCCTGTCCGGTCGGCCCGCCCCGGTCGGCCGGTTTCTGCCGCCCCGGGACCTGCGACATCCGGTCCCCTCCCTGCTCCGACACAGGAAGCCCGTTTCCGGCTGGCGGTTCCCACGCTCTGCCGCGGTCCGGTACCGGCCGCGACCCTCATTCATCAGGTGCGGCGCGATGGCGCCACAACCCTCTGCCGCGGCCCCGCTCCGGCAGCGGTGCTTTTGCGGTTCTCCGGCGCGGCGCAATGGCGCCGCGAATTGGTTCATATTTTTAAAAACGCGGCGTGTCAGCATTGCACATTCTTGTTGTTCGTTCCCATGCGGTGTGACGACACCGCGTCACTTCCCGTCGTACCACAAAAACAAGAAATTAAAAGGGAGGGGGTCGGCTGTGTTTGTGCGGTCCAACCTCCTCCCGTTAATTGATAGCATGCGGTCCAATTATACGTGGATAATGAACGTGAGTAAATCGCGAAAAGAAATCGCATAAACTCCTACCTCGTGCGAGCTTGAACAGAGGTTCGTCGAACGAGGATTCGTCGCGGGAAGAGACATCGTGAAAGAAGACGTCGACGACGTCGCGGTACACGGCGTCACGTAATCGGTTTCCAAGAACTCGGTGTTCTTCGTCGGAGACCGATGTGTTCTTCGCGTTCTTCATCGAAGACGAAGAAGTTCCTCAAGTCCTTAGCCCTTTTCTCCCAAAGACTCCACCACAAAAATCTAACCCCAAAAATAAATTAAGCCCACACTTAATTTATTAACTAGACATTAGTTTGAATTTCAAACACACACATTAAACTCACTCTTCATTAATAACATAAGTTATTAATACTTAAGTTATCATATTTAAATGTGAGTTGAGGGAGTTAAAGAATGCGAAGGGGTGGGGTTCATGTGGGCCCCACCACCCTCATAGCCTTCCATGGGAAGTTGGGTAGTTACCCAACTTCCACCCAAAGCTTAAACCAATTAAAGTAAGAATAAAAATTGTTGCATAATTTTTATTTTACCTTCCACATTAATTAACAACTTCTTTCGTGTAAACGCAACTCTGGAAATGACGTTCCTAAGAAATTACCAGCTCTACGGTTCAATCGGTGCCCTCAGAATTCGATTCCGAGCAACAGTTCAAAAGTTAGAATTTCCCGCTCGTTCATTCACTGAACGTACCCAAGCTAAACTTCGGATAGGAACTCCGGGCTCACCGGGCCTCAGAATCAAGTGTCGTCAGAAACTGCGTTCTTGTAAAATCCCAAAGAAAAATTAAGAAAAAAATTTTCCTTGAATTTTATGGGTCTTTACATTACTCCAACCTCAGGGCTTTACGTCCCCGTAAAAATACATCATAAACCAGGGAAACAAATGTGGGTACTGAGCACGCATCTGAGCCTCCCGCTCCCAAGTGATCTCCTGGAGGATCTCGTGCTGCCATCTGATGCGTATAAGAGGAATCGATCATCCACGCAGGACCCGCTCCTATCGATCCTCGATCTCCGCTAGGACCTCCGTAAAAGTCACCCCATCATCAACGTCCAGCCCCCCATGGTCAATGATATGCGTCGGGTCGTGCATGTATCTCCTCTGCTGAGATACGTGGAAGACACCGTGCATCCAGTGTAACTGAGGTGGTAGAGCCAGGTGATAAGATACCTCATCAATCCTGCTGAGGACCTGGAACGGTCTGATGAAGTGTGGAGACAACTTCCCACCTCGGCCAAATCTCCGTATTCCACGTCGAGGTGAAACACGCAAGAAGAAGTGGTCGCCATCCTCGAACTCTAGTGGCCTCTGCCTCCTATCAGCATAGGACTTCTGCCGGCTCTGAGCTGTCCTCATCCGCTCTTGGATGACCTAGACCTTCTCTGTCGTGGCCTGGACCATCTCAAGTCCCACAAGTGCTGACTCCCCAGGGTCTGTTCAGTACAAAGGAGATCTACAAGGTCGTCCGTACAACGCCTCGTATGGTGCCATCCCGATGGTGGAGTGATAACTATTGTTGTACGCGAACTCCACCAAGGGTAGGTGGTCCTCCCAGTTGCGACCAAAGTTGAGGACACATGCGTGGAGCATGTCCTCGAGAGTCTGAATGGTCCTCTCTATCTGACCATCTGTCTGAGGGTGAAAGGCAGTGCTCATACGTAGTTGCGTCCCGAACGCCTCCCGCAACCCCTTCCAAAGCCGGGAAGTAAAGCGAGCATCTCGATCAGAGACGATAGATGATGGCACACCATGAACCCACACAATCTCCTGAATGTAAATTCTTCCCAAGATCTCCACTGATCCCTGCTCTCTGATGGGTAAGAAGTGTGCCGACTTGGTGAGTCGGTCGAAAATCACCCAAATGGAGTCGTGACCTCTGGAAGTGCGTGGAAGTACAGTCACAAAGTCCATAGATATGTCGTCCCACTTCCACTCCGGGACCTCCAAGGGCTGTACCAAGCCTTCTGGTACCTGGTGTTCTGCCGTCACCTGCTAGCAGGTGAGGCATCGAGAAACGAACTACGCCACAACCTTCTTCATGCCCGGCCACCAGTGCTGTCGTCTGAGATCCTGGTACATCTTCGCCACTCCAGGATGTACCGCCAAGGGAGAAGTGTGAAACTCTCTCAGCACCTCCTCCCGTAAAGAAACTGGTACCAAGGTACGTCCTCTGAAAAGGACGGTGCGCTCTGCTCCAAAGGAGAAACCATCAGGTGCCTGTCCTGAGGATATCTGTGCACGCCGTGTCTCACAGTCTGCGTCCCCACGCTGTGCCTCTCTGACCTGCTGCAGTAGTGGAGGGGTGACTGTGAGATACTGAAGGAAGGCTGTTCCATATCTATCCACGAAAGATATCTGCAAAGAGGCTAGCTGCTCTGTCGCCTCCTCAAGTTGCTGAATGCCCGTCCTCCTGCTGAGGGCATCGGCTACCACGTTCCCCTTCCCAGGAGTATAGACTATCTCAAAGTCATAGTCCTGGAGGAACTTGATCCATCACCGCTGTCTCAGGTTCAGGTCCTTCTAAGAGAAGATGTACCTGAGACTCTGATGGTCAGAAAAGACTGTAAAGCGCTCGCCCATCAGTTAGTGTCGCCATGTCTTCAGAGCGAAGACCACTGCTGCTAACTCCAGGTCGTGGGTAGCGTAGTTCTGCTCATGCGACCTCAAATAATGTGATCCATAGGAGATCACGGCCATCTCCTACATCAGGACACATCTGAGTCCGGTCCCTGATGCATCGCAGTAGACTACGTACACTACTCCCTCCTCAGGCAACCTCAAGATAGGTGCACTGGTCAATCTCTGTCTCAGCTCCTCGAAGCTCTGCTGACATCTCTCTGACCACACAATGGGTTTCCCCTTCTTCGTCAAAGCTGAGAGTGGTACCGAAACTCTGTAGAATCCTGGCACAAATCTCTGGTAGTATCCAGCTAGTCCCAAGAAACTCCACACCTCCGTCACGCTCTTGGGTGGCTCCCAAGCTAGCACAACCTCGATCTTCGCAGGATCCACCGCAACTCCCACCTCAGAGATGATGTGTCCCAAGAAGTGGACCTCACATATCCAGAACTGACACTTCGAGAGCTTTCCATAAAGTTGGTACTCTCGGAGTGTGTCGCGTACAACTCACAAGTGGTAGGCGTGCTCCTCCTCAGTGGTCGAGTAAATCAAAATGTCGTCGATGAAGACCACGAAAAATCGATCGAGGTATGGCTGAACGATCCTGTTCATGAGGGCCATGAACACTGCTGGAGCATTGGTTACGCCGAATGGCATAACCAAGAACTCATAGTGGCCATACTTACACCTGAAGGCCGTCTTCTGCACGTCCTCGTCCCAAACTCTGAGCTGATGACAGCCTGACCTAAGGTCTATCTTTGAGAACCACCTTGCTCCCATGAGCTGATCGAAGAGGTCATCAATCCTCGGAGGTCCATAGCCTGATATATGGGCAAAAGACCGAAATAGGGTCCAAAAACGGGGGTTTCGGGACCTGACCGACCCAGCCCGAGACCCCCTGGTCGGCCAGGCTGGGCGCGGCTGAACGGCCGAGCCGTTCAGTTTGCGGGGGGGGGGGGGCTTCCCCCCTGTGTTTTGTAACCGCGGCCCCCCTTAATGGGGGCCCCTAGCTGGCCAGCCGGGGGTTTGAAACCCTGACTTCTCTTCTGTCCGACCGGCCGGTTTTTGCCGCCACAGGATCGGCGACGGTCGGTCCCCTCCCTGCTCCGATGTCGGCGGCCCGTTCCCAGCCGGTGGTTCCCACGCTCCGCCGCGGCCTGGTACCGGCCACGACCCTCATTCATCCGGTGCGGCGCGACGGCGCCGCACCCCTCCGCCACGGCACCGCTCCGGCCGCAGTGCTTTTGCGGTTCTCCGGCGCGGCGCGACGGCGCCGCGACTTGGTTCATATTTTTAAAAACGCGGCGTGTCGGCATCGCGCATTCTTGTCGTTCGTTCCCACATGGTGCGACGGCACCGTGTCACTTCCCGTTGTACTGCAACAACAATAAATTAAAAAGGGAGGGGGGTCAGCTGTGTTTGTGCGGTCCGACCTCCTCCCGTTAATTGATAGCATGCGGTCCAATTATACGTGGATAATGAACGGGAGTAAATCACGAAAAGAAATCGCATAAACCCATACCTCATGAGAGCTTGAACGGAGGTTCGTCAAACGAGGATTCGTCGCGGGAAGAGACTTCGTGAAAGAAGACGTCAACGGCGTCGCGTAATCGGTTTCCGAGAACTCGGTGTTCTCCGTCGGAGACCGATGTGTTCTTCGCATTCTTCGTCGAAGATGAAGAAGTTCCTCAAGTCCTTTTCCCTTTTCTCCCAAAGACTCCACCACAAAAATATAACCCCAAAAATAAATTAAGCCCACACTTAATTTATTAACTAGACATTAGTTTGAATTTCAAACACACACATTAAACTCACTCTCCATTAATAACATAAGTTATTAATACTTAAGTTATCATATTTAAATGTGAGTTGAGGGAGTTAAGGAATGTGAAGGGGTGGGGTTCATGTGGGCCCCACCACCCTCATAACCTTCCATGGGAAGTTGGGTAGTTACCCAACTTCCACCCAAAGCTTAAACCACTTAAAGTAAGAATAAAAATTGTTGCATAATTTTTATTTTACCTTCCACATAAATTAACAACTTCTCTCATGTAAACGCAGCTCCGGAAATGGCGTTCCTAAGCAATTATCAGTGCTACGGTTCCATCAGTTCCCTTGGAATTCAATTCCGAGCACCGGTTCAAAAGTTAGAATTTCCCCGCTCGTTGGTTCACTGAACGTACCCGAGCTAAACTTCAGATAGGAATTCCGGGCACACCGGGCCTCGGAATCAAGTGCCGTCAGAAACTGCGTTCTTGTAAAATCTCAATGAAAATTAAGAAAAAAATTTCCTTGAATTTTACGGGTCTTTACAGTGATAACCTAGGATCAACTCATTATTTTAAATTAAATTCACTTAAGTCTATTAGTGTTCGCTTAAACCCATCTAAAATCAACCCAAGTTGGAAAAATCCTAGCAAAAAACAATCCATAGAATGTATGTGTCTATAGGTTACTTCTTAGGTCTCTGAGGATTCAACAACCTAAGCTAAATTACAAGCGACCGCTTAACCCTAAAATCTTGGGTAAATTTGGGTGAGACCATATACATATATATAAATATATATATATATATATATGTATATATATATATATATTATTAGTCAGATTTTTAATATACTCGTAAAAATATTACTAAAATAGTCCTGTTTTCTTAAAAACAATGATGAATTTTAGAATATATATGTTTATATATATGTGTGTGTGTGTGTGTGTGTGTGTGTTTACATACACATAAATATATATATATATGTGTTTGTGTTTATATATATGTTTATATATGTTTCAATATATTAATATATATAGACACACACACACACACACATATATAAATAAATAAATAAATATTTATATTATCTAAATATATATTTACATCGATGTGGGGAAATGAGATATATAAATATATATATATATATATATATATTTAGCGTTTTTTCCTGAAAAACATCACTAAATTCTAGTTTTTTGTACCTCCAACTCCGGTCCCCAACCCCGTACACTACCTCATGCACGTCCCGATCCACCTACCACCAGCACGCCTCACACCCACATCCCGAAGAAAGCAGCATGTGCTAGAAGTTGATCCCTACATCTCCATCAGCACGAAAAAGAAGCAGACCAACTCAGATATTAAGATTTTGATTATATAAATATGTTATATTATATTTATATATATTAATAGATTTCAATCTTTTAAAAAATTAATATATATAAACATATATTAATATATATATATATGTTTATATTATATAATACACATGTCTATTTTATATATATATGTTTGTATTTTATGTTTTTATATATTTTTTATTTTATTTTTATTTATATGTTTATTTAATATATATTTTTATATTATATATATGTTTATATTATATATATGTGTTTATATATATATGTATATATTTTATATATATTGTATCTATATATATATGTGTGTGTGTGTGTGTGTTTATATGTGTGTGTGTGTGTAATTAGCCATGTTTTAAAATGCTGGCAAAAATGTCACTAAAATAATAACATTTTCTTAAAAACATGAACTAATTTATAATAGTTAATTGTATTCTGTATATATATAAAACTATTTTAGTATTTAAAATTTAATATTATATATAAATATATTTTTATATATTAATATATATATATATATGTGTGTGTGTGTGTGTGTGTTTATATTTTATATTTTATGATTATATATATTAATATATATCAATAATATATATATATATATTTGTTCATATTTTACATATCTATTTATATTTTATATTATATATATGTTTATATTATATATATTTGTGTTTATATTTTATATTATCTATATATATGTGTGTGTTTAATATATACATATATATATAAGCATGTTTATAGTTTATATTTTATAGATATATATGTTTATATCTTATGTTTATATTACATATATATACGTGTGTGTGTGTTTATAATTTATGTTTATAAATATATTTGTATTATATATAGAGATATATATATATGTGTGTTTATATATATATGATTATATTATATATATATATTATGTTTATATATATATGCTTATATTATATATATATTATATGTGAATATATATATATATATTATATGTGAATATATATATATATATGTTTATATATATGTTTTCATGTGTGTGTTAATATATATATATATATATTTAGATCAATGAGAGAATATAGGATATATAAATATTTATATAGTGATTTTTCCTTAAAAACCTTGCTAAATATGTGATTTTTCTTGAAAACGTAGCAAATGCAGCCACTTTTTCTGAAAAATGTCACTAAATTCGTGATGTTCCCTTAAAAATGTGGCTAAATTAGTGATGTTTCTTGAAAAAATATCGCTAAAT
Organism: Viscum album; assembly: GCA_963277665.1. Taxonomy (NCBI): domain Eukaryota; kingdom Viridiplantae; phylum Streptophyta; class Magnoliopsida; order Santalales; family Viscaceae; genus Viscum; species Viscum album. The sequence goes on along the minus strand of OY728126.1, from coordinate 1,786,707,761 downwards.
TTGCAAATTTCCTTAAAAATGTGGCCAAACTAGTGAAGTTTCATGAAAACTTCACATAATTAGCGATGATTACTGAAAATCATTGCTAAATTAGAAACGTTTCCTTAAAAAACTGACAAAATTAGTGATGTTTTGAGAAAACGTCGCTAAATTAGCAATATTTTTAGGAAAGGTATCTAAATTAGCGATGTTTCTAGAAAAAAATTCACTAATTTAACAGAATTTCCTTAAAAAATGTTGCTAAATTTAAAATTAGTGATGTTTTTAATAAATGTCACTAAATTCCATTTTTTTAAAGTGATGATTTGTGTTCTTACGCTTCACTTTGGTTTTTATTTATGAAAATGATGATTTGAGATCCATGTGAAATGATATGATCCTAAATGTATATTCTATTTTTTTTTCAAAATCAATTTAATTTAGAAACTGATTTTTAATGTTAAATATGGATTTGATGGAATGGTTTAAATATGAATTTGAATTTGGAATGGTTTTTTCAATAATAGAAGTGGTGTGACATCACTAGAGAAAATGTTTTATGAAATGTGGGATTTATTTTCTGGATATATAAGGATGATGTATATTGAACATTGGGAAGCCTTGGTTCACTAGGAAAAACTAAACATATACAAACCATAGAGGGGTAAGCCATCACTAGGGCAGGTGCATGTGATGCCATAGCTGTAAGTGGGAAGCCTTACTAGGGGATCGAGGTTCCAAATTTTTTGGACTCACTTATGTTAGCTAGTGTTCCTTCACTACTACAAAACATTCCTTTAACAACGTTGCCCTTTATTAGTGCTAGAAAAAAGTGTTGATAATGTGTACCTTTTATCAGCGTTGATATAAGGTACCCTTTATCAACACTTTTTTTAGTGCTTATAAAGGATAACCTTTATCAATTATTTTCTTTAGCACTAATAAATGGTACCCTTTATAGGCGCTAACAAAAATCACTGATGAAGGGTACCCTTTATCATCGCTGATATAAGTCACCATTTATCAGTGCTGATATAAGGTACCTTTTATCAATACCTTTTTAGTACTCATCAAGGGTAACCTTTATCAGCGCTTTTCTGTAGCAGCAACAGAAGGAAACCTTTATCAACGCTTTATTTTAATCACTGATAAAGGTCCCAAACAAAATGAAATAATTAAATGAATAAAAATTAAAAATTATTAAATTTAAAAAAGATATTAAATATTTTATTAATTAAATATTTATTGATAAAAATGAATAAATTTAATATATATATATATATATAAATTATACATATTAATAAATAATATATACTAAATATATATATACATAAAATGAATAAAATCAAATAATTAAACAAATAAAAAATAAAAATTATTAACATAAAAAAATGATAGAAAAAATATTAATTAAGTCATTATTGATAAAAATGAATACATTTAATATACATATATATATATATATTATAAATATTAATAATTAATATATATATTATATATATAACAAAAATATTATAATAATTAAACAAAATAATTAAAAATGAATAGATAGAAATGATTAATCAAAAAAATTAAATATGAACAAATTATAAAATTATTTTAAAAAATTATTAATGAAAAAATTATTAATCAAAATGAATAAGTTTAATATATATATATAGTAATTATTAATATATAAAATGTATAAAATAAAATAATTAAAAACATAATAATGCCTGATTTATTTTTAATGGTTTTATAAGTAATTATTCCTTAATACATTTAATATAAGAATATATTCATATATATTTCAATATATATATATATATGAATATATATAATATTTCCTAGAGAATGATTTATATAAAAAAATATTTATGATTTATATTAAATAGGTCATATATTTAGTGAAGAATGGTTTATAATTAAAAATTAATATTTATTAAAAATATTGACTAATTTCATCGAGTAATGGACAAAGTTGAATATCATTTAATTTTACAATTTAAAATATATCAAACATGTGTTAAATTGATTTCACATATAGATAAATAATTAATGAATTTTTATATAAAACACACACACACACACACTAATAGTTACATAATTAATGAAATCTTATATAGAAACACATACACTTAATATTTATGTAATTCATTCAAATTTTGTATTCATTTTAGAATTTTATTATAACATTAAACATTTAATATATTATATTTCTAATCATTAAATTTTATTTATTTATTTTTAATGTTATTATAGTTAGGTATTAATTCATTTTTAATATATTTTTTTTTTCAGAATTTAATCATTTTATATTATTTGTTTATATAAATTTATTTACCATGTTTTAATATTTTCAATATGTATTCATTTTTATATCAATATATATCCAATTTTTTTTAATAATTTATATTTATGTAATAAAACTTATACATTTTGTTGAAATTTATAGCGTACTCATTTTTAATTATTCAATTTTACTCATTTTTATTATGAAAGCATTTAAGATTATTTATTCATTAATAATGTTAAAAATATATTTGTAAATAAATATTTATTAATAAATATATTTATAAATGTATATTTACAATATTTCAAATTTTATATGTTTATAATTATAAATAAATAAATATTATTTTTGAAAAAAGTATTTATATAATTATAAATAAATAATTATATATATTTATATAATTCTAAAATTATAATAAATTAATTTAAATAATGAGTATATTAAATATATTTATATTTATATTTATATTTATATTGATATATATTTATTACATAAATATAAATATATATAATTATATAAATATAAATATATAATGATATGATTATAAAAATATTATTTTTTTAAAAGTATTTATATAATTATAAATAAATAATTATATATTTAAATAATTATAAAACTATAATAAATATCTTTAAATAATGAATATATTTACTATATTTATAATTATATTTCTATATATTTATTATATATATATATAATTATATAAATATATATAATCATATAATCATATTTATAATTATAAAATTATAATAAATATATTTAAAAAACTAATGTATTTACTATATTTATATTTTTATATATATTTATTAAATATATATAATTTTATAAATATATATAATGATATAAATATTTTTATAATTATAAATAAATAATTATAAATATATTTACAAATATATTTATAAATGTATATTTTTAATATTTATAAAATTAAAAATTTATAATTATAAATAAAAATATTATATTGTTAAAAAGTATTTGTATAATTATAAATAAATAAATAAATATATAAATAATTATAAAATTATAATAATTAAATATGTAATTATATAAATATATATTAAATTTTGTTTATTTATAATTGTAATTATAAAACCTTTATGAGTGCTTCTTTAGAACTGATAAAGATATCTTTTATCTACGCTTATTAATTTAGATATGATAAAAGGTATCTTTATCAATTCTTTTTTTGAAGCACTAATAAAAATCTCCCCGATCTATTTAAAGAACCCTAATCATGAATGAATCAATTTTGATATCTCAATCCTCGACGAAACTCTCATGCTGTCGTTGCTCGTCTCCTCGAATCCAGGGATTGAAACAAGACTTTAATCAAGTGTTGAAAAAAATCTAAGGCTCGAATCCAAGTGTCTAACAAGTCAAGGCTCGAACAAATCCAAGGTTTGAATCAATCCAAGATTTCATGATATCTCTATTTTTTCTTTGGTGAATCAAAATCTTGAATCCATGTTATGTTATTTTCTCTTCCTTTTCTCTCATTGATTTCTTGTTTGGGTTTCACATAAGGTTCTTTTGACTATATATTTTCCATCGCTGCTTTCCCTTCTTCTTCAAGCTTTCCACTCTTGTTATTAATGAAGTTTTTTCATTATATATGATATCCTTAGTTAGGTGTATTTTTTCATTATATGTTCCTTAATTTCTTTCGTTTTCTTAAGTGTTTGAAATTGGTTTCCCAAAAATTATAATTTTTATTTGGGTTTAATTGGATTTAAATATTCTCGTTGCTTAATTCTTTTAAGGAATTATAATTAATTTTCATTTGGGTTCTGTTATATTTTGCCTCATTTTTTATATTCATTAAAAGGATAATTTATATTTGTGGCCAATAAAATATTTATGATAGTTTTTATAAAGTTATTTTGGGTTTTAAAATTGTTTGAGGTTGTTTATGAATCTATTTGGGTAATGCATGAGTTCATGAAATTGATTAATTTGGTTTTTTGTTTACGAAGTTTTCTTATGTTTTATTTTGTTCTTGTGTTATTTATTTATGTCCAATGTTATGGATTCCTATTTTCATGTATTATGCTTATACACATATGTATTGATGTATATATATATATACATATTAGACACATGCACATATTCAGAGGAAAATATGTGTATATTTGTATTGAGAGTTGTTTAGATATGTATGTGTGTACTGTCATATGTTTATAACATTTAAATAGAAGTTTTCAAATTTAAACACATTGATTAAATTCGGTTTTCTTATATAGGTTTTTAAATAGGAGTTTTTAAATGATTTTTTTTCATTCAAAAACAGTTTTCAGTTTACCGAATTTTTTTAAAATGGCCTCAATAAAAATGTTTGCTTTTCTAGTGATCTTTCAAATGGGGTTTCAAAAGGAGGCATGGTTTCAATTGTGTTACTAATTGAGGTTTGTAACAACTGGATCCTGGTGACAGCAAAGATACCCCGCCTTAACATGGCCGTTGGGTTCCGGCCCACCAGGTACCACCAGTTGCCCCATAGACATGTGGTCCCCATCCTGGGGCCCACCCACGTGCCCGCATGGGTCATCTGACTAATGACTATCCCCACAGGCCAACACATGTCCTTTTCAGTGCACTTTTTCCTCACTCACATACACCTTGGGAAACTTCCCCGAAGGTCACCCATCCGGATCACTACTGCAGGAAAAACACACATAACTGTGGAATTCTATGTAGGAAGGCTCCTGAAAAGGAAGGTTCACCTTGTTGACATGAGTCTTATCATTTAGTCATTTAACTCTTTATCATTCTGAGGTGTTAAAATCACCCCCTTTAGAGCACAACAACCTCGTTGTGGGCCCTACATCTCAATCCTAGCAGTGCACCACACTTAAGGCCGGGTTCCTCCTCTGATACCAAATGTTACAACTGGGTCCTGGTGACAGCACACACACCCCACCTTAACATGGCCGTTAGGTTCTAGTTCGCCAGGTACCACCAGTTTCCCCACAGACATGTGGTCCCCTTCCTAGGGCCCACCCACGCGCCCACACGGGTCATCTGACTAATGACTGTCCCCACAAGCCAACACATGTCCTTTTTAGTGTTCTTTGTCCCCACCCACCCACACCTCAAGAAACTTCCCATAAAGTCACTCATGCTGATCAATACTCCAGGCCAAGCACGCTTAACCGTGGGGTTCTAAGCAGGTAGGCTACCAAAAATGATGGTGCACCTTGTTGACATGATTCTTATCATTTAGTCATTTAAACCTTTATCATTATGGGGTGTTACAAGGGTTGTTATTATTAATGGAATATATGTTTTCAATGTTGATTGTTTTGTTGTTTTCACATGTGAGATCATAGATAGAATAGTAAACATATTGGTGCTACTCTAGTTTAATTGAGGTATTAACTTGGGGTTAATTTTTATTTCCTCGAGAGGTCTGGGTTGTATTACTTTTTTTAGTCATATAGATGACTTTTATTCTATGAGTGATTTATTTACCTTTAGAACCTATAAGTTATAGCTCCTCCCCATGTGTTGTCTCTTATAATTGTGTTATTATACATATTGTTTGGTACCCACTTTCACTTTTATAGAAGGTTTCTATCATCACTCTTATTTAATTTTATTTCTTATATCTTTTACAATTTAGTTTCTTATTTGGATTTGTTTTATTTATTTATTTCCTTTTAGTTAAATTTATTTATAATATATTTTCCTTAATTGCTCCATTTATTTTAAATAAATCTTAATGGAATTTATAAATGTGTTTTTAATAAATAAGGACTGGTCCAAGGAAAATGATATTCAAGTGATTCTTTTCCTTTAAAAGGGAAAAGGAAATAGTTTAATAAATATTTCAAAATTCTTGTTTGGAATATTATTCATTTATAAATATCAGTGTGAGGAAAATATTATGGTTGTATTTTTTTAAAATAATAAAAACATATCTCCATATATATTTTAAACTAAAATTCTTGGTAATTGATAAATGGTATCCTTAGTTTATAAAAAGGATGGTTTTTGTAACAATAATTTCACCCATATTAGGTTATGATCTTAAGGTATAAAATGGAATACTTAACTAAGTATATTCATACCATTTAAAATCATGATTTAAAACTAAATTCATGATTACGAAAAGTACTCAAGATATTGGAACATAAATACATATCAAATAATAATTTCCCTTACTGAACAAAGGTTTATGACATGTTAATATGCAGGTTACTTTATCAATATAAAGTGAGGTAACATAACCCAAACATACGATTGATACATTCCTTTATGGATCTTAAAATGATTTAGATATTATAGAATTTCTAAGGATGAACTTATATAAATGAATGAATGTAAATAATTAAAGAACACAAGTCTAAACTGTGATTACATAAAATAAATAATTTTAAATCATGTAAACATGTTTAAAATACTTTACACAATAAAAAATCTAAATATAAAGTGTGAACAACATGCGTGATGTGGTTTCCATATCACCCCAACCAATCTCATGAAAAACGTTATCATGTCCTCTTATGGCTAAATTTTCACTAAAAATGCTCATTTTCATCCATCTACATGCAATATCATCACTCTTTCACAACTCCTAAATAAAAAAAATCATCCCATGATCTTCTATACACCCAAAACAATCTACAAACTAGAAACTTGGTATAAGTTCATGGTTGGTTCCTTTCTAAACAAAAACAAAATACACTATCGTTCACTCACCTCGGGTATTAGAGAGACTCCAATTTGACTCACACTTATATAAATTCAAATTAAACCTAAGCCTAACATCACACAAGAACTCCATCTAAAACCTCATTATATTTTAGAAAATATTTTTCAATTTGATGAATATTTGTAAAGCCTTATTGATGTTGATTATTGAATAAATTGTATGGAATATGAAATCTTGGATTTGTGCCTTCTTCTGTCATATTTTATGAAACTGGTTTTTGATAAATGAATAGCCCCTTGATTGAAGTTTGAAATAAACATGTGGGAACCATGATATATAAGTGGATAGTCAAGGGAAAAAATGTTTGGATTTAAATTGTTCATTTTTTATTGTCTACTGATTTTTTTATTCATTTCAACTTTATGAACTATTTATGAAATGTTTAATAATCATGCTTTTCTTCAGACTGGGTGGTGTCCTACTTAGATATTTTATGTTCATGACTATTTTAATTTTTTTTTGTAAAATTAAACTTATTTTTGAATGTTAAAGTGATTTTTGAAATGAAAAACTTGCTTTTTAGGACATCCAGAATTATTATCATGATGAAATAAATACCAATATTAGGTAAAAGAATTTGATGGGAATACCTAAAAATGTACAACATCATCTCCACTAATAGGTGATCAAATATTTGACAAATTAAAATAAATTCACACTATTTTCGATAAACCACTTTTGAAAAACCTTACAAAATTAGGTTGGATGAAGAGATCAATTTTATTTGAATTACCATATTGGAATTGTTTGTACATGATACATTTTATTGATGTCATGAATGTAGAAAAAAAGTATTGGATAGTGTCATTGTAATGTTACTAAATGTTCCTAAAAAATGAAATATGGAATCAAGGATAAGTTATAAATGATTTACATGGGGATAAGAGAAGATTTGCCATCGGTGAAGGGTAAAGGGAGGGATTTTCTTCCTCTAGCAGCTTACACTCTATCTAGATAGAAAAAATTTTGATTTTTTATTTTTCTTAGTAGTGTAAAACTTCTATAGGGGTATTCATCAAATATCTAGAATGTCATGTCAATGACTAATTTTAAGTTACATGGACTAAAATCACTTGAATTTCATGTTTTTATTTAATATTTAATGCTAGTTTATTTCTATTGCGATCTTCCTAAAAATATAAGACATACATTAACTAGAATCTGTTTATTCTTCAAAGTAATATTCAGTAAAGTTATAGACTTGGTGAAGTTTCCAATCATGAATAAAGAGTTTGTAGTAATATTATGTGAATTGGAGATATTATTCCTGCAATAATTATTTGATTTAATGGTCCACCTGATGGTTCACTTGGTTAGAGATGTTCAAATATGTGGTTATGTCTATTATAGATGGAAGTACCCTATTGAACTTCATATGAAGATTTTGAAATGGTATTTCAAGAATAAAAGTTGGTAAGATGTTTTTATTGAAGAATGATCTATTTTTTAAGAATATATTGAATTATATAACAATTACCTATCATATGTTGACAACATTAATCTCCCAAACTCATTATAGTAGATTCATTATGAGTGAAATGATTTATGAAAGAGATGTTGTTATAATTACCATCAATGATCAGGTGAAAGTGCCTCATTGAATTTTACATAACCGGGAAGATGTTGATCCATAAGTTGAAGCCCACAAATAAATTCTTAGATATTTTAATCCTCCAAGGGCTGAAGGATGGATATCAAATAAACATAATCAACCATCTATATGATGGTTCTGAGAACAAATTTATAAGGAGTTATCTAAAAATATGAATTCAATTTCCGAATGGGTTTGATGGATAACCAGGGGACGAAATGAAAATGTTATATCTTATATTGGTTTTGTAAATCAATGGTTATATTTTCTTTAAAAAAGAACGTGATGATTGTAGTGGAATGAAAATAGTAAAGTTACACTTATGGTTGAAGTGATTCCCATATTTGATTCCATGGATATAAATTCAATTTATGTGAATATATCATATTTCAGCATTATCAAAAAAATATACAAGTTGGATTATACAACATTTCAAGTGCCAATTTTCCATTGCAAGTGGGTTGAAAATAGGAGTGAAGTGAAAGTTGATGAAATGGGATTCATGATGGTGAATTTCATCATGGAAGTGGAAAAATATGAACCATTCTTAATGGAATCACAAATAGTGACTGCATTTTATTTTTTAGATCTAGAAAACAAGAATTGGCTGATTGTCTTACTGATGACTAAAAAAAATGCAGAGTCAGATGAAAATTCAATCAAGGATAACCATTTCATTGGGAAATCATAATCGGTTCATGCCTGTCCCAATGTAGAAAACATATTGTACATTAGAGAGGACCACAAAGTAAGGATGGGGTACACTTCACTAGAGAAGAAACTGGTATGTGTTTTAAATTAATAATAATAGTATTATGTGATAAGAAACAACATATGTTTATTTATTTCTATGAATATTAATGAAACAAATATGAATCCACTTCCATACCAATTAATGTGATATAGAAGTAGGCACATGTAAATAAAGATGGTAAAATAGTTTTTAGAGTCCCATGTTTTTTAACTAGAAAAAATTCCAAGGGAATATGATTTTTGGAAATTATTGGATGGTCGGTTTATAAAACAGAGATTCAGAATGAAATTTTTAGAGTTACAATACTAAAATGTGATATTTTTGGACTAGGTTAAAGGACAAATAAGTTTATAGGGTTTCTCTTCACGTTTTGGGAGCACTGGGGTCTGGAAATAAATGGTTTGGGTGCTCTGAATAGGGCACATGGTTTGTATGAAACTATGCGGCCCACCAGTAGCAAAACGTGAAGCATGTAGTAGGTGGACATAGGTGGTTCACATAGACTACATGTGGTTTCCCAAACTATGCACCTATCCACATGGATAATTCCATTTAGGTAGTACATTTACACTATTCACTACAAAGTTTGTGCATGGTTAAGCTAACCATGAGGGACAAACCCTGTGAGGTGTTATCTAAGGTAGGGGATACCACACTGTTGACACATGGTTTGGCTAAAGATGTGGTATAAACCATGCACAATTTTTTTTTAATAAGTTTATTAATTAATATAAAACTAAAATATAATAAAACTAAAAACCAAAACACCCATATCTACTCCTCTATTTCACACAAGCAACCCTAGGGCTCCTCTTGATCGTCCGACACACCCCCCTCTCAACCTCCTATTTTTTTTTGAAGATCCACACAAATTTCTTTATTAATATCACTCAGTCCTTTGAGTAAAGACCTTATGAAATAATCTCCTCCCATAATTGACCATTTTCCTCCCCCCTGTCACTTAGTGTGGTTTAGCCAAACCCTAGGTTAAGGGTTAATTTCTTTTTTGAGTTTTCCTTTGATGGTAGGTTATGAGAAGGGTCTCTCAAGTCAAACTTGCTCATGTTCTGACATCCATCGTTGAAGGTGATGCATATTAGTTCACTTTGGGTCACCATCACTGCTTTGGGTAAGTGTTTTCTTATGCTGTTTTGTTTATAACCTTAATTTTGGGTCCCATTGGTGATTTAGGGTTCTTAGAAATTGTTTATAGTGTGCTTGGTCATCCATGAGGCCGGTTCGGGGTTTCCATTGTCAATGGAGACCTACCTGCATATGCATAGGTATGAATATGTATATGTAGGTTCCCCCAATATATGTATATTAATCAAATGGTAGTTAACATACATATATGGGCTTAGGTGTTCATATATATAATATGAAAAATGCATGCGTGCATGAGTGTTAATGAGTATATTCCTATATGATCGTGTATATAAGGATCCCCTTGCACATATACATGTCCATGTGTATAATTTCATAGGGTTTAGGTGTCCTTATGTATATGAGAATGTACATATTCTTGGATATAGGATGGAGTAGCTTCGAGAGGTCCCTAATAAAAACATAATGTGCCAAAGTGTTGGGCTTATGATTCTTTTGAGGTTGGATCTGATTCCGTTTTCTCTATAAATTTCAGAACGCATTAAGTTATTCTTTGAAAAATTTAATTATGAATTAATGAATGAAAATATTAATATTTCAAATGAATTTTTTGATAATAATTTCATAATTTTATAATAAAACCCCTCAGATGAGGAGAATTATCTTCTAAGCTAAATTGTATTGATTAACTATTTAATACATGATTGGTTTAATTCGTTGTGTTTTCCTAATGATTAGATTACCTAGTGTGATATAATGAATTTTTAGGACATGGAATCTAATGGAATTAGGAAATGAAGTTTTTCTTTATGAATGTTTATGGAACCATTTCATCTTATAAGTGTCATCTTTCCCCTTTCACCTTAATTGACCTCACCTGAACTATGCAAGATACAAGTTCCTATGATTTCCTAGTTATAAGAAGATTAATAATAACTAAAAGGGATTAGTTTATTTAGTTAAGATATGTATTTCCTCCCTTTAATGTTGATTCTCTAGGGTCAAATGGTTATATTAAACTTGAATTGCATAAAATTTTATTTGGAAAATGTGGAAATTAATGGGTAAACTCATGTGTTTTGTTTAAATATGAATTTTGAACAGTGAGAGTGTATTCTCATTGGTTTTATTTATATTTTAATTGTGATACATGAGTGGGTATACTCATGAGATGGATTTGATTGTAAAATGGTTATATGAGTGGGTATATTAATATTGTATTAAAAGTTAAATGGTTTGAAATTATGATTGTATAGATTCCTAGGATACGTTTCTTGGATTAGAAATGTGGTAGTGGAAGCCTTAGATTGAATATAATATTTGGGTATTGATTCTATGGGATGCCATGGGCCTTGATATACCTTGGATACGGCTTTGTTGGACTTGCGTAGGACATGTTGGGTATGACATGCTCTTAGGAGTCCATCCTATACCTAACTGAGTTTCCATTAAGTTGTTCGTGGGACTCGACAAGGATGACTTGGTATTTGACCCCTTGGATCTAGACCTTCATGGTATTACCCTTTAACATAGATCACAACCATGAGGTATATGATAAATTCGGTTATATGGCTTGGTCGTGGTAAATTGTGACATGTGTGATCATACAGATCGTCTGTGAATGTACTAAATCTTCTAGCTATACAAAACGTCTATGACTGACATTGAACTTGGGATATATGGAAAGTTTGTGGTGGTATGACATGTTTGGATGAACGACAATACCATGTTTTTTAGATGTGCATTATTTATAGCTACCTTATTCTAGGAACTTGATCATCTTGTGCAGGGATCCTTGAAGGGATATTTCAGTGTCACTGGTTTATAAGTTTACATTCTAGTAGCATATTTACTTTCATTTATTACTTATCTATTTACCTACACACTACCTTAATTTATATTTCATGAAATGGATTGGGCTACACACAATGGGTGCCATCCTACTGATATTTATATCTCACACCTTGCGCGGGCTGCTATTGCATTGGGTACCCAAGTAAAATTTATTTTTTGCAGGGATATGGATCTTTTCTTATTATATTTTTCTTGTACCTAGGAGTTAGAAGCATCAGATTTGGCTGGATCTCTAGATTCTTATGGAGCTAGTTGTGGGGGTTTTATTTCTTTTATTTATTTTCTCACTTCCATGTATCTTTTAGCATAATGTTTTTCTAGTTTGTTAATTACATATCATCCTTGGAGATAAATACTTTGTATAAACTATCATTGGACATCTTTTATATTTAATGGATATTACTTTTATCTTCCACTGCTTTATCATTGCTTTATACTTCATTCATTTTTTCTTGCTATTTATTATCTGATAAACCAATGTAAAAAATAAAATTATCAGGGTATATTATCCCCATTGAACCACCTTTACAAGGTTGCTTCTATTTAGTAGCCTCTGGCATAGGAGGTGGCATTCCTGAGGCCATGTGGCGACCAGTCCGGTTACCGATTTAGTGACCAGTCGGGCCGGGATGTTACAAAGTCATATTAGAGCATAATTTTTCTTTTGTCTTGCTATTTTGGGTTGGTAGACAAGATATTAGGAATGTTTCAGTGATTTGTAAATAGCTATGTCTTGGATTGATCACCCCAACCATAGTGAAATAACCAAGTGGCTAGGGCTAGGAATTACTGTTTATTCTATTCGATGTTACAATTCATATGATTTCACCTAGAGTTATTAGTGTACTTTTCACTGCTTATTTATTTATGAAATTATGAAATTTCCCTTTGCCTGATATTGAAAGGATAAAGCGTTACATGCATCATATTAGAAACATAGAGTATTCACATTCCATGCACATGCTATTCCAAGTAGTTGCAATATCAATTTTTCCATGGAGTATTATTGTGTTCCTTGAATGTTATGACATGCTTAGTTTTGTACCTATTTAGGTAATTATTTATCATGCATGTTTAGATAACATGATTAGGTATTTAATTATCATGTTTATCTAATTCCATGATTACATGCCATGCTTGACTATTAATTTATCCTGGCTTGTCTATATTTCATGCTTCTATTCTTAGTATCATGCTTATTTGTGTTTAATTTCTATTATAAAATTCCTTGTTATGATGTTATAATGTTGGTTATTTGGATGAATTAAATAGTTGTGATTTAGATGGGATCTAGTTTTCAATTGTAAGTTATATGAGTGGCTTATAATTTGGAAAGGGTAACCCATATACTCAAACCATCCATTGGTATTTATATGAATATTTATAGACCCCTGTTGAAATGTGAAGGATGATAAAGTTTAAATGTTAAAGTGGAATGTTTTTGGTTTAATGGAATCCAACTGCAAACCAGTAAAGTGTATGGTCCCTTTATGGAATGGTAGATTACCACTGATATGAATGAACCATTATATAATGATGGTTTATTTGGAGATGGTTATACATAAAAGCTATATTATGTTTTTATCTTAAGTTTATTGGTTAACTTTCAAAATGCTAAACTAGACCTATGTAGGCTAGCTGGGGCATGTTTTTATGAGATAAACCGTTATGGGTGTTTATGGTTTCTATTGTTAAACCAATGATATTGGGTTTATTTTTTAGGAAACTAGGTTGGTTTAATGGGATCCTCATGGGTATCATTTTCTATTAAAAGGAATTTATATGATAAATTTCATATTGATGATGAGATGTCAAATTTTTTTTTAACATTTCAAAAAGGATTTTGATATAACTTTCTTATTTTTCCTTTGGGGAATTAGTTAAAATCATGTGCCTCGTGTTTTGTTTAAAAATGAAACTTGATGTTTAGAATTAAATATTTTATATGTTTAAATATTTGAATTAAAATCAATTTAATAATATTTAAAATGGAACCTCTAGTGGTGTCCTTTGTTTAAACCTTCATTTAAGGGTAGTTTAAATGTTTTCTGTGGTATGCCTTGGAATGGATACATGAGTGTTTATCCATAAGATAATTTTTTTATAAATGGATTAAATGAAACCCTCTTGATCCTAGTGGAATCTATTTTGTGTGGCCTAGTGATAGGGTCAATACTTGTGCTTCATAAGGGGATATAATATGGTATGTATCACGCATCGAGCTTGAAATTCCTTACTAATATCATGAGGCTTCTGATGCATTATGCCGTTCGGGTGTCATTTTCCCTTGTGGGATGATTAGCTCTTAAATGATACCCTTGTTCAGATGGGTGGACATTTCATGTTTGACCCTTTTACCAGAAGGAGACTTGAGTGATGCTTAGTTTTAGAAGGTTAGACATGCCTTAGTCATGGTCAGAAGCTTAGTAGGTGTCATGACCCAGTTTCTTTCCTTGGGCGACTCACGAGGTTGTCAGTTGTTTTATAGTCATATTATGATGAGACTTGAGCCAATTTCCAATGTGAACCACCTGATACATGGATGAGAAACGTAGAAGGCCTATGGATATTATCAAGGATTTATCTCCTCTCTTATAAATCTTACGTTAGTATTCATCGATATATAGAGTGCCCATAGAGTTTCTAAATGATTTAAAAAAACTAGTTGAGTTTAGTGAAATCATTGAGCCATGTGCTGTTGAGGGTGATCTAAGGTCATCTCCAAAGTAGAGTGGTTTATGATTTAAATGAATCATGTTTTTCCCAATTCATTAGAGTAATTACTAAATAATTGGGTGTTTTGGAATGCTTGTTATATTGGTTTTGTTTTCCATGACTAAATCTTTACCATTGTGATCTGGCTCATAGGATAATCACACATTCATTTGAGGTGTTCAAAAACAAGTGTGCTTGTGAGCATCTTGTCACTCCTTTTTTATTATTAGGACACTTCTATGGTAGGGAACATCATATCAATTCTATTAAATGTGTCCTTTTGGGTAAAAGGAACATTGTTAAGGAGTACCATTAAAGTGGTTACTTCTGTTTTTTGAATGCCTTAGAGGCTTAAAAGTTTTAAATTGGTTCGATGCTTACTCTATATCATGATTTTGATGAGGTTGGATGTTTGGACAACCCCTCGGTGGTATATTTGAAAGATCATGAATGCCTTGGGTGGTATAGGCATCGTGGTTCGGTTGATGATACACCGACAGGTGATGCTGAGATTCTTCTATAGAAGTCGACCAATAGTGGTTCAACTGATCTTCTTGATGATCATTGGTATTTTCTTAATGTACTATTTATTATGAAACACACATTCCCCCAATATTGTTATCATCCTGGATTCACTAAGAGAGTATTAGTCTTACACAACTCGAATTTTTTAAAATCTATAGGGCTATTTTTATATCTCTATCTGTGTTATATGATTAATTCATGTTTCTTTTGAGGTTTAGTTAGTTTGGAGAGATACGTGGATTTCTTTGTAGGAATGCCTTATAAGGACTCTTGGAAACTAGCTCTTTCCTTTTGACATGACCACTAGGCGGATGCCACTCTGGGCTTAGTCAATGATCTGATGTGGACAATTTGGCCTTGTTTTAATGTCTCTCTTTTAAATATGGATTATAGGATACCTTGGAATGGATCCATTGACTCTGTTCTATTGAATTTGAGGATTCCCCTGACTTTTTTGTTGGGATCAGAGGTTTATGTTTATAGGGTAATGATTCCTGTGGGATGAATCTGGGTCACACCCTTGTTTGTGATGAGGCACAAAATGTTAGTGTTTAGGTGATGGTTTAACCATGGAACATCACAAAAAGTTGGCTATGAGATTTGGTGAACATGTCCATACTAAATGCTTGATGCTTTGGAGGGAAAGAATAAAAATTAAATTTGTTTATTGTTAGTTTCCTTATCCAGGCATCCTTGAGGATGGTCTGCTGGGTGGCTCAACTTGTATCCTTCTTTTTCAATGATATTTCTTGGCGGAGAACTGTTTTTGGCATGTCTTTAGGTGGATATGAGTGCGGGATGTGTCATCCAGGGATTTTCCTGCAAAAATGGATTGACCTGGTTAAGTGAGGTCAATGGGGAAACAACCATTTGGTAAGCTCAAATTTAGGCTAAGAGCATCGTTAAAATTCATAGGAGTGTGTTTTATAGGAAATTGCGATGGTGGAAGTACCATGGATTGAAATTGGCCCCTTTATAATGTCAAGTACTTTGGTGGGAGAACCATGGATAAAAGCTTTAAGAGTCAACATCACAATCATTCCTCTAGCTAAATGGGCTTAGGGAAGAACCATTTTGATGTTTTGGTTAGAAATAGAGTGTTTTGTAGGATTTAAATGGCTTAAGCGTCGTATGTTTAAGGTATTATTGAAGGCACGTTGGACATTTGGAAATGAAATATGGCCATTTGAATGAGACTTCACAACCCTTAAAGGTCAGGTGATTTTTTAATTATTAACAAAGGCTTCTAGTGGATGAGAAGTTCTATGGTTGGGAGATTGTAGTGTCCATTATTTTTGAAACAGTTGAAATTCCAAGGTAATTTGTTTTTTTGAAATTTCTGGAATAACTATTTATAAAATTGGGATTTAGAACAGGATTTTAGTGTTGGAACACTCAAATGTGATGTTTTTGAACTTGGGTAAAGGCTTGAAATGTTTCTCTAGCATCTTGTAAAGTTTTGGGAGAATTATGGTTATAAAATAAATGGTTTAGGAACTCTAAAAGGGGACATAGTTGGTATGAAATTGTGCATCCCATAAAGAGTAAACTTTGTGACCTACAACAGGTGGACAGAGGAAATGCATGGGGTTTCCCAAACCATGTACCTAGCGACGTAGGTAATTCCATTTAGGGAGTACCTAACCACTATTAACCACATTTTGTTTCATGTTTAATATAACCATGCAGGACAAACTATGTGAGGGGTTTTCTAAGGTAGGGAATGCCGCACGGTTGGCGCACGATTTTACTAACAGTGTGGCCTAGACTGTGCACTGTATTATTTTTCAAGAAATTAATTATATAATTTGAAACTACAATAATATAAAACTAAAAACCCAAACTCTCTCCCCCTCTATTTCACAAGATACACCCCATTTCTCCCCTTGGCTGGGTGACGCACCCCCTATTGGCCTCATCCCCATTCGACGATCTCCACTAGTTTCATCCTGAATTTTCTTGGTCCTTTGAGGTAAAATATTGTACCCTCATATCCTCCCATGGTTGGCCATTTTTCGTTTTCCCCATTACCCGGTGTGGTTCAAATGAACCCTAGGTCAAGGGATGACAATTTTTTGAAGTTTTCCTTTGATGGTAGGTTATACGAAGGGTCTCTTGGGTTGACCTTGGGTGTGTTCCAAAATCCACCACCAACAGAAAAGAAGATTGGTTTTCTTTGTATTTTCATCACTGATTGGGTTAAGGGTTTTATTACATTGTTTTTGAGAACCTTTACTTTGGGCCACTTTGGTGATTTAGGGTTCATAGAAATTTTTTGTAGCGAGTTTGGTCATCCTCGAGGCGGGTTCAATGCTGCCATTATCAAAGGTGACTTTTTTTGCATATGTATAAGTAGTCATATGTTTATTTAAGTTCCCCCATTATATGTATATTCATCCATGGAAGTGAATATACATATATCAATATAGTTTTTCTTACATATAATAAAAAAAATTCATGCGTACGTGAGTATTAACGGGTATATGCATATATGGGCATGTATGTAAGGACCCCCTTCCACATATTCATGGACATGAAAATTAGTGGATAGGGGCTATGTTTCCTTATATATATTAAAAGTTTAATATTCTCATAGGTGGGAAGGTTCATATTTGAGTGGTCACTAATAAAAACATAAAGTTCCAAAGTTTTCATCTTGATCTTCTTATGAGGTAGGATACCATTCATTTTTCTCTTCAAATTTAAGAATTTGTTATGTGATTCTTTGATAAATTGAATTATGAATTATTGAATGAAATATTTAAGATGTTAAATTAATTGTTTGAGAACATTTTCATGATTCAATAATAAAACCCCTCAGACTAGGTGCACTACCGTCTAAGCTAAAAAGTAGTGATTAGCTATTTAATACAAGATTAGATTAATTCATTGTGGTTTTCCCTATTATTAGATGAAAATGTGTCATATAAGGAATTTTTAGGATATGTAATATAATGGATTTAGTAAATGGAGTGTTTCTTTATAGACTTTTATAGAACCATTACACCTTCTAAATGTCTTCTTGTCCCTTTTACTTGAATTTCCATTGCTTGAACCACCCAAGGTGTGACTTCCTATGCCTTCTTAGTTAGAGGAAGCTTAATTATAACTAAATGGAATGGGTTTAATTAGTTAATAAATGAATTTACTCCCTTTAATGTTGATGATCTTGGGTTAAGTGGTTATATTGAAATTGAATTACATAGTCGTTTATTTGGAAAATGTTGTAATGAGTGGGTAAACTCATGTGTTTTGTTTAGATATGATTTGTGAACAATGAGAGGGTCTTCTCATTGGTTTCATTTAAATTTTATTTATGATACATTAGTGGGTATACTCATGAGATGTATTTGAATGTAAAATCATTATAAGATTGGGTAGATTCATATTTTATGAAAAGATAAATGGTAGGAAATGGTGACTGTATAGATGCCTTGGACATGTTCCTTGTATCTAGAATGCAATAATAGACACCTTTGATTGAGTATTCTACTTGGGTATTGATTATATGGGATTCCTTGGCCCTTGTGAACCATTGGATCCAACTTTCTTGGATTTTCATAGGACATGTATGGTATGAAATGCTTCGAGGACTCCAACTAGTTCCTAACCGATTTTCCATCGAGATGTTCCTAGGACTCGATGAGGATGCCTTGGTCTTTGACATATTAGATTGGACCCTTCATTGTCTAACTATTTTTCATAAAACACAATTGTGAGGTATATGATACATTTGGTTATGTAGCATGACCATGGTCAATTGTGACATGTTTGATTATACAGCTCGACTGTAAATGTTCTGACTATTTTGGTTGTATACAAAGGTCATGATTGATATGTAACTTGGGATATATGACAAGGCCATGGTGGTATTAATTTTTTGGATTAATTACATGGCTGTGTTGTTTACTTATCATTATTTAAAGATGAATTTTTATAGGAGCTTGGCCATCTTGTATAGGGAAACTTGAGGGGTTATTTTAGTGTCAATGGTTTAGCAGTTTGCATGTCATGGGAATCTTTACTTCCATTTATTTCTTATCTATTTTCATACATACTACCTTAATTTATGTTACATGAACTGGATTGGGAAATACACCATGAGTGCTGACCAACTGAGATTTATATCTTACACCCTGCTCGAGCCACCATTGTACTGGGGTACTTGATTAGACATTGTTATTTGCAGGGTTATGGACCTTTTCTTATGATTATTTTCTTATATCTAGGATTTAGAAGCATATGATCAAGTTGGATCTTGGGATGCTTGTGAACCTAGTTTTGGGGATTTTCTTTATTTTATTTATTTACACACTGACCTATATCTTGTATCATGTTATATGTCTAGTGTTTTAAGTAGGTATCATCACTAGACATGAATGCATTGTATAAACAGACATTAAATATCTTTTATATTCAGTTGATATTACATTTATCTTTAGATTCTTTATCTTTGATTTATACTACATCCATTTTTTCATGGTATTTATTATCTGATAAACCACTATAAAACATGGGTTGTATTCTCCCCACTGAACAACCTTTACACCCTCGCTACTAGTCGACAAAATTTGGTGTAGGGGGAGGCATGTTTTAGGCCATGTGGTGACTTGTCTAGCTACTAGTTTAGTGGTTAGTCAGGCCGAGACATTACATAGTTAATGAAAATAAAAAAATAGTATGGGAAACATGTGTAAGTATGATATAATAGTATTTTTTGACGTTTTATAGTAGTATTACATAAAAATATCTATTTATGTTAATATATTATTCATATGGTTTAGACACAAGAATCATAAGTGATCATACCCTATGAAAAACTACTTTTAATAGCTTTGAAGTGGAAAGAACAATATGTTCATGTTAGAGGAGTAAGTTTGGTAGTGTCTCCTTGAACATATTTCAAGAAGAAAACCATAATAATATTAATACAATACGATGAAAGGATTTTATACACAAGTAAATGATTTTCAAGATATGATTGTTCGGTCTGGTTTGGCCAACCAACATATGGGAAAGGATCAAAGGGAACCAGAAATGGAAAAAATATCCACACATAGAGAGATAAATTACCATGAATTCTTTAAGGCTATTTATTCCCATCAACTTCATACCTTACCCAAGACATTCAAAATTTTTATTACTTATTCTTCTAAATGTGAATAAAATAACTTTTGATAACTTTATATTACTAAAATTTTACAGGGTAAGGTTGTATGTTATTTCTATCTGTCAACACCCACGCACCACCTTGTTGTGGGGGGGGGGGGTATGGTGTATATTATCCCAGGAGACAAGATACATAATAAATAACTACCAAAAGAAAACATGAGAGTGGGTATTGAGGCATCTCAGGAGTTGATCACTGAGTTGCATGTTCCACTTAATGATTCAAATATTATAATGATCAATGATTCTATTTGAACTTTCATTAAATGGTTTTATAATCTTACTATAATATATGAGGTATTACTTTAACAACATTTTATGAAAAACCAATAATAGTTGATGAAAAGAGGTCTAAAGTGAGGTATGGTATTGTAGATAGATAAAACAATGGAGAAATGAACGTTCTAATAAAGATAATCTAGTGAATCAACTAGGAAATCGAAAGGACCTTTCAGGAGTACCTTATCACTTCCAGTTCCACATCAACATTTATTATCATTAAAATATATTGTATAATCCACATTTAAATATAAAAATATGTATTAAATTCCATATGAAGAATAAATATTTGGATATTTTGTTACATATGCAATTAGTATCATGAGTATAAATGAGATTCTCTAGTTTGAATGGATGTGAGCCTTAGTTTTGAATACATACATAAGGTACATTTTCATAATAAGTCAATCCATATATTGATATAATATGTTCATTATAGTTAATAACTATTCATATTTTATAAATATTTTTATATTACTGTTATATAAAGTGAAAACCATGTGAAGCATGATTTGGATTCATTATTCCCCATATTATTTGTATAAAAAAAATATTTGGAGAAGGAATAAATTTATAAGAAGAAAGATGATCTATATGATGCATTTGAGAAAAAAATAACATAATACATACTCTTTTTAATGCTTAAAATTTAGGGGTAAAACTCTATAATCTAATCAAATAAAATATATTCCTATTTTATTCATTATTTATTTGTTTTTCTAGGTAGCACTGGATGCAGATCGCAGTCATTCTGGATACCCCAAATATTTTTTTTGGATCCAATACATGGATATACAAAAAAATGACCACACATGATGTTTATAATGAATTTTTAATACACTTTAATCAACATTTTATTGATAAACTTATAATTATATGTTTCAGTCTGTGTTTTAACATTATCTTTGTAATGATAGGATAATTTCAAAATATAGGAAAATTTATGGAATAAAGTTGATGAATGAACATAAAAATCTTCTGGATTATTTAAAATGGATGTATATTAAAGTATGTATAGAATTATTTAACTATAAAAATATATTTAAAAAAATTACTTATTTTGGTCAATGTCTCTACAATGTATGTAACAATGCTGGGGATATTTTGTTTGCAAATTTAAGAGAGAGAACATAAACCATGAAAAGACTAGCATCCCTAAAGAGGTAATTTTCCAAATTTAATTAAAATTTCATTAAAAATATTTATTAATCTTTTGTTTGTATATATATTTTTAGTACTACCAAGATTTCTGAAAACCTTTTCACTCAAAATAATAAGAAACTTTGTTTAGAGATGAGTGGGAAACGTACATGGTGTTGAAATTGTTTTCCAAAAAAGGTAATTACTAGCTATTTGTTTTTATCTAGTATGGGATATGACCTTAGAAATATATTTGGTATGTGAAGAATTAGTATCAAAATGTTTATATATTATTTTTTATCTTTCTCTCAAGGAAAATAACAATGGATTAAATCAATTTGTTTAGAAGTGAGGGCCTCAAAAAAATATTTTTTTGGGAAATAGTGCAGGTGGAGTCAAAGGCAGAGATGGAGGCAGAGGTGGAGGCAGATGTGGAGTCCTAGGTGGTGGAGCTGGTAGTTTTAGAGACTGAGGTGGATGAGGAGACAAAGCATTGGTCTCAAAACAATAAAATTGTGGGCAAAATGGAGTAGAATGGGGATCATAACAAGGTTGTTTGAGAAAAGTTGTTGAAAAGTGCACACAAAACATCTCAATTCAGATAATATCCATTATTCAAGTGTTTTTGATTTCTTATTGAATTTTTTATCACTTGTTTAAGTTATTTTGTATATTAATTTAAGTGGATGAATTTGTTGCTGAAGTAAAACAAACACCACTTATTTTTCTCAAATGGATTATCATAGGATATAATTTATATTAACACATTACATGTACTATGAAATATTACTTAAGTGTTAAATCAAACCATCACCAAGAACAGACTGAAAAAAATAGAAGCATTTGTTTTCCCATGGATTCTCTACACTGCAAAGAAAGGGTCTTAGTAGGATAAAATAACCAAAATAAGCACCCATTAAATATTATTATATATAAATGTCCACTAATAATTAATATATTCATAATATATAAATTCATCAATTAAGGTAACTTCAAAAAAATAGAAATTATATAATTGGAATATTAGTAATAAAAAATGTGTGGATGAATGCATGCATGCATAAAAACCCAATTGTAAGGACATATCCTTATTCCATGTCAGCAATCCATTCATTTTCTTGAGGAGAAATAGAAATAAAAGGAATTAAATATCTCACAATTTGTAGTTGTAAAGAAGATAAATTTAAATAAAACAAATAATGCAACATTAGAACCCCATGAAATTTAAAGGGTTGAAATATAAATACCATATAAAAACCAACCATGTATTAATTACTGGATCTAATATTAACTTGAAATTCATATAACACTAATAATATAATCAAACAGGTATATAATCCAGCCAAAATGTTTGAATAATATGTGTGTAATCAACCACCTAATCCAGAAGGTGTAGAGACCTGAAGCTTAATGTACATAGACATTACATTACTTTTTTGGAATACTAAGTACATTACAAAAACACACACACAACGACCATAATAGTTTAGTGTCTTTGGAAACTCGGAATATAATCTTCTAATCGTGGTGAAAGATCTCCAACATCTCCTATAAAGATCTTCTTTTTTTTAAAAACCTAAATCCTTTCTTTATATACTGGGGAAAAGAAAACATAAAAGGGTGACCTCAAATGCTCAGTAAGGGTAAACAAAAGAAATATCAATCACATCATATTTATAAGAACATATCTTTTGGAAATCTTAACCTGCAAAAGAGATCATAATTTCATAACATGGAATAAATCATAGTAGTGAAATGTAATCCCAATAATCATAACCTAAAACATGAAACTTTGTGGAATACACATATAATAATAGAGAATCGTTTCTTATTAGTCAAGACGCGTTGCCAAGACTATCTTAGTGGAGAAAGTCCCTTTCTGAACCAAGTTCACTCCTCGTTTCAGTCCTGTTTCACTGAACCGGTATAACCTACCGTTCCAGCCATGTCTATCTCATGAGATATAAAATCTTTACCCAATTCATTGGAGGGAGATATATGTCCCACCCATCTCATAATTATACCATTCTTATGTGTGCCACAAAATCATAAATCATACATCATTGCATAACCCATGTAATAAAAATGGGAATCTTAAACATCATGACATCATAAAACAATTCATATAAGATAAAGGAATTTATAAAAATATTTCCATCACAACATAATCAAATGAATTTAACAATAGGGATAGAAACAAAACCCTATATTATCTTAGATGGAAAATAATTTTGATAAAACACTTGAACTCCATTCTTGAGAAAAATATCCTTTCTACTTCAAAAACATTTTCCTTTCTTAACATGTCATACAATTTTAAACTAAAAGAAGTTGATTAAAAATAAACTTAAAAACTTGTAAAGGAAGATTCTTGGAAATAATGTTTTAAAAATCCATTCATGCCGTATAAGTTAAAAAAACATTCTTCTCATACTTTTGTCAGAAAAGTCAAAAAGTACCTCGTACGAAAAATGAAAAAAGATTCCTTTAATATCTTTTACTATAAACTCAAAAAAGGGTAAAAATGGATCTAAACAATTGTAGGAGTTTTGAAATAATATTACATATTGAGGAAACATGGATGTGGATGATAAAATACACCCCCAGTAAATACCAAAGTATAAACAATCTCGGATAAAAATGAGATTGTGATATTTCCCTTACCTTAGGTCCGATTCGCTTCATAAGTGTCTGAAACTCCTGTATAATGATTTATATAATTTCATTGACTTATTACAGAATCATATTCATTGTTATTATATCATATATGGTTCACTTATGACTTTATATTACCCGTTCTTTTGTAAATTCATGTTAAAGTAGCGTTTTGGGTAAAATCGTCTCATTTGTCGTTCGTGTTTTAACTTGTAATTATTCATATGATTACATAGATCATGATTACTTAAATCCAGAATGTAAAACATGATCTATACATAATATATATTCAGAATATACATATATATAATGGATTGATAAATGGAAAGAAATACACCGTTCATGGAGACGGTAGGTCGTACGTATGCATGAACGCTGTTTTCGTTTCTTTATTGAATTGAATGGAATTAAGTAGATGACATACATATATAGATAAATCCAGTTTCTTTATAATGTCATATATTTCTTTATTATTTCTTATATATACTTTATAATCATTCTTAAATGGTTAACATGGAGAATGAATCTCATCGCGTCGTGGAGACGGTAGTCCGTACGTACGCACGAGCGATGATATCGTTTCCATAATTATTGAATTGAATTGGAGTGGATGATACAATATATCAGAATCATTATGATGTTATAATAACTATGTATAGTTATTCTTTACACCATTATACCCATCCATGTAAGGTGTTGGTGGAAAAACAGATTACACCACGGCGTGGAGACGGTATTCCGTACGTACGCACGCGCGGCGATTTTGTTTTCCGTAGGATGGATAGAAGGTGAAATGGGGTTGTTTCATATTTATAATAACAAATAAGTATATTAGTGATACTTATGTTATTAATTTATAATGAAACAACTAAATAAGAAGAAGTTTAAGAAGAAAGAAGCTTGAAAGAATCAGGAGAAGAAATTACCCCTTCTTCGATACGCCTCTTTGAAACCTCCTCTTAGGGCACTAAGATTGGTCTTTAAAGTAGACCAGAACCTATAGGATGTTTATATGGAAGTAGAGAAGATAATTTGGTAGGGTTTGGACGAGATTTAAGGCTCAAATGTGTGTGAGTAGGAGAGGGAGGAGGTGCCCTTTTATAAGGGAGGAGAGGGGCACCTTTGGAATTCTTAAAAATATTAATTTATAATAAATCTAACCCCACTTAAAAACCTCCAAAAATTACTCATATTAGAAGATTAGATGATATAGGGTTGTAATATCATCAACCAATCAAATTTAGACATATTTGGATATTATTTTAAACCTTATCATTTTGATTTATCCTTATTTAATCTATTTAAGTTTATTTGTGGTAATAAAATTCTAAATTTTAAATTATAACAAATAATTACTTATTTGTTGTGAATTTTCCATAATTGTTTACTTTATAACATTATAGACCATATAAATTTAAATTTATAATTTTTAAATATTTTTGTGATTTTTAAACAATTTTATAATATGTTATTTTTATAAAATAACAATAGTGTCAATTTTGACACTATTCATTTATTTGAATTTAAATAAACTATATACAGAAGATATGTTCAAACTAAAAGCTTTAATAGATTCATAAAATGTCATATGTGTCTATAAAATTAGTGGATCAAATTAAATAGTTCATATAATATTTATTTTATTATTTTTAATACCATTTATTTGGTTTATCTCTTAATAAAATAATTACTACAACATTTTTGTATAATTATTTAATATACTGATTTTTTGCATAAAAATTTAAAATAAAATCCTATGATGAAGATAAATCTATTACCTTTCACAATAATACTTTTACTCGAATTTATCATCTTAAAATCACAATAGGTAAATTGTTATATTTATTAAATTATGAAGGTGACAACTTTGGCATCATTTAAAATAAAATAACATAAGTGTCATAATTGCCTTAATAAGGATCCAAATGGTCAACAATTCTTCCAGTGGATGATTAGGGTTTATATATACACTAATAATATGTTTTGTGCAGATTTTTGGGCCTTTTGATATGTATTACTATTTCAATAAAAACTATATTATAAATTTTTCACTAAATAAATAATTTCTGCACTATTAATGACAATTATTTAATCCCAAAAAATTCTAAATAAATTATCATGATGTAGATAATTTTATTAGATTTCTGGAGACTATTCATGTTTGATGTTTTATGATTTTTATCACTAAATTAAAATTATTATACTTTTAAGATTTAAGAGAGTGACATGTTGTCACTTTCTTTGGTTTTAATAATAATTAAATTATTTTCATGGTCAAAAGTCCATAAAATGAATCTAATCTGACCCTTAGGTGATATGGGTATACTTTTAGCCATCCAATATAATTTTTACATGTGTTAGGGTAATTTTATAATATTATATTTACCCTTAATTACCCGATTTACCTTTAACTATGGTAAATAAAATTTACCGTAGTTACTATTCATAATTCCCAAAAATAAAAATTAGCCTATTAACATAATTTGGACACACTGATTCCAAATATGGAATAAAGTTTTTTTAATTCAATACATAGAAGTTTCAGAAATTAATTTAAAATTAATCCCGTTGTCGAATGAAAATGGGTTTTTGTTTAAAACATTGCAAAAGATTGAATTGATTTAACCTACGAATTCAATGTAAAATCAATGCTAATGACATACATTATATTAAATGGTAAAAATATATTCTACTTATACTTTAAAACCATTAAATATTATAATTTATCCATATAAATTATTATGATGAAAAAAGTTGTTTTTCATTAAAATATAGCGTGTTTTTACTATTCATCAAAATATGAAAGTTACCGGAATAATACGAAAAATTTATCCAAAGTAAATTTTTATTTCTTGATTCAAAAGAATAATTTTATTTTGTCAAATTGAACTTATAAACATGTCAAAAACTAGATTTAAAGTGGGTGCGCCATCAAAAGGCGGCAAAACTGCATTTTTTGAAAAATACTTATTTTACCCGAAAAAATTATTTTGTTCTTATACCATGATCTAGAAAATGTGTAAGATGAATAATAATTTTATAAAATTCAAATTTTAGTTAATACTATTCATAAAGGCTAGTTCATAATAATATTATAATAATATATCATTGTTTAGTAAAACCCGGTATTGCGTACAACACACGCTATCGAGGAAGGTCGCGATTGCGTGTAATGCAAGCCAAGTCAGGGTTGTGTGTTGTGAAAGAACATAATCCAACCATATTTCATTTATACGTTGAATATATATATATATATATACTCAATGTTGCGTAGAATAACTACTATCAAAATTGTGTGTAACATAAGACATTAATGAAATTAAAAAGAATATTTTTCATTAAATCTCGGGGTGTTACATTCTACCCCCCTTAAAATGAATTTCACCCTCGAAATTCGTCGGGGTTATAAATGGTTTACTACTCGAAAGTTTGTTTAATATAAACCCACATCATAAAAAGGAATACCAAAACATGGCTTTAAAAACTAAAGTATGAAATGTAATAGTTACCCAAATTAACTCATCACTGGGTTTCCACGTAGGAGAACATAGGTGAAAATATGGATATGGAAGAAAAATCTAACCATCAATTTCTGATGGAGAGTGGTAGAGAACATGGCTATGAAAAAGAAAACAATCACAAAGCTATAGATTTGTGATGATCTAAGGTACCATCTGATTCATCGAATATAAGGGAACTAGGAAAAAAGTTTTGGTTTTCAAGATCATTTCCCTAAAGTTGATGAATTAAAAGAAATACTTACATGATTTTGGTACAATCTCACTGTTGTTTGTGAATTGAACAATTTCCACTTCATCCCTTAAAGAAATGAAGTTGAATTTGTTATTTGTGATGTGTTAACAGATCATGTGATAGAATGATGGGTCATTCCATCTCTTTCAAACAAAAGGTTAGCAAAAGTTATAAGTCCATCTTATGGTTAGAGTAATCGTATATGGTTCAAAAAATGAACTTATACTACATATATCATACCGCTTAATAAAATAAAACTAGTTTCTACTAACCAAGGACTTACTATAGGCCAGTGGTAGGCGATAAAGGCCAGTCTCACTTCGGTTGTGGGTTCGATTCCCACAGCCTTGTCCGACGCGATGGGCTGTCGCCCATCCTGCAGGTTGTCCTTTTTCTAAAACTACTTTACTATAACATCCCATTAATAATATCGAAAAAAGTTCTATCTTTAAACAATACTATCTTATGTCCAACATAATACATTCCAATCTTTATCTAAAATACTCCGGTCCAAGCTCATAGTATAAAGAAAACCAACCATCATTTATCCCCCATTATCTTGTTGGTCACATTCCAATCATGTGAATACCTTAATCTTGTATTCTCTTGAAAAATGAATACCCATTAAACCTTAGTGAAAACATGAATGCTGTCAAAAGTTAACTCTTTCCACATACCAAAATCCTCAAAATTCTATATACTCAAACCATGATATCACTTAGTCCTTATATCAATCATATGCTCATGAATACTATCAAACATATTAGATTCTCTTTATCCCTTCATTATGTGAATATCATCTGATTTCCAAAAATATTTCAATCACTATTCACGGTTACTGATGTCATATTCTTATAGAAAACCACAATGGACCAATACATAGATATTCCAATATACCATAAAAGTACCTCAATAACATTATTCTTGAATACCAATACATAAACACTTCAAACCATCATCTTCAATGATTGTCCTGGAATAAGTCCTTCCTTAATTTAGAAGTAACTTTTTAGGTTAGGGCATTGAGTTGGGTAATGCCCATCTTCTCCACAAATAAGACATTGAACTCCATAATAGTCTGTCACTCTATGTCCCTTTTCCCCACACAGATAACATCGGTCCCTCCATTTGAGGTATTCCTCAAGGTTCTTCTTCCCTTCTTTAGAAATCTCAATCTTCCTTTCTTTATGCTCCTCAACATGCGAACATGCATAATAGTCTATCTTCCTCTTATTTGATGAATTAGGCATACCACTAAATTTCACCTTGTTAATCATATATCGCGATGAATGATTCGGCATAATCACAATATCTTTCTCTCTAGGCATTACACAATTTTGTTGCTCATAGTCACCAATTTGTCCATTGAATTCAATGTTAACCGAATAACTTATGGTTCCCTCCATTAACTAAAACACAAAAAGAATTCTGTGAGAGGAAAAATCATTCTAGAGAAAACAACATAGTAAAGGGGAAGTACCCTCAATATCTAACATCTTAGGTTAAATTATAAGATCCTTAGCGCAATTCTAGGACTATAACCTATATGTATACTTAACCTTAGAGACATCCCTATACATACCTTATAAATATCTCTAGGGATCTCACTAACGTTTTCGCATCCTAGTTTCCAATGGTTGACTAACCTTTTCCTCTGATACCAACTGTAGAGACCCGAAGCTTAACGTACATAGACATTACATTACTTTTGCGGAATACTTAGTACATATCAAAAAACACACACAAAAGGACCGTAATAGTTTAGTGTCTTTGGAAACTCGGAATATAATCTTCTAATCATGGTGAAAGATCTTCAACTTCTCCCATAAAGATCTTTTTTTTAAACCTAAATCCTTTCTTTATATCCTGTGGAAAAGAAAACATAAAAGGGTGAGCTCAAATGCTCAGTAAGGGTAAACAAAAGAAATATCAATCACATCGTATTCATAAGAACATATCTTTTGGAAATCTTAACCTGCAAAAGAGATCATAATTTCATAACATGGGATAAATCATAATAGTGAAATGTAATCCCAATAATCATAACCTAAAACATAAAACTTTGTGGCATACACACATAATCCTAGAGAATCATTTCTTATTAGTCAGGACTCATTGCCAAGACTATCTTAGTTGACAAAGTCCCTTTCTGAACTGAGTTCACTCCTCGTTTCAGTCCTATTTCACTGAACCAGTATAACCTACCGTTCCAGCCATGTCTATCTCATGAGATATAAAATATTTACCCAATGAATTGGAGGGAGATATAGGTCCCAACCATCTCATAATGATACCATTCTTATGTGTGCCACAAAATCATAAATCATACATCATTGCAAAACCCATGTAATACAAATTGGAATCTTAAACATCATGGCATCATAAAACAATTCATATAAGATAAAGGAATTTATAAAAATATTCCCATCACAACATAATCAAATCAATTTAATAATAGGGATTGAAATAGAACCCTATATTATCTTAGATGGAAAATAATTTTGATAAAACACTTGAACTCCATTCTTGAGGAAAATATCCTTTCTACTTCAAAAACATTTTCCTTTCTCAACATGTCATAAAATTTTAAACTAAAAGAAGTTGATTAAAAATAATCTTGAAAACTTGTAAAGGAAGATTCTTGGAAATAATTTTTTAAAAATCCATTCATGCTGTATAAGTTAAAAAAACATTCTTCTCGTACTTTTGTCAGAAAAGTCAAAAAGTACCTCGTATGAAAAACGACAAAAGATTCCTTTCATATCTGTTACTATAAACTCACCAAAGGGTAAAAAAGGATTTAAAAAATTGTATGTGGATGGAAATAATATTACATATTGAGGAAACATGTATTTGGATGATAAAATACACCCCCAGTATATACCAAAGTATAAACAATCTCGGATAAAAATGAGATTGTGATATTTCCCTTACCTTAGGTCCGATTCGCTTCGTAAGTGTCCGAACCTCCTGTATAATGATTTAAATAATGTCATTGACTTATTAAAGAATCATATTCATTGTTATTATATCATATATGGTTCACTTTTGACTTTATATGACCCGTTCTTTTGTAAATTCATGTTAAAGTAGCGTTTTGGGTAAAATCGTCTCATTTGTCGTTCGTGTTTTAACTTGTAATTATTCATATCATTACTTAGATCATGATTACTTAAATCCAGAATGTAAAACATGATTTATAGATAATATATATTCAGAATATTCATATATATAATGGATTGATAAATGGAAAGAAATACACCGTTCATGGAGACGGTAGGTCGTACGTACGCATGAACGCTGTTTTCGTTTCTTTATTGAATTGAATGGAATTAAGTAGATACCATACATATATACATAAATCCAGTAGCTTTATAATTTCATATATTTCATTATTATTTCTTATATATACTTTATAATCAGTCCTAAATGGTTAACATGGAGAATGAATCTCATCGCGTCGTGGAGACGGTAGTCCGTACGTACGCACGAGCGATGATATCGTTTCCATAATTATTGAATTGAATTGGAGTGGATGATACAATATACCAGAGTCAGTATGATGTTATAATAACTATTTATAGTTATTATTTACACCATTATACCCATCCATGTAAGGTGTTGGTGGAAAAACAGATTACACCACGGCGTGGAGACGATATTCCGTACGTACGCACGCGCTGTGATTTTGTTTTCCGTAGGATGAATAGAAGGTGAAATGGGGTTGTTTCATATTTATAATAACAAATAAGTATATTAGTGATACTGATGTTATTACTTTATAATGAAACAACTAAATAAGAAGAAGTTGAAGAATAAAGAAGCTTGAAAGAATCGGGAGAAGAAATTACCTCTTCTTCGATACGCCTCTTTGAAACCTCCTCTTAGGGCACTAAGATTGGTCTTTAAAGTAGACCAGAACCTCTAGGATGTTTCAATGGAAGTGTAGAAGATAATTTTGCAGGGTTTGGCCGATATTTAAGGCTCAAATTGGTGTGAGGAGGAGAGGGAGGAGGTTCCCTTTTATAAGGGAGGAGAGGGGTACCTTTGGAATTCTTAAAAATATTAATTTATAATAAATCTAAGCCCACTTAAAAACCTCCAAAAATGACTCATATTCAAATATTAGATGATATAGGGTTGTAATATCATCAACAAATTAAATTTAGACATGTTTGGATCTTATTTTAAACCTTATCATTTTGATTTATGCCTATTTAATCTATTTAAGTTTATTTGTGGTAATAAACTTATAAATTTTAAATTATAACAAATAATTACTTATTTGTTGTGAATTTTCCATAATTGTATACTTTATAACATTATATACCATATAAATTTAAATTTATAATTTTTAAATATTTTTGTGATTTTTAAACAATTTTATAATATGTTATTTTTATAAAATAACAATAGTGTCAATTTTAACACTATTCATTTATTTGAATTTAAATAAAATATATACAGAATATATGTTCCAAATAAAAGATTTTATAGATTCATAAAAGGACATATGTATCTATAAAATTAGTGGATCACATTAAATAGTTCATATAATATTTATTTTATTATTTTTAAAACCATTTATTTGGTTTATCTCTTAATAAAATAATTACTACAACATTTTTTTATAATTATTTAATATACTGATTTGTTGCATAAAAATTTAAAATAAAATCCTATGAAGAAGATAAATCTATTACCTTTCACAATAATACTTTTACTCGAATTTATCATCTTAAAATCAGAATATTTAAATTGTTATATTTATTAAATTATGAAGGTGACAACTTTGGCATCATTTAAAATAAAATTACATAAGTGTCATAATTTCCTTAATAAGGATCCAAATGGTCAACAATTCGGCCAGTGGATGATTAGGGTTTATATATACACTAATAATAAGTTTTTTGCAGATTTTTGGGCCTTTTGATATGTATTACTATTTCAATAAAAACTATATTATTAATTTTTTCACAAAATAAATAATTTCTGCACTGTTAATGACAATTATTTAATCCCAAAAAATTCTAAATAAATTATCATGATATAGATAATTTTATTAGCTTTCTGGAGACTATTCATGTTCGATGTTTTATGATTTTTATCACTAAATTAAAATTATTATACTTATAATATTTAAGAGAGTGACATGTTGTCACTTTCTTTGGTTTTAATAATAATTAAATTATTTTCATGGTCAAAAGTCCATAAAATGAATCTAATCCGACCCTTAGGTGATATGGGTATAATTTTAGCCATCCAATAGAATTTTGACATGTCTTAGGGTAATTTTATAATATTATATTTACCCTTAATTACTCGATTTACCTTTAACTATGGTAAATAAAATTTACCGTAGTTACTATTTATAATTCCCAAAAATAAAAAGTAGCCTATTAACATAATTTGGACCACACTGATTCCAAATATGGAATCCATTTTTTTAAATTCAATACACAAAAGTTGCAGAAATTAAATTAAAATTAATCCCGTTGTTGAATGAAAACGAGTTTTTGTTTAAAACATTGCAAAAGATTGAATTGATTTAACCTACGAATTCAATGTAAAATCAATGCTAATGACATAAAATATATTAAATGGTAAAAATATATTATATTTATACTTTAAAACCATTCAATATTATAATTTAACCATATAAATTATTACGTTGAAAAAAGCTATCTTTCATTAAAATATAGCGTGTTTTTACTATTCATCAAAATATGAAAGTTACCAGAATAATACGAAACATTTATCCAAAGTAAATTTTTATTTATTGATTCCAAATAAGAATTTTATTTTGTCAAATTGAACTTATAAACATGTCAAAAACTAGATTTAAAGTGGGTGCGCCATCAAAAGGCGTCAAAACTGCATTTTTTGAAAAATACTTATTTTACCCGAAAAATTTATTTTGTTCTTATACCATGTTCTAGAAAATGTGTAAGATGAATAATAATGTTATAAAATTCAAATTTTAGTTAATACTATTTATAACGGCTAATTCATAATAATATTATAATAATATATCATTGTTTAGTAAAACCTGGTATTGCGTACAACACACGCTATCGAGGAAGGTCGCGATTGCGTGTAATGCAAGCCAAGTCAGGGTTGAGTGTTGTGAAAGAACATAATCCAACCATATTTAATTTATACATTGAATATATATATATATATATATATACACTCAATGTTGCGTAGAATAACTATTATCAAAATTGTGTGTAACACAAGACATTAATGAAATTAAAAGAATATTTTTCATAAAATCTCGGGGTGTTAGAAAAGGTGTGTGAGAGAACTACTGGAGGGAAAGTAACATTGATAGATCATGGTCACCAAGGAGGGATGGTGTTGAAGGAAACATGGAATCAAATGAAAAGAAAAATATTTATGAAGAAATCCATGAAAATTAAAAACCAAATTCAAATGAAATCTTGAAACCCCAAAAATCCAAATAAAGACCCCTTTGAAAGACAAGCTAGTAGCTTGATCCAAAACCTCTAAAATAATAAATAAATAAAAAATTAAATTGAATAAATCATGAATTTTTAGAAAATAAAAACAAAGTGGTTTCAATTTATTGGGTGGTGGAATTATTTGGGCTATTTCATCAGCAATTAGATTCATGATATAATATAAACAATTCTTGTAAAATTCATACAAGTAACACATCATGTTTACATTAGTGAAATGGATTGACTAAAACCGATTATTTTGAATTAAAATGATGTTAAATTAAACCATCCCAACATTATATCACATAAAATCTCATAATCATTACATGAGTTAAGGGTTTTAACCTATCCTTTTTATGATTATAGATACTTGTTCACTGACTCGCCATAAGAAATGTCTCCATTGGTTCATCACTAATATGCATGTGCACATTCATTATGTAACATGATTCATGTTCACAAGCTTGTTAATAAAAAAATAATCATAATTCTCAATAAAAAAACATAATAATATGGATATTCCCATTTTGATGAACAAATAATGATGATGTTATGTTAGAGTTTATCATCACCTAGAATATTGAAAAGGATATACTAATCTATAGAAAAATACTGGAAGAATTAATGGATGTACTTTATTTCAGTGTCATTTTGGAAGCTATAAAGGGATATACTAATGTTTAATACTATCAAAAATGGGGAAAAATTTATAATAGAGTTTAGGGTATTAAGAAAATACAAAATGGGTCACAATGAAGATATTTCCATAAAATAAGGTAAATGATTTTGTATGGAGTTTTCACTCTCTATGATGGTGAATTGGAATGATATATTTTATTATGTTACAAAAAAAACTAAAATTTTTATTTTTATTTTAGTTCAATAATTGAGCACTAATAGGTTTACACTAATAGTTAATGTTTTCTAGGAATAAATAAAGGGATACACAAATATTTAGTATAATCCAAGAATATATATTGTGT
This sequence comes from Viscum album, assembly GCA_963277665.1. Classification (NCBI taxonomy): domain Eukaryota; kingdom Viridiplantae; phylum Streptophyta; class Magnoliopsida; order Santalales; family Viscaceae; genus Viscum; species Viscum album. The sequence continues at coordinate 1,786,671,813 of OY728126.1, read as the reverse complement.
TATACTTGTTTTTTTGGTAGAAAATAAGAATGAAAATGTTTATATATGATTTTTACACCAACCCAAATGGATAAACTTTTTTATAGAAATTATGAGTAATGCGTGAATGTTAAGTTATTTTAAAGTGGTTAATTATATCATTTTTTTGGTATTTAGCTTCTATAATATTTTATTTTTAGGTCATATAAGATTGACTGAATTCTTTTTATTTTAGTTTCATATCATGAAGATATAACTTCATAAACAAGGATGATTCACTCTTTTACTATGATCAAGAAAAGGTGAATTCCTACTACTTATTTAGTTAATTTTGTCACCATTTTATTTATTATTTTTAAGTTAATTTCCTTATCATTTTTATATAATAATTGTTAATTTTTTCATAGATATTTTTGGAATTCAAATTTTTTCTTCATTCATCTATAGAAATCAAAAAGAGGGAACATGTTTCTTTTGGATGAGGCAATTCAAGTAGCATGGGGTTTTCTCTGCCCTCCAAATTGAACATTTGTTGATTTTATAGCTTTGTGTGGATGGTTTAAAGAAAAACACACATCACATAATGAATTAGCCACAACTCAATATGATACAAAGTGTGATATGTATGACTCAAACTGTATGTTTTTAGTTTATAATTTACATTTATGTTCAAAACACACATCACATACTAAAAAACTAAGCAAACACATTCCCCATGATCTAACCTACATTAAAAAATATCTATATTTGATCAAAGAAATTTAGTGAGTTAAAATAAAACATGGTTGGTTGGTTTTTTATGAATATTTCAAAAAATTCTTCTCTTACACATGCTTTCCAATCTTGAAGTTTTCACAGTAAAATCATTGTATATAGAAGTAATATATTTTTTCATATTTAAGTTTAATTTATTTCTTTTTAGTATTAATAAAATAATATTTGTTCTCTTATATAAGTGGATTTTTTTTTGATTTGGGGTGGTTTTTTTGAAGATAATCATGCTCATGAGATGTTGGAATTTGAGGCTGAAACTGAGATAAATAAATAAAATGGGTTAATAATGTATTAAACCACAATGAAAAAGAGAATTCATACTATTTATTTAATCGATTTTTCATTATTGTATTTGATATTTGTAATCTAATTTCATTACCATTTTTATCTAATGCTTTTTTAGTTTTTAATATATTTTTATAGAAGTTATATTTTTCTTTCAACTATCTATAATAATCCATAAAAGAGAGAGCACATTCATTTCTAATGGAAGAGGAAACCCCATGATTCCTGAAACATGAAGTATTTGAGGCATCATGATGCTTCCAATTCAATTATAATAGAACATGATATATCTTTTATGGATTTTGTTTCAGATAATTTAAATAAAAATACATATCACGTAGTCAATTATCTATACCTCAATCTGATACACTATATGCTCAGTATGACTTGGAATGTGTGTTTTTAGTTTATAATTTACATTTTAGTTCAAAACAAACAACACATATTCAAAACTGATAAAACATATTACGATTGTTTTTATACTTTAGGAAGACAAACCATAATTCATTTTTGATATGTAGGATTTAGCTACACCTTAATTTGATACACGATGTGCCCGGTATGACTTAAACTATGTCTTTTAATTTAAAATTGACTATAATTTTAGTAAAAAAGGCTAGTGACATACTGAAAACTAAGAAAACTCGATTAGATTGTATTGATAATTTATGAGAATAATCCATAATTCATTTTTTATATGTATAAATTAGTCTCACTTAAAATTGGCTCATGATGTGACCAGTATGACTTAATGTGTGTGTTTCCAGTTTAAAATGACATTTTAGTAATAAAGACAAGTGAAATACTAAAAATAAAGTAAACACATATGGATTAATTTAATATTTTATTAAAATGATCCATAATTCATTTGTAACATGTAGAAATCATTCAAACCTCAATCTGACACATGGTGTGATTGGTATGACTCAATGTATGTCTTTTTAATTAAAATTGACAATAATTTTAATAAAAAAGACAACTAACAAAATCAAAGCTAAGAAAATACATTCACATTACTTTAATACTTTAAGAAAATGATCCATAAGTCATTTTTTTATGTTTAGGAGTCACCAACACCTAAATCTAATACATGATGCTCCCATCATGACTCATAGTGTCCATTATCAATTTAAAATTGACATTTTTGATCAAATAGTGTCATTTACTAAAAACCAAGAAAAAACACTTATAATGTCTAGATAATTTCAAAAAATTATTCGTAACTCATTTTTGACATGTAATAATTAGTTTCATGTCAAAATAAAACACGATGTGACCAGAATGACTCAAAGTATGTGATTCTAGTATAAAATGAAACTTTAGTAATAAAGTCAAGTGGTGTACTTAAAACTGATGAAACACATTTGGATTGTTTTTTTACTTTAGTAAAATGATCCATAAGTCATTTGGGTGGTGTAGGAATCAGCTTCACCTTAATCTAACACACGGTGTGACCAGTATGACTCAAAGTGTGTCTTTTTTAAAAAAAATTACATTCATTTCAGTAAAAAAGGCAACTGACATACTCAAAATTAAGAAAAAACATAGAAATTATTTTGATAATTTTTGATGATGATCCATAATTCATTTGTGATATGTAGGAATTAGTCGCACCTTAATCTGATACATGATGTGCCCAGTATGACTCAAATTGTCTATTATCAGTTCAAAATTGACCTTTTATTTCAAAAAGTATCACTCACTAAAAACTATGAAAACACCCTTGGATTTCCTTGATAATTTTTTTAAATTATTCATAATTTATTTTTGATATTTAAGAATCAGTCTCACATCAAACCAACACACTATGTGACGATTTTGACTCAAAGTGAATGCTTCAAGTTTAAAATTATATTTTTATAAAAAACACATGTAACATAATCAAAACCAATAAAAAACATTTAGATTTATTTTTATCATTTTTAAAATTATCCATAAGTCATTTTTGATGTGTATTAATTAGATTCATCTTAATACAATTCATGGTGTGACTAGTATGAATCCAAGTGCGCCTTTTTATTTTAAATTGATATTAATTTTAGTAAAAAAAGAAAACTGAGCAAAAAAATTCAGATTATTTTGATACTTTAGTAAAATGATACATATTTCATATTTATATGTAAGAATCATAATTTACGCAATTTGATACACGATGTATTCTGTATGACTTAATGTATCTATTATTAGTTTAAAATTGACATTTTAGTTTAAAAAGTTTCACTCACTAAAAAAGCAAGAAAATGCACTCAGATTGTCCTAATAATCTATAAAAACGATTCAAAAGTCATTTTAGAAATGTTAGAATCAGTATAACTTCAAAAAGACACATGACGTCACTGGTTTGACTCAATGTTCATGTTTCTAGTTTAAAATTACATTTTAGTACAAAAGATAAGTGATGTACACAAAACTAAGAAAATTCATTAATATTGTTTTTATACATTAATAAAATGATCCATAAGTCAGTTGGGAATTTAGGAATCATAATCACATAGATATGACACATGGTGTGACTGGTATTACTCCAAGTGTGTCTTTTTATTAAAAATTAACATTAATATTAGAAAAAAAAAGAAAACTAACATACTCAAAGCCAAATAAATTCATTTGTATTGTTTTTATACTATATGGAAATTATATATAAGTTATTTTTTACATGTAGGAGTTATCTGCACCACAATATAACACACGATGTACCTGATATGACTAAAAGTGTTCTCTATCAGTTTAAAATTCAAATTTTAGTTTAAAAAGTGAAACTCACTAAAAACTATTAAAACATGCTTGGATTGTCTTGATAATTTAGGAAAAATGAATAATAATTTATTTTTAATGTGTAGTAATTAGTCTCATTTCAAAACGAAACATGATGAGATTAGTATAACTCAAAGTGCGTGTTTCCAGTTAAAAATGACATTTTAGTAAAAAGACATGTAACATACTCAAAACTGAGAAAACACATTAGGATTGTTTAGGTACATTATAAAAATGATCAATAAGTCATTTGGGACATGTAATAATCATCCTCACCAAAATCCAACACATTGTGTGACCGGTATGACTCCAAGTGCATCTTTTTATTTAAGATAAACATTAATTTTAGTAAACAATACAATTGACATACTCAAAATAGAGCAACAAAAATTCAAATTGTTTTGGTACTTTAGTAAAATGATCCATAAATCATTTGTGAAATGTATGAATTATAAACCCCTCAATCTGATACACTATGTGCCTAATATGACTCAAAGTTTCCAATATCAGTTTAAAATTGATGTTTCAGTTCCAAAAGTGCCACTTGATGAAAACCGTGAAAACATGATTGGATTATCTGTAATGACCCAATTTTTTATCAATAGAGTTACCTTATTAAAATTATTTCTTATAGTTTAATTATATATTATTACTTATAGAATAAATTAAAAACATTTTAAATAAAGAATTAGTGAAATAAAAGTCATCTCTAGAAGTCAAAGAACATATACCGATGAAATAGTAACTTGACCATTGGAATATTATTATGACCCTTATGAATAGTAAGCAAGCCAATGTAATAGTAAAATCATCAATGAAATAATAAATAAAATTTATCCATCTTATAAGTGATAATATGGTATAATTGTATCTTAGTATAGGTCAATAAATATTTTAAAAATTATTAATATAATGGTGGTAGTTTTATAAGTCATAGTTACATGTTTAGGATTAATTTTATAATTTAAAATAAAATTTATTTTACTAAAATGTATTAATAAATAATTATTTTGTTGAATTATTATTATAATATAATTTTAAGAGACCTTAGTTGATTTTCAATGTGTTAGAAAAGTAGTTTTAATTTAATTTTTTTTTTCAAGTAAATTATGATTTTAATTAAAAATTAATATTATAATATTTATAAAATTATTTTCATAAAATGGACTTCATTTTTATCTGTACATGTAGAAAAAGTATTTGGGTGAATTTGTGTGATTTTTTCTAAAACACTTGAATTTTTGGAAAATAGTGAAATATGATAATTTACGATAAATGCTAAATAAATGAATTTCTACATCATTCTAGAGTCATGGATGATGTAAATGAAAATGGGTTAGAACTAAAATGCTTTATTTAATAATATTTGTCACAATAATCAAGAATATTTATAGTTTTGTGTAAAAATATTAAACTAATGATTAAAATAATGGGAAACCGCTCCTCTCCTCCACTATAAATACCACCCATCTTTACCTCCTCTCCTCACACCTCTCAAGCCTTGATCCTAGACGGAATTCCACTAAAATATCTCCCTAATACCATCTCCCACGTACATCATCCCTTTTTATGTTAAAAATACCAAATCCTCTCCCCTAAAGAGGTTCTTAAGGAAGATATATTTATGGAGTAAATTCCCCTTTTCATTTCTTTTATTTTCTTTCAAGTTCCTTTCTTTCTTTTTCATTCCTCACATACTTTCATAGAAATGTTATGATAAATCTTTTACCATATATGTAATATGATTTTGTTATGATAGTGTAATAATTCATCATAATCTCCCCTTTACCCTCCTTTTATTTTTGAAATGAAAACACCATCCGAGATGTGTTAGTTTATCACATTCAAGGACGATGAGTTTTAAATTCCTATTACCATCTTCAATTATGGTCATGAAACCATTTTTATGTTCAAACCAGAATATATTATATTTATTATGTATAATTTAATGTTTTTTAATCTTTTTTACACATGATATTAGTTTATAAAGAATATTGTGTTTGATGTGTTCAAATACTACCAATTAAATAAAATGATTATAATTAATGTTTTATATAATGATTCATCTTCACTAAAAATAAAAAAATTAATTTTATAACCATGTAATATTATTTATGTTCACTATTAAAATAAAAAAAATTTTTTGGACAACTATTATCACCTTAAATGTTTATCGTTACATGTAAATAAGTAAACCAATCCTGAAAACCAAGGTAACAAATGCTCCCAAACAACGAAATTGAACCTATTAACCATCAAAAAGGTCATGAATGAGCTTAATAAGGTTATAATAAATAAATTACATGGATAATATGTTATTTATATACTAATTAATTAATTTAATTTTCTTATTCAGGACATTATGATCAAGTGAAGGACACCATGAGACTTATGGTAAGGAATTTTACTCGAACCTCCATTATTCCTTCAGTATGCTCCATCATTCTTTTTAACCAAGTAAAGTTATATTTTATTTTTATTTAAATATTATAAATTATTTTTATATAATCCAAAATAATTTATCAACATCCATTAATCATTCTATTTTAGGGATATACATGTTTTTAAAATGGTTCCCGAATCAATACTTCCCTATAAGAAAACCCGTTTATGGGAACTTCTCAAATTCTTACCCATTTTAAAGTACATTGTATAATCTATTTTTAAGCCACAATTATTTTTATAAAACCACTATTCTTATTATGAAAACCTTACTAGTTAAATTTTGGTTTTAAATAAAAGATTATTCCATTTTCTATTTTAAACGATCATTGATATTTTCCTTAAACTGCACTAAATTGTTTTAATTATAAAGGTTCATAAATACTCTTTTTACATGCAATCACATAAATTTGAAATAACTTATCATGATATATGAATATTATGCCTTATTTTTTCGATTCATGATCTAATTCCTTTCCTTCGTGGACAATTTTATGATATGTCCATTTGTTATGCATTATGACATAATTATGATACCCGATTATTTTCATGGGTAACCCTTATGTTTATGTACGATTGATTATGTATTATTATATATGTGTAAAAAATATTCATGAAAAAATTATGATGGGTGTTCCCAAATACTGATACAATTAATTGGGTAAAGTTTAGTCTTATTAGATGTTATATGCAACGGTCTTGACAGTTAGCCTTGACTCGTGCTACCATGTGCAATGTTCTGGGTGGTTAACCTTGACTTGTGATCCTATTTTTGAAATGAACCTTGAATCATGAAACATTTAGGTTTTATTTTTTGAAACATTTATATGAATCAATTTTTATATGATATCTTGTTTATATGCCATGATTCCACATGTTCTATGCCTTTTTATATCATTATGTCATGCCTTCTAACCCATGTGCTAAAGCATTATTTTGATGTTTATTCCCTCATTGGTATTTTTAGATCATCTCTTTGTTCATGTTATCCCAATGTTATCATATGAATTTTTATTATTAGGGGCTCTTTATAAATATTCAATAAAGAAATGTTCTATTTAGTCCCATGTTTTCAGTTTTAGTTACCTAGTCTTCCAAGACACTAGAATTTACGATCCTTGGATTGCAATATAATGTTTTATTATTCTTAAAATCTTTTAAAGTTAGGGGTAAAAGGATAGGGTAACTATAGTTGGTAGGATGGTAGTGTTATTTTTGGATATTTGGAATAGAGAAATTTAGTAAGAACCTTAGGGATGAGACTAAGTATAATAAAACAACCCTAAATTTTGGTAAGTATGGAGTAAGTGGTTTATTAAGAAAATGAATCCCTCTCTGGATATATACAAATAGATGTGGCTATGGTACAAATGTATCTAGGGGTTCAACACGAAAACACCGGTTTGAGCTAGACTCGAATAGGAATGGGTGCATGAAAATGATCCTTACTACTCTTCTAGTTTTACACTCTCAGGGGATATGATTTGATAAATTCATAAGATTATTATAAAAGATTTTTAAGGGAACAAAAAAGAACCCCATAAGAATATATGTTAGTAAATAGATTATGGATTACCTAGATTGAAACATAGAGAATCACAAGATAGGATATATGTTTTCTTTAATAGTTTATACTTTTATGTTTAAAGTTTCAATTTTTATGCTTATTAGCTGTGTATTCAATCCCTCTAATTGTACAATCCTTTTTATTTTTTAATAGTGGAAAATATAAGAACATGTTCCAACTATCAATGTGAAAAGAAAAGTGATGATTTCTCTAATGATATGCCTAATATTATGGGAATTGGTGATCATAACATTTTGATAGTACTTGCTCAGCTGGATCAAGTTATGAAAAATAACATTAATCATGTGGAAAAACCTCCTAATCCAATTAAAGAGAATGTTTCCACAGAATTATTCATGCAACAAATACATCCCTTGTTTAGTGGATCTTATAATCCCCACCTCATGAAAAAATGGATTAACTACATTGAAAAGATAATATCTATCCTCTAGAGCTCACAAGAAGATAATTTCTTGCTAACAGTCTATTATTTTGATGGGTAAGATGATCACTGGTGTTCAGTGATCAAGAATATGAAGTCCGAGGAAGAAATTGATTCCATGGATTGGGAGGAATTCAAGAAAATTCTTTTCAATATTTTTTTCCCTGAACCCTCCATCTTAAGATTTAAGGAGAGTTCCTCAGACTCAAGTAGAAGAAAGATAAGCCCATCGGGGCATGTGAAGCAAACTTCACAAGGCTTGAAAGATACACCTCTGGAATTGTCATGAACACCAAATGTAAGGTGGATCACTTTAAAAGAATAAAGTCAAGACCAGGAATTTTTTTGGTGATTCAATACTTTGAATGTTATGAGGGAATTGTCTATAGTTCCATCAATGTTGAAATGGAGATCAGAGACATTCAACGGTCTCATGGGCCAGGTAAAAAAAAGGAAAATGGAGTCTAATATGGGTGGATTGGAAAATAAATCTGATGATGGGAAGGATATCAAACAAACCCCATGTAAAAATTATTGGAATAAGCATCTTCATAATAGTCTAAAGGGAACCAAGAATTACTTAAAATGTGGAAGAATGAGTCATCTAGCTAAAAATTTGCTGAAGGGATGCGAAGAATCCTACTAATGTGGGAGAAGAAAGGAAGGTTAATATCAGCACTCAGCCAGTAGTGCAGTGTTTCAACTGTAAAGAACTTGGGAATTATTAGAACAATTTCCCAAAGGCAAGGGTTGTCAGAGGAAATCAACAACAACCTCCAAGGCAACAAGGAAGGTCTTATTATATCAGTACTTCTTAGGTGGAGCTGGAAAAAAATGTGGAGATAGGTATAATAGTTATTCATTCAAGAATAGAAAATATTCTGTTTGATTCTAGTGCTACACATCCTTTCATCTCATGTAGGATTATTTTAACTATTCAAACACCACCTCAAAATTTGGAGATTGAGTTATCTATGAGAATAGAAAATGAGGGAATTTTTTCATCCAATGTATATAACTCCTCTCTGGTTAACATTTATGGACTAAAACTCCCAAAATAACTCATCATACTTCCTTTAGGGGTGTTTGATTTTATCTTAGGCATGGATTGGCTATCTTTATACAAATACAACATCAACTTTCGAGAAGGGAGATCACTCTTGACTTCCTGGAGCATCCTATAATTCTTTAAAATTTAAAGGAGGAAGATGAATCTCCATTAGAATCAGTTTCTCAAGTGTTCATATTACTTCCATATAAGTAAGAATTTCTATCTCAAATGATTGAGATAAAGGAGAGAATCATGCTCGAAGACATGCCCATTGTAAGAGACTACAATGATGTATTTTCTGAAGAATTTTCTGGTATTCCTCCTAATTGAGAGGTATATTTCTCCACTATACTTATTCTTAAATCTCTACATATATCAAATACACCTTATATAATAGCCACTATAGAGTTAGAAGAGCTGAAGAAACATTTATAAGATTATTTAGACAGGGGTTTTATAAGACCAAGTGTTTCACCTTAGGGAGAACCAGTCCTTTTTGTTAAGAAGAAGGAAGGATCAATGTTACCTTGCATTTATTATAATAATCTCAATAAAATCATGACAAACAACAAGTATCCTTTTCTTCAAATAGATGACTTTCTTGATTATCTACATGGGGCCAGCTATTTCTCTAAGGTGGACCTTCAGCCGGGATATCACCAATTAAAGGCATGGAAGAAAGGTATTCCCAAAACTACCTTTCGAACAAGTTATAGAAACTATGAGTTCATAGTGATGACCTTAAAACTCACTAATTATCCAAAAAAATTCATGGATTTACGGAAAAAGTTCATTATAGATTACTATGATAAATTTGTGTTAGTCTTTATCAATGATATTTTGATTTACTACAAGAGAAAGGAGGAATATGAGGAGCATTTGAATACTGTACTAATGACTCTACGAAGGGAGAAAACTTATACAAAGTATAGTAAATGGGAGTTATGGATAGAAGAAGTATAATTCTTAGCGCATGTTATCACTAGTAAAGAAATATATGTGGACCCTTCCAAGATAAAAGAAATTAAAGAGTGGCCTAGGAAAACATTTGTAGTGGAGATCTGTAGATTTCGGGTACAAGTTGGATAATATCAAGGATTTTTGAATAACTTCTCATGATTGTCAAATCCAATGACCAAGATGAAATGGAAGGGAGTGAAGTTCTTCTAGACACACGATTGTGATGAAATCTTCAATGAGCTCAAAAAAGGCTTATCACTACACCAGTACTCACAATCCCAATAAGTGGAAAACTCTTTGTGGTGTATAGGGATGCTTTAAAGAAGGACGTAGGATGTGTGATGATTCAAAATGATAAATTTATAGCCTACTCCTCAAGTAAGTTTAAAATTCATGATCAAAACTATCCCACACATGATCTCAAGTTGGTGGTTATGATCTTTGTGTTGAAAATCATACAGCATTATCTCTATAGTGATAAGTGTGAGATATATACTGATTACAAGACTCTCAAATATATATTCACATAGAAAGAGATTAATATGAACCAGTGTATATGGTAAGATCTCATCATTGATTATGAATGCACAATCCACTACCATCTTGATAAGTAAAATAATGTGGCAGATTCTCTATGTATAAAGAATCCTATATCTTTATCAATGATTAGATTTGAAAAGGATCCAATTATCTTATATTTTTAAAGGAAAGACATGGGAATAATTGAGGAAGGAACATAATTAATCCATTCTAAAATGATTTTTCAATCATCCCTCATAGAGAAAATAAAGGATGCTCAAAGAAAAGATATGGAAAGTATAAAAAGTGTGGAAGCTATTAGAAATGGGAAATCCTCTTTGTTCAGGATTGTCAAGGAATGAGTTGTACGATTTGGGTCATGATTATGTGTACCATCTAATCCAAAGATATAGAAGGAGCGTTTGAATGATTCACATAACTCAACCTTCTCTATTCACCAAGGGTGCAGAAATATATATCGAGATCTTCGAGAAAACATTTTGTGGGAAAATATGAAGAAGAAGATTACTGAGTATACATTTTTTTAAAGGTTGGGGTCGATGCATCAATTTATTATTAAATCAATGATCTCTTTAGTCTAGGTTGAGAGAGACCCATTACATATCCTGAAGGTCCAAGGCCAAGTAGTCTGAATAGATGGATTTAAATCCCATTTTTGGGCCGAAGGACCCCTCAGTGAATAGTACTTCTACAGTACCACATTGCTACCATACCTGCTACAGTACCACCACCACTACAGTCCGTCGCTGCTATAGTACTACTACACTGACCTACTATAGTACTGCTATAGTACCCCATAAATTTTTCCCTACCTGGGTTTGATCCTGGGTCTTTTAGATTCCAAGAAGAAGCTTGTACCACTTTGGTGCCCTTTAAGAACCTCAGAATGCATATGTTTATTTTTCTAGTTTTGTCTATTATTTTATTTATGCATGTACACTATTTTTTCTATGTACACCACTTGGATTACTTTTATACACCTTTGGTGGTGGCCCACTGGTATTTTATCTCACACCCTACTCAGTCCACCTTTGGTACCTTAGTAGATTACTTATCTCTAGGTACAGATAGGGGAAAGTTCCCTACTTCATATATTTGATATATTTTACTTTTGAATGGAGAATATGAGAAAAGGACCGAGAATATGATCGAGATGCTAGTGGAGTAGCCTTTTGTTTCTTTTGAATTTTTATAGAATGATTTCATATGTAAGTACCCTATTACTCTTTATTACATCAGCATTCCATGCATACATATATAGGATAATACCTACTGGCTTTAGATATTATTATTTAGTTGTTCTATTATTTATTATTCTATTTCTTATTCATTACATAAATATATATATATATATATATATATATATATTTTTATTATATTTTATGTTTATGGTTATATAATTTTTTCCACTCTAATATGTGGGTATAATCTCCCCATCGTACCACCGTGACACCATCACTACTTGTCGATAGCCTGTGGCGCACGGGGAGGCATGATTTAGGCCATGTGACCCACCAGATCAGGGTCCCAGTTAAGAGGATGCTAAGATGAGATGTTATTTTTTTATACTTTAGGAAAATGATCAATACGTCATTTGGGATGTTTAATAATCAATCACACCTCAATACAATGCACTATATGTCTGATATGACTTCAGGTGCATGTTTCTAATATATAAGTGTCATTTTAGTTTAAAATATGCATCACATTGCCAAAACTGAGAAAACAAAACTATATTGTTTTCTCATCATTCTATATACTATTACCTAACTAATTTACTTATCATTTTTATCTTATACTTATTTTTTTATTTTCATAGATGTAATTCTTGAAGACGTACAATAAATTTTTGTGAAGTGAGACAATCAACTGCAACTCAATCTATTACATAGTGTTTCTGGTATGAATCAAAGTTTAGTTTAAAATTAACACTTTCTATTAAATTAATTTCTTTAAATTATTACTAACATAATAATTTTTTTCTTATATAGGTGAATTATTTTGACCGAGTAGGGGTGTTTTTTTAGTAATAGTAGGATTATGGTTCAGGCGAAAAAGAAAAAGGAACATTGTTGTTTTTAAATGTATGTGATAGTTTTCACTTACTAATGAAATTTTATATCCCATTTTTGAAATGTATATAATATAGTTTATTTTATTATATTTTTTTGAAAATTTTATTTCATTAAAAATATATATTTTTACCCAATTTTGCTACTTTCTTGTGCTATTTATGGTGTTATAATGTGATGTTATAGCACACTATAGTATGTGGTTATAACACACTACAATATGCTATCATAGAACACTAGAGTATGCCCCTTTATCAGTGCTTCTAAAATTGCTAATAAATGGGTCCTTTACAATATTTTTTAGCACTGATAAAGGGTACCTTTATCGATGCTTATTTAGTGATGATAAATGCCTAGGGATTTTAATCAGGCTTCAATAGTTAGAACTTCTATAGTTCTGATAAAGGCCTATTTTATCACTGTTAAATGCCTTTTTGTAGTAGTGATTTGTGTTTCTTAGTTGTGTACACCCTTGTTTCATGGGTTTTCCTTTGGTTCTTTGTGGATACATTACATGTTTGTTTATTTTCCCACTTGATATTGATATTTATTCGTGAAACTTGTTTTATTCACATGATAATAAATCATGGAAAAATGTTATGTCATATTTCTATAGACTTGGTTTTGTAGGATAAAAGTAAAGGGAAGATTTTCATTGTTGATGATGAATCTCCTAGATCATTTTTGCTTCTGATGGGTTGGGATGGTGTTGATATATGGTCACATAGATATGGAACCATGAGTTTCTTTGGGTTTTATATTATTGGTCATTCAGGTTTTTCATATAGACCTTATTATCCACTTATTGTATGTTACCCATATGTTTTGGTTATTTTTACATATGATGTATTCATGGATATATTTCATGATACACTGATTATTTATACTTTATCATATGTATATTAAGGGTCAAATAATTTAATTGTTTATTTATACGATACTCTGATGTTCATCGCTAGCCTGTGGCGATAAGGAACATGTTTTGAGCCTTGTGGACGGCCAAGTCGGGTGACATTATGAGTTGAACCTAGTTAGTATATTAAAAATTGGAATCTAAGAATCGTGTCATCATTAAATCCTATTCTCATGATTGTGTCTCACACTATTGTGTTTAGGGGTTGTTGATATACTCAAGATAGGATCATTGGAACTATATTGGTAGTGTAAGAGTGTGCCTAGACAACTCATTTTTATGATAAACATCAAGTTCCCATGGGAAGTCTCAAATTTTCTTGCCTCATTTTCTATTATTTTACATTTAGGATCCAATCCTATAAAATTAGGTTTATGATAAAGGAAAATATTTTTCTTGATGATTTTATATCTTTGTTTTTGTAGAACATGGCTACTTCAAGAATACCATCTCCGAATTCTAGAGTGGAAGCTGCAGAGCAAGCTCCATAGAATAATCCTCTAACAAACATGGTATTGGAGGAAGAAATAGTATGAACAATCATTTACTTGGGTGAAGTAGCTAGTATTGTAACTATAATGAAAGGTGGATAATGCTTCATATTTCACTAAGCGGTATCCAATGATCATTTGTGGTGATAAGGGACCATAAGAATCAAAATAATTGACTAAGGGGATTGAGATGAGTTTCCACTTCTTGAAGACTTCTGAAGACTACGTGATTGGTTTAATAACTTATATGATTAAGGTTCTGATAATGAATTGGTGGGAATCTATTTTTAAAGAAAATTTTTACGAATATATCACCTAGATCACTTTGATGTAGGTATTCAATCAATTGTTTTATCCTGAAATCTTACAGGTGTCTAAAAATCAATAATTTTTTACTTTGGATCAAGAGGAGTGTTCAGGTATGGAGTGTGCTACTCATTTCTTCAAATTAGTTCATATATCACACTATATTATTTCTAATGACTTCCTCAATTCTTAGAGGTTGAAGATGAGTTTGAGATTTTATGCTGGTTATTTTTCATTTGAGAACCTTTGTTGAGGTGGTTTATAAATCATCTATGGATAAGGTAGTATTAGATAGACATATGGGGTTTAGTGGAGATTTAGTTGTAGCATTAGGCAACAAGAGTTCATTTTCTGAAAAAAGTGGAATCAAGTTTACCAAAAAAAAAGGTAGTGTATGGGGTGTGCATCAGATGTTAGGTAAGGGTTAAGTTGTATGTTGTTAGTGTGGGAGAAAGGGAAACCTCAAACTTGATTGTATGGTATCAACTAGGGTTTTTCACCTATATTGAAAAAATGGTTATCTTTAGTGTTATTGTGAGAGCTCTTCCTAGGGTGGTTGAGCTGTATCAACCTTTACCAAGGTCCCTTAGTTTAGATTTTATGTGCAAAAATGGGTGGTATCTAAAAATCATTACAAGGATAATTTTTATGCTATAATGAAATGTCAGAATAAAGCTGAAAATTTATTTGTAGGGGAGTGGGAACTTAAGGAGTCATAGGAATGATCAACTATCTTGAGAGGTACAATGGTAATTGTATATTTTATGGTCATCTCATTGTAGATAATGGTGTAACTCATTAATTTGTTTATTCCATGCTTATTAATGTGTTGAATTTGGGTTCAGAGCAGATGCATTTATTTATGACAATTTTCACTCCTTTGGGAAAGATGTCAGAGTAGTGTTTTAGATGTCCTGGGTGTCGGGTGACAATCAATGACAATAAAAGCGTATGATATTTTATAGTTATTAAAATTGATATCTTCTATGTCATCATTTGAATGGATTGTATAATTAACTAAAATCCCAGATCAATTACTACCATCATTAGGTCCAATTTATTTATCTTGATGGATTCACTCATGTCTTTTTGGGTGAGTGGGATCCTAGATCTAGGTGATTATGTCCATTTTACCCAATGGAAGGTTTATATTATTCTAGTTCCTTGATATGTTTATTGATGTTTTTGATCAACATATCTGTTACTCTCTTCCTACGATGGTGAAAGAGTATCGAGAAGTTTTTCAAGATGATTTATTCAGTTTTATGCCTCAGAGGGAAGTCAAGTTTACTATATAATTTCTTATGGGGAAGTGGACAATTTACTTATCTTCACAACATATGAAACATGATGAATTAATATAGTTAAAGGTTCAACTTGAGGATCTCAAGATAGAGGGATTTATTTTTCCTGATGTTTCACCTTGGGAATCACTAGTACTTTTTAAAAAGATGGAATATGATAGACTCTAAAATTATGTTCATTACCAGAAAATCAAAGTGGTGATATTTAAGAACAAATATCTATTTCATTGGATTGATGAACTTGTTGATCAGCCCAAGGGTGCTCAGTTGGTTTCAATAATTTAAATTAGATCAGGGTACCATCAGGTGAGGGATCGAGTAAAATATGTTCCAAAGATGTCGTTCAAGAGATGGTATAATAATTTTGAGTATCTGTTCATGTTTTTTACCTTAATTGAACTCATACAGTTTTTATGGATTTTATTAATTGAATATTCCCCTGGTTATTAGACTATTTCATGGTTTCTGGATGGTATCCTTTTCTACTCCAAATCAATGTAAGACCATGCTAAGCATTTGAATATCATTTTTGGGATCTTGAAATAAAATTGTCTTTATGGGAAGCTATCCAAATGTCAGTTAGGGATTCAAGAGGTGAAATTTATCAGCCATGTGTTTTTTGTGGAGGGTGTATTAATGGATCCTAAGAAGATAGAGGAAGTTATTTCTATATAGATTCCACAAAATGTGATTGAGATCCAAAGTTTATTGTGATTATCCAGTTAATATAAACGTTTTGTTCAGGAAATCCATAATAAAATATCTCTTATGATAGAGTTAACCCATAAGGGTGTGAAGTAATTTTATATCAATCCATGATAGAGATCCTTTGAGGAGTTGAAAGTGAGATTGACTTCATCTTCAGTCTTGATCCCTCCTGAGTCAGGTTTGGAATATGATGTTTACTATGGTACCTCTGGTATAAGTTTGTGTTGTGTTCTGATACTGGTAAGAGAGGTGGTAGATTATGAATCTCATAAACTATGAATCATGAAAAGAACACCCGATTCATGACCTTTAGTTGTTGGAATTGATACATTATCTTAAGACTTGGAACCACTACCTCTTTAGGGAGCGATTTATAGAATATTCATACCATAAGAGTTTGAAGTATATATGCATAAGATGGTTCTAAACTTGAGATATAGATGTTTTGTAGATTACCTTAAGAACTATGATTTTTATATTTCATACACCCTAAAGAAATAAACATGGTCATGATTTATTTGAGAAGAAAATTAGAGACCCAAGTAGTGAAGGAATCAGTGGAGGAGTGGTGCTTGATGGGATTATTTTTTAAGATGTGATTTGATTAAGGAAGAGATAACATATGGGTATTTATATCTTGTTCTTAGGATGGATTATTTATGGATGATTATATTTGAATTGGAATGTCTGAGTATGTGAAGTGTTAGTGATTTCATAGGATTAGTTGTGGTGGGGAGACATCTGGTGAGTGGTCTCAGTCTCTCAATAGGGTTTTGAGCTTCTAAAGTAGGATGGTTGTTCTGATAGACCTAACATAGAAATTGATGTATAATGGAAACTTATCCCATTGGTCCTTACAATCTAGAGATATAAATATGTATCCTTAATTGAGAAATCACTATTTGTGGCTGGGAATGAGATTATTGATTGTAAATTTCACGTCTTGATGCCTTAAATGTTAGAGAATTAAGGCAGAACATCAGATGCCTTCTAGTTTGCTTCATCTGTTACCCATTCTAGTATGGAAAGGGGATGAGATAACCATGAAATTATTTATTGATCTATCTATTAATCACAGTGATAAGGATTTTATATGATTTTTTATTGATCAAATCATGAAATCATCACATTTACTACCATTTAAGAAGTTAACAAAGGTAGAGGATCATGGAAATTGGTATGTGTAGGAGATTGTTAGGCTCCATTTTGTGACATTGGCTATCATTTAAGATAGAGACCCTCAAATCACATCCTGGTTTCAGAGTGGATATCGGGTGTTGATGATTTCTCAGTTGAATTTATTCATGACATATCATCCCTAGATAGATAAAAATATTTAGTGATCCATCCATTTATTATAGAAATTCTTGGGAATACATTCTTGACTTCAGTGAATCGTGAGAGAAACATATCCCCTTAGTTAACTTTTTTATGTAACAATAATTACCAGGATTTGATTTGGATGGAAGAAATTGAAGTGTTGTATGTGAAGCCTTGTAAATCAACTCTTTGTTGGGAAGAGATTAGAGAATGGTCTTTGGTTGGACCACACATAACTCAAGAGAAACATATATTGTACAATTTTTCAGGAGCATGTTAGTGACAAATAAGAGTATCCAAAAATCTTATGATGATCAACATCACCCTTCATTGGAATTTGAGGTAGGTGATCAAGTTTTTCTAAGAGTTTCACCTTAGTTGGGATATAAACATTTATAGAGGCAGGGTAAGTTAAAATATCATTATTTTATCCCATGTAAAATTATAGAGTGACTCAGGAAAGTTTCTTATCGATTACACTTACCTATTCATTTGAATTCTATCCATGATGTGTTTCATGTTTCCCAACTAAAGAAGTATCAACCAGATATTCCCATGTAATCAAGTGAGATATTGTTGAAATTGAACCTGACACATCTGTTATTTAAAGTCCTATTAATATTGAAGGTACTAGGGAACATTGCATAAGAATATGGGTTAGATATATAATATTATTATCACTATATCGATGTCACAACCTTGACTCCAAAAAATGAACCCCAATAAATGGCCAAGGATCTCACAAGAATTAATTTAAGCATAAAAATTAAAATGACCAATTAAAATTTTCTCATTAAAGGTTCATTTGGAAACATATAATTAATGAATATATTTTCTCAATGGAACTAAGGTTGGATCTATATATAATTTCCACATGTTCTTAAAAATATTGTGGGAACACTGATCATCAATATCTGGGTGCTAGTGTGAAGCTCCGACAAAGACTTCGATGTACTGATGATCACTTCTAAGTCAACACTTTGATTCTTGATGAACCTAGATCGAAGGCTTGGATCAGTTTATTCACTCTCTAGAAGGTAGGATATATTAGAGAGAGGCTCTTGAATTAATTCCTTTAACAGTACCCTAAATGAGAGCCTCCTATGTCCTGAATTGACATACCTAGGCTCGCCTGGCTGGTGATAAGCTAACAGTGATGCCCCAAGTCTGTCTCCAATAGGTTAGGGGCTAGAGACCAACACTCTGTAGGCATATCACTCACATGGGAGGCCTTATCCCAAGGTACCTACACACACACATCTCCAATATCCACATAATAATGAAAGATAAAATAAAAATGATACCAAAATGCACGCATACATCTATAACCCACCATTAGAGTATGAAAAAAGTATGTGAAAGAATAATAGGCCCAAAAAATTCACACCAAAACTGTAAAAGAGTCCAAATTTCTAGAAATGATATGATTACTATTAAATGTAACATCTGGTATGAATCATAATTTTTCTAGCTCACTATGCTCTACCTACTCCTAATTCGCATAGGACTTCATCAAGAGGTCTTTAATTTTTATAATACATGAAATGTGTGGTTAGATCCCATTTCGTGGTGACCATATACATACCTACTATGAAACCCCAAAATAACGAGACATAAAACCTCAAGGGATTAGTTAGCTCATATTCCCAATGGAATGTCAATCTGAATATGATAAATAATAATAACAATAACCTAAATATACTCAATATATAAACCCAGTCTCTGTGTATTATCACAATCATACAACCAACCATAGGATTATTCTCAAGGCTTCATGACAATGCTCATCTGGGAGAACTCTCTGCAAGAGTCTGATAACATTAATGACACTCATCTATGAATTCATGATCATTGGTAATCTATATAAATAAGTACTTTCTGGCACATATATTATCTTTATAGATAGACATGGGATCTCACTCAGGGATTATAGGGTATACCGGAACCTACCAAGAATAACCTACTAAGTTGGGGATCACATAACTATGTATATTAGTCACAAAGATTCCTCAACCCCCCCAGGGAAGAAGAATAAATTATAGGTGATCACACCCCAGGCCACACAGATGGATTCATAAACTCTATCTAAGACTACTTCCATACAGAGGATCACATCCTACGATAAAGACATGATGCCTCATTGTACCCTCTTCAGGATGAACCATGAGAACACAAACTATATAAAAAGGTCCATACTGAAGAGAATAGGGGCATTAAAATTACCTAGAGAAATTACATTGTTTGTAATGGGAGTACAATATTAAAATCCCATTTTTCTATTTTTAAAAGATAGAGTGGTAGCTATACAAAATAAAAGAATCAAAAATAAAAACTCATATTTCAAAATTCAAAAGGGATGTAAAACCAAAAAATTATGAGAACTCTCGTTCCATGAACTGCCATCACCAACATAGAGGACTAAAAAAAACCAAATTCCCATATCCATAATCACTACCGTACCATAAAAAACGCCATCTCCTTGGAAACTGATGTCCTCTCCACCCATCATCAGAGTTAGTGACCAAAATAAACGAACCGTAGAAGAACCGTTAAAACTCTTCAAAATCTCTGATGCCATGTACCCTCATCTAAAACGTGAACCAACAAAGTTAATCAAAAAATTCATTGTGATCAATAAGACTCAAGAATATCTTGGGATGACATCGACTGCTAACCCACAAACCCAAAACCTCATAGACACCACTCCTCTAAATATGACTTGGAGAGGAGCTATTGAAAAATAGTTCAGACCTGGGGAAAAGTACCAAGGGATCACTAGTAAACCTATATTGTTGCTTCTAACAAAAAACCATGTGGGATAGTTAATAGAAAAAAACTGAAATAAATAAGGTTGAATCTGACCATGACCATCACCAGACCAACTCCCTATAATTCATCACACATAGCAAACAACAACAAAACCTCAACCCGAATTGAAGCCATAATGGGGCACTTCTCTCGGAACACAGAAGGATGATCAAACTAAAAATCCCAATGCATCCAAGAAACCACTACCATGGAACAAATAGAAGAGTAATGTATAGAAAGCCAATGTAGTGAGAATCGAGAGGCCACAACAGAGAAGCACTGACTGAGCCGCCAACCCGGGCCAACAACGACACTTCCATAATAACTAATACAAAAACTGAGGTGAAAAAGAGGGAAAGGGGAGAAACAAAGCTCAAGAAGTGGCACACTGGCCTCCCCCCTGAGGCACTACCAACGAACCCTAGCGGAGAGGGTTGAGGGAGAGACCAAGCGAGGAGTACAAGATGTGTCTTTTCTACCCACGTTTACCCATGTACTTCATCTTGTGCCCATTTACTTCTGGCTATTCCCATGTAATATGTTCATTCCCATGTACTAAAATGTTTCTAGGTACCTTTCCATGATTGGGTACCTGGACTTGACCATGTACTATATCCAAGCTCATGTACTTGGCCATGTTTGGGTACTCTGGGTGTGTTCGAGTACCGAGCCATACTTGTGTACTCTTATTGTGACCGTGTAATCTGATTGTGCATGTGTACCTAGATATGAATATTCCCTTATACCCCAAGGGTACACAAAGAGTTTCAAGGAATAGGCCACATAGTGCGTAGTAGGCCCTACATGGTGTGTAAAATTTTATTTTTCTGAAACCCGAGCTATTGTACCCAGGGTTCTACAGAGTGAGTGTTCTTAAAACTACATGTCATGTATATTGGGTACTTATAGAATCTCCCAGAAGCTTCATGAGTCATTCTTGTTCTACTAACTCTATCAATTCCTCCACCAAATCCCCTGATAATCACAGATCTAGTATTGATTAGGCCTGCCCGTACCCGGTGGGTAGATTTTGGGCACCCAATCCACTTGGGAATCATTCACCATCACTTCGAACTACCACCACAACTCAAAAACCATGAACCGCTAATCCTGATCCATTCTCAACACCCCATCATCAACACCACATGTCGATCGAACAATAAAACCCAAACCTGAACCCACAGTATCGATCTTCTACACCAAAGAATGATTTTTCAATGGTTAATTATTAGGTATTTATCAAAATTCAATCCAAAATAAATACTATTGATGAACGTGAACTTAGATTTGATAATATTTTTTTTAAATTATCCAAAATATTTACAAAGAAAAATAATATTCATTAATTCTCCCCACCTCAAGGATTTCCATCCTAAAAAGAAAAAACCTACTTAGAAAGGTGTGTGTACTGGGATCACATCTAGTTGTACCACTCCTAGGTTCTCTCCGGAATATTGTCATGCTGCCTCCAAACAAGAACCAAGGGAATCACTCACCCATGATAAATATTATCCTTCCATTTCTTGATCTCTACCAGTTAATCTACAATGGTTTCTATATTTTCTTATGTCCAAATCAACCCAATTGAAAACATGCAATAGGTTGTTAACATACATCCCTACTTACGAAACATGAAATATTTCGTGTACCCAATCTAACTGTGGTGATAGGGCTAAGTGTCACTCCACCATACCAACCCTACGCTATATTTGTAGGTCTAATAAATCTTATAGATAACTTGTCACCCTGACCAAATCTTCACAACCCTCACCTTAGTGAGACCTTCAAAAACACATGGTCTCCCTCATAGACACCAAATTCCTCCTTCATTGGTCAACATAAGACTTATGATGGATTTGGGAAATTCTCATCCACTCTTGTATGATCTACACCTTCTCTATCATCACTCACCCCAATTTTTGTCCTATAAGAATAGACACCACTAGATCTATCCAACATATTTGTAGCCTGTAGGGTCTCCCATATAATGCCTCAAATAATTCCATAATTATGGTGGAAAGGTAGATATTGTTGTAAGAAAACTCCAACAAGGGTATGTGATCCTCCCAGCTATGACCAATGTCTAACACTCAAGCTCATAACATGTATTCTAGTACCTGAATGGTCTACAATGTCTTGTTGTCAGTCTTGTGGAAAAAACCATGCTAAAATGAAACTGATTCCCCAAACTCTTCTTCAATCCTTTCCATAATTGTTATGTTATGTAAGAATCATAGTATTAAATGATCATTGAGGGAATTCCATGAAGTCAGACTATCTCATGTATGTAAAGGCATCCCAATATCTCCATTTAACTCTTCTCTTGGATAGATAGGAAGTAGGATAACATGGTGAGTCAATCTACAATCAAAAAGATGGAATTGGGTCATCTAGATAAATACCCATAACGAGGTACATAGATATACCACCCACTTCCACTTTTAAACATCAAGGGGTTGATTCAAACCCACTACAACCCAGTGCTCAACCTTCACCTATTAATAATTGATGCATCAAGAGAAAAAATCTGTTACACATGTCTTTATCCCTGACCACCAGAACTAATGTTGAAGGTACTATTTTATCTTTTCTACTCTTGGGAGTACCACTAAGGTAAATCTATGAAACTATCACAAAAAATAATCTTATAAGGTCAATAAGACTATAATCCACCCTCTAAAATGGATGACATGATCCCCACCTTTAGAAAATTTATCAGGATCACATCTAGTAGATATTTGAAACTCAAGGTATCACAGTTGGTATCTTTAAGATGAGATTCTCTAATATGATGTAGAATCATAGGGGTAACAACCATTGAATGTAAGTAAGGTTACCCATTCTCATCCACCAATTACAATTGTAATGAGGCCAACTGCTCTGATTCCTTGCTCATGAACTATGAAAAATATCTTCTGTTAAAATAATCCCCCACAATGTTCCCCTTCCGAAGAGTATAAGTTATCAAAATGTCATAATCCTAGAGGAACTATTTACATTTCCTCTATCTCAAGTTAATATCCTTCCATGAAAATATATACTTGAGACTCTTGTGGTTGAATTAGATGATAAAACTATCACCCATAAGATAGTGTGACCACATCTACAGAGTGAAGACTACTACTACAACCTCAAGATCATAGGTGACATAGTTATACTCATGGGGTCTCAAATGTTGGGACCCATAGTAAATCACTACTTGATTCTACATTAGAATACATCCAAGACTAGTTCTGGAGGCATCATAGAACACTATATACTCAACAACCTCCTCTAGAAGATCAAGACGAGGGTTCTCATTAACCTCTACCATAACTCCAAAAAATCCTATTGAAACCTCTCCATAAAAATGAAAGGATTCCCCTTCTAAGTCAAGGAAGTCAAGGGTAATGAAATTTTAGAGAAATAATGAAAAAATTTCATATCATAGACAACCAATCCAAGGAGGATTAATACCTCCATTATTCTATTGGTTGGATCAAAAGATGGCACTACTTCAACTTTTGTCAGGTCCACTGCTAAAAATTTTGCTGAGATGACATGTCCTAGGAAGTTAACCTCTTAAATCTAGAACTGAAATGTAAAGAGATTCCTATAAATCTATAAATATTAGATTATGTCCATAACCACACCTAAATTTCTTGCATGATCCTCCTATGACACTAATTATACTCTAAATTCATCAATGAAGACTACCATGAACTAATATAAGAAGGAATTAAAGACACAATTCATGAGTCCCATGAATAATTATCAGGAATTCGACATTCTAATCTTATTCACCAAGTACTCGTAATCATTACAGTAACACTGAAAGGCCATCATCAGTATGTACTCATAATGAACTCAAATCCAATGACAACCTGATCCAGGATCAATCTTCAAGAACCATATCACCACTTTAGTTGGTTGAAGAGTTCATTGATCCTTGGTAGAGTATATTTATTCCTTACAGTCACTTGGTTTAGGTGATAGTAATAAAAACCCAACCTATAACTCATATCTTCCTTCATGGTGAACAATACTGGGGCTACCCAGGGTGATATATTGGGTATCACAAATCCCTTCCTTTAAAAAACCTCCAACTATACCCTCATCTCATGAAGCTCTGTGAGAGCCGTACGATATTCTCACATAGATTTTAGGGTATTCCTTGGGAGAAATTATATGTATAATTCTATCTGTTTGTGAGGAGGTAAGCCTAAAAAATCCTTAGGGATGATATTCTCATACTATACCTATACTATAAGAAATAGATAGCCCGTAACATCTACTACATGAAAGGAGATACTCACCAAATGATGATTTATTGGTTTTATCCTCCTATATATGAGCCCATTATACTCTACTTGGGTTTCAATCTCACCAAAACATGAATACCCCATCCCATAAATAGTAAACTAGCCAATTTAATAGTAAATTCCCCAATGAAATTATAAATAAAATTTATCCATCTTTTAAGTGACAATATGGTGTAATTATATCATAGTATAAGTAAATAGATATTTTGATAATTATTAATATAGTGGTGGTAGTTTTGTAAGTCATAAATATTTAATTATAAGTTTATGATTAATTTTATAATTTAAAAGAAAATTTATTTGCCAAAAATTTATTAATAAATAATTATTTTTATGACTTATTATTATAAGATAATTTTAAGAGACCTTATTCTATTTTTCAAAGTGTTAGAAATGTAGTTTTAACTTTAAAATTTTCATTTTTCAAGTAAATTATAGTATTAATTAAAAATTAAAATTATCATATTTAGAAAATTATTTTCATAAAATGGAGTTAATTTTTTAATTGTACATGTAGAAAAATTATTGGTGTGAATTTTTGAGATTTTTCTAAAACACGGGAATTTTTTGTAAATAGTAAAATTTGATAATTTACGATAAATGCTAAATAAATGATTTTTTGCATCATTGATGAGTCATGGATGATGTATATGGAAATTGGATAGAACTAAAATGAACTGTTTTCTATTTCTGGTCAAAATAATAAAGATTATTCATATTGTAGAGTAAAAATATTAAACTAATGATTAAAATAATGGGAAACCCCTCCTCTCCTCCACTATAAATACTACGCATATTTACCTCCTCTCCTCACACCTCTCAAGACTTGATACTAGTCTAAATTACACTAAAATATCTCCCTAAGCCCCTCTCCCACGTTGATAATCCCTTGGTCTCTTCAAAAGTCCAAATCCTCTCACCTAAAGAGGTTCCCAAGGAAGATATATTTAAGGGGTAAATTCCTCTTTTCATTTCTTCTATTTTATTTCAAGATCCTTTATTTCTTTTTCATTCCTCACCTCCTTTGATCCAAATGTTATGATAAATATTGTACTTTATATGTACTGTAATTTTTTGTTATATTTTAATAATTCATCATCATCTCTCCTTTACCCTCCTTTTATACTATAAATGAAAAAACCATCCAAGATGTGTTAATTTATCACATTAAAGGTTGATGGGTTTTCAATTCCTATTACCATCTTAAATTATGATCATGAAACCATTTTGATGGTTTAACCAGACTATATTATATGTATTATGCATAATTCAATGTTTTTTAATCTTTTTTACACAATATATTAGTTTATAATGAAAATGTGTTTGTTGTGTTCAAAAACTTCCAATTAACTAAAATGATTATAAATAAAGTTTTATATAATGATTCATCTTCACTAAAAATAATCAAAAGGATTTTATAATCATGTAATATAATTTATGTTCACTAATGACATAAAAATTATATTATTTACCACCATTATCATCTTACATGTTTATCCTTACATGTATATAAGTAAACCAATCATGAAAACCAAAGAAACAAACACTCCCAAACAATGAAATTGAACCTCTTAACCCATACAAAAGGTCCTGAATGAGCCTAATAAGATTATAATAAATCATTTAAATGTTTAATATTTTCTTGATATTCTAATTAATGAATTTAATTTTCTGATCCAAGACATTATGATCATGTGAATGACACTGTCGGACTTATGGTAAGGGGTTTCACTCGAACCTCCATTATTCTTCCAGGATGATCCATCTTTCTTTTTAACCAAATGAATTTACATTTTATTTTTATGTAAATATTATAAATGATGTGTATATTCTCTAAAATCATGTATCAACATCCATTAATCAATCTCTTTCAAGGATAAACATGTTTTAAAATGGTTCCCTAATCAATACTTCCTGATTAGAAAACCCGTTTAAGGGAACTTCCCAAATTTTTTACCATTTTCATGTACACAGTATAATTTTTTTAAGCCACAATTATTTTTATAAACCACTATTTTTATTATGAAAACCTTATTTTTCCACTTTTGGTTTTATATAAAATGTTTTTACCTTTTCTATTTTAAACGATCTTTGATATTTTCCTTAAACTGCATGAAATTTTCTTAATTCTGATGTTTCTTAAATACAAATTTACGTGTTATCACTAAAATTTGAAAACAATTATCATGATATATGCCTATTATACCTTATTATTTTCCATGCATTATCTAATTACTTTATTTCATGGAAACCTTTATGATATGTCCATTTGTTATGCTTTATGACATAATTATGATACCCAGTTATTTTCATGGGTAACCCTTATGTTTATGTATTATTGATTATGTATTATTTTATATGTGGAAAATATATTCATGAACATGTTATTATGGGTGTTCTAAAATAGTTCTCCAATTTATTGGGTAATGTTTAGTCTCATGAGATGTTATGTGCAACCGTCTTGGCGGTTAGCCTTGACTCATGCTACCATGTGCAATGGTCTGGGTGGTTAACCTTGACTTGTGCCCCTTTTTGTGCAATGAACCTTGACACATGAAACATTCACGTTTTATGTTTTGAAACATTAATATGAATCCATTTTGATATGATCCATTGTTAATATGTCATTATTACATATGTTACATGCCTTTTTAAATCATTATGTCATGCCTTCTAACTCATGTGCAAAAGCATTATTTTGATGTTTATCCCCTCATTGGTTTTTTAGATCATCCCTTTGTTCATTTTATCCCAATTTTATCCTAGGAATATGTATGAGCACAATGGATGTTAGGAGATCTGTATAAATATTTAATAAAAAAATGTTCTATTTAGTCCCATGTTTCCAGTTTTATGTACCTAGTCTTCCAAGACACTAGAATCTATGATACTTGGCTTGTAATATGATGTTTTATTATACTTAAAATCATGCAATGTTATGTGTAAAAGGATAGTGTAACTATAGTTAGTATAATAGGATGGTATACATATTTTTGGATATTAGGAATATATAACTTTAGTAAGAAACTTGAGGATGAGACTAAGTATAATAAAACAACCCCAAAATTTTGGTAAGTATAGATTAAGTGGTTTATCAATAAAATGAATCCATGTATGGATATGAAAAATTGGATGTGGCTATGGAACATATGTATCTAGGGGTACAACCCGAAAACACCAGTTTGAGCTAGACTCGAATAGGAACTGGTGCATGATGATGATCCTTACTACACTTCTAGTTTTACACTTCAAGGGGATATGCTTTGGTAAATTCATAATCTTACTATAAACCATTATTAAGGGAACAAAAAAATAATCCCATAAGAATATATGTTAGGAAATAGATCATGGATAACCAAGATTTAAACCTAAGGAATCAAAAGTTAGGATATACTTTTTCTTTAATAGTTTATATTTTTTTTGTTTAAAGTTTCCTTTTTATTCTTATATTCTAATTATTCAATAACTCTAATTGTACAATCCTTTTTATTAGTTAATAGTGGTAAATAGAATAACCCACTCTAATAATAAATTCAATTGAAAATGTGGCAATTTCTCTAATGATATGCATAATATGATGGGAATGGGAGCCCAAAAAATTTTAATAGTACTTGCTCAGGTTGCTAAAGTTATGAATAATAACTTGAATCATGTGGAAAACCCTCCTAATCCAGGGAAAGAGAATGTTTCCATAGAATACATTATGCAACAAAGACATCCCATGTTTATTGAAACTTCTGATCCCCTCCTCACGGAACAATGGATTAACTACATTGAAAAGATATTCTCTATCCTCTAGTGCTGAAAAGAAGAGAATGTCATACTAACAGTCTATTATTTTTAAAGGGAAGATAATTAGTGGTGTTCAATGATCACGAATATGAAGTCCAAGTAAGAAATTGATTCAATAGATTGGGAGGAATTCAAGAAAAAAAATTAATAAATTTTTTCTCTGAACCCACTGTCTCAAGATGGAAAGAGAGTTCCTTGGACTCAAGTTGAAGGAAGAAGAGTCCATCGGGGCGTATAAAGAATACATCACAAGGATTTCAAGATACTCCTATGTCATTTTCATGAACACCAAAATTAAGGTGGATCACTTTAACATACTAAAGTCGAGCCTATGAAAGTGTTTGTGATTCAATACTTTGACAATTATAAGGAGATTGCCTATTGTTCCCTCAATGTTGAAATGGATATCAGAGACTCTCAATGGTATCATGGGCCTGGTGAAAAAAAAAACAGAAAATGGAGTCTAATATGGGTGGTTTAGAAAATAATTCCTATGATGGGAAGAGATCGTACATCCCTCATCTCAAAATTATGGGAATAAGCATCCTATGAATAGTCTAAAGGGAACCAAGAATTACATCAAATGTATACGAATGGGACATCTGGTTAAAAAATGAAAAATGGATATGATGAATCCTGCTAATTTGGGAGAAGAAAGTAATGTTAATATCAACACTCAGACAATAGTGAAGTGTTTCAACTATAAATAACAAGGGAATTTTGTGAACAATTTCCCAAATCCATAGGTTGTCAGAGGAAATCAACAACAACCTCCAAGGAAACAAGTAAGGTCTTATTCTATCAATACTGCTAAGGTGGAGCTCGATTACAGTGTGGAGACATGTACACTAGCTATTCATTAAAGAATAGAAAATGTAATATTTCATTATGGTGCTACACATTCTTTCATATCATGCATGTTTAGTAGAACTATTCAAACACCACCTCAAAATTTGGATATTGAGTTATCTGTGAGAATAAAAAATAAGTAAATTTTAGCATCCAAAATATATAACTCCTCCCTGGTTAACATTTTTGGACTAAACGTCCCATAAAATCTGATCATACATCCTTTAGAGGAGTTGTATGTTATCTTAGGCATGGATTGACTATCTTTATATGAGGCCAACATCAACTATTAATAAGGGAGATCGCTCTTCACTTCCATAATAATCTTATAATTATTTACAAGTTTATGGAGGAAGATGAATCTCCTTTATAATCATTATCTCAAGTGTTCATATTACTGCCTTATGAGTAAGAATTTCTACCTCAAATGATTGAGATAAATGAGAGAATAATGCTCGAAGACATGCCCATTGTAAGGGACTATATAGATGTATTTCCCAAATAATTTTCAGGTATTATTCCTAATTGAGAGGTTTAGTTCTCAATTGTAATTATTCCTCAATCTCTACCTATATCAAAGACACCTTATAGAATAAACACTATAGATTTTAAAGAGCTAAAGAAGCAGTTACAGGAGAATCTAGACAAGGGTTTTATACAACCGAGTGCTTCACCTTGGGGAGCACCAACCCTTTTTGATAAGAAGAATGATGGGCTAATGCACCTTTTCATTGATTATCATGAGCTCAATAAAATCATGATAAATAACAAGTGTCTTTTTCCTCAAATAGATGACATTCTTGATCAGCTATGTGGGACCAGTTATTTCTTTAAGGTGGACCTTTGGTCAGGATATCATCAATTAAAGGTGAGGAAGGAAGATATTCCCAAAAAACCTTTTGAACAAGGTATCGACACTTTGAGTTCATATTTATTCCCTTATAACTCACTAATTATCCAAAAATATTCATGGATATAATGAAAAGGGTCTTTATAGATTACCTTGATAAATTTGTGGTACTCTTTATTGATGATATTTTGATTTACTCCATGAGAAAGGAGGAATAGGAGGATCATTTGAGTATTGTACTGATGACTCTGTGAAGGGAGAAACTTTATACTAATTATAGTAAATGGTATTTCTGGATAGAGGAAGTATCATTCTTGGGGAATGTTATCAGTATTAAAGGAATATATGTGGACCCATCGAAGATAAATGAAATTAAAGAGTGATGTAGGCCAACATATATAATGGATATCAACAACTTTATGGGTCTAGCTTGGTATTATCTATGACTATTGAAGAAATTATCACGATTTTAAAAACCAATGAACAAGATGAAATAGAATGGAGTGAAGTTCTTATGGGCTCAAGAATGTGAGGAAAGCTTTAATGAGCTCAAAATGTGGCGTATCACTACACCAGTACTCACACTCCTGATAATTGGATAACTCTTTGTGGTGTATAGGGATGCTCAAATAAGGTCTTAGGTTGTGTGATAATTAAAAATGATAAAGTGATAGCCTATACCTCAAGGAAGTTGAAATTACATGATCAAAACTCTCCCACACTTGATCTTGAGTTGGCGGCTATGATCTTTGTGTTGAAAAGTTTTTGGAAATATCTCTATAGTAATAAGTGTGAAATATATACTAATTACAAGAGTCTCAAATATATATTCACACAGTAAGAGCTTAATATGCCCCAGCAAAGACAGTAAGAGCTCATCAACGATTATGACTGCTCAATCCACTACCATCATGATAAGGAAAATAATGTGGAAGATTCTCTAAGAAGAAAGGATCCTACATCTTTATCAATGAAGAGAATTTAAAAGAATCCAATAATCATAGATTTTTTAGGATAGACATGGGAATCATTTTGGAAGGAACGCCATTAATCATTTCTTAAATGATTTCTCCACCATCCCTCATGGAGAAAATAAAGGATGCTCAAAGAAAAGATATGGACTGTTTGAAAAGGGTGGAAGCTATTAGAAATGGTAAATCCTCTGAGTTCAAGATTTATGATAAAAGAGTTGTAATATTTGGGTCACAATTATGAGTACCATCTAATATAGAGATAAGGAAGGAGTGTTTGAATGATATAATAGCTCAACCTTCTCTATTCGACCAGGGAGCATAAATATATATCAGGAACTCTGAGAAAACCTTTTGTGGGACAATATGAAGAAGAATATTTCTAAGTATACATAATTGTTCTTGGTATGTCAAAAAGTGAAGCATAAAAGGAAAAAGTCTAAGGGGATGATGAAACCACTACCCATACCTACATGGAAGTGGGAGAAAATCACCATGGTCTTTATCACTGGACTTCTAAGGACATCAAGAGGAAATAATTCTATATGGGTCATTGTGGATAGTCTTACAATGATAGAACACTTTATCAAAATCTGAGAGGTCTTATAATTGGATAAACATGAATAGATATATATCAAAGAGGTGGTAAGGCATAATGGAGTACCACCATCTATTGTATCATATAGAGATCTGAAATTCACCTCGAAGTTCTGGAAAAGTCTCCAGTATGCTCTAAGAACTGAACTGAACTTCCATATGACCTATCATTCTCAAAATTACGGCCAATATAAGTGAAATATTCTTACATTGGAAGATATTTTGAGACCATGTTCTATGGGCTTCAAACAAGGTTGAGGCCACCATCTTCCACTAGTCGAATTCTCCTACAACAATAGTTTCTATAACAACCATGATTTTTGTTACACACATAAACTAATTTATTACATAAAACCTTCACTTGATAAAAAATAGAATATTTATAGGTCTAGTGTATTTGGGGATTAGGAACATTACATAACAACTTAAAACATAGAACACAACATCTTATTGAATACTTCCTTTACATGACCACTACATTCCCTCGTACTTAGTATTGCATGGGATAACCTGAGGAAATGCATATGAAAAGGGTGAGATATAAAACCCAGTAAGGTGGTGGAAAATTCATAACATGGAATATACAATACATGTTATGAAATAGTCATATCAATGTATCATAATAGAAACATGAACATGAAGGCAAGATATAACATGATTAACATAACATGGAAATGTGGCAACAACATTTAACATGATTTTATCATGATCCAAGGCTCATTGCACATGAAGCATGAGTAAACCATCATTTAATTTGAATTATAATTATTAAACCCTCATTTCACTTGATGTATCATGATATTAATATTTACCTAATGCATTGGAGTGCTATCAGGGCGCACCCTTCTTAAACATTTCATTTCATGCATAAATGTGCCACATGGATCATATAACATAGATTAATTAAACAATATAATTTCTTCCAAGATAAAGAGAATTTGGAATCCATAAATGAAACACAATAATAAAAACATAAATGAGCATAAAGGTGAATACCCTTGATAGATAAATGGGTATGGTATTCACTACACAATGACATTGGCTTGAAAAATCGCTGTGCAATTTCGGCAGCGTAACAACGTGACATAGGAATTCATAAAAATGGTTGAAGAGAGAGAAATTGGTGTCTAATAATATCTATATTAAATAGACAGTATGGGGGTCATATGGATACATGTACCAACAAATATAATGGAATTTGGATTCATAATACAAAATAATTTCTAGATTGTGAATGAAAAGCGAGGAATTCCTTATAGAATTTTATCATGGTAAAAGGTGTACACAGAAGGAATTAATGAGATATAAAGGGTTATCCCATAATTAAAAAAATAAAGAGGGAATAATGATGGAGGTTCTAAATCATACCTCAACAATTATAATTGAAAACAAAATGGCATCACAATATTAAGAAACATAGATAAAATGAGAATGGTAGGAATCCTTTACTTGGAAGTGTGATCCCAAAGGCTTGGGAGAGGATTGAGAGAGGCTTCTTGGGAGCTTGGGGTTCCTTTGGGGGATTATAGAGGTATTATAGTAGAGGTTGTATGAACTCCAAAGGCATTTAGTGAAGAGGAAGTTGGATCTTGGGTGGGTTTATATAAGAAAGGACATAGAATTCTTTATTATTTAGGTTTGGGTCACCATACGTTAAACTAATAAATACCACAAACCGGACCATTATTTTTGCCCATGGGTTTTCCAAAGAGGATAGGAAAACAATATTTTATAAGTCCAATGGAAGAAATTCTCAAAATAATAGGTTTTCTTATGTATAGGTGAATCACACTCATGGAAAATCATTTAAAATGTCAAAATGTTTTATAACTCTTGGAGGGTCCACTAAAGTTTTGTAAAATAAATAAATATAATCTAAAATCACATTATATTAATAGTAATACATATATTGGCCAAAAATATCATTTATAGTATTTTATTACATCACTATTTGGTCCTTATTATGTCATAAAACACATTATATATTTAAACGGTATTAAATTTTTTCCCAAAAATTCAACTCTCTCAGAAAATTATGAAAAATTCACTGTTGGATAATTTCGACACCCTGATTCAAAAAATAATATTCATTTTATCTATATAATTTTATAAATATGTGAATTTTTTCTTTTAAAATATAAACTATCCTTAATCTAAAATTCATGGTTTTTGAAAAAAACGGCTTTCAAACATACATAAAAATTACAATTGCATTAATAAAATTCTACGATAATTTCTGTTTAAAAAAATTAATTTAATAATAATAATAATAATAATATTTTATAAAATTATTATTTAATTCCAAAATCCATTTATTCATCAAAATATATTTCTTAGTTTAATATTAACTAAAAATACAATTTTCACTTTAAAAACTATTTACAAAGTAAAAATAATAAAATGAATGTATATTCATTATTATATAAAAAAATAATGCACATAATCATAGTGCTATGACCTTGTTACATAACCCCTTATAACACCAGCATAAGACTGAAGGGTAATGTGTGTGATGGTGATAGACTCTTGGGGTGTCTCAGATAACATTGCTCGGGTGGTAATATCTATCAACTTCAACTTCTCTCGTAGGTGGTTCCATTTGAGCTTAACATGTTGAAGCTCGTCTTGGGCATGGTCAAGAGTGAAGACCAATGATTCCACCTCCTTTTTGAGCTCCAAAAAATGGGCTTCATACGGGGAAAGTATACTGGACAAGGCCATCACTTCCTTTGTCTGAGTATATTGGATTTGTTAAAGCGCTATTTTTATACTAATCATCTGATGACTATTCAACGACTATATTAGAAACAGTCATAATTCTTAACGGTATATAAAAATACAAAAACATAAAACCAAGGAAGTGCATAATTTTTAAATAACCATAATAAGATATTTAAATAGATCAAGAGGAATTTTCATTAATGAAAGTTTGTGTCATTAAAATAGCCCCCTTAAGAAATTACACCCTTGAAATTTCCTTTTACCACACTAAAATAGATATTGGTAAATTTGCTTAATCGTTTACTCCTATTCCCATGGTGCTTCATTAAACTTGTAATTTCTCCATAACACCTTAATGAGGGACATTGTCTTATTTCGTAGAACTTTTTATCTACGATCTAAGATCTTCACTGGTTTCTCCTCATAAAAAATATCATCCTCTAACTATACCACATATGAAGAGAGTACATATGATGGGTTTGGTATGTACTTCCTTAAAAGGGATACATTAATGTCATCTTGTACTTTGTCCATGGTAGGTGGAAGTGCTAGTCGATAGGCCACAACCCCGCCACGATCAAGAATCTCGAAGGGGTTGATGTACATAGGACATAACTTCACTTTATTTCCAAACCTCATGACCTTATTCCACGAAGATATGTGTAGAAATACCATGTCTCCAACTATAATCTCAGGGTCTTGTCGACGGTTATCTGCACAACTCTTCTATCAGCTTTGGGATACCTTGATATTCTACTGAATGGTTTTCACCTTCTCCACCATTTCTTCAAACATTTATGGTCCTTGCAGCTTATACTCACCGACTTCATCCTAACACACCAACGTTCTTCACCTTTTTCCATGAAGGGATTCATATGGTGCCATTCAGATGCTCAAGTGGAAATCGTTATGATATGAGAATTAAACTAGTGGAAGATGTTAGTCCCATAATCCTTTTAAGTCCATAGAACATGATCTTATCATATCTTCCTGTGTCTGAATAGTTTGATCAGATTATCCATCAGTTTGAGGACGATAGACTGTAATGATGTTCAGTTCAGTTCTTAGAGCATGATGAAGACTTTTCCAGAACATTGATGTGAATCTCGGATCACGATCAGATACAATAGATAGTGGTATTCCATTCAGCCTTACCACTTCTTTGATGTAAATACATACAAGTTGATCTAATGAGAAGTCCTCTTGAATCGCGATAAAGTGAGTTGTATTTATAAGACGATCCAAAATGACCCATATAGCACTGTTTCCTCTCGATGTCCTTGGAAGTCTAGTGAAAAAGTCCATGGTAATGTTTTCCCACTTCCATGTTGATATGGGTAGTAGTTGCATCATCCCCTTAGAATTTGGCCTCTTATCCTTCACTAGCGGACACACCAGGCACTTTGATGTATATTCAGCAATATTGCTTTTCATATTGTCCCACCAAAAGTTCTCTAGGATATCTCAGTACATATTTGTGCTCCCCAGGTGAATAGAGAAGGTTGAGCTCTGTGAGTCATCCAGAAGCTCCTTCTTTATCACTGGATCGGATGGTACACATAATCGTGTCCCAAATCTCACAATTTCATCATTATCAACCACAAACTCTGAGGACTTCCCATTTCTGATAGCTTCCACCCTTTTTAGAATTTCCACATCATTTCTTTGAGAATCATTTATTTTATTCATAATGGATGGTTGAGCAATCATTTGAGAAAGGATTTATGATGTTCCTCCCTTATTTATTCCCATGTCCATCCTCTGAAAATCTAAGAAGATTGAATCATTTTCAATTCTCATCAATGATTGAATCACCAGGTCCATTCAACTTAGAGCATCCACCACCTTGTTCGCTTTCCCAGGGTGGTAATGGATCGATCAATCCAAGTCTTTGATCAGCCCTAACCATCTTCATTTCCACATGTTCAACTCTTTTTATGTGAATATATAATTGAGGATTTTATGGTCCGTATATATTTCGCACTTCTCTCCAAAGAGATAATTCCACAAAAATTTTAAAGCAAAGATCACCGAAGCCAACTCGAGATCATGTGTTGTATAATTTATCTCACAAACTTTTAATTGACTTGATGTATAGGGAATGACTTTGTCATTTTGCATCAACACACATCCCATACCCTTCTTCGAAGCATCACTAAATACCACAAAAAGTTCTCCACTTGTGGGTATAGTGAGTACGAGAGCAGCGATAAGCCTCTTTTTCAACTCCTTGAAGATTTCTTCACATTAATCACTCCAAGAAAACTTTAATCCCTTATTAGTTATCATGGTTAGAGGGTTGGAAAATCTTGAGAAATTTTTCACAAATTGTCGATAATATCCATCTAATCCCAAGAAGCAACATATATCTATTACTGATGTTGGCCTCATCCATCCCTCTATTGCAGATGTCTTGGAGGGATTTAGAGATATCCCATTACTTGTGATGATATGGCCTAAGAATGAGACCTCCTTCAACCCTAACTTACACTTATTGTACTTTTCATAGAGCTTATCCTTCCACAAGGTCTCTAGTATAGTTCTTAGATTCTCTTAACAATCCTCCTTGGTTTTGGAGAATATTAGAATATCATCTACAAAGACTACCAAATATTTGTCGAGGTAATATCTAAAACCTCTATTCATCAAGTCCATGAAGATTTCTGGAGCATTAGTGAGTCCGAAAGGCATTTATATGAATTCATAGTGCCTGTATCTTGTAGGAAAAGAAGTCTTGGGGATATCTTCCTTCTTCACCGTTACATGATTATACCCCGACCACAAATCCACCATTGAGAAGTATTGTGATCCATGCAGCTGATCGAACAAGTCATCAATTCATGGCAGAGGATACTTGTTCTTTATCGCGATTTTTTTAAGCTCAAGATAATCGATGAAAAAGTGCATTGACCCATCCTTAGTCTTGACGAAGATAACTGGTGCACCCCATGGTGAAGCACTTGGGCGTATATACACTTTATCTAGATTCTATTGTGGTTGTTTCTTTAGCTGCTCAAGATCCACAACAACCATTCTATATTGAGTCTTGGATATTGGAAATTCCATAGGTATCAAGTCAATTGATAATTCAATATCTCTTCTAGGTGGGAGACCGTGAAATTCCTTGGGAAACAGATCATAGAATTACCTCATAATAAGAATGTCTTCAAGGATGGTTGCTTCCTTGAACCCAATCATCAATGCTAGATAAGAATTCTCATAGGGTAGTAATATCTATGCTTGAGATGATAGTGATAAAGAAGATTCATCTTCCTCCTTGCACTTGTATAGAATCAAAGGTCTATTATCCATATGGAGAGTTATTTCCCTCTCACGACAATTTATGTTGGCTCTATATAAGGAAAGCCAATCCATGCCAAGAATTGCATCAAATTCCACTAGAGGGAGTATTAAAAGGTTCACTGAGAAGTTTATTCCACATATTATGACAAGGGAGGAGTTATATTCATGGGATTCAATTATTTCCCCATTTTCCATACTCACAGACATCTTTACTTCCATGATTTGTGGTGGTTCTGAGATTGTTCTACTAAACTTTTAGGATATAAAAGAATGCGTAGAACCATAATTAAAAAGTATGTTCTCTATTATTGAATGTATAACTAGCGTACCTGTCACCACTTCATTGTCGGGGTTCACTTTGGTGGTGGTGATGGAAAAAGCTCAACATTTCTTTCTTGGAGGTTGTTGGTTGCCTCTAAAAACCCTTGGCTTAGGGAACTGGTTTGCAATGTTCCTTGGTTCTTTACAGTTGAAGAAATGAAGAAAGT
Organism: Viscum album; assembly: GCA_963277665.1. Taxonomy (NCBI): domain Eukaryota; kingdom Viridiplantae; phylum Streptophyta; class Magnoliopsida; order Santalales; family Viscaceae; genus Viscum; species Viscum album. Next base: position 1,786,633,225 of record OY728126.1, on the reverse strand, counting down.
GCTGAGAGTCGAATGGAGCGTTCCTCTCCTCTGTTGCAACAATTATTTTTTCATGACGAAAACTTATATCTAAGTTCCCTTCTCTTCCACAACTAAATCATTTCTCTTCCCCTTCAAGAAATTTCTAGGGTGCTTCTTTCTGCACCTTTGGCAAGTCGGGTGCCGATTTTTCTTAGCACCATTGGATTTATCCATCAGACCCCTAGAATTGAAGTCCACCTTATACTTCTTATCCCCTTGATACCCCTGATATTCCCCAATAACCATTTCAACTTTGAGGGTACATCAGACAATTTCCACATAGATGTCAAAGTCACAGATCACCAGGGCTTTCCGCAGGCTAGGTTTCAACCCACTGAAGAAGCAGTCAACCTTGAATTCAGAGGTAACAATAAAGACGGATGCATATTGTGCAATCCTTGTGAAGTTTTCCTCATATTCTCTGATGGATTCATCATCTTTTTTCTTGAGGGAAAGGAATTCCCTTTCCCTCTTAAGTTGGAGGGTGTGCAGAAAATATTTATGAAAAAACATCTTCTGGAAGTTCTTCTATTCCTATGCATCTATCTCCTCCTTAGGCTTTGTGTTTCTGATCAATGTCCACCATTGATCGGCTTCACACTCCATAAGATAAGCTTATTGAAGAACCTTCTCTTGTTCAGAACTTTCAAGGATGAAGAAGATATTTTCAATGAAATTGATCCATTGTTTGGTGATTGAGGGATCAGATGATCCATTAAAAGTAGGAGACCTTTGTCTCATGAAGCCCTCGATAGCGACTTGTTATTTCTTGGGGGGGGGGGTCGAACTTTCCTCTTTACCATTGTTTCTATTCAAATCTTGAGTTAACTAAGAGAGAAGCGAGACAAAGTTCACGATTCCCGCTCCCATCGGATTGGGCATCTCATTAGCAGAGTCATCACATTGATCTTCACATCGATTGTTAGCCCGATTCCTCCTATTACAAGCCATTATATTGAATCAACGGAAATTTAGGGGTAACACATAAATTGTAATCCAAGTAAAAAAATGGATGGCTTATAAATTACTTTTATTCCTTAACTTATGAATCTATTGGATTCAATCTATATTATTCATGATCTACTTTCTAACAAATATTCTTAGGGTCATTTTTTTAATTACCTTTATAAGGGTTCATACTAATATTATGAATTTAACAAATCATATCCCCTAGGAGTTTCGTAACCATGAGTTCATCAAGGACCGTTGTTGTTTACCAGGATACCCCAAGTGAAGCCCAAAACTCCTTATCAGAGTTTTCACCCCATGGTACATCTATGCCAGAGCCACCTCTACCTACTCGTATCCAGACAGGGATGTATTTTGTTGATAAACCACTTACTCAATACTCACCAAAACTTACGAATGTTTTTATTATACTTATTCTTGTCTCTAAGGATTTACTAAGGTTTTCTAATCCTAATCCCCAAAAAAAAACTAAACCTATCCTCTGATACCAACTACAACAACCCTGTTTTTTATTAAACACTTAACATAATTTATTACATAAAACATTCACTCGATAAAACATATAAGATCAAGAGGTGTAGTGTATTTGGGGATTAGGAAAATTAAAAAACTACTTAAATCATAGAACACAACATCTTATTGAAAACTTCCTTTACATGACCACTACATTCCCTCGTACTTAGCATTGCATGAGATAACCTGGGGACATGCATAAAAAAGTGTGAGCAATAAAACCTATTAAGGGGGTGAAAAAGAAATAATATATAATATAAAATACATGTTAGGAAATAGTCATATCAATGGATCATAAGAGAAACATGTACATGAAGGCATGATATAACATCATTTACATAACATAGAAATGTGGCCACAACATTTAACTTGATTTTAGTATGAGCCAAAGATCATTACACATGGAGCATGATTAAACCCTCATTGAACTTGAATTATCATGATTAAAACCTCATTTCACATTATGTATCATGATAGTAATCTTTAACCAATGCATTGGAGCGCTATCAGGGCACACCTTTCTTAAACATTTCATTTCATGCATAAATGTGCCACATGGATCATATAACATAGATTCATTAAACCTAATAATTTATTACATGATAAAAGAAATGTGGAATTAAAACATAAAACACTATAATAAATACATAAATGTTCATAATGGTGAATACTCTTGATATAGAAATGGGCATGGTATTCCATACACAATGACATTGGCTTGGAAAATCGCAGGGCAATTTTGGCAGCGTAACGACGTGACCTAAGTATTAATAAAAATGGTTGATGAGAGAGAAATGGTTGTATCATCATATTTAAATGAAATTTATAGTAAGGGGGTCATATTGATACATTTACCAACAAATATAATGGAATTTAGATTCATAATACAAAACAATTGCTATATTGTGAAAGAGAAGAGAGAAATTTATTATGGAATTTCGGCATGGTAACATGTGCACACAGAAATATTTAATGAGAGAGAAAGGGGTCTACCATGAATTAAACATAAATACGGAAGAATGGGGGAGTTTCTAAATCATACCCCAACATTTATAATTGAAAACAAAGGGGAATAAAGATATTAAGAAACTTAAATAAAATGAGAAATGTAGGAATCCCTTACTTGGAAGTGTGATCTCAATGGCTTGGGAGAGGCTTAAGAGAGGATTATTGGGTACTTGGGGCACCTTGGGAGGATTATAGAGAGATGAAGTCAGAGGTTGGACAAACTCCTAAGACTTTGAGTGAAGATGAAGTGGGAGCTGGGGTGGATTTATATAGGAAATGAGAGGGAATTATTTATTATTTAGGTTTGGGTCACCACACATTATACTAATCAATACCCCAAACCAGACCATGGGTTTTCCCATGGTTTTTGTCAAAGGGGTGTGGGAAAAAATATTTTATATGGCCAATGGCCGAACTCCTTCAAATAATAGGGTTGATTATGTAGAGGTGAGTCACACTCTCAAGGAAATATATTTAAGAAGTGAAAATGTTTTCTAACTCTTGGAGGGTCCACTAATGTTTTGTAAAGAAAATAAAACAAAACTAAAATCACATTATTTCAATGGTAAAACATATATTGGCCAAACATATCATTTATATTATTTTATTACATCACTATTGGGTCATTATTTTGTCATAAAACACATTATATATTTAAATGGTTTTTAATTTCTACCCAAAAATATGAATTATCTTAGAAAATTATGAAAAATTAACTGATGGATAATTTAGACATCCTGATTCCAAAAATAATATTCATTTTATCTAATTTTTTTTCTAAATATGTGAATTATTACTTTTAAAATAAAAACCGCCATTTATCGAAAATTCATGGGTTTTTACAAAAATGGCTTTCAATCCTTGATAAAAATTAAAATTACATTCATAAAATTATAATATAATTTATATTTAATAAAAATTAATTTAATAATAATAATATTTTATTAAAATATTATTTAATTCAAAAATCCACGAATTCATCAAAATAGATTTTTTAGTTGAATATTAACTAAAAATACTATTTGCTCTTTAAAAACTATTTACAAAGTCATAATAATTAAATGAATGTATATTCATTATTATATACAAAAATAATGCACATAATCATAGTGTTGAGGTCTTGTTATATAAACCCTTATAACACCCGTATAAGACCGAAGGGCAAGCTGTGCGATGGTGACAGACTCTTGGGGTGGCTTGGATAACATTGCTCGGGTTGTATTCTATATCAACTTCCACTTCTCTCATAGGAGGTTCCGTTCGAGCTTAATATGTTGAAGCTTGGATTGGGCTTGGTCAAGAGTGAAGCCCAATGACGCCACCTCCTTTCTGAGCTCTGACGAATGGGCTTCATACGGGGCAAGTATACTAGATAAGTCCATAGCTTCCTTTGTCTAAGTAAATTAGATTTGTTAAAGCCATATATTTATACTAATCATGTGATCACTGTTCAATATTTATATTTTCAATAGTCACAATTCTTAGGGGTATTTTAAAATCCAAAAACATAAAACCAAGGATGTGCATAATTTTTACATAACCATAATAAGATATTTAAATATATCAAGAGGAATTTTCATTAATAAATGTATGGGTCGTTAAAGTTCCCACTCCAACATCTGAATTGCACCATATGAAGTCCTTTATGGGAAAAGTGGTAGAACACCCGCATGTTGGGATGAAGTTGGCGAGAGAAAGATTCTAGGACCATTAATAGTCGATGAAATGTTATAGAATGTGAAAAACATTTAATGACACATCAAGAACGCCCAAAGTCGATAGAAGAGTTATGCGGAAAATCATCGACCTGACCTTGAGTTAAAAGTTGGAGAAATGTTATTCCTCCACATATATCCATGGAATAAGGTCATGCTGTTTTGAAAGAATGAAATGTTAAGTCCCAGGTACATCGGCCTCTTCGAGATTCTTGATCATGTTGGAGCAGTGGCCTATAGACTAGCACTTACACCTACCATCTCTAAATTACATGATGTATTACACATATACCTATTAAGAAAGTACATAGAAGATCCTTCACATGTACTCTATTCAGACGTGGTACAATTGGACAATAAACATTCTTACAGGGAGTATCCAGTAAAGATCTTGGATCGTAGAGATAATGTTCTATGCAACAACACTACTCACCTAGTCAAAGTTCTATGATGGAACCATAAGTACCAAGAGGAAACATGGAAACTAGAGGTGGAAATGAAGGAAACATACCCACACTTTTTTAGGACATAGAATATGAAATGAAATTTTGAGGGTGAAATTTCATGAGGGGGGGAGAATGTAAGGACCCAATGTTTTATCAATGTAATTATTTTCTTATAATTATTTCTTATAGTGTAATCACAAAATATTACATAGAGAACTCAATTCAAACCTTATAAATGAATATTGGGTGAAATAAAAGGTATCTCATCATGTTAAGGAATATATACCGATGAAATAGTAACTTGACTTTTGGAATAATAATGTGACCCTTATGAATAATCAACAAGACAATGTAATAGTAACTTCACCAATAAAAGTATAAATAAATTTTATTCATCTTATAAGTGAAAATAGGGTATAATAATATTATAGTATAAGTAAATAGATATTTTAAAGATTATTAATAAAGTGTTGGTATTTTTGTAATTCAAAAATATTTAATTACAATTTAATGATTAATTTAATAATTTAAAAGATAATTTATTTTCATAAAATGTATTCATAAATAAGTTTTTTATGACTTATGATTATAAGACAATTTTAAGAGGCCTTAGGTAATTTTTCAAAGTGTTAGAAAAGCAGTTTTAATTTTAAAATATTTATTTTTCAAGTAAATTGTGATTTTAATTAAAAATTAAATTTCTCATATTTAGAAAATTATTTTCCTAAAATAGAGGTAATTTTTTAATTCTACAAGTAGAAAATTGGATGGGGTGAATTTTTGGGATTTTTCTAAAATAATTGAATTTTTGGTGCATAGTAAAATATGATAATTTACGATAAATGCTAAATAAATGAAACTGTGAATCGTGCTTGACTCATGGATGATTTAAATGGAAATTGGATCTAAATCACTTTATATATTTATATTTCTTGTTCAAAATAATCAAGACTACTCGTAGTCATGCGAAAAATATAAAACTAATGATTAAAATATTGGGAAACCCCTCCTCTCCCCAACTATAAATACCACTCCTCTTTACCTTCTCTTCTAACCCCACTAAAGCCTTGTGCCAAGTCTAAATTATAACCAAATATCAATATAATTCCCTATTAGATGTAAAATATCCCTTGGTCTCTTCAAAATAAAAAATCATCTCCCTTAAAGAGTTTCTCAAGGAAAATTTATTTATGAGATAAATTTATCTTTTTCATTTCTTTTATTTTTTCCAAGTTCATTTCTTTATTTTTCTTTCCTCACCTCCTTCCATCCAAATGTTATGATAAATACAGTACCTTATATGTACTATAATGTTGTTATGATAATGGAACAATTCATCATTTTCTCTCCTTTATCCTCCTTTTATACTTGAAATGAAAACACCATCTGAGATGTATTAATATATCACATTCAAGGATGAAAGGTTTTCATTTTCAATTTCCATATTCAATTATGGTCATGAAACCATTTTTATGGTTTAAAAAAACTATAATATATGTATTATTTCTAATTTAATGTTTTGTAATATTTTGTACACATGATATTAATTTATAAGGAAAAATGAGTACGATGTGTTCAAAAACCACCAATTAACCGAAATAATTATCATTTAAGTTTTATATAATGTTTAATCTTAAATAAAAATAATAAAATTAATTTTATAAACATGTAATCATATGTATGTTAACTAATAACATACAAATTTAATTCTGGATAATCATTCTTATCTTACATGTTTGTCCTTACATGTATATATGTAAACCAATCATGAAATCCCAGGAAACAGACTCTCACAAACAATGAAATTGAACCTATTAACCCATCAAAAATGTCATGAGTGAATTTAATAAGGTTATAATAAATTAATTAATCTAATAATAAGTTCTAGTAATACTAATAAATGAATTTAATTTGGATATCCAGTACATTAATATCAAGCAAAGGACACCATTAGACTTAATGTAAGGGATTCTATCCGAACCTCTATTATTCCTTTGGGTTGCTCCATATTTATTTTTATACAAATGAAGTAATATTTTATTTTAATTTACATATTATGAATGATGTTTATATTTTTAAAAATTATGTATCATGATCCATTCATCATTCTCTTTTGGGGATATACATGTTTTTAAATGGTTCCCTCCTCAATACTTCCTGATAAGCAAACCTGTTTAAGGGATCTTCCCATTTTGTTACCCATTTTCAATCACACTATATAATATGTTTTAAGACACCATTATTTTTATAGAACCACTATTTTTATAATTAAAACCATTTTTTTCACTTCTGGTTTTATATGAAATATTATTCTCTTTTCTGTATTAAATGATCTTTGATATTTTCCTTAAACCGCACTAAAATGTTTTAATTCTAAAGTTTCTTAAATACTCTTTTTACATTTAATCACTTCAATTTGACATCAATTATCATGATATATTTCTATTATACATTATTATTGACCATTCATGATCTAATTAATTTCCTTCATGAACACTTTTATAATATTCCCATTCGTTATGCTTTATGACATGATTATGGTACCCGATTATTTCCATGTGTAACCCTTATATTTATGTATGATTCTATATGTGTAATGAATTTTGAGGAATGTTTTTTGATTAGTTTACCCATATAGTGCTCCAATTCATTGGGTCATGTTTAGTCTCATGAGACGTTATGTGAAATGGTCTTGGTGGTTATCCTGGACTAGTGCTACCATGTGCAACAGTCTTGGTGGTTAACCTTGAATTGTGATCCTATATGTGAAAAAATCCTTGAATTGTGATAAAGTCACATTTTATGTTTCATTAACATTAATATTAATAAATTTTTATATAATACCATGTTTATATGTCCTGATTACATATGTTACATTCCTTATAAATCATTATTTAATGCCTTCTATCCCATGTGCTAATGATTTATTTTTATGTTTATTCTATTACATGGATTTTTAGAACATCCCTCGGTTCATGTTATCCCCAGGTTATCCTAAGAATACATATGAAAATAATGGAAAATATTATCTATTTATTAAGATTATATTAATAAATGTTTTATTTAGTCCCATTTTTTCAATTTTATGTACCTAGTCTTCCCAGACACTAGACTTTATGATCCTTGTCTAGTAACATGATGTTTTATTATGCATTAAATCATGTAATTTCATGTGTAAAATGATAGGTTCTTCATATTGTCTTGATAATTTATTAAAATGATCAATAATTCATTTTTGACATGTAGAAATTAGTGTCACGTCAAACCGACACACGATGTGACTATTATGAGTCATAGTGCGTGTTTCCAACTTAAAATAGTATTTTAGTAAAAAAGAAAAGTGACGTACAAAAAACCAAGAAATAACATTTTTATTATTTTGATATTTTATTAAAATGATCCATAAGTCATTTGGGATGTGTAGGAATCATACACACCTCAATTATATTCATGGTGTGACAGTTATGAATCCTAGTTTTTATTTTTATTTAAAAATGACATTAATTTTAGTAAAAAGGACAACTGGAAATCTCATAACCAAGAAAATGCATTTGGATTTTTTTGACAATTTAGGAAAATGATCAATAAATCATTTTTAATGTGTATAAATCAGATAAAACTCAATTTGATATATGATGTGCCCGGTATGACTCAAAGTGTTCTTTATTATTTTAAATTGACATTTTAGTTCAAAAAGCGTCACTCACTAAAAAAATGAGAAAACACACTTGCATTGTCTTGGTAATTTAGAAAAATTAATTTTAAGTAATTTGTGACATGAAAGAATTAGTCCCATGTCAAATAAACACATTATGTGACTGGTATGACAGAAGTTTCATATTTCTAGTTTAAAATAAAATTTTAGTAAAAAACACGAGTGACGTACTGAAAATTGAAAAAACACAATAAGATTGTTTTTATTTAATAAACATCATTTTTAAGAAGGTACAACTCATTGTTTTTTAATTTTAATCCCTTGTTTAATATTTTTAATATTTTACTTAAACATGCAAAAGGTCCCAGGAGCGTCCGTGGAATGTTTTTTTTTGTTTTTTTAAAAATTATAAGAAATATTATTGAAAGAAGAAAATTACACGAGTCTAAAGTATGACATAATTTTACAATATTTATCATAAATGGGGAAGAGAGAATTAGGGAGGTCATCTCACCAGGTGATGTCTTGTGTAATCCCAGTGTTAGCCAAGCCATCTGCGACCGTGTTTTCTTCTCGATAAACATGAGTAAGGATGTAGTTAAAATTAATTAGGGAACAGGTGTACTACATCCAACGTGTAGTAATCAGAAAATAAAGATGGGTTATTCCATTCCAAATCACATGTACGATGGCCATCGAGTCAATTTAAATCCATATTTTGTTCCAACCAAATTTCTTGGTGTAGGAAATATAATGAATCAAGCTCATCATTTCAGCTTCAAGGGAGGTGTTAATGCCACATTTACCCATGAAGCAACCAAGAATCTGACCATGGTTATTCCTAAAGATAGAACCACAACTTATGGGTCCAGGATTTCCCTTGTAGGTTCCATTAGTATTGATTTTTATCCATCCATGTAGAGGGGATCTCCAGAATACCTTCCATAGTGTGATGTGGCTGACAGTAATTATTACTGATCCGTAGACACTTCAGGATTTCAAAGTCATGCACATTGTTGTAGCAGTGCCCCTTTTCTAATAAAGCAGCTTCATGTATAGAAATAAGGATCCAAAACTCACCTTCATTAAGCTTGAGTGAGTAATTGTTATGAATTATAGAATTCTGATCATACCATATCACACGATGCAGTTCAGCAACGACTGCAAGGAAAACGTTCCTAATTTGTTGAGAACCTTACATGACTGCACATTTCATTAGTTTGTTTCTTGACAGAGTCAGGAATCATCAATCTACAATAAAAAATGTTTAAAATGTAGTTCCAAAGAGCATAAGTAGTGTCACAATAAAGGAAGATATGATTAGCATCTTCTCAGTGTTGATTACATATTGTACACTTAGAGTAGAGTTGAATTCAAAAAGATTTGTAGAAATTTTCAGTGGGAACCTTGTTGTGGTAAAGTCTCTAGATGAGATTGAATCTCAAATGTTTTATCCAAGGTGTGTTGAAATGATTTATCTAGTTGTAATCATTCTTAGTGTTGTGGTGGAAATGATTGTAGTAATTTTTAGAGTCAAGCATTCCATTGTGAGCAGGTTCCGAAACCAAGAAGTCATTGGAATATGAAAAAGTGTATTTATCAATGACATGAAAAATAGGTTTATAGAGATGTTCAAGATGAGAGTTTAAAATATCTTTTATAGAGTTGGTGATGTTTTCAGAATATTGGTTAGTTGAAATTATAGAGATTAAGGGGTTACCGATCCAATTATCTAGCCAGAATTTCAAGGAAGAGTCTCTTGAGACCATCCATCTAAAATTTCTCATAATGTTGGAGAAGGAGTGTTTGATGGAAGGCCATATAAAGGAGTTAATAAAATAAAAATTTCATGTTATAAGTTTGTCTAGAAATCTATTTTGGAGAAAATTGGTCGCTTTAGAATTGGTGTGAAAAAGGTTCCAAGTGAGTCTATCTTGAAGGAATTCATTAAAATATATAGGTTTTTTATACAAATGCCACTGTGTTCAATGGGCTTGCAACAAGTTAACCAAGGAACCATCACATGTTTTCTTTCTAGATTACTACATGTCCCGCTAAAATTCTTAATAGTAGTGTTCATTTTTTTGATGAGACCAATAGGCCATTTGTAAACCATCATGTTGTAAACCATCTTGGATACAATAGTGGATTTTATATGACAAGTCTGTCCCGCCATAGAGAGAGATTTACCTTTCCATGACGATAGTTGTTTTAGGACCTAGTCAATAATAGATTTAAAGTGACCAAATTTGGGTCTACCACAAAAGATAGGAACTCCTAGTTAAGTGAAAGGTATAGAGCCTTATTTCATCCCTAAATCATTGTTGATGTTATATTTTCTATTGGAAGGGAAATTCTTTCCAAAGAAGACGTAGGATTTATTCCAACTAATTTTTTGTCCCGAGACCTCTTCATAGTGTGAGAGAGAATATTTGAGGTTAAGAATATTCATTTCATCAACTTGTAAGAATAGAATGATATCATTATCATAGAAGAGATGAGTAGGAGCATTCACATGACTGGAGACATGGATGGTCTTGAGTTTATTTTGAATCGCAAGTCTGTTGATCAAATGGCTGAGATAGTATTCTGTTATCGATAAGAGAATAACAAAGAGGGGATCACTTTGTCCGACCCCTTTGTCAAATTTAAAATAACCCTTTGAAGATAAATTGGTAAAAATGGAGATAGAGGATGATTTGCAGAGAGTTTGGATGGTGGTGATTGAAGCAGAACTAAAACGAAAACATTGATGGACTTTGAAGATAATGCTCCAATCAATGGTGTAATTTTTTTTTGATATCAAGATTTATAGCTATTTTACCTCATTTTTTAGTTTTAATCATGTTATTGACACAATAAAAGGCAAGGCAGATACATTCTTGAATGGATCTCCCTTTGATAAAACCAAATTGGTTCCCGGAGACAATTTTGATTGTGATAGGTGAAAGTCTGTTGACAATGATTTTGGTGATTATCTTATAAAACGTATTGATAAGCGCAATATGTCTAAAAAGGTGATCTTCAGTGGCATTTTCCACCTTTGGGATCAAGGTGGGAAATTGTGCCTTAAGATCATGGGGAAGCACCCCATTAGAAAAAAGGATTTAACATGTTTAAAAACATCGAAATGAATCTCATACCAATAGAGTTGGAAGAAACCATTATTCAAGACATCTGGACCCAGGGCACTATCAAGATTCAGACTAAAGGCAGTGTCTTTGATTTCATTATCAAGAAGTGTTCTAAGAAGGATAGTGTAACCCTCATTAGTAAAAACTGATGGGATAACCACACAGAGGAGGTATTTGTTGTTATCAGGTCCATTGAAGGTGAAATTATTTTTTTCCCTTAATGAAATATTAAATCTATTTTTCTTTTCTCCTCTCCACATTCCAATGGGTGAATTTATTTTTCTCCTCCTGTGATTATCTTATACAACGTATTGATAAGTGAAATAGTTCTAAAAAGTTGAACTTTAGTGGCATTTTCCACCTTTGGTATCAAGGTGATAAATTGTTCCTTAAGAGCATGGGGAAATAACCCAATAGAAAAATATGATTTAACATGTTTAAAAACATCAACATGAATCACATCCCAATAGTGTTGGAATAAACCATTATTTAATCCATTAAGACCTGGGGCACTATCAGGATTCAGACTAAAGGTAGTGCCTTCGATTTCATTATCAAGTAGTGTACTAAGAAGGATATTGTTACCCTCATTAGTAATAACTAATGGGATTACCTTAGAGAGGAGGTATTTTTTGTTATTAGGGCCATTGAAGGTGAAATTATTTTTTCCCTTAATGAAATCTTAAATCTATTTTTCTTTCCTTATGCTCACCGACTTCATCCTAACACGCTAGTGTTCTGCACCTTTTACCATAAATGGCTTCATATGGTTCCATTCAGATGCTCGAGTGGAAACTGTTATTATATGATAATTCAACTAGTGGAAGATGTTAGTCCCATCCTCCTTTTAAGTCCATAGAACATGATCTTAACATATCTTGATGTGTCTGAATAGTTTGATCTGATTAGCCATCAGTTTGAAGATGATAGGCTATACTGAAGTTCAGTTCAGTTCTTAGAGCATGTTGGAGACTTTTCCAGAACATTGAGGTGAATCTCGGATCACGATCAGAAACAATAGATAGTGGTATTCCATGCAGCCTTACCACTTCTTTGATGTAAATCCATGCAATTAGATCCAATGATATGTCCTATCGAATCACGATAAAGTGAGATGTTTTTATAAGACGATCCACAATGAACCATATAACATTGTTTCCTATGGATGTCCTTGGAAGTCCAATGACAAAGTCCATGGTAATTTTTTCCCACTTCTGTGTTGATATGGGTAGCAGTTGCATCATCCCCTTAAATTTTTTCCTCTTAGCCTTCACTTTCTGACACACCATGGACTTTGATGTATATTCGTCAATATTTATTTTCATATTGTCCCACCAAAAGTTCTCTCAGATATCTTAGTACAGATTTGTGCTCCCCAGGTGAATAGAGAAGGTTGAGCTCTGTGAGTCATCCAGAAGCACTTTCTTTATCTCTAGATCAGATGGTACACATAATCATGAGCCAAATCTCCCAATTCTATCCTTATCAACTACAAACTCTGAGGATTTCCCATTTCTGATAGCTTCCAACCTTTTCATAGTTTCCACATCCTTTCTTTGAGAATCATTTATTTTATCCATGAGGGATGGTTGAGAAATCATATGAGAAAGGATTTATGATATTCCTCCTTAGTTATTCCCATGTCCATCCTCTGAAAATCTAAGAAGATTGTATACTTTTCAATTTTCATTAATGATTGAATTGCTAGGTCCTTTCAACTTGGAGCATCCACCACCTTATTCTCTTTCCTAGGGTGGTAATGGATCGAGCAATCCTAGTATTTGATGAAATTTAACCATCTTCATTGGCACATGTTCAACTCTTTCTGTGTGAATATATAATTGAGGATATTGTGGCCCATATATATTTCACACTTCTCCCCAAAGAAATAATTCCAGCAAAATTTTAAAGCAAAAATAACCAAAGCCAACTCCAGATCATGTATTAGATAATTTAGCTCATGAAATTTAAATTTCCTTGAACTATAGGCAATGAATTTGTCATTTTTCATCAGCACACATCCCAGGCCCTTCTTCGAAGCCTCACTGAATACCACAAAAAGTTATCCACTTGTGTGTATAGTGATAATGGGTGCAGTGATAAGCCTCCTTTTCAACTACTTGAAGATTTCTTCACATTAATCACTCCAAGTAAACTTTACTTCCTTCTGAGTTAACATAGTAAGAGGGTTGGACAATCGTGATAAATTTCTCAGAAATCATCAATAATATCCACCTACCCCAAGAAGCTATGGATATCTGAAATGGATGATGGCCTCAACCATCCCTCTATTGTAGCTATATTGGAGGGATCCACATATATCCCATTACTTGTGATGATATGGCCCAAGAATGAGACCTCCTACAACTAGAACACACACTTATTGTTCTTTTCATAGAGCTTCTCCTTACACAAGGTCTCTAGTAAAGTTCTTAGATTCTCCTCAAAATACTCCTTGGTTTTGGAGAATATTAGAATATCATCTATAAAGACTACCAAAAATGTGTCGAGGTAATATCTAAAGACTCTATTAATTAATTCCGTGAAGATTTATAGAGAATTAGTGAGTCCAAAAGGCATTTATATGAATTCATAGTGCCTGTATCATGTACGAAAAGGAGTCTTGGGGATATATTCATTCTTCACCCTTACATGATAATACCCCAACCGCAAATCCACAATGGAGAAGTATTGTGCTCCATGCAGCAGATCGAACAAGTCGTCAATTCGTGGCAGAGGATACTTTTTCTTTATTTTGAGTTTTTAAGCTCACGATAATCGATGCAAAATTGGATTGTCCCATCCTTTGTCTTGACAAAGATAACTGGTGCACCCCATGGTGAAGCACTTGGGCATACAAACCCTTTATTTAGATTCTCTTGTAGTTGTTTCTTCAGCTCCTCAAGATCCACAACAACCATTCTATATGGAGTGTTGGATATTGGAAATGCCCCAGGTACAAGGTCAATTGAGAATTAAACATCTCTTCTAGGAGGGAGACCATGAAATTCCTCGGGAAACACATAAGAGAATTACCTCACAAAAATATTGTCTTCAAGGATGGTTGCTTCCTTGGACTCAATCATCTAAGATAGATATGCATGCTCATAGGGTAGCAATATACATGCTTGAGATGATGGTGATAATGAATATTCATCTTCCCCCTTGCACTTTTATAGAAGCAGAGGTCGATTATCGATATGGAGAGTGCTTTCCCTCTCACGACAATTTATGTTGGCTCTATATAAGGAAAGACAATGCATGCTGAGAATTGCATCAAATTCCACTAGAGGGAGTATTAAAAGGTTCAACAGGAAGCTCATTCCATAGATTATGATAGGGGAGGAGTTAGATTCATGGGATTCAATGATATCCCTATTTTCCATACTCACTGACATCTTTACATCCTTGATTTGTGGTAGTACTGAGATTTTTCTACTAAACATTCAGGATATAAAGGAATGGGTAGAACCAGAATCAAAAAGTATGTTCTCTATTATTGAATAAATAACTAGCGTACCTGTCACCACTTCGTTGTCAGGGTTCACTTTGGCGGTGGTGATGGAAAAATCTCACCCTTTCTATCTTGGAGGTTGTTGGTTGCCTCTGAAAACCCTTGACTTAGGGAACTGATTTGCAATGTTCCTTGGTTCTTTACAGTTGGTGAAATGAACAACATGTTGAGAGTCGAATGAAGAGTTCCTCTCTTATGTCACAACCATGAGTTTTTCATGCCTAAAGTTAATATCCAAGTGTCCTTCTCTTCCACACCTAAAGCATTTCCTCTTCCCCTTCAGGAAATTTCCAAGGTGCTTCTATCCGCACCTTTGGAAAGTCGGGTGCTGGGTTTTATTAGCACCATTGGATTTATCCATCATACCACCAGAATCGAAGTCCACCTTACGCTTCTTATCCCCTTGATACCCCTGAGATTCCCTGATCTCTATTTCTACTTTAAGGGCACATCAGACAATTTACACATAGATGTCAAAGTCATAGATTTCCAGGGCTTTCCGCAGGCTAGATTTCAGCCCACTAAAGAAGCGGTCATCATTGCATTCAGGGGTAACAATAAAGCTGGATGCATATCGTGAAAGCCTTTTGAATTTTTCCTCATATGCTCTGATGGATTCGTCATCTTTTTTCTTGAGGGAAAGTAAGTCCCTTTCCCTCTTAAGTTGGAGGGTGCGTGAAAACTATTTATCAAAAAACAACTTCTAGAAGTCCTTCCATTCCAATGCCTCAATCTCCTCCTTAGTCTTTGTGTTTTTGATCAATGTCCACCATTGATCGACTTCACCCTCCATAAGATAAGATTCCAGAAGAACCTTCTCTTTTTCAGAACATTGAAGGATGAAGAATATCTTTTCAATGAAATTGATCCATTGTTTGGTGATTGAGGGGTCAGATGATCCATTAAAAGTAAGAGGCCTTTCTCTAATGATGCTCTTGATATAGACTTGTTATTTATTGGGGGGGGGGGGGGGGTTGAACGTTCCTCTTGACCAATGTTTCTATTCAATGCTTTTAACTATGAGAGAATCATGACAACATTTGTGATTCCTGCTCCCATCGGATTGGGCATCTCATTTGCAGAGTCATCACATTGATCATCACATCAGTTGTTAGCAAGAGTCCTCCTATTACCATCCATTGGATATAATAAATGGAAATTTAGGGATAACACATAAAGGGTAATCCAAGTACAAAAAAGGATGACTTATAAATTACTTTTATTCCTTATCTTATGTATCTATAGGATTTAATATATGCTATTCATGATCTACTTTCTAAAAAATATTCTTAGGGGTGTTTTTTTAATTCCATTAATAGGGGTTAATACTAAGATTATGAACTTACCAAAGCATATACCCTAGGATATTCATAACCATGAGTGCCGCAAGGCCCGTTGTCTTGTACCAGGATACCCCAGGTCAAGCCCGAAACTTTTGTCGGGGTTTTCACCCCTAGGTACATATGTGCCAGAGCCACCTCTACCTGCTCGTATCTAGACATGGATGTATTTTATTGATAAACCACTTACTCAATACTCACAAAAACTTACAGATGTTTTCATTATACTTTTTCATGTCTCTAAGGCTTTACTAGGGTTTTCGAATCCCAATCCCAAAAATAACTAAACCTATCCTTTGATACCAACTACAACAACCTTATTTTTTGTTTAACACATAACATAATTTATTACATAAAACATTCACTTGATACAACATAGACGACCAACATGTGTTCTGTCTTTGGGTCTTAGGAACATTACATAACAACTTAAAACATAGAACACAACATCATATTGAAAACTTCCTTTACATGACCACTACATTCCCTCGTACTTAGCATTGCATGAGATAACCTAAGGACATGCATAAAAAAAGTGTGAGATATAAAGCCTAGTAAGGGGTTGAAAAAATCATAAAATAAAATATAAAATACATTTTATGGAATATGCATATTAATGGATCATAAGAGAAACATTAACATTAAGGCATGATATAACATGATTTACATAACATGGAAATGTGGAAACAACATTTAACATGATTTAAGTATGATCCAAGGAACATTACACATGGAGAATGAGTAAAAACCACTTGAACTTGAATTATCATGAGTAAACCCTCAATTCACTTGATGTATCATGATACTAATCATTAACCAATGCATTGGAGTGCTATCAGGGCACACCCTTCGTAAACATTTCATTTCATGCATAAATGTGCCACATGGATCGTATAACATAGATTCATTAAAACTAATAATTTATTCCATGATAAAGGAAATTTTGAATTAAAAAATGAAACACTATAATCAATAAATAAATGTTCATAATGGTGAATACCCTTGATAGTGAAATGGGCATGGTATTCACTATACAATGACATTGGCTTGGAAAATCGCAGTGCAATTTTGGCAGCGTAACGACATGACATAGGAATTCATAAAAATGGTTGATGAAAGAGAAATGGGTGTATCATAATATGTTAATGAAATATACAGTAAGGGGGTCATATGGATACATTTCCCAACAAATATAATGGAATTTAGATTCATAATACAAAACAATTACTAGATTGTGAATGAGAAGAGAGGAAATTTTTACGGAATTTTGGCATGGTAACAGGTGCACACAGAAGGCATTAATGAGAGAGAAACGGGTCTACCATCAATCAAACATACATAGGGAAGAATGGGGGAGGTTCTAAATCATACCCCTACATTTATAAATTAAAACAAAAGGGCATAACAATATTAAGAAACTTAAATAAAATGAGAAAGGTAGGAATCCCTTACTTGGAAGTGTGATATCAATGGATTAGGAGAGGCTTGAGAGCGGATTCTTGGGATCATGGGGCACCTTTGGAAGATTATAGAGATAGGAAGGAAGAGGTTGGACGAACTCCAAATACTTTGAGTGAAGAGGATGTGGGAACCTTGGTGGGTTTATATAGGAAAGGAGAGGGAATTCATTATTATTTAGGTTTGGGTCCCCACACATTAAACTAATCAATACCACAAACCAGCCCATGGTTTTTGCCCATGGTTTTTTCCAAAGGGGTGCAGAAAAAATTATTTTATAAGGCCAATGACCTAAATTCTTAAAATAATAGGGTTGATTATGCGAAGGTGATTCAAGCTCTCAAAGAAATATATTTAAAAAGTGAAAATGTTTTATAACTCTTGGAGGGTCCACTAATGTTTTGTAAAATAAATCAAAAAAACAAAAAATCACATTATTTTACTGGTAAAACATATATTGGCCGAACATATCACTTTTAGTATTTTATTACATCACTATTGGGACATTATTATGTCATAAATCACATTATATATTTAAACTGTTTTTAATTTTTACCCAACAATTTGATTGTCTAAGAAAATTATGAAAAATTCACCATTGGATAATTTCAACATCCTGATTCCAAAAATAATATTCATTATATCTAAATAACTTTCTAAATATTTGAATTATTACTTTTAAAATAAAAACCCTCATTTGTGGAAAATTAATGGGGTTTGAAAAAAACGGATTTCAATCCATGATAAAAATTATAATTGCATTCATAAAATTATAATATCATTTATATTTAATAAAAATTAATTTAATAATAATAATGATATTTTATTAAAATATTATTTAATTCAAATATCCATTAATTCATCAAAATAGATTTCTTAGTTGAATATTAACTAAAAATACTATTTGCGCTTTAAAACCTATTTACAAGGTAACAATAATACAATTAATGTATATTCATTATTATATACAAAAAATGCACATAATCATAGTGCTAAGGTATTATTACATAAACTCTTATAACACTTGCATAAGACCGAAGGGTAAGCTGTGCGATGGTTACGAACTCTTGGGGTGGCTCGGATAACATTTCTTGGGTTGTAATCTATATAAACTTCCACTTTTCTCATGGGAGGTTCCGTTCAATCTTAACATGTTGAAGCTTGGCTTGGTCTTGGTCATGAGTGAATCCCAATGAAACCACATCCTTTCCGAGCTTCGACAAATGGGCTTCATACGAGGCAAGTCTACTGGACAATTCCATCGCTTCCTTTTTCTGAGTAAATTGGATTTGGTAAAGCCCTATATTTAACTAATAATGTGATCGCTATTCAATATCTACAGTAGTAATAGTCACAATTATTAATGGTATTTTAAAATCTGAAAACATAAAACCACGGATGTGCATAATTTTTACATAACCAAAATAAGATTTTTGAATAGATCAAGAGGAATTTTCATTAATAAAAGTTTGGTTCGTTACAATTTGCACTCCAACATCTGAATTGCACCATATGAAGCCCTTTATGGGAAATGGTGTAGAACACAAGTATTTTGGGATGAAGTCAGTGAGAGTAAGCTGCTAGGACCTTTAATAGTCGAAGAAGTGGTAGAGAATGTTAAGACCTTTTAACGACACATCAAGGAAGCCCAAAGTCAATAGAAGAGTTATTCATACAATCATCGACCTAACCTTGAGTTAAAAGTTCGAGAAATGGTATTCCTCCACATATATCTATGGAATAAGGTCATGAGGTTTTGAATGAATGAAATCCTAAGTCCCTGGTACATCGGCCCCTTAAGGATTCTAGATCATGTTGGAGTTGTGGCCTATAGACTAGAACTTCCACCTACCATGTCTAAAGTACACGATGTATTACACATATCCCTATTAATAATGTACATAGAAGATCCTTCACTTGTAATCTCTTCAGACGTGGTACAATTGGAGAATAAACATTCTTACATGGAGTAGCCAGTGAAGATCTTATATCGTAGAGAAAATGTTATATGCAACAAGAATACTCACCTAGTCAAAGTTCTATGATGGAACCATAAGTATGAAGAGGAAACATGGGAACTAGAGGTTGAAATGAAGGAAACATACCCACACCTGTTTAGGACATAGAATGTGAAATGAAATTTCGAGAGTGAAATTTCATGAGGGGGAGGATGTAAGGACCCAATGTTTTATCAGTGTAATTCCCTTCTTATAATTATTTATTATAGTGTAATCACATAATATTACTTATAAAACTCAATTCAAAACTTATAAATGAATAATGAGTGAAATAAAATGTATCTCTTGAAGTTAAGGAATATATACCGATGAAATAGTAACTTGACTTTTGGAATAGTAATGTGACCCTTATGAATAGTAAACTAGCCAATGTAATAGTAACTTCACCAATGAAAGTATAAATAAAACATTACATCTTATAAGTGAAAATATGGTATGATTATATTATAGTATAAGTAAATAGATATTTTAAAAATTATTAATAAAGTGTTGGTATTTTTGTAAGTCAAAAAATTTAATTACAATTTAATGACTAATTTAATAAATTAAAAGAAAATTTATTTTCATAAAATGTATTCATAAATATGTTTTTATGACATATGGTTATAATAAAATTTTAGGAGGCCTTATTTAATTTTTCAAAGTGTTTGAAAAGCAGTTTTAATTTTAAAATATGCATTTTTCAAGTAAATTGTCATTTTAATTAAAAATAAATTCCTCATATTTATTAAATTATTTCTCTAAAATAGAGGTAATTTTTGAATTATAAAATTAGAAAAATTGATAGGGTGAAGATTTGGGATTTTTATAAAATAATTAAATTTTTTATGAATACTAAAATACGAT
Source organism: Viscum album (assembly GCA_963277665.1). NCBI lineage: Eukaryota > Viridiplantae > Streptophyta > Magnoliopsida > Santalales > Viscaceae > Viscum > Viscum album. Next base: position 1,786,612,588 of record OY728126.1, on the reverse strand, counting down.
AATTTACGATAAATGATAAATAAATGAAATTGTGCATCGTGCTTGAGTCATGGATGATTTAAATGAAAATTCGTTCTAAATAACATGATATATTTATATTTTTTGGTCAAAATAATCAAGCCTATTCATAGTCTTGTGAAATAATATAAAACTAATGATTAAAATTTGGGAAACCCCTCCTCTCCCCCACTATAAATACCACCCCTCTTTACCTTCTCTCCCAGCCCCACTCAAGCCTTGTGCATAGTTTAAATTATACCCAAAATATCACTATAATTATCTATTAGATGTACAATATCCCTTGGTCTCTTCAAAATACAAAATCCTCTCCCTTAAAGAGGTTCTCAAGGAAAATATATTCAAGAGATAAATTTATCTTTTCATTTCTTTTATTTTCTTTCAAGTTCATTTCATTATTTTTCTTTCCTCACCTCCTTTCATCCAAATGTTACGATAAATCCAGTACCTTATATGTACTATAATTTTGTTATGAGAATGGAATAATTCATTATTTTCTCTCCTTTATCGTCCTTTTATACTTGAAATGAAAACACCATCCGAGATGTGTTAATATATCACATTCAAGGATAAAAGGTTTCCAATTTCCATTTTCGTATTCAATTATGGTCATGAAACCATTTTGATGGTTGAAAAAAACTATTATATATGTATTATGTATAATTTAATGTTCTGGAATCTTTTTTACACATGATATTAATTTATAAAGAAAAATGTGTATGTTGTGTTCAAAAACCACCAATTAACCAAAACAATTATCATTTAAGTTTTATATAATTATTAAACTTCAATAAAAATAATAAAATTAATTTTAAAACCATGTAATAATCTGTATTTTCACTAATAACATACAAATTAAATTCTGGATAATCATTCTCATCTTACATGTTTGTCATTACATATATATATGTAAACCAATCATAAAAACCCAGGAAACAGACTCTCAAAAACAATGAAATTGAACCTATTAACCCATAAAAAAGGTCACGATTGAATTTAGTAAGGTTATAATAAATAAATTAAACTAATAATTGGTTCTAGGAATACTAATTAATGAATTTAATTTGTCTATCCCGGACATTAATATCAAGAAAAGGACACCGTTAGACTTAATGTAAGGGATTCTATCCGAACCTCCATTATTCATTCGGGTTGCTCCGTATTTCTTTTTATCCAAATGAAGTTATATTTTATTTTTATTTACATATTCTGAATGATGTGTATATTCTCAAAAATTATGTATCATGATCCATTCTTCATTATCTTTTGGGGATATACATGTTTTTAAATGGTTCCCTCCTCAATACTTCCTAATAAGCAAACCTGTTTAAGGGATCTTCCCGTTTTCGTACCCATTTTCAAGAACACTATATAAAGTGTTTTAAGACACCATTTTTTTAAAGAACCACTATTTTTATAATGAAAACCATATTTGTTCACTTATGATATTATATAAAATATAATTCTGTTTTCTATTTTATATGATCTTTGATATTTTTCTAAAACCGCACTAAAATGTTTTAATTCTAATGTTTCATAAATAATCTTTTTACATGTAATCACTTCAATTTGACATCACTTATCATGATATATTATAATTATACATTATTATTGTCCATTAAGGATCTAATTCCTTTCCTTCATGGACACTTTTACAACATTCCCATTTGTTTTTCTTTATGACATAATTATGATACCCGATTATTTCCATGTGTAACCCTTATATTTATGTATGATTCTATATGTGTAATGAATTTTAAGGAAATTTTTTTGATTGGTTCACTCTGATAGTTCTCCAATTCATTGGGTAATGTTTAGTCTCATGAGACATTATGTGCAATGGTCTTGGCAGTTATCCTTGACTCGTGCTTCCATGTGCAACAGTCTTGGTGGTTAACCTTGACTTGTTCTCCTATATGTGAAACAAGCCTTGAATCATGCCAAAGTCACATTTTTTGTTTCATTCACATTACTATGAATCAATTTTTATATTATACCATGTTTATATGTCATGATTACATATGATACATTCCTTCTTATTCATTATTTAATGCCTTCTATCCCATGCGCTAATGATTTATTTTTATGTTTATTCCCTTACTAGGATTTTTAGCACATTCCTTGGTTAATGTTATCCCTAGGTTATCCTATGATGACATATGAGAATAATTGAACATAAGATCTATTTATTAACATTATATAGATAAATGTTTTATTTAGTCCCATGTTTTCAATTTTATGTACCTAGTCTTCCCAGACACTAGACTTTATGATCCTTGTCTTGTAACATGGTGTTTTATTATGCTTAAAATCATATAATGTCATGTTTAAAATTCTAGGTTCTCAATATTTTCTTGATAATTTATGAAAATTATTAATAAGTCATTTTTGACTTGTATAAATTAGTGTCACATCAAACTGACTCACGATGTGACTGTTATGAGTCAAAGTTTGTGTTTTCCAACTTAAAATGACATTTTAGTAAAAAAGAAAAGTGATGAACATAAAACCAAGAAAACACATTTTTTATTATTTTGATACTTTATTGAAATTATCCATAAGTCATTTGGGATGTGTAGGAATCATACACACCTCAATTATATTCATGGTGTGACTGTTATGAGTCATAGTTTTTATTTATATTTAAAATTGACATTCATTTTAGTAAAAAGGACAACTGGAAAACTCAAAACCAAGAAAATGATTTTGTATTTTTTTGATACCTTAGGAAAACAATAAATATCTCATTTTTAATGTGTATAAATCAGATAAACCTAAATTTGATACATGATGTTCCCGGTATGAATCAAAGTGTTCTTTATTTTTTTAAATTGACATTTTAGTTCAAAAAGAGTCTCTCACTAAAAAAATGAGAAAACACATTTAGATTGTTTTGGTAATATAGAAAAATTATTTATATGTCATTTGTGACATGAAGGAATTAGTCTCATGTCAAATAAACACATTATGTGACTAGTATGATAGAAATTTCATATTTCTTGTTTAAAATGAAATTTTAGTAAAAAACACTAGTAACGTACTGAAAATTAAAAAAACACATTAATATTGTTTTCATTTAACAAAACTTATTTTTAAGAAAGTATGACTCATTGTTTTTGAATTTTAATCCCTTGTTTAATATTGTTAAACTTTTACTAAAACCTGTAGAAGGTCTCAGAAGCATCTGTTGAATGTTTTTTTGTTTTTTTAAAAAGTAGAAGAAATATTATTGAAAGAAGAAAATTTCATGAGTCTAAAGTATGAGATCATTTTACAATATTTATCATGAAGGGGGGTAGAGAATTAGGTAGGTCTTCGCACTAGGTGATGTATTGTGTAATCCCAGTGTTGTCCAATCCATCTGCAACCGTGTTTGCTTCTCAATAAACAGGAGTAATGATGTAGTTAAGATCAATTAGAGAACGGGTGAACTGCATCCAATGTGTAGTAATCAGCCAAGCAAGATGGGTTATGCCGTTCCAATTAACTTGAACGATAGTCATCAAGTAACTTTCAATCCATATTTTGTTCTATCCAAAGTTCTTGGTGAATGAAATATCATGAATCAAGCTCATCTTTTCAGCTTCAAGGGAGGTGGAAATGCCACATTTACTCATGATGTGACCATGGTTATTTCTAAAAATATCCCCACAACCTGTGGGTCTCAGATTTCCCTTGGAGGCGCCATTAGTATTGATTTTGATCCATATAGGTAGAGGGGATATCCAGAATACCTCCATAGTGTGATGCAGTTGACAGTAATTTTTGCTGATCCGCAGACACTTCAGGATTTCAAAGTCATGAACAGCATTATAGCAGTTACCCTATTGCAATAAAGAAACTTCATGTATGGAAATAAGGATCCAAAACTCCCCTACATTATGCTTGAGTGAGTAATTGTTATGAATTATAGAATTCCGATCATACCATATCACATGATGCAGTTCAGCAACGACTACAAGGAAAAGGTTCCCAATTTGTCAGAAGCCTTAAATTACTTCACATTTCATTATTCGGGGCTTGACAGAGTCAAGAACCATCAATATGAAATAAAAAATTTCAAAAATGTAGTTCCAAAGAGAATAAGTAGTGTCACAATAAAGGAAGATATGATTAGCATCTTCTCTTTGTTGATTACAGATTTCACACTTAGAACAGTGTTGAATTCCAAAATATTGATAGAAAATTTCAATGGGAACCTTGTTGTGGTAAATTCTCTAGATGAGATTGAATCTCGAAGGTTTTATCCAAGGTTTTTTGAAATTATTTATCTAGTTTTAATATTTATCATAGTTTCGGTGAAAATGATTGTAGTAATTTTTAGAGTCAACCATTCCATTGTGATCAGGTTCCCAAACCAAGAAGTCATTGGAATATGAAAAATTGAATTTACCAAAGACATGCAAAATAGGTTTAGGGAGATGTTCAAGATGAGATTTTAAATTTTCTTTGATATAAATGTTGATGTTTTGATAAGTTTGGTTAGGTTCAATCATGGAGATTAAGGGGGTACCGATCTAATTATCTAGCCATAATTTCATGGAAGAGTCTCTTGAGACCATCTATCTAAAATTTCTCATAATTTTGGATTAGGATTGTTTGATGGAAGGCCATGTGAAGGAGTTAATAAATTTCAAATTTTCTATTATAAGTTTGTCTAGAAATCTATTTTGGAGAAAAGTGGTAGCTTTAGAATTTGTGTGAAAAGGGTCCCAAGTGATTCTAGCTTGTAGGGATTCATTAAAATATATCGATTTTTTAAACAAATTCCACCATTTTCAATGGGATTGCAACAAGTTAACCAAGGAACCCTCACAAGTTTTCTTTCTAGAGTACTACCAGTCTAGATAAAATTATTAATAATAGTGTTAATTTTTTTTGATGAGGCCAATATGCCATTTGTAAACCATCATGGATTAATCCATCTTGGAGACAATAGTGGATTTGATATGAAAATTCCATCCTGACATAGAGTGAGATTTACCTTTCCATGATGATAGTTGTTTTAGGACCTGGTCAATAATAGATGTAAAGTGACCAGATTTGGGTCTGCCCTAAAAGATAGGAACACCAAGTTAAGTGAAATGGAGAGAGCCTTATTTTAGCCTTAAATTATTAATGATGTTACATTTTTTGTTGGAAGGGAAATTCTTTCCAAAGAAGAAGTAGGATTTATTCTAACTAATGTTTTGGCCTGAAACCTATTCATAGTGTGAGAGAGAAGATTTGAGGTTAAAAATATACATTTTATCACCTTGTTAAAATAGAATAATGTCATTATCATAGATGAAGTGAGTAGGAGAATTCACATGACTAGAGACATGGATGGGATTGTGTTTATTTTGAATTACTTGTCTGTTGATCAAATGGCCGAGATAGTCTTCTGCTACTGATAAGAGAAGAACAGAGAGGGGATCACCTTGTCTAACCCCTTTGGGACATTTAAAATAACCCTTTGGAGAGCCATTGGTCAAAATGGAGATAGAGGCTGAGTTGCAGAGAGTTTTAATGGTAGTTATAGAATAAAAAATAAAAGAAAAACATTGAAGGACTTTGAAGATAAAGCTCCAGTCCATGGTGTAAAACACATTTTTGTTATCATGATTTATAGCTATGTTTCCTCCTTTATTAGTTTTATTCAAGTTATTGACACAATCAGATGCACGGTAGATACAATCTTGAATGTATCTCCCTTTGATGAAACCAAATTGGTTCCAGGAGACAATTTTTTTTTGATAGGTGGAAGTCTGTTCACAATGATTTTGGTGATTGTCTTATACAACGTATTGATAAGCACAATATGTCTAAAAAGGTTAAATTCAATGGAATTTTCCACCTTTGGGATCAAGGTGAGAAATTGTGCCTTAAGAACATGGGGAAGCACCCCATTGGAAAAAAGGATTTAACATGTTTACAAACTTCGACCTGAATCACATCCCAATAGTGTTGGAAGAAACCATTATAGAAGCCATCAAGATCCGGGGAACTATCGGGATTCAGACTAAAGGCATTGTCTTTGATTTCATTATCAAGTTTTCTGCTAAGAAGGATAGTGTTACCCTCATTAGTAATAACTAATGGGATTACCTCAGGGAGGAGTTATTTGTTGTTATCAGGGCCATTTAAGGTGAAATCATTTTTTTCCTTAATGAAATATTAAATCTATTTTTATTTTATCCTCTCTTCATTCCAATGGGTGAATTTATTTTTCTCCTCCTATGGGGTCACATCTCCTTCAAACTTGTAATTGAGATATTTTCTATGTCTCAAGTATGAATCAAGATCCATTGAAGGTGTTGGATAGATTGAGGTAGGATATCCATTCCTATACCTTCATATATAATTTTATCTTTAAATCCATTTATCTTTTTAGGTTCTAGATCTTTTTCCCTATTTTTAGGGTGTTGGACTCTTTCTTCTATTTATCCCAGCCAACTTCGAACTTGACGACACCATCAAACAAGGAGTCATTAATGGGCCTAAGGTAGGTGGTACATCATTTTCCGAAAAATTTTCTGTGTTTTCAGAGACATGTTGTTGTTCCACATGATGAAATTTTCAAAACTTTTCTTTAAAATGGGTTATTTGTTTCTAAAGTTTTATACCCATATTTATATACTCTCTAGGATCATTGATTAGTATTTTGAGGATGTCTACATGTGTCACAACAACATATCAAGATGCTATTGGATTATCCTTTTGTTCTTTTTGTCTTTTTTATAGCACGATTTCATAGGTCTATATGGTATTCCCTGTTTTTACATCACTATTCTATGAATACATGTATATGACACTACCTAGTGGCTTTTGATATTATTATTTAGTTGTTCTATTATTTATTCTTCTATTTCTTATTTACTATATATATATATTTAACATATAGTATGTTTAAGGTTATATCCATTTTACCACTCTAATATGAGGGTATAGTCTGCCCATCATACCACCTTGACACCCTCACTACTAGTTGGTAGCCTATGGCTCACGGGGAGGCACACTTTAGGCCATGTAACCCACCATCTCGGAGTCCCAATTAAGAGGATTCTAGGTTGAGATGTTACTTTTTTATACTTTATTAAAATGATCGATAAGTCATTTGGGATGTGTAGGAAAAACCACACCTCAATACGATGCACTATATGACTGATATGACTTTAAGTGCATGTTTTCAATATATAAGTGTTTATTTTTGTTTAAAACATGCATCACATCGCCAAAAATGAGAAAAAAACTATATTGTTTTCTCATCATTCTATCTACTATTACTAAACTAATTTCCTTATTATTTTATCTTATAATTATTTGTTTATTTTCACAGAGGTAATGCTTGAAGACGAACAATAAATTTTTGTGAAGTGAAAGAATCCACAACAACTCAATCTAATACATAATGTTTCTGTTATGACTAAAAGTTTAGTTTAAAATTAAAACTTTCTATTTAATTTATTTCTTTATATTATTACTAACATAAGATTTTTTTTTCATAATAAATGAATTATTTAGATCTATTAGGGGTGGTTTTTTCGGTAATATCATGAGTTGGGTTCAGGTAAAAAAGACAAAGTAACCTTGATGTTTTTGAATTTATGTTATAATTTTCACTTACTAATGAAATTTTATATAACCATTTTTGAAATGTATATAATATAGTTTCCTTTATTATATTTGTGTTGTAAATTTTATTTCATTTAAAATCTATACTTGTATCTAATTTCACTACTTTCTTGTGCTATTTATCGTATTATAGTGTGCTATTATAGCACACTAAAGTATTTTATTATAGCACACTACAATATGCTATTATATCACACTGCAGTATGCCCCTTTATGAGTTCTTCTAAAATTACTGATAAATGGGTCCTTTTAAATATTTTTAATACTAATGAAGGGTACCTTTATCGATGCCTGTTTAGCGATGATAAAAGCCTAGGTATTTTAATCATGCTTCGGTAGTCAGATATTTTCTAGTTTAGAAAAAGGTCAATTTTAGCACTATAAAAATCCAATTTTATAGTAGTTATTTGTGTTTCTTAGTTGTGTACACCCCTATGTCATGGGTTTCCCTTTGGTTCTTTATGGATACATTAAATGTTTTTTCATTTTTCTACATAATATTGATATTAATTCATGAAACTTGTTTTATTTAAATGTTTATAACTCATGGATAAATGTTATGTCATATTGTTATAGACATGGTTTTGTAGGATAAAAGTAAAGGGAAGAGTTTCATTGTTGATGTTGAATCTCCTAGATCATGTTTTATTTTGATGGTTTGGGATAATAGTGATATATGGTCACATAGATGTGTAACCATGATTTTATTCGGGTTTTATATTATTGGTCTTTTAGTTTTTTCATATAGACCTTATTATCCACTTATTGGATGTTACCCTTATGTTTTGGTTACATTTAATTTTGATGTATTCATGGATATATTCTGTGATACACTAATTATTTATACTTTATCATATTTATATTGAGGTTGAAATCATTCGATTGTTTCTTTATATGATACTCTGATGTTCATCGCCTACCTGTGGTGATTAGGAACATGTTTTGATCCTTGTGTAAGTCCATGTCGGGTGACATTATGAGTTGAACCTGGTTAGTCTATTAGAAATTGGAATATAAGAATCATGTTATCATTAAATACCATTCTTATTCTTGTGTCTCACACTCTTGTGTTTATGGGTTGTTGATATACTGGAGATATGATCATTGAAACTAGATTGGTAGTGTAAGAGTGTGCCTGAACAACTCATTTTCATGAAAAACATTAAGTTACCATGGGAAGTCAGGTATTTCCTTACATCATTTTCTAAAATTTTACCTTTAGGATCAAGTCCTATAAAATTAGGTTTGTGAGAATGGAAAATATTGTTCTTGATGATTTTTTTCTTTGTTTTTGTAGAACATGGCTTCTTCAAGAATAACATCTCCAAATACTAGAGTGGAAGATGTAAACAAATATCCATAGAAAACCCTCTGAGAGACACAATATTGGAGGAAGCAATAGTATGAACAATCCTTTCCTTTGGTGAAGTATCTAGTATGGTAACTAGAATGTAAGGTAGATCATGATTCATAATTTACTAAGAAGTATCCACCGATCTTTTGTGGTGATAAGTGACCATAAGAATCAAAATAATGGATCGAGGGGATTGAGATGGTTTTACACTTCTTGAAGACTCTCAAAGACTACATAGTTGGTTTAATAACTTATATTCTTAAGGGTATGATAAAAAAGTGGTGGGAATCTATTTTTAAAGAACAGTTTCATGAATATATTACCTAGATCACTTTGAAGTAGGTATTAAATCAATTATTTTATCCTGAAATGTTATAGGTGTCTAAAAATCAATAATGTTTTACATTGGATCAAGGGGAGTGTTCGGTTATGGAGTTTGCCACTCATTTCTCTGAATTAGTTTAGATAACACCCTATATTATTTCTAATGACTACCTTAAATCTTGGATGTTGAATGTGAGTTTGAGAGTTGATAATGATCATTTTGCGCCTAACAACCATTGTTGATCTTTTTGATAAATTAGCTATGGTTAAGGTAGTATTATCTAGGAAGAGAGGATTAGGTGGAGATTATTTTGTAGCAGTAGGAAACAAGACTACATTTTCTAGCCAAAAGTGGGAGCAGGGTGACCAAAACCAAGGTAGTGTATGGGGTGTGCATCAGATGTCAGGGAAGGGTTAAGTGGTATGTTATTAGTGTGGGAGAAAGGAATACCTCAAACTTGATTGTATGGTCTCAACTAGGGTTTGTCAACCATATGGAAAAAATGGTTATCTTTAGTGTTTCTGTGAGGTATCTTCCTAGGGTGATGGAGCTGTATCAACCTTCATCAAGGTCTCTTAGTTTAGATTTTATGTGGGAAAAGGGTGGGATCTAAAAATCTAGAAAAGTATAATGCTTAGGCTATTATGGAATGGCCGAAAAAATCCAAAAAAATTTATGTAGGGGAGTGGGCATCAGAGGATTCAGAGTAAAGATCAACTATCTTGAAAGGTACAGTGGTTGTTGTATATTTTATCTTCATTTAATTGTTGATACTAGTGAAACTCATTAATTTTTTTAATTCCATGATTATTGATGTGTTGAATTTGTGTTCAGATCTTATTACTTTATTTATGACCATTTCCAATCCTTTGGGAAAGAAGTTAGAGTAGGGTTTTAGATGTCCTAGATGTTGGGTAACAATCAATGACTATAAAAACATATGAGATTTATAGTTATTAATATTTATATCTTTGATGTAATCATTTTAATGGATTTTATGATTAAATACAAATCCCAAATCAATTTATATCGTCATTAGGTCCAATTTATTTCGTTCGAGGGATTCACTCATGTATTTTTGGGTGAGTGAGATCTTAGATCTGGGAGAGTAGGTCCATTTTCCTCTAGTGGTAAGATTATATTATTCTAGTTAATTGAGATGTTTCTTGATATTTTTGACCTAAAATTTATTTACTCTCCTCCAATGGTGGTGAAAGAGTATCTTGAAGTTTTTCAAGAGGATTTATTCAGGTTTCTACCTCAGAGGGAAGTCAAGTTTACTATATACTTTCTTATGGGGAAGTGGACCATTTACTTATCTTCACATCATATGAAACATGATGAATTAAAAGAGTTAAATGTTCAAATTGAGCATATCAAGACTGATGGATTTATTTTTCCTAATATTTCACCTTGGGTATCACTAGTACTTTTTAAAAAGATGGAATATGAGAGAATCTAACATTATGTTCATTACCAGAAACTCAAGGTGGTTATATTTAAGAAAAATATACATTTCATAGGATTTATGAACTTTTTGATTATCCCAGGGGTGCTCAGGGGGTTTCAATAATTGGAACGAGATCAGGGTACCATCGGGTGAGGAATCGAGTAAAATATATTCCTAAGATGTCATTCATGAACTAGTGTGATCCTTTTGAGAATCTGTTCATTTTTTTACGTTAATAGAACCCAATCAGCGTTTACAGATTTTATTAATTGAATATTCCATTGGTTATTTGATTATTTAATTGTTTTTTTGATGATATCCTTTTCTTCTCCAAATCAAAGTAGGACCATGCAGATTATTTGAATAACATCCTTGGGATCTTGAAATAACATCGTCTTTATGGTAAGCTATCCAAATATCAGTTATGGATTCAAGACGTTAAATTTATTGGATAGGTGACTTTTTAGGAGGGTGGATTAATAGATCCTATGAAGATTTAAGAAGTGATTTCTTTATAGAATCCACAACATGTGTTTGAGATTCAGTGTTTATCGGGATTATCTAGTTAATATACAAATTTTGTTTAGGTAATCTCTAATAATATATGCCTTATGATAGAGTTAACTAGTAAGGGTGTGAAGTCCTTTTAGAACAATCAAAGATAGATATCTTTTGAGGAGTTGAAAGTGAGACTGAATTCAGCTGCGGTCTTGATTATTCATGAGTCAGGTTTGGAATATGATATTTACTATGATGCCTTAGGAACATGTTTGGGTTGTGTTCTAATATAGGTAAGAGAGGTGGTAACTTATGACTCTCATAAACTATGACTCAAAAAAATAACTACCCCATTCATGACCTTGAGCTCTTGGTAGTGATGCATTATATTAATACATGGCACTACTACCTCTTCAGGGAGTGATTTATAAAGTATTCATACCATAAGAGTTTGAAGTATATTTTCATAAGATGGTTATGAAATTGAGATAGAGATGTTGTGTAGGTTACCTTAATAACATTGATTTTGATATTTCATAAACCCTAAAAAAATGAAACATGGTCACAAATTCTTTGAGAATAAAAGTAGAGTCCCATGTAGTGAAGGAATCAGTGGAGGAGTGGTGCTTGATGGGATTGTTTTCTAAGATGTGATTGGATGCAGGGAGAGATAACATATAGGTATTTTTATGTTGTTATTAGGAAGGATCATTTATGGATGATTATATTTGACTTTGAGAGTCTGATTATGTAGAGTGTTAGTGATTTTTAGGGTTAATTGTTGTGGGGAGACATCTGGTGAGTGGTCTCAGTCTCTTGATGGTGTTCTTAGCTTCTAAAGTAGTACCATTGTTCTAATAGAACTAAGACATAAATTGATGTATTATGGACACTGATCCAATTGGCCATTACACTCTAGATATATCGATATGTATCATGAATTGATACATCACTGTTGGTGGCTGGGAATGAGACGGTCGATTTTAAATTTCATGTCTCGATGAATTACATGTTAGGTAATTAAGGTAGAACATCAGATGCCTTCTAGTTTGCTTCATCCATTACCCATTCTAATATGGAAATGGAATGAGATATCCATGAAATTCTTGATTGAGCTATCTAAGACTCATAGTGGAAAGGATGTGATATGAGTGATTATTGATAAAATCATGAAATTAGCACATTTCCTACCTATTAAGAAATTAACAATGGTAGAGGATCTTGGAAACTTGTATGTGTGGGATATTGTTAGAATCTATGGTGTGCCATTGGCTATCATTTTAGTTAGAGACCCTCACTTCACAAACTCGTTTTGGAGTGGATTTCATGTAGTAATGAGTTCCCAGTTGAAGTTAATCATGACATATAATCCCCAAATAGATAAAAATATTTAGTGATCCATACATTTATTGTACAAATTCTTGGGAATACATTCTTGACTTCATTGAATCATGAGAGAAACATCTACCATTATTTATGTTTTCATATAACAATAATTACTAGGATTTTATTTGGATGGAAACAATTGAAGTGTTGTACGTGAAGCTTTGTAAATCACCTCTTTTTTTGGAAGATATTAGAAAATGGTCCTTGGTTGGACTGCACATTATTCAAGAGAAAATAGATATTGGGAAATTTTTTAGGATTAGTTTAGTTACGACTAAGAGTATCCAAAAAACTTATGATGATCAAAATCATTTTTCATTGGAATTAGAGGTAGGTGATCATGTTTTTCTAAGAGTTTCACCTTAGTTGGGATAACATTTAGAGAGGTAGGGTAAGTTAAAATCTCATTATTTCATCCCATGTAAAATTATGTAGTGACTCGGGAAAGTGTATTATCGATTAGACTTACCTACTCATTTGAATTATATCCATGATGTGTTCCATGTTTCCCAACTGAAGAAGTATCAACCAGATTTTCCCATGTAATTGAGTTAGATATTGTTGAAATTGAACCTAACACCTTAGGGATTTAAAGGCCTATTCATTTTGAAGGTACATGGGAATATAGCGTAAGAAGATGTGTTAGAGATATAAACTATTTATCTCCATATTAATGTAACAACCTCAACTAAAAGAGAATCACCCCAATAAATGGACAAGGATCTAACATGAATTAATTTAAGCATAAAAATTAAAATGAACAATTAATTTTTTCTATTTTAAGGTGCATTTAGAAACGTCTTGTTAATGACTATCTTTACTCAAAGGAACCTAGGTTCGATCCCTCTATACTATCAACAAGTTCTTCAAATGTCAGTGGAAACACAGATCATCAATATTTGGGTGCTAGTGTGGAGCTCCAACAAAGCCTTCAATATCCAGATGATCACTTCCATGTCAACCCATTGATTCTTGATGAACCTATATCGAAGGATTGGATCATTTTCTTCTATATATAAGATAATGGATATATAAGAGAGAGTCTCTTGAATTTATTCCTTGAATAGTACCCTAAATTATTTCCTCCTATGTCATGACATGACCTACCAGGGCTCACCTGGCTGGTGATAAGCTAAGTGTGATGCCCCAAGTCTGCCTCTAATGGGTAATGGGATGGAGACCATCACTGAGTAAGCATATCACTCACATGGTAGGCCTTATCCCAAGGTACCTACACACACACACACACATATATATATATATATCCAATATCAACATAATGATGAAATATTAAATAAAAATTATACCACAATGCATGCATACAACTATATCCCACCATCAGAGTATGAAAAAAGTATGTGATAGAATAATAGGCTCAAAAAAATCAAATGAAAACTGTAATAGAGTCCAACTTTCTAGAAAGTATTGGCATATTGTTAAATGAAACATCTGGTATGAATCATCATTTGTCTATCTCACTATGCACTACCTAGTTTTAGTCCACCTAGGACTCCATTGAAAGGTCTGTTGTTTTTATAATACAAGAAATGTGTGGTCAAAGCCCATTTAGGGGTGACCATATACATACCAAGTATTAAACATAAAAATAACTAGACATAAAACATAAAGGGATTTGTTAGATCATATTCAAAATTTAATGTCAATAAGAATATGATAAATAATAATAATAACCTAAATATACTCAATATATACACCAAGTCTCTGGGTAATATCAGAAAAGTACAACAAACCATAGGATTCTTCTCAACACTTCATGATAACGCTTGTCTGGGAGAACTCTCTCCAAGAGCTTTATAACCTTAATGAAACTCATCTAATAATTCATGATCATTGGGAATATATATAATGAAGTACTTGCTATCACATAGATGATCCTTATAGGCAGAAAATGGATCTCACTTAGAGCCTCTAGGGTATACCAGACCCTACCTGGAGTAACCTACTAAGTTGGGGATCACATGCCTATGTATGTTGGTCACAACGATTACTCAAACTCCACCTATGGAAGAAGAATAAATGATAGAGGATCACACCCTAGGCCACCCATATGGATTGATAAACTCTATCAAAGAATAATCCCAGACTGGGGATCACATCCTATGCTCGGGACATTATGCCTCATTATACCCTCTTGGGGACAAACCATCAGAACAAAAACTATATAAAAAGGTCCACATTGAAGAGAAATGGGCATTAAAATTACCGAGATAAATTACATAGTTTGTAATGGGAGTATAGGATGAAAATTCCATTTTTTCTATTTTCAAAAGATGGAGCGGTATCTATACAAAATCAAATCATAAAAAAAATTCAAAATTCAGAATTTATAAAGTACGTAGAACCCAAAAAGTCAAAGAAATCATGTGCCATGAACCAGCTTCACCTACATCACGGAATAGCAAAACCAAATTCACATCTCCATCCTCACTACCGTACCATCAACAAATCATCATCACCTTGGAAACTGATGTCGTCACCACCCATCACTAGAGTCGGTGAACAGAATAAACAAACCGTAGAAGAACCATTCAAACTCTCCAAAATATCTGAAACCACTCACCCTCATCTACAATGTGAGCCAACACAATTAATCAGAACATTAATCAGGATCGATAAGACTCATGAATTTTTTGGGATGCCATCGACCGCTATCCCCCAAACACAAATACTCATAGAAACTATTTCTCCAAATCTGACTTGGAGAGGAGCCGTGGAACAAAAGGTAAGATCTGGGGAAATGTATTAAGGGATAAACAATAAAAATCATTTGTTTCTTCTATCAAAACAACCATGTGGGACAATCAATAGGAAAAACACTATATGAAATTGATAAGGTTGAAGTGGACCATGAACATCACCAGACCAACTCCCTATAATTCATCACACACACACACAAAAATTGTCATGAATTGAAGACATCATATGATGCTTCTATCGGAAAAAAATTGACTGATCAAATTGAAAATCCCAAAGACTCAAAGAAACCACCACCATGGAACAACTATGAGAGCAACATAGGAACAAAAAACCATAGTAGTGGGAATCGAGACACCACAACAGAGAAGCACCTACTTAGTTGACAACCCAGACCAATGAAGCCACCACCATAGTACCTAAAACAAAAATAGAGGAGAAAAATAAGGAAAGGGGAGATACAAAGCCTAATAAGTGGCAGACTGGCCTCCCCCACTGAGGGACCACCAAAGAACCATAGCGGAGAGCGTCGAGGGAGAGAACATAATGGGAGTACAATATGTGTCTTTTCTAACCCAATTTTACCCATGTACTTCATCCTATGCCCATTTACTTTAGTCCATGACCATGTACTATGTTCATTCCAATGTACCAGGATGTGTCTAGGTACCTTTCAATGTTTGGGTACCTAGACTTGACCGGGTACTCTATCCATGCCCATGAACCTGGACATGTTTGGGTACTCACTACTAAAAAAATGACATATATCCACACATTTATAGCCACAATATAAATGGTCTGTGGCTATAGATTAGATATAGCCACGAGCAGATCATTCCCCATGGGAATAGGCTTCTTCGTTTTTTATCCTCCGTCGAGGATTTCTTCTCCACTCGCTCACTCCCCAATCTCTCCCTTGAAACCCTATGCCTTCGATCGTCTCCCGAGTGATTTCCCCCTCATCCGATCCTCTCCAGATTCTCCCTCACCCTCACTGGATTCTCAATTCACATCTCATCCATTCGCGACATCTCCATTCGCGGTTCCTCCACCCCTCATGCGTTCCTCTCCTCCAACATACCATTCTTCGTGTGTACCTCCTATATCTGGTGCATCAGCCGATGCTTCCCCTCTCCAGGATTGAGCTCCCTGTCCTCCACCTGACCGAACTGCCCTTCCCTGCCTGCTACTCTTGTGAAGGACTAGATCGGCTCCCTGATCTCATGACATTGTCTCACGCAATGGAAGCCTACCCACTCCCTCACTTGTCAAAGGAACCCTACCCGCTCCCTGCTCTTGTAGATGAACCCTTCCTGCCAAGGGAATGAACCTTCTAGCTCCCTCCTATCGTGATTCACCCCTTCCTGTAGGTAATCACAATTATTACATATCTTTGAATGATATGAATCCTCATATTACATTCATTTATTTCTGACCAAATTAAACATACGATGAGATATTCATTTAAAATTGTCTATGTCTTTCATGTTTTAATTTTTACTCTCATGATCATTGATATTTAATAGCCTGTTTTCATGTTTCGACTAGCCTGTTTCTAAGAGTGCTTTTGATTTTATTTTCATTAGAGAGATTTTCATAGAGAATCCACTTGTGTTGTTTCCATTGTAAAAGATATAATTATTTATTCTTGTATTTTTTTTTTAATTATTGAGATCAAATATATATGGTATAGAACCCGATTTTTATGATAATTCGTGATGGAGGGATACTACTGATCCATTGAGAGCAACAGATTACATGGTTAGTATTAAATTTTTCATTTCTTAGATTGGTGAAGGGATTTTTTTCTTGGAGAATAGAGTGTACATGACCTTGTTGTTGATACATAAGAATGGGTTTTCAGTCAAGGAACATCTTGGGGACATAATTGAGATACCTTGTCTTAGGTTACAAATCACATGTCAAATGTTTCTAAAATTTAAGGGTTTCATAGTTGTATTTTTTTTGTTAATAGATATTCTGTAGGGATATTTGAGTTGTTACTAAATGGATTATTTTTTATATATCATTTTATTTATAATTTCTATTGTTTACATTCTATTTGATGAACTATTTTTTAAGTGCTGATAGTTTTATTCACCATAGATTTATATTATACTCTATTGTTCTGTGATTTGATTGGAAGATTATATCATCCGGTCAACATCAACAAGACTAGGATGACTGTTTTTTTGGTTTTTATTTTACAATTATCACCCTATTATAGTTTCATATCATATCACATCACATCTAAAACCAATAAAATAAACATTTTTCTAAACTAAAATGGCAATTGGTTTTTTCATTTAAGAGATTAAACAAAGAAATAGCACATCTGTCCAAGAAGAATAGAAAGGCTATAATTCTAAGCTCATTCTCACTCAAGCATTGAAGAGGAAACTGTTGAACCAAAATAAAATATTATCAAATGATTTTTTTTCTAATTATGAAATCTAGAAAAATTTGGCAATATTGACAGGTATAATTTCATGAGTTCTAGCGTGTTATCTAATGATTCCTTCTTATCCGTCATTATTTTAATGTTCTCGACTTTAAAATATTTTTCTCAAGCTCATAGCTTCGTAAACCAGCTTAACACTACACATCCTCAACATCCTCTCCATGGAAGTCTTAACTGGGAACTCTTACTATCATGTGACAAGAACTCATCCCTACTAACTAAATGAAACAAAACCCATTTTCTACTGGCTGAGGCATTGTGTCTGGTATACCTGGATAAAATTTTTTCTTAATTCACTCTTCATTTACTTCTACAAAAAAATTCCAAAAACTTCTCCTACTATTAATGATCAAAATGTCACTTATCATTAAACAATAAACATGTCAGATTCTTTCAGCCATAGACAACTTCATTAAGCACATAATGAAGTCCAAGATTATTCATCCAACCAGATCTCAATCGTGATTTACCTTTCCCGAAACATTCTCCAGGGAACTCAAGAAATCTCCATAAACATTAAACATCTTCACTCACTAGCTCAAGATCAACAACTTTGCCTAAAAATTAACTTTTCAATTATAAATTAGGGGTTTTTTTGTTTTCAAATCATTTTTTGTACCCTTCCATAGTGCCCTTGGAACATGGGTTACCATGATTAAAGTGACATATCTCACTTATGCAAGTCACATTAATCATCCAAAAACTTATTTCCAACCTATGTCAACATCATACATGAATTCAAGCTTCTCCACATTTCAATATCCATTCTTTCAAAAGACAAAACACCCAAAAAACCCACTTTATTATTATCCATCAGCCATTTGAACTCAAAACCAATCATATTTTTTTGGCGAATACATCTCGGAAAGAAACATTTGAATTGACATACCACTACCTTGCTTCGACACCACTCTACTCATCCTCAGCAAAACATAGGAATTTCATTCGTTAAATATTCTACATTTATGAAACCAAAATAATAAGGAAATTGGAGGCTCCAATATTACATTTTTATTCAACCAGAATATGGAACACTATCCATTGAATAAAAAACATTGTCTTTAATAGCCTCATAATGGAATGATGCTTTCCTTCAATTCCATATCCATGGAAATTTACTCAAAAATGTTCTTTGGAAATCACTTCAATCCTATCACTTTATTCATTCATCATTGTTCCCATTTTATTTATGCTTAAATTCAATGTATCTTCTCTATTCCGTTTCTTGTTCTCCAAGTCATCATCTTCAATCATCACATTTAAAATTCTTGCATGAAATCACACTGTTCCACAATCTCTTATAAGTCTGGGATATCTTCGTTTACATGGGATAAACACATCCTTGATTGGAACTTGATGTTTTTTTCACCTATTCATAATACATTATTTTTAGCTCCATAATAGTCTAAAAAACACTTCCTTTCTAAAAACCAATGTTTTAATCATTAAAACCCGTTTTGCATATGATGAATCATTATTTTTGTGGTCTGACTATAAATTTCATTGTATTACAGGTTGTGCCTTCTGATACAACCTCTCGAAAATCTGTTTCAAGTACTACAACAATGTCATCTTCATACTCAACAATATGAACTATTTAAATTTTTTCTTTTTCAAGTCTATATTGAGAACACAATTTTATTTATGTAAACATTCACATTTTATTGGTGAAATTCCTTTTTTAATCTATGAAATCTATTTTTGAAAAATACTTAAGATACTATTTTTCTACAACTTCTAAAAAATTAGATTTTCAATATGTGATGTATTCTCCTCTTCTTTTCCATAGATGCTTCTCTATCAGTTTTATATATTCCAGAAACATAAACCATTCATTAAAGGTTCGATAATTAATCTCCTATTCTAATTTTTTCACACTCATTCTTGGTGTGGCATAATGTATTATTTTTTTCAAGACATTTCCTGTTAATTCATATAAATTCTTAGGATATTGTTCCGTGATCTGCTCCTTTTCATATTAGTGTTGTGATGTCCATTATTGTGTGGTCTTACAAAATGGTTCAGATAACTCCCCAAACTCCATTCCCTTTGTTAATTAATTTGATCATTACCCATATCTAGAAATATGGAATGTTTTTTTCTCTTCATGGCATGTATCTTTGTTAATAACTAGTTCCCTTAATATCCAACCATTTCCATCTCCAAAATTTCTTATCCTCATTCACCATGGAATGAGGAAAGCTATTGTGAAATTTTCATTCACCATATCAATTTTATCAAGCTCCTGATAACTCATTGTATGCTCTAAATACTTCCAACAATAGATGTTGCTGGATCGGGCCAACACACCGTGGTCAGGCCGCGGTCACGCCGCGGTAATTCCGTGATTTTGCCCTGCTCTAGCCACATCCAGCCCACAGTAGCCCCCTTCAACCTTTATTTCAGCCCGCTGCCACTAGCATTCCAGCCCACAACAGCCCCCCTGCCACCTTCGAATCAGCCCGCACCATCCCCCCAACACCTGCAACCAGCCCTCTTACACCAGCATTCCAGCCCCCTTCCACCTGCATTCGAGCCCGCACCAGCCACCTTCCTCCTGCAATTTAGACCGCACCAGCCACCACACTGGGCACCACCCCCCAGCCTCCTGCAAAACACTCATTCCAGCCCTATGCCACCTACAAAACAGCCCAAGCCCTCACCAACCCTGACCTCCGACATCCCAGGGGGTCTGGGGTTGCTGTCCAGGGGGGCTGCTGTCCAAGGGGGCCTAGCAGGGGGCAGGGAGGGGGGGGGGGAGAAAAATATAGTTGGAAACACAACAACATATCTACAAGACATCAATACTCGTGGGTAAAAAGTTGATATTATCTACCATAAGTTTATTGATGGATCCTCATCTAATGGTTCCCTCATATTTGAAGTAGGTTGGAAGATATCTATGAAACTATCCAAATCCATGAATATAGGGAAAAGTTTTGGCACCTAAAGGAATTTATATTAAAAAACAAACAAGACGATCCTTCATGAAAAGGTGGGTAATTACAACCTCCCATCAATGAAAATCATCCTCGAGTTGATATTATGAAGGTAAAAAGGCATTTTTAGTGAATATTTCTAACTGCTAAACACATATATCATCTTCCCTTTCCTAGGTCTCTTCCTGTACTCGACTATGTTGTTATAGCACTTGTACCAGGGGAGATGATTAACTTGGAGTGTCTTCACACTCTAATCAACAATATGAATGAGATACTCCTCTAATGAAGCATCTAAATCCTACTAATCCTCATCAGGAAAAAATACATGAGTTGTGTTTAGAGAGTATTAGTGCATCCAAGACACTTGAAGTACATCATGCTTTGACTAGTACTTTTGAGGGAGTGTTAACTTGTAGTCCACTAGTCTGATCTATTTCAGAACATAAGAGGGTCCAAAGAACCTCAATAAGAGCTTGTACTACCTATAAATATGTATATAGACCCACCTGGGTGAGTCTCTAAAGAAAACACAATCTCCAACCTCTTACATGAGAGTTCATCAGCATTGGTTGGCGTATGACTAATGTCTAGATAATGCTCTCATCATGCTTCTTCTGGAAAACTGGACCTACTCTATAGTCTCCTACACAATAGGTGATCAATGAATAGCCACCTCCCTTGCCTCTAGCCAAAAAAGAGTTGAGTGAAACCCCATGGTATGTACTGGGGCATATGAAGCCTTTAGCCTCTAGCTCCCTGAATATCTTCTAGAGATCCAAAAGCTCCATAGGTTCCATCCTATAAGGAGTAATGGTTATTGGTACTGCTCTTGAAACAATTTCGATATTGTATTCTACCTCCCATACTAGTGGTAGACCATAGATGTTGTTAGGATAGTCTTCACTGAATTTTCCTACTACCAGTGGAAAACAAAGGTTTGTAACCCTTGGTACTCAAGGAAAATGCTAGTGATCTGATCTATCACACTACCCATCTTTTACAGCACATACCTATCTTGAGTCACACAGACATCCCATTATAACTTATTCACATTCCTACTTCCCTATGGGGATTTAATCATCACCCACCAATGACAACAGTTAATATGGGATCAATATGGAACTAGTCAATCAATCCTATTGATTACATCAAAACCCATCATATAAAAGATTAAATGATTCCAAATAGAAAGGTATCCATTTATCACAAGAGAAAAATCCTTAAAATAGAAAACACCCTCTAAGATAGGTATGATCTATCCAGGGTCTGGGGGGGAAGGACTGGTAGGGGGTGGGGAATATGTCCAGGGTCTGGGGGGGGACTGCTGTCCAGGGTGGTCCAGTAGGGGGGGCTGCTGTCTAGGGGGGTCTAGGTTCTGGGGGGGGATCTGTCCAGGGTCTGGGGGGGGGGGGGTAGGACAGGAAGGGGGAGGGGAATCTGTCCAGAGTATGGGGGAATCTATCCCGTGTCTGGGGGGGAAGATTGGCAGGGGGAGGGGAATATGTCCAGGTTCTGGCGGGAATCTGTCCAGGGTCATGGGGGGTGTCCAGGTTCTGGGGGGGGGGGTGTCCAGGGTCTGTCTAGGGGGGTGTCCATGGTCTAGGGGGGGATGTTGTCCAGGGGGGTCCAGCAGGGGGGCTGCTGTCTAGGTGGTCCAGGTTTGGGGGGGGGGGGGTGGATCTGTCCAAGGACTGGGGGGCAGGACTGGCAGGGGGAGGGGAATCTGTCCAGGGGGAGGGGGATCTGTCCAGGGTCTAGGGAGTGTCCAGGTTCTAGGGGGTGTCCAGGGTCTATCCAGGGGGGGTGTCCCGGGTCTGGGGGGAAGCTGCTGTCCAAGGGGGTCCAGCAGGGGGGGGGTGTCTAGGGGGTCCAGCGAGGTGGGGGGGGGGGGCTGCTGTCAAGGGGGTCCAGTAGTGGGGGGGAGCTTCTGTCCAGGGGGTCCAGTTAAATTTGCTTCATTATCCAATTATGTGACAGAAAGTTAAATTTTCAAGCTTAATAACCTTAGTGAAAGAACATCCGGTAGGAAAACTGAGTTTTTAATTGATTTCTAGGAAATAGTTTTTTTTTAATTAGAGAAATAGGTTGACATTTTTAAAATTCACATTCTTACATCTATTTGAAGTTTCCTAAAAATGATTATCGATATGATTTATTATTCTTAATTTTGATTCATGGATACTTGCATCATTTAAGGTGATTATTGAAATTCATGAAATGAACCAATTGAACAATTTCATTTTTCCTATTCCTGAGATGGTTCTTAGCCTATTTTGAAACATTATTTATCATTCACTATTTCTTGAAATAATTAAGTGTATTAAAAAATATTATAACTTTAGTTTATGTCTTATTAGTGTGTGACGATTTTATGCCATATTAAAATGAATGACACCATAGATTGATTTTAATTGTTCTCATTTGACCGCGAGGCCCACCGTACATTTGAACATTTGTTAAACTAGTAGATACCCTTATCTCCCATGACAGGTTGCCACTTTTCAAGATTTTTTTTCTTTACAAACCTTGTTCTTCGAGGTTAATTACATGAAATCACATCATATTTAAAGAGTAAGAAGGGTGGTTCAGGGTTCCATTTAGTGTGGGTTCCATAAATGAGTGTTGTGTTGTGAGTGGGTACCCTATACCCAACTCATGTATTTATATTGAATACCATTACATGCATACAGTTTAATATATACATGGTTATATCTTACCAAAAATAGTGTTTGTACTTCTACATCGACTATATTTATATAGTGACAACCTAAGATTACATGTCGTATAAAAAGACTATAGAATTTCCTAGGCTATAATGAGAACCAATAGACAACATGATAGTAATCTTAAATATATGTAATATGGTCATGATACATTAGGGTGATAGGGAAAAGATGATGTGTGACTATCATGAGTTAGTGGCTCATAAGCCTTGAGAGTCCTTCTCAAGCCATATATCATTTTAGGTTGTGGTTTTGTTGTGATTCATCTTTATAGAATAATTTTGATGTATATGGAAGACATCAATATGATCATGAGTTAATTTATCCTTGTTTTATTTTTAAATTTAAGGTTTGTTGACATTATTTCATTGGTCATACAAAAATACAACTATAGAACTTTCGGCATACCCCGGGTGTCAACCTAGAGCTTGAGTGTTGGTAGGATAATTTGATGTTCAATATTAGATTAATGAATTCATGAAAATCAATATCATACTCTTACATGAAATATAAATCTAGAATTGATTTTTTTAGACACCAGTGGTGGTGTTATACTATGTTTTACAACAACCTAATTAGGATTACTATTAGAATCAAAAAAGAGCTAGCAAATAAAGGATTCAAGGAGAAATATATGAGTCACTTTTATCTAGATATTTTGAAGAATGGAATGACTTAGAAAATAATAAAATTTATATAGAGTATGATGTCTTTAAGGGATCATGAAGGTTACTTCACAGACCTGAAATATTTTCCCCCTTCATAGGAAGGAGATAATATAGCTAGGGAGACATTTTTCAGCATGGGATTTAGTATGATATCATTTCACAGGTTAATTCCCCTTTTGTGAGATTTTTTTTATTTGATGAATCATGATCTCATCACTAAAGATAACCCATTGTAGGCCCTGAGTCAAGGGAAATATGTTTTAGTAGGATGATCTTGGAGTTCCACATTAGGTGTCAATAAGTTGTTATTAGGATTTCCACCGAGTATGCAGTGGTCCGATCAACTTGTGATGTAGAACATAGTATTTGGACATCATTCTGATTAATTTTTTTAAGAATTGCTGGGTTGAACTTAATCTATTTCAGTTTCCTTTTCCCATAGTAGAGTACCAATCGTTTGATAAGATAGGTTCTATATAGATGTTCTACAGGAGCACTTAGCAGCTGATCATTGGAAGGGGATCATGGTAGGAACCTGGGAGATTCTCTCCTAACCCTAAGTAAATAGGTTGATGGAGTTATATCACTCACTCAGGTTGGGGCAGAGGACTTGGAACCCTAATATAAGAGTAGTGGTATCACTATAATGGAGAACTATAAGGGAGTCAATATAGAGACCAGGGAAGAGGGTAATGTAATATCCATATTGTGGAGTATACTCATACCAATCAATATGTTGAACTGTCTACTTTCATATGTACAATTCTTGTGTGATCTTTCATTTCTGTAATTTGATTAATACTATTGGTTTTATTCATTTTCTTTTTAAAATTATCCAATTCCATTTGTTAGGGTATGTAAACCTTAGATGCGATTATGAAAATTGATACATCATTATGGGTGTGGTTAGAGGTTATTATACAATTTAAGGAGTTCACTCATCAAATTGTTTTCTACCATTTTCTATGAGACATTTTTTGTAGGGTAATTGACTTCTGAATTCTGAATTGAATTCTGAATTCAATTCTGTATGTATTTAATTATCTTCTGAATTATGTGTTATACTTGTAGGTAATTGCTGAATTCTACATGTGTATGAGATATGTGAGGGATAATTTGGAGAATTAGGTATGTTTTCATTTCATTAAGTTGGAAATTAATTGTACTTATGGTTTATTAAGTACTGTCTAAAAGGGGAATAATTTTGAATTATACATTCTTCAAATGATATACTAAAGTTAAATTTGATCTAATGGTATAAGGATTTTTCATAGCATGTAGCATGAGAAGATCTCCCATGATCGATCTTTATCTTGTCATGGGGAGGAACTCTATAACTAAAACTTATTTCACTTTCTAATGAGGAGTTGATATATTCTTGGCCACTAACAAGAGCTGTTGAATTTTCTTGATAACATTAACATTTATTAGACGAGGGATACGATCCTGGTCTTGGGTTGTGTTTTGAACATGGTGATATTTCCTTTAGGATGTTCTCTATCATGTAGTTGGAATAATGGCATGAAGGAATAAAATGATATAATGAAATGTGAAATGGAAATTAGGCTTATTAGGTATGTGAATCTGAATTGTCACAATTTTTATGTGAATTAAAATATTCTTATGAAACTATTAAATGTAAATTGAACCTAATTGAAATGTAAAGGGGTCACATTGAAATTGTATCTTAGAATTATGTACATTTTATTGTCTGCAATTTAATTTCAATTTCAGGTTTGAATTCTGTACATTGTATTGTATAGAGGGCAGGCTATTGGAGGCTGTTGGAGGCTGCATTGTAGGCTGTTGGAGGCTGTTGGAGTCTGCATTGCAGAGGGAAGGCTCCATTCCAGGTAATTGTAAAGGGTCCAGCTTGTTCGGTCATGGGGGATGTAGTTTTTGATCCAAAATATAATTAGTACAGTTCAAGGAGCAGGAATGACTCCTATTTTTATAAGGTTGAGATAATGTATTGAATTCCTAAAATTGACAATGTGTCTCTTATAATTCTGAAGACTGTTACTAAAATGGGAAAAGGTAAGATATTTTACTCTATAATCTCTATGTATTAAGAATAAGATACCAGTATACATGTTTGTTGCTTTTTTTATTGGGTGCTTTGTTATTTTACAAGGCAGTACTGGTGCTGGAATCATGCAGTACTGGTTCTAGAACCAGTGAGGGCAGTTGTGATCAGTATACTAGTTTTGGAATGCAGTTGTGATCGGTAGAGGGCAGGCTAGGCTGTGATCAGTAAAGAGGGGTTATGATATACCAACGGTTTGACAAACCGTTGATAAAGGCATGTAAAAGTAGATTAGATAGACATATGCCAACGGTTCCTATAAAACTGTTGGTAAAAGGCTACTGCAACACCGCACATGGATACAGTTTCTCAAACCGTTGCGATAACTTATCCCAATGGTTTGATAGCCTATCCCAACGGTTTCAAACCGTTGGGATAGGTAAAATTTTTAGTAGTGATTGGTTTACAGGTTTAGAGATTGTTTTACTGGTTTACAGGTTTATAGATTGTTTTACAGGTTTACTAATTTTTTATGTTTTTAGGTTTGTGGGTTTTGGTTGCTAGGTTTGGATTGTTTTATAGGTTTACAGATTGTTTTACAGGTTTTATGTTTATAGGTTATAAGATTACAGGTTTTCCATGAAGGTATTATTGTTTTTAGGATGAAGGTATTATTGTTTTTCAATGTTTTTCATGTTTTACAGATTGTTTTACAGGTATTTTTTTAAAGTATGCATTATTGTTTTATAGGTTTCCATGTTTATAGTTTTTTTTAAGTTATAATATTATAGGTTTGTGGGTTTTATAGATTGTTTTCAAAGTTTTCAATGGCTTCCATGTTTTTTTATGGTATGCATGATTAGTTTACAGATTGTTTTATTAATTTTAGGCTACATGTTCTGTTTACATATTGCTTCTGGTTACTGGTATTCAAATTGAATGTTGTGGGAGGTGTGCATGAGCAGGGGGTGGGGGGTGCTGGTGCAGGGTGGGGACGGGGGCTGTCTAGAGGGAGGGGGTGTGTAGTGAGGAGGGAGAAGGGGGTGGGGTGCAAGGTGAAGGGTGGGGGGTGGGGGTAGGGGAGGTGTGTAGGAGCAGGGGGTGGGGGGGTGCTGGTGTAGGGTGAGGGAGTTGTGGGTGGGAGGAGGGGGGGAGTTGGTAGTGTCCTCCCAATAGCCCGTACAGTGAACCGTGCTGGATTTTTTTATGCAGTGGAAAGGCCTATAGCCATGGTTTAAGACTGTGGCTAAAGCCCTATAGCCACAGTTTGAACCCTGGCTATAAACCTATAGCCACGGTTTAAAACTGTGGCTATAGGGCTTTAGCCACGGTTCTAGGAACCATGGCCTTTATTGTCATGGCTATAGGGCTATAGATACGATTGGTGTCGTGGCTTTAGGGATATAGCCACAGTTCGAACCATTGATATAGGGCTATAGCCACAGTTTCAAACCGTGGATATAGGCTCTGACCTATAGCCACGCCAATACCAGCCGCGGTTCAGGAAACCGTGGATATAACATATAGCCACAATTTTTGGGCCTATTGGCATTGTTTAGAACCGTGGCTATCGCCTAAATTTCTAGTAGTGACTCTAGGTGTGTTCGAGTACTGGGCCATGCATGAATACTCTGATTGTGCCCAAGTACTCTGACTGTGTATGTTGACCTAGATGTATCTATTCCCTTATACCCCAAGGGTACACAAAGGGTTTCCAGAAATAGGCCACACTGTGTGTGGTAGGCCCTACATGGTGTGTGATACTTTATTTTTCTGAAACCCTAGCTGTTGTACCTAGGTGACTACAGAGTGAGTGTTCTTCAAACTACATGTCATGCATATTGGGAATTTCTAGAAACTCCCAAAATCATTATGATTCTTTCTTGTTCTACTTCCTCTTTCAATTCCTCCACTAAATCCACTGATAATCACATATCTAGTATTGACTATTCCTGCCCGTCCCTAATGGCTAGATTTTGGGCACCCAATCCACTTGGGAATGATTCACCATCACTTATCACTACAACTACAACTCCAAACCATGAATCTCTAATCCTAATACATTATCAATCAACCATCATCAACACCAAATGTTGATCGAACAATAAAACACTAACCCAAACCCGCTAAATCGATCTTTTTCACTAAAGAATGATTTTTCGGTGGTTAATTATTTGGTATTTATCCAAATTAAATCCAAAATAAATATTGGTTATGAACATTCACATATATTTGATAATATATTTTAAGTTATCCCAAATATTTAAAATATAAAAAAAGTTTAATTAATCTTTCCCACATCAAGGATTTTCATCCTGAAAAGAAAAAACCTAGTTAGAAAGGTGTAGGCACTAGGATCACATCTAGTTCTACCACTCATAGGTTCTCTTCGGATGATTCTCATGCTACCACCGGACATGAACCAATGGAATTACTCACCCAAAGGATATTATCCTTCCATTCCTTGATCTTTACCAATTACTCTACAAAGGTTTCTCCATTTTTTATGTCCAACTCAACCCAATTGATAACATGAAATAGGTTGTGCACATACATCCTTAGTTATGACACATGCAATATTTCGTGTACCCAATTGAAATGTGGTGATATGGATTATTGGTACACCACCATACCAACCCAACGCTGTATTTGGAGGGCCAATAAATCTTAGAGATAACTTGCCTCTCTGACCAAATCTTCACAACCCTCACCTAGGTGAGACCTTAAAAAACACATGGTCTCCCTCATCGAACATCAAATTCCACCTTAATTGGCCTTTATAATACTTATGATGGATTTTGTATGTCCTAATCCACTCTTTTATGATCTGCACCTTCCCTATCATCACTCATCCCAATTTTTGGCCTATAAGCATAGACTCCACTAGATCAATCCTACACATTTTTAGCCTATAGGGTCTCCCATATAAATCCTCAATTATTTCCACACTAATGGTTTAATGGTAGATATTGTTATAGGAAAACTCCACCAAGTGTATGTGATCTTCGCAACTGTGACCAAAGTCTAACATGTAAGCTCAAAACATGTCCTCAAGAACATGAATGGTCTAAAATGTCTTGCTGTCAGTCTAGGAGTAAAACACCATGCTCAAATGAAATTGATTCCCAAAATTCTATTTTAATACTCACCGTAATTATGATGTGAAGCAATAATCATAGTATAAAATGATCATTAAGAGAACTCCATGAAGTCAGAATATCTAATGTATGTAAAGGCATCCCAATCTATCCATTGAACTCTGCTCTTGGATAACTAGGATGTGTGAAAACTAGGTGAGTCGATCTATGATCGACCAGATGGAATTGTGTCATCTAGATAAAGACCCATAATGATTTCCATAGATATACCAACCAATTTCACTTTTAAACATCAAGGGGTCGAGTCAAACCCACTAGAACCTACTACTCAGTCTTCACCTATTAATAATTGAGGCATCAAGAGACAAAATCTGTTACACGTGTATTTATCCTTAACCACCATAACTAATGCTGAAAGTCCTATTTTATCTTTTATACTCTTGGAAGTACAACTATAGGGGATCTATGAAACTATATCAAAAATTCATCTTAAAAGGTCACTAGGACCATCATCCTCCCTCTAAAATAAATGAAACTCTCCCAGAATTTATAAAATCCATAAAGAGCACATGTAGTAGATATTTGAAACTCAAGGTCTCACAGTTGGTATCTCCAAGACGAGCTTCTCTAGTATGATGTAGAAGCGTATGGGTAATAACCATTGAATATAGGTAAGGTTAACCATCCTCATCCACCATGGACAACTATAATGAGGCCAAATACTCTGATTTCTTGATCCACAACTATGAACAATATCTTCTATTAAAAGCATACACCACCACGTTCCACTCACAAAGAGTATATGTTATCAAAATTTTGTAATCTAGAAGAACTATTTCCATTTTCTCTATATAAAGTTAATACCATTAAATTAAAATATATATTTTACACTCTTGTGGTTGAATTAGATGATAAACCGCTCATCCATAAGATATTGTCACCACATCTATAGGGTGAAGACTACTACTACTAGCTCAAGATGATAGGTCACATAGTTCTGCTCATGGGGTCTCAAATGTTGGGAACAATAGTAAATCACTACTTGATTATACATTAGAACACATCGAAGCCCAGTTTTGGAGGCATTATAGAACACTACATACTCAATAACCTCCTCTAGTAGATCAAAATGGGGGTTCTCATCAACCTCTACTGTTACTCTTGAAAATCCTATTGGAACCACTCCATTCAAACAAAAGGATTCCCCTTATGAGTCAAGGAAGCCAAGGGTGATGAAATATTATAGAAATCAGTAAAAAATGTCACATAATAGCCTACCAACCCAAGGAAGATTCTTACCTCTATCATGTTGTTGGTTGGATCGCAAGATGGCACTACCTCAACTTTTTCCAGGTCCACTGCTAATCCCTTTGTGAAGATGACATATCCCAGGAAGTGAACCTCTTATATCTTGAATTAAATTTTCAAGAGCTTCCCATAAATTTGGAACTCTTAGATTATGTCTATAACCACCCTCAAATGTCTCTCATGCTCCTCTTATGACACTGATTATACTATGAAGTCATCAGTGAAGACTACCATGAACTAATATAAGAAGGAATGAAAGATCCAGTTCATGAGTCCCATGAATAATTATTGGGAATTCATCGTTATATAGTGAATCACAAAGAAATTGTAACCATCATAGTGACATTGAAAGGCCATCTTCATTACATACTCATCCTGAACTAAGAGTTAGTGATAGCCTGATCCATGATCAATATTCGAGAACCATATCACCCCTTTAGTTGGTCAAAGAGGTCATTGATCCTTGTTAGTGTTTATTTATTCTTTATAGTCACTTGGTTTAGGTGATAATAATCCAAACCCAACCTCTAAATCCTATCTGCCTTCTTGGTGAAGAATACTGGGGCTGCCCAGGATGATATATTGGGTATCACAAATCCCTTCCTTTACAAATCCTCCAACTATACCCTCATCTCCCGAAGCTCTGTGAGAGCCATACGATATGCTAGAACAGATTTTAGGGTATTCCATAGGTGAAATTATATTTATAATTATATCTATTTGTGGGTAGGTAAGTCCAAAACATCATTATGGATGATATTCTCATACTCTTCCACTACTATAAGAAATAGATAGCCTGTAACATATACTGCTCGAAAGGAGATACTATCCAGTTGGTGACTAATTGTTTGTATCCTCTCGCATATGAGCCCATCCTACTCTACATGGGTTTCGATCTCACCAAAAAAGGAAAACCACATCCCATCAATAGTAAACTATCTAGTGTAATAGTAAATTCACCAATGAAATTATTAATAAAATTTATCCATCTTATAAGTGACAATATGGTATAATTATATCATAGTATAAGTAAATAGATATTTTAAAAATTATTTATATAGTGGTGGTAGTTTTGTAAGTCATAAATATTTAATTAAAAGATTATGAATAATTTTATAATTTAAAAGAAAATTTTTTTCCTAAAATTTATTAACAAATAAATATTTTGATGACTTATTATTATAAGATAATTTTAAGAGACCTTAGTCAATTTTTCAAAGTTTTAGAAAATCAGTTTAAATTTTAAAATTTTCATTTATCAAGAAAATTACGATTTTAATTAAAAATTAAAATTATCATATATACAAAATTATTTTCATAAAATGGATTTCAGTTTTTAATTTGACATGTTGAAAAATTATTGGGGTGAATTTTTGGGATTTTTCTAAACCACTTGATGTTTTGGTAAATAGTAAAATATGATAATTTATGATAAATGATAAATAAATGAATTTCTGCATCATTCTTGAGTCATTGATGATGTAAATTGCCATTGGATAGAACTGAAATGATCTCTTTGCTATTTTTGGTCATAATAATCAAGACTATTCATAGTCTTGAGTAAAAATATTAAACTAATGATTAAAATAATGGGAAACCCCTCCTCTCCTCCACTACAAATACCACCCATATTTACCTCCTCTCCACACACCTCTCAAGACTCTATCCTTGTCCAAATTCCCCTAAATTAACTCCCTAAGACCCTCTCCCATGCCCATCATCCCTTGGTCTCTTCAAAAGAACAAATCCTCTCTCCTAAAGAGGTTCTAAAGGAAGATATATTTATGGGGTAAATTCCTCTTTTCATTTCTGTTATTTTCTTTCAAGTTTCTTTTTTTCTTTTTCATTTCTCAACTCATTTCAACCAAATATTATGATAAATATTTTACCTTTAAAGTACTGTAATTGGTTTATGATAGTGTAATAATTCATCATCATATCTCCTTTACCCTCATTTTATACTATGAATAAATACACTATCCGAGATGTGTTAATTTATCACATTAAAGGACGATGGGTTTTCAATTTCTATTACCATATTCAATTACGGTCATGAAACCATTTTGATGGTCGAACCAGACTATATCATATGTATTATGTCTAATTTAATGTTTTTGAATCTTATGTACACATTATATTATTTTATAAATAAAAATGTGTTTGATGTGTTCAAAAATCACCAATTAACTAAAATGATTATAATTAAAGTTTTATATAATGATTCATCTTCACTCAAAATAAAAAAATTAATTTTATAATGATGTAATCTTATGTAAATTCACTACTAACATAGAAATTATATTTTAGACAACTATTATCATCTTATATGTTTATCCTTACATGTATATAAGTAAACGAATCATGAAAATGAAGGAAACAAACACTCCCAAACAATGAAATTGAACCTCTTAACCCATAAAAAAGGTAATGAATGATCTTAATAATTTTATAATAAATTAATTATATTGATAATAGGTTTTTGTTATACTAATTAATGAATTTAATTTTCTTATTCAGGACAATAAGATCAAGTGAAGGACACGATCAGACTTATGGTAAGGGATTATACCCAAACCCCCATTATTCCTTTTGGATGCTCCATCTTTCTTTTTACCCAGATGAAGTTATTTTTTATTTTTTATGTACATATTATAAATGATGTGTATATCCACAAAAATCATGTATCAAAATCCATTAATTATTATTTTTTGGGGATATACATGTTTTTAAATGGTTCCCTAATCAATATTTCCCGATAAGCAATCCCGTTTAAGGGAACTTCCCGAATTCTTACCCATTTTCAAGTACACTATATAATCTGTTTTTAAGCCACCATTATTTTTATAAAACCACCATTTTTTATAATGAAAACCTTATTGGTTCACTTTTTGTTTTATATAAATAATTATTCCCTTTTCCAATTTAAATGATCTTTGATATTTTCCTTAAACCGCTCTAAAATGTTTTAATTCTAAAGTTTCTTGAATACTATTTTTACACTTTAGTATTCCCCTTTACTAGAGATTATAAAATTGTTGATAAGTGGGTATTTTATTAATATTTTTAGCACTGATTAAGGGTACCTTTATCGATGCTTTTTTAGCACTGATAAAATACTAGGAATTTTAATCATGTTTCAGTAGTTAGAGTATTCTAGGTCTGATAATGGTCAATTTTAGCACTGTTAAAGGCCTATTTTGTAGTAATTCTTTGTGTTTCTTAGTTTTTTACACCCTTGTGTCATGGGTTACCCTTTGGTTGTTTGTGGATACATTACATGTTTATTTAAGGTCCCACTTGATATTGATATTGATTCATGAAACTTGTTTTATTCACATGATTATAAATCATGGATAAATGTTTTGTCATATTACTATAGACTTGGTTTTGTAGGATAAAAGTATAGGGAAGCATTTCATTTTTGATGATTAATCTCCTTGATCATGTTTAATTATGAAGGGTTGGGATGGTGGTGAAATATGGTCACATATATATGGAACCATGAGTTTCTTCAGGTTTTATATTATTGGTATTTCATTTATTTTAATATAGAACTTATTATACACTTATTGGATATTACCATTATGTTTTGGTTATTTTTACATTTGATGTCTTAATGGATATATTTCTTGATACACTTATTTTTTATACTTTATCATATGTATATTGAGGGTGAAATCATTAAATTGTTTCTTTATATTATACTCTAATGTTCGTCGCCAGCTTGTGGCGATTAAGAACATGTTTTGAGCTTCGTGGAAGGACAAGTTAGGTGACATTATGAGTTGAACATGGTCAGTATATTAGAAATTGGAATCTAAGAATCATGTTATCATCCCATCCTATGCTCATGCTTGTGTCTCACACTATTGTGTTTAGGGGTTGTTTATATACTAGAGACAGGATTATTGGAACTAGATTGGTAGTGTAAGAGTGTTCATAGACAACTCATTTTCATGAAAAACATCACGTTACCATGGGTAGTATGGGATTTTATTACATCATTTTCTATAATTTTTCCTTTAGGATCTAGTCCTAAAAAAGTAGTTTTATGATAAAGGAAAATATTTTTCTTTATTATTTTTTATCATTGTTTTCGTAGAACATGGTTTCTTCAAGATTACCATCTCCAAATCCTATAGTGGAAGCTGGAGAGTAAGATCCATAGAAAAATCCTCGGATAGACATAATATTAGAGGAAGGAATAGTTTAAAAAATCCTTTCCTCGTGTGATATAGCTAATATTGTAACTAGAATTGAAGTCAGATCATGCTTCATAATTTACTATGCAGTATCCACCGATCTTTTGTGGTGATAAGGGACCATAAGAATCAAAATAATGGATTGAGGAGATTGAGATGATTTTCCACTTCCTGAAGACTCCTGAAGACTAAATGGTTTGTTTATTAACTTATATTCTTAAGGGGATGATAATGAAGTGGTGGGAATCTATTTTAAAGAAAAGTTTCACAAATATATCACCCAGATCACTTTGAAGTTGGTATTCAATCAATTTTTTAACCTGAAATGTTATAGGTGTCTAAAACTCAATAATTTTTTTACTTTGAATCAAGGGGAGTGTTCAGTTATGCAATTTGCTACTCATTTCTCCGAATTAGTTCATACATCACACTATATTATTTCTAATGACTACCTTAAATCTTGGAGGTTAAAGATGAGTTTGAGAGTTGATTCTGATCATTTTTGTGCCTGAAAACCTTCATTGAGGTGGTTGATAAATCAGCTATGGATAAGGTAGGATTAGCTATGAATATGGGTTTAGGTGGAGATTTAGTTATATTAGTAGGAAACAAGAGTTCATTTTCTATCCAAAAGTGGAAGTATGGTGATCAACACCAAGGTAGTGAATGGGGTGTGCATCCGATATCGGGGAAGGGTTAAGTAGTTTTTTATTAGTGTGGGAGAGAGGGATGCCTCAAACTTTATTGTATGGTATCAACTAGGGTTTGTAACCCATATGGGAAAATGGTTATCTTCAGTGTTTCTTTTAGAGATCTTCCTAGGGTAGTAGAGCTGTATCTACCTTCACCAAGGTCTCTCGTTTTAGATTTTATATAGAAAAAATGGGTGGGATCTAAAAATCCTGCCCAGGATAATGCTTAGTCTATGAAGAAATGGTAGAATAAATCCAAACATTTGTATATAGAGGAGTGGTAACTATAGTAGTCAGAAGAATTATAGAATATAATGAGAGGTACAATGGTTATTGAATATTTTATGGTCATGTCATTGTTAATATGGGTGAAACTCGTTAATTTGTTTATTCCATGGTTATTGATGTGTTGAATTTGTGTTCAGAGCTGAAGCCATTATTTATGACTATTTCCACTCCTTTGGGAATGAAGTTAGAGTGGGGGTTTAGATGTCCTGGTTGTCGGGTGACAATCAATGACCACAAAACTATACCATATTTTATAGTTATTAATCTTGATATATTCTATGTCATCATTGGAATGGATTTTATGATTAACTAGAAATATCAAATCAATTTCTATTGTTATTTGGTCCAATTTATTTTTCTTGATGGATTAACTCATGTATTTTAGTTCGAGTGGGATCATAGATCTAGGAGATTAGGTCTATTTTCCCCTAGAGGTAAGATTATATTATTCTACATACCTGAGATGTTTCTTGATGTTTTTGATCTACATATTAGTTACTCTCTTCCAACGATGGAGAAAGAGTATCCTGAAGTTTTTCGAGATGATTTATTCAGGTTTCTACCTCAGAGGGAAGTCAAGTTTACTACATAATTTGTTATGGGGAAGGGAAACATTTACATATCTTCACACCATATGAAACAAGATGAATTAATAGAGTTAAGGGTTCAACTTGAGGATCTCAAGACTAAGGGATTTATTATTCCTAACGTTTCTCCTTGGGCATCGCTAGTACTTAATGAAAAGATGAAATATGAGAGACTCTAACATAATGTTCATTATCAAAAACACAAAGTGGGGATATTTAAGAAAAAATATCAATTTAATAGGATTGATGGTATTTTTGATCAGTCTGAGGGTGCGCGGTGGGTTTCAATAATTAACATGAGATCAGGGCATTATCAATTGATGGATTGAGTAAAATATTTTCATAATATGTTGTTCAAGAGATAATATGATCTTTTTGAGTAGTTGTTCATGTTTTTTTACCTTAATGGAACTCATGTAGTGTTTATGTAATTTATGAATTGAATATTCCAATATTTATTAGATTATTTCATGGTTTTTTGGATGATATCCTTTTCTACTCCAAATTAAAGTAGGACCATGATGAAAATTTCAATATGATCCATGGAATATTGAAATAACATCGTCTTTAAGGAAAGCTATCCAAATGTCAGTTGTGGATTCAAGAGGTGAAATTTATCGGCCTTGTGATTTTTTAGGAGGGTGTATTAATGGATCCTTATAAAATCTAGGAAGTTATTTCTTTAGAGAATCTACAAAGTGTGTATGAGATCTAGAGTTTATTAGGATTATCTAGTTAATAAAAAAAAATTGTCCATGAAATCTCTAATAATATATCTCTTATGATAGAGTTAACCCATAAGGGTGTGAAGTCCTTTTAGATAAATCCATGATAGATTTCTTTTGTGGAGTTGAAAGTGAGATTGACTTCAACTCAAGTCTAGATCCTTCCTGAGTCAGGTTTTGAATATGATTCTTACTGTGATGCCTCATGCACAAGTTTGGGTTGTGTTCTGATATAGGTAAGAGAGGTTGTATCTTATGAATCTCATAAATGATGCCTCATGAAAATAACTACCCCTTCATAACCTTGAGTTTTTGGAATTGATGCGTTATCTTATGACTTGGAACTACTACCTCTTCAAAGAGTGATTTATAGTGTATTCGTACCATAAGAGTTTGACGTATATATTCATAATATGGTTCAGAACTTGGGATATAGATGATTTATAGATTACCTTAAGAACATTGATTTTGATATTTCATACACCCTCCAAAAAAGAAACATGGTCACAAATGCTTTGAGAAAAAAATTAGAGACCCATGTAGTGAAGGAATCAGTGGAGGAGTGGTGCTTGATCGGAATATTTGCTAAGATGTGATTGGATGAAGGGAGTGCTAAAAAATGAGTATTTATATCTTGCTCTTAGGACAGATCATTTAATGACGATTATATTTGACTTGTAAAGTCTGAGTGTGTGAAGTTTTAGTGATTATTTAGGATGAATTATGGTGGGGGGACATTTGGTGAGTGGTATTAGTCTCTTGATGGGGTTCCGAGCTTCTAAAGTAGGATGGTTATACCGATAGACCTAAGACAGAAATTGATGTATAATGGGTACTGATCCAATTGGTCATTAAACTCTGGATATATCAATATGTTTCATTACTTGATACATCAATATTGGTAGTTGGTAATGAGACGATCGATTGTAAATTTCATGTCTCGATTCCTTACAAGTTAGAAAACTAAGGCAGTACATTAGAGGTCTGCTGGTTTTCTTCATCTGTTACCCATTCTAGTATGGAAATGGGATGAGATGGCCATGAAATTTTTTATTGAGATATCTATGACTCATAGTGGAAAGGATGTGATATGAGTGATTATGGATCAAATAATGAATTCATTATATTTCCTACCTATTTAGAAGTTAACAAAGGTGGAGTATCTTGGAAACCTATATGTGTGGGAGATTGTTAGGCTACATGGTGTGCCATTTTCTATTATTTCAGATAGAGACCCTCAATTCATATCCTTGTTTTGGAGTGGATTTCAGGTAGTGATGAGTTCTCAGTTGAGGATAATCATTACATATCTTACCCAGATAGATAAAAAGATTTAGTGATCCATCCATTTATTGTAGACATTCTTGGGAATACATTCGTGACTTCAGTGAATCATGAGATAAACATATCCACTTAGTTAAGTTTTCATATCAAAATAATTACTAGAATTTGATTTGGATGGAACCAATTGAAGTGTTGTATGGGAAGACTTGTAAATCACCTCTTTTTTGGGAAGAGATTATATAATGGTCCTTGGTTAGACCGCACATAAATGAAGAGAAAACAGATATTGTACAATTTTTTAGGAGTAGGTTAGTGACAAATTAGAGTATCCAAAAATATTTTGATGATCAACATCACCATTCATTGAAATTTTAGGTATGTGATCATGTTTTTTGTAAGAGTTTCACCTTAGTTGGGATATAAAAACTTAGAGAGGTAGGGTAAGTTAAAATCTCATTATTTCAACCCATGTAAAATTATAGAGTGAATCAGGAAAGTGTCTTATCAATTAAACATAACTAATAATTTGAATTATATCCATGATGTGTTCCATGTTTCCCAATTGAAGAAGTATCAACCATATTTTCCCAAGTAATCGAGTGAGAGAGTGTTCAAATTGAACAGGAAACCTCACTGATTTATAGGCCTATTCATATTTAAGGTATTGGGGGAAAATAGCATAAGAAGATGGGCCAGAGATATAAACTTTTTTATCTCCATATAGATGTAACAACCTTGACTCCAAAAAAGAGAACCCCAATAAATTTCCAAGGACCTCACAAGAATTAATTTAAGCATAAAAATTAAAATGAACAATTAATTTGTTCTATTTGAAGGTGTATTTGGAAACTTTTCATTAGTGAATATCTTTCCTCAAAGGTATAGAAGTTTTTCCCTATATACTATCCACAAGTTCTGTAATAGTTCGTGGGAACATAGATCATCAATATCCAGTTGCTATTGTGGAGCTCCAACAAAGACTTCGATTTCCTGATGATCAATTCTTTGTCAACCATTTGATTAGTGATGATCCTAGATCGAAGGCATGGATGGTTTATTCACTCTCTATGATGTAAGATATATAAGAGATAGGATATTGAATTCATTCCTTGAATATTACCCTAAATGGGAGCCTCATATGTCATGACTTGACCTACAAGGGCTCACCTGGCTAGTGGTAAGCTTAGTGTGATGCCCCAAGTCTGCCTCCAATAGGTCAGGGGATAGAGACCAGCACAGAGTAGGCATATCACTCACATGGGAGGCCTTATCCCAAGGTACCTACACACACACAAACACCTCTAATATCCATATGATGATGAAAGTTAAAATAAAAATGATACCACAATTCATGCATATATATATATCCCACCATCAGAGTATGAAAAAATGTATGTGAAAGAATAATAGACCCAAAAAATCACACCAAAACTATAAAAGAGTCCAAAATTCTAAAAAGGATGGGCCTACTATTAAATTAAACATTTTGTATGAATCATCATTTGTCTAGTTCACTATGATCTACCGTCTCTTGGTCTACACATGACTTCATAAAAAGTTTTATCATTTTTATAATACATGAAATGTGTGGTCAGAGCCCATTTAGGGGTGACCATATACATACCCAGTATGAAACCCCAAAATAACCAGACATAAAAAATCAAGGGATTAGTTAGTTCATATTCACACTGTAATGTCAATTATAATATGATACATAATAATAATAACCTAAATATACTTAATATAGATACCATGTCTCTGGGTAATATCACAATCGTACAACCAACCAGCTTCATGATAAAGCTCATCTGGGAGAACTCTCTCCATGAGCCTGATAACATTAATGGAACTCATCTAAGAATTCATTATCATAGGGAATCTATATAAATAAGTAATTTTTGGCACATAAATGATCTTTATAGACATATAGATAATATCACTCAGTGCCTCTATGGTTTATCGGACCCTACCTAGAATAACCTACTAAGTTGGGGATCACATGCCTATGTATATTAGTCACAATGATTCCTCAAACCCCACCTAGGGAAGAAGAATAAATAATAAAGGATCACACCCCAAACCACACAAATGGATTCATAAACTCTATTCAAGACTAATCCAATAAAGGGGATTACATACTATGCTTTGGACATAATGCCTCATTATACCCTCTTAGGGATGAACCATGAGAACACAAACTATATAAAAAGGTCAAAACATAAGAGAATATGGGCCTTAAAATTACCTAGAGAAATTGTACAGTTTTCAATGGGAGTACAATATGAAAATTCCATTTATTTCTACTTTAAAAATAGGGAGTGGTAGCTATACAAAATCAAAGAATCAAAATTAAAAATTCAAATTTCAAAATTCAAAAGGAATGAAATACCAAAAAGTCTGAGAACTGACATGCCATGCACAACCATCACCTACATAAAGGACTAACAAAAAAAATCACATCACCATCATCACATTCGTACCATCAAAAAATCTTCATCACCATAGAAACTAATGTCGTCGCCACCTATCACTAGAGTCAGTGACTAAAATAAACAAATCATAGAAGAACCGTTAAAACTCTTCAAAATCTCTGACACCACTCACCCTCATCTACAATGTGAGCCAACACAGTTAATCATAGCATTTATCGGGATCAATAAGACTCAAGAAGATACTGGGATTCCATTGACTACTAGCCCAAAACCTAACACCTCATAGAAACCACTGCTCCAAATCTGACATGGAGAGGAGCCGCAGAATAAGTGGTCAGATCTAGGGAAAAGTACCAAGGGATCACTAGTAAACCTCATTTTTTGCTAATACAGAAAAACCCTGCGGGATAGTCAACATGAAAAAACACCATCTGAAATTGATAAAGTTGATGCTAACCATGACCATAACTAGATCAACTTCCTATAATCCATCACACATAGAAAACAACAACGAAACCTCATCCAGAATTGAAGCCATCATGTGGTGCTTCTCTTAAAACATAGATGAACAATCGAATTGAAACTCCTAATGCCTCTAAGATACCACTACCATGGAATAACTAGGAGAGAAATGTAGGAATAGAAAGATAGAGTAGTGATAATTGGGAGGCTACTACAGAGAAGAACCGATTGAGCTTCCAACCCAGGCCAACGAATACACCACCATCATACCTAAACAAAAATCGAGGTTATAAAGAAGGAAAGAGGAGATACAAACCCAAATAAGTGGTGCACTAGACTCCCCCCACTGAGGTACCACCAAATAAACCTAGAGGAGAGCATAGAGGGAGAGACCATATTGGGAGTACAAGATGTGTCCTTTCTACCCCAGGTATACACATGTACTTCATCATGTGCCCATTTACTTCAATCCATGACCATTTAATATGTTCATTTCCATGTTCGAGGATGTGTCTAGGTACCTTTCCATATTTGGGTACCTAGACTTGACCATGTACTCTATCCATGCCCGTGTATTGTCCATGTTTGGGTACTCTGGGTGTGTTCGAGTACTGATCCCTGCCCGTGTACTCTGATTGTGCCCATGTGATCTAATTTTTCATGTTTACCTAGATGTGTTTATGACCTTATACCCCAAGTGTACACAAATAATTTCCACACATAAGCCAAAAAGTATTTGATATTCCCTACATGGTGTGTGATATTTTATTTTTCTGAAACTCTAACTATTTTACCTTGGGGACTACAGAGTGAGTGTACTTAAAACTACATTTTATGCATATTGGGAGTTTCTAGACACTCCTAGAAACTTAATGAGTCTTTCTTGTTCTACTTCCTCTGTCAATTCCTCCACCAAATCCATTGACCAAAAAATATATATTATTGACTAGGCCTTTCTATCACTGGTGGCTTGATTTTGGGAACCCAATAAACTTGGGAATCATTCAACATCACTTTCCAATACCACCACAACTCAAAACCATGAATCAGTAATCCTAGCCCATTTTCAATCCTCCATATCTACACCACATGTCGATCAAACAATCAAACCAAAACCCAATCCCGCGGTATCAATCTTTTGCACCAAAGAATGATTTTCAGTGGTTAATTATTGGGTATTTATTGAAATTAAATAGAAAATATATAATGGTGATGAACATGCACATAGATTTGATAATATTTTTTAATTATCCAAAATATTTAAAATGTAAAAAAAAATATTAATTAATTCTCCCGACCTCATGTATTTTCATCTTGATAAGAAAAAACCAATATAGAATGGTGTGGGTATTGGGATCACATCTAGTTATACCACTCCTAGATTCTCTTCATAAGATTCTCATTCTGACACCAGACATGAACCAACAGAATCTCTCACCCACAAAGTATATTCTCTGGCCATTCCTTGATCTCTACCAGTTACTCTACAATGGTTTCTCTATTTTTTGATGTCCAACTCAACCCAATTGATAACATGCAATTGGTTGTGCACATACATAATTAGTAATGAAACATGCAATATTTTATGTACCTGATCTAACTCTAGTGATAGGGCTAAGCGGTACACCACCATACAAACCCTACACTATATTTGGAGGGGCAATAAATCTCAGAGACAACTTGTCGCCCTGACCAAATCTTCACAAAACTCACCTAGGTGAGAGCCTAAAAAAAATATGGTCCCCCTCATCAAACACTAAATGACTTCTTAATTAATATTCATAAGACAGATGATGGATTTGGGATGTCCTCATCCACTCTGGTATGATATGAACCTTCTCTATCGTCACTCACCCCAATTTTTTGCCTACAAGCATAAACTCCACTAGATTAGTCCAACATATTTGTAGCCTGTAGGGTCACCCCTATGAGGCCTAACATAATTCTGTACTAATGGTGTAATGTTAGATATTTTTGTAGGAATACTCCACAAAGGGTATGTGATCCTCCCAACTTTGACCAAAGACTAACATGGAAGCTCAGAACATGTCCTCCAGAACTTGAATGGTCTATAATGTCTTACTGTCAGTCTAGGGGTAAAACACCACGCTCAAATGAAACCGATTTCCCAAATTCTCCTTCAATAATCACCATAATTGTGATGTGAAGTAAGAATAATATTCTGAAATGATCATTGATGGAACTCCATGAAGTCAGACTATCTCATTTATGTAAAGGCATCCCAATCTCTCCGTTGAACTATTCTCTTGGATAGCTAGAAAGTGGGATGAATTGGTGAGTCGGTCTATGATCAACCAGATGGAATTGTGTCATCTAGATAAATACCCATAATGATGTCCATAGATATACCACCCACTTCCAATTTTAATCCTCAAGGGTTTGAGTCAAACCCACTAGAACCTGGTGCTCAACTTTCAACTATTAATAATTGAGGCATAAAGAGACAAAATAAAATACACGTGTCTTTATACATGACCACCAACACTAATGTTTAAGGTCCTATTTTATCTTTTAAACTCTTGTGAGTACCACTAATGGGGGTATCTGAAACTGTATCAAAAAATCTTCTTATAAGGTCACTAGGACCATCGTCCTCCCTCTAAAATTGATGACATGCTCCCCACCTTTAGAAAATTCATCAGGAGTGT
Source organism: Viscum album (assembly GCA_963277665.1). Lineage (NCBI taxonomy): Eukaryota > Viridiplantae > Streptophyta > Magnoliopsida > Santalales > Viscaceae > Viscum > Viscum album. The sequence goes on along the minus strand of OY728126.1, from coordinate 1,786,568,661 downwards.
TTCTAGTAAATATTTAAAACTCAGGGTATCACAATTGGTATCTCGAAGATGAGATTATATAATATGATGTATAAGAATAGGGGTAATAACCAATGAATGTAGGTTAGTTTCACCATCCTCATCCACTAAGGACAACTCTAATGAGGCCAACTACTTTGATGCCTTTCTCAACAACTATGAAAATATATTCTCTTAAAAGAATCCTCCACCATGTTCCCCTTACAAAGAGTTTATGTTATCAAAATGTCATAATCCGAGAGGAACTATTTCCATGATTTCTATCTCATGTTAATATACTTCCATTAATATATATACTCGAGACTCTTGTGGTTGAATTAAATGATAAACAGCTCACCCATAAGATAATGTCACCACATCTATAGGGTGTAGACTACTACTACCAACTCAAGATCATAGGTCACATAGTTCTACAAATGGAGTCTCAAATTTTGGGACCCATATTAAATGAATACTTGATTATACATTATAACACATCCAAGCCCAATTCTGGAGGCATCATAGAACACTACATACTCAATAACCTCCTCTAGTAGATCAAGATGGAGGTTCTCATTAACCTCTACCATAAGTCTTGAAAATCCTCTTGGAACCTCTCCATAAAAATGAAAGGATACCCCTTCAGAGTAAAGGAAGTCAAGGGTGATGAAATATTTGATAAATCATGAAAAAATGTCATATCATATCCTACCAACCAAGGGATGATTCTTACCTCCATCATGCTATTGGTTGGATCGCAAGATGGCACTACCTCAACTTTCGTCGGGTCCACCACTAAATCCTTTTATAAGATGACATGTCTCAGGATGTGAATCTCTTAAATATATAAATAAAATTTCAAGAGCTTCCTATAAATCTATAACTCTTAGATTATGTCCATAACAACCCTCAAATGTCTTGCACGCTCCTCCTATGACACTGATTATACTATAAAGTCTTCAATGAAGACTACCATGAACTAATATAGGAAGGAATGAAAGATACCTTTCATGAGTCCCATGAATAATTATAGGGAATTCATCATTATGAAGTGAATAACCAAGTACTCATAATCATTATAGTGACATTGAAAGGCCATCTTCAGTATTTACTCATCCTAAACGCAGAGACAATGATATCCTGACCCATGATCAATCTTCGAGAACCATCTCACCCCTTTTGTTGGTTGAAGATGTCATTGATCCTTGGTAGTGTATATTTACTCTTTACAGTCAGTTTTTTTTAGGTGATAGTAATCCAAAACCAACCTCTATCTTTTCTCCTCCTTCTGGGTGAACAATACTGGGGTTGCTCAGGGTGATATACTAGGTATGAAAAATCCATTCCTTTACAAATCCTCCAACTATATCCTCATCTCACAAAGCTCTGTGAGATCCATACGATATGATAGAATTGATTTTAGGGTAGTCCTTGGGTGAAATTATAGGTATAATTCTATCTATTTGTGGAGAGTTAATCCTGAAACATCCTTAGGGATGATATTATCATACTCTACCACTACTATATGAAATAAATAGCTGGTAACATCTACTTCCCGAATAGAGATACTAGCCAACTGGTGATTAATTGGTTGTATCCTCCAACATCTGAGCCCATCCTACACTACCTCGGTTTAAATCTCATCAAAAAAAGGAAAATCTCATCCCATCAATGTATACACACAATATCCTCCTCGTGAAACAATCAATCTACACATGAATTATGGAGAGTCATCCCATACATAAAATTACATCATAAGGCCTAATTTCTACTATAAAAATTTATCAATGGAAGATATCTCCTCTAAAATTTAGGTAAAATTGTCAAAAAAAGTATGTGATTACTGAATATTCCCCCATAAGATTATCAACATGAAATGGTTGAGCTAAAGGATCTAAAAAAACTCTAGATCTTGAACAAGGGATGTGGGAAGAAAAGTGTGGATCACTCCTATGTCTATCAGTAATACAAATAAAGTAGGCAAGACATAGATCATACCTCTAATTTTATCATGAGACACTGGTTCATAGTCATCCACTACCTCTAGATTTCCTTTTCCCCATCCACTATCTCTCTGATTTGGAATGAACCAACTGAGGGTGGTGGTTGCAAGAAATAAAACCATGAATCACCTCATACTTACCTCTCTTCTCCTCTTCCCCATCCATTGATCTGATTACCTCCCAAATCTTGTTGTTATCTCTTACCAAAAGGTCAACTAGCTATATCTCTATCAGCTACATGATAGGTAAGACAATCCCACATGAGATATCTCAAACAGTCACAAGAGGAACACCGCCAGCCCATCCCCTAACTTGATCCAACCTAAGATACCAAAACTATATATACCTTGTCCTAAGAACATCTCTTGATGTTTATCACATTTATGGATCCCTATATTGGCCACTGAATACCCTATATTGTAGTCTTAGCTACTATGTGCCCATTTCCGGCACCAACAGTCAGTGTCTGCTCGGCCAGAAATCTCTCCATCACTAAATCTCACTCAAGCACCCCATCATAGGTAGGAATGAAAAAGAATATACCTACAGACCTGATATCTTTTCATAGGCTCTTCTTGAAGGTCCATTATCAGAAAGAAATATCAAGAACCATATCCATGTAATATTGTGATAGGTTGTTTAACCTCATAAAATACTCTTGCACAGTCATGTTGCACTTTCGAAGCTTTAGAATCTCCCCTATGTACATTACTCACAACGTGGGTGGATAAAATGCCACCATGAAGAGTTTCTCAAAATATTTCTAAGTGATAATTGTCTCATCCTATGTGTGGGTCACTAGACTCCACCATCACCTAGAATATCCCTGAATAAGTCTCTTCTCTAGGACCACCATTTGATTTGGAGGTGTCCTAACAAGGCCGAAAACTAACATAACTATCTCAAGTCAATCCTCATCAAACTGGGGGTCTAGATCACCCCAAACCCAAGGGGTCACTATATTAGAAATTTATGGAGTGCTCTTGGCCTGAATATATCATCTATTAGTACTTCTGGTGAAACATTCTGCTCGACGAGTGTTGGTATGACAGGAAAAACACCCAAAGGTAACACCTACTAAACATGTCCCTATAATGAAGCCCTATCACTAAGTAGATCATCATTATGATCCTATAGTGTAATCCTAATTGGTTTTCATCACATAGGAATGATAAGATTTCAAGATATACCATGGTCAAAAGAGTATAGCTAGGGAACTGACTCAAGCATGGCATGGAAACCCCAACCCATTACTATATGATACATGTACCAATGCTTTCCCTACAACCAGTTCCTATATGTAACGAGTCAATAAGAATTTAGTCAAATTCATGGTGAATGGTTATGTCAAATACCAAACCAACACTGGATTTAATGTCCTAAGATACAAACAGAAAACACTTTAACAATGTTTCCCTAGTTCCAAAACACTCATAGTTAGAAAATGTCCAAAATATGATCCTAAGATGATATCTCCTATGATAATAATCTATCATAAACCAACTCATTAGGTCCAATCTAACCAGCAATAAATAGAGTGCAACACCCAAATCCTACCTCAAATAGGCCAAGGGATGGTGACCAGTACTGAGTAGGCATATCACTCACATGGGAGGCCTTAGCCTATGATACCCATATACACACATCTCTAATATCTAAATAATGGTAAAAGGTAAAATACAATTGATACCATAATGCATTCATACATCCATATAATCCTATCAGAGTATAAAAAAAGTATGGGAAAGTATAAAGTTCCAAATAAAATCCCACCAAAACTATAAAAGATTCCAACCTGCTAGAAATGAGGGTGCTACTGTCAAATGAAACACCTAGTACTAACTATGGGTTGTCTATCTCACTATAATTTTCCTACTCATGGTCTACCAAGGACTCTATCAAAAGTCAGGTCATCCACATAAGACATTATATGTTTAGGAAGATCCCATGTAGGGGTGAGTGTATATGTACCCAATAAGACACCCTGAAATCACTAAATATAAATCATCAATGAATTAGTCACATCAGCATCACAAAGGCATTTCAATTATAATATGATACATAACAATAATAACCCATATATTCTAAAGATAGAAAAAAATATAAAGGTAATATCACAACTATACTACCATCCATAATATTTTTCTCGAGGCTTCAAGGTTACTCTTGTTCGAGATAACTCACTCCATGATCCTGATAACACTAATGCCACTCATTCTAGTTGTTGTGATCAATAGGCCCCACCATAAAGAAGTACTCACTGGTAATCATAAGATCTTAATTCATAGATATGGGACCTCATCCATGGCCTCTAGGAAAACCAAACCCTACCTTGAAAAACCTACTAAGTTGGGGATCGAACACCCATATATATTGGTCATAATGATTCCTAAAACCCCACATAGGGATGAAGATGAAATTATAGAGGATCACACCCTACGCCGCACCCAAGGATTCCTAAACTCTATTTAATACTAATACAATAGAGGGGATTACATCATATGGTTCGTACTTGATTCTTCACTATACCTTCATTAAAACAAACCAAGGGAACACACCCTATAGAAATATGCCCACACTGAAGAGAATGTGGAATTCAAACATCCCTAGATAAATTATACAGTGTGTATTGGGAGTAAATTTCATTTATTCTCTACCCTAGGTCTACCTATGTACTTAATACCATTCCCATGTACTTTGGCCCACGCCCATGTACTATGCTTGTACCTGTGTCCCAAGATATGTCTATGTAGCTAGCCATGTACGAGTACATGGTCGTACCTGTGTACTCCGGACATGCATGTATACCTGTTTGTGTTTAGGTACTATGGCTAGGTCTGAGTATTGGTCCATGTCTATGTACTATGACTTTTCTCATGTACCTAGCCATTTCTGTTCTCATATACCCCATGGGTACATTTCTATTTTCTTGGAATGGGCCACACGATGTGTGTTAGGTCCCACATGACATGTTATATTTTATTTTTCCAAAACTCTATCTTCTATAGCCAGGGGAATACTTGGTTTGTGTGCTTTGGACTACCCTCCATGTATATTTAGAATTTATAGAAACTACAAGAAGCTTCATACACCTTGCTCTCACCACTAATACCCTTAATTACACTTCCAAATTTAATGATAATCATATATCTTGGCTCGACCAGGCCATCCTATCACCAGTGGCCAGATTTCGGCCACCTAATCCAATTGGGAGTCATCCACCATATCTCCACACAACCACCACAAATCCAAACCATGAACTAATGATCCAAATCCATTATTGATCATTTTCCATGAACACCACACATCGATTTCACCATAGAACTTGAACTCAAACTCATTGTATTGATCTGTTAAACAAAATAATGATTGTGTAGTGACCAATTATCTGGTACTTTTCAAACCACGAACCAAAAGAAATACCAACGATGAATATATGAATAATAAGGGGATAAAATCAGAAAAAAGAAAGATAAGAACCAAACCACAACCATCGTTTAGGTTGGACTTAATCCATTTTTGTTAAAATGATGAAAAAATTACAATAATCTAGGATTATCCAAAGAAACAAAAATTCCTAATTTCTAGAAAGGTAAAAAAATACCTATTAATCAATGCTATATCCACAAATATTTTTTTTAGAAGGATTTATTCTTGTTTGAAAAAGGATAGAAAATACAGGTATTAAATCTAATAGAACAATTCCATCCATTGAGTTTGGATCAATAACTTATTAAGAAGTTTTCAAGAATTCTAGTTGTTGGTGAGATCTATGAAATCCTTTGGAACACCATTCATACTCTTTTGATTCGATGTCGTTCAACTAAGTATTCTACTCCAATGACTCCTATCTCAATCTATAGGGTTATGAAGCTAACAGTAGGGATTTTTGAAAAGTGGGGTTCATTGAGGATATTAGGTCGGGTGAAATAATAAATAATAAATAAATAAATAAATTATAAAATTATTAATTTTCCCTTGATCACAAATAATCAAAATACCCGACTAACATAATGGTTATGTTACACCATGGGTAAAAAGAACATTCCAAATTTAATGGTAGTATTAGAATTCCAATTTGAGACCGCATTTGGGATCTATTCAATTATTTTTTTTAAAGTGCACATGTAACATAATATAAATAATATTTTTATTATATCAATACTTAGCCTTCTGGGGCCCCAAAATCTCATGCTGACTCAGCGTATGCCTTTGAAAATATTATTTAAAATATCTCAATGCTTTACAAGGTAAAAATAAAGTTGCTACATCCTATTACTTATATATAGAGGTATGGAATACATGGGAATGGATTCTGGACTTCTGAATATTCCTTGACTACAAAAAATATCCCTAAATGAAATTTTATTACTGATTTACCAAGGCATAAATATCATATATATTTTTATAACTTGTATTAAAATAAATTTATTTTGCTATATAAGTGATTAACTATCTAGACTCATTATTCTAAAAATATTAATTCAACCTGGAATATTAAACTAATATTATTTTATTAAATATTTTTCCATGTATTTAATAGTACTGGGATGCACAGTCGAAACCAGTGGGTTGGGGATTTGAAATTTTTATCACCTAAGATATGAAAATTCATTGTATCAGGTGATATGAGCCCCAATATAGGTCGTAGGATCTCAGTTAAATTTAATAAGAATAAAAATAAAGCCAAACAATTGGCTCGTTCAAATCAAAGTGCGCTCGACTACAGCTCATTAACGGTGACTGTTGCTCAAATGATATGAGGAAAAAGACATATAGATCCTCTATACACACTTCAAGATTCCACACACATGTCGATCATCATATTATGTGTTCTATCATCCACCTCTAATGATTCTTTTAATGGTTCCATGATCATCTTATTCTCTTCCCTTCGATTTGTCAAAGGCATTCTTAGATTGATTTCCTAGACGATCCTTTCTCTCTCTAGGTTGCAGGAGGAGATATAATATATCAACTCTGAATGATTGACAGTTCATGGAATGTGCTTCTCCTCTGTTTATATAGTGGATGTCCAAAATAACAAGTAAGGGTTCCCTGGCCCTTGTATATCCAACGTCCACTAAATAAACAAGAAATTACATGTTATAAAGAAATAAATACATCATGTATGTAGAGACCCGTAGCCTGACGTACATTGACATTACATTACTTTTGCGGAATACTTAGTACATAACAAAAACACACACACAAGGACCGTAATAGTTTAGTGTCTTTGGAAACTCGGAACATAATCTTCTAATCGTGGTGAAAGATCTTCAATATCTTCCATAAAGATCTTCCCCTTTTTTTTACCTAAAACCTTTCTTTATATCCTGGGGAAAAGAAAACATAAAAGGGTGAGCTCAAATGCTCAGTAAGGGTAAACAAAAGAAATATCAATCACATCATATACATAAGCACATAACTTTTGGAAATCTTAACCTGCAAAAGAGATCATAATTTCATAACATGGGGTAAATCATGGCAGTGAAATGTAATTACAATAATCATAACGTAAAACATGAAACTTTGTGGCATTCACACATAATCATATAGAATCATTTCTTGTTAGTCAAGACTCATTGCCAAGACTATCTTAGTGGACAAAGTCCCTTTCTGAATCGAGTAACCCTCGTTTCAGTCCTGTTTCACTGAACCGGTATAACCTACCGTTCCAGCCCTGTCTATCTCATGAGATATAAAATCTTTACCCAATGCATTTGAGGGAGATATAGGTCCCACCCATCTCATAATGAATCCTTTCTTATGTGTGCCACATAATCATAAATCATACATCATCGCATAACCCATGTAATAAAAATGGGATTCTTGAAACATCATGACATCATAAAACAATTCATATATGATAAAGGAATTCATAAAAATAATTCCATCACAACATAATCAAATCAATGTAATAATAGGGATAAAAACATAACCCTTTATTATCTTATATGGAAAATAATTTTGATAAAACACTTGAACTTCATTCTTGAGGAAAATATCCTTTATACTTCAAAAAACACTTTTCCTTTCTTAACATGTCATAAAATTATAAACTAAAAGAAGTTGATTAAAAATAAACTTGGAAACTTGTAAGGGAATCTTCTTGGAAATAATGTTTTAAAAATCCATTCATGCCGTATAAGTTAAAAAAACATTCTTCGTACTTTTGTCGGAAAAGTCAAAAAGTACCTCGTACGAAAAAACGACAAAATATTCCTTTCATACATATTACTAAAAACTCACCGAAGGGTAAAAATAGATTTAAACAATTGTAGGTGGATGGAAATAATATTAAATATTGATGAAACATGGATGTGGATGATAAAATACACCCCAGTAAATACTTACGAATAAACAATCTCGGATAAAAATGAGATTGTGATATTTCCCTTACCTTAGGTCCACTTTGCTTTGTACGTGTCCGAAGCTCCTGTATAATGGTTTAAATAATGTTATTGACTTATTCCAGAATCATATTCATTGTTATGATATCATATATAGTTCACTTATGACATTATATTACCCGTTCTTTTGTAAATTCCATGTTAAAGAAGCGTTTTGGGTAAAATCGTTTCATTTATCGTAGGTGTTTTGACTTGTTGTTCTTGACATTATTATTACTTATATCATGATTTACTTACTTCCAAAATATAAAATATGATTTATATATCATATATATTCAGTATATATATATATATATATATAGATAGATAAATGAAATGAAAAACACCGTTCATGGAGACGGTAGTCCGTACGTACGCATGAACGCTGTTTTCCTTTCCTTATTGTCTTGAATGGAAGTAAGTAGATGACATACATATATATATATATACATAAATCCAGTAGCTTTATAATGTCATATATTTCATTATTATTTCTTATATATACTTTATAATCATTCTTAAATGGTTAACATGGAGAATGAATCTCATCACGTCGTGGAGACGGTAGTCCGTACGTACGCACGAGCGATGATATCATTTCCATAAATATTGAATTGAATTGGAGTGGATTATACAATATATAAAAATCAATATGATGTTGTAATAACTATGTATAGTTATTATTTACACCATTATACCCATCCATTTAAGGTGGTGGTGGAAAATAGATTACACCACGGCGTGGAGACGGTATTCCGTACGTACGCACGCGCGGTGATTTCTTTTTCCGTAGGATGGATAGATGGTGAAATAGGGTTGTTTCATACTTATAATAACATATCAGTATATGAGTGATACTGATGTTATTACTTCATAATGAAACAACCTAAGAAGAAGAAGTGTAAGAAGAAATAAAGGTGAAAGAATTGGTAACGGTAATTACCTCTTCTTTGAAGCGCCTTTTGGAGACGTCCTCTTAGGGAACTAAAATTGGTCTTTGAGGAAGACCAGAACCTCTAGGATGTTGCTAGGGAAGTGGAGAAGAGATTTTGGCAGGGGTTGTCCGAGCTTGAGTGCTCAAATTGGTGTGAGGAGGAGGGGGAGGAGGTGCCCTTTTATAAGGGAGGAGAGGGGCACCTTAGGAATATCTCAAAATATTATTTTATATTAAAGTCAAAATCAATTTATAATGGTTCCAAAGGGTCTTATTTCTAAGATAAGGTGGGTATGGGTCGAAATCATATCAACCAATAGGATTTAGACAAGTTTAGGGAATTATTTTAACCTTCTCAATTAGATTTAACTCTAAGTTAAATAATTTGACTTTTACCGTGTCTTTTTGTTTTCTTTCACTATATGGTTAATACACTTACTATAACATGACAAAAGAACCCCAAATTGTTTATTATTAATATATATATCCTTATCTAAGTCATTTGGTCGAATCTTAGATTTTTAGGAATAAAATAACAATTAATAATATAATATTTGATTTAAAAACTATTTTGTGTCAATTTTGACACTATTTGATATATGATTTTTGTGAAAGTCATAACAGAATTATATGTTCGAACCAAGTTTATTACATCAACATTAATATATCATAGTAACCTAGAAAATTAGTTTAATTCATAAAAAGTCTCAAATTACATTTATTTTGGTGTTTATAACATCAATTATTTCAATATTTCATTAATAAGATAATTACTGCATCATCATTGTGTCATAAATAAATTAAATTATTTAATGTCTAAAAATTACAAATAAAATACCATTATGTAGGAAATCATTTTATCTTTCTAATGAATATTTATAATCGAATTTATCTTATGTATAACCCCATATTAAAAATGATTTACTTATTAAACTTTGATTTTAACTATTTTAACCCTTCTTTAAATAAATTAATAATAAATGTCCTAATCTAATCCAAGTGGGCATAAATGGTCATATTTTATTCATAAGGTTGTTTTTGGTCGAATTAGAATTATCCAATATAATTAGGACATGTGTTAGGGTAATAGTAATATCATATTTACCCTTAGTTACCCTATTTACTATTAACCGCGGTAAAAAAAAGTAAAAAGTTACTATTCACCAAAAAATTATTTTTATCTCATTGAACCACATTTTACTTACTGATATCAACCGTGTCTGTCGGATTTTCGAAATTCCATTCACAGAAGCGGTAAAATTAAGTTTTATGCAAAATTCAGTTTTTAACCTACCACTTAGTGGTTTCACTATTCATCAAAAATTGAAAGTTTTCAGAAAAATACCAAAATTTCACCCTAGGCTAATTTCGGTATTCCGAATCCAAAAATGAAGTCCATTTGGAAAAATAAAATTTATAAAATTTCAAAAAGTGGTTATTATTATTCATAACGGCTAGTTATAATAATATTTTAATAGCATATCGTTGTTTAGTGAAACTTGGTATTGCGTACGACGCAAGCTATCGAGGAAGGTCGCGATTGCGTGTAATGCAAGGCAAATCAAGGATGCGTGTTGTGCAAGCTCCTTTTGGTGTAGCATACAACATAAGACATTAGTGAAAAGAATATTTTTTATAAAATCTCGGGCTGTTACATTCTACCCCCCTTAAAATGAATTTCTCCCTCAAAATTCGTCGGGGTTATAAATGGTTTACTATTCGAAAGTTTCTTTAATAGAAACCCACATCGTAAAAATGAATACCAAAACTTGGCTTTAAAAACTAAAGTATGAAATGTAACGATTACCCAAATAAACTAATCACTGGGTTTCCACATAGGTGAAAATATGGATATGGAAGAGAAATCTAACCATCATGTTCTGATGGAGAGTGGTAGAGAACATGGCTATGGAAAATCCAGTAATCACAAATCCATAAATTTGTGACTATCTAAGGTACCATCTGATTCATCAGGTATAAGATCACTAGGACAACATTTTTGGTTTTCAAGATCATTTCCCTAAAGTTGAAAATTTGAATTAGAATAAATACCTTCTTTATTTTGGTACAATCTCACTGTTGTTCATGCCTTGAACAATTTCCACTTCATCTCTTAAATAAATTAAGTTGAATTTGTTATTCGTGAAGTGTTAGCAGATCATGTGATAGAATGACGGGTCATTCCATCTGTCTCAAACAAAAGGTTAGCAAAAATTATATACATAAGTCGATCTATAGTGAGATTAATCACATATGGATCCTAAAATGGACTTATACTTCATATATCATACTGCTTAATATAATAAAACTAGTTTCTACTAAACAGGGACTTCCTGTAGGTCAGTGGTAGGCGATAAAGGCCAGTCGCACTTCGGTTCTGGGTTCGATTCCCACAGCCTTGTCCGAAGCGATGGGCTGTCGCCCGTCCTGTAGGTTGTCCTTTTTCTAAAACTATATTACTATAACATCCCATCAATAATATCGAAAAAACTTCTATCCTTAAACAATACTAACTTATGTCCAACATAATCCATTCCAATCTTTAGGCTTATCCATAATACTGCAGTCCACTCTCATAACATAGTGAAAACGATTACCAGAGATTTAATACCATCGTTGATCCCCATATATCATAAGATATATCTTATTGGTCACATTCCAAACATTCAAAGGCCTTAATCTTGTACTCTCTTGAATACCCATTGATCCATAGTGAAAACTTGAATGCAGTTAAAAGTTAACACTTTCCATATACAAAAATCCTCAAAATTCTATATACTCAAACCATGATATCACTTAGTCCTTATATCAATCATGAGCTCATGAATACTATCAAACATTTAATTTTCTCTTTATCCCTTCATTATGCGCATATCAACTACATTCCAAAAATATCTGAATAACCTTTCATGGATACTGGTAACATTAATCAGACAACAGTGTAAGAATCCTTACATGTCACTTTATTCTAAAGTACCATGAGATTACTTATACAACATTACACATGATAAACATGTAATCATTCCACTACATTCTTAAACCATTGATCGAGCTTCAACAATTCTTTCATCTCACATATCATTTGTAGTCTCTTCATCATCATCCACATAAATAATTCCCATACGACCATACTGATTATCTTCATGAGACTTTCCCTTAGGGAATTGGTTTGCATAATGCCTGTACATTCCACATTTAAAACATTTAACCATTGTTGATGTCGTAGCAATACCATTATCCTCATCCCTGGTGTCAACTGAACCTTTTCCTTTGCACTTACTGGCTTTGTGTCCTTCTTTTCCACACCCAAAGCATCTTCCAGTTCCTTTGAAACATTCTCCTTGATTCCTCTTCCCACATGAATTACATAGGGGAAATTGAACTTTCTTTCCTCTATGATCATCATGAAACTCTATCTTTCTCTTATTAGCCGAGTCAGGAAACTTACCAAATTTTACTTTATTGATCATATTATGAGATTGCTGATTCGGCATAATAATGATGTTTGGACTTCCAAATCCCATTTCATTATGAAGAATATCATTTCATTGTCCATAATATCCTCCATTATCGTGAATCATCTTGTTTCCAGCCATTTTCAAAAACCCAAAAAGAATAGTGTGAGAGGCAAAAATCATGCTAGGGAAAACAACATAATAAAGAGGGAGTACCTTCAATATCTAACATCTTAGGTTTAATTCTATGATCGTTATCGTAGTTCTAGTACTATAACCTATACGTATACTTAACCTTAGGGACATCCCTAGACATACCTTAGAAATATCTCTAGGGATCTCACTAACGTTTTCGCATCATAGTTTCCAAAGGTTGACTAAACCTTTCCTCTGATACCAACTGTAGAGACCCGTAGCCTGACGTACATTGACATTACATTACTTTTGCGGAATACTTAGTACATAACAAAAACACACACACAAGGACCGTAATAGTTTAGTGTCTTTGGAAACTCGGAACGTAATCTTCTAATCGTGGTGAAAGATCTTCAATATCTTCCATAAAGATCTTCCCCTTTTTTACCTAAAACCTTTCTTTATATCCTGGGGAAAAGAAAACATAAAAGGGTGAGCTCAAATGCTCAGTAAGGGTAAACAAAAGAAATATCAATCACATCATATACATAAGCACATAACTTTTGGAAATCTTAACCTGCAAAAGAGATCATAATTTCATAACATGGGGTAAATCATGGCAGTGAAATGTAAACACAATAATCATAACATAAAACATGAAACTTTGTGGCATTCACACATAATCATAGAGAATCATTTCTTGTTAGTCAAGACTCATTGCCAAGACTATCTTAGTGGACAAAGTCCCTTTCTGAATCGAGTAACCCTCGTTTCAGTCCTGTTTCACAGAACCGGTATAACCTACCATTCCAGCCCTGTCTATCTCATGAGATATAAAATCTTTACCCAATGCATTGGAGGGAGATATAGGTCCCACCCATCTCATAATGAATCCTTTCTTATGTGTGCCACATAATCATAAATCATACATCATCGCATAACCCATGTAATAAAAATGGGATTCTTGAAACATCATGACATCATAAAAAAATTCATATATGATAAAGGAATTCATAAAAATAATTCCATCACAACATAATCAAATCAATGTAATAATAAGGATAAAAACATAACCCTTTATTATCTTATATGGAAAATAATTTTGATAAAACACTTGAACTTCATTCTTGAGGAAAATATCCTTTATACTTCAAAAACACTTTTCCTTTCTTAACATGTCATAAAATTATAAACTAAAAGAAGTTGATTAAAAATAAACTTGAAAACTTGTAAGGGAAGATTCTTGGAAATAATGTTTTAAAAATCCATTCATGCTGTATAAGTTAAAAAAAACATTCTTCGTACTTTTGTCGGAAAAGTCAAAAAGTACCTCGTACGAAAAAACGACAAAAGATTCCTTTCATACATATTACTAAAAACTCACCGAAGGGTAAAAATGGATTTAAAAAATTGTAGGTGGATGGAAATAATATTACATATTGATGAAACATGTATGTGGATGATAAAATACACCCCAGTAAATACTTACGAATAAACAATCTCGGATAAAAATTAGATTGTGATATTTCCCTTACCTTAGGTCCGCTTTGCTTTGTACGTGTCCGAAGCTCCTTTATAATGGTTTAAATAATGTTATTGACTTATTCCAGAATCATATTCATTGTTATGATATCATATATGGTTCACTTATGACATTATATTACCCGTTCTTTTGTAAATTCCATGTTAAAGAAGCGTTTTGGGTAAAATCGTTTCATTTATCGTAGGTGTTTTGACTTGTTGTTATTGACATTATTATTACTTATATCATGATTTACTTACTTCCAGAATATAAAATATTATTTATATATCATATATATTCAGTATATATATATATATAATAGATAGATAAATGAAATGAAAAACACCGTTCATGGAGACGGTAGTCCGTACGTACGCATGAACGCTGTTTTCCTTTCCTTATTGTATTGAATGGAAGTAAGTAGATGACATACATATATATATATATATATATATACATAAATCCAGTATCTTTATAATTTCATATATTTCATTATTATTTCTTATATATACTTTATAATCATTCTTAAATGGTTAACATGGAGAATGAATCTCATCGCGTCGTGGAGACGGTAGTCGGTACGTACGCACGAGCGATGATATCATTTCCATAAATATTGAATTGAATTGGAGTGGATTATAAAATATATAAAAATCAATATGATGTTGTAATAACTATGTATAGTTATTCTTTACACCATTATACCCATCCATGTAAGGTGGTGGTGGAAAATAGATTACACCACGGCGTGGAGACGGTATTCCGTACGTACGCACGCGCGGTGATTTCTTTTTCCGTAGGATGGATAGATGGTGAAATAGGGTTGTTTCATACTTATAATAACATATCAGTATATGAGTGATACTGATGTTATTACTTCATAATGAAACAACCTAAGAAGAAGAAGTGTAAGAAGAAATAAAGGTGAAAGAATTGGTAACGGTAATTACCTCTTCTTTGAAGCGCCTTTTGGAGATGTCCTCTTAGGGAACTAAAATTGGTCTTTGAGGAAGACCAGAACCTCTAGGATGTTGCTAGGGAAGTGGAGAAGATATTTTTTCAGGGGTTGGCCGAGCTTGAGTGCTCAAATTGGTGTGAGGAGGAGGGGGAGGAGGTGCCCTTTTATAAGGGAGGAGAGGGGCACCTTAGGAATATCTCAAAATATTATTTTATATTAAAGTCAAAATCGGTTTATAATGGTTCCAAAGGGTCTTATTTAGAAGATAAGGTGGGTATGGGTCGAAATCCTATCAACCAATAGGATTTAGACAAGTTTAGGGAATTATTTTAACCTTATCAATTAGATTTAACTCTAAGTTAAATAATTTAACTTTTACCGTGTCTTTTTGTTTTCTTTCACTATATGGTTAATACACTTACTATAACATGACAAACGAACCCCAAATTGTTTATTATTAATATATATATCCTTATCTAAGTCATTTGGCCGAATCTTAGTTTTTTAGGAATAAAATAACAATTAATAATATAATATTTGATTTAAAAACTATTTTGTGTCAATTTTGACACTATTTGATATATGATTTTTGTGAAAGTCATAACAGAATTATATTTTCGAACCAAGTTGATTAAATCAACATTAATATATCATATTAACCTAGAAAATTAGTGGAATTCATAAAAAGTCTCAAATTACATTTATTTTGGTGTTTATAACATCAATTATTTCAATATTTCATTAATAAGATAATTACTGCATCATCATTGTGTCATAAATAAATTAAATTATTTAATGTCTAAAAATTACAAATAAAATACCATTATGTATGAAATCTTTTTATCCTTCTAATTATTATTTATAATCGAATTTATCTTATGTATAACCCCATATTAAAAATGATTTACTTATTAAACTTTGATTTTAACTATTTTAACCCTTCTTTAAATAAATTAATAATAAATGTCCTAATCTAATCCAAGTGGGCCTAAATGGTCATATTTTATTCATAAGGTTGTTTTTGGTCGAATTACACTTATACAATAGAATTAGGACATGTGTTAGGGTAATAGTAATATCATATTTACCCTTAGTTACCCTATTTACTATTAATCGCGGTAAAAAAAAGTAAAAAGTTACTATTCACCAAAAAATTATTTTTATCTCATTGAACCACATTTTACTTACTGATATCAACCGTGTCTGTCGGATTTTCGAAATTCCATTCACAGAAGTGGTAAAATTAAGTTTTATGCAAAATTCAGTTTTTAACCTACCACTTAGTGGTTTCACTATTCATCAAAAATTGAAAGTTTTCAGAAAAATACCAAAATTTCACCCTAAGCTAATTTCGGTATTCCGAATCCAAAAATGACATCCATTTTGAAAAATAAAATTTATAAAATTTCAAAAAGTGGTTATTATTATTCATAACGGCTAGTTATAATAATATTTTAATAGCATATCGTTGTTTAGTGAAACTTGGTATTGCGTACGACGCAAGCTATCGAGGAAGGTCGCGATTGCGTGTAATGCAAGGCAAATCAAGGATGCGTGTTGTGCAAGCTCCTTTTGGTGTAGCGTACAATATAAGACATTAGTGAAAAGAATATTTTTTATAAAATCTCGGGCTGTTACAATGTACGCCATTTATATTTTATCACCTACTTATTATATATAATAAATATATTATGAGATAAAGTTAAGCCATTAACACTACTCATAATTCCCACTAATATTAAACGAACCTTGAATTTGAAAATAATATTCATTCATATAATATTTTTTACACATTCACTTAATAACATATGAATACTTTTAATAACTAAATTCAATCCAATTATTCTATACTAAAATAATAAGGAATTTTTTTATTCCTTAGTGATCCTTAATATTTAGACAATTTTCAGAACCCATGGTGGAGCCCACCATGTCCTCTATACCTATTCAACAGAATAGGAAATATTAACGAATATGATATTGTGTGTGACCCTCTAATACCATATCACGATAGCATTGAATACTATTCAAAGACCAAGAGTGGAGTCTATCAACCAATTGAGGCCCTTAAAGAGATAAAGAAAATCCATAGCAATAACAACCTATCATATAGACACACATTGTGTAATATAATCTATTTGTCTCATGAAATATCATAAAGAAGGATGCACAATATGTGTATTCATTTATTCTTACTTTATTATTTATTGATCTAACTATATAGATATACCTTTCACTACCATAGTTAATGATTTATGATGGTACTACCATCCTGATCAACTAGGCCTAAGATATCACATCCTCAACTTGGAAATGAAAAATTATATTTTAACCATTCAATGAATTTCATACCACCAATGACACACCCAACACAAGCCACCTCTCCATGGCTTGATTGTATTCATTTCTTCACTTGCATCAAAGTACATGATCAAATGGTACACATTGATAATGATCTCAAGTCAGGAGACCATTAAACATGTTCATAGATCAGAGCATCCAATGAAACCAGAAACATGTGGTGTTTCTATTGGTGGTTCTATCCTCATGATCTCACCTACTATAGATCACCATGTGTGAAATTCATGCGAATAAGTATCAGTGATTTTCATCCCACAACACCTGATAGTCATACATATACATTTTCTAGTCAGTATGATGTATCTAGACCGTAGGAAACATGTTCAATATTAATGTTATAGTATCTTTAGGTTCTCATTATAGAATGTGAAATTCTATAACATTTTGATACAATAATTTATATTTTGAAATTACCATTTAAATAGTGGATGAATAAATATCGAAACTATAATGCTAAGTGTAAATCATGTATAAATCACCGTATACATGGTATGGTAGTTGAAAAGTACAATTTAGTTGGGTATCGGGAACCCACTTTTACAACACTCCCAATTACACTATATCCAACTTTCTCACAATCCTTATTATCCCTCACATGATAAGATCATGGTTTTGCTGAGTTATGGATTTAGTCATGGGACTTCCAAGTTTCCACTATGTGGCTATTCTTCTATCTATGACCTTACCTTCGTGAGTAAGACTTCTCAAGATATGTAAACCCCGAGTATATATCCTTTTGTTCACTATCCAAACTTTACATCATGTCCAGCACAAGTAAAATAATTATTATATAATTTATTGTATGATACAACTATAATTACTTGGTGTGATTCCAAGAACTGTAAAAAATCATTGCGTAATCTACACTACTTCTTTAGCTTCCTTAAAAGGTGAAATGTACTCTATATTTATAGATATGTGTACGATTATCTTTTATGATATTGTCTCAATCATTACCTTAGACTAACTATGATATAAGATCATATTGAGGTAAATGAAAACTAGTCTGTGTCCCCTTATAACCAATACCCCTTACTATCCATATAAAATGAACATACCTTTTTATACTTGTTCAAGTACAATTTGATAGTTTTGACAACATCCCTTTTATTTCTCCTAGATATAAATGATATTTTACAATGTACAGTATAAGTTGTAAATATCACATCTTTTACATATCATGTAATATCTGATTTATCAATCACAAAAGGTTTTAGAATTCAACTCAATAGATTAATATCCTCATATTCCCTATGCATGTTTTTTTGGAGAGATATATGTTATGGGACACTGGTAACAATTATCTCTTGAATTGTTCCAACCTCAATTTTTTTAATACCTTGTCATTATATATACTATTGACTACGTCTATGAAACCATTATATCTTCCTCTATAGATTGTATTCCCCATAATGTAGGTTGCTACTTACAGTCAATCTCTGGAGAACTTATTTCATTTTAATTCTAAGTAACTGTAAGAAAAATAACTATTTCCCATATGTTACCAAACATATTTTACTTGAAAAATTGTGGTCCTACCACTAAATTCTTGTGAACAAATGACCAAAATTCACTCCAAATTATTATTCTACAATATAGGTTCATAATTTAATCCTAAAATGGATTTTAGTTACTTTCATTCTTTATTGACATTCTATGATGTCACCATCCGTTTTTGGTTATGTCGTAGAGACACCTTCTATGATTAGTGGTCTTTATGTCTTATGATAGATAAATTTATCATATAAATTATCTATGAAATTTAGAATTATAATGTATTTTGGAATAAAAAATTAGTGTTACCAATCAATCCTCATTAGTACCACACGGTTACCACCCATATATATTATCACTTGAATAACCATGGAAGTATTTAAAATAATAAGCCCCCTATATTGTTATACATGGAATCCATTGTTGAATTTTAATTGAAATTTTCAATATTATGCTGTTTACATATACTTCTTACTTGTAGGAATTACTATTCTCAATGAATAATATATCACTAGCCATGGAGAATACAAAAACCATTACCAAGGTTTTATCCTTCCTACATGGTACGTGTCTCTATAACATTCTATTTTCCACATGCTCTTGTGGAACGTTTTCTTATGTCAACTATTTGTTCATTATTCGTATTAACTAAATCCAAGTCAATATTGCTCCCACTGTCTCATATTGATATATGCACCATTTTACAGAAATATATCCTATAAATTTACTATCTCTTTTATATATTAGGGTTTTCTATAATATCCTTTAAAACATTAGGATACATCATAAAGATGTACTTTGTGGTTTTATTGATGCATTTTTTTATATCCTAACAAAATATTTTCATATAAACACATGTTTTTATGACATAATAGATTTTCATCATACCATGACTCATATGATATCCTTTTTTCAGAATAGTTTTCATTTTTTATGGGATAAAACCATTATTTGTGGTGAATATCTTGAAAAATAATGTATGTATCTACACTGGATATAAATTATTACATTGATACTCTATTTACATACATCATGACACTGATGTTTATAAGGAAATGTGGGTTTATGAATTACTCCATGATACATTATATTGATCAATGTTAACATGTAAGACTCATTATCAGTCCTACTTATTATCATCCAATATTTGATATTGATAATGTAATTTTCATTTAGGAATTAATTCTCACTTCATTATATTGATCGATGAATGCTTGGTTAAGATATTATTCAGCACATAGGCCTAGAGAAACTCATATTTTCTAACCATGAATATATCATTCTTCAATTCTAAATTCTTTAATAGAACTTAAAGGAATGTTATGAAGTATATTTACAACTAACTTACCCACGTAACAGTTCATTTATAAGGACCCTCATTTTTCATACAATAACATGTAATCATTTTTGTGGAATACATAATACATTACAAAAACAGACGCCCAAAGACTGTATTAGTTTAGTGCCTTTTGAAACATGGAAACAAAAACACTAGTGCATAAGTAAGATACATTATCTCATAATATATTCTTCATGACTAACACCCTTATTAGACACATCAAACATCATGCATATCTTCATATCCTACAGAAAGGAAACCTAAAAAAGTGATGAACATAGATGCTCAGTAAGGTTAAACAAGGAATATAAGTAAGCATATCATGAAAATAAGGGTATAATAACATGATAATGGGAATATAAGATCATATCATTCATACCAAAGATCATAAAAAAGATACATGGAATAAATATTGGGAGTTCATAAGACATGAATCATAATGGAATCCATAGAATATTCCATGAAAGGATAACATAAGAATATGACATGGAATTTTTTGAAGACACATAAACATGTAATTTCATTCCCTATAAGTCAAGGCGCATTTAAAAAACATAATAGATCACTTCACGGAGACTATAACTACTACGAGGGATAGACAATCATCCCCAGTCACATTTATTTCCATGTAAGGGTTTGTGTTTCCCCATCTTCCCATAGTGGATCAAGTCTCCCCATCTTCCATAGTGGATCAAGTGCATTGACTTCATTCCCATAATTATATCATGAGATATAAATATTTAACCAATTCATTGGAGGGAGATATAGGTCCAACTAGTCACATAAATCAAACCACACATACATGTTCCACAATAACATAAAACATTCTCCATATCATAACCCATGGAATGAAATGTGTTTTCGTGACATCATTCAATCATAACATAACCCATGGAAAAATGGGATTCATAAATATCATTCCTTCATGAACATAATATATTATTAGAAATAATAAGAATGGTATCACTGAATTATATCCCCATTAAAAAATGAATAAAAATAAATAATTTTATCTTATATATAAAATAATTTTTATAAATCACTTGAAAACAATTCCTGAAGAAAATATCATTTCTTCTTTGAAAACGTTTTCTTTTCATAAAATTCCATGAAATTTTAATAGAAAAAATTTTCTTTGAAAATAACATTGTAATATTGTAATATAATCTTTAAAAAATTAAATCATCATTAAAATATAAAATTCCATGCATGCTGCATAAGTTAAAAATACATTATTTTCATATATTTCTCGAAAAGTCACAAAGTACCTCATTTAGAAACTGATAAAAATATTCCTTTCAAATAAAGTTGTAAAAAAAGTAAAAATGGGTAAAAATGAATTTAAAAATCCATAGGATAATAGTAAAACAAATTTGGAATTTTTTTTATAAAACATGGACATAAAAGATAAATATTTCCCAATAGACATAAAAAAAATAATCCCAAATATTGATGAGATTGTGAAATAATTACTCATCACATTATAATACATAGAATCATATACCCCATGAAATAAGGAAACTTATATGTATTTTAAAATTAAATAATATTTTATAAAATAAATATAAAATACATTCATGGTTAATATATACACCACGTATAAGAAATAAGTAGTGTATAAGGCATGTGTCCCACAGAAATAAAAGTGAGACATAAATCCCTTACCTTATGTCTAGAATAATTTTATATTCATTAAAACCTATTATATAATAAATATAAGTTTGTTATAAATCTATTAAAGAACCATATTCAAGTACATCATACCATATATGATTTACTTGTGAACATATACTACCCATTTCTTGACTATTCCATGTTAGTGTTATGTTTTAGGTAATATCCTCTTGTTCTGACTTATTATTATTGATCCTTTTATTTAGATAATTATTTACATATTTAAATAATGTAAAAATGATATAAATATCATATATATTAATTATATAAAGATTTATAATAATTTATTATCAATATAAATATGAAATTGAATACACCATTCATGGAGACGGTATGTCTTGCGTACGCGTGAACACTTTTTCTGTTTGATTATCATTTTGAAAGAAATAAAGTAAGTTTAATATATGTATATATATAAATAATAATTATATAATCATAAATAAATCATAAATATCATATATATAATATAAAAATAGAGCTTCCATCATAATTCTCTACCTTGAAATGTGGTAAAGAAAAAAAAATAACGACATCGTTTTGTGAGGTAGTAGTTCACCATATACAAGAATGGTAAGTTCATTACCCCTTGGATGGAAGTGTGTGTGAGTGTATGTAGAACCATTAAAATAAAAGCATATTATTTTATTTAGGATATTTTGGTTGTTATATAATCATATAATAGGAATATATGAGGGGTGGATAATGAAAATAAGACAAAAGATCTTATGAAAGGGTGTTACCTCTTCTTTGGGAAAATCCCCTTCATTTTAACAAAATGGATTCCTTGATTGGATTTATGCTCAAAGCTAAGGTTATGGGATTATGTAAGGGATTTTTGGAGGATATATGGATATATTTTTCCAGAAAAAATAGGGTTTGAAGTGTGAAGAAAAGATAAGAAGATGTGCCCTTTTATATGAGAGGGGGGGGGCACTCTTGGAATTCTTCAAATTATAAATTTATAATAAATTAAATATAAATAAAAATGATAAAAATGGAATTAATTAGATTCTAAGATGATATAGGGTTGTAATATCATCAACCAATTTATTTTAGATATGTTTTATCAAAGGTATCAATTTTTCCAATATTTAAATGTTATAATTTTTAATTATGTGATGTTAATTAAATAATAAATGATTAATTTATATCATTTTAGACCAAATTATAATTTCTTTTCATTTTTAAATATGTTTTATGATTTTTAAATAATTTAAAAAAAATATTATTTTCATAAAACATCATAAGGGTTAATTTTGACACTTTTCATTACATTGACTTTAAGAAAATAAACACATAAATAAAAATTGAACTAATTAATTTAATACACTCCTAAAATGTCATATGAACCTATAAAAGTCTTGGATAACCTTAATTGAGTCTAATTATAATTTATTATTATTTTTAATTTCATTTAATTGATTGTTTCATTTGTTGAATAATTAGTGCATCATAATTTCATAATTATTTATTACTATTATTTCTTATCTAAAAATTAAAAATAAATTTATATGACGTATATAAAAATTTTAGTTTTTATAATAATATATATATCCAAGAATATCATCTATTTATCCCCATATTAAAAATATTATACTTATTAAAATTAAGAGTGTGACATTTTGTAACTCTCTTTGACTTTAATAATATCTAAATAATTTTCGTAAAATTAGATTCATCTAATAAAATTTTATCAAGTATTAGTATATATTTATAATATTATAAAAATATTTTTACCCTTAATTACCAGATTTACCTTAAAAATGGTAATAAAAATTATCAATGTTTCTATTCATATTGTCAAAAAATAAAAGATTCATAATTAAAAAATTTGGAAATTCTAATTCCAAATAAGGAATCCATTTTTTCCAATTATGAATTTTTTTTTACTAAAGCTAATCCCAATGATAGAATGATAAAACATGTTTTAAAAGTTTAAATGTCCAAAATATTTAATTGTGTTTATATCCAAATTCAATGTGAAATAGATTCCAATGACCTTCATTGGATTTAATGATAAAACTTTAATAAAATTATTCTTTAATGTGAAATAAAATATATAATTTATCACTTTAAATTATTATTATGAAAAATCTATTTTCAATTAAATTTCAGTAATTTTTATTATTCATCAAAACATGAAACTTATCATAAAAATACCAAATATTCAACAAAAATAAATTTGGATTTCCTTATTTCAAATAAGATATTTATTTTTTTCAAAAACTAGATTTAAAATAAGTGCTCCATCAAAAAGTATAAAAACTAATTTTTTAGATAAATACTTATTTTATGCATAAAATTAAATTTATTATTATATCCAATCTAGAAAACACATAATATGGATGTTAAAATTTATATTGAATGCATATTTTACTAATATAATCCAACATGAGGTATTTTTTTATTTTTTTGGTACAAAACACACTCATGTGCATTTAAATAGTTTTTCAGAAAAAATATTTTCTTTTAATTTCAAATGAGTTTTACATGTATAAACTATAATTCGATAATTCGTTTAATCCTATTCATACCCACAATTATGACAGATAGGTTTTAATTTTATTTCATAAAATAATTATAAAAAAATTTCTTTCATTGAAACTTAGTGTTGAATTTAACACAAGCCAAGTCGATGTAGCATGTAGTGAAAGTATATATTGGTGTAGCATATAATGAAAACTTAACTTGGTGTGACATACAACACAATACATCAAAGAAAATTAATTTATTCATTGAAAAAAAATTCATAAAAACTTGGAGAGTTACATTCTACCAACCGTAAAATTAATTTCACCCTTGATATTCATTATTATGATACAGAAAAAAAAGGATTCTTCAGCCTCATCATATCCTCAATTCCCCACACAGAAAACTCTTACTGGTGGTTTATCTACAAAACTTTTACCAGGTAAGTGGTCTTGTTTCCTAGAACATTCTATGTATGATCAAAAATCTCAAATGGTTGTTCCTCAAAAGAAATATCATGCTCCAGAGGTATAACATTTGAGTTTAGTATATATGATGGGATATATTTGTGCTTCCTCAAGAGAGATACATGAAACTCATCATGAACTTGAGAGAGATTTGGGGAAAGTGTCAACCGATTGGCTACTATCACAATAAGACCAAGAATATCAAGGGGACCTATATACCAATGGATTAGTTTCCCTTTCTTTCTGAACCTCAAAACCTTATTCCATGGATAAATTCATAGAAATTCGTTCTCACTAAATTAAAATTATTGATCACACCATTGGTTATCAACAAAATTTTTATTCTTAATTTGTGATGCCACTGATATGCTGCTGAATTGTTCTAACATTATCAACCATCTCTTTAGTGATCTAGGGTCCCAATATCTCTCTTTTTCTAGCTTCATCCCAACATGTTTGAGCTCTGAATTTTTTTTCCATAGTGGGATTCATAAGGATCCATCTGAATGATTGAGTTAAAGATATTTTCATAATAAAACTCAACTAATGGAAGGTGTTGATCCTAACCACCTTTTTAAATATAGGGAATAAGATCTCAACATGTCCTCTATGGTTTTAATTGTTCTTTTAAACTGACCATCCATTCATGGATGATAAGTAGTACTAGAACTAGATTCTATATCAAGATCATGCTGAAGAATTCACTATAATTTTTAGGTAAACCTTAGCTCCCGATCTGATATAATAGAATGTGGTACACTATACAACATTACCACTTCCTTAATATATATCCTAGAAGTTGACCTAGAGAGAATTCTTCTTTGATAGTAATTAAGTGTGCTGACTTAGTAAGGCGATCGACTAACATCCATATTACATTAAGCCTTTTATTGGTTTTTAGGAGTATAGTGACAATATTCATAGTGATTTTATCCCATTTTTATTATGTTATGAGTAATAGATGCAACATCCACTTAGAATTTTCATTTCGACCTCAAATTGCTGGCATACCAAGCATTGAGATACAAACTCTATGATATCACTCTTCATGACATCCCAATGGAATAATTAATTCAAATATTTATACATCCTCATACTTCCAGGATGAATAGAGAATTAATAATTATGAGATTTATCTAATATATCCTTATTTAAATATGGTAAGGATGAAATGCATACATGGTTCCTAAATCTTATCATTCCATACTAATCAAGGTTAAACTCAAGAACATTTATAAACTTCTTTTATAGCTCTATATATTCCTTTTATACCTATTTAATCATCACTTGGATGGGGGGTTGAACATTCAATTGGGAAAGATAATATTTTACCCCTTCCTTCATGATTTATAGAACCATCATTTTAAAATCCATAAATATTGGATCTTTTATGATCCTCATCATTGATAAGCTAGAATGACCCATTCTACTCCAAGAATTTTCCACCTTGTTCACTTTCCCATGGTGTTAATGTATTGAGCAGTCATAATCCTTTATCAGCTTTAACCATCTCCTATGGATCATGTTGAACTCCTTCTATGTGAATATATATTTCATACTTTTATGGTCGGTATATATATGAATGTTTTCTCCACAGATAAAATGACTCCATATATTTAAGGAAAAAATGACCATATCTAAGTTGAAATCGTGAGTACGGTAATTTGTCTTATGAATATTAAACTACTGTGAGACATACACAATAACTATGTTATTATTCATAAGGAAACATCCTGATCCTTTCTTATATGAATAACTATAAATTAAAAAACCTTATCTATTACAGGGTAAATATATCACAGGTGTGCTAACCAATCTTATCTTTAGTTCCATGAAAGTTTCCTCATATTCATCTGTTTAGAGGGAGTTGGCACCCTTACGAGTTAGCTTGGTTGGAGGATAAGATATCCATGATAAGTTCTCTAAAAACAATTAATAATATCCACATAAACCAAGAAAACTATGGATCTTAGTCACCGTGGTTGGTCTATTCTAGAATTCAATAGCCTCTTTCTTTGATGGATCTACCACTATACCATCTCTTGAGATTATGTGACCCAAAAATGAAACCTTTCTCAGCCAAAATTCACCATTTGTAAATTTTTCAAATAGTTCCTCCTTTCTAAGGGTCTTTAGAACAATTCTCAAGTGGTAAAAAAAATCTTCCTTTCTCTATGAATAGATGATAATATCATCTATAAATACCACCACGAAATAATTGAGGTAATATCTAAATAATATATTCCTCAAATCCATGAAGATAGTAGGGGCATTAGTAAGACCAAAAATCATCACTATATATTCATAGTGACCATACCTTGTACAAAATTTCATCTTTGGTATATCATCCTTCTTGACCCTCAATTAATGATATCCAGAATGAAGGTCAATCTTGGAAAAGTATTGAGGTCCATGTAAGTTGATCAAACAAATCATCAACACAGGGAAGATGATAATTTTTCTTGATAGTGATCTTCTTAAACTTCTAATAATCAATGAAAAGTTGCATTGATCCATATTTCATTTTCACAAAAGGAACCAGTGTAACCATAGGTGACACACTTGGCCGAATGAATCCCTTATCAATAATTTCTTGGAGTTTCTTCCCCAATTCCCAAAAATCAATTGGGTTGACTCTATAAAGAGTCTTTGTAATTTGTGTAGAAAAAGGTATGAGTTATCTCGAGAACATAACTTCACATTTTAGTGGAATACCCAGAATCACTTCCAAAAATACATAAAAAATTAATAAACAATAGAGAGACAATCGATGATAAATTTCTCCCCAACCATTTTTGATAAACGATCCTTCTGAATGGGAATTAATACCCATAATATTCATAGAAAGTTCATACTTATCATCACATTGATATATGATCATATGTTGGGGTGAAACATCAAACAAAACATACATTACATGATAATTTATGTGGGATTTATGTAGAGAAATCAAATCCTTGCCTAAGATGATAACAAATTCAACCCGAGGAAGAATGAAAATATTTATAGGAAACACATTCCATCAAACATCAACTAGATAGGAATCATATAATTGAGTTGAAATAATAATACCCTTAGAATTTTCCACTGATAATTCCACATCTAACCATTTGGGTTGAATATTAACACCCTTAGAAACTTCTTTATATTTGAAAGATTGGGTAGATCTTGAATCCAATAAGAGATTAACAATACTAGAGTGTATAGTAAATGTACCTTTCACCATGTCATTATCTCACCCCTCATTATAAATAATTATCGAATGAGATTTACCTTTGTTACTCTACTTAAGAGGTTGTTGACACCGATTATCATCACTAACCGTTGAGTTTGGGAACTAGTTAGCTTAATGATCATTCTATATACACTTGAATGACTGAAGTGTGGGCGGTTCATTCTGTGAGGATATTCCTTTATTCACATCATTAGAAAACTTCTTTTCATCTGTTCAGAAATCAATTTCCCTATGGCCTTCCCTTCCACACTTGAAGAATTTATTACACCCCATAAGATAGTTTCCTCTATGATTCTTTCCACACTTAGATCGTAAATTAAGGCTTATATTATTTTCTCCATGGTTTTAGATTTTCATTTTAACTTCATATTCAATTTCTTATTAAACCCTTGAGATTGATACGTGAATCTATCCTCTATTTTAACCTTGATTTCAAAACTCACAATATCATCCATGATACTAAAGTCACTAATAGACAATGCCCTAATTATACTTGGATTTAACCCATTGAATAATCTGTCAACATTATTTTATAGTATGATGATAATTCCAAAAGGGTACCTCTCACGTCTTGTAAAATTAGCCTCATAGGTACCAATATATTCTTCATCATTTTGATTCTACTCAAGGTAATATTTTTCCATCTTCATACAAAGAACATGAGGAATGTACTTATTAGTGAAAAGTTCTTGAACTTGCCTCAATCCATGGATTCAATCTCAACTCACATCCTCATATTCTTGATTAGAGTTCCCCACTAGTCTGCTTCACCTTCTAACTGATAAACTGCCATGATGACTTTATCATGTTCCAAACACTAGAGAATGGAGAATATATTTTCAGTGGTATTGATATATTGTTCAACAACAATTGGATTATAAGACCCACAGAAATAATGTGGAAGTTTCCTCATGAAGGACTCAACAAAATGTTGTTACCTCTTTTACACATTTGTATGTCCATCATGGTTCATATCTTGAGAAATTAGGGTGAGCATAGAAAAAATAATTTTCTCTCTATTTCCCATAAAATTCGGTTTCTAAATAGGTAAATTGATGAATTTTCTATCACAATCACCATTAATGCATTTTCTTCAGTGTCCATCCATTAACTAAAATAAAAAATCATAGAGTAAGAAACAATTTTCATAGTTAAGAACAACATAATCATGAAAAACCACTCATATGATATCTAAATTATGGAACCTTATTTAATATATGACACTGTAGGCATATCCCTAGAGACATCCCTAAACATATCCTTAGAAATAACTCTTGGGATCTCACCAAATTTTTCTTATCCTAGTATCCAAATGTTAATGAAACTTTTACTTTGATACTAACTATAGTGACCCTCAATTTCTATACATTAACATTTCATAATTTTTATGGATTACTTAATACATTACACAAACCGATGCCGAAAGACCGTATTGGTTTAGTACCATTGGAAAAATGGAAAAAAACACCGATACATAAGTGATCTACATTATCTTCCACTACATTCTTCACTACTAGAACCCTTCTGAGACACATCATATATAATACATATCTTCATAACTTGGGGAAATGAAACATTAAAAAGGGTGATCTTAGATCCTCAGTAAGTGTAAACAAGGGAAATATATAAGCAAATCATGAGAATAAGGGTATGAGAACATGACCATGAAAATAGAATATCATACCCTAAATATAAAAGACCATAAACAAGAGACATAGAATAAATATTAGCGGTACATAAGACATGAATTATAGGGGAATCAAGAGAATAAGCTATGAAATGATAACATAGGAATATGACATGGAATTTTCGGTAGACACATAAACATGTAATATCATTCCCTATAAGTAAATTCACATTGAAAAAACATAACAGGACACTTCATGGGGACTACACGTACTGGGTGGGATACACCACCATCCCCAATTTCAATCCTTTCCTTATAAGGGATCATGTTTCCCGATCTTCCCATAGTGGACTGGGTTTCCACATCTTCTATAGACAACCAATCCTATCGACTTGATTCCCATCATCATGTTATGATTAATAAATATTTACCCAATGAAGTGGAGTGAGAAATAGGTCCCAAACATCACATAATGAAAACAATACATATATGATCCATAATTACATAAATCATTCGTCATATCGGATCCCATGGAATGAAATGGGTTTCATAAACACCATCCAATCAAAACATAACCCATGGAAAAGAAATGGGTTTCATAAGTATCATTCCATAGTGAATATAAAACATTATTAGAAATAATAATAATGGTATCATTGAATCATATCACAAGTAAATCATATTTAATATAAAATTATGTTATCGTAGGGGGAATATAATTTTGAGATATCACTTGAAAACAATTCTTGAGGAAAATATCATTTTATCTTTGAAAACGTTTTATTTTCTTAAAATTCCATGACATCTTAAAAGAGAAAAATTTTATTTGAAAATAAGGTTCTCATATTATAAGAGAATATTGAAAAAATTAATGATTCATGAGGGATGAAAATTCTATCCATGCCATATAAGTTAAAAAAATCATTTTGTACTTTTTCCATAAAATTCACAAAGTACCTCATTTGGAAAATGAGAATAAGATTCCTTTAAAGAAATGTAGTAAAAAGTCAAAAAAGTGTAAAAATGACTTAAAAATTCCATTGGATAACATTAGAAAGAAATTTTGAATTTTTTTAGAAAACATGGATATTAGAGATAAATATTCTCCAAAAAGACCTGAAATAGAACAATCCCAAATATGGATTAGATTGGGAGATAATTACTCATCAATTTATAATCAGTGAAATCATATTCCACGTGAAATAAATAAAATTACATGGTATATAAAAATACCAAAATCTTCTTTACAAAACTCTTAAATGACATTCTTGGGTATTATATACACCACGTAGAAGAAACAAGTAGTGTATATGGCATGTGTCTCATAGAAATAAAAGTGAGACCTAAATCCCTTACCTTATGTATTGACCCTCTTCATATTCATTCAGACCTCCTGTATAAAAAATATAAGTTTATTATAAATCTATTAAAGATTAATATTCAATTAAATTGTACCATATATGATTTATTTATGACCTTATATTACATGTTTATTAACCATTCCTTGTTAGTGTTACATTTAAGGTAATATCCACTTGTTTTGACTTGTTATTCTTTACCCTCTTAATTAGATCTTGATTTATATATTTTCAGAATGTAAAACATGATATAAATATAATATATATTTATTTTGTAAATATTTATAATAATTTATTAAAAATATAAATATGAAATGAAATACACCATTTACGGAGACGACAGACCATACATACGCATGAACACTATTTCTGTTTAATTATCATATTGAAATAAATAAAGTAATATATATGTATATATATATATATATACTAACTATATAATCTTAAATAAATCATAAATATTATATATATTATATAAAAATATATCTTCTATTATAATTCTCAACCATGATAGGTGGTAAAGGAAAAAAGAACAACATCATTTCATGAGGCGGTAGTTCACTATACACAAGAATAGAATGTTTGGTACCCATTTGATGGAAGTGTGTGTGGGTGTAGGTAAAAAAATTAGAATTAAAAAATCTTATTATATTGAGGATATTTTGGTAGTTATATAATCATATAATAATAATATATTATGTGGTGGATAATTAAAATAAAACAAAAGATCCTGTGAAAGGATGTTACCTCTTCTTTGGGAAACACATCTCAATTTCCAACTAATGGATTCTTTGGTTGGATTAATACCCTAAGGGACGGTTTCAGGATTGGGTTATGGATATTTTGAGGATATTTGGATATATTTTTCCCAAAAATAGGTTATGAAGTGTGATGAAATGAGAAGAAGATGCACCCTTTTATATGAGAGGGGAGGAGAACTCTTGATATTATTCAAATTATTAATTTATAATAAATTCAATATCAATCCAAATAAATCCAAAGGAAATTGATTAAATATAATATGATATAGGGTTTTAATATTATGAAAAATACACTTTATACAGATTTTTTATTATTTTAAACCTTATCATTTTGTTTAACCCTTATTTATCCTATTTTAATTTTAACTAAGGTAATATGTTTTCCAATATTAAAAGGTCACAATTTTTACATATGTGATATTAATTAAATAATAAATGAATTATTTATATAATTTTAGACCAGATTATAATTTATTTATATTTTTAAATATGTTTTATGATTTTTAAATAATTTAATAAAATATTATTTTCATAAAATATCATAACTGTCAGTCTTAATACTATTCAATACATTGACATTAATAAAATCAACACAATAAGACAAATTGTAATAAATTAATTTAATACAATACTATAATGTCATATTAACCTATAAAAATCTTGTATAACCATAATTAATACAAAATATATTTCTTTTAAAATTTATAATATCATGTAATCGATGTTTTATTAATTGAATAATTACTACATCATTATTTTGTAATTATGTATGATTAATATTATTCACTAAAAATTAAAAATAAATTTTATTAATGTATATAATAATTGTGTGTTTCATTATAATATATATATTCGGTCAAATATTATATTTATCCCCATTTTAAAAATATTATACTTATTAAAAGTAAGAGTGTGACATTTTGTCACTCTCTTTGATTTTAATAATATCTAAATCATTTTGTTGGAAAGGTGTCCATTAAAAAATTCAATTTATAATCCTTAGGTGATATGGGTTGAATTTTATTCATCCAATAAAATTTTATCAATTTTTATGTTATTTTTCAAATGTTTATAATATTATCTTTACCCTTAATTGCTCAATTAACCCTTAACCAGGGTAATAAAAATTACCAAAGTGATTATTCATATTGTTCAAAAATAAATGGGACCAAATTAATAAATTTTAACCTTATTATTAAAATATCGAATCCATTTTCAAAATTCAAAACACATAATTAACTAAAATTAATTTAAAATTAATCTCATTGATGGAATGAGAAAACGAGTTTTTAAAGTGAAAACATCCAAAAGATTAAATTATTTTTATATCCAAATTTATTTAGAAATTGATTCCAATAGATATAATTGAATAAAATTATTAAAATTTTATATAAATATACATTAAAAACAACTAAATATATAATTTAAATCTATTAATTATTTTGATAACAAATCTGTTTTCAATTAAAATTCAGTATTTTTCACTATTCATGAAAACATGAAACTTATCAGAAAAATACCAAAACCACAACCAAAGTAAATTATGATATCCTGATTTTGAAATAAGAAATTTATTTTTTAAAATAGAATTTATAAAAGTGTCAAAAACTATATTTAGAACTAGTAAACCATCAAAAGGAGGAAAAACTTCCTTTTTAGAAAAACCTTTATGTTATGTGTAAAATTGGATTTATTCTTATATCCTAACTATAAAACAAATAATATAAATGTTAGAAATTATATTTAAATTATATTTCATTAATATAATCCAACATGAGTGAGTTTTTTATTTTATTGGTATAAAACACACTCATGTGTATTCGAATAGTTTTTCCGAAAGCTTCCCTTTTTAATTTAAAAATAATTTTACATGTATAAACCATTATTCCATAATTAAGGGAATCATATTTATACCCAACATTCTAATTTATAGGTTTTAATTGTGTTTCTTAAAAAGATTATAAAAAACGTTTTTTCAAAGAAACTCAGTATTGCGTGTAATTCAAGTCAAGTCGGTGTTGTGTGTACCACAAGCTTATATTAGGGTAGTGTATAATAAAAACATAACATGGTGTGGAATGAAATACATGATATCAATGAAAAATAATTTATTCAAAAAAAGTACAAAAAATCTCAATGTGTTACATCACACTCTCTAGCTAAGCTAATTCACAATGTTTTGTGGTGTACCATTATTTATTAATGCTTCATTATAAAAAACTAAGTACATTAGTGCATCGATAATGACTAAGGTATTTAAACCTAATCCATCTTCCTCATTTCATTTCTAGAAGAAAGACCCTCCAATTTCAGCTCGAGAGAGATCCTCTTAAATCAATCCATTGGATTTAGATAACTCTTCAATACGACCTCGGATTCAACTTCCATTTGTCACATTGGATTCCTCTATGTAAGCTCTTAAATATTTTGGCTCATTTTGTCATTATTTGTTCTATCAACGATTATATTTATGTGCAAGATCATATGTCCCATTTTCAAGGTGTTGTACTATTCATAATTTTTTTCCATTCTACTTCAAATCAAATGACAACACTAGGAGAGTGTTTATTCACTAACCTAACATAGGTGGTCTATAATTACTTCCCAAATGTTTAAGTGTTTTCATATTATCTATCTTTAGTGTCCCAAGACAGACTCTTCTGCACATTTCCAAAACTTTGTTAAACATATTCTAATAATTATTCCATGTCTAATTACTCCTATATAACTTATTATATGACTATATAATGCCGAACTCTTTGATTCCCACTCCTCTGGGTGTGCCAAGTTGATTTTCCCACCTTTCTGTAGTTTTTTAAATGACATAAGCACTGTCTAAGTGTTTTCTTAGCTCCTAAGTGGATTTACCTTACCTTATAATTAAATGGATGAAATTTTATTAAATGGTAATCGGTGGAAAGTCCATGCGAAGTGTTGCATTCTTAACTTTATATGGATTATATGATTGAATTTTCCATGGATAATTCGGTTTAATATTTATAAATGTATTAGAGGTGATCCCTCATGGTTATTATTATAAGTATTATTGTTATTATTATACCATTACTAATGTATTATGAACAATAGATAAGTTTTCTGTTGAGAATGGTATTTCATGCTCCCTTACATTGGGTGCTTGACATGATGTCTCACACCGTTATACTTTTATATGGGAAATGGAAATGACATTCTACATTCCTTTGTTTTGGGTGTTGGGAATGATAACTCACCCCACCGTATTGATTGATGGGATAGATGCCTCTGATTCCTATGAGAATATAGGATTATATCCTAGTTAGAGCCATTGTCTCATTAAACTAGTTATGAATGATTGAGTAATGCCTTGGGTCCATCTAGAATCTAATATCCATGTATATCGATCTAAAAATTCTCATGTATAGTGTGGATATACATGTATGACTATTATATATATGTATATATATAACTACTATATATATATGGTTACTGATCAGACTCATTCCAGCCTATGCCGAAGCAGGTAGATCCAGTCGGGTGTCCCATAGGAACCTGATCCAACTATTATTTTTTACAACATTATTAATTATTCATTTACCTACACACTACTATGACATGTACACTGGTTGGATTATTCTAGACACTGTTAGTGGTGCCCTATTGAGCTTATCTCACGCCCTACTCAGGACATGTTTTTAGGTGAGTAGAATTTATGACTGTAGGAATGAATACGGAAAAGAGACTTGCTATAGTTCCTTGATATATTTTATTAATAGATTGAATCATGGAAGCTGAGGACCGAGTGTACGCTCATGATGATAGTGGACCTGTCTTTTGGAATTTATGTATTCTATATATAATGATGTATATTCCTATCCCATGTTTACCTTTTTTTGTATATTAGAATTCCATGACATAATATTATATATGAATCAGCTTATGGGATTTTGATTATTTTTACCATTGCTTATTGTTTATGCTTCTGCAATTCATTATTGTATTTTCTTCCACTATTCAATCTGTCATATTATTCTCCTTCTATTGTCTCTATATTTATTATATCCAATGTGTCACTCTAATATGAGGGAAAAGTCTCCCCACCATACCACCTTAGACCATTTCTTCTAGTCGACAACCTTTGGCATACGAGGGGCACGCTTGATGCCATTTGACCCACAAGTTTAGGGCCTAGTTAAGGGGGATCCCAAGGTGGGATGTTACAAAGTGATATCAAAGAATTTATTTTTTCTTTTTTATTACTATTTGGGTATTAGACAGAAGACTGGGATGCAATGGGATTTGGTAATGAGCCTATTCATAGGAGTATCGAACCCACGTATAAGGGAAATTCAAATTACTTGTGATGGTTTATTTTCGTTGTTTTATTACACCTATTATAATTGATATGATTTCACTTTGGAGTGAAACACATTCTTTTTCATATTATTATTGTTCATGTTATTGATACTAACTTGGTCCTTGGATGGTTAATTCAAGGAATTAGCATTTCATGCATCATTATAGGAACCTTTGGACTAATATTCTATGAATTTTTCCATGCCACCTCTACATTCATTGCACATTTTCATGCTTCAAATAGTTAGTGGATTGATTAATATATACTAAAATGTGCTAACATTTCTTGAAGGATAATATAATTGAATTAATTAAGCTTCCTATATAAATATAAACAGTGATTTACCATATATATTGGTGATGAAACCTTAATTATCCAATTATATAATGTCATGGATTATGGACCTATGAGTTCGACGGACCATAATAATAATAGTTGATTGGATTACCCGAACACCAAATACAATTTATAGAAAAAGTACATCTATAAATCCTAATGGTGATTCATGTAATAAAATCATTGCCAATGACTCGATACGTCATGATACAAGATTAAAAGGGTAGGTTGCAGTTAAATATCACGATAATTGAAATTAATATGGTGTATGACATTTATAAATTTTCAAAAGGGATGCAACTAAAATGAATGTGATATATATATATATATATATTATTAACTCAATCAAATTTAATCTTTAAAATAAAATGGTTACCAGTAAATAGGATGAAAATTTCAAAGAAAAGGGTGTTTTACTCTATACATTGCAATTAAAAATCTATATATCGGAACCCCTATATTTTTACACGAGATGTGGACCAAAAAGTATACATAGTAGTTGGTATTTGGGGGTGTCTCTTATATACTTATGTCCTATTATGGTCTTTCCCTTATCACCTAGACCTGAATTTTGGAGTAGGCAGATAGGTGTGACTTTTTATATAGGATGTTTGTGAACATGTCCTTTTATCTAGATGTAATTATTTCAACTGCTAAAAGTATCTCATGTGGTGTTTGTTTGGTGTTGTAGAATCATTACACTATGGAAAACTCATGTCTTACACCATGAATGTGTTGAAGATCATGCATTAGAGGTATTGGGCCCTCTGATGCCAGTGACACCTCTTCTAGTGCCACCCATTGAACCATATATTTTTCATGATATGGTCAATGAAAACCATTTTTGAGAGGTTTTCCTATATAATATTTAGTCCTTAATATGTGTTGCTCGACCTACCCTGCCAATGGAAGAGTTGACTTGGGAGTTTTAATAGCAACATCCTCCCACCTTTTTAGGGGATAGTGGACCACATGTTGTAAAGTCATTTCTTGAGGCCATTTTTTATATTTTTTTATCATCTAGAGACACCTCTAGAGTGGAGGAACAAGCTTGCTGCCTATATGCTATGGGGTTCTACCATGATATGGTGGGATTCCATTACCTAGGAATAATGACATCATGATATGATCTTGATAGGCTTCAAGAAGACATTTTGTGATTTCTTATTTCCCCCAGACACTGAGGGATTACATGTCTATACAATTTATGAACCTGTAGTAAGGATTCATTTCTGACATGGAATATTCATCTCACTTTTCTAATTTTTATCAATTCACAATAACTCTAGATTGTGACGATATCATGACTACTAGTAAATTCAAGGATGGGTTGGTACACAATCTAATCACATGTCAATGTCTTTTGGATGACGAATATTTTTGATATAGTCAACTAAGCCCTCATAATTTAGAGGAATATAAGGGAAGTCAATGGTGGGAACCATGGTGGTTCAACACCCAGACCTACTAGTGGTTGTTCTAGTAGAAGGAGGTGGAGTTTTGAAGTTTCTCGTGGGGGTATAAGGAGTCAGATAGCTCATACTGAATGCCACCTTAGTTATCAATAGAATAGGAATAAGTGACATGAAAAACCTCAGGGTATGATAGATCCATTGGAGTGAAAAGGCCACAAAAATATAGAGAATATCCATAAATTCTACTAGAATTTTCCACAAATGCCTAGAAAATGGGGATCTACACCTATTCTAGGTTCCAAATTAGGGCCATTAGCATCTCTCCATGTAGGTAGTTGAATTCCACTATCTACTCAAGTTGATGTGGTGGTTGAGGAAGATGGAATTAGACTCAGGACTTGAAACACTATTAAAGAAATCCTACTTAGGTCATTTAGGCTATGACGTAGAGCTATGGTATGGGCCAATTACATGTAGTGAAACCTATGCCATAAGAGTAGAGTGCTAGACATTCTACTATTAGAGGTAAAATTCTTGTAGCCTCTATATTAGTGTCTTATTTATATGATATAGTTTTATTACACATTTTATATTTGAGATAATTATAGAGATTCTAGGCCTCGAGATACTTTATTACTGTAGTGTTATGACACTCAATACCCTATTGGGTATATGATTAATGGGAATTTTCCATCATAAGGATTGTACCCTTGAGATAGGTGGATATATCTTCATATGCAACCTTTTAATCCTTGATATGACAGGGTTTGATGTAACTACTGGAATGAATGAGTTAGTTTTCTATTAAGTCCATATTGACTGTTATCACTAGAGGGTGGTGCTTACATCACCAGAGGATGGTAAAAATGTACAAAAGGGAGACTGTGATGTCAATGCATCTCAAAATGGACCTGCGTATTAGGGGATGGGTAGAGTGAAAACCTAAATTTCCAGACTTTTCTTAGATAATCAAGGGTTATAACACACTATTTTTCTTCTTATGGTGGATCATTTCAGGGATGTCTTACCTAATGAATTTTCTAGGCTACCACTTGTTAGAGGGGTATAATTTACCACTGATAAAGTTCTAGGAGAACCACTAGTGTCTATTCCTCTCATAGGATGGAATATACAGAGCTTCTAGTGATTAAGAAATAGTTGGAAGACATTGAGGCTAAAGACTTTACCTGACCTAGCACATCACCATGAGGTTCAACAGTCCATTTTCTAAGAAGGAGGATGATACCCTCTGGCTTTGCGTGGATTTCCAATGGATTAACCAACTTACAGTAAATAACCGGTATCCACTAACTCAAATAGTCATCTTCTTTGTTTAGCTCTAAGGAGTGTGGGCATTCTCAATGATTGATTTGAGGTCGGGATATCATCAGGTTTGTGTCTGGTCATCCGTTATACCATTCATATGTTTCCCGAGAAGGTATGGTCTCTATGAGTATCTAGTGGCACTGTTATGTCTTATAAGTATTCCATGTATTTTTATGGATTTGATGAATCAAATTTTCTACATGTATTCAGATTCATTCATGGTAGTCTTTTTGGGTGACATCTTAGTGTATTCTCATTATCGACACGACCATACCAAATATCTTTAGATCATACTAAATACACTGAGAGAGCATAATATTTATGTGAAGCTCAAAAATTTCCACTTCTGGATCAAAAAAGTTTACTTGCTACATCATATAATCTCAGAGATAGGAGTTTCAGTAGACCTAGATAAGGTTGGAGCTATAGTTTCCAGGGAACATCCCAAGAAAATCTTGGATATACAGAGTTTCATTGGTTTATTGAGGTATTATAGATGCTTAATACATGATTTATCAAGCCTAGAAGCACCTATTATGGGCTTGAATGAGAAGGGTGTGGAATCTATATGTTCAAAATATTGTTATGAATCCTTTCAGGAGTTGAAGGTAATATTGAATTCATCACAAATCTTGATCTTACTAGATCAAGGAAAGAGCTATACAATATAATATTACACAACAGGTGTTAGTATGGGGGAAAATTTGATGTAGGATGAAAAATATGTAGAATATAGGTCTTTTCAGTTAAGGCCTCATGAGTAGAATTACCAAAAACATGTTCTCAAGATGGCCACAATAGTTCATGATTTATGTTTTTGGTGACATTATTTTCATGGAGGGAATTTTTTGGTATTCACTAATCACAAAAGTGTCTATTACTTCTTTATATAGTGTGATATTAATCTCCAGAAGCACAAATGGGTTGAGTATCTACATTACATAGATTTCCAGCTTGCTTATACAGCGTGGTGAGGAAATGTAATAGTCGATGCTCTAATCCAAAAGACTCAAACACAAGATATTCAAGAGGATATCGGTGAGTGGTATCTCATAGAATTGTTTTCAGAGAAGCATGTTGAGGTTTAGAAGGATCATGGGTGTAATATACTCTTTTCTCTAGTGGTGAACCAAACTCTTATGGAATGAGTGAGAATGAGGAAAATCAAAGATCTCGATGGATTAGTCCTAATGTAAAGTCTCTAAGATGATTAATCATCTTCTGGTTAGACCCTAGGTGAGGATGAGACCCTGCACTTTCATTGCATGTCTGGGTCCTAACAGATATAAAATTAGATATGATGTGGGAATTTAATGCCTTATTATTGGTGGTACATCCAAGTGTCCCCAAGATGTATCGATACCTTCATCACCATTATTGGTGGCCTTTTACGAAATGGGAGATAATCAATTTTATTAAATAGTGTTCCACCTATTAGTAGGTGAAGACATAACATCAGTAATAAGTAGGATTCTTATAGTCGTTGTCTATTTCTTAGTGAAAATGAGATGATGTTTCCTTGGAATTCATGATTGGGTTTCCTAGATTTCCTTATGGTAATGATAAAGTATAGTTAGTCATTGATCATTTTATGAAGGTCACACACTTATCACCAATTCGGGATACATTTTAAGTAGATGATCTAGGGAGGCTATACTTTAGGGAGGTCGTACATATTCATGGAGTTACATGATCTGTCACATGTGACATGGATTCTCATCTCATGTCTTGGTCTTGGAAGGGTTTGAAAACAGCCTTAGCTAAAAATGTGCTTCTGATCATGACCTATCACCCTCAGAGTTATGGACAAATATAGCGTAAAATTCAAGTGTTAGAGGACATTCTCTATGCATGTGTCATTGACTTTGGCGGTTTTTATGAGAAACACATACCCCTTATTGAGTTCTCCTGTAATTATATCCTCCAAGAGAACATCCATATGGACCCATATGAATACTTATTTGATAGTAATTTATGATCAAATTTGTGCTCATTAAGGGTTGGGGAGGAAACTTTACATGGACCATGTATCTTCTAGCAGACTTTAGAGAAGGTCTAACTGATCAATAAGGTCATGTTGAAAGCTCCGTCAAGACATAAGATGTATAAAAATCGATACTGAAGACATCTTGAATTCTAGTATGGGGATCTGGTTTTCCGACATGTTTCTGCCCATTCTGGTCCCTTAACAAATTCATAGGCATGGTAAGCTTTCACCTCGAAGTGTTGGACCCTTTAAGGTTTTAAAATAAACTGGACTCGTAGCTTACAGGATATAACTCCTTTAGAGATACCATCCTATACATGATGTCTTTCATGTGACTTAGCCTTTCCAATACTACCCAGATTGATCACATGATGTAAGGCTTGACAATGCTGAGTTGGATGTGGAAGCTTACATCGAGGAGTATCCAGTGCGTATCATCGATAAGAGTGAGAAGACACTCCGAGTAAGGAGAAATCCTTTAGTATGGGTGTTATGAAAGCAAAGAAGAGTACAAGATGAGACATGGGAGTGGGAAGCTGATATACAATATCATTGGTCATATATTTTCTTAGAAGATCCCTCTTTACCCTCTGAAGTACAACTGGTGGACGAGTTTCTTTAAGGAGGGGAAGTTGTAATGACTTGGCTTTTTAAAAAGGTATAAATAATTTTTTTTGGTTCGAATTCTTTGTTTTCTATTAGTAAGCATTCCCATATGGAATAAAAAAGGTTTTAAGAGTATCCAAGGCTTTTTCGAAGCATAGAGTTCTTGGAAGTGGAAAAACGGAGTGGTCCACATGGTTAGTACTTATCATGTGACTCAACTGTGTAGGGAACTTATGCACATTAGGAGGCGAATTTGTCCGTCTACAACATTTTGAGCCTGGTTTCATGAAATTATGAGATTATATATGTTTCTGAAAGTGGATTTTCACACGTCTTTTGCATGTCTAGGTAAATTTTGCACCTAGCCCATGTGAAGGGGGTCCTTGGGTAGTGGGGATTTCATGGTTGACACACGGTTTGACCAACCGTGTGGTCAAACCCTGAAACCTATTTTTAGGGGTGAATTTAATATTTTTACCTTAGGTGAATTTTAAACCTATTTCTTCTTCCTCCATTTATTTACAATAGAAAACCCATCCACTTTCATCCTAGGAGAGATCCTCTTCAAGATAACCTAGGTATTGAGATAATTCCTTGATCCGTCCTCGGATTCAAATTCTTTTTTCCATGTTGGATTCCTCCAATTATTCTCTTCAATACATAGGATCACTTTTTCATTTGTCTTTCTATCGATGATAATATTTGGGTGCAGATCATATGACCTATTATTAGGTAATTGGTCCATTATTCCTATTTATTCCATTATAATTCAAATCAAAGGCCAATACTGGATGAGTTTTTATCCACGAACCTATGGTAGGTAGTCTATAATTTTTTCCCAAATTTTTAAGCGTTTTCATAGTATTTCACTATAGTGCTGCACACTGGACTTTTCTGCACATTCCCTAAAATGTGTTAAACACTAGATAATAATTATTCCATATCTAATTACTCCCATAGACCTTATTAAATTATTATAACATTCCAAAATATTTTATTTCTACCCCTTTTGGAGTTTCAATTTTATTTTCCCTCTTTTATATAATTTTTTAAATGACAGAAGCACCTTAGAAGTGTTCGAATTAGCTCCTAAGTGGATTTATGTTTCCTTATAATGATTCAGTTTAAATGTTTTAAATGGTAACAAGTGGAATGTCCTATCCAAGTTATTCATACATACCTTTATATGGATTAAATGATTTTGTTTATAACCCCATGACAATTATTAAAGAGTAACTTTTATTTTATAGCATATAACCTTTCAAGACTTTATGGTATATTTATTATTTTAAATAAAATTTATATATCCTGAAATTCATGAAAAAACCATGTTATCTTATAATACACACAAGAATTACCTTGTTCGATAGCTTCCATTACATAAAAACCAAGTATTACTGAACAAAAATATATTATTCAAATATAATTATTTAATATAATAACATATAAAATGGCTGTTAAATTAGTGGTTACGAATAATATTAACAAACTTATGAAAATATATTCTTAAAAAATATAAAATGAATTAATTTTCCACAAATTAATTAAAAATTAATGTAATAACCAATTAAATATAAAAGTAATTTTTTATAGAAAACTATTTTTATGCTCATATAGCTGTTTTCTACTAATAAATTAAATTAATTACTATTAGTGAATGATATTATTGATATATATATATATATATATATTTATATTTATGTTATATATTCAATAATATATATTTTTTATATTCATCAAATATATTTGATAACCAAAAGATAAGAATAAATCTAGTTTTATGCTAAAAATTGTATTTTTCTAAAATAGAAATTTTACCACCATTTAATGGAGAACCTATTTTAAATCTAATTTTCGGAACTTTTATAAATTTAATATGAAAAAATAGACTTCTATTTTGAAATAGAAACATAAAAATTATCTTAGTATTACTTTTTTATATTTTTCTGTGAAATTTTAGTTTTTGATGAATAATTAAAAATAATGAATTTTAATTCAAAATTGTTTTTTCATCTAATTCATTTATATGGTAAAATAATATTTCTGATTGGTTTAAAATTTAAATTAGATAAATTTTATAAAATATAATCCAATATATTTCATTTTAATCCATTTTACTTTGAAAATGAATATAAAAACATAGAAAACTTTTGAACATTATACTTTAAAAATCCGCTTTATCATCCCATCTATGAGGTTAAATTTAAATTAATGTTATCCACTTCTATGATTTGAATTTGAAAAAATGGATTAAATATTAGGAATTAGACTATTATATAATTTTATTTAAGGTTAAATTAATTTTTTACAAAATTAGTAGTGAAAGTATTTAAAATTCATTACAATATTTAAGAGAAAATTTGGCTTAACAATTGACTAAACCATATACATAAGGGAAAAATAACATAGGAACTT
This sequence comes from Viscum album, assembly GCA_963277665.1. Lineage (NCBI taxonomy): Eukaryota > Viridiplantae > Streptophyta > Magnoliopsida > Santalales > Viscaceae > Viscum > Viscum album. The sequence continues at coordinate 1,786,524,062 of OY728126.1, read as the reverse complement.
TTTCAAAATCTATTTAATATCTATATTTGTAGCATAAAGTCCCTTTTACCAAATTTTTTCAACTATTGGAGCCACGTGACCTGGAAAAAATGTGGATGGAGTTCCCTTTTCCAAAATTTACAAGAATGTAACTCCACCTCCACTATAAAAATAAAGTCACCCCTCCCATTTATTCACACCTATAAAACCCTTTATTTCACCCAATATATGATCAAATAATATCCAAACACTGCTAAAATAAACTGATAATCCTCCCATATTTCATAAATTCATCCAAGGAAGCCCTTTGGTGCAAACCAAAAAGAGTTACCCAAAGAAGGGGTAACATCCTTCAACAAGATCTTTGGTTTTTATTTTCATTATACAACTATTAATATACTGTTATTAAGTGATTAAATAATAACCTAAGTATACTAAATATACTTAGACTTTTTTTAGTATTATTTATACCTACAATTATAAACACTTTCATCAAATGGTTAATGAACACTCCATTCGTGTATGACGAACTACGTCCTTGCGAAATGATGATTGTTTCGTTTTTTATTTGCTAACTCTCATAGTGGGAATTATTATGGAAAAATATTTATATATGATATATTTTATATTTATAATGTATTTATTACTCTATAACTTTTATATTACACATACCTTTATGCACTCCATTGACATGAATATGATAACATCATTTGTGGATGTGTGGACTACCACCTCCTCAATGTGACGTGAGAAGTTCACACATTTCATGGAATGTACTAAGGGAGGGGTTAATTAAAAATATGTGGCATAAATGTAATATATATATTATTCATGAATTAATTACCCTTCCTTGAAATATAATATATCATATTCTTTATTACCTTTTTCATACACTAAAAAGGAAAAAACGTTGTTCGTGGACGTGTTGGCTACGACCTCCTCGACACGATGTGATTCCTTTTACATCACAAGAATTATATATATAAGTATATATAAGTAAATAACATGTTATTTATGATATAAATATCATTATGGAAATCTATAACATTACATACCTTTTTTCCATAATGATCATTCAAAAATGGGAACGTTACCAATGTGAACGTATAGCCTACCATCACCATTATTATAATGTTGGTTCAGTTTTCAAAAAAATATATCACGATTTTTTTAATGTATAATTTTTGTATAATTATGTCATGATTACTATTATATATATGATTATATATTGATCCATTTTACCATAGTCGACATACCAAAATTCATTTTGAAAACATTAATCGAATTTGGTCAAAACACCAGACGTAAACTAAATTTTTAAGTAACTATATACAATATTGTAATAAGTGAAGTAAAAGTAATAATATACTAGAAAAAGCTTATTAATACATAAAATAATTAACATAAGTTTATTATTCAGGAATATAAATCCACAAATAAATATTCAGACTCAAGCTAATGTATTTTCATCTCACTTTTTACACATGTGAGATAAATATCATATTCAACACTTACTTATTTTATGTGGTGTATAAAATTCACATTTTGATATATTATATCACAAATCATTTTATATTAATGGTATTAAAAAACATTAATTTAATTTTATTTCTTTAGAGGGATTATTTTTCCAATGTTTCAATGTGGTATGAGACACTTTAGAATGTTTTAAAATTATTTTCCACATGAATTGGTTTATTGATTACCATTGAAATCTCACTTTCTTTTGTGATTGATAAATTTATCTTGAAGAAATCACATTATTTATGATCATTTTTATGGTATATTAAATTTTTATTAAATATTCATATTCTCATGTAGTGGATATTATTATTACTTAAACTGTATACCATTTTACATATGGTGATCTCTTTGATAATTACTTGATTAAGTGGGGAATTATTGATAAATATATATCTTTTTTTCAATATGAATATTTGATAAGGTAAATTGTTCATGAATTAAATTTATTAATCAATATATGAGGAATTATTTGGACAGTTTTGACATGGGTGGGGACCAGTTATAGATAGCCCGTTGATGCATAAGTAGTCTCATGAGAGGAATCAATTGGCTAAATTAGATGGGTTTTTACACGATATGCTAAAAAATCTTGTGAAAGGAATTGACGATAAAGGTAAAATGTTCCCAGGAAACATGGCATTTAAAAATTAATAATTTCCCTCATTTTGCCTCAGTTATTATTTACCCATGATATTTTTTCTTTGAAAGATATATAGATGCATTCTATTCTCAGTTTTTTTATTAAATGGAATGTGTTTTAGTTTATTATCTTTCAATATTGATTATTCCTCGTCATGTTATTTGAATGGAATGTGTGATCAATTATTTATCTTTCCATATATATTATTCTCATCACCTCAGTATTTCTTCTACTATAATTACTCTTACTGAGCATTTTAGGTCACCCTTATTTTTTTTCCTTTCCCCATTCTATCAATTGAAATCTTTTGAATGAGTGTCGAGGAAATATTTTATTAGTCTTTGTTATGTATTTTGTTTTATTTTATATTTACTAATGTAATATGTGTATAATGTATGTAATCTAGTTTTCCAAAACCTCTGAACTGGTTGGTCCTTTGAGATTCGATTCCCTGTAATCATGATAATTTTATAAAGTAATTCAATAGTTTTGGGCTTCTGGGGTCGGGGAATTATGGTTGGTATCAAAGGAAGTTTAGTATCAACCTTGGAAAATTGATTTAGAAAACATAGGCTAGGGAACATAACCCTAATATAGAATTTTAGGATAAGTATACAAGAACATCTTAGAATTTTGGTATGGTAGAGATTATGTGGGTTTTCCTAATAATACACACCTGTCTGGATAATACAAGTGGACATGGTTCTTGCACAAATGTACCTATGGGTAACAACTCCGACAAGGTGAATCAGTCCTGACTTGGCGTAACCCAGTACCTAACAACATTCCTTACTATACACTTGGTTTGATACTCCTGAGGTTTATACTTAGGATAATTCATGTTTTATTTACAAATAATTATGATGTATTTGAAAGTAAAGATATCACAAAGAAACCATGTTTTTTTATTATGAGATTAGTTATGAAAAAATATCAATTTATAATTAGTGTTTTTCTAGTTTTGGATTATATATCATGTTACATAATTTTATGATCTAATTCTGTGTATACCATTGTTTACAAATGGAACCTGGAAGGATGAATGGAATAAATACTCAGTAAAAATATAGAAATTTACCTATTGAGAAAAACAATAAAGTTGGAATTGGAAGATATCAAATTATGGCTGTATTAGGGAAAATTAACTAGGTTATGACAAATAACCTTTCCTGAATGGATCATCATGTTCCATAGTTGTAATCTCTTATTTTGGGTGGATTTATGCAATAAAATCCCCAATAATTTAGTGGTACTACTAATATAATTGTATCTAAGAAATTTATTAAGTCTTTAGAGAAGATATTCCTACAATTGGTATGTAGTAAAAAGGAAAAGTTTAAATTTGTAGTGTATTGTATCAATGGATATGATAATCCATGGTGGTCATCAATCAAGAATACTATAGAGGGAGAAGAAATAGAACTCATTGAATGAATGAATTTTAAGGAGAAATTCTTCAATAAATAATTCACTTGTGATCAAAAAATTGATATGAAGAGAAATTTCCTTAGCTTAATGAATAAAGAATAATTCAGAGTTAAAGATTATGGAGCTACCATTACAAGGTTATCATAGTATTCTACATATTACATATACAACACAGAGTGCATTATTGACCACTTATTTGATGCTATTAATCCAAATCTCTGAAGGGAGATGGTTTCTCATACTTTTTCATCATATGAAGACATAGTTTTATGTTCCATAAAAATAGAGAAGAAATTTTCTAGGATCAATATATTCAAGGGTAATAAAGAGAAGAAGAGGCCATCTAAACACCAAGAGAAAGATAATGCATCAAATAAGTTGATAAATAAATTTCCATTGTGTGAGAACCATGGAAAGAATCACCCTAGGAAATTGCTACAATGAATGAGAGTTTGTTGTGTAGAGAAAAGGGTCACCAGGAAAAGGAATGCACTAGGGAGGATAAATATGATATTATTCAGTGTTATAACTACAAGAAGAAGGGGAACCATGCAAATGAATTCCCCAAGATTCTAGAGAATATACCTTTGAAGAAGCTAAGGGATCAATGTCAAGCATACTTTATTGATACAACTGAAGTGGAATGATTAATGGGATTATAACTCGATTTAGTTATTTTGTTATTTCAATATTTTTTCAATTATGTAATTATTATAAGAGTTATGAAATAGGTAAGTATTATAATGAAGTAGTATTTCATTAAGGATTTGAGACCACATGCTTAATGGTACCAAAAAATGTTAATCAGTAAAAAGTTAAATTTTATGGAAAACACATGGATGAGGGAAACATATCCCTTTACATGTTTCTGATGTTGACATAATGATTATTGATATGGTTAATTTAAATTGGATACTGCTAACTGCAATGGAAATTATTCTAATGTGTTGGATCACAACCATTTATAATAGTTGGCCATTTATGAAATTGTTTAATGTATAACTTCACTATACGGAGAATATTGTTCTAAGAGATAAAGTAGAAATGGTTTAATATATAATCAAAGGAAAATATTATGTTTATAGAAACATATATTTACCTATATTATTAGATGGTGAACGTATTCTATAACTCTAGAAAAAGGTTATTTAAATAAAAATGTTATTCTATCACATTCATATCTGATGAATCAAATTGTCCCTTATAAAATTATATATTTATGATTTTTCAGACCCCTAAATTTCCATTTATCACTTACTTTCTTGTGTACAGTGACTATATTTATTTATACTTTTATTCCATTTCCATGTTTTTATTTCAAACCTATTTTCTCCTATTTGGGATCCAAGTTATGTGACCTTCACACTTCCCAAAATCTCGTAATAATAATATTTTTTATTGACCCTATTTATGTTGTTGGATTTTCAAAAATAGTATTTCAATCCCTCAATTACCGATATCTTGTTTAAAATGTGAGAACACAATTTAATTAAGGTGGGTAGAGTGCAACACCTCGAAAATTCTAAAATAGTAACTTTTATTTGATAGTGTATAACCTCTAAAGACATTATGGTATATTTAATAAATAAAATAAAATAAATATGTCATGAAATTCAAGAAAACACTAAGTTAAATTTCGTAACATGCAATAACTACCATGTTCTATAGCGTTTATTAAACATGAGATAATGTTTTACTAAACAACAATATATTTTTAAAATATTATTATTTAACATAATAAGATATAACCTAGAGGTTAAATTATTGGTTATAAATAGTATTAAATAAGTTATTAATATGTAAGGTTTACACAAATATAAAATGAATTCATTTGTAACAAATTAATTATAAGTGAATATACGAACTAATTGAATATAAAATGAATGTTTCTATAGAAAACTATTTTTATGTTAAAAAGATACTTTATCCTAATTAATTACATTAATTATTATTAGAAAATGATATTATTGAAATATATATATTATATAATCAATAAAATATTTTTTTTATATTCAGCCCATAAGTTTGATAAGAATAATGTAATAAGAAATCCAGTATTATACTTAAAATTTGTATTTTTCTAAAAAGGCAATTTTACAACCTTTTAATAAAGAATATATTTGAATTTTTTTTTGGAGTTTTTATAAATTTAATAAGAAAAAATAAAATTCATTTTTGAAATTGAAACATAAAATTAGTTTATAGTTAATTTTTGGTATCTTCTGTGAAGTTTCATTTCTTGATGTATAGTTGAAAAAAATGAAATTTTACTCGAAACTGCTTTTTAGTCTAATTTATTTATATGGTTAAATTATATTTTTGATTTGGATTAACAGTTTAATTAGATAAAATCTATATAAATTATTCAAATTTATGTCATTTAAATCAATTTCACTTTGAAATTGAATATTGAAACATAGAAAACATTTGAATATTTTACTCTAAAAAACTGCTTTATCATCCCATCTCCAAGATTAAATTTAAATTATTTTCTAACACTTATGTGATTTGAATTTGGAAATATGGAATAAATATTTGAAATTATAATAAATTATAATATCTAATAAGGTCAAATTATGTTTTTACCAAAAATATTAGTTAATGTAATTAAAACTAATTTCTGCGATTTGGAGAAAAATTTTCTTAAAAAGGGACTAAACCATAAAATTAAGGGAAAAAATGAGATAGAAACTTGTCCCAAAGTTATTGGATGTCCATATTTAGACCATATCCTCCCTTTTGTTGAATGTTATTTATTATTGGATCCACATGACATGAGAAAAACGCAAGTGGAATCCCTTTTTCCAAAATTTACAAGAATACCACTCCTCCACTATAAATGGTACTCATCCCTACCAATTAGTCAAATCTATCAATCCATTTGGATTTCCCAAAATATTCTCAAATAATCTCCCAAAACCCTTACTATAATCCTATAATCATTCTTATTGTCATAAATCCATCCAAGGAATCCCTTTGGTGAAAACCAAAAGGAGTTACCCAAAGAAGAGGTAACATCCTTCCACAAAATCTTTTGTTTAATTATCATTCACCATCACGTAAAATATTATTATTATATGATAAAATAATAAACTTAGTATAATAAATATATTGAGATGTTTTATATTAATGTTCTGACCTAAAATGACACAAACTTCCATCAAATGGGTAACGAACTTACCATTTGTGGACGACGAACTACCACCTCATTAAACAATGATTGCTCGTTTTTTATTTTACCCCATCTCATGGTGGAAATTATGATGGTAATAATATTTATATATGATATATCTAATATTAATAATTGATTTATGATTTTTTAATTTTCATATAACACATACATTTATGCACACCATTTGTGGGAATACGATAACATCATTTGTGGATGTGTGGACTACTACCTCCTCAAAGAGATGTGATCTGTCCACACATTAAATGGAATCTATTAAGGATGTATATAATTGAAAAAAATTAAATAAATGAAATATATGTGATATTAATAACATAATTACCCTTTTTATATATAATATATCATTTTTTATTACGATTTTTACACACTAAAAATATGATAACGTTGTTTTTGGACGTGTGGACTGCTGCCTCCTCAATGCGAGATGATTCATTTTAACACCACAAGAATTATATATATTAGTTGTATTTATTTTATAATTATAATTATGGAAGGATATAATGTTACTTAACTTCTTACCAAAATGATTATTGAAAAATGGGAACGTTACTCATGCATACGTATGGCCTACCATCTCCATGATTGTAATGAGGGTTCATTTTTCATAACCATATTTCATTATTAGTTTTAAAAGTATACATGATGTATAATTATTTAATGATTTTTATTCTGGATATTTTTATATAATGACCCCTTTGACCATAGTCGACCTACCAAAGTTATTTTTAACACATAAACCAAATTTGGTTAAAACACCCAACATAACCTTAACTGTTTAAGTAGTTGTATACAACATCATATTACATGAAGTAAAAGAAATAATAAACATGAAAAAGGTTCTGAATAAAGTAAATAAATAACAAAATTTTATTATCCATGGAGATAAAGACACACGTTACAAGTCAGACTCAAGGTAAGATATTTTCATCTCACTATTTACATCTATGAGATAAATGTCATATTCCACACTTATTTCTTTTGTGTGGGGTATATACTAAAAATTTAGATATAATATATTAGGAAATATTTTATATCCATGGTATTAAAAACATTCATTTAATGTTATTACTTTAGGGGTATTATTATTCAAATGTTTCAAAGAGGTATTGGACACTTTGGAATGTCTAAAAATTATTTTCCTCAAGAATGTGTTTAATGATCACCTTTGTAATCTCACTTTCTTTTGTGATTGTTAATTTTATCTTGAAAGAATCACTTTTTAATGATAATTTTTATGGTACATTAAAATTTTCTTCAATATCCATATTATAATGCAATGGATATTATTATTTCCTAAACTCTATTACATTTTACATTCGGTGTTCACATTGAGAGTTATTTGATTAACTAGAGAATTGTTGATAAATTTGTATCTTTTATTCAATATGGATATTTTATAAGGCCCATTGTTCATGAATTAAATCGACTAATCGATATATGAGTAATTCCTTGGATAGGTATAACATATGTGGGGATCAGTTATAGATAGACCCTCAATGCCTTAGTAGCCTCATGAGATGAATTAATTGGCCAAATTAGATGGGTTTTTACACAATTTTATAAACTATATTGTGAAAGGTATTGAAGGTAAAGGTACCATGTACCTAAGAAACATGGAATCCAATAATTAATAATTTAAATAAATTAGACTCAGTTATAATCTATCCATGATTTTGTCCATTGAGATATATATGGATGCATTTTATTCATAGTTTGTTGATTAAATGGAATGTCTTCCAGTTTCTTACATTACAATATTGATTATGCCTTATCTAGTTATGTAAATGGAATGTTTAATCAGTTATCTAACATTCAATGTTGATTATTCTCATAAATTAATTATTTCTTTCAATGTACATACCCTTACTGATCATTTGAGGTCACCCTTATTTTTGTTTCATTTACCTAGATTATGAAGATGAATTATTTTAATGAGTTTCAAGGATGAATTTTATTAGTATTTTTTATATATTATGTTTTTTTATTACCAAATGTAATATTTGTATCATGTATGTAATCTAGTTTTCTAAAACTACAAAACTAATTGGTCCTTTAGGATTTGATTATTTGTAATCATGTCAATGTATTAATGTAATACTCCAGCTCTGCGCTTCTAGGGTCAGAGCATTATACTATTTCCCAGGGATATTTTGGATGAATGTTAATAAAAGAATTAGAGGTGATCCCTCATGGTTACAATTATTATTATTATTATTATTATTATAATGAAATTATTATTGGATGGTGAACAACATATAAGGGTTTTATTGAGCATGTAGATTCATTCTCTCGTACATTGGGTGCTAGACATGATGTCTCCCACCATTATACTTTTATTTGGGTGAGGAGCATGACATTCCATGTTCTATTGTTTTTGGTGTTCCGCATGATGACTCACCCAACCATCTCGAGTGATGGGAAATTTGTCTCGCATTCATATGACATTATGGGCTTGTACCCTTGCTGGATCCATTAAATCATTAGAAAAGTTATGTATGCTTGAGTTACGCTCTAGGTCCAACTAGCACCTAGCATCCATGTATATGACTCTAAACATCCTCATGTATAGGGAGTATATATATATGTATGAATATTATATATATATGACTACTATATATATATTCTTACTGATCAGACTCACTGTGACCTATGTTAATGCATGTAGAGCCATCCAGGTGTCTCTTAATAACTACTGAAAGCTATTATTTATTTTTTCAGTATTGTTTATTATTCATTTAATAGCACACTACTATGTTATGCACATAGGATGAATTATTATAGACAACATTGGTGGTGAAATACTAAGTTTATCTCATGCCTTACTCAGGTTACCATTGGTTCTTGAGTTGAATTTATGACTAGATGTATGGATAAGGGAAAACACTCTACTACATATGATTGATCTATTTTACTTATATCTTGCAGAAAGGAAGAAAAGGATTGAGCATATTCTCATGATTCTAGTGGAGTTTTCTTTTGGACTTTTTATATTTTGTATAGAATGATGTATATGCATGTTTCATATTTCCCTTTTTTGTATATCTGCATGTCATAACATCATTTTATATATGCCTCAGCCTATGAGATTTTGATTACTAAGTATTTTTCTTATTGTTGATGATTCTGTTGTTAATTATTGTATCTGTTTCAACGTTTCCATCTACCATATAATGCTTCCACTAATATATGGTTATTTATTATATCCATTGTTCCATTCTAATAAAAAGGTATCATCTCCCCAACATAACACCTTAGACCCTTGCTACTAGTTGGCAGCCTCTAGAATATGAGGTGGTGCACCTGAGGCCATGTGAACCACTATATCAGGGACTGATTAAGGCGAATCCCGAGTTTTAATGTTATATACAAATTTACTCACATGCACATGAGGGGGTCTTATGAAGTGAAACATACATATAGAATAATGAACGATCACTACAGAAAAATGAACATATTATAGGGGGTTATAGCCCCCTCTAAACACCTTAGTGGCAGTTATTATGGACCACTGCTAAAGTTCCTGCCAAGTGTTGTTAGAGTCAATTTTGAGGAACCATTGGTAAAGTAATAAGGAATTTAACAGTGGGTTAATTAGAGAGGGTTTAAACCCCCTCTAATATTGGTCTATATTTTTAAAATCTCATTAATTTTAGGTAGTCTTAACCACCTATAATATATCTATGAATTTACAGATGGTTAGAAACTACCTCTAATTGAACCTTAAACACATTTTTAGTGTATGTTTTAACCACCACTAATCTTCTATATATATATTTTTTGTTTTTTAAACCCTCATACGAGCCCCGACCTCAATATCCTCTCTGATTCCTCCTTTCCAGTGCCCCTCTCACATATTCCATCTAGTTCCCCTCACCTGCGGTTCCCCCTCCCGTCTAGTGTCGCTCCCCCATGACTCTTTCCAGTGTCCCTCACCCATGTTTCTCTCATGTTGTCCAGTACCCCTCCCACCCGTGTCTTCAAGTTCCCTTGAAGTGCTCTATGTCATCCAACGCCACCACCAATGTATGCGACTTTAATAAAATAAGATTCCAGCAAGAATCGATCCACATTTCACTATCTAAAACACTTCCTCCAGGACCACTCTGGTAACTTTCATTTTTTATATTTTATGCATAATTTTGTATTTATATATATATGAATTATTTTATTATTATATATTTTTTAGGTTAGTCAAATAAATATTATTTGAATAAATATTTAAATACATATAAATAGATAACCTATCTATATTTATATAAAATAATATATACATATTTATATTATGTATTTATGTATTTATATTATAATACATTTATATTGTATTAAGTTTATAAATTTATATAAACTATATATTTTATATGTCTATTTACATACATTGGAGTAAATATATTGTTTACATATATTTATGTACACATATATTAATATATTTATGTAAATTATTTATTTACTTAAATATATATATATATATATATTATATACATGTTTATTTATAATATATATATATATATATGATTATTTATTTAATATATTCATATAGTGTCATTATAAATGTATTTATATAATGTATTTCAATGATTATGTTTATTATTATGTTGATTAATTAATATTTATTTGTATAAAATGTATAATATAATATAGAATTAATATTTTATGAAATCCATATATTTCAAATAAAAATTATAAAAATATTTATATTATATATAATTACTATTATATGAAATAAAATTTATTAAACTATTTCTATAACGTTGTTTGAAATAACATTTTTTATTATATATAATTAATATTATATGATATACAACTTATACTAATATATAATTAATATTATAAGAAATAAAATTTATAGAAATATTTATATAATGTATTTAAATATTTTTTATTATGTAGATTAATATATTTGTATTTAAATAAATATAATTGTATAATATTGTGTACATTAATATATATTTATTTGTATAAAATTAATTTTATACAATATTAATTATATATAATATGATAGTATAAAATATTATTCAAAATAATAATAATAATTATTATAATATAAATTATAAAAACAAAAATATTGAGTTATTATAAGATATATATTTTAAATAAATTATATTTATGTATATATTTATATAATACATTTATGATTTTATATTATATATAATTAATATTATAAGAAACACAATTTATGAAAATAAATATATATTAATGTACATGTTATTATACAATTATATTTTCATATACATATAAATACAATTAAATACAATCAAATAAATATTTTCTATAATATGTCCATATAATTTATTTAAATACATTTATATATTTATATATATATATATTATGGATTTTTTAAATATAGGGGTTTACAACCCCCTCTAATTTAAGACATTAGAGGGGGTAGTCAACCCCCACTTAAAAAAAACATATTAGAGGGGGGTTGTGAACCGCTGCAAATATCATTGATTTGCGACGGTTATGAACCTCCTATAATTTCTTAAATTAGAGCGAGTTCAAAATCCCATATAAAATCCAATTGGATATTCAAAAAACAATGTCAAATAATTTAGAGGGGTTTTAAAACCCTTGTAATTTATGAATTTAGAGGGGGTTCATAACCCCCTCCAAATTCAATGATGGTACATGGTTATACATAACCCTCTCTAATTTATAAAGAAAATAAATTTTGAGGGGGGGTCCATAACCCCCTATAATTATTCCGAAAATGAATTTAGAGGGGTTGTTCGTAACCCCCTCTAAATAACCACGTCTAATCTACTTTTTTGGTGGATGGATGCACATGAACTTGTAAATATTGATTAAAAGAGGACGATGAACAAACCATCATAAAAGTATCTACTTATTACAAACATCTCATAAGGATAATAAATAATTAAATAAACTAGACATGCAAGGTTGGTCAATACTCTAAAATAGTATGCAGTTAAATTAAAAGGGTGATCAAATTAAATTGAAGCACATTTAAAGTCAAGGGATATTAAATAAATTAAATAAATTAATTTAATTAACAAAATTTATTTTCTGTTGAGTCTGAAAATAAATTTAATTTAATTCGAAAATTAGATTAATTTCCATAATAAAAATTGTATTATTACTATTTTTATTTTAATTCCAAAAATGAATAAATTATTTTTTGAATATTAAAATAAATTTCATGGGAATCAGAACCCTGTACATGGCCATTTTGGGTTTTTTCGATCACATGAAGGCCCATTCTAGATGAGGTAGACCCCATGTAAGGTGGTTCTGGACCAGGAAAACCTATTTGGACCCATTTTGGGTTGGATAGATCTGCTCAGGCCCATTGTAGGGTGGGTTGGATTAAATTAGACCTGTTAAAGGCCATAAGGTCAGCTGAACTGGACATGTAGTACCTCGAAAGGGCTGGCCATTACGGCTTGGGTGGGGAAGGTCGACGCCTGTGTCAAATTTGATATGCATTAATTTGGCCTCTAGGAGTATGGTGTGACCAATCTTTCTAAGGGTGGTGGTGAAACCTAGAGTGGTGGATGGGATATGGTTGGTTGGTAGTGGTTGAGTGACATGGGAGTGTGGCGAGGGTCGATGATCGGAGGAGGTGAGCCCACTAAGGAGAGGGTGGCACACGATGTTGGGATTTCAGATGACAGTTGATGACATAATGTAGAAGATCATGTGGGTGGATGTGTCACGCGTGTAGGATGACAGTAGCGTATCTGCGAGGTGGAGGTGGCTGACTATAAATCTATGCACCGCGTCAAGTGCAAGATGATGCGGTAGTAGTTGGGTTAGCGAGGTGCATCTATGGGTGACTGAAACTTTTCGGGGTTGCGGTGCACGGCTGGGAGCTCGGTTTGGTGAATCGTAGAGGAAGATGGAGAATCAATCCCAGAGGCTAGAGGATGGTGAATCTATGAAGTATTGTTGATGATAGTTGGAGGGATAGAGTCCAGTGGCTCACTAAGAAGGAAGCTTCCCACAGAAGGTCCTTTTTTAATATTATTATAATTTTTCAAATTGTATCATTTGTGCATCATCCCTACCCACTAATTGATTTTTTTGTGGAATTCAATAGGCTACCCAAACCATTTAAAAATATTTAATCTTATCTAGAGTTTTCCACATATTCTACACAACAGAGGCCCCTATATTTCAAAATCCTTTTTAATTACGCTTGAATTTGTTTTAATTGAAATATCACATGGATGTATGGAATCCTTTTTCGGTTGGATATACTATTCTAGCCACAGATTACACTTGGAACCTATCCATAAGAAATTTGATATACGAAAAACTCCTAAAAAATTGGAATTGATGTTTTCTTTAATTTTTATACACACAAACCCTATTGTGGTCTGTATTAAAATTTTTGGATGGCCATAACTTGGACATATGATACCTGATCGACACACGGTCTATATCAATGGAACCAAATTAAATCCTTCTACTAAATGTAATGAATACTAATTTTTCTTGGCTAAACCATTCATGTGATCCCTATGATACTAATTTATGGTACCTGGGAATGAAGTGGAACCCATTGGGCTGGAGATTTAAAAATTTTATCACCCGAGAGAAGTAACTTCTCCGTATCCAATGATTCAAGCCTTGGGAGAGGTTTGCGGATCTCACATGAATTTAATAGGAACTAAAAAATTGGAATGGTTACATCATTCTAATTAAAGAGTGATCTAGTGAAGCTCATCATTGGTGACCATTTCTCAAAGGATACGAGGAAGAACCCCTCTAGATCATCAATTCATGATTGAAATATTTGTGCGTATTCCAATCATAAAATTATGAGTGCTAGCACAGATATTTGATGATTCCTTCAATGCCACAAAATCACCTTGATCACATCCCTTCATTCTATCGAATGAATTCTTGGGTTGATAGATTTGAGAGAGCCTTTCTCTATCTAGGATAGAGAAGGAGAGAGAATCTCCCGATTCCAAATGAGTTCATTGTTCATGGAACGAGATTCTCCTCTATTTATATACAGTGGATGTCCAAAATACCAGATATGGATTCCCTGACCCTTGTATATCCAATGAAAACTAAATAAACCCTAAATTAAATGTTATAAATAACTCACTACATCATATACATCATTCATATTTTATCACCTACTTGTATTATATAATAAATATATTATGTGGTAATCCTGAGTCATTAACACGACTCATAATTTCATTTAATATTAAGGGATCCTTGAATATTAAAATAATATTAATTAGTATAATATTTTTTATGTATTCACTTAATACCATGTGAATAATTTTAATAAATAAATTCAATCAAATCATTTTATACATGAAAAATAAATAATTTATTTATCTTTTGGTGATTGTCCTTACTTGGACAACTCTCTGACCCCATGGTGGGGCCCACCTGTCCTATATACCTATTCAACATAATAGGTATGATTTATGAATATTCTATTTTTTTGTGAACCTATTGGCCATTATCTTGATAGTAGTAAAGAATATTCTATGACTAAGAGTAGATTCCAATAACCCATCAAATCCCCTAAGGAGATAAGGATAATCCATATCAATGACAACCATTCCTACAAACATGCACTTTGTAATATAATATATTAGTCTTGTGATATCTCATAAGGATGAAAAACATGTGTCATAATCCATTCTTTATTTACATTTGTTGATATAACTATATTGACTTACCTTTTACTATATTGGATAATGATTTATTAAGGTACTGACATCCTAATCAACTAGTCCTGCGATATCACTTCCTTAACTAAAAAGTGAAAAAATCTATATTGACCATTAAACTAATACCAAACCACCAATGATTCAACGAACATAATAGATATCTCCATAAATTCATTGCCATGACTTTTTATTGAATCAAAGTACTTGATAAAATGGAACACATTGATAATGAACACAATTCATAAGATCGATACATATGTTTTTATATAAGAACATCCAATGACACCTCAAACATGTGGTGTTCCAATTTGAAGGTCTAAACTCATTATATCACCTACTAGAGATCACCCAATATGTGCATCATGATAATAGGTCTCAATGATTATGAGACCCTAACACCTGATAGTCATACATCAACTATTTCTAGTTAGTAAGATGTATCTAGACCACACGACACATGTTTAAGATTAATGTTATACTATATCTAGGTTATCATTATATCCAAGAGACTTATATAAACTTTTGATACTATAATTAATCAATGGAAATTACTATTCAAAGAGTGGATGAAGAAATACCAACACTATAATGCTAAGTGTACATCATGTTTAAATCACTGTATACATGGTATGGTAATAAAAATGTTCTATTTATTTGAGTCTAGGGAACCCTCTGTTACAATAGTATTCACTTAAAAACATTTAAAAACATTAAATAAATAAATTCAAATCCAATTATTTTATAATTGAATAATAATGAAAATGTTTATTTTATTGTGTTGATTGTATAATTTATAGAATCTCTCATACCCCTTGGTGGAGCCCACCATGTCTTATACTCCTATTCATAAGAATATGAAAAACTTTTGAATACACCAAGTTTGTGACCATCCAGGTCCTTACATTGATAGTAGTGAGTATTAGTCATAGAAGAGGAGTGGATTCTAGGAAACCATCAAGTCCCCTTAGGATATAAGGTATAGTAATAACAATGAACACCACATAAGAACACACACTATGTAATATAATCTCTTCATCTCTCAATATCACATAATTTTGGACACACACTTAGTGTTCTAATCCTTTATCTCTTTATTATTCATCGACCTTACTGGATGAACTTACCTTTTTCTACCATGACCATAGATTTAGTGGAGGAACTACTATTCCAATCAACTAGACCAGAGATATCATTTCTTTTCAGAAGTGAAAAAATATATCTTGAACATTCAATAAATGTCATACCACCAATGATATACCCAACTCAAGATACCTCACCACGAAATAAATTTCATGGTTTTCATGTTGCATCCAAGTATGTAATCAAATAGTATATATTAATAATAATCTCATGTCAAGAGACCATTACATATGTTCATTTATAAGAACTTACAATTCCACCTCACAAATGTGGTGTTTCTATTTGTGGGATAGTCCTCATGATCTCATCTACTAAGGATCATCAATTATGAACTTCAAGAGAAGAAATATCAATGCTTATGATCACCTAGAACCTGATAGTCAGACATCATCTGTGTCCCGTCATGATGATGTATCTAGACCATATGAACTATGTTTATGATTAATTTCAGGGTATCTATAGGTTTTCATTATATATTTTCAACATCTATAACCATTTGATATGAAAAATAATCTATAGAAATTACCATGTAAATAGTGGAAACAAAAATATCAACACTTTAATAGTAAGTTTATATAATGCATAACTCACTATATATATGATATGGTATTGAAAAAGTAATAGTAATGTAATGTCTAGGGAACCCACTTTAACAACACTCCCACATACATTAGATCCAAATTTATATCTATAATTTTGACCTATCACATGATGATATCCTGCTTTTATTGAGTTACGAATATAGTAGTAGGGACTTCCACTTCTCTATTGTACAACTACTTTTATATATGTGACATCACCTCATTAAGTCAATCTCTTCAAGAGATGATATCCCTGAGTAAATTCATTTTGTAAATTGTCAAAACATTACATCGTGGAAATTACCTATAGTAGTATTATCATAGTTTATTTTATGATTAAAATTCAAATACAAGGTGTGATTCCAAGTGCTGGAAAAAATAATTGTGTATGTTATGCTACTTCTTTAGTTGTACCAGAATCTGTAATGCACTCAGTATTTGTAGATATGGTTACCAATGGCCTAAATGATCTTTTTCATTCTCATTAACTTATCCTAATTGAAATATTATATCAAATTGATCCATATTAAAACTAGTTTATATCACATTATTACGAGTTTTCCTTCCTCTCCAAGTACCATGTACTTTATCAAGTACATTTGGATAATTCTAACTTCTTCCAATGAAGTTCTTATGAATTTAATTAATATTTTCCTTTAATAAATTACATATTTACAATATCATATCTAGTACATAGTATTGCATATGTGATAGATCTGTTTCTTGGGCTTATGGAATTCTACTCACTAATTTAAACTCCTTACATTTATTATATATGTCTTTTTATAGAGATTTATTCCATGTGATATTAGTAACAATTCTATATTTAATATTTCCAAATTATATTTTTCAATACTTTATTAGTTTATATAATTTTAGATGGTCTAAGAAACCCATTAGATCTACCTCAGTATATATCATTCCATGTAACTTAGGTTACTAATTTATGTCAATATTTATAGAGTTAATTTCATTCTAATATTAACTAACTATAAGACTAAACAATTATTTTCCATATGTTAGCAAAATATTTTAGTTGGAAAACAGTGGTTCTCCTAATGACCTCTTATAGAAACAGGGAAAAAATTTCATTCCAAATGCATTTTCTGTGATCTTGTTTCTTACTTCAATCTAAAACTGGATTTCAGAAACTTGGATCCCATATTACCATTCATTGGCGTGTACAAATATTTCTAGTTGTATCATATAGACACTTTCAAAGAAAGGAGATTTTGACATCCAATTCGAAATAAAATGATCATATAAATTAGTTATGAAAAGCATAATTCTAATGGTTTTACCCATGACAACTTTGTATAATCAATCGAGCCTTATAGGTAATTTGCTTATACCACCTATTTATAGTCTCTCTTTAATACCCACTAATGAGTTTACATAAATTAAATAAAATGAAAAAATATAGATTTAATTTTGGTACATAGACTCCATTTCATGAATTCATATTAACTTGTCATTAATAATTGATTTTAATTTATTTCTACCCTGTAGGATCCATTATTCTCAATGAATAATGTGTCACTAGCTATGGTGAATGTAAAACCACCACAACAGTTTTATCCTTCCTAGTTAGTATGCGTCTTTGAAACATTCCTTTTCTATAAGACCTTGAGGAACTTGTTCCAATGCCAAAAAATTTTGTATCTTGGGAATTGACTAAACACAAATAAATTTTTCTATAACTATCTCAAATATAGATGTGAACACTTTTATAGAAATATAGTCTAGAACATGACTATAAATTTTCTATATTTGGTATTTCTATATTATGACAAAATTTTTTTTTTGATAATTACCTTAGATTCATATTGTGTTTTTCTTGATGAATGTTTTTTATTTAATTATCCTCAACATACTATTTGCATCTAAACACAATTTATTATCAAATTATGGTTTTATTTAATATTATAACTCATATGAGATCCATTTGTCATTAGAGTTGGAATATAGTTATAGGATAATGCCATTATTTTCAAAGCATGTCTCAAAAAGATAATGACAGATTTTTAAATAAATAAGTGTCTCAAAATTGATGCTCCTTTTACATACATAATGGATAAAATGTGTATAATTAAATTTTTATTTATAAATTACTCCATGATCTATTTTAATGATTAGTTTTTTTCATGTAAGAATCTTTATAGATCCTCCTTACTAACATTATGACTCTGGTTTTTATAAGTAAATAAGAATTTAAGAATAAATCCACTCTAATTTTTCATTACTGATGGATTATTGGTCATGATATTATTCAGGACAAAAGCCCTATAATGACCTAATGTTTTATAAATGAAGTTACCTTTTCAAATGAATAAATGAATTATTAAAAAAATGAAATTATATAAAATACAGGTACTACTTTGGTAATTTTGGACCATTATGAGTTATATCTTTTCACATTTGAAATACCATTATGCATCATTTCAATTGAAAATATAACTATTGTACAATTACCATTAGGATTAGTATATATTAAGGGTTATGATAAAGTCTTACTAACATAGTTTAATGAACTGATGACCTCAACCAGTCAGATCATACACTATAAAGCCCATTTATCAAAACATCCAAGGGAGATGAAATCACTAGGATTTTCCCTTGACTAATATCAAGATAAGATTCAACCACAAAATCACAAGTGAAACTATTTATGAGACAAGTTCAAGCTTATCGAGATCATGATCCAAACTATGTTCTCTAAACTACTTCAAGAAAGTTTCATAATTACACACCTTACCCTTAGGTCGTACACTGCTGTAATAATGTACTATGTACTTAAACCATAATAGTATGAATTTTAATTTTTTTAATAAAATAATGAATATATTTTTCCTATTTTTGATTAATTTATCAATGAATAAATAATAAGTTTGATAAAATTTATATTTTAATACAATGAAGCTAAAATTATATTTTTTTGGAAAATATATAGTATTAATCAAGACAATCATTATGAATAATTCAAGATTTTTTTAAAATTAATATTAAATTAATAAAATATTTTTATTAAATAATTTTTATTAATATATAAATGATAATATAATTTTAAGAAGTCCAATGTAATTTTTATAAGGGTATGAAAACTATTATTTTCTTAAAACTAGTAGTTTTTAGTAAATGTGGATTTTGATTTTAGTGTAAATTTTCATTTTAAAGAATTATTATGATAAAATAAATATTATTTTTGAAGTCAACATATTAAAATTATCCAATGTTTTTTTTCATAATTTTATGAGTCAGTTGAATCTTTGGGTGAAGATTAAATACCGTATAAATACACAGTATATATTATGACTTCATAAAATCCATAAATTAATGTAATAAATACAATAAAGAGCATCCAAAACCAAAATTATATTTCCACTTTAATATAATGCGTTTTTTTTGATTTTATACACCTTTAACGAATCCTTTAAAACCTATATTATATTTTATGGTTTTTAAATTAATTGTTTTTGTAAATATGACTCACTTCCACATGACTATGTGTATTATTTTAACTATTTCAGTTATTAAACTTATAAAATATTAGAAAACATTATTATTTAGCTGAAACCATGTGAAAAACTATGGTATGGTTTTTTGATTTTGATTATTTCATCATATTGATTCCAAAACCTATGTTTAGAAATTAATAATGAATTTCCCTCTATTTTTTTTATAAAAACCGACCTAGCCTCCTATTACTCTTAACTTAAAAACCCATTTATATTTAATTTACATTTCCTATCCCTCTCTATATCCCTTACATGGTTTTATCAAGATATTAAAAATCTCCTCCCAGGCTTTTATAAGAACCTTCTCATGGTAATCGATCCTCTCCTTCTCCTCTTTATTTAAGCACCTTCTTTATATTATTCATTTTTATACCAAATTATTTATGTTTGTATATGTTTTTACATACCCCAATTAATGTCTTTATTATTTCTAAGTGATGATTTACCCCTTTACCTATTATTAAACCCTTCCATTAATCTTTTATTACCCTCATTATACTGCGGAAATTATCATTTTGTTTTCCATGAAAAATATTTACATAGAGAATATCCATATCTGTTTCCTCTCAAGGGTATTCAACTAGATGTACATATCCTTTATTGATTGAAGATATCAATGAATATTTACCACACAACTTAATAACAAGATTAAAAGTGATGGAATATATCATTATGTTGTATAGTCTATGTGGCACACTTATGCATGTACAGGATAAGAATGTGATGGGTGGGGTCAAAATTATATTTCCCTCCAATGAATTGAGAAATGTTTTTGTCTCCAAATATGACATATGTGGTGCACAAAGGGATATCCTAAGAACACATTTTTAGGATGTCTTAGTAGTTATCCTTTACTTTTGCATATGATTCCATGGTTTATACTGTTTCCACATTCCTATATTGCTTTGATTTTATCATACTATATCATGATTCAATGTTCATGTTTATTATTCTCACCCATTTATGTAACCTTGATATGCATCTTGACTATCATGTATTACTTTAATCTTTTTATGCTTTTATTATTTCGTTACTGGGCTTTATATCTCACTCCTTTCATGTGTACATCATAAGGTTATCCCGTGATGTTTTAGAAGATTAATGGATATTAAGGGAATGTTGTAGAGTTTTAACTACTAGAATGTGGGTTTTTTCTCACACTTACATACCAACGGTTTCATAGAACCGTTGGTAAAGGATGGTTTAGGGAAGGTTTTTCCAACGGTTCTAGTAAACTGTTGGTATTGATGTGTTTAGGGGATTTTTACCAATGGTTCTCATTGAACCGTTGGTAAAAATGTGGTTGGGGGAGGTTTTTCCCAATGGTTCTAAAGAACCGTTGGTATAGGTGTGGTTGGGGGAGGTTTTTACCAATGGTTCTAATGAACCGTTGGTATAGGTGTGCCCTGAAAGTATATACCAACAGTTTTTAAAAACCGTTGGCACAACTTTCCCCCAAATTGGCAGCGGCCCGTCCTCTCCCCCATTCGCGATACAGAACCCAACAGGTGGGCGATTTTGGAGCTCCTTCTGCCGGACCAGTTTGGATCTTCGAGCTCCTTCAGGTTCCTCTTCTTCCATCCCATCCAAGGTGTTGAATCTACTTCCAAATCTCATAAGACCCATCCTAAATTAGGTATTTTATTAACTGGCACCTTATTTTTATTGAAATTTATCTAATATTTCAGTTTTTAGATTTGATTTTGATGGGTTTATGTTTTTTTCTGTTTTGATTTAACCTATATGTTTTTGATTTATACCCATCCTATATGTTTTTGTTTCTGTGTTTTTTATTTTTATGTGTTTATTTTTTTGTTTTTATTTTGATGTGTTTAAGGTATCTTATTAACTGGTACCTTATTTTTTATTGAAATTTATCTAATTATGTTTTTAATTTGGACCCATCCTATATGTTTTTGTTTCTGTTTTGATGTGTTTATGTGATGAGCTTGTATCGTCATTAAGATGTGTCTAGTGATTCTTTGATCATTGTTTTGTGGAGAATGAATGGTTTAGGACCAGCATTAGAAGTAGCTTCCAGTGAGACTATTTTAGTATAAGGGGAAACAATATTTTGATATACAAGGGGGTGATTGAGTTGGTAGAGACCAAACATAGTTTGTTCCTTGTGTTCAAGAACCATAAATAGTGTTCAAATTAGGTGGTCATCAGTAAAGACCTAGGTAAGGTTTCTAGGTCCAGTTTCATGAAGTTAAATATGTGGCGCTATAGTGGTTTTGGATTGTTTGAGGTACTCTTAGTGTATTGTAAACCCTCATTTGTTCCATATTCATTTAAATTGATTTAATATCATTTTTTTCACACACACCATTATATACTCTCATACTATATTTAGAGTGTATTTTTATTCTTATGGTGTTAAATATTTTAGTAAATGTCCATACTAGCTTCTTTTATGTGTTCTAGGGGTTTAGACTAATGACAGGGCTGCATGATTATTGTGGGGGTATTCTTTTCATATAAATATACCTATACTATGTCATCAAATGAATCAATCATGGACAGCCCGACCACCCCCCGTGGATAGCACCCCCCACCCCCTTGACACCCTCGACCCCACTGGACAGCGCCGCCACCCCCGTGGACAGCCAGACCACCCCCTGGACAGCCCCCCCGGACAGCCCCGCCACCCACATGGGCTGCCCGCCCACCCCCTGGACACCCCGTACCCCCCTTGGGCTGCCCGTCCACCCCCTGGAACCCCTGTACCCTCCCAGATAGCCCCACCCACCCCCTGGACACCCCGCTCACCTCCTTGGATATCCCTCCCACCCCCCTAGACTCCCCCTACCCCATTGGACAGCCTGACCACCCCCGCGGACAGCCATCCCACATGGACACCCTGACCCCCTAGACACCCCCGACCCCCTGGACACCTCCAACCCCCCGGAAGACCCCACCACCCCCTAGACACCCCGCACCCCCCTGGACAGCCCGCAGCCCCCTTGGACACCCTGTACCGCCCCCGGACAGCCCGCTCACCTCCTTGGACAGCCCACCCACCCCCGGAAAACCCGCTCACCTCCTTGGACAGCCCACCCCCTAGACACCATGTACCCCCCCCCCCCGGACAGCCCCACCCACCCCCTAGACACCCCGCTCACCTCCATGGACTGCCCGCCCACCCCCCTGGACACCCCGCACCCCCCTTGGACACCCTGTACCCCCCTGACAGCCCAGTCACCTCCTTGGACATCCCACCCCCTGGACACCCAGTACCCCCCCCCGGACAGCCCCACCCACCCCTAGACACCCCGCTCACCTCCTTGGACAGCCCGCCCACCCCCCTTGACACCTCACACCCCCCTTGGACACCCTATACCCCCCCCCCCCCAGACAGCCCGCTCACCTCCTTGGACGACCCGCCCCCCCGGACAGCCCGCTCACCTCCTTGGACAACCCACCCCCTGGACACCCTGTACCCCCCCCCCAGACAGCCCCACCCACCCCCTGGATGCCCCGCTCACCTCCTTGGACAGCCCGCCCACCCCCTAGACTCCCCCTACCCCATTGGACAGCGTGAACACCCACGCGGATAGCCCGCCCACCTGGACACCCCGACCCCCTGGACGACCACACCCCCTAGACACCCTGCACCCCCTGGACATCCCGCACCCCCCTAGGACAGTCCCACCACTCCCATGATCGTTATCATACTCCTCGTCTTGATCTCCCTGATGAATTTAAAGTATAAAACTCATGTACTCCCAACAAGATCCTTAAGGATTATGTATTCCTTGATCCACTTCCAATATCTTATTGGGAAATCCTTGAATATAGGCATTAGAAATTATTTATCTTATTTTCTTATATACATTGTATTTTGTTGTATTTCTTAATATGATTCTCATATAGAGTAATGTGTCAGTTATGCTTTTATATAAAGTAAACAATTTTCATTTACCTAAATATTTTTTGATTATACTTCAATATTATTGAATTGATTTGAAATGAATTGTTGCAGTGTTTTTACAAAGTGGAAAGAAGTCGGATGTACAAAACTGATCAGATTTCAACCTATTTTCAAAATAATTTGAACAGCTTTCTAGATTTTGCATTTGACAAGGTTTCAGATAGTGTTCACATACACTGCCCATGTTTTAATTGTGTTGGAAGACCTTGGTTGAGTCGTGATGCAGTTAGCTATCATATAACCAAATATGGTTTCCAAACAAACTATTATGTGTGGTATCACAATGGAGAGAAAATGGAATCTCAAAATGTTGATGATCCAAATGATAATACTGAATTGGAGAGTTTGATATATGATCAGTTTCCATTTATTCGGCATCATGAGAAGGAAAGGATGTCCAACCAACAAGATTTTGATACATGATGCGTCCAATGAAAATGATGATGTTGATAGGGTGAAAAAATTGAATGATGCTGCGACGACTCCAGTATATCGGCAATTTGGTAAAATGAAATTTGGAATTTTTAATCCGATTGTTTCATGGGAAAACTATGTATGGGATTTCAAATACTGCAATTGATTACATTCTTACCTTCTTGAAGGACTTACTTCCAGATGATGCAGATATTCCCTCAAACCACTATATGGCATGGAGGTTAGTTGATGAAATATGATTCTAATAAAAAATTCATTCCTGCTCGAATGATTGCAGCTTATTTTGGGAGGAAACTGCTGAACGAAATGATTGTATCAAATGTGGAACCTCCCGATGGAAGCCAAAAGATGATGGATCACCATATCATGTGCCACAAAAAGTAATGTGGAACTTTCCATTGATACACAGATTACAGAACCTTTTCATGTCTGATGAAATATCCGTAAAAATGTGATGGCATGACACCGAGAGAAAAAAGAATAATGAAGAGTTGGTTCACCCTGCAGATGGATTTGCATGGCAGATATTTGATGCTCGATATCCTAAATTTGCAGCCGACGTGCGTAATGTGAGACTGGGTCTTTCATGTGACAGTTTTAATCCATTTGGGCAGATTCTTACTTCGCACAACACATGGCCGGTTTTCATACACAATTATAACCTTCCCCCTTGGTTGTGTATGAAAAAGCCTTACACTTTCTTGAGTATACTGATATCTGGCCCTTCTGATCCCGGCAATGATATAGATGTATACATGCAACCTTTAAAAAAAGAGTTGAAACTTCTTTGGGATTTGGGTGTGACCACATACGATGCATGTTCGAAAGACATATTTCAGATGCGGGTTTCGCTTATGTGGATGATCAATGATTTTCCTGCTTATGCAATGATGTCTGGATGGAGCACTAAAGGAAAATTTTCATGTCCTGTTTGTATGAAGAATACTCGATCGAGAAGACTGAAATATCTTCATAGTTTTAGTTTTATGGGACATCAACGATTCTTTCCAATGAACCATCCATATAGAAACAATCATTGAAGATTTGACAATACCATGGAGAATGACGCTCCACCTCAGCGTATGTCTGGAACTGGTGTGCTTAATGAATTGAAAGATTTCAGTTATTCAATTGGGAAGGGTGTAATGAAATCTAGAAAGAGGAAAAATGTTTCCAATGATACCTGTTACAATTGGGAGAAGAAAAGTATATTCTTTGAGTTGTCGTATTGGTCAACCAACTTGTTACAAAATTTCTTAGACGTAATGCACATTCAAAAGAATATATGTGAAATGTTGCTTTCGATTATTCTAAATGTCAAGGGGAAGACAAAAGATGATTTACGATCTCGGCATGACTTGGTAGATTGGGGGATCAGACCAGAATTGCATCCTGTCTGTATCAGTGAAAATAAATGGCAAGTTCCATGTGCTTCTTATGTGATGACACCTGATGAAAAAAAATCAATTTCTGGAAGTGGTAGAGACTATTAAAGTTCTTGATGGCTATTCAAGCAATATATCAAAATGGTTCAACAGAAAAGAGTTGAAGCTGAAATCTTTGAAGACTCATGATTATCACGTCCTTTTGCATGAGTTGATTCCAATAGCAATCCATCATATCTTGTCCAATAATGTTAGAGTCTCTGTTATTCGGTTGTGCTATTTGTTTAGAGATCTTTGTGCTAAGAGGCTATCCAAATCCTTCTTGAAAAAACTGTTGGCAGAGACACCATTAATTTTGTGCGAGTTAGAGAAAATATTTCCTCCATCATTTTTTACATTCATGTCACATCTGACTATCCATCTTCCGACAGAAATACTTATTGGAGGACCGGTGTGGCCGGTACCCATAAAGTGTCTTTTTTTTTTTTAAATGGATGTGCTTTTAGTTAAAATAAATGACACACGGAAAACTGACCAAACCCATTCGGATTGTGTTGATACTTTATGAAAACAATCCATGGGTCATTTGTGATGTGCACGAGTCAACCCCGCCTCAATCCGAGACGCGGTGTGGCCGACACCACTCAAAGTTTCTCACTTTTCTTTGAAATGGACAACAGTTTAAGTAAAAACAGCAACTAACATACGGGAAATGGACCAAACACATTCGGATTCTGTTGATACTTTAGGAAAAGTATCCATGGGTCATTTTTATCGTGTATGAGTCAACCCCGCCTCAATCTGAGGCATGGTGTGGCCGATACCACTCAAAATGTCTCACTTTTATTTGAAATGGATAGGATTTTAAGTGAAAACAACTACCGACATGCGGAAAACCAACCAAACGCATTCAGATTCTGTTGAAACTTTTGGAAAATGATCCATGGGTCATTTGTGACGTTTACGAGTCAACCCTGCCTCAATCCGAGGGCCGGTGTGGCCGATACCACTAAAAGTGTCTTTCTTCTGTTTAAAATGGATGCGCTTTTAATTAAAATAAACAAAATACAGAAAACCAACCAAACGCATTCGGATTGTGTTGATAATTTAGGAAAACGATCCATGGGTCATTTGTGACGTGTATGTGTCAATCCCGCCTCAATCCGAGATGCGGTGTGGCCGGAACCACTCAAAGTGTCTCACTTTTCTTTGAAATGGACAATAGTTTAAGTAAAAACAACAACTGACATACGGAAAACGGACCAAACGCATTAGGATTCTATTGATACTTTAGGAAAAATATCCATGGGTCATTTGTGTCATGTACGAGTCAACCCCACCTCAATCTGAGGCATGGTGTGGCTGATACCACTCAAACTGTCTCACTTTTATTTTAAATGGACAAGATTTTAAGTGAAAACAACTACTGACATACGGAAAACCGACCAAATGCATTCGGATTCTATTGAAACTTTAGGAAAACGATCCATGAGTCATTTGTGACGTGTAAGAGTCAACCCCACTTCAATCCGAGGGCCGGTGTGGCCGGTACCACTAAAAGTGTCTTTCTTGTGTTTGAAAAGGACATCATTTTAAGTGAATACAACTGAAATTTATACTTATCAACGATAGTCGCAAAATCTATTTCATGAGTTGGGTAGTTTCACTCATGGGTTCATAAGTGACGAGACTCCTATGAAAATACCTTTTCACCATATATTATAAAAAATACAAGTTCAATGCAAAATTCATCACAAATCATTACATACCCAAATCTAGTATCATAAAAAATTGGATATGATCCAATTTCAAACTCTTATTCAACTCTAATAGGTATTTCTCATACTATTCTGCCAATTAGAATTTGATGGGGAGGTGGGGGCTATGCTGGTTGGGGGGTTGTGCAGGGGTGAGGTGAATTACTACTGGATGACTGTTGTCTTATGAAGATTGAAATAGGGAATTTTTGTACATGACATGGTTGGAAGAGTTTGATGATTTTATATGTTTTTTTGTTCTATTTTATGTGTTTTTTATACTGTTTCAAGTCTGTATGTGTTTTGTGATTTTATTTATGTAGGTGTATAGTAGAGGGGCAACTGGAGGGAGGGGGGTTGTTGGGCTGCAGTTCTGGAAAAACTCAATACCAACGGTTATAAACCATTGGTATAAGGGTGCTAGAATTCTGGAAAAACACTATAACAACGGTTTTAAACCATTGGTATAGGTGTTCTGGATTTCTGGGCAAACTTATACCAATGGTTTTAAACTGTTGGTATAGGTTTCTAGATTTCTGGAAAACCAATACCAACAGTTTATAACCGTTGGTATAGGTGTTGCTGGGAAACCAATACCAACGGTTGTAAACCGTTGGTATAAGTTTTCATGAAAATCACATTACCAACGGTTTAGAACCGTTGGCATAATACTTCCTAAAATGCATTTCCAACGGTTTATAACCATTTTTATACATTGGGTTAAATTTATATAACCAATATATGAATGGTTTGGATCAAACCATTGGTATAAGGCTTTCCTCACGGCTTACTAGCCAACGGTTTGGAAAACCGTTGGTATAGGATATACCAATGGTTTTCCAGCCTATACCAACAGTTTAAAACCGTTTGTATAACCTTCTTTTCCAGTAGTGTTTTCAAATAACATTATAGTTCCAATGTTTCATGTTAATGTTATATGTACCTAATTTCCCAAATACATGAGGCATATTTATCATTTGGGATTGTATTATGTTTATCATTATATAATAAATCAGGAATTAAGGTGTATTAAAATATGGGTTGTCATAGGTTGAAAGAAACCCATATATTCTAACTATGCATATTATATACTTCACTTTTACATTCCATAAAACTCTTAAATGAATCTCATGAAATATATGAATTAACCTCTATATTTACCTTGGAATTGACCACTCTCTCTAGCGGAACAAATTCCAAAAGCTTAATGGATTACCTTTATTTCTAAATGTTTCTTTTTCAAAAAGTATATAATTAAATGTGGTATTAATACATAAGGTCTTTAACTCCAAAGTGTGTTAAAACACTTTGGTTATATCATTGAAAACTATTTTTTTACTAGAAATTTATTTTATTTCCACAATTAGGTATAACGGTGTATTAAATTGTATACTCCTCAGGTATTTCTAGGGATTCAAGCATTACCAAGCTATTAGTTGTGTATGAGAGACCACAAAGAACATCATTTCTAAAAATAGAATAATATCTCCTTATGTATAATGGTCATAAGAGAAAAATATTTTGGTAATTCTTAAAAAAATTCTACTAGTGTTAATAATCCTGGAAATTAGAATTTGTGTACTTCTCAACATTGACTTAGAAATAACCCTTTCATAGCCGTTTGAAGAATTTTTTTCACTCATTGTAACATTTATATACTTGGTTATTATATTCACATGAAAAATCATGACAAAAATTTAGTATCTAACACCTAAAATGAATAGAAAAAACACCCCATACAATGAGGAGTATAATTAAGATGAATCCTTTTCTCGCTTCAACTTAAATTCATTACATTTTATCTTCTATAGAGTTATATTATGACATGAAAAGAAAATAGTTTTCTATTCGATGATATGCCTCTTTTATTTGAAGGTCATTTCAAAGTTTCCTTTAAAGTTACACTTATAGTTGACATTTACCCCTTATATTTCAACATGTTCACCCTAATATCTAAATATTAATCTTTTTTAACTTAATATCTACTTGGAGAACTTTACCCAAAAGTCAATGAAGTGTTTTCTCAATTTACTATTTATTTTGTAATCCAAAATGAAACAGGAGTAATGGGGTGTTGATGAAATTATAAAGTGATATAATGAATGATTGAAATAAATATTTCAACTTTAAAATGTTTCATTTAATAATTATCTCATTTAGTTATCACTTAACTTTCTCTTCACAAGCTTCTTAGAGATGCGACAATTAGTGAAACAATCTATGTCCTGATGTTGTTTCCACAAATCATTGGAAATTTATGATTATATTATGATGTAAAAATAAAATTCCACAAACATGTGTATCCTATAATAATACTTCACACCCTCTCTTCCTGCTGTGCATAAAAAAGAAGTGAGGAATCCACCACATGTAATTTCATATATCATAGTATTTTGTGCAATCACCCATGGTGCACTTGGAAATTAATGTCGTATAAGGCATGTTATTTGTCATAAATTGATGGTAGTGAACTGATGGTATTACTAGACATTATTATAGAAAACAAAACATAAGAATATTTTTACTTTATCTTAATTACTTATTATAGATTACTGATTAATTAAATCATTATATACCTCCAACTATTTTATAAAACTCTACTACTCCTCACTATTAGATTATGAATACTCAATTATTTGAGTATTCTAGTATAAAAGATCCCTATAACCTCTTCTAATAATCCAATCTATGGATAAACCACTATTTAATGTGTTTCAAGGTAAAATTTTGACTGGACACCTACATTAACTTCTGAATCCTTGACCTTTTAAGTGAAGTCACAACTTCTAGGAATAATAAACCTGATTTACTCAACTCATTACCTCTAAAGACGAAACTAAGTAACTGTGACAATTTATTTTTTGTAATCTTTAGTTCATTCAACCTTCCTCTCTCATAATATCTCTCTAGTTATAGGAGTCAACCTCAACTAGGGATGATTAGCACCTAATACAATCAGTTTTTTTCAAATTTAAACATTGGAAGGTGTTATGACTTAATATTTATTTATGGATTTTTATTACTTCTCAATGAATGAAATCAATTTCTATTTGATATCCTCATACTCTATGATCAGTCCCATAACCTGAAAATGCATCAAATTGAAAAAATTGATCACTTATTAATTTGTTTTAATCTATACATATTATTTATTATTTTAAGTGATCACATAAACTTCCATTTTTACAAAATAATATCAAACCATGCATAAATTAAATAGATGACACGAATGATTTTGATAATTTATTATTGGTTGATTTGTTGACCATAAATGGATTAACTGTGACCCTAAGAAAAAATACCTGATTTTTGTTTGAATCATATTGTAGCTGAGACTCCATTCCAACATATCCAAGTCTCATTTAGAATACCTCCTTG
Organism: Viscum album; assembly: GCA_963277665.1. Classification (NCBI taxonomy): domain Eukaryota; kingdom Viridiplantae; phylum Streptophyta; class Magnoliopsida; order Santalales; family Viscaceae; genus Viscum; species Viscum album. The sequence continues at coordinate 1,786,492,516 of OY728126.1, read as the reverse complement.
TCTTGGTGGATGTGGAGACTGTCAAAATAAATCTAATTTTTAAATGCATCACACAAAAATACAATAATTAATTAAATTAATTAAATTACCAACATAATTTGATTGGTATTTGATGAATATCATTATAAATATAATATACACAAGATATAAAATAACTTTTTCAATAAATTTTTTTCAATGGAAACTTAAATGAAATACAAAAAGTTTATCTAATTTTAATTCATAAAATAGTAATCTCATGGTCCCTAAATTTTTATTAACACATTCCAATTTTGTCCCGTAATTTTTAAATTTATTTAAAATTTATTAAAGAAAACAAACCCTAAAATGAGTTTATATAGGTTTGTTACAACCTAAACTAGCCTAGCTTGGTCCTGTAGAAGCACCCTATGCGGTGTGTGAGGAAAAGCAAATGGGAAAGGGTTTCTCAGCTGCCCTTTTCAAAAAACGTTTTTCTTATAATAGTGATTCCCATTATGAAAGGAAGCTAAGTAAAAATACCATTGAAATATTTTTGGGGCTACCCAATTACAAAGGGTGACAAATCAACCTGAAATTACTTTTTTTAACTTTTTGGTTGACCATCCACCACCCCCACACTTTTCCCTTTTAAAAATTTGTTGTATTTTGTTGGCACTAAACATCCCAACACGCCATTATTAATATATATATATATATATATGTGTGTGTGTGTGTGTTTATGTGTGCGTGTACATGTTTCTATGGGTGACCTGCATGCCTGCATTCCCTTTTTATTTTTTTTTTCAAAATTTGAAATGATAATAATAATAGCCTTTAAAATTTCCAAAAATTTATAGAATAAATGCCCCACGGGATATCACTATTTTTGAAACTTGAATCTGGTTAGAACATGATGAACAACCACCAGAAATATTAAAAACAAATGCATAGATGTTCTTCATTTTATAAAACCAAAAAATTGATTTCCATCTGATTTACAACTTTGTATGGCCTTAACTTGGCTGTCTGTGATCTGATCAAAGACTGGTTTTGTGAAATTTGACCATGATGATTCCCTATGAATTAAATTAATCTGAATTTATTTTTCTATGATTATACCATCATATTTACCCTATGATATGAGTTGAATGTACAATGACATGCAATGGAAGCAGAAGGGCTATAGATTTAATTTTTTTATCACCAGATCAGTGTAAAGACATCAGATTCATCAAAACAAATCCTGGTAAAATGATGATGATCTTATGTGAATTGATTTTAACATAAAAATTAAAATCAAAAATTAACTAATTTTATTTAAAGGTTCATTAGGCAACTAATAATCACTGAGAATGTTTCTCAACGTAACAAAGGATATACCCCTTTAGATCACCCAAACATGCTTCAAATGTTTTCAAGAACACTGATTGCTAATATCTAGGTGCTAGAATGGAGATATTCTGAATCCCCCAATGTTATGATGATCGCCAATACACTAATATTTCAATCTATGAAGATGAAGTTGTATTGAAGTCTTAGATTTGATGCTTACCTTTTGGATATGAGAGAGATGAGAGAGAGGCTATCAATTGCATGTAGTGAATAGTACCCCAACTGATATCCTCCTCATACTTACATAGTGAGGTATAAAATACCTCGAAATGGATCCTCAACCCCCAAATATGTTTTACCTACCAAATAATCCATAAGCAACATATTATGACTAATTTATCGAGTCATAAATATCATTTATATTTTCTTCACTTACTTGTATTATAATAAATATATCACATGATAAAAGAGAGTCTTTAACCTGACTCGTTACTCTTGCAAATATTAAACGAACATTGAATATTAAAATAATATTTGTTCATTAAATATACTTTACATGTATTCATTTAAAAACATATAAATACATTAAATAAAAAAATTTAACACAAATTATTCTATACCCAAATAATAACGAATTTATTTCTTTCTTTCCAATCGTATATTCTCAGACATCCCTCAAACCTCATAGTGGGCCCCATAATTTCTTATACTCCTATTAATAAGAATATCCCAAACAATTTAATATGCTTAGCATGTAACCCCATAGGACCTTACCTCAATAGTAGGGAGCACTACTCATAGACCATGAGTAGATTCTAGTAACCCATCAGGGACCCCTAAGTAGATAAGTTATAGTCACAGTAATTAAAACCTCATATGAACACATGGTGTGTAATCTCTTTTTCTCATTATATATCATAATTTACTATGAAAACTGCATTTCATCATCCTTTCTTAGTTTATTATTCATTGAACTTACTGGATGGACTTAACTTCTTTTACCATAACCATAGATTTATTAATGCTACAACCATCCCAATCAACTATCCTTGTTACATCAATTAATTTTTTAAGAAACAAATTCTATGTTAATCATTAAATCAATTCCATACCACCAACAACTCACCCAACAAAAACTACATAATCATGACATAAATTTCATGGTTTTCAACATACGTGGAAGTACATAATAAAATAGTATAAATTAATAATAAATTCATGTTAGGAGACCATTACACATGATTGAAAATTGGAACTACCAATAACAAATGAAACATGCATTATTCTTATTGGATATTCTATCCCCATGATCTCATTTACCCAAGATCAAAATGTGCGAACATAATGAGAAGAATTATCAATTCTTATTAGACCCCAACACATGATAGTTAGACATCATATGTGTCCAGTCAGTATGATGTATCTATACAATATGAAATAAGTTTAATATTACTATCATGGTATCTCTAGGTTTCCATTATAGCATGCGAACCACTATAAAACTTGATACGACAAATAATCAATGGAAATTACCATTCCAATAGTAGATATAGAAATATAAATGCTATTATGAAAAAATATAAATCATGCATAACTCTGTATAAAATTGATATGGTAATAAAAAAGAACTATTCAAGTTGGGTCTAGGGAACTCACTTTAACAACACATATAGTAGACCGATATGATAAGGTGTTGTATAGAAAATGATCCCATTGGTTGGAGTGAGATGATAGAGTGGTAGGGACAACCATGATACATGGGAGAGTAATTCTGTGATGACTAAGTAATTAAATATCTCTTTTCTAGTTTTTGATCCAATCCCTTTTAGGGACAAAATGTTTTTATGTGAGGGGGATAATTTTGATGCCATTTGGGTCGCAAGTAAGATTTATATTGAACGTTAAGTTGGTTAATGTAGGTTTTAGACGTTTTGGAGGTGCATGGTGGATAAAAACTATTTTTTCCCCTCTGGGAGAAAATGGGTAGGACCACAATAGTGGTGAAGGTCGCATTGTGAATTTAGGCCCCTTGTATGAAACATACAGGGCCAAACACCAAACAACTGAACATGGACTATGGTTGAATGTGTTGGTATTCTTCTTATTGACCATGGATATAGGTACCTCACCACTTCATGGTGGAGGTTGTGGTGATTCCAAAATGGTATATATTTTTTCACCACGCCGTGGTTAATCTCTATGGTATTTCTCCTAAGAAAAGACACCATATCATGATGGGGAACAATATTCCACTGTGATGGTTGTTTCAGAATTTTGAGATGCTTAAATTACAACTAATCTTATGGGGTCGGTTAGTCCAGCTACATGAAACAATAATGAGGGGTTTTAACATGTCTTTTAAACTCAAACACAATTTATTAAACTGATCAATCTCTTCCATTTGGATGGAGTTTCATATTGATCATTTTCTTGGAAGGGGTTGTGGGCATTCATCTTTCATAAAGAAGTGACTTATAGTGATTCCTCTCTTCCTGGGCTTGATCGTTGTAGATATAGTCTTTTGAAGAAAATATATATTCCTCTCTAGTCACTGTTATTAGAAGTAGTAAGGTTTTAATTGACCCTGAGGTAGGTGTCTCTATCCTATGGTCTTTGAGACAACAAGGTTTTCAATGATCCAGAGGTAGGTGTCCCTATCCTATGGTCAATCTATTGGAATTATTATTTTTCTCATGATTACCTTTGATTATGATTCATGAAATTGATGATTTTAGATCCTCAAGAGGTAATATGATCCTTATTGAATATAGATTTTTTTAAATGGGATTTTATTTGGAAACTTATTATTATTGTTAAAGGTGGATTTGATGGAATGCCTCAAAGTTGAATTTTAAATGGAAATGGTTCAACATGAATAGAACTGGTCTAACATAATTATAGAAAATATATTTTTAAATTTGATACTTTATTTCTTGAAATATAAGGGTGATGTATAAATAACATTGGGATACCTTGGGGTGTAGAGAGAAACTAAACATAGATGAACCTTATTAGATAAATCCATCATTAGGGTAGGTGTATATAATGATCCAAATATTTATAAATAAAATCCCCTTTTTAAAATGAGTAAATAACTTATTATGATATGAAATTATAGAAAACACATGAACTAATTTGGTTATTTTTGACAGTTATAAGTTATATCTTATAAGATTTAAAAAAACCATTTCATCATAACCATTGATAGAATCAACCTTATACAATTATCATATAATTAGTATATATATAGGGTTATGATAAATCAAATTGGCATAGAAAATGGAAGAGATGGACTTGACCAGTTGGATTGTACCATAATAACCCACTTACCAAATTTTATGAGATGTATCACTAATATTTTCCCTTGACTAATCCAAAAATGAGATTTAACAACTAAATCATGGTCTAAACCAATTATAAGAGAAGTTCAATCTCACTGAGATCACGACCCGAACCATGTTTGTCGAACCAACCTAAGAAAATATCACTATTGGGCACCTTAGCCTTAGGGAATTCATTTTTATAATAACTAGATATTTATCTAGACACCAATAGTATGAATTTGTATATTTTTTAATATAAATTAATTATCATATTTATCATTTATTATTACATTATAATGATTAACAAATAAGTTTGATAAAATTTTGATTTTGATATGAAGAAATATAAATTTTATTTTTAGGAAATATATAGTTTCAATCAAGACAATATTTTTAATGAATTAAATAATTCTTGAAAAAATATATATTTTCATAAAATATTATTTATTTAATATAAATGGTAATATATTTTTTACAAATTCATATTTAATTTTTATAAGGGCCAGAAAACTATTATTGTAAAAAAACCCATTACTTTTTAGTAAATTAGGTTTTTTTTATTCAAAAGTGTAAATTATTGTAGAGACCCAAATCTTGACGTACATGGACATTACATTACTTTAGAGGAATACTTAATACATAACAAAAACAGACACACAAGGACCGTAATAGTTTAGTGTCTTTGGAAACTTGGAACGTAATCTTCTAATCGTGGTGAAAGATCTTCAACATCTCCCACAAAGATCTTCCCTTTTTTTTCTTACCTAAAACCTTTCTTTATATCTTGGGGAAAAGAAAACATAAAAAGGGTGAGCTCAAATGCTCAGTAAGGGTAAGCATGGATAAAATAAAACATACCATATACATTTGAACTTAAAAACATGAACATAATGTTTAAACATCAAAATCTTGAGAAATGACAGAAAACATGGAAGTACATAAGGCATAGATCATAAAGAAACATTAAGAATGATAAAATAGCATGGGAATAAAACATGTAATTTTGTCAACCATTAAGCAAATGATATGATTTCCATAGTAGCCAAGGCATTGCTGCAAAGACCATCTTAGTGGACAAAGTCCCTTTCTGAATCGAGTTCACTCCTTGTTCCACTCCTATATTACTGAACAGGTTTAACTTGCCGTTCCAGCCATGTCTATCTCATGAGATATAAATCTTTACCCAATGAATTGGAGGGAGATATAGGTCCCACCCATCTCATAATGAAATCATTCTTACTTGTGCCACAAAATAAACATACATCATTCATAGTACCCTAATAAATAAAATGGGTTTCATAAACATCATCCCATAATCACATAATCCATATAAAAGAAATGGATATCATTTCATAATAAGAAAATTGAACCATGTAAATCATATAGACTTTATAATTGAAACATACACATATGAAATAATGTCATCTTAGATGGAAAAAGGTTTTGATAAAACACTTGAAATGAATTCTTGAGGAAAATATCATTTCTTCTTCAAAATCAATTTATTTTCAAAAAATGTCATGCTATTTTAAAAGAAATTGATTTTGTTGAAAATAGTCATGAAATATTTTTAGGAAGCATCATGAAAATAAGTCTTTATAAAACTGTAAAAATCTGTTCGTGCCGTATAAGTTAAAAAACATTCTTCTTGTACTTTTGTCGGAAAAATTTAAAAAGTACCTCGTAGGGTAAACAAAAGAATGATTCCTTCCATACCATGGGGTAAAAGTCAAAATGGGTATAAGAGGACTTTAAACATAGATGAATACACTTTTATAAAACATGGACATGGATGATAGTAGTAACCCTAGTAAACACTTTCGAATAAGTAATCTCGGATAAAAATGAGATTTTCACAATTATCCCTTACCTTCAGTCCGATTTGCTTCGTAAGTGTCCGAACCTCCTGTATAATGATTTAACTAATGTCATTGAATTATTCCAGAATCATAATCATTGTTATGATATCATATATGGTTCACTTATGACTTTATTTTTCCCGTTCTTTTGTAAATTCCATGTTAAAGAGCGTTTTGGGTAAAATCGTTTCATTGGTCATCCGTGTTTTGACTTGTAATTATTCATATGATTACATAGATCATGATTAAATAATTCCAGAATACAAAACATGATTTATATATAATATATATTCAGAATATACATATATATAATAGATCAGTAAATGGAAAGAAATACACCGTTCATGGAGATGGTAGGTCGTACGTACGCATGAACGCTGTTTTCATTTCCTTATTGAGTTGAATGGAATTAAGTAGATGACATACATATATATACAAATAAATCTAGTATCATTATTATTTCATATATTTCATGATTAATTATTATATATACTTTATAATCAATCATGAATGGTTAACCTGGAGAATGAATCTCATCGCGTCGTGGAGACGGTAGTCCGTACGTACGCACGAGCGATGATATCGTTCTCATGATCGTGGAATTGTATTAGAGTGTATGTATACTATTTCAGAATCAATATCACTTTAAAATAATCATATATAGTTATTATTTACACCATTATACCCATCCAAGTAAGGTGGTGGTGGAAAATAGATTACACCACGGCGTGGAGACGGTATTCCGTACGTACGCACGTGCAGTGATTTCATTTTCCGTAGGATGGATAAGAGGTGAAATAGGATTGTTTTATATTTATAATAACATATCAGTATTTGAGGGATACTGATGTTATTACCTCATAATGAAACAACCTAAGAAGAAGAAGTGGAAGAAGAAATAATGTTGAAAGAATTGGTAACGGACATTACCTCTTCTTTGAAGCGCCTCTTTGAGTCCTCCTCTTAGGGCACTAAAATTGGTCTTTGAAGGAGACCAGAACCTCTAGGATGTTTTTAGGGAAGTGTAGAAGAGTATTTGGCAGGGTTTGGCCGAGCTTGAAGGCTCAAAGTGGTTGGAGGAAGAGAGGGAGGAGGTTCCCTTTTATAAGGGAGGAGAGGGGCTGTTTTGGAAAAACTAAAAATATTATTTTATTATAAAGCCAAATTCGGTTTTAAATAGCTCCAAATTGATTTATTTCGAAGATAAAGTGGGGATGGTTCGAAATCCTCTCATACAATAGAATTTATACAGGTTTAGGTTCCTATTTTAACCTTATCATTTAGATTTAACCTTAAGTTAGATAATTTTACTTTTACCGTGTCTTTTTGTGTTCTTACTGTATAAGGTTAATAAACTTATATAAGAAGAAAAAAGAACCCCAAGTTGTTTATTATTAATATAAATAAACTTATCTAAGTAATTTGGCCGAACCTTATATTTTTAGGAATAAAATAACACATAATAATATAATATTTATTTTAAAAACTATTTTATGTCAATTTTGACACTATTTAGTAATTGATTTTTGTGAATATCATAACAGACTGATTAGTTCGAAAAAAGTTAATTATATCAATAATAACATGTCATATTAACCTATAAAATTACTATAATTCATAAAAAGTCTCAAATTACATTTATTTTGGTATTTATAAAATCAATTATGTCAATACTTCATTAATAAGATAATTACTGCATCATCTTTGTGTCATAAATAAATTAAATTATTTAATGTATAAAAATTACAAACAAAATAAAATTATGTAGGAAATATTTTTAGCTTTCTAATTAATATTTATAGTCGAATTTATCTTATGTATAACCCTATATTAAAAATGATATACTTATAAAACATTGAATTTAACTATTTTAACCCTTCTTTAAATAAATTAATAATAAATGTCCTAATCTAATACAAGTGGGCCTAAATTGTCATATTGTTTTTCCTAAGGTTGTTTTAGGTCGAATTACACTTATCCAATAGAATTAGGACATGTTTTAGGGAAATAATAATATCATTTTTAACCTTAATTACCGTATATACTTTTAACCATGGTAAAAAAAGTAAAAAGTTACTATTCACCAAAAATTATTTTCATATCATTTAACCACATTTTAATTACTGACATCAACCGTGTCTCTCGGATTTTTGAAATTCCACTCACATAAGCGGTAAAATTAAGTTTTATGAAAAATTCATTTGTTTAACTACCACTTAGTGGTTTCACTATTCATCAAAAAATGAAAGTTTCCAGAAAAATACCAAAAATTAGGCCTAAGATATATTTGATATTATGAACTGAAAAATGATGTCTATTTTACCAAATTCAAAACATTTTAGTTGAATTACATAATTTAAAAACAAATTCCCGTCATCAAAACAAATAGCGTGTTCTTAAGAGATAATAACTATCAAAAGATTGACACTTGTTTATGTCTGGTTTAAATGTAAAATTACATCCAATGACCAACATTGTATTAAATTGTAAAAATATATTCTAAATATACTTTAAAACCACTCAAATTAATAATTTATCACTATTAATTATTTCGATTAAAAAGGTTGTTTTTAATTAAAATTTATTAATTTTCACTATTCATCAGAAAATGAAAGTTATCCGAAAAGTACCAAAATTTTACCCTAAGCTAATTTCGATATTCCGAATCCAAAAATGAAGTCCATTTTGAAAAATAAAATTTACAAAATTTTAAAAATTGGTTATTACTATTCATTACGGCTAGTTTTAATAATATTTTAATAGCATATCGTTGTTTAGTGAAACTCGTTATTGCGTACTACACACGCTATCAAGGAAGGTCACGATTGCGTGTAATGCAAGGAATGTGAAGGATGCGTGTTGTGCAAGATCCTTTTAGTGTAGCGTACAACACAAGACATTAATGAAATTAAAAAGAATATTTTTCATAAAATCTCTGGGTGTTACAATTATCATGCTTAGAAAGTAATTTTGATAAAATAAAAATTATTTTAGAAATTATAATGTTGAAATTTTTCAACAGTTATTTTTTTCATAACATTCTGACATAGTTTATTTTGGGTGAAAATTAAATACAGTATAATTATACTGTATGTATTTTGACGTAATTAAAGCCAAAAAAATGATTTAATAAATACTATAAGAGAATCAATGGCCAACATTACATCACCACTTTAAAATATTTTGTTTCAGAAGTTATTTGATTAATTTTCATAATCCCATAAAGAATCCTCCATAACATATATTATATTTTCGGATTTTAAAATCAATTCTTTATAAACATGACTCACTTCCGTGCCAGCAATGGTATTATTTTAAAAAGTTCAGTAATTATCCATAAAAAATAATTAAATCCACTCCTTTTGGTAGAAAACAATTTTAAAAACCATGATATGGTTTGTGGTTTAGATTAATTTATTATACAGATTCCAAAACCTATGTTTAGAAATTAATAATGAGTTCTCCCCTCTTTTGTTATAAAAACCTACCAAACTCGAACTAATCTTCATTCAAAACCCTTGGATAATGAAGTTACTCAACCATTACCTCTATGTATTCCTGTCAAGGTTCCTATATTCTCTTAATAAGCTCATCCCAATATTTTATATGTTCCATTTCAAGGTAAGATATCCTCTCATTATCCTCTTTATTCAAGAATCGTATTTATATTATGCCTTTTGGTTTCAAATTGTTCATGTTGGGATATGTATTTACACATCCCTGTTTCTATGAATATGATCTAAAGGTTATGAGATACCCCTTTAACTCTCATTAAACCCATCAATGAGTCTTTGTGTACCCCTATTATGCTATTGAAATTATCCTTCAATTTTTCATGCCAAGCATTCTTGTCAGGAATACCCATCCCAATGTACACTCAAAGGTATGCTTCCTGATATAACTATCTATCATTGATTTTGGAATTCTATGTATATAACTGAAAATCCTTAATTATTGGACTAAAAGTGATGAAATATATCCTTATGTTGTATGATCTATGTGGAACACTTATGCATTTACATTATATAAATGTGATAGATGTGACCAAAATTATATAGCCCTCAAATGCATTGGGTAATGTTTTTATCTAATGATATATCATGTATGGTGAATAAGAGGTTATCTTAATCACACTATTCAATGATGTATCACCGGTTAGAAATGAATTATTTTTATAATGTCATGATTTTATGTTGTTTCAACATTCCCATGTTGCCATTATGATATCATCTTATATCTTGATTTGAGGTTTGATTTTATGATCATCACCCATCTTATGTCAAATTTTTATATCTATTGACCAACATGTATTACCTTCTTCATGTTATTTTTTGACTATTCCCTTACCATTATTTATAGACAATCACATTATTATGTAGGTACCCAGGTTATCTTGTGAATCGTTATAAGATAAATGAAATTTAAGGGTATGTTATAGAGTTTTTGTTTACATTATTTTATTTATTTTTTTAATTTTTATGATATTTACCTAATTACCCAAATACATTGGGCCTCATGATATTCTCAGGTTTTATTAAGTTAATATCTATACAAAAACTCCTGGAATAAAGTGTATGAAATATTTGAGTTTTCAATGTCAGCATCAGAGAAAAGTTTTGTTTTTTGGGGGATTAAGATTATAAAACTATAGTGAAATCCCGATGTATAATACAAAACATATTAAAACATCCTTAAATATTGTTAATGTATAGAGTAACTGGTTTCCAAGAAAATAATTCTCTTTCTGGAGACTACAAGTGGATGTATCCCTGACATAGTTCCACCTATGTGTATTAACCCCAAAAAGGGTGCATTGACCTAGAATCAATTGTCACCTAGTACACAAAAAAGATTATTTTCTGCACACCTGGTTTGACACTCTTGGTAGGCCTTCTTTGGTAAATTCACAATCTCTTTGCGAACCATTATGAAGGGGAAAAATTACCATGAAATTTTATGTTAGGAAGTTTACCATGGATAACAAAGATTGAATCCTAAAAATTCATAGGTTAAGGAATGTATATCCTTCATGAGTTATCCACTTAATGTACATAAGTTTCAATTTATATGTTTAATAGTCAAAAATTATCCCCACTATATCTATTTTTGATTAAGTAAATGATTAGACCAATAATTAAATAGAGAAAGACAATATTATCCTCCATTAATGAACATAAAACGTCCTATCAAACAATGGTTCTTTGTATTCTTTCATATCATGAAATTTTAGAGGAAATATTCAAACACCACCCCAAAATAAGGAAGTAGAGTTATCGGTGAAAATGAAAAATGATGAAATTATTACATCCTAGTATATAAATCCTGCCTAATTAAAATTTTTGGGCTGAATTTCAAAACAAACCTTGTAATACTCACTTTATTTTAATTTTATTCCCTTGTGGGAATGGATTGGATTTCCTTGAATAGAGCCAACATAAATTTTTGAGAGAATGAAATCACCCTCTATATCAAAAATGTTCCCTACTTCTATAAATGTTCAATAAGGAGGATTAACCTCCTTTAGTATCACCATCTCAATAATGGATATAATTTCCTTTTGAGAAATAATATCTAGATAAAATGATTGAGATTAATGAAAATATTATATTTAATTACATGCCCATTGTAAGGTAATTCATGATGTGTTTCATGAAGAATTGTTTGGTCCTCCTTATATCCAAGTGGTTGAGTTCTTAATTGATCTCATACCCAGAGCTTCTCAAATATCCAATAATCTATATTGAATGACCTTTCTTGAACATTACGAGATGAAGAAGAAACTACATGAGAATTTATATAAAGGGTTTTGACACCCAAGTGGTTCATAGTGGGGTGTACAAGACCTATTATTCAAGAAGAAGGATGGGTCATTGTGACTCTGTATTGATTTTCATGAACTAAAAAAATCAAGAAAAAGAACAAGTATCCACACAAACAAATTGATTACTTTTTTGATCAGCTACGTGGATCCTAGTTCATCCCTTAGGTGGATCTTCAGTCAAGATATTATCAAGAAAATATGAAGTAGGGGATATCCCCAATATTGTTTTTTGTAAAAGTTATGGGAACCATGAGTTCATAATGATTCCATTTGGACTCACTAATTATCCTTGAATAACCATTGACTTAATGAATAGAATCTTTTGGGATTACTGTGAAAAATTTGTGGTAGTATTTATAGATGATATTATTATCTAGTCTAAAATAAATGGGAAACATGATGTGTATTTGGATGTAGTAATAAAGAACATGTAGAAAGAAAAGGTTTATGAAAATATAGTAAATGTATGTTTTGGATAAATAATGAAAAATTGTAGGGGAAAGTAATCACCTAAATAAGATATCTATGGATCCTTAAAAAATAGTGGTAATTGATGGAAAACCTAGATCAACCTCTATGAAGGAAATCTGTAGTTTCCTTGGATCAGATAGGTACTATCATCGATTTGTTAGAAACTTCTCATGATTTTAAATCCTATTAACTAAGCTAATATTGTTGGGGGTGAAGTTTGTCTATAATGATGAATGTGAAGAAAATTTTAAAGAGATGAAAAGGAGGCTAATCACTTCACCTATGATCACATTACCCCCTAGTGGGGCATGATTCATGATTTACAGTGATGTGTCCAAAAAATATTAGGTTGTGTACTCATGAAAGATGAAGAAGTTATAGTCTATGCCTCCCAAAAATTAAATATCTATGAGTATACCTACACAAACCATGATTTATAATTGGTTCCATTGATATTTGTACTAAATATTTGGAAACATTATCTCTCCCAAGATAACTACGACATATATGCAGATCATAAAATCCTAAAGTATATATTCACATAAAATGAGATCAATATACGATAATAAAGGTGGTTAGATCTGATTAATGATTTTGATTTTTCAATCCATTACCATATTGGGAAGATAAAAAAAGTGGTATATGCTCTTAGTAGAAAGGATCACACAAACCTATACATGATGGTAATTTCAAGGGATCTAATATTGTTGGAGGCATATGTGAATAATTAAAGGATCTTCATCGTACCTTTCCCAAAAGATTGCTTAAATATCTTTGCTTGAGAGGATCAAGGAGGATCATAAGGATGATGAGGTGATATAGAAAAAGGTAGGAAATATTTTAGATTTCAAGATTTATAAAGATGGAATTATAAGGTTTGGAACCCAGATATGTGTCCCATAAAAACTAGAAATTAAGAGGCATCTTTTGGATGACGTTCATAGCTCATCCTTCTCTATTCATCCAGGAGACACTATGATATATAGAGTTACAAAGAAAAAATTCTAGTGGGATGTCATGTAGGGGTATATTTTTGAATTTGTATTATGATTGTTAGTATTAAAATATATTAAGGACAAATGAAATAAGTCTAAGGGTATGATGCAACAATTTCCTATAGCAGTATAGAAATGAGAAAACAAAACCATAGATTTCATCATTAGACTCCCTAGGACCCCTAAAGGAAATAACACCATCTAGGTGGTAGTTTATCTCCTTACCAAGTCAGTTCATTTCATTTTTATCATGTAATATTTATCTCTTGATCAAATTTCCTTGATATCAATTAGGGAAGTTGTAATATTTTATGGAGTTCCATTCTCTATTATATCAATTTTGTTTGTGCATGTGTATATTTCCTTTAATTTGATTTCATATTACTTTATTGGATTACTTTTCCTCTATGTTTTGTTGATATCTTAATTTATGTTTTTTGTATTTTTTTGATTCTTATTACGTTGGAAAGATAAGATATTTATCTATAATTTATTAGTTAATGAGAAATTTTGCAAATGCTTAACTATTTCTCTAAAAATTCAATGAATTTTCTACTATGGTTTTAGAAACTCTACATTTCACTATTTTAAAACATTTATGTATTTATTTGACTACAACTTCTAAAGTTATTGTATTTGAATGAAACTAGATTATATAGAAATCTAATATCATTATCTTGATTTAATTAGTTTACATAAAAGTCTAAAAATATCTTTTGAATGGACTTTTAATTACTTGTTGTTATGATATGCTGTTTTGTAGTAGTAGTTTTCTCAGAATTCTTTTTCTTTAGTTTTTTGATTATTTTATGATCTGTAGATGTTGGTTTTAATTGATAATTTTTTGTTGGAAAGATAATAAGTTTTTCTTGAAATTATTTTTTTTTACCAACGTTTGAATCTGCTGTTAATATCCCTTAAATATTCGTTGAAGTTTGTCAATATATTTTGGCCAGATTTTTGACAAAAGTATGGTTTACTATTCATTGCACAATGTATGGTTTGGCAACCATACAATACTATTCATACCATATGTTATGTTACTCTTCATACCATATGTTACATTACTATTCATACCATACGTTACATTATTATTCATACCATACGTTATGTTACTGTTCATCATCCCTACATTATGTCACTGTTCATTTCACAAAGAATGGTTTGGAAAACATACGTTACTATTCATTATCCCTATGTTACGTTACGCTTCATTTCACAACATATGGTTTGGAAACCATACGTTACCGATCATACAATATATTACGTTACTATTCATACCATATGTTACGTTACTCTCTATACCCTACGTTACTGTTTATCATCCCTATGTTATGTTACTGTTCACTCCAAAGTTATTGTTCACTCCGAAGTTACTATTCACTCCGAAGTTACTATTCACTCCGAAGTTTCTGTTCACTCCAAAGTTACTATTCACTCCAAAGTTACTGTTCATTATGAAGTTACTATTCATTCTGAAGTTGCTGTGCACTCTGAAGTTACTATTCATTCGGATGTTACTATTCATTTTGATGTTTCTGTTCTTTTCAAAATTATTGTTCATTCAGTGAAAAAAATTTAAATTTTTTTCTGCATATATATGGGTTATTTTTTAAAGATTTTCTTTTTGTGAAAAATTCTCATTAAATTTAAGAATCATAATCAATGAGTTTTTAATGTTTTTGGTGATATATTTAGAGGGACAATTTAATAAATTTTTTCAACGTCTTTTACAAATAAATTTGGACATTTCGAAATTGTTTAAATTCAAATGTTTGAATTTAATTTCAGAATCTGCTGCTAGTTTTTAGGAACTGTTTTGACTATGTTTAAAACATTACAAATTGATTTAAAATAATGTTTTAAATCATTCAATGCATTTATTATTCTTTATATTTTATTGGAAGTTTATTCAAAATATTTTGAATTATTTTATTAGATATTTATTCTATAAGAGTTAAGAAGCAACAGTGCAGATATTTTCATGGAGATATTTGTTGGAGCTCTTGACACAATTAATTTTGAATATCAAAAGGAAGTGAATTTTTTGCAACTGCTATATATTTTATTCTCTATATATATCATTCTCTCTTATATGTAAAGATATACAAGTACAATACAAAGTGAAAGTGCTATGAAATTTGAACCTACTGTGCATTTTCAACGTCTTGTGACACCTTGCTTCTCCACCTACTCATTCCCTCAAGTGCGGAATTAATTCTGCTGCAACTACAATTTCATTGAAGAGACATGCTAATCTAAACCTTAAAAACTAGTACCTGTTCTTTAATTATTATCTTCTCTTTTATATGGTTCTTATTCTATAACACTACTTCGCATCTCTCACACACACTCTATTTTTTTCTATTTATGCTTTTCACACAAAAGCATTATTTGTTATTCTTTTTCCCCAGTTTGTGACTCCCAGATTCTAATATTTGGATCTTAGGGTTGTGACTCCCTATATCTAAAGTCAATAATGTTTGGGTTGTGACTCCCAGTGTCTAAATTCAGGTTTTAAGGGTAGTGAATCTCTATGAAAAAGTTAGTTTAATGGTTATCCCTCCACTAGAAAAGGTTTTTTGTAATTGAGTTATGATTCCATGTTAAAAATAATTTTTAGTGAACAGGTATCTCTCACCGAGTAGAGAGGTATAAGCGTAGAGTAGGACCACTTTGGACCAAACTACTATAAAAAACATCCTTGCGTTATTTACGTTTTCCGCTGCTAATTAACATTAATAATTAACCTTGACAATTAATTTAATTAATCAATTCATTCGATTAATGTTTTTAATCTGGTCAATTCACCCCACCCTCTAGACAATCTACCATTACCCTATCAGACCTAAAAATTGGTATCAGAGGCTAAACTTCTTAAGAATATATTTTCTCTATCATTTTATTTCATTATACCAAATATTATTACTATTGGTTGTTCCTTCAGGAATTCATCCAAACATTTTTAGTCTTATTTTATATTTTATTTTCTGAACTATTCCTAGACCTCACAGTCTAAGGATAAAAGTTCTTATAAGATGGTATGATGGAACCTGGATGTTGCTTGGATTCCTCAGAAGACACCACATTTTGATGGCAATGACTATGGATACTAGAGATCCCGAATGGAGGCATACCTCAAACACTTGAGCATTGTGCACTGGTCTATCATGTCCAAACAATACACACTACCTGGAGCTAACCCAGATACTCTTATAGGAATTGATGCTACTAGATATTTCTTAAATTACAATGTAGATAATATTTTATATTGTTATATTAAAAGAATTTTTTTTATCCATGTGTCTGCATGCAAGACAGCTCATGATATTTGGAAGATCCCGCATGTTACTCACCTTGGCTCTGATAAATTGATCTGAACCAAGCATGGAATGCTTCATGCTGAGTATCAAGACTTCATGATGGGTGAAGATGAAATTGTAAACCAAATGTTCCATAGATTCACAAGCATTGTGAATGGAATTAATTCACTTAGAGAAGCTCTGAAAAATCCTATACATGTTGAGATATTCCTACGAGCATTACCAAAGAAATGGAATAAAAAAGAAGGTATCCATTGAGGAAAGCAGTAACATTATAGAGTACACACTTGATGAATTTATTGGATCACTACTCCAATATGAACTGGAACTGAAGAACACAGCTAATGAGGAGACAATAAAAAGAAAAGGTGTAGCTTTTAAGTATGTAAATGTAAATTTGAATGATTCTTCTGATTATGATCTACAGGATATTGAAAAGGAAGACATGGATCATATTGTAACTAGAGTCTACAAAATAATGAAAAAGAAATGATTCAAAAAGCATTTTTGAAGAATCCCCCACAAAGAAAAATATAAGGGAGATAAGAAATTTGATACAAATTAAAATTCTACAAATGTAACTTGTTTTGAGTGCATGAAGAATGTTCATATCAAACTCGATTTCCCTGAACTAAAGAATAAATACAAATAAAAAAAGAAGGATAGAAAGGCATTGACAACCAGTTGGAGTTGTACTGAAGAATCTGATTCTAGTGAAAAATCTATAAATGACAAAAACTCTGCTAACTTGTGTTTCATGGCATCACTGGATAAGGTTAGTAATTCAATTTATTATCCTGAATGTTTTGATTCTAAATATTAATCTGAAAACTCCAATGTATTTGAATAAAATAAAGAAATTGAAAGATTAAGAAAATATATTTTCAAAGCTACTAATTTATTTAATAAACTTAACGAATATAATGAAACACTTATTTATGAAAAAAAATAAATATTGTAAGAAATAAAAAGTTCAAAAATACTGCTTCTACTTCTCATTCAACAGTTTTTGATAGTTTGAAAACTGCTCATTATTTGAATGAGAAATTGAAAAAGGAAGTTGAATTTCATAAACAAAATTTATCTTATTTTATTCAAGGTCATGAAAAATATCATGAGATGATTTATTTGACTTAAACTGATAATAATAAATATGGTTTTGGTTATGATAAAATATTACCTCAAATGTATAAAAACCCATTCTGTTAAAAGTACAAATGGTTGTACTTTAACAGTTACTTGTTCTAAATGTGGCATCAATGGTCACTATTCCAATGACTGCTTACTTAGATTTAAACTATCTTTGGGATTGAAAAAAAAATATTTATAAATACTTTTTATCTAGACTACATTACAATAAATGTTTGAATTATATATGGGTTCCTAAAAATTGTATTACTAATCCTATTGAACCCAAAGTATCTTGGGTACCAAAATTTTCAATTAATTTATTTTTGTAGGAAAAATGCCTTGGAAGTCTCAAGAATGAAATATGGTACATGGACAGTGGAAGATCTAGGCATATAAATAGAGACCCATCAACAATTACCTCATAAAACACATGTGATGGAGGCACTCTAACTTTTGGAGACAATTCCAAAGGAAAAGTAAAAGGTTTTGGTAAAGTTGGTTTTTCAAATTCTACATTTATTTCAAAAAATTTAAATGTTTAATATTTAAAACATAATTTAATTAGTATATAACAATTATGTTATTATGGAATGGATTTTAAATTTCAAATTGATTAATGTTTAGTTTCTAAAGATGATTCTTTATTATTTTACACTAATCGAATAAATAATATTTATACTACTGATTTGGATGAACTAACTGTTCAACATGTAAAGTGTTTGAATGTTGTACAGAATGGAATCATCCTTTGGAACCAACATTTATTTAATGCTAATTTTATAATGCTCCATAATCTCTCAAAGCATGAGAATGTTTTACAGCTTTCTTCTTTGAATAAAGAACAACTTCATGTTTGTGATGCTAGCATGAAAGGGAAGCATCACAAAATTTATTTTAGACCTATCGGTCAGATAATTACTAATAAGCCTTTATAGTTAGTACATCTTTATTTATTTGGTCCAACTCAAATTTATAGCCTTGGTGGAAAGAAATATACTTTAATTATTGTTGATGATTATAGTAGATATACTTGGGTATATTTTCTAGCTCATAAAAATGGTACTTTATCTAAATTCATTATTTATTGTAAATTAGTTCAAAATTAAAAGGGTTGTATGATAATTTCTATTTGTAGTGATAAGGGAGGTGAATTTCATAATTTAGATTTTGAAAAATTCTGTGAAAATAATGGATATTTTCATAATTTCTCTTCTCTTAGAACACCACAACAAAACGGTGTTGTAGAACAAAAAAATAGAACTCTTATTGAAATGGCTCAAACTATGTTAAGTGAATATAATCTACCTAGATATTTTTGGGCTGATGATATTTTTTCTTCATGTTATATTTTAAATAGGATTCTTATTAGAATTTTTCTAAAGAAAGCTCTATATGAATTATTCAAAAATAAAAAGCCTAATTTTTTAATTTTAGAGTTTTTGGTTGTAAAGTTTTTATTTTAAATTTAAAGGATAATTTAGATAAATTTGATGCTAAAAACAATGATGTTATTTTTCTTGGTTATTCAAATAAACGTAAATCTTATAGAGTTTATAATAAAAGAATGATGGTTATTAAAGAATCTGTTCAGGTTATGTTTGATGAAAATAATGTTAAAATAAATTCTGATTCTAGTGTTACTAATGATGAGTTTAGAGATTTTAATTTTTGTGAAGATATTCCTCAAGATAAGAATGAATTAATTGAGGTGGAGCATACTCATTCTAAACCTGATCTGCGATCATGGAAGATTCCCAATGATCATCATGCTGAAAATGTAATTGGAAATGTTGATTATGGTGTCAAAACCAGAATTTCTATTTTAAATTATTGTGCTAATTCTGATTTTATTTATGATTTTTTTCTTATTAATATTAATGGTGCTTTAAAAGATTTAAAACTGGATTGTTTCTATGAAATATGAATTAAATCAATTTTTTAGAAATAATGTTTGGACTTTAGTATAATTGCCTAAAGATAAGAAGGTAATTGGAACTAAGAGGATCTTTAGAAACAATCTGGATGAATCTGGATAGATTTCAAAAAACAATGCTATATTTTTTGCTCAAGGATACTCTCAAGAAGAAGGAATAGACTTTAAAGATTCATTTTTACATATTTCTAAGTTAGGGGAAATTATAATTTTGTAGGATTTTGGGTGTTTTCAATGTTTTAAATTATTTCAAATGGATGTAAAAAGTTCTTTCTTAAATGGTTTTATTACTAAAGAAATTTATGTTTATCAACCCGTGGCTTTCAAAAATGAAAAATTTACCAACGATGTTTTTAAATTATCTAAAGATTGATATGGTCTCAAACAAGAACCTCATGATTGATATGGAAGACTTTCTTTATTTTTTTAATAAATGGTTTCAAGAAATGCAATGTTGATCCAAATATTTTTATTAAAAGTTCTTCTCATGATATTTTAATTGTTCAGATCTATGTTGATGATATAGTTTTTGGATCATCTAGTGAAATACATTGTAATGATTTTTCATCATTGATGTCTTTTGAATTTGACATCAGTTTAATGGGAAAATTAATGTTCATTATTGGACTTCAAATTTCTCAAAGGAAATATAGGATTTTTCTTAATCAATCTATGTATGCTAATGATTTAGTTAAATGATTTGGTCTTGATTCCTCTAAGTCCATGAAAACTACTATGGGTAATAATTGTAAATTAGATAGTGAAGAATCTAGTAAATTAGTTGATTTTAAAGTTTATAGAGGTATGATAGGTATATTTCTATATTTAACTATATATAGACCCAACAGCATGTTTAGTGTTTGTTTATGTGATAGATTTCAAGATGATCCTAAAGAAAGTCATATTAAAGCTGTAAAAAAATTATTAGAAAGGTTAAAGGAACTGTTGATTCTAGTTTATTTTATCAAAAATATAACTGTTTTGATATAACATCTTATTCTGATTTTGATTTTGGAGGCTATAGAATTGACTGAAAATCACATCAGGTATTTGTCATTTTTTGGCAAAATGATTAATTTCCTAGTCATCTAAAAAACAATTATCTGTTGAATTATCTACTGAAAAAGCTGAGTATATCTCTGATACTAGTAGTTATGCTCAAAATTTATAGATTAAGAAAAAATTATGTGATTTTGGTGTTTAACTTAATAAACTGCCTTTTTACTGTGATTATACACCTGCAATTTCTATTTCTAAAAACCTCTTATATCACTCTAGAACAAAACATATTGATCATAGATTTCATTTTATTCTAGATAATGTGAATAAGGGTGATATTGTTTTAGAATTTATCCCCTCTGAAAATTAGGTTGTAGACATTTTTACAAATCCTTTAGACTCTTCTCAGTTTGATAAAATTACATTTTCTCTTGGAATGATGGAATTTTAAATTTTCTTTACACCATTTGTTTAGGGGGAGCATGTTTTCACTTTTTCACTATTTACAAAAGGGGGCGGGGGAGTTTTGGAGAGATGATTTGGGGAGAAATAAGTTGTTTTTGGGGGGAAATAATTCAGTTTTATTCATTTTAAAAATTAATTTATGTTTTAAATGTTTTGGTTTTGTAATCAAACAAAAAGGGGGAGATTGTGTGTGGATGTGCATATTTCCCTTAATTTGATATCATATGACATTATTTGATTACATTTAATCTTTATTTTGATGATATATTAACTTATGTTATTTATATTTTTGTGATTCTTATCACGTTTAAAATATAAGAATTTATCTATACTTTATTTGTTAGTGGGGAAGTTTGAAAATTCTTATCTATTTCTCTATAAATTCAATAAAGTTGCTACTATGGTTTTAGAAACTCTACATTTCATGTTTTTTAAAACATTTATGTATTTATTTTACTGAAACATTTATAGTTATTGGATTTTCATGATACTTTATTCTAGGGAAAGCTAAAATGTTTATCTTGATTTCATTAGTTAACATCAATGTCTAAAAATATCTTTTGTATGGACTTTTAAATACATGAAGTTATGCTATGCTATTTTGTAGTAGCAGTTTTTTCAGAATTGTTTTGCTTCTATTTTTTGATGATTTTAGGATATGTAGATGTCAGTTTTAATTGATTATTTTTTTTGAATGATAATAACTGTTTCTAGAAATCATTAGTTTTGACCAAAGTCTAAATCTTCTATTAAGATCCCTTAAAAATTCGTTGAAGTTTGTCAAATTATTCTGTCCATATTTTTGATGAAAGTATGGTTTACTGTTCATTTCACAATGTATGGTTTGACAACCATATGATACTATTCATACCATATGTTAAGTTACTGTTCATACCATATGTTACATTACTACTCATACCATATGTTACGTTACTATTTATACCATACGTTATGTTATTGTTCATACCATATGTTACGTTACTATTCATACCCTACGTTACGTTACTGTTCATCATCCCTACATTATGTTACTATTCATTTCAAAAAGTATGGTTTGGCAACCATACGTTACTGTTCATCATCCCTACATTACGTTACTATTCATTTCACAAAGTATGGTATGGAAATCATACATTACTGTTCATACCATACGTTGCATTACTGTTCATACCATACGTTACGTTACTCTTCATACCCTACGTTACGTTACTATTCATCATCCATACATTATGTTACTGTTCACTCCAAAGTTATTGTTCACCCCAAAGATATTATTCATTCTGATGTTACTCTTCATTCCGAAGTTACTGTTCATTCCAAAGTTATTGTTAATTTCCATGTTTTTGTTCACTCTAAAGATATTTTTCATTCCAAATTTACTATTCACACCCAAGTTACAGTTCATTCTGAAGTTACTATTCATTCCAATGTTTCTGTTCTTTCAGAAATTACTATTCATTCCGTGCAATTTTTTAAAAATTGATTTTCTGCATATATATGGATTATTTTTTAATGATTATTTTGTGAAAAAATATCATTAAATATAAGGATCATAATAAAATAGTTTTTAATGTTTTTGGTGCTATATTTAGAGTGAGAAATTAAAAAAAATCAACGTCTTTTACAAATAAATTTGGACATTTGAAAATTGATTAAATTTAAATGTTTGAATTTAATTTCAGAATCTGCTGCTAGTTTTTTGGAACTGTTTTGACTATGTTTAAAACATTTTAAATGGATTTAAAATGCTATTTTAAATAATTCAATGATTTTATTATTATAGAAATTTTATTGGAAGACTTATTCAAAATATTTTGAATTATTTTATTAGATATTTATTCTTTAGGAATAAAGAAACAACAGTGCTTCAATTTTCATGGAGATATTTGTGAGATATCATGACTCAATTAATTTTGAATATCCAAAGGAAGTGGAGTTGCTTCACCTACTATATATTTTATTCTATATATATATCATCCTCTCTTATAGGTAAAGATATACAATTACAATACAAAGAGAAAGTGCTGTGAAATTTGAACCTTCTGTGCATTCGCAACGTCCTGTGACATTTTTCTTCACCACATGCTCGTTCCCTCAAGTGATAAATTAATTCTTCTTTGACTACAAGTTCATTGACGAGACGTGATGATCTAAACCTTAAAAACTAGTAACTATGCATTAATTTTTATCTTATCTTTCATCTGGTTCTGTGTCTGTAACACTACTTCTCATCTCTCACACACACTCTATTTTTTATTTTTATGATTTTTCACAAAAAATCATTTTTGTAATTATTTTTCCTCACGTTTTGAATCCAGGATTCTAAAGTCATGATTTTAGGGTTTTGATGCCCTATATCTAAAGTTAGGACTGTTTGGGTTGTGAATCCCAGTGTCTAAATTCAGGTTGTAAGGGTTGTGTCTCCCCACACAAAAGTCAGTGTTGTGGTTATCCCTCCACTAGAAAAGGATTTTATAATTGGGTTATGACTCCCATTTAAAAATCATTTTTTAGTGCACACGTATCTCTCACCGAGTGGAGAGGTATAAGAGTAGAGTTGGACCACTTTTGAACCGAACTACTATAAAAAGAAACCTTATGTTATTTACTTTTTCCACTGCTAATAAACCTTAATAATTAACTTTGATAATTTATTTAATTAATCAATTCTTTTGATTAAATTTTTTAATATAGTCTATTCACCACCCCCTCTAGACGATCTTCCATTAACCTATTCGACCTAACATATTTGAGATATGAGGTTTTCCTTGTGGTTTGGGAAAATCCTTCAGCATGTGTTGGATACATTACTATGCTTTAACACTGATTATCACCCTCAGATAGATAGTTAGTCTAAAAGACCCATTAAAACTCTAAAATATATGATGATATCTTTTTAATGTATTTCCAAGGATGTTGGGATCAACAACTTCCCCTAGAGGAGTTCTCATATATCAATAGTTTCCATTCTAGCATTCAAATAACACCTTGATAAGCTCTATATGGGAAGTGTTGTCAGAATATGACATGCTGGGGTGGTGTTAGAGAGTGGATGATAAAGGGGATTGATATTATCCAAGAAATGGATGATATGGTTCAAACCATTGAGTGACATATGAAATACACACAAATTTGAGAGAAAATCCACGCAGATAATCATCGATGTGACCTAGATATTGAGGTCAGATTTAAAATTTTCATTCATATATCATTTTGGAAGAAGGTAGTGTGGTTTAATAATAAGGGAAATATTTATTCAAGATACACTGACACCTATAATATCTTTGATCCCATTTGAATGATGGCCTATCAAATAACACTCCCACCAGACCTATCTCAAGTACATGATATAATCCATGTATCCCTCTTAATAAAGTATATACCATACCCCTCACATGTATGAAATTCATAGTTATCACCATTGGAGAATGAACATTCATATAGAAGAGTAGCCAGTGAAGATCTTAGATCTTAGAGATATGGTTCTATGAAGCAACATAATTCATCTGGTCAAAGTACTATAAAAGAACCACAAGTCTGAGGAAGTGACTTTAGAACTAGAAGAGGAGATGAAAAAAATGTACCCTCATTTGTTTTAGTACATTAATGAAAATTAGAGGGTGAATTTTTTTAATGGTGTAATAATGTGATGACCTTAACATTTTTAAATAAAATTCCATTTTTTAAATGAGTAAATTATTTATTAAGAAACGAAATTATAGAAAACACTTGAACTACTTTGGCTATTTTTAACAATTATAAGTTATATACAATCATATTTAAAATATATTTAAACACCATAACCATAGATAATTTAAATATTATACAATGATCATATGATTATTATATATATAGGGTTATGGTAAATCCAATTGAGATAGAAAAATGAAGCGATGACCTCGACCAATGGCATTATACACTATGAATCCCATTTATTAGATATTCCAAGAGAGATAACACCACTCGGATTTTACCTTGAATTATCCCAACCAATGACTCAATAACAAAAAAAATGATAAAAACTATTTAATGGATATTTTCATGCTCATCAAGATCACATTCCAAACCATGTTCACTTAACTACCCCAAGAAAATATCACCATCACACAACATACCCTTATGGAATTGACTGTTTTAATAAAGGGAATTGTTTATAGACCCTAGTAGTATGATTTTTTTAATTTTTGTATATAAATTAATTACTATATATATATTTTATTATGACTCTATAATTACTAAAGACCAAATTTGATAAAAATTAGATTTTGATATGATAAAACACAAATTATATTTTAGGGAAATATATAGTTCAATTAAGACACTCTTTTTAACGAATTCAAGAATTTTTGAAATAAATTATATTTTAATAAAATATTATTATTAAATAATATTTATTAACATGAAATGATAATATAATTTTATAAAGTCAAATGTAATTTTTATAAGGGTCATAAAACTGTTATTGTAAATTAGCCCAGTATCTATAAATAAATGGGGTTTTTTATTTAAGAGTTTAAATTTCCATATTTAGAAAAATATTCTAATAAAATGAATATTTTTTTAAATCATCATATCGATATTATCCCATGGTGATTATTTTTTTTATTTTAGGAAACTATAAACTTTATAGATAAAAATTAAATACTGTATGTATTATGACATCATATAAGCCCAAAAGTGATGTAATAAATACTATAAAGAGTCTTCATGACCAAAATTATGTTGTCACTTTAAAAGAATGTTTTTTAAGTTATTTGATTAATATTATAATCCCTTAATGAATCCTCCAATACCAATACTATATTTTAATCTTTTAAAACCAATGATATAAACATGAATCACTTCCACATCACCATGGGTATTATTTAAAGTAGTTAGGTTCTTAGTCTTATAAAATAGTGAAATCTAGAGCTCTCATAAGGTTCCACCAAGCTATTAAGAATATCCTCCCAAGCATTTAGAATCTCCTTCGCAAGGTAAGGGATCCTATCATTCTACTCTTTTTTGAGATCCTTCTTTATATTATGCCTTTTAGTTTTTAATTTTTTATTTTAGGGCACGTTTATATACATACCTCTTAATGTAATTATTATTTTCAAGTAATTAGATACCCCCTTCACCCTCATTAAACCATTTCATGAATCTTTATATACCCCCTTTATTCTACCAAAATTATCTTATGATTTTTCATAAAAAAACATTTATGACATTAATACCCATCCCCATATCCACTCTAAGGTATTCACCTAGATGTAACTATCATTAATTTATTGAGGACATACATGTATGATACACACACTCTGTAATTTTGAGAATAAAAATAATTAAATATATACTAATGTTGTATAATCTATGTGGCACACTTATATTTGTACATGATATGAATGTGAAGGGTGGTCCCAGAATTATATAGACATCCATTGCATTGGGTAATGTTTTTATGTCATGATATACCATTTATACTGAATGAGAGGTTATCATAAGCACACTATGTTATGATGTATTGGGGGTTTCCATGACTTATGTTTTTTATTCCATGTTTTTATGTAGTTGTCCCATTCCCATTTTTTCTTTTTTGTTATCATCTTATATCTTTATTTGAGGTAAAAGTTTATGAATAAACCTCTTATGTCACCTTGATATCCCACATAACCCACATGTATTAATTTATTCATGTTATGCTTTGACTATTCCCTAGTCAGGCTTTATAGCTCACTCTTTTCTTATGTACATACATAGGTTATCCTATGAAGTTTTAGAAAATGAAGGAAATTTAATGGAATGTTATGTATTTTTTGTTTATGTATTTGTATTTCTATTTCATGGTGTTATGATATGTACCCAATTACCAAAATACACTAGGCCTCATGATCTTATGGGATTGTATTAATTTTCTTTTTATATAATAAATCATGAAATAAAGTGTATAAATGATATCAGTTTCATAGTTTTAATGAATCCATGTTTTCTAGTGGATAGCCTTACTGGGGTGATCGAGGTTCATATTATTTAGGATTCAATTTCCAGATAGTATTCCTTTGTGTTCCTTAGTTGCGAACGTCATCATGTTGTGGATTTACCATTAGTGCTTTTTGGATACATTACATGTATGTTTATTTGATATAATTAATTTCCCAATTGATATAGATATTGATGCTTGAAGATTTATTTATTAATCTACTTATGCCTGTTGGATAAATGCTATGTCATATTTATTTTTTATTTGGATATGATATGTTTTTGAAAATAAAACAAAATATGATTTTATATGGGAAAATTATTTCTTTTGGAATTTTTTTAGAAATATTTTTTATAAAAAACTAATAGATGCATGTGGATAAACATTTTATAGATTCCTTGATAGTATCTTATTGAGATTTAGTGATCAAAAACCACTTTTTTTACTTTGAATGTGTATAGACAAGATTTTGTACAATACATGAAAATGGAAGAGCATTATGTAGAGAGGGACTATAATAACTTGTTTTTTTCTTTATAATGGATTGTGATGGCGATGACATATGGTTACATGCAGTTGGACCCATGAGTTGCTTCAAGTTCCATGACGATGGACTTTCAATTTATTTTTCTAGACCCTATTCTCTATTTATTGGATGTTAACAATATAGTTTGGTTTTTTTGACATATGATGTATTCTGGGATATCTGATATGATACTCAGATTATCTTAACATTATCATATGTTTTTTGGGGGTGAAATCATTCCCAAATTTCTTTATATAATACCCTGGTGGTTGTTGTTGGCCCATGATGACTAGGAATACACTTTGTGCAATATGGAAGGCCAATTTTAGGGATATTATAAGTTGAACCAAGTCTGTATATTACACACCCACCACCTTAATATGGGGTGAGAGTCTCAAAAGAAGATATGATTTTCAATTTAAAGACAAAATATTAAAACTTGAGCTAATAAATGCTAAATTTCTCAAAGGCAACATACTCATTGAGTATGGTCATCATATTGAAGATAGAACGACTTATTTATTTGAACCTCTCTAATAAGAGGAGAATTTTGAACAAATAATGGAAGAATTGGGCTACCCCACTAACTCAAGATCACATTAATTAACCTATTCAAATATAGTGTTGATTGATTATCCAGAGTTCCCAATACTAGGGAGATATTAAAAGCTAATATAAAATATTTGCATGAGGCTGAATTTGGGGATGGAATACAAGGAAGTACTAGATTATATAACATCTCGGATGAATCCTATTAAAGGTTGAATTACACTATTATAATCAGTGAGGAAGTTGTATCCCGAGTGGGGGGATTTGACTCATCCACCCAACTTCAGTACTCCAAATTTCTCCGAATTTGATGAGATGAGAGATCCAGGGTAGCATCTCACCTATTTTTCTTCCTCATGTGACCAAATTTTTTGAACCATAGAACTAAAAGTGGATTCTAAGCTTCTTTTATTCATGAATTCCTTGGAAGGCCTAGCATTTAATTGATATATTGACCTACACCTTGGTATATTTCAATCTGGGAAGATATCCCTGAAGAATTCCATTTCTAATTCATCTCTACACAAAGGGAAATCACTATCCATGAACCCTATGGTGACAAGTAGTAAGAAAATATGAGACTCATGGATTTCATTACAAGATGGAAGATTCCGATATACTTTTTGGATATAAAGCGTCACCATAAATAAAAACTTGAGACCTTTGTAAAAAACCTACAATATGGGTTGTCAAAAATTCTATTACCCTCAATGTATCATGGTGTCTTTCATGAGTTTGTGATTCACAACATATTGTATCCTATATAATACATCACCACATACACCTAATCATTTTTCATTATTCTCCATTTCATATAAGAAAATCCCCTAAACACCACACTCAATAAAACACCCATCACCAAAATGTGGTCTCGTATCTTCTTGACGATTAAAGGATAAAACTAAAATCCTTTCATCACCATGGTGTGGTAGACATCTTGTTGAATCCCAAAGAAACCACCATGACTACCTACATGTAATTAGGACCTCCACACAACTCAATCAACTAACTCTAAACTCCTCACACTACCAAACCCATAACCACAATGTTTCTACTCTCCCTATGTTATATTGGGCAGTTCCAATGACACTACACATTTTAAAAAATTCATTTCACACCTTGGGATTTCCATGAACCAAAACAACTATCACCCGCAACCATTGATCCATGATGATATGCCCTATGACCTGAACCATGGGGTTTTTAAAACGTATACCACCATAACTCAATTCTAGACCTCTAAAATAGTTCCAAACCTCCTCAAAAAAATCTAGAGATTGTATAATGTAGAATAACGGTTCGAGAAAAACCCAACCCTTTCATTTTAAATCTATCATAAGATTATCAGCCTCAATAATCAAAAGGAAACTGAGAAAATTAAATCCAAACCCAAAAGTAAATCCCAAAGCATAATTCACAAGGGGAAGGTACTTCTTAAACAGAGTGTATTCTTTATCAACAGTTATTAGGAAAGAGTTAGGCTATGAATACAACTCTCATTTAGCATGAAAAATCCTTGAAATCGAAACACGTCTTGAATTACCTCTGAAATATGAACATCGCCACAAAGTAAAACCCAAAAGGGAACCCACCATTTTGAATCATAACCGATCACATGATAATTACACCTTTAACTTTAACAATGTTTCAATCATACATTCGTATTGAAAATAATCCCTAAAAAATTTAAAATTACTTATTTTTTTTGAAAACAAATCCATTAAAACATCCTAGTAACAATAATCCAATTTTATTTTTAAATGATTTCATTTATTTAATAGAAATAAACACACAACTCTTTTTATAATCTAGGGAATTAGGAAAAGTTTAAAATATACATATGCATATGTCATATGCTAAAATGTTTCTAAAACCATTCATGTTTGAATACAAAAATACTTTTAAAACATTTAATTTTCTATAATTATTTCTAATAGGAATTATTTTCAAAATTAAACACACAACCTTTTTTAAATTATAGTTACTAACTTTAAAATTTACTTCAAAATTATTTAAAAGTAGCTAGTTTACCAATCTATAGTATACCCCACTCCCTATAACATAACATTCTATTCACAAAAGACCAGGAGACTTACTGCTCCTCAGATTATTTATACTAATGATACTTAATGAAAAAATAGGAATCAAATAATGAAATTTTTTCATGAAATGGGTCCTTATCCATATTCGAGTAGCTATTTTGAATCCTCCATCATCTCCAATACATTTTCAATGAAAAAAATAAGGTTAGTACACAGTTCATTAGTTATATCAATTACGAAAAAAACATCATAGTCTTTTAATCAATACAGACTTTGGTTTTAACCTTAAATTATAGTAAGGTTTGATGTATTAGAATAAAATTCTCCATATACAAAATAAGAAAAATAGAAGTTAATAAACAACATTTCTTCAATGCATGAATGTTTAAGGAAACCAGGACCAAATACAGTTGACCGCTACTTTAAATTCCTAAAATATCATCTTTTTATTAAGGATTTATTTCATTTATATTATTTTGAGAAAATTTTAGAATAAAAACCAATATAATGTCAATTATAATATTAATAAACATCAAATTATATTCCCAATGTAGTGATTCAATAGATAAAACAATTTAGAAACCAATGGTTACTATTTATACACAACCGTTGACTTACAAATAAGAAAATATCAGCAATAAAAACAATATAGGAAAAAACTAGAAACATAAAAAACAAAAACCAACAAATAATAATGGTGTTTAATATGTAATACCTTTATAACTATCCATTACCTCCTCTCAAAACCTTTCCTCATCAACCATACCCTTCCAAAATCAATTCTACGATATCATATAAAATATTTC
The DNA here is from genome assembly GCA_963277665.1 of Viscum album. Classification (NCBI taxonomy): domain Eukaryota; kingdom Viridiplantae; phylum Streptophyta; class Magnoliopsida; order Santalales; family Viscaceae; genus Viscum; species Viscum album. Next base: position 1,786,461,021 of record OY728126.1, on the reverse strand, counting down.
CAATAATACCAACAATAAATACATTATTTCACAAATCATTATTTAAAATGTTAAATAAATAGTCGTATAATCAAATAAAGGCTTAAAAAAGCCTAAAATCAACAAGTAATGCCAATATATAACCAATTTAAACAAAGTTTATTATTTTATCACATATTATAAACCAATATTACAAGCAATAATTCATGAGATGTGTAAAATTAATATTCATATTCGATGTTTTCATAATTTCCACATGCAAAATATTAATTGTATTTCACTTATATATCAAGGTCTTGTAATTATTTTAATTCAATACCTAAATTGATACATAATTTATATTCTTTCTTTATACTTCATCAATGCATATAAAATTAAATCTTGTAGTAAATTATAGAATGCTACAATATTTAAAATTTAGTGTTCCTAAGATGGAAAAAATAATAATTTAATAGGTCATATAATTTGACCTGGTTTCACAAAAAAATTGTTTATAGGATTTATCAATCATTGACATTCAATCTCTAATATCCAGCTTAGAATTATCCCATTAATTTTCAATTTAAATAATGCATCACTTATTTCCTATTAAGAACAATACGTATTAGTAATGCAGGAAAAAATTCCATTATGGTTTACATGATAAGTAATAAGATTATATAACTATAGAACACTATTTAAAATAAATGATCTCATACTTAATATAGTAATTTAATTAAAAAAATTAATTACCAACTTACCTTAAAACATGAAATACCATTACATTTTGAGAAATAGTAGGATCCAAAATATGCTTCTAAAATATTTGTTTTACAAATATGTTAACTTAATCCATAGTTTTAAAAATTACATGATTAAATAATAAAAAATTTAGACTAATTAATCCATGGATATAATAATCTTTTAGTCGTTATTAATTATTTATGATAACATATAAGTATTTTAAATTTAAAAATTACTCTTTTAGCTCCTAAGATTTTGTTATAAGTTTATAAATTAAAACACACTAATAATTAAAGAGTAAAGCTCAATGTGGAAAATTATAGGAAATCACACATCATATCATGTCATGATTTTAAAATTACATGTATAAAAAGAATCATTTTATTAGAATTTCATGCAACAAAATTATTAAACTAAGTTATATGTTAGCATAAATAATCACAGAACATTATTATAAATATTTTTTTAACTTAATGAAATATAAGATATTATGAATTCACCCTTACTAAATATTTTTATCTACAAATCATTGCATTTACCCCTAAATGTGCTTAGTTGACTATCATGTCCCTTTAAGTGGATCACAGATGACCATGATTCCTAGATCCTAGTTGATCCCTATGAAATTAAGGTTCTAGTGTTATTCACAAGGGGATTTAAATAACTATGTTTTATCTAATCCCATGTCACCACAAGTTAAGTTAAATGACAATGTTTCCCTATAAATCGCATGAAAATCCCACTTTTGTATAACTTAAAATTCCATCCTATCTCTCAAATAAAAGCTGTGATATGACTTTTTCATGATCCACCCTTTTAAAATCCCTCCTAGGTCAGAAGAGGAGATGAGATTGGCCCCAAAATCCTGCCTCTAATAGGCTATAGGTTTAATTATAGAATTCAGATTATTTTTTATGAAAATTATAGGGATACACTCTTAAAATTTCCAATAAATATAAAATAATTATTAAAAATTCCTTACCAGAATTTACAGATACAACATAGAAGAGATGTTCTCAAGGAACTGATCTACTAAGGAAAAATGATGAAGCCAAGGGATTGGTTTTCTTGAGGTAACTTGAGGGGCTCTCTACTCATCCAGATCCAAAATGATAGATGAACATAGAAGAGAGACACTGAGAATAAAATAGACAATGGGGAAAACCAATCAACACCCAATTAAATTTATATAACCAAGGGGGAGGTAGTGGTGTTTCAAATATCGAGGCCACAACATTCAGTCCTCTATAGGTATGGTACCTACCATCTTGGAAGAAGGAATGAAATAAAAAAATAAAAATTCCCAAGTTAAGGTAATTCAAACCGCCACCATGGAGTGTTGGCACCTAACACAGCCATGGTTACCTCAATATTGGCTTCCTTTAGAGAATCCTACCATGATGTGGTCGATTTATCGTTACCATTTCAAGCCCACTATATCCCAGAACATCACTTGATGAATCCTTGTCCTTTCCAACTCACTTTTAAAAAAAGACTTATCCTTTACACATCACTACCATGGAAACTTACTCACTATTTCAGAATTCCCCATTTTCCATAGGAAAATCCCCTAAATGAAACACTCGTAAAAAAACCCAAAACTATGATATAATCTCCCTTGTCCTCATTATTTTAAGAATAAAATAGCTTAAATTCCATCACTACACAATGAAATATGCTATGTTAAATTCTCAAAGAACCACTAATGATAAAACAATGTTGTGGTGACCTCCGTATAACTCAACCAAAAAAACATATACTGCACAAACCACTACATTCTTCACCATGAAATTTAACCTATCCCCGTGATACATAGTGAATTTCTCTAGACACAACGCTATTCAAAATAATAATTTCACACCCTAGGTTTTTCAATAACTAAAATGATCGGCTTCCACAACCACATTTCCATGATGACCTCCCCCACACCTTAAAACCTGGGCATTTTGGACCCTGTGGGAAAAAACATATCTCCAAGAATCTAAAATACCTCTAAAATTATTCTTGATAACTCTAAATATTAGAGAACACAAATTATTGGATTGGAAAAAACCCATCCCTTATAATTTTAAAACTTTATAGTACTATATAACAATTTAATTAATCTAATATAGCTCTATTTGAATTCTCAGATTAATATTATGCAATTTTCAAACATTGAAAATTTTTCTGATATGAGTCCTCTTGTGGTGTGTTCTAATATTCCATGATGTAACCATCCGACTAGCTCTTCTATTTTACTCTAACATAGTAACCATCATAGTATGATTAACATTTCTATGGTGTGGTATTATCTTTCTTCACTAATACAAATCCATCCTTCTCTAAATAACTTCTTGGAAGATCTTATTTCTTATAAGACTCATTTGGTCCAAAATAAGTAATATTGTTCTCATACAAAATCCTTTTAATCCAAATACAATAATCTTTATCCATTATCACCAGTGGGTTAGATGGAAATGTCAAACTCTTCATTTCTAGAATCCATTCAATATCTCTATCAATTTCTAACATATTAAACTACGATTGAAAAAAATATAACTCACAACCTCTAGTTTCAACACACTCTTAGACACTTACAAACATCAACCCAAATCATATTTACCAAATTTTACTACTTTCCACCATAAGTTGGACAAATCATCATCATCATCATATATGACCATACATTCTATCTCTTACCTAGGCCATCCACATCCATATAATTAGATCCTATGTATTTAATAACTCTTAAAAATAGAAATAATATACCAATATCTTGGTAAATTTAAATATAGATTTTTTGGAGTTAATTAAAATATCATATAATCTATAATACCATCCCTCCCAGGCAATACATAACAGAAGTCCTAGGGGGTTAGTCATCACATTTCTTAAATATTCGTAATATTATCAGAAAATTTAAGTTTGATATTCTATTTACATGAAACTCTATCCCTAGAATCATATTTTAGTGTAATATCCAAAACTACTTCCTGATTTCACATTTACACATCCATATATGAAGAGGATAGAGGAAGAAAGATAGAACATGGCATAAAACCCACACTATTTCTTTTATAAAAGTTGGTTCCCTAGACCCAACTAGAATAATACATTTTGATTACCATATCATATATAAAATTATTTATTCATTATATATTCATACCATAATAGTGTTGGTATTTCTTCATTAACTATTGATATGGTAATATCCATAGATTACTTTTCATATAAAAAGGTTATCAAATTTCACAGGTTTTAATGAGAACCTAGAAATACCACGAAAATAATCTTATACTTATGTCCTATGGTCTAGAAACATCATGATGACTAGACATAGATGGTGTTTGATAATCAGGTGTTGGGGGATCATAATCATTGAAACTTCTTCTCATAAAGTTAACACTTGGTAATGATGAGTAGATGAGATCCCGAGGACAGACATGTCAATAGGAACACCACATGCTTCAGGTATCATAGGTAGTTCCAATCTATAAACTCATTTAATGGTCTCCGTACATGAGATTATCATTAGTGTATAATTTTAGATCATGTCCTTCCATATAAGATGAAAACAATGAACTTTATATTGTGTTGAGGAATAATAATTTGGGTGCACCATTAGTGGTAAGAAATTTATATGAATAAACAAGATTGAATTTTTCACATTTGAAAGGAAGTTATGTCTCATGCCCATTTAATTTCGATGGTAGCAACTTCACTAAATCTATGGCCATTGTAAAAGAAGGTTTGTATTCTCAGTAAGGTAAATGAATAATTAATAATGAAATGATGATGATAATAAGTGTGTGTCTTTATTTACGAGATATTATGAGACAAAGAGATTATATTACCTGGAATGTGTTTATGTGAGGTTCTCATTACTATGACTATTCTTTATCTCCTTAGGGGCCCAAATGGGGTATTGATTATGTTCCTGGTCTATGAATAATATTTTCCACTCTCAAGATAAGGTCTTAGAGGTCCACACACTAATAATATTCCAAAAATTTACTTATTCTAATGAATAAGAGAATAAGACATTGGTGGGTGCCACCATGTAGTCCAATAGATGCTTTAGTTTGAATGATCTCCAAGAAATAAATAAATAAATAGTATTTTAGTTTAGAATAATTTGTATGGAATTTATTTTTTAAATATTATTTACAATATTTTAAGTGAATCCATTTTAAAATACTTAATTAATGAATATTAATTTAACATTCAAGGACTATTTAATACTTTTGGGAATGATGGGTCGAGTTAATGGATCTCTTTTATCCTATAAAATATTTATTATATTATAAGTAGGTGATAAAAAAAATATTTATGAAATAGTAAATCATTTATAAGATACTATTTATGGATTATTTTTTGGGTAATACATATTCCTAGGCCATAAATCCAATTCAACTTGTTATATACTTCTCTATGTAAGTAAGAGGAGATTCTAATTTTCAATACTACTCACCAGAAGAATTTGAGAGCCTCCATATCATCTCTCCTACATCATAGAGAGAGAATATATTGATATAATAAACCAATAATAATTTTTCTTCATGGATCAAATGATCCACATTTTATTGATTTTTGGGAATTCAAAGTCATCATCAGATCTCCGTAATAGTAATAAGATATTAATGATCAATATAATAGAAGATTTTTTAAGCATTCATGTAAGATCAAGAGGGATGAAACTTTGCTTCATTCAAGAAATTATCTTCGACAATGAGAGGATTTTTAATGAATATTTTAATCAATTTTTGTAATTTATTCAAATTATTTTTTTCTTAATACCTTAATAGAAGATCAACGAACATTATATCTAGCTGCACATTATTGGAGATAATTTAGTTACGTCGATCGATGATGAAAAAAATTAAATTCTTGGACCATATCTTCTTTCTCACACCCCAAAACATTATATTATTATCAGAGCAACCAAATAATATCTTAATCTATAGAAAAAATAAATTTACATTTAATTCAAGTATAAGGGATTACAACGGTTCCACTATAATGAACTATGCTTTGATCAGATATTCGACGACCATGTCAAAGTCATCCGAATTTTTAATTCATATCGACGTTTGTGTTATTGTGGTTTTAAAATGAATAATATACATAAACACACAAATATATATATATATATATATATATATATATATAAATGTTACTTTTACATGATTCGGTACGTAGTGATGGTTTTCGGTGAACCCATGAACACTGGTTAGATTCCGAAGGCCAGAATAGTTCTTTTGGTTAAACCCTATTTCCATAAAAATTTGAAAAAGAAAATAATAATAATAAAAAAACCTATTAAATAGGATTTGATAATATTGGAATAAAAAAATAGTTTAATGGGGGAGCCTATAAAAATGATAAAATGGAAATGGTGGAGGGTGTGCTATACAAGAATATAAAGACCCACGATAAAACATAAAAGTGGGGAAGAGATCACTACCAAGGAAGACTATATATATAATTGGGTGGATGTTCCACATATATGATCCACATGGATCCCAATTGTGTGTGTGTGGGGGGTGTGTTTTTTTGTTGATGTTTCTCACATAGGCAGTCAACATTATAATAAAAAAATCATTTTTTGTAATGCAAGAGGCAACCACCCCCCACTATAACCCCTCCCATCTACCCATGCATGGGAACATGGGGGTGTTGTCCCCAGTTAGTCTAATATCCGGACTAGGTCAGACCAACCATGACTGATCTAGGTTTGTCTCTTCCTAATTTTCTCGACCCCTTTCAGACCCAAAACCCTTTTAAAGGGGTTTTTGAGTCACCTGGGGATGTAATTTTTTTTAAAAAAAAATTGAATTATACTTTTTGGAATACATTAAAAATATTCCAAGAACTGTACAATCATTATATTCTGAATTAAAGTTATCTAAAATTATTTTAAGTTGTTTAAATTCCCCTTGAGTAGAATTTATTTTCAAATTAATTTTAGATCACATGTATTTTATTTTTCGACTAATCTTGAGCATCAAACAAAAAATGTATATGTATGAAATTAAATTTATTTAATTGATAATTTAAATTACATGAATTTTAAGTAATAAATAATTTATTTCTAATGGTTTGTGCATCATCTTTCCCAATTTTAGACATTTAAGGGTGATCAAAACCATTAGTATTTTTCTGTATGTATTTTGTAGTTTCTTGAAAGAATATATATATATATTTAGAGGATGGTGTAAGTCATGAAAAATGCCAAGATGAACTGATATTCTTAAGGAGAGATTAATATATTGGACGGGGTGTGAGCTTTGATACAAGTTAGACACAACTCGGGTATATTACCCCTAAGGTAACAGATAATCGATATAGCTTAAATGGTTTAACTAATACCAAATGATCAAGATAAATGGATTTTTTTTATTTAATTTGTTATTGGTTTATTATTATTTTGTGAATATTATTTTTTACATGATCACTTAAATTAATAAAATAAAATGAATATATTATATAAAATAAAGACGCGATGAATGTTTTTTATTTAAAAAAATTTCAATATGCTAGTGTGATCACTATGTTTGAGAATATCAAATAGAAAATGATTTCATTTGTCAGGAAATAATAAAAAGTAATAAAGATATACGTTAAGTCTCAAATTATTCCTTCCTTTAAATTTGAAAAAATTCAGACGCACTAGGTCCTCGTAAGCCCTAGTTGAGGGTGATTCCTATTGCATGGGAGTTCTTATGAGAGTGATATATTGACTTAGATAAAAATTAAATTAAATTAGTATCTATAACTATCATGTTTCCACTTTATAGGTATGCTTTTGAGTAAATCAAGTTTAATATTTCCAGAATTAGGGACTTCACTCAATATTTCATGGAGTCATGCGTTAATGTTGTTGTCTAGTCAAATGCCTACCTTGAAACTCTCTGAGTAGTGTCGTATCTACAGCATAAACAATGAGAAGAGTTTTTAGGGATATATAACACTATAATACTCAAGCTATTAGGTATTCAGAATCTAGTATTGAGGGATGCTAGGGTTTGATAAAATAGTGAGAGACATTATTAATGCCCAATCAGTAATCATGATAATGTGATAATTTTCATAACATTTATTTTATATAAGAATGGATAGAATACAACAACTTCATTGCAATAAATTATAAAAAAATAACTTTTCCAATTGACAAAAATTTCAAAAGAGTAGTATAGGTACTTGTGTAATGTACAACTATATAAGAAATTTTATGTGCAAGAGTCCTCTACCTATTTATCCACCTCAATAATTGGGGGTATGAAATATTCTTATAGGAGAATCATGTATGAGAAATTTTATATTTATATCATAATTTTATAATAAATTTATGATGTGTTGTGAAAATAACATCAAGCAATTGATGATTTAACATGTTGTTTAATATCTATGAATTAGTCAGGAGAATGTGAATTGACATATTTAATGAGATGATGATTACAATGAATATGTGTATATTAAAATATAGATCACAATATTTCAATACACCCCTTTATAACATTCATATCACCCAAGTTACACCAGTTTCATTTATGATCATAAAAAAACAATATAGAGAAAAAAATTCTCCATTGGCTATTGGGTTGGCTTCACCAAGAAGATAAGAATATAAAGAAAGATAAATATTTTGTTCTTATGGTGAAAAAGGTAAAAGAGAATATGGAAGGATAATGAATAATTTGACTTGAAAGAAACCTTAAAAATGTTATTTTTTGTAAAATAGGAATGTCATTAAAAATGTGGTTATTTTCTTTACATTTAAAAAGATTATTCTATAAAAATAAAATGAAATAAATTAAAGTAAAATAAAATATAGTCTTGAAGTGAATTATACTCATCAATTTTTTTATATTGTAATTCTTTTGTATTGAATAATGATTCTGCATCACACATTTTCATCTAAATATAATAAAAATGTAAAAATATAAATGTTATAGAATATAAGGTAAATTGTCTAAGTAGCTGAGAAAGGGTGATTCATATGTCATTGATGGGAAGAACACAACTTGTAATCACCGATATTAATGAATCTAGTTGAAATTTTATTGATTATTACCCAAAAAAATTATCTCACTCATCCATTGGACATAATGAGATATTATTCCTTATTTGAATGAACTTTTTTTATGATTTTCAATACTCATCTAATAGTTTATTAATGTTTGAATCATTATAAATAATAGAGGAATATAAAAGGTAAGGTTTATTTAAATCATGTTATGGAAAGATAATATCTTTTCTAGGAGAACTATGTAGTTTTCATGGATATACCCAATATGGTTTTATAATATTTGGAGATAAAAGACTATAGTTATGATCAAGAAATTTTATTAATTAGCATTGGATAAAGAAACCTTCATAAATAAATGCATGCTATAAAGATTTTAGAATTATTTCAACAAGGGAGAGTGAACTATTCCGAGGCTAAGATAATGGTAAATATACTTAATAAGATTATTTTAATTTTTTTAATGAATGTAAAAGTAGAGTATGAAATATGTATGGTTAGAATATATGACTTTCTTTAGGCCCATGTGATGAATATAATCTTTTCCAAGAATTCATTGATCATGGAAATGCAGAGTGGATTTATTCCTAAACAAAAATTTCCTTATACACATTAAAGCTATGATGCTAGTAAGGAGTTTCAATGATGAGTATAACATAAACAAAATGATCTATAAAATTTCAGGTGGAGTAAATATTAAAAACATATTTCCTTATGCACATAAAAGTCATGATGTAATTAAAAGTATAATCAATGTTAAGATTCATATGTATTATAGATACTTATTTTTTTTCAAGAAATGATAGGAAAATAGAGGCATTATACCATAACCATAAGATTAACATATTAGAAAATGGAAATTTTATTATTAATGGTACAATATAAATCCATCATGTCTTATTATCTTGTGTTTGGAGGTGAATTGTTTTTTAAGAATATAAACAAACATCCCTTAAGAAAAAAACAACATGCATCTAAAGTAATTATACTAAAGGATTATAAGGATATTTTAGAAATACATAAGTTAGAAAAGAAATAGTTAAGCAATATATTATATTTATATAAAAGGGTGTATGTGTCTATTTTATACAGTGTGAGCAAGATTTACATGGGTTTTGTTAACATCAGGGATGCATGAGTAGTTGGACTTGAAAAAATTTCCACAATATCTTGTATATCAGGAATGTTCTTGAGACAAATACTGTGTTGGAAGGATAAAACCATATTAATGGTTTTATATTCACTATATTGGGTGATATATTATTCATTGAGAATAATTGATCCTAGTAGTAATAAAAAATGGAACCTTTCTAAGATTGACTTGTTTAATTAAAATTCAATAATAGATTCCATGTATAAAAATATTGGTGATATGTGTTTCGAATGTTTCAAATACTGATACTCTAGTGGTATTCAAGAGAAAGAATACATAGATATCAAGTTTGGACTAATGATTCATGATTAATGGTCAAAAGGTTTAAAAATTTATCTATAGACACAATATCTATAATCTATAATATTTTTTCTTATTTTGAAAGTGGGAAAAAGGAATATACTTGAGGATATAATCTTTTGAGGAGTCTTACTCAAGGAGGTGATGTTTCTTATAGTAACGTATCTAAATATGGACATGTGTAAGAACCAATGACTAAATCCATAATAAAATAGAAGAAAGATATTATCATGTCAGAGATAATAAGGATAGTTAACAAGTTTTCCTTATTTCAAGTGGGGGTGTTGTAGAAGTGGGTTCCCTAGACCAAACATGAAAAATACATTTAAATTATCAGAACATATATACATTGAGTTATGCATGATGTATTCATACCATAATAGTGTTTATATTTATACATTCACTATTTATATGGTAATGTCCCTAGATTAATTTTCATATAAAAATGGTATAGAAGTTACTAGTATATAATGATAACATAGAGATACTAAGATAGTAGTCTTAAACATATATCATATGGCCTAAAAACATCGTGTTAACAGTAAACACGTGACATGTGACTATCTGGTGCTAGGGAATCATAATAATTGAGACTGCTTCTCTTGGATTTCACAATTGGTAATCTTGAGTTTATGACATCATGAAGAATGAATCTCTAATAAAATCACCACATGTTTCATGTGTGATTGGTAGTTACTATTTTTGAACACATATAATAGTCTCCTAATTTTAGATCATTATGAACACATACTATTTGACTATATACTTTAATGTAAGAACAAAACCATGAAATATATTTCCTGGAGAGGTAGCTATCATTGGGTGCTCCATTGGTGGCATCACATTGATGGAATAATCAAGAGAACATTTTTCACTTCCCAAATGAAGTTATATCTGAATATAAATTGATTAGGATGGTAATAGCTTCACCAAATCAATATAAATGGTATAATAATGTAAGTCCATCAAGTAAATTTGATAAATAACAAATCAATAAAGAATGATGACACAAAGTGTGTTTCATGCTTTATGTGATATCGTGATACAAAGAGATTATATTACATGGCCTATGTTCACATAGGGTTGTCATTTCTTTGAATATTACATATCTCCTTATGAGCCTTGATGAGTTTCTATACCCCGCTCCTGGTTTATGAATATTATTTAATTCTATTGAGATAAGGCCCTATAGGGTCATAAATTATCAACATTCAAAATTCTAGCCTATTTTAGTGAATATGAATATATGAAATAGTGGGAAAATCCATGGAGTCAAGGAGATGTCTTATTTTGAACCATATCCAAGAAATAAATAAATTCATATTATTCAAGTTCTGAATAATTAGTATTGATTTTATTTATTAAAAATTATTCAAAATAATTTAAGTGAATACATTAGAAAATATTTAATGAAAAAAAATTATATATTTATATTGATGGTTCATTTGATATTTAAAAGAATGGAAAGACAAGTTAATAGCTTTACATTATCACATAATATATTTAATAAATTACATGTAAGTGATAAAAATATAAATTATATTTATGACTCAGTAAATCATTCACAAGATGTCATTTATAAATTATTTATTGGGTAGTACATATTCAACATTTGGGGATCCAATCCTAGGTATTATATACTGAACTATATATTGAAGATGAGTATCTCATTCATAGTTTTATTTATCACAATATTTTTAGAGTCTCTCTATCATCTATCTCATATCCTAGAGAGATAATCTATCAATCTAAACAAATGATCCAAGTTCTTTATCATGAATTGAATGATCAACATAGTGGTTATTGTCAAGACATTAAATACATCATCAGATCTCTACACTAGTACTTGAATATCATTGATAGACATTCCCATAGATTTTTAAAGTATGTGTGGATGATCTTGATGGATTATATTTAATTTCCTAAGAGTAACAATACCCAGTGATGAGTGTTTGTTGAATGAAACATAAAATAGATCAAGATAATTTATTGGATTTATTTTGAGTTTAATTAATTCACTTGATATAACTAGACATAACACTTGGATATGAATCACTGGAGATGATGTGGTCACATCGATCAATGATGAAAATTTTTATATCCACCTACCATCCTCTTCTACCACTTTCCCTAGTACCTTAGATTTATCACAACTTCATTCAATATTTGTCATGGGCTGCACGGAATCTATATGAATCCTATATAAGTTTCTTCATGAAATTCTATCTTGATCTGTATATGGCCCTCACTCCATCCCATTTGTTATTATCCCCATTCAACAAAAGGATTAGTAGAAAAATAAATAACATATTTAAAGGAAAAAATCTAGAAATTGGCTTTGAAAATCTACCACTTAGCATGACCCCAGGGAAAAATTCATAGAATTAGGATTTCATGCCACTTATAGAAAAATATCCTAAAATAATCAAATCACACTTAAAAATTATTCAACGTTAAACAAAATAATAATATATAAAAAATAATAAATTTCCACCATTAAATTAACCATATGAAGTATATGATAAATATTTTCCATTATATATAACATTACTTCCAAAAATCAACAATCCTTGAATGTATAATCATGATTAAATCAAGAAAAAATATTTAAACATATTATTCCATCAAACATTTTTCTCATCACTCTCTAACTTTTAGTTCTTTAAAAAATTATCTTGGATTATCATGAATTATCTACATATCTTGAAAAAATAAATAATGAAATATTAAAATAGATTAAAATAGTTGAAAATTTAAATTCACCAACCTAAATTCCCATGATTATTACAAATCCATAACCATCACCTTTCATTCATTTCATCTCATCTCAATCTTTGTCTGCACTCATATGATTCACCACAACATAGGGAATATATGATGTTCTTTTATTAAAAAGATAAAATGTATTTAGTGGATGAATAAAAGAAATGAGAGTGATAATATACATCATTAGAAGTCTAATCATAATAAAACATTAATCTTCATCACATCTCTTTGAATTCAATCCCTGAATTTATTTTTTGAAAATCTCATTAAATTACTAAATATACCATATATCATCATATTGATCTAAATTATATCCCTCTAACACATTTATAATATTCCATGTCAAAAAATTATAATTATTAAATTATTTATTTACAAAAATAATTTCAGGATAATTACTTAAGCAAATAAACAATTTCAATTCCATGAATATCTAAAATTCAAATCACCATAAAAATTATAAAAATTACACTCAAGGATAAACATATTTTACTTCAATAAATATAACACAAAAATTTTATTCATATGATAATAAATTAAAATTTAACCATTCATTATCTAAATAAACCAAAATAACCCTAATAGTTTTGTAAACTCGGAAATATAATATTTCTGGGTCTCTACATTAAATATTCTTTTAAGAACTTTTTCATTAAAAATATTAATATAACAACTCAATTTTTTATATGATTTTTTTCTTTTTATCTCTTAAATTATGATTAATTTTATTTTATTTTTCTTTTTTAATTAAATAACCTCAGAATTGGATATATTTTAGATTAATAAATTAATACTACATAAAAACTATTTGATTATTTTTCTAAAAAATTACAAATTAAAATATACATTCATTATTTATATTTGGAATAAAAATATAAAAATAATAAAAATAAATATACTCATGAAAATTTATAAATATCATGACTCATAACCTTCCAAAATCATCATGTTTATGATGATTACTATAGAAAGAATGGAAACATTTAATCATGGAATAATAATTTTTTCATATGCATCACATCATAAAATGATAATTTTTTCTTCACATCAAAGTATAATATTACAAACTGAAGGTAAATTTTATACATAAATTAATGAATTAATTTTGGATAATAAAAATAAGTAAATATCTCATCACACAGAGTCTAAAATGAATAGTATCGTATAAGAAACATTATATATTCTAAAAATGGAACAATACATGAAGTAAAAATGTTATATGAAAAGTTTAATTTTAGAGTTGTTATTATTATACTATATATATAGATTATTTGGTTGTTACATGAACATTTAGTATATAGTCATTAGTTATGATCATTATATAATCATTTTTTAGAAATTTATTTTCATAAAATTTATAATTTATTTGACTTTATCCATTGGTAGTGGTGTGTTTTTTATTAATCCATGAATCAAAATATAATTTTTTTGTATATTTATTAATAAAATAATTATTTTTATAATGATTTTATAAACAATAATTTTCACAATTCATGATTATTTTTACACATATATTTTTATTTTCTGACTAAATTTCCCCCTTAATTCATATATCAAATATCACTTTTAGTAAACTCCTATTCAACATTAACCCCAAATTTAGATGAAAAGGCAATGATTGATTCACCCATTATTAATAATTATCTTCCCATTTGACATAGAGTTGTAACACTTCCCCCCATAGGTCAAAAAAATCCAAAGCCCATGTGAGGGAAAAGTTTCCCTATTCATAAAGTGAGAGGAGACAACTGAACAAGGAGTGACATCCTCAACTCAAAGAAACTCTCTCTCAGCATGGATTTATAAATATATTTCCAATTTTATTTTGAGTAGATTTGTATTCATGCTTGAAATTTCAATTTCTCACACATTCTTTTATGAAATTATACATGATGTCAATGTGTCTAGAACTAGAGTGTTTTACTTGGTTATTTGAAAAATTTATTTCAGTTTTATTTCCACACAAAATCTTAAATGGATTCTTAAATTAAAATATTAAGTATGCTAACTATACAACCATCCATAATACCTGTAAAAATGCACGAGTGGCTATGACATCTTCTTCCTTGACTATGCTAAGTGTCACAAAGTTCTTCTTCTTACTATACCGACTTACTCAAACCTAACCAATGAAGAAATTCCCACCCGATGGGGATTTTATATCTATATCATCACCTTTCAATTCTAAATTAGTTTTTCTATGTAGCTTCAAATATGTATTGCATTTTTAAAATAGGCCATAATTCATCATTCCCTTTACATACATTAATGTCCACTCCTTCGCAAGAATGTGCGACTTCATTGGTTCACATAGAAATTTTGTACAGGGTGTCATTGAAAATGTTATATCTAGTCATTATTCCAATAAATAAAATATAAATCAAATGATTCTTTTAAATTTATTTTGATCAACCTTGCGGATATTATCATATTTACACAATTTTGTTCCAACTAAAATTATATTTGAAACATCTCTTGATTATTTTATTCCAAAAAATTTCAAATACTCCCCATCATACTATTTTTGGGATATAAATATATAATATTAATTCTTCTCAATCTGTATCCCCTAAAAGTATATTATTTATCCTAGTAAATACATCGTAAACATTGCATTCATTTTCATAGAAAATTTCACAAAAATAGTCACATTGTCCCTAAAAAACATTATATCAACTTATAAAATGACAATAAATGACACCATGGGATACTTTATCATAAACAATTCTACCAAAATTCACTTTTCTGAATTATAATTTCTTTAAGAAGCTATCAAGTTTCAAATACCAGGATTTGAGAGCTTGTTTTAATCCATATAATTCCTTTCCCAGTTTAAAGACCATGTTGTTGACTCCATCAAGTGTAAAACCATTTGGTTTCTCAATAAATAATTCTATATCTATGTCACCAATCCAGCCTTTTTTATTATAAATACCAATTTTTCGTTGAATTTGTTCCAAAAAAACCATTTGTTTTCATTGACAACATTATATTTTGGTCTTGGGAAATAGTACTAAGTTGAATTTTTCTCATTATAAAAAACTATTCATTCATATCTTATACCCATTTAACATGATCAGAATCTTCAACCACTATTCATGGTTTAATATGTGATATGAGAGAGATGTGATCCATACCATTAACCTTCTTCTTATCTAAAAAGGAGACCCTTATTCCCCAATTATGTTTTTGTAATCAACATTCCTTTTTAACTGATGAAATAAATTCTTATCACTATCTTGAGTTTCATCATCATAATTTTTATGTTCTTAATCAACCTAATTATAATTGTTTTGATCTCAATTTATGTTCATCCTATTAGTTTTAAATAGGTATGTTTTTTTGGTCTAAAATCTCAAATTCATATTGTGTATATTGATATTATTTTCTTCGGTTTTCAACAATCTTGAAATTTGAATAGTACAAAAATTTCGGCAAAAATTTGTTCCAAGATCTAGACCCACTACCGTCAAGTAAGTACTCCATAATGATCTCTTTATCAACCTTATCTTTAAAATTTCCTGACTTTTTTCCTTGTATCTTTATTGATCATGTAATTCCGAACACATTAAAGTAACATATAATTGGTTTATTTTTATACTAAATTTCATAAAGAGTTAAAATTTTCTTAGGTCCTAAAATAAATTTTTATATATGTGAAAAACATCAAACCCAAAGCCACTCCAAAAATAAATTGAAATTTTATTTTCCAAAAGCATTGAACTACCCATATCCAAAACATTATTATTATATATCATTGTAATACCATTTTTTGAGGAGTATAAAGTATGTTGAATTTATGTTTTATTCCATGTTTAGTAATATAACACTAAAATGAAACACTTATAAAATCCTTTCCTTTATCATATATCAATTTCTTAAAGTGAAACCCCATATCTTATTGATCTCATCTTCTAAAAACATTGAACACATCATCTATATTATATTTGGGATTGAGGAACATCACATTGTCCCTTAATATGAAATCATATATGAGTTTTTTGAAATATAAATAAACTCTTATATATTTTTATCTCATAGAACCACATAATTCCCCATGAATTAGTTCTAGTAGCCCAATGGAGATAATTTCTACCTTTTATGGGTTTTATGAGTCATCGTTCCCTTTTGGCATCGTACAAAGACATAATATTATTCTATCTTCAACTTAGGAAGATATCCAACAACATATTTCTTAATAATTTTACTTAAACTATTTTTAACCAGATGACAAGACCTTCCTTTCCATGATAAACTTTCATATTTTTTACACATGTGACACAAATCGGTAGGATCACCTATCAAAAATAGATTTCCATTTATTATTTTCCTATGATAAATTATTCGTCCATCCTATAAGTTCTTAATAACAAAATTGTATTTGAAAACAACCTTATGACCATCATCAAAGAGATGAGTCAATCCTAATAGGTTATGATTCAACTCTTTCACATATAAAACATCATCTGATTTCAATTTTTGAGGTTCAATCTCAACTGATCCAATAACCTTTATTTTTAAAGATCAAACATTCTTTGATAGTCTTTATAATTCTCTTCATTTTCAGAATCACTTGAATATACATTGTTAATAGGTTATTTATTTTTTAACATTCTCATAGACTCAAAATCAATTTTTTCTTTTACCATTCTCTCAGGGGATGTAATTTTTCTCATTTCATAAGCTATGATAATGTTATGATGTTCACCCAAGGAAATATCCTCTCTCTATTCTAGAGCAGAGATACTTGGATCAAACCTGTCTAGAAATCTCCTCATGATATTCTTAAAAATTGTAGAGTCTTCATAGTTTTCACTAAACCCCTATATATTATAAACAAATTCATTCACTATAGTGAGATAATTATTAATATTATATTCCTCATCTACCTTGATGTCATTAAACTTGATTATCCAAATTTTTAATTTAGCATCCTTGACTTTTATATTTCCTTTATAAATTCCTTCTAGCCAATAAAATATTTATTTAGTTTTGAGTATAATTTTTCTAACATGAAAATAAGAGTATTATATTGTCCTTTTTGATCATTCTCCATATTTATTTTATCTTCTATATTTATCATAGAATTTCTTTTAAAGTATGGAAAAAAAGACAACAAAATATTTAACCTCCAAGCCAGGGAATAAAAGATATGAAAATATTTAGATCTTCTAATTATGATAAATGTTTCCATAAAATATTGGAACATCACATATATTCATTGAATTCAGATGATCTATTTTAGGTATCTAAATGTATCAAATGGATGGGCCTAGGATCTAATAATAGTTTAAGTGGTTATCATCAGAGTACTACACTTAGGGGGTGAATTAGTGGAAACTAATTTTTTAAATTTATTATTAATTACATCAACACCTATAACATATTAAGATTAAATCCACCCAAGTATTGAGTATTAACCTCACTTTTGTATGAAAAAAATAATGAGACAATGAACACAAGTATTTTTACAAGGTTTAGACCCTTCTCAGGTAACATACTCTTTACCAAAGTTGGTTAATCCACCAATATTTTATACTATAAAAAAAGTGATTATATTCATTTAATGATGGAATAGAGTCATACTATTCCTATTAATATTCACACCAAAACCAAGAATTCTCACTATCATCATATAAAATATGTAACAAAGATGAGATAGATCTCATTGAAAGCTCAGTTTCTTTAACAAAAGTAGAAGTATATCTCCCTAGGTGAGCATTTATAAATATTAAAGAACTAATGCACACTTAAAATAGATTTGATATAGAACTAATTCTGAATCTTATATGATATTATTTAATGCTCAAAAGTAAACATATGTGGATGATTTATTTAGAGCTTCAGGATTTAGAATATATTTTTCTCAACTTCTCTAAAATTCTTGATGATCTTTTTTCTATATTTTTTAGCTTCATTTGTTTCTCATATTCTCATAACTCAGAATTCCATAATTAATTTAGTTTTAGTAATTTATTTTCCACCTCATTATTCATGATTCCTCTCACAGTAAATTACACACCATGATCACCTTTATTTCTTTATTCAGTTAAGCTCACATACAAGCACCATGACCTATACAATATTATTAAATTTTAATAACTACATATTTGTAGAAAACTTAATCATTTTACCTTTTATTTTATCACTAGGAAAATCAGAAAAAATTATAGAAACCTCTACATCCTCACTTAAAAATTAGAATAATTAACAAATAATGAATTTGTAAATTCCAAAAAATACTAATGTGTTCATGTTTACCGAAACAAACTCTATCTTTTACTTCAACATATAGATCATGATCTATAGAATTTCATCCCAAAATAACATAAATTAAATCAACATATTTTACATTCAAACTCAAGAAACTGAGCGAGAATCATTTCCAAATATCAGCGTTGAGATTATCTGATTTTATGAAGAACAAGACATCATCACATTGATAATCGAGATCAAACATCTGTATATTATCAATTAATATCATTATATTTAATAAATTGTAGCTTTTTTTTCAAATAAATCATTTCAAAATTTAAAATAGATATAATCTATAAAGACCATTCTCAAAATATCATATCTAATAAACTAGATCACATTTTAGATGTGATGTTTTCTCTTTGAACAAAAACTTCTACATCATCGGGTTTCATTTCATATGATAATAAAAATTCAAGGAAAATTATTCTATAAATAGAAAAATTTTATATATGCAATAATCAGAAAAAAAACACCTATGTGAATTTGTATTCGTGATTAAATCAGATACCTAGTGAATAAACATCAACATGGATTCTATTACATGGCGAAAACTCAAATACAAAGTTGAACATAAAAAACAGGGAATCTATCGGTGTGAGAACGTTTCTTACATAGACCATTGGATATTTGGAGACATTATCATACATGAGTCTTCACATATATAAATATTTTCATACATAGAAAAAAATAATATGTGATTTTGGAAAATCATATCCTTCACTCCAACAGCTTCAAAACCTCTTCTATAATCTCCAAATAAATCCCATCCACTTAAAAAATCTTCATGAGTTCAAATATAACCTTAAAAACTCAAATAATTTCCAACAATTATTGAAAAAAATACAAACCATCAACAAATCGAAGTTCACTTAAAATTTATTATTCATGTATTCATATATATACATTTTGGTAGTATTTATTCAAGCTATTATTATCATGTGTTACCTATTACAATTTCATATACTCCAAATACCTTTATTTATAATAGTACATGTATATTACTATGATGTTATGTGAGGGAATGAGTCTTAAAAGGAAATTCCATGTAAATGAGGGTTCACTCAGCATATATGGATCACCATGGTGAGATTAGATGTCCTTTTAACTATCAATTAGATCCAATTTTTGTTATTATACTTTGAGTCTTCTTCTATGATGATATATCCTATTGGTACCTTAGTAATCCTTAATATGAATCTATTATGAAATGATTGATTCTTCCCTCATTCTTGTCAAATATTTTGGTTCAAATATCTTATATATTATACATTAATGATATGATTTATCTAGTAATGCCTCTATATTTACATGTTATAATACTTTCTAAATTATCATTCAATAATAATAATTACTTTTCTACCAATAACCTTCCTTATGGAATCTTTAATATCCATTTAAAATTCAATGATTTATAAATTTAATTTTATCAGTAAGACATTAATTTTAATACCTTATGATCTATTATTTTATTAAAGTGAATTCACCAAGATATATGTACAATTATATATGAAGAAATATTGAAATTATTATGCATCCATTTATTATATATTATAAAACCTTATAAAACTAATCATTTATTATTAATCCAGGTATTGAAATTTTTTTCACCATTTAACAGTGTGATATATATTTAAGCACCAAAATATGTTCCATTCATATTCATATGAATAGCATTATATGATACTTATTTTTATGACTTGATTCAAGTTTAGGTTAGAGTATATCCCTCCACGAAAAAATTGAAAATGAGGTCTCAATGAGACCCTTGACTGATCACACATTAAAGGATATAGATTATTGAAAAGCGTTTCCCAATGCCATGACGTGGTGATGAGAACCTCCAATTATGAGTCGGATATAGTATCATCCATTGAAATTAGATTAATTTTTAAAAGTTCTTATAGACCTATTTAATCTTATAAAAACATTATCTATGGTATTTATCATTATATAAAAGGTTTATAAATTTTATTATTTTATATGTGACATCTCTTGAAGAAAAAATTGATTCTGGTATCAAAATTGTTTTTTTTATGTTTGAAATTTTCATAGAGATCACCAAATATTGGAATGAAGTTAGACTTTTTATGAATGAGTTCAATAACCTTTGAAAGGTCATCATATTCCAAGGTGAAGGATTCTCAAATGGTTGAGTGAGAACTATACTCATAGTGGAGCACTGAGGTGTCTCAGACCTACACTCCTAGGTCTGGCACTAACGAAATACTTTAAATACTATCTCTAATAACAAATAATGTGACCCCATATTAAAATATATTTATTTTACACCATTTATATAAGTTAAACATTACATCTCACAAAAAAGGTCACAATTCCAAGTATTAAATGTGTAGTGTCTTTATGGATTATCTATACAGGAAACTAATTTTTCAATAATTATGAAAATTTATTTATAATAGAACTAATATAGACACCCTTATATAATTTTCATAAGTTATAGACATCTTCATAAATTGGGTAATGAAAATATAAGAAAAGAGTCTTATAAATCACCAATTAAGGGGAAAGTAGTCAAATAATCTTTATAGTTAGATCATAAACATGTGAGAAAATATATATAGTGGTGAAATATCTTACTTAAATATAATAGTATCATAAGTGGAAATCATAAAAATTATTCAAGTATTAAGAATAATGATTTAGGAACACAATATAACATAATTTTCATTAAGGAATCATAAATATTATAACATGTCTTTAATACATATAATAGTATTCTTGAATCATGGAAGAATAATATAAGGATGAAGAAGATATAAAAAATGTGTCACATAAATAACCATAGGTCATTATCACATTTTGAGAAAATATAACCACATTCAACCATTAAATTTTGAATAAACAGTTGATTTTTATGCATTAGGATGTGAATAAATCCTTTTTTTCAAATCATTATATGTGAGAAAATGAAATCATTCCTACACACTATTATCTCATGATATATAAAACCTTAACCAGTGTATTAGAGAGAAATATAGAACCCCACTAATATACATCCATACATATATGTACTATAATATATATATCATTTATCATTTCATAAAAAACCATGAAAAAAATGGTTTCATATGAATTAAAAATGGTATCTCATAACACGATGTCAAAGTAGATCAGTTGATTCTAAAAACTCAATCACCAAAAATATGTTTTTAATAAATAAATTTATATTTTGATTCAAAAAACATAACCCTATAAGAGATATATTATTATGATATAAATAAGAAAATGGAAGTGAAATGTAGATTATTTTTTGGAAAACATTTATTAACATTATCACAAAGATAAGGGGTTCTAAGCCACTTTTAAAAATATCATTTATGAGAAGATGAAATGATTTTTTTTTTCAAAACTTATTTTGAAATAAATTTCAATAATGGATCCCTAAAAATAATAAATTTTATCTTTATAAAATTTGGAGTGGAAGATAAAATGTTTGATTGGGAAAAGAAAAGTTTTCTTTAACATTTTAATAATACCTTTATTAAAACTCATATCATAAAAACGTGCAAGATATTCCATTTTAAAAATGGTAAGGATAAATTTTAATATCGCCATAAGTAAAAAAATGTATTTCAAAAAATGAGAGGAGTAAATTAGTGAGAATGCTGAATATGGATATGGATGTGGAAGAGATCATTTAGAAGGGATGATAATTATTCCCAATATCATCAATTTTTTTTGAAGAAAACAATTTATCAAAGAATATGTATTTTGTTGTGAAAATAAAATTTCCCTAGAAAATAATTAGTATAGGTACTGTAATATCATCATATGATAAAATAATATAATATTTTTAGACCATACTCATAGAGGAATAATATTGACTCATGAAAAGAAGTGAATCGAGAAAACCCCTTACCTTATCTCTCAAAATTTATAATAGAACTTTAACTTACTATTTAATAAACATAATAATATTAAAAAATGATTTAATTACCATTTTCATGTATATTACCTAGTATAATCTTTAATTATAACCATTTATTAAACATTTATTATTTAGTTTTAATATATTTGTATCATTAGATGTTAGTAATATTGATTATTTCACGCATGATTTAAATTGTGGATATTGATCCTTGTTCTATAATACCAATTTCATCATTAATATATTATACAAGTTACTATAATTGATTCTTTATAATTATTATAATATGTAAATTTAATTTAATGAGAGTGTTAGTTACGATTTGTGAAGACAGAATCCGAGACGAACTTGTTTTTGGTAATTTTTGATGAAAAAAGTATGTTAATAACAAGTTAATTATTAATATAAAATTCAAAAAATATTAATGATGTATTAAAAATAATTTTATAAAATTAAATAAATTCATTAAATAATCAAAGTAGGTAGGTGATCAAAAATGAAACATGTCCCTCCATGGTGGTGGTAGTCCGCAAATACACATGTTTTTTTTCATTTTCCATGGAACATAAAGAAGATAGATAATGATTTAACTTTTAATAATATTAATCATATTATAAATATCATATTTATTCATTCTGTTAACTTTTTGAAATATCCATGTACAGATGTGATGAATAATAAAACATGTCATTCATGGAGTCAGTATTCTGCACAAAGTAGAAACAATGCCTTTGTTTTTCCATCAAAAGAGTAAAGGTAGAAAATGGTAATTAAATTAGTATAAAAACATTTCAATATACTAATAAAAATGATTTAATTATATTATAATAATTAAAATATATCTAATATGAGGTAGTTGAAGGCAAAATGAAAAAGTTGTTATATTGGAAAAAATACTCATGTAAAGAATCTAATATTCTCTAAGAAACCATAATTATTTAGAAAGGATTAAAGAAATATATAGGGACTAAATGCAAGTACATGACCTTAATAATTACATATTCTAGTTTTTTTGAAATATAACTCACATTATTAAAATTATGAGAAACCTTATGGTTTATATTTTATAAGAATTAGTATAAAATCTTTCCAATTAAACCCATATATTACAAGGGTACACCTATACTTTGTATCCTTTTTTCTCATAAAGAAAATTCATTAAAAAAACATGGCTTCCATTAATTTAAAATCATTACAATTTTCTCTTGATCTCATCCTTGTCCTAACTCTTCCTGAAACACTTTGAAAAACATTTTAAAACTTAGGACGAGAAAAAAATCTTAGTAAGGGACATAAAATAAAATAACTGTTAGTTAACTGAAAAACCGTAAAACCATTTTCATAAAAACATAATTTTTTTTCTTATAAGGATGAATCATATTTTCAAAAATATCATTATATTACCTATTTAAAATAATTTTTTTATGAAAAGTAATTATAAAAAATCTAAAAGTCATGTAGGTTCCTTAGGACATCATTATCCATATAAAAAATAAAAATAGAATCACCAATATGGTCAAATTATATCTCCAGAGTACCCAATACATTGAATAATTATCTAGGCACATCCATCGTATAAGCTATAATGAGCTCACCCAATTCTATTTAGATACACCCATCATATATAATCTAATAGGCTCAGTCAATTATATCTGGGCAACCCATATTAAATAATTTTGAATGACCATATCATGAATAAAAACTTTGAATAATATTTTAAATCCATGTGTAAAACACTTTCGGATATCAAAATAACCTTTTCTTCTGAAAATCACTTTTATGATGTAAAAAAACCATGAACATAATAATGAAACCATTTTATCTGAAAAGAAATATGAAATATTATAAAGGATAAATTAAATCATAAATGTGTTATGAAATTAAGATATTTCATTCATGAAGTATTTGTTAAAAATATTTTTTCGACCAATGTAAAAATAGCTAAAAGGCGAATTTTAAAAGATGATTTTTGAAAGAAATTCCTTTACATAAAACCATAAAAAGATTAAATTTTGAAATAATTTGAGTGAAATTTGAAAATTATATTATTAAAAAATTAATTTCCATAAATAAATTCATAAAAATTATTTTAAAAATATGTATATTAAATAAAAATAATTAGAAAATAAATCCATAAAACATTTAAAATGAGGATTTTTGTTAAAGAGCCCCTTACCATGAGTTTGATTAATCATATACGTTATTTGTATTCCTAAATAATAAGTTTAGATTAATTATTTCCTATATTAAGAACCCTTTTATTGTTTATTATTCCTTTTAATTCACTTTATACCATGTTATAACAATAACTTAATTATTTAGGTTCACGTCGGACGTTTGGTGATACTCAGTACTTGAGTCCAAAAATGAATTTAGTATGATGTATATAGTCTAAGTAGTCATTACTAAATAATCTCAAAAATAATATAAGTTACATAATAATAATTATTATACATTAATTATACATTTAAATACATTCATTAAATATGGTTACGAAAATGAACTACATTATAATCATGGAGACTATAGGTCGTGCGTACACATGAGTAACACTTTCATTTTTCAACAATCATTATAGAAAGAAGGTAAGAATAATTTTATCTCAAAATAATGATAAAAATATCATTAATATAATATAAATCATTTATATATACTTATATATGTCATTCATGTGATTTAGTTATCAAATATTATTCACATCGCTTCGTGGAGGTGATAATTCACACGTACGCATGAACGACATTATCATTTTTCTGTGCATTAAAAGATAAGAACCTAATGATATATTATCTTTTAATAATTTTAAATATGTAATTATTATCATATATAAACATTACATCCATAATTATAACAAGTCTTGAAAGATGGTGATTGAAAACGAATTATAGTAGTTCGTGAGGCGGTAGTCCACTATACACACGAACGATAAATTATTTTCTCATTTGATGGAAGTGGAGTTGGATAAAGGTAAATATAATAGAATAATAACATATAATTATATTTATTATACATTATTAATTATTTTATCATGGTTAAATTATGTTTTTGGGATGTGGAAGAATAAAAAAATCTAAAAATACTTGATTAAAAATGATACCTCTTCTCCGGAAAAACTTCTTTGCTGAAAAACTTAAGACAAATAAGGATGGGGTAATAACTAAACTAAGTACTCTAGAATTATGGTAGGTATTATAGGAATTAACATGGTAAGATATTTTATGAACCAAAAAAGGGTTCGATGTTTTAGAGATTGATAAGAAGTGGTGCCCATTTATATGATAGGGGAGGGGCACTCTTGGAATTTATCAAAATATTATAATATATTAAGACCATCCTAGAGAAAATAAATCCAAATGGAATATAAATTCATATAGGATGAAATTTTATACAAAATATTATCACCTTTTTCTTACTTAATTTTATTTTTATGATTTTTAAATCATTTAAAAAAATATTATGTCCACAAAATATCCTTATTGACAAATTTGATACTATTCAGTACTTTGACATTAAAAACATCATGATAAAAATTCTAATATGAAAAAACTATTTAATTATATCCTAAAAAAATAAATTTCATCTTAAAAGTTCATGTATTATATTAGTTATCTCATGTTATATTTATTTTAATATTTTTCATGTTATTTAATCAAATTTTCAATTAATTTAATAAATAATACATCAACATTGTGAAATCCATTATGGTAATAATTTCATCGATAAAATTTAAAAAATAAATTACCAATATAAAGATAAATATTTTATATTTAAGGATACTATTTATAGTTGAACATATATTTGGGATGACCACATATTAAAAATGTTTCACTTATTAAAAACCAAACTACGACAACTGACTTTTCATAAAATAAAATACTATATGGGACTTAATGTAAAACAAGTGGTTAAAAAGGGTAATAAATTTGAACTATGGATTATTTTGTCCAAATATTAATCATCCAATAAATTTTAGACAACTTTTTGGTAATTTACTAACCCTTATCATAGTATTTTTACCCTTAATTACATGATTTACCCTTAACCGTGATAATAAGAATTACTAACTTTACTAATCATATTGTAAGAAAATAAAATAGAACAATTTACTAAATGTCTACCTCATAATTAAAAATATGGAATATTTTTTAAAAAATTGAAATTACATAATTGGTAGATTTTAATTTAAATTAAACTAACAAAACGAAATAGAAAACTATTTTTTTTAGAAAAATTCCATTTTTAAATATAAAATGTTTTTATACTAAATATAACAATAAAACTAATTTAAAAACCATAGTTGGATTATTTTAAATAAATAATAAATATATTAATTTTGAAACTAATCCAAAACATAATTTTACAAATGAAGTAAAATATCGTTTTCCAAATAAAACCAGTATTTTTCACTCTTCATTTAATAATTACTATTTAAAAAAAATTCTAAAAAATTCCTCCTATGAAAATTTTGAAATTATGAATTGAAAAAATGGAATTAATTTTTTAAAATAAATTTTCTAAATCGTACAGAAATTAATTATAATATACATTCATGAAATGTGATGAAACCCATTTTTATAGAAAACGTATTTTTGAAGATAAATTTTTTTTTTTATATTGTTATTTTATAATTATTTACCAATAAATTAATATTGAGTTACAGATTTATATTTATTTCAAAATTAGTTATTTATATAGATACCTTCTAATTGAACAACAAGGTTATAATAATTAAATTTAAATAATGATATTTAGTTGTTCATTTTAGCATGATGTGGCATATCTTGAATGCTATCAAAGATAGAGTTACCTTTTATGAATGTGAGATGTTACATTATTTCCACCTTTAATAAATGTCATCCTTTAAATTTGAACTTAGGATTGAAAACAAGGTGTATGACTTTTTGAAATACCAGGTTTTTTGAAATCCCACATCATAAAAAGGATTAATAAAACTTACTCTTGAAAAGAGAGTAATGGAAGTATGAAGGTCACTTGAGGTAACACATACTAGGTCTACATGTTGGAAATCATGGAGATGGAAGAGAAAAGTAACTCCCAAGTACTGATATAGTGTGATAAAGCTTAAGGTCTTGACAATGTTAGCCATTAAAAAAATGTAATATGATAGGTTAAAAGACCATTGACTTACTCGTAAGAATAGTAGATAGATGATGTTTCTTACTTCAAGATTAATTTACATCTTAGTCTATGAAAATTAAGATATTTACTTGCTTGAAAAGAATAATTTCCACTAAAAACTCAACTTATTATCCAAATGATGAGTATGATATTTTATTCTTGGTGGACTAAAATTAAATTATATAGATTAGA
Source organism: Viscum album (assembly GCA_963277665.1). Classification (NCBI taxonomy): domain Eukaryota; kingdom Viridiplantae; phylum Streptophyta; class Magnoliopsida; order Santalales; family Viscaceae; genus Viscum; species Viscum album. Next base: position 1,786,432,614 of record OY728126.1, on the reverse strand, counting down.
AAATGAAAACAAATAAAAAAAATATAATCCTTCTATCTTTAAACACTAACCAAAACCAATAATTATTAAAATAATATAAGATAATCCCAAAAAAGAATTAATCTCCGAAATTTAATAGTAATACCCAAATTTCAACATAAATCATTCAATAAATAACTACCCACAAACTTAATTAAAATTATTCTATAATAATATTGAAACCCAAGAATCATAGGGATTTGATCACATGTCCTTCCTATATATGTTTTATATTTTTCTACAAATCACGTCAATCACTCTTAATGTATCATTAAAATAATTTAATTTCATAAATCGATTAATCTCCAAGATATTCCAATCATTTTTATAAATAACCTGAATCACCATAAGCCAAAATAAAATAACATATGCTTATGAAATATAATTCATCCATCATTCCTAAAATTAAATACCATAGTATTATATTTACCTTAATTATAATTATTTCCCAAAATATTCAAGTTCTTCTAAAATAAAATTAATCACTTAATCAATAAATCATTTTCTAATCATATAATTATCTATATGATAAAACATATGTCCAATGAATGAAATTATTCTCCCTCTATAAAATTTTTTAATAAAAAATAAAAAAAATAATATTAACCAAGACTTCACATAGGATAGTGGTGGGTGATTTACGCTTGTCTCCCTTTGGTCACTGGTTCAAAAATAATGGACTTTCTGTATGCGATGGGTTATCACCCAACCCATATGTTTCTTGTTTATAAAACTATATTAATAAAATTAAAATAAAATTAAAGAAACATCTTTAAAACCCCATAATTTATTTAAAATAAAACAATAGTTTTAAACTTAATGGTTTTCTAGTATTTATAAATTTCTATCCCATAATTACCCCAACAATAAATGTCTCAAAAAATACCATTTGTCACAAAAAAAATTATAGCATAGATCATCAAAAGGGGTTTCTAAGACATTGATATTTTTATCAAACATAAAATTATAAAACTATGATGATATTTATAAATATTAAGAAGACATCCTAATATCCAATGTTTTCTAAAACCTCATTAGATACAATTGTAAGGGCCTGACTATAATGATTACATTTTCTAGTGTTTTTGAAGTAAAATTCACATTCATAAAAATTTGATGATTTTTTTTTATAGTTTTAGAGAGGTTGGAAAAACTCTTAAAAAGTAAACCCATACTTTAAAAGGTTAAAATTATACTTAATATCCATTTTACAATAAAACATAAGTCATTAATATTAAACATGGATTCCATTTATGAAAATATTCATAATTTCCATTAATCTCATCCTTGCCACAACTATTCCTTAACCCCTTTGAAAAATATTTTAGAAATTGGTATGAGCACAAAAATCTCAGCAAGGGACATTAAATAAAGTAAACTATTAGTTTTGTGAAAACACATAATTTTTTTTTCTAAAAAACATACCATTTTACTCTAAAAAATGAATAATATTTTCTATAATATTGTTATTATACCTTTTGAAAATGAAATTATTTCCATGAAAACTCAATAGAAATAATATAAAATTATTATAAGTTCTTTTGGATATCATTATCCATATCACACATAAAAATGGAATAACCAATTTGGTCAACTTCTATCTCCAGAGTACCTAATGAATCGAAGTGCTATCTGGGTGTACCAATCATAAAAGCTATAACAGGCTCATCTGAAACTATCTGGGAACAAACATCATATAAGCTACAATGAGCTCACCTAGAGATATCTGGGTTCACCCATAATATATAATTTATAATGATCATATCCTGAATAAAACCATTTAATTTTTTTAAAACCAATCTTTAAAACACTGTAAGATATAAAAATATAATTTTATTTATAAAAATCACTTTTAAAACATCAAAACCATTCATATAATAATAATACCATTCTCATCGAAAATAACTATGAAATAATATAATGTAAACATTAATTCATTAAAGCTTCATTAAAGTATGAAATTCCATTCATTCCGTACATGTAAGAAGACATTTATGTTGACCTTTATAAAAAGAGCTAAAAGAGGAATTTTAAAAGAAAGTCCATTACATAAAACCTTAAAAAGATTCCTATTTGAAAACATATGAGAGAAAGTAGAAAATTTACTTTTCAAAACATTTATTTCTATATAAATAAAATCATAAAAATAATTTTGAAAATATGGAAATTAAACAGAATTATTTGAAAAATAATTCTTTAAAACATTTAAAACAAGGTTTTTTAGTTAAAGAGTCCCTTACCTTGAATTTGATTAATCACTTTCATTATTATCATCCTGAATAATAATCTTTATTAAATTAATTAAAATATTTATAACCATTCTTAAATTTATTATCAATTTTATTTCACTTATTTCAATGTTATAAAAATTACTTAATTATTTATGTTTACATGAGATGTTTGGACGATATTCGATACTTGAGTCCAAAATGACTTTGGTATGATGTATCTAGACAAGATGGTAAATATTAAATAATATGTAGAATAATATTCTAGAAATAATAATAATAATTATATATAAATTATACTTTTATATCCATCGATTATAAATGGTTATAAAAAATGAACTATGTTACAATCATGAAGATTGTAGGTCAAACGTACGCATGAGTAAAGTATCAATTTTTCAATGACCATTGTGTAATGGTAGGTACAATTTTATCTTCAAATAATGGTAATAATATCATTAATATCATATTAAAAATTTAAATATACTTATATATATCATCCATGTGATATGATGCTGAAAAACGAATCACATTGCTTCATGGAGGTGATGATCCACACAAACGAACGAATGATATTATAATTTTTCTAAATATGGGAAGATAATAATTTAAATGATATATTATCATTTAATAATTATAATTATGTCATTAAGAGAATATATAAACATTAATTCCATCATCATAACCAGTCTTGGGAAATAGTGATGGAAAAAAATTATATCGGTTCGCGTGGCGGTAGACCACCATACACACAAACAACAAATTCTATTCTCATTTGTTGGAATTTAAAATATATATAGGTCATGATAATGAAATAATAACATATATGTATATGTATTGTAATTTATTTATTATTATATCATGGTTGAATAATTTTTTATGGATTTGGATGAATAAAAATACAAAAACACTTGATTTAAAATGATACCGCTTCTTCCGACAATCTCTTTTTATTATCATATTAAGTCCACTAATGTTGGTGTTCTGCCTAAAATAAGGCATATATAACTAGGGGAGGTATTATAGTAATGTAATTGGATAGATATTGACTGAAAAAATGGGTTTTATGTGTGAGGGATTGAGAAGAATAGGTTCCCTTTTATAAGAGTGTGGAGAGGTACTCTTGGAATTTCTCCAAATCTTAAAATATAGTAATACCATTGTCGATCCAAAGACATAAAAATTTACTATAAATTAATTTTATATGAATTATTCAACAATATATTATCTTTTTGTGATAATTTAATATTTTTATGATTTTTAAATAATTTAATAACATATTATATCTACAAAATATCATTATTGTTAAATTTGATACTATTCACTACTTCGACATTAAAAACACCATGGAAAAAAACTAAAATGAAAAAAACTATTTTATTATATAAAAAACATGAAAATTTCTTCTATAAATTTTTTGTATTACATTAATTATCTCAAATTTTATTTATTGTTTTTTATTTTTAATATTATTTATTCTATTTTTCAACTTATTTAATTAATAATGCATGAGTAATGTGAAAGCCATTAAGATAATTATTTATTTTATAAAAATTAAAAAAATTACCAAGATGAATATAAATATTTTATATTAAAAAATTACACTTATGGTCTAACATATAGTTTAGGCGAACATATATTAAAATTTTTAATCTTATTAAAAACCATAGTGTGAAGATTTTGACTTTTCATAAAATAAAATCATACAAGGGAATTAATGTCATCCAAGTAAATAAAAAGGTTCATAAATTATAACAATGGATGATTTTAGTCCAAAATTACTCATAAAATAAAATTTTAAATTTTTTTTTGGGTAATTTACTATTACTTATTATATTATTTTTAACCTTAATTACTCAATTTACTGTTAACCATGGTATTAAGAATTACAATGTTTAAAATTCATATTGTTCTAAAATAAAAGGAAACTATTTAATAAATTTGGATATTATGATTCCAAATATAGAATGATTTGTTTAAAATTAAAAACATAGATTTTTTAGAATTTAATTTAAAATTAAATTGAAAATATGCAATGAAAATTAGTTTTTAGAAAAAAATCCATTTTTAAATATAAAAATTTTTTATAATAAATTTAAGTATAAAATCCATATTAGAAACCATAATTTTATTATTTTAAATTAATATGAACTACTTAAAATTTACAACTTATCCAAAATATAAATTTACCATGAAAATAAAATACATTTTTTAAAAATCAAACTAGTATTTTTCACAATTCATTAAAAAATTAATATTTTCATAAAATTCACAAAACATTATCCTAAGATAATTTTTACATAATTAAACCAAAAATTACATTAATTTGGGAAAATATATTTTCTAAAACATCCACAAATAAATCATATTAGTCATTCATGAAATGAAAATAACCCATTATTGAAGAAAACAAATTTCTAAAGACTAAAATTAATTTATTATATTAATATTTTATAATACTTTACAAATAAATTAATACTGAGTTGTAATGTTTTATTTATTTTATAAATCAGTCATTATTATCAACACCCTCCAATTTAATGGATAGGTTACAACTGTCACAATTAAATAAAAATATTTAGTTTTTCATTTATGCTTGATGTGGCATATATTATATGCTATCGAACATAGTGTTTCCTTTAAAAAATAGGAATGTTACACAAAAATCTCAAGAAATGGGAGAGTTTTTTTTGGAGAAAATTGGTAGAGTATAGTGGAGAATTTTCATTTTTGGATTATCTTTCAAGGGGTGGTGGGAGGATCTTTTATAAGTGAAGGGAATGCTAATTTTTTAAATATAATTTCTTAATATAAAAAAGAAATCATTTCAACATTAAAAGTGGATCTAAAATGGAAAATAATGGAGTTTAGTGTAAGGAAATTCAGATTAAGGTCTCAAATACTCATTTAATGATATTTTAACACGTTTTTTTGGTTTTTTATGCTTTTGATTTAACCCTTTTATCATATGGCTTTTACCCTGGTAACTAGTTTTCACTTATGTGATTTAATTTTTTGTATAAAAATAAAATGGTCCTTATTAAATAAATGGGAACTTCTGATTATAAATATTAATACCATTTTAGTAGATAAAATTTCTAAAAGTGGTAAATATTAATTCTAAAATAATAATTCCATGACGTATTAAAAAACAGTTTTATAAAACAAAAACAGGTTCTAAAATTTCAAATATAAGTTTGTAGATTAAAATAAGTATTTTTACTTCTATAATATTACTTATAATATATATATTTTGTCAATAATAATATTTCATAAATGTTATGTTTTTTATATATGATAATGTTTTCCTGAAGGTCATGGAATTTATAAAGATGATATTTTTCACCAAATACCTAAAAATCAATATTTGTATATAAACCTGAAAAAATAATCACAGGATAATATTTTCATGATAAATCTAAAAACAATACCCATTTTATAAACATAATTTTATAAATATTATTAATTTATTTATTAATTCAAAAAATAAATTAAATGGTAAAGAAACTGTTTTTACAAAAAAAATGATTTCTTAAAAATCATTATGTTCTCTTATTATTATTTCATATTTATTAGTAATTTTAATTGATTGTTAATATTTTTTTTCAAAATAAAAAAAACGAAAAAAACCTTAAATAATGATCATTTTAGTTTCTTAAGATAAAAATACATGATATATAGAAAAATACATTTCATTGAAAATAAATCATAAATGAATTTAATATTAATTTTTTAATTTTGATTAATTGTTTAAAAAGAATTAATAAAATTTCATCAATTTTTTTTTACAAAACTAAACCATTATTATTTATTATTTTCTTTTGAAATTGAAATCTATACAATAAATTTAACATATAATATCTTACATTTATAATTACATGTTTATATCATTCTAATTCTATTTACATAACCCCTCAAGATATTCACATAATACCTAATGATAAGATAATCTCTAATGGTAGTTTCCGGTGGTAGTTTAACTAACATGGATCTTGTGGTAATTTCTATGATCTTGAACTTCTCTTGAAAATGATTTCTCTTATACAACAATTGTTAGGGTTTAAATTGGGCTTGGTCTATGGAAACCGTTAGTGAAGCGACCTCCATTGAATGTTCAGAAAAATGAGTTTCATAAGAAAGACTTCTACTAACTGATGACATATATTTCTTTTTTTTATATAGATTTCATAATGTGGTTACTTATATTTGTACCCATTAATTTAACAACTATATAATAAAGGTAAATTTAATAATTTTTTGAACGTTTCATGATTTCTTCATAATTCAGTGCTGCATGAGAAACAATCTATTCAATATGTATTTATTTAAATGTAAATTAATAATAATATTTTAGGTTTTTACAAGAAAGTTCCTCACTAGAGGCTGAGTGTGCGCCCAACATAAGGGTATCCACACACCAAGGAGGTAGAGTGTGTGCCTTGCTCAGGGATGATCATGATACAAGTTTAATGTTGGGTGATCAATGTGTTGTTTCCTATAAATAAAAACTTTGGATTCCATATTATATAAATAGGATACATAGGACCTATAAATAAAATAAGAAAAAAATATTTCAATGATTAGCATTTCCAAAATCTATAAACCCTTACATGTGATTTCTGAATCAATGCTACGATACCCATAAATTGGGTGATCTACTGAAGGGGGGGGGGGTTAATCAAGGGTTCACATAGTAATCATTTTATAAAGTTGAAGTAATCCTTTTAAACTTGTTAAGGTTATGAACTATTAATGTGAAAAGACTCAAACTCACCATATGAAGTATAGTAAAAAAAGGTTAAGTAGAATTTTTTTACAAGGTTCAACCCCAATGAGGGAGCCTACTCCTTATAATACTTTGAAATTATGAGTCAAACATTTTCCACTATGATCAATCAATAATTTTTCTGGAATATGAATAGATCATCCTATACCCAGCATTTCATCACACATATAAAGTCTCATAATATAAGACTGTACATGTTCCCAAAAATTTACAATAATCAGCTTATCTCCTAAGCCTTAAAAATAATAAGGAAACTTCAACAAACAAGTTTCAACCCACAAAAATTTATCAACCATAACTTATTTCTTTTCATAAAATAAAAATGTTGCGATCCTTCATCAAATGAATTGTGGTCAAATTCTTCGTGATCATCTTCAATAAGATGTGATCAATATCATCAGTGATAATTGTACCTGTACCAAAAAAATTATCAAATGATGTACCCCTTTATATAACCATAACTAATATAATAAATATGGTGGATTTAATGGTATCTAATTTTTAAACTCCCAACCACTTGAATACTTTGGTCAAAAACCTTGAACACATTTTGATGATATTAGAATTTGACATTGTTAAATCCTATGAAGAACTCAATGCCATTCTTCTTCAACTCATCAATAGATCTTGGCTATAATCATGAACATTTCTACAAGAATATTGAAATTTTAATTTCAATATTATCATCCTCATAATTGATGTGACTTTATATTAATTACATGAATATACTTATGACCTTTTGGTGAAGGAACTTATGGTAAACACAATTATAGTGGATGTAATTCCGATGAATGTAAGTCAAGTGAATGTACTTCTAATGTATATACATTAACTGAAAGTAATTCAGTGAATGTACTTTTGGTGAACATGCTTTGGATGAATGTACTGTAGGTAAACTTACTTCCAGTGAACCCTCATCTTTGTCTCAACTCATCCTCCTATAGTCTTCCACATGGGGAGTAACTGTAATCCCTATTTTTCTTCCACCAAACTAATGAAATTCAATTGATCGAGTAATATAACAATTTTTTGTCTTATTTAACAAGATATCCCTTTGATATACATCCATATATTCATACTATTTTTAACTTATAGTGAACTTCTGAAAACATTTGGACTCTAATCTTTAGATTATCGAAATTTACAGGCAAACTCAAAAACACTCTCTCAAATGGTGTTGACAACAAATTCAACACAATTCAATACTAATAATAACTTCAATATACCCATTTTCATTTCCTTATTATTACAAATATTTTAGAAAACTAAACACCATTTCTTTATATTGAATAATTTCCTATTCTCAAGGGAAAAAATCATGACACAAAACTATAGGGAAAATCATTTTTTCAGATAATTCCATCTCTCAGTGACAATAAAATTTTTGTCAAGTGGTTTTTATGTACTCCCCCTAAATTAATCCACTAAATTTTTATTCTCTATTTTCTAAGAACTATATCCTTAAATAAAAAGAAGACTAAATGTTAGTATAACTACATTTTTAAAAAATAGTGTCACCTCTCTATCTCTTTGTCAATATGATCCAAGGTACAATGAGAGTGATATCCGGAACATTGTTTTAGTAGAAAGAGAAGGATAATCATAATATTTCAACCTTTTTCCCTCAAACAGTTCACTTGGAATTGATTTCATAAAAATCTCATCAATTTTATTCTTTATTGGAATATAACTAATATAAACATCCCCAATAATAAATTTCTCAATGAAATGGAACATTATATTAATATGTTTTGATCTATAGTGTTGAACTAGGTTCTTTAAGAGATCGATTTCACTTTCATTATCATAGATAATTTTTAATGGATTTTCAACATTAAATTTTAGGTCTCTATATAAAATTTAATCTACATCATTTGAGTGAAAACATGGGTAGAAGCAACATTTTCTTATTTTTTTGTACTCAAAGTCACTTAGTATTTCTTTTTAACATTCCATTGTACACAACATTCTCCCAAAATAATATAATTCTAGATATTGATTTATGGTCATATGAATCAGTATCTTAATTGGTATATGTGTATCCGAGTAAGTTCAACCTAGCACTTATTTGATACATCAATCAAAATCTTAATATTACTTTTACACACCACAAAATTATTACAATAGGCATCAGGTGGAACTCCTTTTGAACACTTTGATATCTTGATAACAAATTGTCTGCATACACTATGTTTAGTAGAGATGATGTTAGATAGTGTAATATTCTAATTAACTTCTAAAAATTTAATTGATTTATAATTTTATTGGATTTATCTTTTCTAAAATTCACTCCAAAATAGATATGATTAGATAATTCCTTGGAGTCTTTCATATCAAAATTCCTCTAAAGAACCCTATAATAATTTTCATATGATAAAAATTTGAATTTTCCATTTTGTAAAACATGTATCCCAAGAATGAAATTCATCTACCCCTTAATTGATATTTAACATTTTTTTCAATTTTTATGATAATTACGTACACACATAATCATTATCACCAACAAATATTATGTTATCAAAGTAGAAAATGAATATTAGAGTTTTGTAGCTTTCCTCATTCACATATAAATTGCTATCAACTTTTCTTCGAGTGTAGTTCAATATATTCAAGAAATTATGATGTTTAGAATACCATGCATGTGAGGACTTGTTCAACCATTCTTGAGTTTATATACCTAAATTACATCCCCATCAATTATTAATACCTTTGATTGACCAATTTAAACTCCTTCTTTAACTTCAAAATTAAGGAACACTAATTTTATATCCATTTGATAAACCTTATAATTTCGATGAGAAACCAATTCCCAAAAATTGTGGATAGTATCAAGTCTAGAAAATAAAGAAAATGTTTATTGAAAAAAACACCTTCAACTTCTGAGTATCCCTTGTAAACTAACATTTCATTATTTCATGAAAATTATCCTTTTTATGGAGGTTGTTCCTAAAAAACCACTATGTTTTAATGATATATTTCCCTTCGGGTGTTTTCATTAGTTCCCATGTGTTATTCTTTTAAATTAGATCTAATTTCCCATTCATGGATTTTATTCATTCCTTGTGATCAAATAATTATGATACTCACTAAGGATAAACCTGAGAGATAGGATCCACTTGATTATCTATTCCAATCTATATTATTTTCTAATATAGAACTTAAAAGAATAGGATGATATCACTTTGTTTGTATTGATTTTGTAATGCCAAAAATATTATGTTTCTACACACGATAGAATCCTATTCATCACTAGATTCATCAAAACATATATGTCTAATATTGGAGTCATGAATTAATTCTTCTTAACCAGTGATTCCAAACGGTTTTCTAATATCTTCCATTTCCTCACCATATTCACCTTTCTCTTATTCCATTGGTCTGGACTTTGTTTCAATTACATTAACATCACATGTTTCCACAATATTTTCTGACCATTTGTTCAAGAATTTTTAGCTCCTTCCATTGGCTATATAACCTAAGAAAATACTTTCTAATTTTTTTATTGAATTATCAAGTGTTTGAATTATTTATCTTTATTATTAATGGACTTCCAAATAGTTATAAATATTTTATCATTGGTTCATTATTTCACCACAACTCATTGGGGGAAAAGTCTATTCCTAGTCTAAGAATACATCTTTTTTCAACTATTATATTTCACCAAAACTCATAGGGGTAAAGTATATTCCCAGTTTAAGAATAAATCTATTTTTAAATTTCACAACAATACATATGGATTCTCTCCAAAATAAAACATGTATTTTATATTACAATATATTGATATTTTAAAAGAACAATATGTTTGATAGCATATAAAACACGCAACATTGATCTTAAATAAACCATAAAATATTATTATTAAATTGTTATAATTATAACCTTGCAATTAAATTGGAAGTATTGAATAATAACAAAAATATTATGATATATATATGTAATTATCATAATAAATACAAATTTATTGATTTATTATATGAAAATAATCACTATATTTTTTTTAAAGTTGTTTTATTCTTCAAAAATAAATTTTCTTCAAAAATGGTTTAAATTAATTTTTATGAGAGAATATGATAATTAATTTATGAATTTTTTATATATGTTATTTAATAAAAAGGATAAAAAATTTAAATCTGAATTTCAAATTTATCGTACGGTTATTTTTTGTGATTTTTATGAAAATATTGATTTTCCCTTGAATGATGAAAAATACTGATTTTTTTTAAATTGTATTTTTTCTTCAAGAATTCACAAAGTTCAATTTTTTTTAAAATGGATTCGGGGTAAAATTAGTTCTATTATATTATTTTTAATCCAATTATTATCATGGGAACTGATTTTATATTTTTATTTGGTATAAAAATGTTTTTGTATATATAAAAACATTTTTTATGAAAATCTGTTTTCATTGCATTTTTAATTATAATATTAAAATAATTTAAGGAACTTAAAGAAATTGAATATTTAAAACTAGATTTCGTATTTTGAAATAGTAATTATAAATTTGGTAGATATTTCCCTTATTTATTTGGTCATTATGAATAAGAACCATAGTAAATAATTATCACCATAGTAAGGGTAAATTAGGTAATTAAGGTTAAAAATAATATGATAAGAATTGAAAATTAACCGTACCACTTTCATTTATCCTATTGGATGAGTGTAATTATTCCATTTCCATACAATTTTTGAAAATATGGAAACATGGTTCCATATTTATTATATTTTTTCCTTTATAATATTTAAGTAAAAGGTAATGTAAAATATGACATTTTCTTGATTTTAATATCTATAAAATTTCATTATAGGGATAAAAAACTTATTTTTTCTAATTTTTTATTTGGAAGATAAATTTTATTTCATGGTAATTTATTTCCAATTTTTAATTATGAAATAAATACCTTACATGCTTACACAATTCCAATATAGTATTTATTCAATAAATAGAAAAATAAAATATCCGATTAATAAATATTAAAAGTAATATAATATGAGTTCATTACTATGTTACATGATTTTTTTTTAAAATATATAACATATTAGGGATTTTTTTTCAAATTTAAATTAGAATAATAGTCTAAAAAAGGACATTAATGATATTTTATATTAAATAATATTTCATTAAATTATTTAAAACTCATAAAAATATTTCCAAAGGATAATTACGTTTATAAATGGCCAAAAAAATTTAATACCTTCCATTTATGATCCAATTTTAACCTTATAAATAATATTATAGAAAAAATCAATACCATGGTTAATGTAAAAATTGGTTAACCATGGGGTTAATATAAAATACAAGATTCTAAATTCTATAAAAACTTATCAAAATATTATTAGAAGATTATATTTATACAATATATTACTTATATAACAATAAATGTCATTTTGGAACCATTTTACATCATTTAGAAACAATTTATATTATAATATTTCATTTAATTTCAAAAAATGACATAAATGATATTTTATAATAAATAATGTTTTATTAAAAGATTTAAAATTACTAGAGTTACTATATTTAGACAAGTGATTGGGATATGGTTTAAAATAAAAAAAACTGGTCCATTTATGGAACAATTATCCTTTTATAGTAACTATCATGACCCCTAAAGAGTAAAAACCTTTGTTATCATAGTATTCATAAAAAGGGGTAACAAAGGGTTAAAATAAATAGATAAGGGTTAAAAAATAACCTAAACCCGCAAAATTTTCATTTTATGAGTGTATTTAGAATAATGCTTATATTATTTTAAAACTATACAAACCTTTTTCCATTTTAACATAAAAATTAATCTATTTTAATTTAATACTTTTAAAATTCCAAGAACGCCCAACACCACATTATAAAAGGGCACCCACTCTCCTATTTTCTTCACACTTCAAGAACCATTTTTTAGCCAATACCTTCCAAAATGACTATATAACATCCCTCTACACATCTTAGAGGCCATTATTTTATCATAAAAAAAACCTAGTAATACTTTTGGTGCAATGGTTAAGCAGTTGTTTGAAGAAGAGGTATAGTTCTTAACCAAGCATTTTAGAGTTATTTATTCTTATACCTCATTCAAACCAGTTTAAAACATGTTAAAAAAATATAAATTATTTTTTCCATAAACTTATATTTTATTATTTTAATGTTATAATCTATATCAATCATCTATTCCATGTAATTGGAAATGAAACGATCGTTCGTGCATACAACATACTACCGCCTTGCGAATGGATGTAATTCATTTTACATCCAAAACTCTCACTTGTGATTATAAGGATTTATTTAATATTTATATATATAATTAATGACATATTTATCATTATTTAAAAGTAATATATCATATATTTTTTTACCGTTCCATTCATTGAACATTGATAATGTCATTTGTGCATACATGTGGATTACCACCTCCACAAAGCAATGTTATTTTTTTAATAGCCACATCACATGGTTGGTATATATTTTCTTGTTTTAGTAAATAATATTTTTTTTTTGATTTAATTATAATTTCTCAAAGTTAAAATAATTATTATATTTTTTCCCCCATGATCGTTGAAAATTAGAAATGTCACTCATGCATACATACAACATACCATCTTCATGATTATAAAATATTTCATTTTTCATAACTATATTTCATGGTTGATTTTAAAAGTATAAATGATGTATAAAAATTATAATTAATTCCAGATAATTATTTTATAAATGGTGGAATAATGATCACTTTTATTATAGTCATCCTACTAAATTAAATTTGGAAATATGAACTAAATATCATCAAAAAATATGATGTGAACATAATTTATGAAGTAATTTAACATAACATTGTAATAAATAAAATAAAAGTAATAATAAAAATTAATAATTTCTTAATAATTTAAATAATTAAATTAATTTTTTAGGAAGATAAATAATATCTTTGATGAGTCCGACATGAGGTTGGAGACACTTTAACTTAAAAACCTTATTTTAAATGTTTTAATGATTTATTTTTATAAATATGTTTCTTCCATGTACATAATATTTAAATTATTTTATTAATTTATCTATATGAAAAAAATTCATCATAAATAAAATCTAATGTATATTTTATTTTTCTTCATAAGGGTTTCAAAATGATCGTTTTTATATATTTTATACAGAATGTTTCGAATTTATTTTCAAAATGGTAAAATAAATGTTCAATTTTAACATATATGAAATGAAAAAAATTTCCCACCATCATGAAATCTATTTTATTATAATATTACTTAAAAATTTAATTAGACATTTTAAAATAATATTATTTTCTAAATATTTTTGGAAATTTAGGTTTTTAAAGGAATCAAAAGAAAATCGTATTCTTCTAATTTTATATAAGACTAAAAATAATTTTTTTAAGGGTTCAAAATTATATTTTTATGATTTTTCTGACGTAAATGAATGAATTTATATATTTTTATACATATTATGGTCCTTTCTCATTTTTTATGATCAGTTTAGTCCAGTATAGCTCTAATATTCATTACATAATGATTATGTTCCCTGAAGAATTATATTGGAAGTCGACCATAATGGTTATTCAAATTATAAGGGTTATTGTAAGTGTTATTTTTAGGGTTACACAAAAATGATTTTCCTGGGAACCTATATAAATTTTTTATTCTTTCTAATGATATTTTTGGGAAATATCTTTATTTCAAAAGGTAAGCTAATGATCTATGATTTAAAGAAATATTATGCCATTTGAGGGTAAAAAGGTATGTTTTTAAGAACTTTTTTTATGGGGTATCATTTTTTAAGAAACCTTCATAATTATGATTTTCCACTTATGATTTCTTATAAATAGGTTTTAATTTTATTAGTAATTCCAATTTCATGTGTAAGTTAATGGTTATTTGAGTTAAAATTATATTATGTTAAAAGTAAACTTTATTTTATGAGTTAATTTTTTTAAAATGGACTAATGGATTTATTTATTTATTTTCTATATATACCTTACCAATATTATTGTGTTCATTTCATTTTTAAATGTTGTTTATTGGGTTTAAGTATGAGTAATAACAAAGAATAAGTAATATAGAAATTCATGAATATTTTTCTTGAATATAAATTTTATTTCGTTATAAAAAAATTTTATTGGGGAAGATAGATAGATATTGGGTTAAAGTATCAAATTTTTAATATATGGGTTTTTTATTTATGATTTATTACCTAATTATGTAAAAATATAAATAAAAAATCTTCTTGAAATTAAAGGAAGTGAATTCCTTTCTAAAGATACAATTTATTTATTATTTAAGGTCGGGTCCTTATAGTTGGTATGAGATGAAAGGTTTTTAAAAAATTGGAGATTGGTATGTTTTCATGTGAGGTTAAACTTAGAGTTTTGGATACCATCATGGGTTTTTATGTTTAAATTTTATAATAATTTAAATGTATTAGAGTCATATTTATTAGGTTTTAAGTGATGGTATTTTATGGTTGTTAATGATATTTTGGGAGATTTTCTGTTTGGTTAACTATATCTAACCATTAGGCTTAACATGAGTGATTATTTTAGATGAATGAAATTATATTTTAGGGGATGTAAACTGAAATGTATGAGATAACTTTTGAGGTTAAAACATTCATTAATATTTAATTTAATGCAGTTATTTTTTTGGATGTTCATAATATTTTTGGGTTTCAAACCTAGAAAAGAATATTTTGAAGAAATTTAATATTGTTTATTTATTAAATAATCTAATTTGAACTTTGTTTACCCTACCTTGGATTTGGAGATTAATATTTTTTTTCATTATTTGAAGGTTTATTCATTTTTTGAATTATCTTATCTTCACCTATCCATTTTGGTTTTTGTTAATGTAGAAATGGCGGAGGAATATCTTAATATTATTTTCCGGAATTATGTGATAAGTTAAGAGTTTATTTTAGATATTTAGGAATGAAATATTCATCTTTAATACTAATCATTTGGAGAAAAAGTTGATATTGTGATTGAAATTGATTAAAGTATGAAATTATACTTATCAAGTAAGTATATTTAATTATCTTATCAGTCTAGATGAAAAAGGAATTCCTAGACTCTAGGAAAAATATCAAGAATAAAATTTTATCCTATTACCTTCCATTATGATTAATCAATGGTATTTTTCACACCTCTTTGGTTTATGGTTTTTCGGTCCATAACATTATCATGATCATTAAATGTCTTGTGACTAATGATTTTTATTTATATCCATCATTATTTGGACTTTAAAATTTTCCTCCATATATATATTTAAACAACCCAAAACGTTCTCCTATTTGGAAACCTAGTTATATGTTATTCCAGATGACCTACATATTTCTTTTTCCCTATTTTCAAAATAATGTTGTATTAACTCTTATTATGATCTGCGATTTCGACAAAAATATTTTCAAATGTTAAACCCTTTTTTAGTGAGACGATGTTAAAATTATGATAGAATAGTTTCTTTAAGGGGGATGGGTAGAATGTAATATCTTGGTATTATAAAAGAACAATGTATTCTATAGCATATACAACACACAACATCGAGCTTAAATAAACCTTGAAATATCAATATATAATTTTTATAGTTAGAACAAAAACATTAAACTAGAATGTATGAATATGACGGATCAAATAATGAAATATATATAAATTTCATAATCAATACAAATGTATTGATTAACTCTTAGGAAATAAGAAATCAATTTTTTATAAATTAATTTTATTCATTAAAAATAAGTTTTCTCTAAAAATGATTTTTATTGATATTTTTGAGTGAATGTTGTAATTATTTAATGGAAAATTTAGAAGTATTATTTATTAAAAATAATATCATTTTAGAAATCAGAATTTAAAAATAATATTAGAGTAAAATTTTTGGATTTTTCTAAAAAACATTATTTTCCAGTGAATGGTTAAAAAAAATAACATTTACTAAAAACTATACTTTTATTTCAAAAATTTATAGTCCCATTTTATTTTTATAATGTTTTTATTGTAACATTAGTTATATTTTATTAATAATAACCTAATTTTGTTTATTCTAATTAATTATATGGTTAAATTTGGTTTAAAACCATTTTTATTCTTAAAAAAACATTGTTTGAAAAAAATTGTTTTCAATGAATTGTTTTTTTTAATCTTACATTAATTCCTTCTAATTATAGAAATTGAATTTTGTAAAATAAATACCATATTTTTAATTAGTAGTTCTAAATTTTGAAAATATGTCTGTTTTATTTTGGATTGTTATGAATAGTAACCATAGTAAATATTTGTCACCATGGTAAGGGTAAATCAGGTAATTGAGGTTACATATAGTATGATAAGGACTAAAAATGACCTTAACACTTGCATTTATCCTATTTTGTGAGTGAAATTGAGATATTTCCATCTAAATTTAAAACAATATAGTAACCTGGTGCCATATTTTGTTTATTTTGACCTTTATAATATTTAATTAAAATATAAAGTGAAAAATATCAATTTTTTCATGTAATATGTATCAAATTTTATGATAGGGATAAAAAAACTTATGTTTTGATCTAAATTCCTATTTGAAATATAAATTATTTTTTATCATGGTAATTTATTTCTAATTTCTTGTGATGAAATATTTACCTTAACTGATTACACTATATCAACAAAGTATTTATTCAATTAGTATAAAATTAAAAGAAATGATTAAAAAATATTAAAACTAATATAATTTTACTAAATTATCATGTTCAAAGAGTTTTTAAATAAATATATCATGTTAGGGATGTTTTTAACAAATTAAATTTAAATGAATAGTGTCCAACATGACATTAATGATATTTTATGTTAAATAATATTTTATTAAATTATTTAGAATTCATAAATATATTGAAAAAGAAAAATTAGGATGATAAATGGTAAAAAATTTCATACTTTTTCCACTTATGAGCCAATTGTTACATTATAAGTAAAACTAAAACAATTTAATATTGAAAAATATTTTACCAAGGTTAGGGTTAATATTAGTTAACTAAGGGGTTAATCCAAAAGATGAGGTTTAAAATGATATCAAATCCTATAAAAGTTGTATTGAAATATTATATTAATATAATACATTCCTTATCATAGAATAATTCTAATTTTAGAATCATTTTACATGAGTTAGAAACATATTATATTATAATATTTCTGGTAATTCCAAGAATGACATAAACGATATTTTATAATAAATATTTTTTTAATTAATTATTTAATATACATAAAAATTATATATTTTTCAAATAGATTTGATATGTTTTAAAATATAAATTATGGTATATTTAGACGCCAATTTTCCTTTTGTAGTAACTATCTTGACCCCTAAAGAGTAAAAAACATTATTATCACAATATTCATCAAAAGGATTAATGAAGGGTTAAAACAAAAAGATAAGGGTGAAAAAATAACCTAAAATTTTCTATTTTTATTATACTATATGACTTAGACTAATACTTATATTTTTTTATAATTATTTAAATTTATATCCATTTTAAAATGAAAATTAATTTATATTAATTTAATATTCAATAATTTCAAAGAATGCCCCTATTCTCATTATAAAGGGGAACCCATCTCCTTCTCCTTCACACATAGAGAACCCTTTTTTATGTAAATAATTACTCAAATTAATTAAAAAAATCTCTACCCATGTTATAGAGGAATGTTTTTTATCATCAAACAAACCTAGGAAATCTATTCGTGTAAACCTGAAGAGATTGTCTGAAGAAGAGGTATAGTTCTTAACAAAGAATTTTCATTTTATTTATTTCTCTAAATAATTATTACATTCATCAAAAATGTTGAAATAATAATTTTAGTATATTACATATACTTATGTGTTATTATATTAATTTTATAAACTATTTCCATTCCCTCTTATATAGAAAGGGGGACAAAACAATCAATCTTGTGTATGGATGACTATTGCCTCATGAACCAATGTAATTCATTTTTCATCACCACATTTACTGATTGGTTATGATAATTGATTTAATATATATATATATTACATTAATGAAATATTTATCATTATATAAAAGTAATATAGAATCTAATTTATACCTTTCCATTCATCGAAAAATGAAAACATCATTTGTGTGTACGTGCAGATTACCACCACTACGAAGTGATGTGATTCAATTTTCACCATGAAATAATGTGGATGGTATATTTTATTATAATTAATGAAATAATATGGTATTTATGATATAATTTTTATTATTTTACGGTAAATTAATACTTATCTTCTTTCCATAATGATCATTTAAAAATGTAAACATCACTCATGTGTTTGTACGACCTATCTTCTCCAAGATTGAAACACAATTCAATTTTCTTAACTATATTTAATGGTTGGTATAAAAATTATATTTGAGGTATAAAAATTATAACTATTTCATTCTTATTAATCTATATATTGTGGAATAATGACCTATTTTACCATATTTAACTTACTGAATTCACTATGGACATATAAACTGAATATTATCAAAACTCCTAATGTGAACTTAATTGATTAATTAATTAAATATAAAATGACAATAAATTTAATAAAAGGTATAATATAATTGGAAAATGTTCTTAATATAGTAAATAATTACAATAAGATAAATAATGTATGTGATGATCCAGACTCCGGTTAAGGGGAACTTTAACTTAAAAACTATGTTTTAAATGTTTTGAAGATTTATTTTTATAAATATTTATCTTGCATGTACATATTTTTAATCATAGTCTGGAACATATTTATTTTAAATATTCCAAATCAGGTTTTTATTTTTCTTACTAGTTTTCATGTCCTATGTTAGTAAATTATTTTTTTCCAAAACTAAAAAAATAGAAGAGTCTTGACCTTAGCGTAACAACCTATCGCATGTGAAATGAACTTACCATGTGAATAATTTCAACTAAATGTGAAGGTAGATTCATATTTTCACCTTACTAAAAGTTTTACTTCACCTTATTTCATGTAAAAATAAACCTACCATCTGACAGAGATGTACCTACCATGAGTACAAATGACCTGACCATGAAAATCAATGATGTGAACACATAAAGGAAACTACCTAACACGTAATGAAATAATGTTGCCAATAAAAAGTAAGTAAAACTTTCATTAAGTAATTTATTAACAATGCATGTAATTATATTAACCACATGAAGAGGAATTCCTACCAAAAATATCAAATTAACTATCCATATGAAGGAATAAAAAAACCATGATAAGTTTTCAAGCCAAATGATTGTTCCCACCAATCGTGTCATGTTTCTAAGAAAAATAATAGTGACTTAAGTAAAGACATATTTCCATTTCTAAATTAATATTGAAGAGTTTTAAATCTTTGAAATCTATTTTTTGAATCATTAATTGAATCTTTAGTTTATAAAATTTTGTATTGATTTTCTTTCAATGGATACTTATAATGATGATATTTATATGAAGAAAAACTAATCGTGTAAATATGATGGAAGAGTGTAGAATAAAACTTCTCATACACAGAATAACAGAGGATCATAATCATTCCCCTATTAAAAAAATAAAATCTTTCAAAAAAATTCACGACACTTTGTTTTCTTGAACCCTATGTGAAACGTCTCTAAGGACCTCCCAAATACAAATTGAAATGACTTCTATAAAACTAAAGCTATTCAGAGAGATCTGTAATACATTTTATTATCCCTTTTCTTTTTCACTTTCTGTTTATGATTTATATTAAAGCTATATTTTACATTCGTCTAAATATCTATATAACATAGTATCTTGATCTAAAAAAATGTTACTTTATACTATCTTAAATATTTTATTTTGTATTCCAATGCATAACAGTGGAAGAGGTCTTGTGTGACATGGTATTTTTATTTATCCCACACATAACTATGGAATAGGCTTTATTCATAGACATCCTATTGTGTTGTTGTTTGTAAAAACTGATCTAGGGTATTTATCTATTTACTTTATATTAAACTACATGTCAGATGGTGATTTACATGTGGATGGGATTAAGTCATAGTTTACCGAACCCATTTTTCAAAGTTGAGATATGATTTATCTATTTTATTTTCATTGTTTTAATTCAAAATAGTATTTTTTCTGACATATAAAAAAACTATACTCTTATAGTTATCTTATACTAGTGTTTTGTATATATTTTTTTTATGAGTGGATTATATTCAAAAGTTGGATTATTTTCAAAAGTATTTTAACTAATCTATGATTGAGTTTTTGAGACACTTTCCAAAATATCAAATTATCCACTTCTACTATTTTTTTGTTAACTGAGTGATTTTTTCAAATTTGTATATTTAATTTTTAAATAGAATTTAATAGACATTTTATTGGAAACTCAATTTATCCCCTATTTAGATGTCCATAAGAACAAAAATTTTCTATTAGAGTAGGTTCAAAAATTCTTTTTACTGTGATCTTGTTTTACCTAAAGATAATAAATTTCTATTTTATCTAAATTTATATATTTATGGATAACACTAATATTTTAGGAATTTCCATTTATTGGAATCTATATTTTTGATATAAAAAATTATTATCTTTGAAAAATGAAGATGAAAATTTATTTAGAATATATGAGCTCTGATATATGAAAAGTTATTGATGATCAATTTGAAAATAATCAAGATGTCATTAATTTTTTGAGTAATGACACTATGTCAGAATATTATTGTAATTGTAAAGATATAAATGATTTACAATTTATATTAGAATAGGATGAATTTAATACAATATCATCATGTTTTAGTACTTTTGAAATTTGGGACACACTGCTGGTTTCTCATAATGGAACACCCAATGTTAAAATATTTGTTTTAAATACTTATACTATTAAGTATGTCACTTTTAATATGAAACCTAATGAATACATTTATGAAAAGTCTCTTATATTTAATGAAACAGTCAACAGGATGCACACACTTGGATAAAATACTATTAATAAGGATTAATTCAAAAAAATTATGAGATGTATTCCAGACAGAAAGAGAGGAACCTATATTTCTATAAGGGAATATTTTGATATAAGTAAGTTTCTAGTTAAGGAGATAATTATAAATAAAATGATATTTGAAGAGTAATTGTAAGTGAATAAGGAATAATTTGATAATCCTAAAAGTATTTTAGTATCCTTCAAACCTCTCGACTCTAAAAAATAGAGAACATCTTAGCAAAAATTTCATGTGATGATAAATAAACATTATTTTATGATAAATAAATGGATCACCTAACTAAAATCTAAAAAAATTATAGAAATAATAAGTTTTTCAAGAAATAAATCTATAAAGTTAAATATGATAATAGAAAGAATTTGTGAATGGAATAAAAAAATAATTTTTCCAATGAAGTAATCTTATATGAGTTTAAAATTAAAGTAAACATCAAATAAGACTATCCAAATATCATTAATAAGAAGAAACATGGGGAAAATAAAAATAATATTAAAAGGATATGCAATCCATCTAGAGTGTCTCTAAGGATAGTTCAGGTGAATTAGACTCATGAAATATAGAGAGAAATGACAAATCTAATATGTGTTTCAGGAAAAACACATTTGAGGTATTGAATGTTTATCTAGATTCTCCTACTCACATTTGAAACCCTTATAAAAATGATATTGATGCCTGAAATATATCCAGTGATGAATTATTTTAATACTATAACATGCCAGAAGACTCATTTAATGAATTAAAAAAAATAAAAAAGTTTAAACCAGCAACACTCTATGTCTTCTCACTTTAAAATATATCTTATAGTAGAAAAGTATAAAAATACTCAACTAATTAAGGAAAATATTGAGATGAAATTATCTAATAAGAAACTAAATTAATATCTGGATAGATTTACTAATGGAAGAAAAATATCACCTAGATGATTGGTAAAAAACACTCCAAATTATACTAGATGAGTTGGATATCAACCTGGATAGATGAAAATATATAAGAATAAATTCTTCCCAAGTAATATTTTAGCCAGTTTTTCTAGTATTTATTATATTACTTGACCTAATAAAGTAATTATTTTTTAAAGTCTCTAATTTGATTATAGGAAACCAGTAAAATAATTATGGATTCTTAAATAATTTCTTACAAAAATTTCTCGACCCAATAAAATATGGTTACTAAAATCATTTTTGGTTTAAATCACTTTTTTTTTAAAACTACATGAAGATTTACAACAAGAAATTTTTATATTTTGATAGTGGATGTTCTAGAAATATGACTACTGACAACTCAATAATAAATAACCTAATCAAAGTGAATGATGCACTTGTCACTTTTTCTGAAACTTCTAAAGTAAAAATCATAGGACTCACTCAAATCTTAACTGTAATACAATTTTAATTTCTAAAGATTCATTTTTTGATGGATTGAAATATAATATTCTTATAATATCACAATTATTTGATGATGGATACCATGTTATGTTTGAAAACTATTCTTGAATTTTTTTTGATTCCAAACATGTTCTAGATTTTTCTATTATAATAAATGATAATGATTATTCTGTAGATTTAAATTACTTATTTTCTCAAAATGATTCTTAGTTTATTGTCTTTAATAATGAATATTTCCATTGGAATAGAAGAATAGTAAATTATAATTTTCAATCTCTTATATAGATAACTAGGAATTTTTGAGTCAAGGATCTACCCAAACAAGAATTCTCAATAGAAAAATTGTGTAATCCCTATCATAAGGGAAAACAACAAAAAATCACTTTCAAACAAAATAAATAATTCTCAACTTCTCAAAAATTATAGTTGGCTCACATGGATTTATTTGGACCTTATATATTTTCTAGTTTAGTAGGAAAACATTATTCCTATGTTATAGTGGATGATTATTCTAGATATACATGGGTGTTTCTTGTTACCCAAAAAGGTGAATATCTGACCTATTTTTCAAAATATGTTTGATCTGTAGAAATACTTAGTGGACATAGAGTTAAGAGAATGATAAGTGATCATTGTTATGAGTTTGAAATTCCATATTTTCAGTCATTATGATCACAACATATCTATAACCACAAATTTTCAACTCTTAGTGTCCCAAAATAGAATGGAGTAGTTGAGAGAGGAAATATAACCCTTCATGAAATTTTCTAGACATTTCATAATGAGTATGATTTACCTATATTGTTTTTTTAGATGAGGATATATATATACATATTCATATATAATTATTTGATTTTTAGTTAGAACACATTTTAAAAATACCCCATATGAATTATATAGTTGTAGAAAAAATAGTTAATTACTTTAGAGTTTTTGTTTGAATGGTCTTTATACTCAACACAAAATTAAATTTAGATATGTTTTCTTCCAAAAGTGATGAAGGGATTTTCCCTGGATATTCTCCAGCCATTAAATCATATAGTGTATTTAATTAAATATATTAGATTAAGGAAGAATATGAACATGTAATGTTTAATTAGATAAACCCACATGAGCCTAAGACCCCTTTAGAAAAATTTTAGGATGATATTTATAATCTGGACTTTTGTGCTAAACCTAGTCAAAATTATTCCAAACCACCTATAAATAAATCTACCAGTTCTAATAAACAAATATGAACATGAAACTATAGATTAAAATGTTGTGTAAAATACATATATTCCAAGAGCTATTAGAACTCATAGATATCACCCCTTAGATGTAGTTGTAGGTTACCTAGATAAAGAAACCTAGACTAGATCCTCTCTTAGAAATCATGGCGAGAATTAATATTTATTATCATAATTGAAACCCCAAAGCATCAATGATGGTATTTTTATTATCTATATGTAATTTATATGTAAAAATATTTAAATCAATTTGAATGAAATAAAGTATAGAAATTAGTTAAAATACCTAAGGACTACATAACTATTGACACTAAATGGGTTTTTAGAAAAACAAGATTTACGAGTCAGGTATAATAATTAGAAATAAGGATTGATTTTTTCAAAAGTATATAGTAAAGAAGAAGGTATTGAATATAAGGTAACCTCTATAGGAATATCTAGACTTCAATCCATCATAACATTTCTTGCCTACACGACACATTTGGATTTCAAACTATATAAAATGGATGTCAAGAGTACATTATTAAATGGTTATATATTTGAAGATGTTTTTTTAAAAACCCCACTGTATTTAAAAAACCCTCAATTTAAAAATAATTTTTTAAAATTAAAAAATATTTATATGGTTTAATAAATGATCCAAGAACTTGGTATCATAGTATCAACACATTTTTGATTTCAAAAGTTTTTACCAAAGGAACCAATGACACTGATTAGTTTATTCAAAAAAATTAAAAGATATTTTAGTTGTAAAAATATATGTTTATGATATTATTTTTGGATATTAATGAAATTTTTTGTTTATTGAGTTTTGAAAAATAATGCAAAATGAATTTGAAATTATTTTAATGGTTAAATATAATTTTTTTCATTTTTTTCATGTTTTTCCAAATAAATATAGATTTA
Organism: Viscum album; assembly: GCA_963277665.1. Lineage (NCBI taxonomy): Eukaryota > Viridiplantae > Streptophyta > Magnoliopsida > Santalales > Viscaceae > Viscum > Viscum album. Next base: position 1,786,407,099 of record OY728126.1, on the reverse strand, counting down.
TATTAAATAAAAAGAATATAAACTAAATGAATTTGAAATATTATGGAATGGATAATACTAAATGTATTGATACTCCCTTGAATACAAGTTTTAAAATAGTTTTTGATGAATTGAGGAAACTGGTTGATCAAACCACTTATAGAGGTATGATAGGAAGTTTTCAATACTTAACTTCTAGTCACCCTAAAAAAGTATTAGTGTGTGTATGTGGGGTCATTTTCAAAATAAAAATAAAAAGAGTCCAATTTAATTGTTTTGAAAAGAATTTTCAAATACCTAAAAAATAAAACAAACTTAGTATTGTTTTATTCTAAAGGATGCATTTGACATAGTTATTCTGATGCTGATTTTGGTGGATGTAAGTTAGGTAAAAATAAAATTCTAAAATATGTCATTTTTTAGAAAGTCTCTAGTTTAATAGTGTAGTAAGAAATATAACTCCATTTCCTTATACACTATTTAAGATGAGTACATAGATATAGGCTGTTATAGTGCAAAGATTCTACGGATGAAGCACACTAAACTAGACTATGGATACTAATTCCGACTTTTCAATATAACTATTTATAATACTAGTTTGAAAAATATTTTTATAAAAACTATATCAAATTATATAACATAACACATTGATATAATAGATTATTTTTTGAGAGATCATTTTCAAAAATGTGATATAACTCATGAATTCATTGGAATGAAACATCATCTTGCTGATATATTTATAAATCCATTGAATATTGAGGGATTGAATTATATAAAACATGAATTAGGGAAGATAAATAATGTCTAATTGATATTAATTTGGATTTAGTAATTTAATTTTTTTTATTCTATTTAGCTTTAGTATTTTTCTTGAAGTAACTCTATAGTGTTGTTCAAATGGTATGTATGATGATCGTGAGTTTTTGGTCATACTATTACTATACCAATCATGGGACTTAACCCACATAATCACTATGATTACTGTGACTATTTTTTCACACTATGATTACTTACTTATCATGGACATTTTATTAGTGACGTTATCATACCTACTATGAGGTCATGGCTAGAACTCTTATAATCTATTATTATCATGGATCCATGATTAGTATTCCTACAATAGCTATTTCCTCATATATATATTTTTTTGAAAATTTTGTGGCATTTATATTATGTATATTACTATTTTATTCCCAAAATGATTAAACTCAATTTAAAATTGAAATCTAAATTTACACATGTATCTTCCCCAAAATTTCCTTCTTTATTTCAAATCCTTACCTTCAATTGAAATATAGTTTTCTTGAACTCTATTTCTCTCTTTGACCAGAACCTTTATACTTTAAAATTATATCAGGAATATAAAACATTCAAGAAATCACCTCAAAATAAAAAAATTGAGGATCATGTTTGTCTTGGAAACCAATTTAATTATTCAGTCTCCTCATTTGAAGAAGTTGATGAAATTGAAATCTAGATTGATCATGATATTGATGTTGAAGAATAAAAACTTGGTTTATCATCCTATCTATGTAGAAATGGAAATCGATGCATCGTGGTTGAAATGAAGAAAATCCCTAGATTGGAATGCAATTTAGGAATAGGGATGGAGTGATTGGTTTAAATAGAATAGTAAAAATTTCTATCAAAATATTATTAATGAATTTTATAAACACCTTGACTTCTTACCTTGATAGAAAAATTATATAGTTAAATCGAAGATAAATCGTGATGTTTTAGAATTATCTTTGAGGTGATAGGAAATGTGTTTGTGTGTACCTTATAAAGAAGACTTTGGGGAGTACCAGATCTCATATCCACTAAAGCCTGCACACTTTGAGTTTAAATGTTCTTTAGATGAGCTCACTGGGAATATAACTCCATAAAGGACCATTACTTTTTAGTTAAGTAGTGAATATAGGTTATTGTTCATGTTTATCGAGTATCTTATTTTTCCATTAAAAGAATAATTCATTATCCCATAAAATCAGGATACGTTTTTCTTATTTTTGATGAAGAATTATATTCATATTAATCTATGTAGATATATCATGAGACATATGGTCGAATTTTGAAATCATAATTTTAAATTTAGTCCTTTAACTCCTCTTAGGGTAATTTCATCCTTGTTACAATACACAAGCTTTGTTCCTTAGGGGGAGAAAATAATTACATCATTATATGGTCTATACCTTACAAATAATATTTAAAAGAAAATGAAAGTAAATTGGAATCCACAAAAAAGGAATGAGTTGCTGACATAAAATATATATATATAATTGATTTTATCTAATGATGTTCCCTATTAGAACTAGGGATCTTTTGGATCCTGTTCTTGAACATGATGAGATAGTTTAGTATTGAGATTATGAGGTTGTTATTGGTGATATAGATAAAGAAGAATAGGATGGAATAGTGTATTTGGACGAGGGAGAAAGGGTTTCTCATGAGGATAGTATGCAAGCCACTCTTGACATATATTTTGGACCTCCTTAATCTCCCTTACCTTTTCCATCAAATGGATAATAGATTTAATCTGAGGATTTGGTTGACACTGAGGTATCATTCAATGTATATAGTCTAGAGTTGAATGAGTTTGATGACACTGATGAAAGTATGTTAGATAGATCACCTATTATTGATGGTAAACCTAGGAATCCAATACCAGAAGAACCTTATAAGGGCGATAAGTCCCATGGATCTCTTGTTTTTTGGGGAAAGATTATAAATATTCTGATAAAGATTAAGGGGGAAGTTCACCTAGATATGGTGGAACGTCCATAAATTCATCACATAGATTTATATTGGGATCTATAATTGCTGATGTAGATACTCAAGAGAGGCTTGAGGTATCTCATGTGAGACCTTTAGTTGACCGGACTCTCTAAGTTATCTTTGGTTGTCCTCCAACCGAAGAAGGTGAAGATGCTGAGAAAGGTAGTGGTCATGGTGAATTTGTTGAGGATGGCCCTCCTTCTATTCATAAGGGAGGAGTGGATACAAATTCTATAATTTTGGATTTTCTAGACTGAGATGAATCATTAGAGGATATCCCTAAGTTAAATAGTAGGAGACATGATTATAATACATTTACTTCAATCCTTTTTACATCATAGGTTACCATGGATGATTGTAATGAATTGAAATATGATATTATTGGTGTTTTCAAGTAGGAATTTCTTGGTTTTGGGAATTCTATAAATCCTACTAGAGAAGAAGACATCATGAGGATTGTGTTACTTATTTTTTCTCATCTTCAACCAAATTTTTATCTCCATATGAATTTTATGTGAAATTAGATCAATGATCTCAAAGCTTAGTTGGGTTCTATATAAGATGATCTATCAGATAAGATGGTATAGTATGAAGAAAGGTTTATTAGTTCAATATTTCACAATACTTCTCTAGATCCGCCTATTAAGTCTATATTTGATGAAGAAAAGACCAGACACCTCATAAGGGGTGAGTTTAAGATTATTTTTAATTGGTTTATAATAATATGAGAAGGTGTTTTTGATGGTTTTCAAACACATTCTACCAAAACCATGGTAGTGGTAAGAGAGGATTCCAAGAACGTCATTCAAGATATATAAAAAATTAAGAATCATATAGATTACTACCTTATAAAAATATTCATTATGTAAAACTTAAAGGGGATATCCAAAACACATTCCATGGATATAAAGATGCAACCCTTGACTCAAGATTTTATATCTCAGGTTGGTAAGCTCAATTCTCTGAATCCTATTTTGGAAGATTTTATCGATAATATAGATGTTTTCCTTCAGGATTTGGAGAATAGTTTTAGACCAGTCAGTGATTTTATCTGGTTAAGGTAACCTTACACCTACACTTCTCAAATAGCTATGCTGTCACTTTCATCCATTCATATATCCCTACATATTACCACTCCATCATTTATAATCAATCCATTCGGCATGTGTCCTAGACAAGCCTTTGAAAAATTAAGAAGTGTTTCTAGATATATAGTCATTAGTGACCCTAATTCCACCTTTATACCATATTATACCTATGCCCATACTTTTACTTCCAATGGGAATGATCCTATACTTCTTTTAGAAAAGAGGGATATACTATACTCAGATTCTAACTAGAATATCTAATAGGGAATTTTTGTAACTACTATTCTAATTTTTTGATATATTAATGGAATATCGTATTTTCTTATCATTTTTCATTTAACTTATTGCATGTTATTTTCTATTCTCTCACTTTTTGAAAATCCCAAAAGTGGTACTACTGATAAATTAAAATGAAGTGAATTCACTCCTAATTTTAAGGGCATTCTAAACAATTAATTCAATTCAATTTATTTCAAATTAAATTTCATTATTTGTGATCATAAAAAGGGGGTTATTGTGGGAGTATATTTGTACCTCCTTATTTTAATGATTCCAAGTCATATTTTTAGTGTTATTAATTATTATAATATATTTTTAGCAAATGATTTTTAGGGAAAAAACTGCAAAATTGACTAATTCTAAACCTTACTGTGACAACCTACCACATGTGAATTGTTCTTATAATGTTAAGAATTTGAACTAAATATGATGGTCAAGTAACCATGTCACCTTACCACACATTTTACATAACCTTACCACATGTACAAATCAACCTACCAAGTAATAAGATGAACCTACCATGAGTACAAATGATATGATTGTGAGAATCAACGAAGTGACCATGTAATGGAAACTACGTAGCAATAGAAGAAATCATGTTTCTATGTCAAGGTATGTAAAATTTTCATATGTAAAAAAAATGTGTACCACAAGTTCAAATGAACTAATCATATTAAGGAATGAACCTATCATGAAAATTTTTTTGTGCCAAATAATCATGCCAAACAACTATCATGTCCCATCCCCCAGGACCTGTGTCGTGACTACCCCAAGCCCGCCTTCCATAGGCTAGGGGCTGGTGACTAGCACCGAAGTCGTAAATCCCTAAACGGGGAAGGCATTGCCTTTATAACTGAAAACACATACAACAGAGCACACAACTGGATACAAAACACTTCGTAAAACTGTATAACAAGAGAGTGATGAAAAGTAAAGGGGGGCATAAATACAAGACCAACTGTAAATTACAAGTACAACTGGAAAGGAAAAACAACTGAAAGGTGAAAATCAGCTCTTGGATCATCTTCCACGGATCCTACCTGAAGGGTAGGTACAGATAGCCTCCTCTGCACACCACATCTGTCAGTCTCCTCCAGGTACCAACTCTTCGTGAGGTCCACCTCCGAGTACCGTCCAGTCCTCGTACAATCAGCCTCGGTCAGCGCTATCTGTCATCTACATCCAACACGACGAGGTGCAGGCATAACCCATGTAGGGGTGAGTATAACGATACTTAGTAGGGACCTCAAGACCATCAAGGTCTCACAAAATCCAACAAGGATAAACCACAAGGTATGAAATCAATAGATAACCCCACTTAGGTATATGCCCATATATATACCTAAGTTATATAGTAATCCATATCAATCATGAGGAAAACAGAAGTTACTGACTCATCTCACATAGGTATACAAATTTTGAAGAGAGATAGAGATGATCAGGTGTAGCCACGGAATCATCTATTCTGTCGAACCCACCCAGGATCCAGGAACAGTTATTTTGTCGAACCCAGACAGGATCCAGGAACAGAAGTCAGAACTATCGAACCCACACATAATCCTGGAATAGTAATCAGAGCTGTTGAACCTGTACAGGATCCAAAAATAGTCGTTAGGGCTATCGAACCCACATAGGATCTAGGAATAGTATTCGAGTAGTCGAGTTGTCGAACCCACATAGGATCAAGGAAGAGTCATCAAAGCGCAGCCAGCCACAGGATTCCGTACAAAGTATGCTCGATTCCGGGAGGGTCCACTCCTCAAGCCAAGTTTCAATACATCAACTGCCACAAAGTCCAAATTTTATGTATCCAAAAGATCCGTCTTTCTATAAGAAACTCAACGTGATAGATGGTGCATCAATCAGACGCTCGGTCTGAGAGTTATTGGCATTTCCATTCTGAGGGCCCGGTTGGATTTACATTTGATCCAACCCAATCGTGCCCCAACTATGTCAAAACCATGAGTGGGTTATACCACAATAACTATCTCCTTAAAATGTTTCTATCACGGTAGAAAGTTCGTCAATCAGATGCACATAGCTCAAGTTACAATAAAATGAGTGGAAACATGCCAAAACGGGACCAGGTCCAGTCCGGCCGAGTCATACCGACCCCGCCCGACTCAGGTCTGGACTGGGGTCTGACCCGGTCCACAGGTCCGACCCAGTCCGTGGGTCCAACGCTATCTGCGGGGGCGGCCCGGCCCGTGGGGGTGGCCCGACATGAGCTGGGTCCCGCCCATGCTAGGTCCAACCTGCACTTGGTACGACCCGCTCAACCCGCATGGCTGGCGGCCCGATGGCCCGTGGGGTCCTCCCTAGCCATGTCCGGGGGAGAGACCACGCCCCCTGGGGTTTCCAAACATCTAATCCGTTCGGGTGGGATACAATCGGCACTACGTGGTGTCGGTCCGCGTCACACGAGATACAACCGTGGGTCCCGCTCCTCCCGGCTGGCCAAGCGGCCAGCCGACTCCCGTGCGGCGCCATTGCGTCGTGCCTCCTCTGGTGACCTGGATCTTCGGGCCGTCAGTTTTTCTCATGGCCGGTCTCTGTTGCACCGCCACGGCGATCGACCGCAGCCCCTTCGTCTCCAATGTGCGGCGCAGTTGCGCCGCCCCTTCTCTGGTGACCCGGCGGCTCGGGCCGCATGCTTCCTTCACGGCCGGCCGCCACTGCACCGCTAAAGCCTTCTAGTCTGGTGACTCGGTTGCTCCAACACTTTCCATGCAGCCGGCAAGAGTGCCAACCAACCTTCTCTTCGTCGCCATTGACGTTCACCGGTTCCGACCGCCGGAGAATCTTTTGCGGGTCACCGAACGAGTTTTGGTGGCTTGTTTCTCGTTCCGAAAGAAGTTGCACTCTCCTCGGGAAATTACCTTTGATCCTCAGCTGATGTTTACGAGAAATGCTCAACTCGAATGCATTCCACCTTGGGCATCAAAATCCATAATAAAGGTGGAGGTTTCGGGCCATGTTTCGTCGGCACACACCCTCCGCATTAGGGTCATATCAAGTAGCTTCGAATTCTAAACCAAGAAGGAAAACGGAGAACACAAAACAATTTAACAAAGCTTGAACCCCTACCTCGGATTCATTATCGTTGGAAAAGAAGATGAATAAGTCAAGGATGGTGTCATTGGCATTCTTCAAGGATGACACTTCCTCCCTCGTTCTAGTTAGAGATCAAAGAAGAAGTTTTCCATCGTCGGCGGATGAAGGGTTCTTCATTTATCGATGGTCGTTCTTTGTTTGCAGGAGAATTCTTTTTTGGAAGCTTTCTCCCCATAATCCTCCACTCAAATCACCAATGTAAATAGACGTTCCAAATAATAGATTATAATATCTATTATTTTGTTGTCATGAAATTAAAAAAAAATTCCTAACACTTGGATGGAACAATTAATGTGAAGGGTGGTGGCACCATTAAGTGAGGATCTCAAGAGGTTTCTCCCCACTTAATGGGGAGTTCAAGAGGTTATAACCCCGTGTGGTCACAACCAAAATTAATCCTCACATGAGAGGTTGAGTTTGGGTGGGCCCCACCACCATAACCTCTCTTGTGAGGTTAGGGTGTGGTGGTCCCCACCTCCAACTTACACATGGTGGATATAAAAAATAAAATAAATTAAGACATGCACTTAAATTATTTTATTATTCCCACGTAAAACCCAAAAACTAGATTTAATCCTCGACCAACTGCCATCAAGGTGAAAGTCTTCTTAAGGGAATACTTATGCTGCGAGTTCAACGTTACCCTCAAATTTCAATTCCAGGAACTGGTTCAAAAGTTATAAAATTTCACTCGTACGTTTACTGAACATACCCGAACAAAACTTCAAAAACTGATTCTTGGCACACCAAGCCTCGGAATCACGCGCCGTCAGTTTTCACAGACTTGGAAATTTCCCATGTATTTATGAAAAAAATTTCCATGGAAATTCTAGGTCATTACATTCTCCCTACCTCAGAGATTTACATCCCCATAATCTATAACTCAAACTAAGGGAATAAATGGGGGTACTGAGCACGCATCTAAGCCTCCCGCTCCCATGTACTCTCTTGGAGGTTCCCGTGCTACCAACGAACGTGCACCAAAGGTATCGACCATCCACGAAGGACACTCTCTTGTCGATCATCAATCCCTACTGGAACCTCCATAAAAGTTTCCACATCATCGATGTCCAGCTCCCCATGGCCGATGATGTGAGTAAGGTGGTGCACGTATCTTCTTAGTTGGGATACGTGGAAGACGTTGTGCACCTAGTGCAAATGAGGTTGAAGATCCAGGAAGTAAGCCACCTCGACTACTCTGTTGAGGACCTGGAAAGGTCTATTGAATCATGGAGATAACTTTCCACCTCGGGCAAATCTCTATAAACCTCGTCAGGGTGAGACCCATAGAAAGACATGGTATCCATCCTCGAACACTAGAGGTCTTAGTCTCCTGTCAGGATATGACTTTTTTCTACTCTATACATTCTTCATCCACTCCTGGATGATTTGCACCTTCTCCGTGGTTGCTCGTACCATCTCTGGTCCCACTAGTGCTGACTCCCCGGGGTCTGTCCAGCACAATGATGATCTGCAAGGTCGACCATACAATGCATCAAAAGGTGTCATGCCAATGGTGGAGTGATAGCTGTTGTTGAATGAAAACTCTACCAAAGGTAAGTGATCCTCCCAGCTGTGGCCGAAGTCTAGGACACATGCTCGCAGTATGTCCTCATGGGTCTGAATGGTCCACTCAGTCTGGCCATCCATCTGGGGATGGAAGGCGGTGCTCAGATGAAGTTCTGTCTCGAAAGCCTCCTCCAACCCTTTCCATAGTCGGGAAGAAAATCGTGTTTCCCGATCAGAGACAATATAATATGGTACTCCCTGTAGCTGCACAATCTTCTGCACGTAGAGGTGTCCCAAGCTCTCTACTGAACCCTGATCTCTAATCGGTATGAAGTGTGCTGACTTGGTGAGTCAGTCGATGATCACCTAGATAGAGTAATGTCTCCTGGACATTCATGGATGGCCCATCACGAAGTCCATGGATATCCCATCCCACTTCCACAATGGAACCACTAATGGCTGAACCAAGCCTGTTGGTACCTGATTCACCACCTTCACTTGCTGACATGTGAGGCATCGAGAGACAAAGTACACTACTGCATTCTTCATACCTGGCCACCAGTGATGTCGTTGAAGGTCCTGGTACATATTTTCCACTCCTGGATGTACCTCTAGAGGATATTTTTGGAACTCCATCAACACATCCTCCTCAAGTGACTCTGGCACCATAGTACATCCTCTGAAGAGGATGTCGTGTTCCCCACCTTCAGAAAATATATCAGGTTCCTACACTATGGATATATGAGCACATCGTGTCTCGAAGTTAGCGTCTCCACACTTCACCTCCCATAAACACTGAATATGTGGGTGAGAGACTATAAGAGACTAAAGGAAAGCTGATCCATCTTGGTCCACAAAGGATATATGTAAAGCAGCCAACTGCTCTATCGCCTTGCCTTTCAGCTCTATACCAGATCTCTTACTGAGTGCATTTGCTAAAACATTCCCCTTATGATGAGTATAGACTATGTCGAAGTCATAATATTGGAGGAACTCAAGACATCGTCATTGTCTTAGGTTTAGGTCCTTCTAAGGGAAGATATACCTGAGACACTTGTGATCAGAGTTAAATGTGAAATGCTCACCCATCAGATAGTGTCACCACATCTTCAAGGAAAATACCACTACTCCTAACTCCAGGTAATTGGTAGCTTAGAATTACTCATGATGTCTCACCTGACGAGAACTATAAGAAATCACTGCTCGCTCCAGCATCTGGACACACCCGAGTTCGCTCCCTGATGCATCGTAGTAGACTACGTACCCTACGCCCTCCTCAGGAAGCCTCATGATGGGGGCACTGGTCAGCCTCTGCCTCAGCTCTTTAAAGCTCTGCTGGCATCTCTATGACCACACGAAGGGTTTCCCCTTTTTCTTCAAGGATGATAGTGGTGTTGGAACTCTAGAGAAGTCTGGTCAGAATATCCAGTAATATCCAGCCAAACCCATGAAACTTTGTACCTCCATCACACTCCTGGGTGGCTCCCAAGAATGTATCGCCTCAATCTTCGCTGGATCCACTACAAATCCAGCCTCTGAGAAGACATTTCCCAAAAAGTGAACCTATCAGATCCAAAATTGACACTTCGAGAGATTACTATAAATCTGGTGCTCTCGGAGTGTGTCTAGTACTACCTGCAAATGGTAGGAATGCTCCTCCTCAGTAGTCGATTAGATCAGAATGTCGTCAATGAAGACTATGAAAAACTGATCGAGGTATGGCTGGAAGATCCTATTCATGAGACCCATGAACACTGTTGGAGTCTTGGTTACGATGAAAGGCATAACCAAGAACTCATAGTGGTCGTACAGACATCTAAATTCCATCTTCTGCACATCCTCATCTCGAAATATGAGCTGGTGATAGCTTGATCTGAGGTCTATTTTCGAGAACCACTATGCTCTCTTCAGCTGATCAAAGAGGTCATCAATCCTCGGGAGTGGGTAATTTTTTTTCATGGTCACCTGGTTGAGGCATTGGTAGTTGACACAAAGGCTCAAGATCACATCCGCCTTCTTGGTGAAAAAAATCGGGGCTACCCAGGGAGAAACACTGGGCCAGATGAATCTCTTCCCCTAAAAGTTCTCTAGTAGTACTCGCATCTCATGAAGCTCAGAGGGATCAATTCGATATTATGGTGTAGATATCGGCACTGTCCCGATGTACAGGTCAATGTAGAAGTCTACCTCTCTTTGAGGAGGTAGTCCTGGAACATCGTCAGGGAAAACATCCATGTACTCATCCACCACTACAGGATATATTGGAATCTCGACATCAATTTCTTCGAGGGTAAGGTAGGCCAACTGATGAGTGATCGGTTGCACCCTCCTATGAGAAAGTTTTTCATGTGCTATAAAGGCTCCCTTCTCGCTAGTGTAGGTGAACCTGGTCCCATCCGTGCGAACACACCATACTTTGCGCCTAATACAGTCGATCTGAGCATGGACTATAGATAAACAGTCCATATCCAAGATGATGTCATAAGGCCTCGATGCCGCTACTAAGAGATCCCAGCGGAAGCTCTCGCCTCCTAGAGTAATCTTACACTATCGGCACCAGTGCATAGTCGTCGAATCTGCTCCCATAGGAATATCTATCCATAAGGTTTGATCCAACAACATTGTTGGAATCTCTAAGCTCCGAAAGAGGGCAGTGGCAATGAAAGAGTGACTGGCACCTGTGTCAATAAGAACTGTAGCTAAGGTGGAGTAGACATAGACCGTACCTCAAATCACCTTTAGAGTGTCGTGATAGTAAACCTTAGCTACCTGGAGATGAGCTGTTTATTATCCACCTACTCTCTACGGTCGGGGGTGGACCACCTAGTGGTGGTGGTGGTAACACCTCAAAACGTTGCCCACTACCAGCTGCCCGATCAGCTCCTCTGCCACGTCTGCCTACGCCCTGCGGGTCGACTCGATCGAACCTCTGCCTCTACGTAAGAGGTCCCTAAACTGTCTGATGATCATCCGAATAGCGGGTCGGACAGTCACAAGCCTTGTGACCCTTCCCACCGCAAGTGAAACACTGCCTGTTCCTCGAATGACTCGCTTTGTCTCGAGTGGTTCGCACAACCAAACCCGTGTCCTGAGGTCATCCACTGAATGGTCAGGTCCGCTTGGAACTATTTAACATCTGTCAGCTGCCTGCTATAGAATAATCCGCTACGTGTCGCTCGGTGGTGGGTCTCGCTACTGGTGACTACTCAACAAAGAAACTCTACACTAAGAGGGCTCGCTCCAACACCCCTGCCAACTTCGGGATGCTGAGGGAGATCATCGAAGCCCTGATCTCTCACCTGAGCCCCTACTCGAAGGTCTAGGCCATGAAGAATGGGTCCCGCACAATATATGTGTAGTAGCACGATAGGTCGATGAACCTCGCTGAGTACCGAGATACTATCATGTTACCCTGTTGTAGATGTAGTAGCTTCAGTATCCGCACCGCACGTAGGGTGGTTGGGACAAACTCTGCCCAAAACAGGCTCTCGAAGTCTGCCCAGAGAAGTGTCACCTCGTCATGCACCTATAGCATCAAGCTCCATCATATGCATATGTCTTCCTGAAAGAGACTCGTATCAAGGATCAGTATAAGGTCTTCTGGTGTCCCTACCCTTCTGAAGACTCTCACCACAGCCTCCAGCCAAACCTCAGCTGTCTGCGGGTCCATCTCGCCCCTGTACCTAGGCGGCCTCTGGCACTAGAACTCATGTAATGCGCTCAGGCGGCGTGCACTCTCTTCTACTGGGGCTGGTGGCATCATCTGCTCAACGGGTAGTGGTACCACTGGATCCACTGTAGTAATAAGACCCTACACCGAGGCCTCGTTGCTCGGTGGGATTCCATCTCATATGAAACCTGGAACCCTAGCTGGATGTTTGCGTGGGGCCATCCTAAAATGAAATAGGTGTGCCATGGTCAATAAGTTATAGCTGGTGATCTAACTCAAAGAGATCACTAAAAAAACTCTTTAAACACACACACACCCAGTGCTTTGGTGCACTAAGCCAGAATTCAAAATTCAAGGTCCAAGTGTATGGATACGTCGGCCACCGCAGCAACACGGGATTCCCTGAACTGAAAACAAAAATTAATACCCTTGACACTATTGCTTCAAAAAAAGATCAGAGTCTTATGTTCTATGGTAGAACCGACTCCTTTGATACCAATTTGTCACGAACCATCCCCCGAGGCATGTGCCGTGACTACCCCAAGCCCACCTTCCATAGGCCAGGGGCTGACGATTAGCACTAATGGTGTAAATCACTAAACTGTGAAGAAATTGCCTTTATAACTGAAAACACATACAATAGAGCACACAGATGGATACAAAACACTAAGTAAAACTGTATAATAAGAGAGTGCTAAAACGTAAAGGGGGCCATAAATAAAAGCCCAACTGTAAAGTACAAGTACAACTAGAAAGGACAAAATAGGTGAAAGGTGAAAAGAAGCTCTTGTATTGTCCACCATGGATCCTACCTGAAGGGTAGGTACAGATATCCACCTTTATACACCACTTCCGTCAGTCTCCTTCGAGTACCGACTCATTGTGAGTTCCACCTATAGGTACCATCTAGTCCTCGTACACTTAGCCTCAGTCAGTGCTGTTCGTCGTCTGTATCTCACACAACGAGGTTCATGCATAGATCGTGCAAGGGTGAGTATAATGATACTCAGTAGGGACCCTAAGACCCTCAAGTTCTCACATAATCTAACACGGATAAAAAACAAGGTATAAAATCAACAGATAACCCCACTTAGGTATATTCCCTTACATATACCTAAGTTATCTAGTAATCTATCTCAATAATGAGGAAAACATAAGTTAATGTCTCAGCTCACACATGTATAAAACTTTTGAAGAGAGATAGAGATGATCAGGTGTATCCACTGAGTCATCTATTCTGTCGAACCCACATAGGATCCAAGAACAGAAATCAGAACTGTCGAATCCACACAGGATCCAGGAACAGTTATTCTGGCAAACCCACACAGGATCCATGCATAGAAGTCAAGACTGTCGAACCCAATCATGATCTAGGAATAGTAGTCAGAGCTGTCAAACCCGTACAGGATCCAAAAACAGTTATCAGTGCTGTCAAACCCACATTGGATCCAGGAAAAGTAGTCGGAGCTGTCGAACCCACACAGGATCCAGGAATAGTCGTTAGAGCGCAACCAACCACCGGGTTCTGTACAAAGTATGCTTGATTCCCGGAGGGTCTGATCCTCAATCCATGTGTCGATACATCAACTAACACAAAGTCCAATGTTTATGTATCCAAAATATTCTTCTTTCAATAAGAAACACAATGCGATAGACGGTGCGTCAATTGGACACCTGGTCTAAGAGTTATTGGCATTTTCATTTTGATGACCTAAATGGATTTATGTTCGATCAAACCCAGCCATCCTCCATCTATGTACACAAATAGAGTTGGGTGTACCAAAAGAACCGTCTAATTCCAAGGTTTCTGTCATCATAGATGGTTCGTCAATCAGACGCTCGTGGCTCATGTTATGGGAAAAAGAGTGGAAACATATCAAAACATGTCTGGGTCCGGTCCGGCCCAGTCGTACCGACCCGGGTCCGGACCGGCGTCCCACCCGGTCCGCAGGTCCAACCTAGTTCATGAGTCTGACCTAGTCCGCGGGGGTGTCCTAGCCCATGAGGGAGGCCCGACCAGCATTGGGTCCAGCCCGCACTGGGTCTGGCCCGGCGGCCCGCGCAGCTGGCAGACCACGTGGCCGACAACCCACGGGGCCCACCCTAGCCAAGTCCAGGGGGAGGCCACACCCCCTCGGGTTCCCAAACCGCTAATCCATTTGGGTGGGAGACAACCAGTGCCACATGGTGCACTTCTGCATCACGTGGGACCAAGCGGTGCGTCCCGCTCCTCCTGGCTGGCTGAGCGGTCAGCCGACTCCCGCGCAGCGTCGGTGCGCCACGCCTCCTCTGACGACCCGGTGGCTCAGGCCAACGGTGTTCCTTGCGTCTGGACTTGCGCCTCTCTCCATTTAACTACTGCGGTCAGGGGCCACGACCCCTTCTTCTCCACTGCGCAGTGCGGTTGTGTCGCGCCTTCTTCGGCGACCCAGTGGCTTAGGCCACCGGCTTCCTTCGCAGCTGGCCTTGCACCGGTAGTTGCTACCCTGCTGCGGCCCGTCGGCCGCTGCTACACCACTGCGGCCCGTTGGCCACTGCCTTCTCCTCCAGCAGCACGGTTGTGCCGCCGCTATCCATGCGGCTGGCCGGAGCGTCGTCCACCCTTCTCTTCATCGCCGGTGATGTTCGTCATTCCAACCGCCGGTGAATCATTCATGGGTCACTGGAGGAGTTTCGGTGGCCCGTTTCTTTTTTTGGAAGAAGTCACACTCTCCTTTGGACGTCTCCTTCGATCCACAGCCGATGTTGACAAGAAATTCTCAACCCGGACTCATGCCGCGTTGGCCGCAAAACTCCATAATAATGGTGGAGGGGTCGGGTCGTGTTTGTTCGGCCCGCACCCTCCATGTTAGGGTGATATCAAGGGGCTTCTAATTCTAAACCACGAAATAAAATGAAGAACACCCAACAATTTAACAAATCTTGAAACCCTAACTCAGATTCATTGTCATTGTAAAAGAGGATGAAGTAGTCAAGGATGACATGGTCGACATTCTACAAGGATGGCGCTTCCTCCCTTATTCCGGTTGGAGATCAAAGAAAAAGTTGTCCATCGTCGGCGGATGAAGAATTCTATGTTCTTCAATGGTTGTTCTTCATTGGGAGGAGCATTCTTCATTGGGAGCTTTCTCTCAATAATCCGCCACTCAAATCACCAAAGTGAATAGACGTGCCAAATATTAGATTATAATATCTATTATTTCATTGGCAGAAAATTCAAAAAGAATTTATAACACTTGGTTGGCACAATTAATGTGAAGAGTGGTGGAACCATTAAGTGGGGATCTAAATAGGTTTCTCCCCACTTAATTGGGAGTTCAAGAGGTTATAACCTCAGGTGGTCCCCACCAAAATTAATCCTCACATGGGAGGTTGAGTTCAGGAGGGACCCACAACCATAACCTCTCATGGGAGGTTAGGGTGTGGTGGTCCCCACCTATAACATCCACATATTTGATATAACAAATAAAATAAATTAAGACATGAACTTAAATTATTTTATTATTCCCATGTAAAACCCAAAAACTAACGTTAATCCTCAACCAACTTCTGTTGAGATGAAAGTCTTCTTAAGAGAATACCGGCACTGCGAGTTCAACAGCGCCCTCAAATTTCAATTCCAAGCACTTGTTCAAAAGTTATAAAATCAGGGTCGTGCGTATACTGAACGTACCCGAAAAAAAACTTCAGAAATTGATTCTGGGCACACTGGGCCATGGAATGATGTGCCTTCTGTTTTCGCAGACTAGTAAAAATTCCATGTATTTTTGAAAAAAAATTCCATGTATATTCCAAGTCTTTATATTCTCCCCACCTCAGGGATTTATTTCCCTGTAAGATATAACTCAGACTAAGGGAATAAATGGGGGTACTGAGCTTGAATTTGAGCCTCTCTCTCCCATGTTCTCTCGTGGAGATTCCCATTCTTCCAACGAATGCGCCCCAAAGGTATCGACCGTCCCCGAAGGACCCGCTCCTGTCGATCCTTAATCTCCACTGTAACATCCATCAATGTCGCCCCATTATCAACGTCCATCTCCCCATGGTCGATGATGTGAGAAGGGTCGTGCACATATCTCCTCAGCTGAGATACATGGAAGACGTCGTGCACCCAGTGCAACTGAGGTGGAAGAGCCAGGCGGTAAGCCACCGTGCCTACACTACTGAGGACTTGGAAAGGTCCGATGAATCGTGGATATAACTTGTCAGCTCATCCAAATCTATGTAAACCTTATCGGGGTAAAACCCATAGAAAGACATGGTCTCCAGCCTCAAACTCTAGAGGTCTCCACCTCCTGTTAGCATATGACTTCTATCGGATCTTTGCAGTCTTCATCCGCTCCTAGATGATATGCTCCTTCTCTGTGGTTGCTCGTACCATCTCTAGTCCCACTAGTGCTAACTCCCTTGGGTCTATCCAGCACAACGGTAATCTGTAAGGTCGACCATACAAGGCCTCCAATGTTTCCATCTCAATGGTGTACTGATAGATATTGTTGTATGAAAACTCCACCAATGGTAAGTGATCCTCTGAGATGTGACCGAAGTCTAGGACACATGCTCACAACATGTACTCAAGGGTTTGAATGGTCCGTTTAGTCTCACTATCCATCTAAGGATGGAAAGCAGTGCTCAGATGAAGCTGGGTCCCGAAAACCTCATACAACCCTTTCCATAGTTGGGAAGTAAATCACGTGTCACGATTAGAGAGAATATAAGAAGTTACTTCATTTAGCCACACAATCTCCTACACTTAAAGGCATTCCAAGCTCTCTACTGAACACTACTCTATGATCGGTAGGAATTGGGCCTACTTGGTGAGTCGGTTGATGATCACCCAGATGGAGTCATGTTCTATGGATGTATGTGGAAGACCCATCACGAAGTCCATGGATATCTCATCCCACTTCCACTATGGGACCTCTAAAGGATGAACCAAGCCTGCTGATACCTGATGAACCACCATCACTTGCTGACAAGTGAGGCATCGAGAGACAAAATACGCTAATCCTTTCTTCATACCTGCCCACCAGTGATGTCGTTGAATGTCCTAGTTAATCTTCCCCACTCCTGGATGTACCTCTAGAGGAGATGTGGGAAACTCCCCTAACACTTCCTCCTGAAGTGACTCTGGAACCATAGTATGTTCTCTGAAGTGGATGATGTGCTCCCCACCTTCAAAAAACCCATCAGGTGCCTACCCTATGGATATCTTAGAATGTCGTGTCTTGCAATCAGTAACTCCATATTGCACCTCCATGACTCGCTGAAGAAGTAGGGGAGTGATGGTAAGAGAATGAAGGAAAGATGCTCTATCTTGGTCCACAAAGGATATCTATAAAGCATCCAGCTACTCTGTCGCCTCGCCTAGAAACTGTAAACCAGATCTGTTACTGAGTGAATATGCTACGACATTCCCCTTCCCATGAGTATAGACTATCTCGAAATCATAGTCCTCGAGGAAATCAAGCCATCGCAGTTGTCTCAGGTTTAGGTCCTTCTAAGAAAAGATATACCTGAGACTCTTGTGATCAGAGTAGACTACGAAACACTCACCCATCATATAGTGCCACCACATCTTCATCCTGAATACCACTACTACAAACTCTATGTCATGGGTAGCATAGTTCTACTCATGTTGTATCAAGTGACGAGAACCATAAGAAATCACTACTCACTACAGCATGAGGACACACCCGAGTCCAGTCCCTAATATGTCGTAGTAGACTACGTACCCTACGACCTCCTTGGGAAGCCTCAAGATTGGGGACTAGTCAGCCTCTATCTCATCTCCAGAAAGTTCTGATGGAATCTCTCCAACCACACGAAGGGTTTCCCCTTCTTCACCAAGGATGATAGTGGTGTTGCAACTCTAGAGAAGTCTGGTTCGAATCTCCGTTAATATCCAGCCAAACCCAGGAAACTCTGTACCTCATCACACTCCTGGGTGGCTCCCAAGAAAGTACCACCTCAATATTCAATGGATCCACCACATCTATAGCCTCCGAGATGACATGTCCCAAAAAGTGAACCTCTTGAATACAAAACAGGAACTTTGAGAGCATACCATAAAGATGATGCTCTTGGAGTGTGTCCAGTACTACCTGAAAATGGTAGGCATGCTCCTCCTCAGTAGTCTAGTAGATCAGAATGTCGTCAATGAAGACTATGACAATGTGATCGAGGTATGGATGGAAGATCTAGTTCATGAGACTCATGAACACTGTTGGAGCATTTTTTACGCCAAAAGGCATAACTATGAACTTGCAGTGTCCATACCAACATCTGAAGCCCGTCTTCTGCACATCCTCATCTCGAACTCTGAGCTGGTGATATCCTGATCTGATGTTTATCTTCGAGAACCAACTTTCTCCCTTTAGATAATCAAAGAGGTTGTCAATCCTCATGATTGGGTAATTTTTCTTCACGGTCACCTAGTTCAGGAGATGTTAGTCGACACAAAGACTCAAGATCCTATCTTCCTACTTGGGGAACAAAATTGGGGCTACCCGGGGAGAAGAACTGGGCTAGATGAATCCCTTCCCCTGCAAGTCCTCTAGCTATACTCGCAGCTCACGAAGATCAATTGGAGCCATCCAATATGCTGGTGTAGATATCGGTGTTGTCCTGGGGTACAAGTAAATGTAGAAGTCCACCTCTCTGCGAGGAGGTAGTCCTGTAACATCGTCAGGGAAAACACCCGTGTACTGGTCCACCACTACAGGATATCTGGGACTGTCTACATCTAGTATTCTGAGGGTAAGCCAGACCAACTGATGAGTGATCGGCTACTCCCTACTCCGAGTAAGTTTGTCCTATGCTGCAAAGGCTCTCTTCTCACCTGTGAAGGTGAACCTGGTCCCATCTATGTGGACACACCACACTTTGCGCCTAATACAATTGATCTGAGCATGGACTATAGATAACCAGTTCATATCCATGATGACATCATAAGGCCTCGACGCCACTACTAGGAGATTCCAGATGAAGCTCTCGCCTCCTAGAGTAAGTTCACACTACTGGCACCAACGTGTAATCGTCGAATATGCTCCCGTAAGAATCTATAGCTGTAAGGATTGATCCAACAGCTCCTTCAGAATCTCTGAGCTCCGAACGAGGGCAGTGGAAATAAAAGGGTCACTCGCACTTATGTCTATAAGAAGTGCAGCTAAGGTGGAGTAGACACATACCATACCTCGAATCATCTACGAAGTGTCGTGATCATAATCCTCAGCTTCTTGGAGCTGAGCTCTCGCCCATCCACCTACTCCATGCAGTCGGGGTGGACCTTCTGGTGGTGGTGGTAGTGATACCTTGAAATGCTGCCCACTGCCAGTGGCACAACCAGCTCCTCTGCCACATATGCCTGCACCATACGGATCACCTCGATCAAACCTCTGCCTCTATCTGGGAGGTCCCTCAACTGTCTGCTGATCATCCGAACGATGGGTCGGATAGTCATGAGCCATGTGACCCTACCCTCCGCATGTGAAACACTGCCTTCTCCTCGAATGACTAGCAATGTGTCATGTGCCTCGCACAACCAAACCCTTGTCCTAAGGTTGTCCACTAGATGGTCTGGTCCGCTTGGTCCTCTGCGACATCAGTCTGCTGCCTGCTTCAGAAGATTCCGCTATGTGACACCCAGTGGTGGGTCTTGCTACTGTTGACTGCTCAACAATGAAACTCTCCACTAAGAGGGATCTCTCCAACACCCCCACCTATGTTGGGATGCTGAGGGAGATCATCGAATCCCTGATCCATCACCTGATCCCCTACTTGAATGTTCAAGCCCTAAGGAATGTTTCCCGAACCATATATATGGAGTAGAATGAGAGGTCGGTGAACCTCGCTGAGTACTGAGCTAACATCATGTTACCATACTGTAGATGAAGTAGCTCTTGCATTTTCACCGCACGTAGGGTGGCTGGGACAAACTCTACCCGAAACAGGCTCTCGATGTCTGCCCAGAGAAGTTTCTCCTTGCCATGCACCTAGAGAATCAGGATCCACCAACTTCCTGTTGCTTCCTGAAGGATACTCACAACAAGGATCACCATAAGGTCTTCTGGTGTCCCTACTAGTCTGAAGACTCTCACCATAGCCTCCAGCCAATCCTCAGCTGCCTGCGGGTCCGTATCGCCCCTGTACCTGGGCAGCCTCTAGCACTGGAACTCATGCAACATGCTCAAGCAGCGTGAACTCTCTACTGCTAGGGCTAGTGGCATCGGTGGATCAATGGGTAGTGGTATTGAAGGAGGCACCACTATAATAGGACCCTGAACTGAGGCCTCATCGCTCAGTGGGATGCCATATCCTACAAAACATGGAACCCTAGCTGGCTATCTGTGTGGGGCCATCCTGAAAAGAAACAGGTGTGCCACACTAAATAAGTTATAGCTAGTGAGCTGACTCAAAGAGATCACTAAGAAAACTCTTGAAACACACACGAAATAAGTTTTCTCGTGCACTGAGTCAGAAATCTGAAGTCAGGGTCCTGGTGTATGGATACGTCGGCTGCCGCACCAACATTGGATTCCCTGAACTGAAAAAACACACTCAATCCCCTTAACACTATTGCTTCACAGAAAATATCAGAGTCCTAAGTTCTATGGTAGAACCGACTCCTTTGATACCAATTTTTCATGACCCATCCCCCGGGGCCTGTTCCCCATGCCGTGACTACCCCAAGCCCGCCTTCCATAGGCCCAGGACTAGCGACTAGCACCAAAGGTGTAAATCCCTAAACTGGGAAGGCATTGCCTTTATAACTAAAAACACATACAACAGAGCACATACCTGGATACAAAACACTAAGTAATACTGTATAACAAGAGAGTGCGGAAAAGTAAAGGGGGCCGGAAATTCAAGCCCAACTGTAAAGGACAGGTACAACTAGAAAATAAAAAATAACTGAAAGGTGAAAAGCATATCTTGGATTGTCCAACACAAATCCAAGATGAATGATAGGTACAGATTGCCTCATCCGCACACCACGTTTGTCAGTCTCCTCCAGGTACCGACTTGTCGTGAGGTCCACATCCGGGTACTTTCCAGTCCTCGTACACTCAGCCTCAGTCAATGCTGTCTGTCATTGGCATCCAACACAATGAGGTGCGGGCATAGACCGTGCATAGGTGAGTATAATGATACTCAGTAGGGACCCTGATACCCTCAAGGTCTCACAATATCCTACAAGGATAAACCACAAGGAATAAAAACAATAGATAACCCCACTTAGTTATATGCCCAAACATATACCTAAGTTATCTAGTAATCCATCTCAATCATGAGGAAAACACAAGTTATAGACTCATCCAACACATGTATACAACTTTTGAAGAGAGATAGAGATGATACAGTGTAGACATTGAATCATCTATTATGTATAACCCACACAGGATCCAGGAACAGAAATTAGAACTATCGAACGCACACAGGTTCTAGGAACAGTTATTATGTCGAACCCACATAGGATCCAGGAACAGAAGCCAGAACTGTCGAACCCACAAAGGATCAAGGAATAGTAGTGAGAGCTTTCGAACCTGTATGGGATCTAGAAATAGTCTTCAATGTTGTTGAACCCACACAGGATCTAGGAACAATAGTCGGAGCTGTCGAACCCGTGTAGGATCCAGGAATAGTCATCAGAGCATAGCCAGCCACAGGGTCCCGTACAAAGTTTGCCAGATTTCAGGAGGGTATGCTCCTCAAGAAAAGTGTCGATACATCAACATCCACGAAGTCCAAAGTTGATGTATCCAAAAGATAAGTCTTGCAATAAGAAATTCAACGTGACAGATGGTGTGTCAATCAGACGCCCGATCTAAGAGTTATTGGCATTTCCGTTCCGAGGGCCCGGTTGGATTTACGTTTGATCTACCCCGGCCATGCCCCTACTGTGTCAAAACCTAGAGTGGGGTATACCAAAAGAACCATCTCCTTCCATGATTTCTGTCACCATAGATGGTTCATCAATCGGACCCTCGTAGCTCATGTTACGAGCAAAAGAGTAGAAACAGGCCAAAACGGGTCTGGGTCTGGTCCGACCAAAATGGGTCCCGGTCTTGTCCGGCCTGTGCTGGGTCCGTCCTGCACTGGTTCCGGCTTGGCGGACCATGCGACTGGTGTCCCATGCGGCTGGTGGCCCAGCGGACCGTGGGGTCCGCCCTCCCCACGTACAGAGGGGAGGCCACGCCCCTTGGGGTTCCTGAACGGCTAATCCGTTTGGGTGGGAGACAACCAGCACCATGTGGTGCCGGTCCGCATCATGCAGGACCCAACGGTGGGTCCAGCTCCTCCTGGCTGACTGAGAATCCAGCTGACTCCTGCGTGGCGTCTTTGCACCGTGCCACATCAGGTGACCCGGCGGCTCGTTCCACCGGTCTTCCTCATGGCCGGATTTGCGCCAGCATCCGTTGCACCACCGTGACTAGGGGTCGTGGCCCCTTCTTCTCCAATGTGCGGTGCGGTTGCGCCGCACCTTCTCTGGTGCCCCAGCGGCTCGGGCCGCCAGCTTCCTTCGTGGTCGGCCTTGTGCGGGCCGCCGCTGCACCATCGCGGCCCATCGGCCGTGACCTTCTCCTCCGGTGGCGTGAGTGCGCCGCCGCTATCCATGTGGTCGTCTGGAGCCTTGTCCGCCCTTCTCTTCGTCACCAGTGACGTTAGCTGGTTCCGACTGCTAGTGAATCTTTCGCGGGTCATCGAATGAGTTCTAGTGGCCCGTTTCTCGTTCCGGAAAAATTCGCACTCTCCCTGGGTTGTCGCCTTCGATCCGCAACTGATGTTGACAAGAAACACTCAACCCGGACTCATTCCATGTTGGGTGTCAAAATAAATAAGAAAGGTGGAGGGGTCGGGCCGTTTTTGTTCGGCCCACACCCTCTGTGTTAGGGTGATATCAAGCGGATTTGAATTCTAAACCATGATGGAAAATGAAGAACACACAATAATTGAACAAAGATTGAACCATTACCTTGGATTCGTTGTCGTTGGAAAAGAAGATGAAGAAGTCGAGGATGACATCATCGACGTTCTTCAAGGAAGGTGCTTCCTCCATTGTTCTGGTTGGAAATCAAAGAAGAAGTTGTCTGTCGTTAGAGGATGAAGCATTTTTCGTTCTTCGATAGTCGTTCTTCATTGGGGGGAGCGTTCTTCATTTGGAGCTTTCTCCCAATAATCCTCCACTGAAATCACCAAAGTGAATAGATATGCCAAATAATATATTATAATATCTATTATTTCGTAGTCATGAAATTCCAAAAGAATTCCTAACACTTGGTTGGTACAATTAATGTGAAGGGTGGTGGCACCATTAAGTGGGGAGCTAAAGAGGTTTCTCCCCACTTAATGGGGATTTCAAGAGGTTATAACCTCGTGTGGTCCCCACCAAAATCAATCCTCACATGGGAGGATGAGTTCGGGTGGGCCCCACCACCATAACCTCTCTTGGGAGGTTGGGTGTGGTGGTCCCCACCTCCAACTTCCACATGGTGGATATAATAAATAAAATAAATTATGACATGCACTTAAATTATTTTATTATTCCCATGTAAAACCGAAAAACTAACTTTCATCCTCGACCAACTTCCGTCGAGGTGAAAGTCATCTTAAGTGAATACCAGCGCTGCAAGTTCAACATTACCCTCATATTTCAATTCTGAGCACTGGTTCAGATGTTATAAAATCTCGCTCATAGGTTTACTGAACATACCCGAACCAAAATTCAGAAATTGATTTCAGGCACACCGGGCCTCAAAATCAAGCGCCGTCAGTTTTCGCAAACTTGTAAAGTTACCATATATTTAAGGAAAAAATTTCCACAGAAATTCCAGTTCTTTACCCCAACCGTGTTAGGTGTCCATTCCAACTAACCATAATTTATGTAAATAAAAATTTCCATTTCTAAATTATTATTATAATATTTTAAATATTCAATGACTAGTTTTAAAATAATTAATTTAAGGGTAGGTGTATTTAAGACTTCATTGATTATCCTCCAACAAATACTTCTAATGAATAACTTTTTATGATAAAAAACTAATCATGTGAAGAAGGGGGAAGAGTACTAAATGAAATTTCTCATACAAATAATAAAAGAGGACCTTACTCATGCACTTATGAAAAATGAGGTCTTATTCATAAAACTTCATGATACTATATTTTCTTGAACCTTCTGTGAAACTTTTATGTGCTCCATCCAAATAAAAATACAAAGGAATCCTAGTTAACTAAATCTACTCCTATTGGGATATACCAAATTCTCATATCCTTTATCTCTTAATATTCCTGTTTGTGATTAAAATTTGATCTATGTTTTATATTTCATTGTTTATCTTTATAATATACCCTCCTAAGATAAACTTGAGAGTACTTGATACTCTCAAATATTTTATTCTGTATTACCATGCATAACTTTGGAATAGGACACGTGTGACCTAGTATTTTGATTTATCCCATGCATAAATAGGGAAGAGGAGCCATTCATGGATATCCATGTGTTTTTTTGTTTTAAAAACTTGCTCCGTGTTTTGGATTAGAATATTTTATAAAAAAACTACTCGGATGTAGGCGATTTCCATGTGGTTGGGATTAAGTCTTCTCTTGAGACCAAACCCCATGTTTAAAATTATACTATTATTGAACTATTTTTTTATTCATTATTTTAAATCAAACTCATATCTTTTTATTAACATATTAAATAGAACTATATTTTTATAGTTAACATAAAATAGTGTTTGATATACATTGTTTCTTAAGAATAGAATAACTTCAAAAGATAGAGTATTTTAAAAAGTATTTTAACTGAGTTGTGTTCGATATTTTCAGAAACATTTCAAAATATGAAATTATATATTTATACGTTTTTTTCTAACTAGGTGATTTTATCACATTAGTGGATTTAGTTTTATTATTTTTTTTATCATAAATTTTATTGGAAGCTCAATTCAACCCCCTCTTGAGTTTTCTAATGAGAGAAAAATGTTATAAAATTTATTTTATGTGTGTATTTATATGGATATAAATAAATTATAAGGGACATTACATGTGTATTTTTACATTCTTTCAAATTTGTTAAAAATTATTTAGTTTTAGATATTTTATATGAAACATTTTTAATTTATTTTAAAAAAATAAAAAAGGAATGTTCTGTTTTGACATATACAGAATGAACAGATTTTACTTCCATTATAAACATTATTTCTTTGAAGAATAATTTAAAATTTTACTTGGTTATTTTCAAATAAAATAATTTTCTCAATATTTTTTTAAATATTTAGTTTTTAAAACTATAAAAATAAAATGAAATTATCCTTATTTTATGTGAAGAATGAAAATGATTTTCTTTTGGATTAAAAAGTATATTTTTATGGCTTTAATGGTGGAAATAAAAGATTCTATGTGTTTTATACATGTTATCTTCCTTGGAAATTGTTTAGGATTGAGTGAACCTAATATATCTCTCCAATTCATTGGTGAACAATTATATTTTTCAAAGAATTATGTTGGAAGTTTACCGTAACAATTATAACAATTGTAAGGGTATTATTTAGGGTTATTATAAGGGTTATATGAATATGATGTCCCAAGGAACCAATATGATTTTTCTATTCTAACTAGTTATTTTTCATAGAAATTATTTTATTTCAAAAGGTAAGCTATTTTTCGATTTCAGGGAATTATTATGGCCTTTTACGGTAAAAATGTATGTTTTTAAGAATTGTTTGTCATGGATTTTCATGTTTTATGATAAACCCACGTGACTGTAATTTCTTAATTCATGGTTTATGGTATGGTTTCTTATAAAACAATTTGGGTTGTAAAGATGCTTTCATTTGAAAGTGAATGGTTATTTGAGCTCAAAGTTTAGTATGTTAAATAAAAAATCTCTTTCATGATCTCATTGTTTTAAAATGGACCATAAAATTGCTTTATATATTTTTATATGTCCCTTACTAGAATTGTTTCTCATCCCACAATTAAAATGTTTTTCAAAGGGTTTATGGATGATTAAGAATAAGTATGTCAAGTTTAAAGTCCTGAGGATTTTTCATGAATAAAAAGTATTACATTATAAATGTTTTATATTGTGGAAGATAAATGGATATTGGGTATTAGTGTCCAATTTATAATATATGGGTTTTTTATGTAAGATTTAAAACTCTAAACTAAAAATGTCTGTAAAATGAAAGGAATTGAATTATTTTATATTGATTCATTTTAAATATTGTTTAACTACAAGTCCATAAATATATTCTAAAATATCAGTCCTTCTAATTTCAATTAAACTTATATTTATCCTTTATATAACCCCATTTCTCTGAGGAGTGTAGGGAGGACTATTACATTTTTCAACAGATAGGATTTAAAAATATTATAATTAAACTCATTCAATTATTTGTATCTATCTTTTGAATATGTGAACCATGTTTGTTTTCTAGCTTCCCTCCTATAAAACTTATATATTTTCAGAATGTCAGATTTATCATTGAGAATTATAACACATGAAATTCGGGATAAGTCATCAAGAAAAGTGATAAAGTAAAAATCACCCTTTCTGGATTGATGCCTCATAGGTCCACATACATCACAATGTATAAGAACAAGAGGTTTGGTGGTCTTATTTTTTAATGTTTTCATTTAGTGATCTTCCCTTTTATTAAACCTTCCAAAACAACAGTTCTTTTTATTTTTAGTAAAGGTAATTCTATTATATATTATTATTTTTATATATTTTTTACATTTTTGGCCAAGACACCTGATACTAGTATTCCAAAACCTATTTTCATCATTCTCACTTAGGTAAAATTAGTTACCATAATTTTAAATTTGAAAAAAAAATTCATTCATTTATTACTCATTTGTAAATAGTTCTTCCATACATAAAGCACCAGATAATGCAAAAATTTCTCAAGAATACCACCTCATTTCTTTCATCACAGAACTGACTTACAATTAGATAGTTTTTAAGTATATTCATAAAAATAAATTCCGTATATTTCAACTTCGGATCTTCTATAATGGCTATTCCACTTCTATATAATTTTATGCATATATCATTTTCAAAAGTATCAACTACTTCATTTTGATAATTTATGTTTCTTTAAAATTTATCTTCCCCAGTAATGTGTGAGGAGAATCCTATATCAATAATCTATGGTTTCTCCTTCAGACTAGATTTCAAGGTCACTTCTATAATCAAGGATTGTTCACTTTTCTATTGTTTTACCTTATATGTTTCTATTTCAATGAATATAGTCTATCAAGTAAGAGTTATCAAACATTATTTAGCATAGTGACTACTATGTTCACATGTTCTGCATGTTTCTCAATGGATGTCAAAATAATTTCATATTGGAGATTTCAGAACTTCTAATTCTATCTTTAGTGAGATATCACCTTCCACTATCTGATTGTTAATTTATTTTCATTGAATGTTTCTACCACTCAACTCAAACCTTATTCCTAGAAGTGACATGTTGTCCTAGAAATTGTATGCTTTGTTTCTATAGTTTACAGAACACCAAAAATATTCCTCAAACAGCCACAATCACGATAGATAGAATTTATAGTTATAGAACTATCTTGTTGGTTCAACGATATATATTAATTTCTTCTTCATTAATCATGGAAAATACTATTTTTAATGTTTCTTATAACTTCCATTGGTTTAACGAATCTACTTACACTTTTATTCTAAATCCATAAAATCATTTTTTTGAGAATCCAATATTATTAGTAGAAATAGATTTATATTCACTTTAAGTATATTTTTTTTACTTATTATCCCAAAATATCTTGGGAATATTAACCTGTAACTTATTTTACTTTGATGAAATTGTCTTTTAATTTCTACATAGTTATTTCAAATTCATGATATTTGGACTGTGTGTTACCAAATTCATATTATACTTTTGTAAGATTCTTGTTTTTATCCTTTAATATTTTATCCTCATATTCAACCTTTAGTTTGAGGTTATTTATTTCCTCAATTTATATATTCTCCCACATGATAGAATCTTCTCCACTTTAAATTTCTTATTCTTCTTTCCTTTTCATCAAGAAAAGTTCTTTATTGATTTTTTTATTTTTCCTAAGTTAAGTTTCAAGTTTCAATTTCAGTATGAATTCTAATTAGTTCATATCATCTTCTTATTCTACTACTTCTTCACTTGATGTATTCTCTAGTTGTACATGATCCATGAAGTTTTAAAATTTCCCACGAATTTCATCATTAGATGATATAGTTTTCGATAATTCCCTTACTCCACAAATTGAAAACTTTATTATTATTATTTTCAGTGGACTTATTTTATCCTTTAAATGATTTTATAAATTCCATTATATCCTTACTCCACATCTTAATTCGAGTCATTTAATTGGTATCATCATCTTCACTTTAATTACACTTATTTTTGGGGAAATCAGCTACAATATGACCAATACGACCACACTCAAAACATTTCAATGGGATATTACCTTTGTAATTATCTTTTTTACATTATGAAATTAAAAATGATAAAATACATTATATTCCTATGCTCCTATCCTCTAATACATCATCTTTTTTTCAATAGAATATTGAACTGGTGCATTCTATTAGAGTTTTCTCAAGGTTTTAAAATTGTCTCTTCCTTAGATCTTTTATTAAATGATGGATCCTTACTCATTTCATAATCCAAAAGAATATTTTGATGTTCACATTGAAATAGTTCATATCTATATCCAATGGATGAGATATTAGGAACAAATATATATGGGAATTTCCTCATTAACTTCTTAACAATAGTTGATTCAGTCATAGTTTCTCCAAATCCTTAGATGTTACTAATGATTTCATTGGATATTATAAAAATTCATTTATGGTTTCTTCATTTTCCATATTTTGGGCCTCAAATTTAATTATATATGTTTGATTCTTTACTTCTATAACTTTATCATTATATTAAAACGTACTTTCTAACTTCTTCTATGTTTCCTTAGTTTATTCCGGAATCATTACCTTGGTGTAAAAATTGTCTAATAAAGACATGATAATTGAATTAAAAGACACGCCAAAAACATTAATATTACCTTTGTCAACATAATTAATTGGTTTATCTTTTTTACCATGGTTGACATCCTTCTATTGAAGCATCTGGTACTTCCAAACTAAGATATAGAAGATAGAGTATCATCATATTTTTACATACTTGATTGTTTTTCCATAAAATGTTGGAATACCACAACTATAAATGAAATTTTTATTATACATTTAATAAAATGTATCTAATATAGGAATCCTTACTTAGATAACACTTGTGATACTCGAGAATGGGTTGATCCACTGAGAAAGGGGGGAGGTTGAATAAGTTGTTTTATTTTTAGAACATTATATAACTTGAAGTTAACTTCTATAACTTGTTAAGTTTATGATGCATTTATGTGAAAATATTCACTCTCATCACATTAATTATAGTAAAAAAGCTAAATAACCCATAATTTTACAGGTTTTAGCTATATTGAGGGAACCTACTCCTTTTTGTACTCATATATCTTGAGTCAGGATTTCTACTATGATAAACCAACAATTGTAGTTGTAGAGACCAGATGCTTGACGTACATGGACATTACATTACTTTTGTGGAATATATAGTACATAACAAAAACACACACACAATGATTGTAATAGTTTAGTGTCTTTGGAAACTCGGAATATAATCTTCTAATTGTGGTGAAAGATCTTCAACATCTCCCATAAAGATCTTTCCTTTTTTTACCTAAAACCTTCTTTATATCATGGGGAAAAGAAAACATAAAAGGGTGAGCTCAAATGCTCAGTAAGGGTAAACTAAATAAATATCAATCACATCATATTCATAAGAACATAACATTTTGGAAATCTTAACCTGCAAAAGAGAGCATAATTTCATAACATGGGATAAATCATAGTAGTGAAATGAAATACCAATAATCATAACATAAAACATGAAACTTTGTGGAATACACACATAATCATAGTGAATCATATATTATTATTCAAGACTCATTGCCAAGACTATCTTAGTGGAAAAAGTCCATTTCTGAACCGAGTCACCCTCATTTCAGTCCGGATTCACTGAACCGGTATAACCTACTGTTCCAGCCATATTTATTTCATGAGATATAAAATCTTTACCCAATTCATTGGATGGAGATATAGGTCCCACCCATCTCTTAATGACACCATTATTATGTGTGCCACAAAATCATAAACCATACATCATATCATAACCCATGTAATAAAAATGGGAATCTTAAACATCGTGACATCATAAAACAATTCATATAAGATAAAGGAATTCATAAAAATAATTCCATCACAACATAATCAAATCTATGTAATAATAGGGATAGAAACAAAACCCTTTATTATCTTATATGGAAAATAATTTTGATAAAACACTTGAACCCCAATCTTGAGGAAAATATCCTTTATGCTTCAAAAACATTTTCCTTTCTTAACATGTCATACAATTTTAAACTAAAAGAAGTTGATTAAAAATAAACATGAAAACCTGTAAAGGAAGCTTCTTGGAAATAATATTTTAAAAATTCATTCATGCCGTATAAGTTAAAAAAACATTCTTCTCGTACTTTTGTCGGAAAAGTCAAAAAAGTACCTCGTCCGAAAAACGACAAAAGATTCCTTTCATATCTTTTACTAAAAACTCACCAAAGGGTAAAATAGGATTTAAAAATTTTATGTGAATGGAAATAATATTACATATTGATGAAACATGGATGTGGATGATAAAATACACCCCAGTAAATACTAAAGTATAAACAATCTCGGATAAAAATGAGATTGTGATATTTCCCTTACCTTAGGTCCGATATGCTTCGTAAGTGTCCGAACTTCCTTTATAATGATTTAAATAATGTCATTGACTTATTACAGAACCATATTCATTGTTATTATATCATATATGGTTCACTCATGACTTTATATTACCCGTTCTTTTGTAAATTCATGTTAAAGTAGCATTTTGGGTAAAATCGTCTCATTTGTCGTTTGTGTTTTAACTTGTAATTATTCATATGATTACATAGATCATGATTACTTAATTACAAAATATAAAACATGATTTATATATAATATATATTCAAAATATACATATATATAATGGATCGATAAATGCAAAGAAATACACCGTTCCTGGAGATGGTAGTCCGTACGTACGCATGAACACTGTTTTCCTTTCCTTATTGTCTTGAATGGAAGTAAGTAGATGACATACATATATATATATACATAAATCCAGTAGATTTAACATGTCATATATTTCATTGTTATTCATTATATATACTTTATAATCATTCATGAATGGTTAATGTGGAGAATGAATCTCATCGCGTCGTGGAGACGGTAGTCTGTACGTACGCACGAGTGATGATATCGTTCTCATGATCGTGAACTTGTGTTGAAGTGTATGTATACTATTTCAGTATCAATATCACTTTATAATAATCATATATAGTTACTCATTACACCATTATACCCATCCCATTAAGGTGGTGGTGGAAAATAGATTACACCACGGCGTGGAGACGGTATTCCGTACGTACGCACGCGCGGTGATTTCCTTTTCCCGTAGGATGGATAGATGGTGAAATAGGGTTGTTTCATAATTATAATAACTTATCAGTATATTAGTGATACTGATGTTATTACTTCATAATGAAACAACTTAAGAAGAATAAGTGGAAGAAGAAATAAAGTTGAAAGAATCGGTAACAGACATTACCTCTTCTTTGAAGCACCTCTTTGAGATCTCCTTTTACAGCACTAAAATTGGTCTTTGAGGAATACCAGAACCTCTAGGATGTTGATATGGAAGTGGAGAAGAGAATTTGGTAGGTTTTGGCCGAGCTTGAAGGCTCAAAGTGGTGTGAGGAAGAGGGGGAGGAGGTGCCCTTTTATAAGGGAGGAGAGGGGTACCTTTGGAATAACTAAAACTATTATTTTATTATAAAGTAAAATTCAGTTTTAAATAGCTCCAAATTGATTTATTTAGAAGCTAAGGTGGGGATGGGTTGAAATCCTCTCATCCAATAGAATTTAGACAAGTTTAGGTTCCTATTTTAACCTTATCATTTATATTTAACTTTAAGTTAGATAATTTTACTTTTATCGTGTCTTCTGGTTTTTTTACACTATAAGGTTAATAAACTTACTATATCAAGACAAAATAACCCCTAGTTGTTTATTATTAATATATATAACCTTATCTAAGTCATTTTGCCGAACCTTAGATTTTTAGGAAAAAAATAACAATTAATAATATAATATTTGTTTTAAAAACTATTTTATGTCAATTTTGACACTATTTAGTAATTGATTTTTGTGAAAATCATAACAGAATGATTAGTTCGAAAAAAGTTAATTAAATCTATACTAACATGTCATATTAACCTATAAAATTAGTGGAATGCATAAAAAGTCTCAAATTAAATTTATTTGGGTATTTATAATATCAATTATTCTAATTTTTCACGATTATGGTAATTACTGCATCATCATTGTGTCATAAATAAATTAAATTATTTAATATCTAAAAATTATAAATAAAATATCATTATGTAGGAAATCTTATTATATTTCTAATGAATATTTACAATCGAATTTATCTTATGTATAACCCTATATTATAAATGTTTTAGTAAATAAACTTTGATTTTAACTCTTTTAACTCTTCTTTGAATTAAATAATAATAAATGTCCTAATCTAATCCAAGTGGGCCTAAATGTTCATATTTTATTCCTAAAGTTGTTTTTGGTCTAATTAAACTTATCCAATATAATTAGGACATGTGTTAAGGTAATAATAATATCATTTTTACCTTTAATTACCCTATTTACTTTTAACCGTGGAAAAAAAAGTAAAAAGTTACTATTCACCAAAAATTATTTTCTTCTCATTGAACCATATTTTGCTTACTGACATCAACTGTGTCTCTCGGATTTTTGAAATTCCACTCACAGAAGTGGTAAAATTAAGTTTTATGAAAAATTCATTTTTTTACTACCACTTAGTGGTTTCACTATTCATCAAAAAATGAAAGTTTCCAAAAAAATACCAAAAATTAGGCCTAAGCTGTATTTGATATTATGAACCCAAAAATGATGTCTATTTTACCAAATTCAAAACATAACAGTTACATTAACTAATTTAAAAATTAATTCCCGTCGTCAAAACAAATGGCGTGTTTTTAAGAGATAATAACTATCAAAAGATTGACACTTGTTTATAACTTGTTTAAATGTGAAATTACATCCAATGACCAACATTGTATTAAATTGTAAAAATATATTCTAAATATACTTTAAAACCAATCAAATTAATAATTTATCACTATTAATTATTTTGATTAAAAAAGTTG
Organism: Viscum album; assembly: GCA_963277665.1. NCBI lineage: Eukaryota > Viridiplantae > Streptophyta > Magnoliopsida > Santalales > Viscaceae > Viscum > Viscum album. Next base: position 1,786,373,280 of record OY728126.1, on the reverse strand, counting down.
TTTTTAATTATAATTTAGTAATTTTCACTATTCATCGGAATATGAAAGTTATCCGAAAAGTACCAAAATTTCACCCTAAGATAATTTCGATATTACGAATCCAAAAATGAAGTCCATTTTGAAAAATAAAATTTAAAAAATTTAAAAAGTTGTTATTACTATTCATAACGGCTAGTTTTAATAATATTTTAATAGCATATCGTTGTTTAGTGAAACTCGGTATTGCGTACTACACACGCTATCAGGGAAGGTCGCGATTGCGTCTAATGAAAGTCAAGTCAAGGATGTGTGTTGTGCAAGCTCCTTTTGGTTTAGCATACAACACAAGACATTAATGAAATTAAACAGAATATTTTTCATAAAATCTCGGGGTGTTACATTCTACCCCCTTTAAAATGAATTTCTCCCTCAAAATTCGTCAGGGTTATAAATGGTTAACTACTCGAAAGTTTCTTTAATAGAAACCCACATCGTAAAAAGGAATACCAAAACCAATCTTTAAAAACAAAAGTATGAAATGTAACGGTTACCCAAATAAACTAATTAATGGGTTTCCACATAGGTGAAAATATGGATATGGAAGAGAAATCTAATCATTATGTTCTGATGGGGAGTGGTAGATAACATGGATTTGAAAAATCCAACAATCACAAAGATATTGATTTGTGATGATTTAAGGTACCATCTGATTAATCGGATATAAGGGAACTAGGACAACATTTTTGGTTTTCAAGATCATTTCCCTAAAGTTGATGAATTAAAAGAAATACTTGCATGATTTTGGTACAATCTCACTGTTGTTTTTGAATTGAACAATTTACACTTCATCCCATAAAGAAATGAAGTTGAATTTTTTATTCGTGATGTGTTAGCAGATCATGTGATAGAATGATGGGTCATTCCATCTCTTTCAAATAAAAGGTTTGAAAAAGTTATAAGTCTATCTTATGGTTAGATTAGTCATATATGGTTCCAAAAATGAACTTATACTTCATATATCATACCGGTTAATAAAATAAAACTAGTTTCTACTAACCAGGGACTTCCTGTAGGCCAGTGGTAGGCGATAAAGGCCAGTCTCACTTTGGTTGTGGGTTCGATTCCCACGGCCTTGTCCGACACGATGGGCTGTCGCCCGTCCTGCAGGTTGTCCTTTTTCTAAAACTATATTACTATAACATCCCATAAATAATATCGAAAAAACTTCTATCCTTAAACAATACTAACTTATGTCCAACATAATCCATTCCAATCTTTAGGATTATCCATAATACTGCAGTCCACTCTCATAATATAGTGAAAACGATTACCAGAGATTTAATACCATCGTTGATCCCCATATATCATAAGATATGTCTTGTTGGTCACATTCCAAACATTCAAATGCCTTAATCATGTATTCTCTTGAATACCCATTGAACCTTAGTGAAAACATGAATGCAGTTAAAAGTTAACACTTTCCACATACCAAAATCCTCAAAATTCTATATAATCAAACCATGATATCACTTAGTCCTTATATCAATCATGAGCTCATGAATACTGTCAAACATTTCATTTTCTCCTTATCCCTTCATTATGCGCATATCATCTATATTCCAAAAATACTGGTACCATTCATCACACACTTTCAAAACATAAGGAAAGATAACAGTGTAACAATCCTTAGATGTCTCTTTATTCCATAGTACCATGAGATTACTTATAAAACATTACACATGATAAACATGTAATCATTCCACTACATTCCTAAACCATTGACTGAGCTTCAAAAATTCTTCCAACTCACATATCATTTGTAGTCTCTTCATCATCATCAACATAAATACTACTCATACGGCCGTACTGATTCTCTTCATGATACTTTCCCTTAGGTCATTGGTTTGCATAATGCCCATACATTCCACATTTAAAACATTTAACCATTGTTGATGTCGTAGCAATGCCATTATCCTCATCCATATTGTTAACTGAACCTTTTCCTTTGCACTTACTGGCTTTGTGTCGTTCTTTTCCATACCCAAATCATCTTCAAGTTCCTTTGAAACATTCTCCTTGATGCCTCTTCCCACATGATTTACATAGGGGAAATTGAACTTTCTTTCCTCTATGATCATCATAAAACTCCATCTTTCTCTTATTAGCCGAGTCAGGAAACTTACCAAATTTGAGTTTATTGATCATATTATGAGATTGCTGATTCGGCATAATAATGATGTTTGAACTTCCAAATCCCATTTCATTTGGTTGCTCATGAATAATATCATTCCATTGTCCACCATATCCTCCATTATCGTGAATCTTCCTGTTTCCAGCCATTTTCTATAACCCAAAAAGAAAATTGTGAGAGGCAAAAATCATGCTAGGAAAAACAACATAGTAAAGGGGGAGTACCCTCAATATCTAACATCTTAGGTTAAATTCTAAGATCTTTACCGTAGTTCTAGGACTATATCATATACGTATACTTATCCTTAGGTACATCCTTAGACATACCTTAGAAATATCTCTAGGGATCTCACTAACGTTTTCGCATCCTAGTTTCCAAAGGTTGACTAAAACTTTGCTCTAATACCAACTGTAGAGAACCGAAGCTTGACGTACATGGACATTACATTACTTTTTCAGAATACTTAGTACATAACAAAAACACACACACAAGGATCGTAATAGTTTAGTGTCTTTGGAAACTCTGAATATAATCTTCTAATCGTGGTGAAAGATCTTCAACATATCCCATAAAGATCTTCCATTTTTTTACCTAAAACCATTCTTTATATCCTGGGGAAAAGAAAACATAAAAGGGTGAGCTCAAATGCTCAGTAAGGGTAAACAAAATAAATATCAATCACATCATATTCATAAGAACATAACATTTTGGAAATCTTAACCTGCAAAAGAGAGCATAATTTCATAACATGGGATAAATCATAGTAGTGAAATGAAATCCCAATAATCATAACTTAAAACATGAAACATTGTGTCATACACAAATAATAATAGAGAATCATATCTTATTAGTCAAGACTCATTGCCAAGACTATCTTAGTGGACAAAGTCCATTTCTGAACCGACTCACCCTCGTTTCAATCCTGATTCACTGAACCGGTATAACCTACCATTCCAGCCATGTCTATCTCATGAGATATAAAATATTTACCCAATTCATTGGAGGGAGATATAGGTCCCACCCATCTCTTAATGATATCATTCTTATGTGTGCCACAAAATCATAAACCATACATCATATCATAACCCATGTAATAAAAATGGGAATCTTAAACATCGTGACATCATAAAACAATTCATATAAGATAAAGGAATTCATAAATATAATTCCATCACAACATAATCAAATCAATGTAATAATAGGGATCGAAACAAAACCCTTTATTATCTTAGATGGAAAATAATTTTGATAAAACACTTGAACCCCATTCTTGAGGAAAATATCCTTTTTGCTTCAAATTTGTTTTCCTTTCTTAACATGTCATACAATTTTAAACTAAAAGAAGTTGATTAAAAATAAACATGAAAACTTGTAAAGGACGCTTATTGGAAATAATATTTTAAAAATTCATTAATTCTGTATAAGTTAAAAAAAACATTCTTCTCGTACTTTTGTCGGAAAAGTCAAAAAAGTACCTCGTACGAAAAACGACAAAAGATTCCTTTCATATCTTTTACTAAAAACTCACCGAAGGGTAAAATAGGATTTAAAAAATTGTAGGTGAATGGAAATAATATTACATATTGAGGAAACATGGATGTGGATGATAAAATATACCCCAGTAAATACTAAAGTATAAACAATCTCGGATAAAAATGAGATTGTGATATTTCCCTTACCTTAGGTCCGATTTGCTTCGTAAGTGTCCGAACCTCCTGTATAATGATTTAAATAATGTCATTGACTTATTAAAAAATAATATTCATTGTTATTATATCATATATGGTTCACTCATGACTTTATATTACACGTTCTTTTGTAAATTCATGTTAAAGTAGCGTTTTGGGTAAAATCGTCTCATTTGTCGTTCATGTTTTAACTTGAAATTATTCATATGATTACTTAGATCATGATTACTTAATTACAGAATATAAAACATGATTTATATATAATATATATTCAGAATATACATATATATAATGGATCGATAAATGGAAAGAAATACACCGTTCTTGGAGACGGTAGTCCGTACGTACGCATGAACGATGTTTTCCTTTCCTTATTGTCTTGAATGGAAGTAAGTAGAAGACATACATATATATATATATATATATACAGAAATCCAGTAGATTTAACATGTAATATATTTCATTATTATTCATTATATATACTTTATAATCATTCATGAATGGTTAATGTGGAGAATGAATCTCATCGCATCGTGGAGACGGTAGTCCGTACGTACGCACGAGCGATGATATCGTTCTCATGATCGTGAACATGTGTTGAAGTGTATGTATACTATTTCATTATCAATATCACTTTATAATAATCACATATAGTTACTCATTACACCGTTATACCCATTCAATTAAGGTGGTGGCGAAAAATAGATTACACCACTGCGTGGAGACGGTATTCTGTACGTACGCACGCGCGGTGATTTTCTTTTTTCCGTAGGATGGATAGATGGTGAAATAGGGTTGTTTCATACTTATAATAAAATATCAGTATATTAGTTATACTGATGTTATTACATCATAATGAAACAACCTAAGAAGAAGAAGTGGAAGAAGAAATAAAGTTGAAAGAATCGGTAACGGACATTACCTCTTCTTTGAAGCACCTCTTTGAGATCTACTTTTAGGGAACTAAAATTGGTCTTTGAGGAAGACCAGAACCTCTATGATGTTTCTATGGAAGTGGAGAAGATAATTTGTCAGGGGTTGGCCGAGCTTGAAGGCTCAAAGTGGTGTGAGGAAGAGGGGGAGGAGGTTCCCTTTTATAAGGGAGGAGAGGGGTACCTTTGGAATAAATAAAACTATTATTTTATTATAAAGTCAAATTCGGTTTTAAATAGCTCCAAATTGATTTATTACGAATCTAAGGTGGGGATGGGTCGAAATAATCTCATCCAATAGAATTTAGACAATTTTAAGTTCCTATTTTAACCTTATCATTTATATTTAACTTTAAGTTAGATAATTTTACTTTTACCGTGTCTTCTTGTTTTCTTACACTATAAGGTTAATAAACTTACTATATCAAGCCAAAAGAACCCCAAGTTGTTTATTATTAATATATATAACCTTATCTAAGTCATTTGGCCGAACCTTAGATTTTTAGGAATAAAATAACAATTAATAATATAATATTTGTTTAAAAAACTATTTTATGTCAATTTTGAGACTATTTAGTAATTGATTTTTGTAAGAATCATAACAGAATAATTAGTTCTAAAAAATCTAATTACATCTATAATAACATGTCATATTAACCTAGAAAATTAGTTTAATTCATAAAAAGTCTCATATTTTATTTATTTGGGTATTTATAATATAAATTATTCTAATTTTTCACTATTATGGTAATTACTGCATCATCATTGTGTCATAAATAAATTAAATTATTTAATTTCTAAAAATTATAAATAAAATATCATTAAGTATGAAATCTTATTATCTTTCTAATGAATATTTACAATCGAATTTATCTTATGTATAACCCTATATTATAAATGTTTTAGTAAATAAACATTGATTTTAACTCTTTTGACTCTTCTTTGAATTAAATAATAATAAATGTCCTAATCTAATACATGTGGGCCTAAATGGTCATATTTTATTCCTAAGGTTGTTTTTGGTCGAATTAAACTTATCCAATAGAATTAGGACATGTGTTAAGGTATTAATAATATCATTTTTACCCTTAATTACCCTATTTACTTTTAACCGTGGTAAAAAAAAGTAAAACGTTACTATTCATCAAAAATTATTTTCATCTCATTGAACCACATTTTACTTACTGACATCAACCATGTCTCTCGGATTTTTGAAATTCCACTCACAGAAGTAGTAAAATTAAGTTATATGAAAAATTCATTTTTTTACTACCACTTAGTGGTTTCACTATTCATCAAAAAATGAAAGTTTCCAGAAAAATACAAAAAATTAGGCCTAAGCTATATTTGATATTATAAACCCAAAAATGGTGTATATTTTACCAAATTCAAAACATATCAGTTACTTTAACAAATTTAAAAATTAATTCCCGTCGTCAAAATAAATGGCGTGTTTTTAAGAGATAATAACTATCAAAAGATTGACACTTGTTTATAACTTGTTTAAATGTGAAATTACACCCAATGACCAACATTGTATTAAATTGTAAAAATACATTCTAAATATACTTTAAAACCAATCAAATTAATAATTTATCACTATTAATTATTTTGATTAAAAAAGTTTTTTTTAATTAAAATTTAGTAATTTTCACTATTCATCAGAATATGAAAGTTATCCGAAAAGTACCAAAATATCACCCTAAGCTAATTTCGATATTCCGAATCCAAAAATGAAGTCCATTTTGAAAAATAAAATTTAAGAAATTTAAAAAGTTGTTATTACTATTCATAACGGCTAGTTTTAATAATATTTTAATAGCATATCGTTGTTTAGTGAAACTCGGTATTGCGTACTACACACGCTATCGAGGAAGGTCGCAATTGCGTCTAATGAAAGGCAAGTCAAGGATGCGTGTTGTGCAGGATCCTTTTGGTGTAGCGTACAACACAAGACATTAATGAAATTAAAAAGAATATTTTTCATAAAATCTCGGGGTGTTACATTCTACCCCCCTTAAAATGAATTTCGCCCTCGAAATTCGTCGGGGTTATAAATGGTTTACTACTCGAAAGTTTCTTTAATAGAAACCCACATCGTAAAAAGGAATACCAAAAACAATATTTAAAAACAAAAGTATGAAATGTAACGGTTACCCAAATAAACTAATCAATGGGTTTCCACATAGGTGAAAATATGGATATGGAAGAGAAATCTAACCATCATGTTCGGATGGAGAGTGGTAGATAACATGGCGATGAAAAATCCAACAATCACAAAGATATTGATTTGTGATGATTTAAGGTACCATCTGATTAATCAGATATAAGGGAACTAGGACAACATTTTTGGTTTTCAAGATCATTTCCCAAAAGATGATGAATTAAAAGAAATACTTGCATGATTTTGGTACAATCTCACTGTTTTTCGTGAATTGAACAATTTACACTTCATCCCTTAAAGAAATGAAGTTGAATTTGTTATTCGTGATGTGTTAGCAGATCATGTGATAGAATGATGGGTCATTCCATCTCTTTCAAACAAAAGGTTAGCAAAAGTTATAAGTCCATCTTATGGTTAGATTAATCGTATATGGTTCCAAAAATGATCTTATACTTCATATATCATACCTCTTAATAAAATAAAACTAGTTTCTACTGACCAGGGAATTCCTGTAGGACAGTGGTAGGCGATAAAGGCCAGTCGCACTTCGGTTGTGGGTTCGATTCCCACGGCCTTGTCTGACGTGATGGGCTGTCGCCCATCCTGCAGGTTGCCCTTTGTCTAAAACTATATTACTATAACATCCCATAAATAATATCGAAAAAACTTCTATCCTTAAACAATACTAACTTATGTCCAACATAATCCATTCCAATCTTTAGGTTTATCCATAATAATATAGTCCACTCTCATAATATAGTGAAAACTATTACCAGAGATTTAATACCATCGTTGATCCCCATATATCATAAGATATGTCTTGTTGGTCACATTCCAAACATTCAAAGGCCTTAATAATGTATTCTCTTGAATACCCATTGAACCTTTGTGAAAACAAGAATGCAGTTAAAAGTTAACACTTTCCACATACCAAAATCCTTAAAATTCTATATACTCAAACAATGATATCACTTAGTCCTTATATCAATCATGAGCTCATGAATACTGTCAAACATGTCATTTTCTCCTTATCCCTTCATTATGTTCATATCATCAATATTCCAAAAATACTGGTACCATTCATCACACACTTTCAAAACATAAGGAAAGGCAATAGTGTAACAATCCTTAGTTGTCTCTTTATTCCATAGTACCATGAGATTACTTATACAACATTACACATGATAAACATGTAATCATTCCACTACATTCTTAAACCATCGACTGAGCTTCAACAATTCTTTCAACTCACATATCATTTGTAGTCTCTTCATCATCATCAACATAAATACTACTCATACGACCGTACTGATTCTCTTCATGAGACTTTCCCTTAGGGCATTGGTTTGCATAATGCCCGTACATTCCACATTTAAAACATTTTACCATTGTTGATGTCGTAGCAATCCCATTATCCTCATCCATACTGTTAACTGAACCTTTTCCTTTTCACTTACTAGATTTGTGTCCTTCTTTTCGATACCCAAAGCATCTTCCAGTTCCTTTGAAACATTCTCCTTGATGCCTCTTCCCACATGATTTACATAGGGAAAATTGAAGTTTCTTTCCTCTATGATCATCATGAAACTCCATATTTCTCTTATTAGCCGAGTCGGGAAACCTACCAAATTTGAGTTTATTGATCATATTATGAGATTTCTGATTCGGCATAATAATGATGTTTGGACTTCCAAATCCCATTTCATTTGGTTTCTCATGAAGAATATCATTCCATTTTCCACCATATCCTCCATTATCGTGAATCTTCCTGTTTCCAGCAATTTTCTATAACCCAAAAAGAATATTGTGAGAGGAAAAAATCATGCTAGGGAAAACAACATAGTAAAGGGCGAGTACCCTCAATATCTAACATCTTAGGTTAAATTCTAAGATCTTTACCGTAGTTCTAGGACTATATCCTATACGTATTCTTATCCTTAGGGACATCTCTAGACATACCTTAGAAATATCTCTAGGGATCTCACTAACGTTTTCGCATCCTAGTTTCCAAAGTTTGACAAAACCATTGCTCTGATACGAACTGTAGAGAACCGAAGCTTGACTTACATGGACATTACATTACTTTTGCGGAATACTTAGTACATAACAAAAACACACACACAAGGATCGTAATAGTTTAGTGTCTTTGGAAACTCGGAATATAATCTTTTAATCGTGGTGAAAGATCTTCAACATCTCCCATAAAGATCTTCCCTTTTTTTACCTAAAACCTTTCTTTATATCCTGGGGAAAATAAAACATAAAAGGGTGAGCTCAAATTCTCAGTAAGGGTAAACAAAATAAATATCAATCACATCATATTCATAAGAACATAACATTTTGGAAATCTTAACCTGCAAAAGAGAGCATAATTTCATAACATGGGATAAATCATAGTAGTGAAATGAAATCCCAATAATCATAACATAAAACATGAAACTTTGTGGCATACACACATAATCATAGAGAATCATATCTTATTAGTCAAGACTCATTTCCAAGACTATCTTAGTGGACAAAGTCCATTTATGAACCGAGTCACCCTCGTTTCAGTCCTGATTCACTGAACCAGTATAACCTACCATTCCAGCCATGTCTATCTCATGAGATATAAAATCATTACCCAATGCAATGGAGGGAGATATAGGTCCCACCCATCTCTTAATGATACCATTCTTATGTGTGCCACAAAATCATAAACCATACATCATATCATAACCCATGTAATAAAAATGGGAATCTTAAACATCGTGACATCATAAAACAATTCATATAAGATAAAGGAAATCATAAATATAATTCCATCACAACATAATCAAATCAATGTAATAATAGGGATAGAAACAAAACCCTTTATTAACTTAGATGGAAAATAATTTTGATAAAACACTTGAACCCCATTCTTGAGGAAAATATCCTTTCTGCTTCAAAAACATTTTCCTTTCTTAACTTCTCATACAATTTTAAACTAAAAGAAGCTGATTAAAAATAAACTTGAAAACTTGTAAAGTAAGCTTCTTGGAAATAATATTTTAAAAATTCATGCATGCCGTATAAGTTAAAAAAACATTCTTCTCGTACTTTTGTCAGAAAAGTCAAAAAATTACCTCGTATGAAAAACGACAAAAGATTCCTTTCATATCTTTTACTAAAAACTCACCAAAGGGTAAAATACGATTTAAAAATTTTTAGGTGAATGGAAATAATATTACATATTGAGGAAACATCGATGTGGATGATAAAATACACCCCAGTAAATACTAAAGTATAAACAATCTCGGATAAAAATGAGATTGTGAAATTTCCCTTACCTTAGGTCCGATTTGCTTCGTAAGTGTCCGAACCTACTGTATAATGATTTAAATAATGTCATTGACTTATTACAGAATCATATTCATTGTTATTATATCATATATGGTTCACTCATGACTTTATATTTCCCATTCTTTTGTAAATTCATGTTAATGTAGCGTTTTTTGTAAAATCATCTCATTTGTCGTTCGTGTTTTAACTTGTAATTATTCATATGATTTCTTAGATCATGATTACTTAATTGAAGAATATAAAAAATGATTTATATATAATATATATTCAGAATATACATATATATAATGGCTCGATAAATGGAAAGAAATACATTGTTCATGGAGACGGTAGTCCGTACGTATGCATGAACGCTGTTTTCCTTTCCTTATTGTCTTGAATGGAAGTAAGTAGATGACATACATATATATATATATATATACATAAATCCAGTAGATTTAACATGTCATATATTTCATTATTATTCAATATATATACTTTATAATCATTCATGAATGGTTAATGTGGAGAATGAATCTCATCGCGTCATGGAGACGGTATTCCGTACGTACGCACGAGCGATGATATCGTTCTCATGATTGTGAACTTGTGTTGAAGTGTATTTATACTATTTCAGTATCAATATCACTTTATAATAATCATATATAGTTACTCATTACACCATTATAACCATCCAATTAAGGTGGTGGCGGAAAATAGATTACACCACGGCGTGAAGACGGTATTCCATACGTACGCACGCGCTGTGATTTCCTTTTTTCGTAGGATGGATAGATGGTGAAATAGGGTTGTTTCATACGTATAATAACATATCAGTATATTAGTTATACTGATGTTATTACTTCATAATGAAGCAACCTAAGAAGAAGAAGTGGAAGAAGAAATAAAGTTGAAAGAATCGGTAACTGACATTACCTCTTCTTTGAAGCACCTCTTTGAGATCTCCTTTTAGGGCACCAAAATTGGTCTTTGAGGAAGACAAGAACCTCTAGGATGTTTCTATGGAAGTGGAGAAGATAATTTGGCAGGTTTTGGCCGATCTAGAAGGCTCAAAGTGGTGTGAGGAAGAGGGGGTGGAGGTGCCCTTTTATAAGGGAGGAGAGGGGTACCTTTGGAATAACTAAAACTATTATTTTATTATAAAGTCAAATTCGGTTTTAAATAGCTCCAAATTGATTTATTTTTAAGCTAAGGTAGGGATGGGTCGAAATGCTCTCATCCAAAAGAATTTATACAAGTTTAGGTTCATATTTTAACCTTATCATTTATATTTAACTTTAAGTTATATAATTTTACTTTTACCGTGTCTTCTTGTTTTCTTACACTATAAGGTTAATAAACATACTATATCAAGCCAGACGAACCCCAAGTTGTTTATTATTAATATATATAACCTTTTATAAGTCATTTGGCCAAACCTTATATTTTTAGGAATAAAATAACTATTAATAATATAATATTTGTTTTAAAAACTATTTTATGTCAATTTTGACACTATTTAGTAATTGATTTTTGTGAAACTCATAACAGAATGATTAGTTCGAAAAACGTTAATTAAATATATACTAACATGTCATATTACCCTATAAAATTAGTGTAATTCATAAAAAGTCTCAAATTATATTTATTTGGGTATTTATAATATCAATTATTCTAATTTTTCACTATTATGGTAATCACTGCATCATCATTGTGTCATAAATAAATTAAATTATTTAATGTCTAAAAATTATAAATAAAATATCATTATGTAGGAAATCTTATTATATTTCTAATGAATATTTACAATCGAATTTATCTTATGTATAACTCTATGTTATAAATGTTTTAGTAAATAAACTTTGATTTTAACTCTTTTAACTCTTCTTTGAATTAAATAATAATAAATGATCTAATCTAATCCAAGTGGGCCTAAATGGTCATATTTTATTCCTAAGGTTGTTTTTGGTATAATTACACTTGTGCAATAGAATTAGGACATGTGTTAAGGTAATAATAATATCAGTTTTACCCTTAATTACCCTATTTACTTTTAACCGTGGTAAAAAAAAGTAAAAAGTTACTATTCACCAAAAAATATTTTAATCTCATTGAACCACATTTTACTTACTGACATCAACCGTGTCTCTAGGATTTTTGAAATTCAACTCACAGAAGCGGTAAAATTATGTTTTATGAAAAATACATTTTTTTACTACCACTTAGTGGTTTCACTATTCATCAAAAAATGAAAGTTTCCAGAAAAATACCAAAAATTAGGCCTAAGCTATATTTGATATTATGAACTAAAAAATGATGTCTATTTTACAAAATTCAAAACATATCAGTTACATTAACTAATTTAAAAATTAATTCCCGTCGTCAAAACAAATGGTGTGTTTTTAAGAGATAATAACTATCAAAAGATTGATACTTGTTTAAAACATGTTTAAATGTGAAATTACATCCAATGACCAACATTGTATTAAATTGTAAAAATATATTCTAAATATACTTTAAAACCAATCAAATTAATAATTTATCACTATTAATTATTTTGATTAAAAAAGTTGTTTTTAATTAAAATTTAGTAATTTTTACTATTCATCAGAATATGAAAGTTATCCAAAAAGTACCAAAATTTCACCCTAAGCTAATTTCGATATTCCAAATCCAAAAATGAAGTCCATTTTGAAAAATAAAATTTAAAAAATTTAAAAAGTTGTTATTACTATTCATAACGGCTAGTTTTAATAATATTTTAATAGCATATCGTTGTTTAGTGAAACTCGGTATTGCGTACTACACACGCTATCGAGGAAGGTCGCGATTGCGTCTAATGAAAGGAAAGTCAAGGATGCGTGTTGTGAAAGCTCCTTTTGGTGTAGCGTACAACACAAGACATTAATGAAATTAAAAAGAATATTTTTTATAAAATCTCAGGGTGTTACATTCTACCCCCCTTAAAATTAATTTCGCCCTCGAAATTCGTTGGGGGTTATAAATGGTTTACAACTCGAAAGTTTCTTTAATAGAAACCCACATCGTAAAAAGGAATACCAAAACCAATATATAAAAACAAAAGTATGAAATGTAACGGTTACCCAAATAAACTAATCAATGGGTTTCCACATAGGTGAAAATATGGATATGGAAGAGAAATCTAACCATCATGTTCTGATGGAGAGTGGTAGATAACATGGCGATGAAAAAGCCAACAATCACAAAGATATTGATTTGTGATGATTTAAGGTACCATCTGATTAATCAGATATGAGGGAACTAGGACAACATTTTTGGTTTTCAAGATCATTTACCAAAAGTTGATGAATTAAAAGAAATACTTGCATGATTTTGGTACAATCTCACTGTTTTTCGTGAATTGAACAATTTACACTTCATCCCTTAAAGAAATGAAGTTGAATTTGTTATTCGTGATGTGTTAGCAGATCATGTGATAGAATGATGGGTCATTCCATCTCTTTCAAAAAAAAGGTTAGAAAAAGTTATAAGTCCATCTTATGGTTAGATTAATCGTATATGGTTCCAAAAATGAACTTATACTTCATATATCATACCGGTTTATAAAATAAAACTAGTTTCTACTAATCAGGGATTTCATCTAGGCCAGTGTTAGGCGATAAAGGCCAGTCGCACTTCGGTTGTGGGTTCGATTCCCACGGCCATGTCTGACGCAATGGGCTATCACCCGTCCTGCAGGTTGCCTTTTTTCTAAAACTATATTACTATAACATCCCATAAAATAATATCGAAAAAACTTCTATCCTTAAACAATACTAACTTATGTCCAACATAATCCATTCCAATCTTTAGGCTTATCCATAATACTGCAGTCCACTCTCATAATATAGTGAAAACGATTACCAGAGATTTAATACCATCGTTGATCCCCATATATCATAAGATATGTCATGTTGGTCACATTCCAAACATTCAAAGGCCTTAATCATGTATTCTCTTGAATACCCACTGAACCTTAGTGAAAACATGAATGCAGTTAAATGTTAACACTTTCCACATACCAAAATCCTCAAAATTCTATATACTCAAACCATGATATCACTTAGTCCTTATATCAATCATGAGCTCATGAATACTATCAAACATTTAATTTTCTCCTTATCCCTTCATTATGCACATATCATCTATATTCCAGAAATACTGGAACCATTCATCACACAGTTTCAAAATTTAAGGAAAGACAGCAGTGTAATAATCCTTAGATGTATCTTTATTCCATAGTACCATGAGATTACTTATACAACATTACACATGATAAACATGTAATCATTCCACTACATTCTTAAACCATTGACTGAGCTTCAACAATTCTTTCAACTCACATATCATTTGTAGTCTATTCATCATCATAAACCTAAACACTACTTATACGGCCATACTGATTCTCTTCATGAGACTTTCCCTTAGGGCATTGGTTGGCATAATGCCCGTACATTCCACATTTAAAACATTTAACCATTGTTGATGTCTTAGAAATACCATTATCCTCATCCATATTGTTAACTGAACCTTTTCCTTTGCACTTACTGGCTTTGTGCCCTTCTTTTCCATACCCAAATCATCTTCCAGTTCCTTTGAAACATTCTCCTTGATGCCTCTTTTGACATGATTTAAATAGGGGAAATTGAACTTTCTTTCCTCTATGATCATCATGAAACTCCATCTTTCTCTTATTAGCCAAGTCAGGAAACTTACCAAATTTGAGTTTAATGATCATATTATGAGATTACTGATTCGACATAATAATCATGTTTGGACTTCCAAATCCCATTTCATTTGGTTACTCATGAAAAATATCATTCCATTGTCCACCATATCCTCCATTATCGTGAATCTTCCTATTTCCAGCCATTTTCTATAACCCAAAAAGAATATTGTGAGAGGAAAAAATCATGCTAGGGAAAAAACATAGTAATGGGCGAGTACCCTCAATATCTAACATCTTAGGTTAAATTCTAAGATCTTTACCATAGTTATAGGACTATATTCTATACGTATACTTATCCTTAGGGGCATCCCTAGACATACCTTAGAAATATCTCTAGTGATCTCACTAACATTTTCGCATCCTAGTTTCCAAAGGTTGACTAAACCTTTGCCCTGATACCAACTGTAGAGACCCGAAGCTTGACGTACATGGAAATTACATTACTTTTGCGGAATACTTAGTACATAACAAAAACACCCACACAAGGATCGTAATAGTTTAGTGTCTTTGGAAACTCGGAATATAATCTTCTAATCGTGGTGAAAGATCTTCAACATTTCCCATAAAGATCCTCCCTTTTTTTAACTAAAACCTCTCTTTATATCCTGGGGAAAAGAAAACATAAAAGGGTGAGCTAAAATGCTCAGTAAGTGTAAACAAAATAAATATCAATCACATCATATTCATAAGAACATAACATTTTGAAAATCTTAACCTGCAAAAGAGAGCATAATTTCATAACATGGGATAAATCATAGTAGTGAAATGAAATCCCAATAATCATAACTTAAAACATGAAACTTTGTGTCATACACACATAATCATAGAGAATCATATCTTATTAGTCAAGACTCATTGCCAAGACTATTTTAGTGGACAAAGTCCATTTCTGAACCGAGTCACCCTCGTTTCAGTCCGGATTCACTGAATCGGTATATCCTACCATTCCAGCCATGTCTATCTCATGAGATATAAAATCTTTACCCAATGAATTGGAGGGAGATATAGGTCCCACCCATCTCTTAATGATACCATTATTATGTGTGCCACAAAATCATAAACCATACATCATATCATAACCCATGTAATAAAAATGGGAATCTTAAACATCGTGACATCATAAAACAATTCATATAAGATAAAGGAATTCATAAATATAATTCCATCACAACATAACCAAATCAATGTAATAATAGGGATAGAAACAAAACCCTTTATTATCTTAGATGGAAAATAATTTTGATAAAACACTTGAACCCCATTCTTGAGGAAAATATCCTTTCTGCTTCAAAAACATTTTCCTTTCTTAACATGTCATACAATTTTAAACTAAAAGAAGTTGATTAAAAATAAACATGAAAACTTGTAAAGGAAGCTTCTTGGAAATAATATTTTAAAAATACATTCATTCCGTATAAGTTAAAAAAACATTCTTCTCGTACTTTTGTCAGAAAAGTCAAAAAAGTACCTCGTACGAAAAACGACAAAAGATTCCTTTCGTATCATTTACTAAAAACTCACCGAAGGGTAAAATAGGATTTAAACAATTTTAGGTGAGTGGAAATAATATTACATATTGAGGAAACATGGATGTGGATGATAAAATACACCCCAGTACATACTAAAGTATAAACAATCTCGGATAAAAATGAGATTGTGATATTTCCCTTACCTTAGGTTCGATTTGCTTCGTAAGTGTCCGAACCTCCTGTATAATGATTTAAATAATGTCATTGACTTATTACAGAATCATATTCATTGTTATTATATCATATATGGTTCACTCATGACTTTATATTACCCGTTCTTTTGTAAATTCATGTTAAAGTAGCGTTTTGGGTAAAATCGTCTCATTTGTCATTCGTGTTTTAACTTGTAATTACTCATATGATTACTTAGATCATGATTACTTAATTAAAGAATATAAAACATGATTTATATATAATATATATTCAGAATATACATATATATAATGGATTGATAAATTGGAAGAAATACACCATTCATGGAGACGGTAGTCCGTACGTACGCATGAACGCTGTTTTCCTTTCCTTATTGTCTTGAATGGAAGTAGATGACATACATATATATATACATAAATACAGTAGATTTAACATGTAATATATTTAATTATTATTCATTATATATACTTTATAATCATTCATGAATGGTTAATGTGGAAAATAAATCTCATCGCGTCGTGGAGACGGTAGTCCGTATGTACGCACGAGCGATGATATCGTTCTCATGATCGTGAACATGTGTTGAAGTGTATGTATACTATTTCATTATTAATATCACTTTATAATAATCATATATAGTTACTCATTACACCGTTATACCCATCCAATTAAGGTGGTGGCGGAAAATAGATTACACCACTGCGTGGAGAGGGTATTCTGTACGTACGCACGCGCGGTGATTTCCTTTTTCCGTAGGATGGATAGATGGTGAAATAGGGTCGTTTCATACTTATAATAACATATAATTATATTAGTGATACTGATGTTATTACTTCGTAATGAAACAACCTAAGAAGAAGAAGTGGAAGAAGAAATAAAGTTGAAAGAATCGGTAACAGACATTTCCTCTTCTTTGAAGCACCTCTTTGAGATCTCCTTTTAGGGCACTAAAATTGGTCTTTGAGGAAGACCAGAACCTCTAGGATGTTGCTATGGAAGTGTAGAAGATAATTTGGCAGGGTTTTTCCGAGCTTGAAGTATCAAAGTGGTGTGAGTAAGAGGGGGAGGAGGTGCCCTTTTATACGGGAGGAGAGGGGTACCTTTGGAATAACAAAAACTATTATTTTATTATAAAGTCAAATTCGGTTTTAAATAGCTCAAAATTGATTTATTTCGAAGCTAAGGTGGGGATGGGTCGAAATATTCTCATCCAATAGAATTTAGACATGTTTAGGTTCCTATTTTAACCTTATCATTTATATTTAACTTTAAGTTAGATAATTTTACTTTTACCGTGTCTTCTTGTTTTCTTGCACTATAAGGTTAATAAACGTACTATATCAAGACAAAAGAACCCCAAGTTGTTTATTATTAATATATATAACCTTATATAAGTCATTTGGCCTAACCTTAGATTTTTAGGAATAAAATAACAATTAATAATATAATATTTGTTTTAAAAACTATTTTATGTCAATTTTGAGACTATTTAGTAATTGATTTTTGTGAAAGTCATAACAGAATTATTAGTTCTAAAAAAGTTAATTAAATCTATAATAACATGTAATATTAACATATAAAATTAGTGGAATTCATAAAAAGTCTCAAAATATATTTATTTTGGTATTTATAATATCAATTATTCTAATTTTTCACTATTATGGTAATTACTGCATCATCATTGTGTCATAAATAAATTAACATATTTAATGTCTCAAAATTATAAATAAAATATCATTATGTAGGAAATCCTATTATCTTTCTAATGAATATTTAAAATGGAATTTATCTTATGTATAACCCTATATTATAAATGTTTTAGTAAATAAACTTTGATTTTAAATCTTTTAACTATTCTTTGAATTAAATAATAATAAATGTCCTAATCTAATCCAAGTGGGCCTAAATGGTCATATTTTATTCCTAAGGTTTTTTGTCTAATTACACTTATCCAATAGAATTAGGACATGTGTTAAGGTAATAATAATATCATTTTTACCCTTAATTACCCTATTTACTTTTAACCGTGGTAAAAAAAATTAAAAAGTTACTATTCACCAAAAATTATTTTCATCTCATTGAACCACATTTTACTTACTGACATCGACCGTGTCTCTCGGATTTTTGAAATTCCACTCACAGAAGTGGTAAAATTATGTTTTATGAAAAATTCATTTTTTTACTACCATTTAGTGGTTTCACTATTCATCAAAAAAATGAAAGTTTCTAGAAAAATACCAAAAATTAGGCCTAAGATATATTTGATATTATGAACAAAAAAATGATGTCTATTTTACCAAATTCAAAACATATCAGTTATATTAACTAATTTAAAAATTAAATCCCGTCTTCAAAACAAATGGCGTGTTTTTAAGAGATAATAACTATCAAAAGATTGACACTTGTTTATAACTTGTTTAAATGTGAAATTACATCCAATGACCAACATTGTATTAAATTCTAAAAATATATTCTAAATATACTTTAGAACCAATCAAATTAATAATTTATCACTATTAATTATTTTGATTAAAAAAGTTGTTTTTAATTAAAATTTAGTAATTTTCACTATTCATCAGAATGTGAAAGTTATCCGAAAAGTACCAAAATTTCACCCTAATCTAATTTCGATATTCCGAATCCAAAAATGAAGTCCATTTTGAAAAAAAAAATTTAAAAATTTTAAAAGTTGTTAGTACTATTCATAACGGCTAGTTTTAATAATATTTTAATAGCATATCGTTGTTTAGTGAAACTCGGTATTGCGTACTACACACGCTATCGAGGAAGGTCGTGATTGCGTCTAATGAAAGGCAAGTCAATGATGCATGTTTTGAAAGATCCTTTTGGTGTAGCATACAACACAAGACATTAATGAAATTAAAAAGAATATTTTTCATAAAATCTCGGGGTGTTACAGTAGTGGAAGGCAAAGGGATCATCCTTTCCCAATCAATGAATCCTGAATAGAAAGTATAACAACATAAGATTATACTGGTTCCTTCCAATTTTAAATAGTTGTATTTTCTTTTGACCCTCCTGAATAGAAAATTAGATTCTACAGACAAGTTTCAACTTCGAATACATTGGATTTTAGTAAATTTTTCTTTACGTAAACTTAACATTGTGAGATATTTCTTCTAATGAATTATTCTTGGATTCTTGGTGACCTTCCTCATATATAAATGATCGTAATCATCAGTGATAATTATAACCTCATCAAAATCCTTTTAAAAAAATAATATTCCCAATTTATAAAATAAGTCTTTCTTAGATAAATGTATGGAATGCATGATCTATGATTTTGAAACACCCACTCATATCAAGTGTTTGGTAAAAATACATGAATACCGTCCAAAGATATTGGAGTTTGAATTTTTAAACTCCTCTAAAAACATAGATTTAACATTTTTAACATATCCATAAATCCTTTAATGACATATATTTTCACAAAGGTAATGTTCGTTGTTTTAAAACTCTAATCCCTTTTTACTCTTGGTAAATTTTCACTAAGACCTAAAGAAGGTCCCAGGAGATTTTTGGGATTTTTCAGAGCCTAAAGTTCTTGAAAATGGGAAAATATGGTAGGATGCCTGGTTACCACATAGTTAGTAGAAACCATGTGGTGTAATTGTGTGGGGTCCCTTTGAGTACCATGGGGCTACACATTTTGTCTGTAACCATGATACCCCTAGAGTATGCTAGTGTGAAAAATTCCAGAGTTGGGATAGTTGGCTTTCACATGTTTTGTGTACAATTAATGAAACTATGCACCTTAATCTTGTGGGGTATTTCCTTAAGATATGAGGCCAGTAATTTTTGGCCAAAATGAGCAACCAAACTATGTGTCTAGATCTTGTGACCCTATATTTGAGGGTGAAATTACTTTTTTTCCATAATAAAATCATACATCTATTTCTCTTTTCTCTTATCCTATTTCTAATGGATGGATTTATCCTTCTCCTACCATGAGCACTCACCTACTTCAACCAAGGGGTTGAGATATTTCTTTTTTATAAAGTCCTTATAGAGATCCATCAAAGGTGTTGGATAACTTGAGGCATGCTCTTGGTTCCTCTCACTTCTTATTTAAGTTTATCTATAGATCATTTGTTTTTTTAGGTGCAATATATTTCCCCCTATTTTTATGGTTTTGTACCATTTCATTGATCTATACCAACCTTCTTAGAACCTGATACTGGAATTAGATGAGGAATCATCAATGTCCCTAAGGTAGACGTCTCATCATTTTCCACCAAAGTATTAGTGTTTTTATAGTCATGATGTTTTTCTGCATGTCAATATTTGTGTGTGTTTCTTTAAAAATAGTTATTTATTTACAAATTGTTATACGCACCTTTCTATACTCTTTAGGGTCATTTATTAGTAATTTGAAGATGTAAACCTCAAACAAAGACACCCCTTGGGCGTTCCATCCTATTTTGTCCCTTTATAATTAATTGATTATGCTCCCAAAATGACTCGTAAGTATTCATCTTGGATTAAAAATTGAATTTATCTTTTATTTAAATGTTTATTAAGCCTAAGGTACCTAAAAATTGATTGGCCCAATTTATAAATTGAATTTCCCTTGTGGGTAATTACCCGATCGATTAATTCACCTTCTATGTTCCTTATTAAGCAATGGAATGAAATTACCATGAATTTATTTATTTAATGGATTGTTTATATCGAACTACTTAGATTATAAATGGTTTTTATGATTAAATGGATTAAATATAGTTGGGTGGAAATTCCAAGACTCATATGTTATAATAATGAAAATGATTATATGAATTGTAATTCCCTTAGATAAGCCTGGGATTGAGGAATATAAATAATGAGAGGTAATGACTAATGGATATTATTAAAAATATGATTATTCCATTGATATAGGTTGTGGAACGATGGTATGGGTTCTGTTGGGAATGAAGATTCATGATCCCTTACATTGGATATTAAGGAATGATGTCTCACCCCATGGACTCAATTTAGATGGTGGTCATGACGGACCATGTCCCTTATTTTATGTGTTGGAATGAAGAAACACAAACAATATTTAGTGAAGAGCATGATGTCTCCCAATCATTAAGAGATTTAGGGAAATTACCCTTTTCAAGACCTTAAATTCTCATTTAGACTGGATATGGATGTCTGAGTTATTCCCAAGTCCATTTGGTACCCAGTCTTCTAGGTATATTTCTACTTACATATACATGTAATTAGTCCATATTGGTGGATGAAATAAATAAATAAACTATATAAATATATTATTAATATATATATATATATATATATTAGACACTCATTCTGGCCTTGAGCCGGAGTAGGTTGAGCCGCCAGGTGTCCCTATAGGAACCTAAGCAGGATGGTTTTTATTTTTTTCATATTTTTCTATTATTTCATTTATTAAATCACACTATTGATTGTATATACATATATTGGATTAATTTTAGACACCATTGGTGTAGGACTACTATAATTTTATCTCACACCATACTCGAGATTCATTTTGTATCCGATTAGATTAATTTTATATAGGTACAGATAAGTTCATGTTCCCTCCTTCAAATATTTGATATGTTTTACTTTTGGATAGAGAATAGAAGAAGGGGAATAAGAATAAACTAAAGTTCATAGTGGTGATTTTTTTTCCCTTTTTGTATTTTTTATATAATTATTGTATATTTCTACCCCTTGATCCCCTTATGTTCTTCAGCATGCCATGCATCCATGTATATGACATCACCTAGAGGCTCTTGATATTATTATTCAGTTGTTCTATTATTTATTCTTCCACTACATATTTATTATATCTATTTATATATGATTCCTATGTAGTATGTTTATGGTTATATTTTTTTTAAACTCTGATATGAGGGTATAGTCTCACCATCGTAGCACCTTTACAAACTCGCTTCTAGTCAACAACCTCTGGAATATGTGGAGGCATGATTGAGGCCATGTGACCCACTGACTCGGGGCCCTAGTTATGTAGACTCTCGGTTAGGATGTTACAAAGTGGTATCAAATCTTCTCTTTCCTATATATTTCAATTTGTGTATTATACATGATACTAGGAGTTTATGTAATTTGGAATTTAACCATGTTACTGGACCTAGCTAACCCATGTATAGTGGAAACCCAAATTACATGGGATGTGTAATTACTATTATTATTTTCAGCTGTTATGGTTGATACGACCTCGATGTTGGGTGACACACACATCATGTGATTTTATTATTATTGATATGATTGAAATGAGATTTCTCTTACCTAGTCCAAATTAAAGGAGGGCATTACATCTGTTAATGCATCATTATAGGCTCAATGTGACAAATATTTCATGAATTTTTCCACGCCGCATCTATTTTCAGTGTTCATTTTCCTATTTCATCAAATTACTGTCATGATTTTGTATTGAAATGTTCTAAAATAACATGAAGGGATTAGAAAACATAATTTAAACTTAAATTACCTTCCTTAACCAAATAGTTTGTTTCCTGCATAGGTTAAAGCAGACACCTTAAAAAGTTAATTATGACACATTGAGCCATAGTTCATTGGTCATATGGGATGGAATGTGTTATGGTGTGGGTTAAGTGGATTCCATATTTGAATTAATAAGGACAATGTGACCTTACGAATTAGAAACGATAATCCTTCCAATTCAACCATTTAAAGAGATTTAAATATTTGAACAAGAAAACAATTAAGATGAATATGCCTTTAAATGTGAAAATAGCCATCATATACATGTGAAATGGAGACCTAGACCCAATCCACAACTTAATAGTGGGAATTTGGTGCGTCTCTTATTTTCTAATAGCCTACAATGGGATTTCTCTATTAGAAATTCCCAGCTTTTGGACCAGGAAGAGGGGTATGTTCTATCTATAGGAAGTCTATATACCTAACCTAGTTTTATACCTAAAATATTCTCAACTATTAATATCTCTTTTGAGGAATGTCTTTGAAATTATAGAATCATACCACCATAACTTCCTATAGTCATATTCCTTGAAGGTGGTGAAGACCATGAACTTTAGGTTATGGTACATGAGCCATAGGTTTTTACTCCAACATTGTTACCTGTGGCACCTCTACCTATTCTTGATATGGGAACCGATTCACACTTCCAAGAGGGATTTGTATGTATGTTTAAAAATATGAAAGGTGTTGATCTACCTACCCTATGTATGAAGAGTTAACCTGAGTGTTCAAACAATAGCATCCTTCCAAATTTTCGGGGGATGGAGGACCACAAGATGCTAACTTGTGGCTCAAAGCTATACTTTCCATATTCGAGCATCTAGAGGTGCCTCCATATCAGAGGGTCAAAATAACTATGTACATGCTGTGTGATTCTTCAAAACGATGGTGTGATGTTATTAATAAAATAGATTAACATAAATATATGATTTGGGAATATTTAAAAACTATCTTACACTACTATTTCCTTCCCCCGACTCCGAGGGATGAAAGAGATAGATAATTGATGAACCTACAGTAGGGAGGTATGACTACTATAGAGTTCAGTTCTCATTTCACTAAGCTTTAGTATGTTTCTAATACTTTAGTGGGTGATGATCAATATTACCGCTATGTGATTCGAGGATGGGATAGTATACGCCATCCGGTTGCAGGTTAATGTCTTTCAGTTAACAACTATATCAAAGATAGTCAACTAAGACCTTATTATTGACAAAATTTTGATTGATATTGATGGTGAAATTAAGGGAGGTTCAACACCTAGGCATATCGGTGTTTATTATTTTGAAAAAAAGAGACGTTTGATGATAATCATAGAGGTATCAGCAGTCAGGCTCCTCGTATAGATAATTTATTGATATTTCACTAGTGATGGAAGTTGGGAAATAAGAAACCTCAGTGCTTACGATATTTAGTGGACTAAAGAGTCTATAATAGGAGGGTCCCTATCCATTGTTTCTGAAAAACTGTTCCTTTAGAGCCTAGTAATAATGGATCTTCTCCTACCCCATGTTCTGGATTGGGTCCAGTTGGATCTCACAAGATAAGCAGCTAGAATACCAATAATTGTTCAGACATAGGTGGTATTTGAGGCATAGGTATTCAGACTCATGATTCATAGTTCCATTAGAGTAGTATTTCTTAGGGAAGTCAATCAATGTCTTAGGGATGTGGTACATGCTAGTTTCATGTATTAAAACCTATGCTACAGGAGTAGAGTGATGGAAATTCTACCATTTGGGGTACTCTTCTAGTAGCCTCCACTTTAGTGTTTACATTATTTGAAATAGATGCATCTCACTCTTTTATATGTGATACTATTATGGGAAGTATGGGAATTGAGATCGAACAATTCTATACTGTTATAATTATTTATACCCCATTAGGTATCTGATCCTATAACATTTTCCATTGTAATAGGTTTCCCCTTGAGATGGAAGGATTCCATTTCGTGTGGAGTATTTTTTTCCCTAACATGATGGAATTTGATGTAATCATCAGGATAG
The DNA here is from genome assembly GCA_963277665.1 of Viscum album. Lineage (NCBI taxonomy): Eukaryota > Viridiplantae > Streptophyta > Magnoliopsida > Santalales > Viscaceae > Viscum > Viscum album. Next base: position 1,786,348,093 of record OY728126.1, on the reverse strand, counting down.
AATAGTTAGTTCCCTATCAAGTGAATAGAAACATATATCATTGGAGGGTTAATTTTATATGAGCATAGGGTGGTAGACATGTGCTAAATGGATAATGGGATGTTCAAATTATGTGGTCAAGACCAAAGTAGTTGGGGATATGTAGTGTGATAGCTCAGATCATCACTATTTTATTATATGAATTGGGGTTAAAACCCACTATTTTTCCTCATGTAGTTGAGTGTTTTAGGGAATTATTTACATATAAAATATCTGGTGTATCTTTAGAATGAGAGGAAGAATTTATCATTGAGATCATACCAGGAGCAACACCAGTGACCATTCCTCTTTATGAGATGTCACCAGTTGAGCTTCTAGAGATCAAGAAGCAATTGCAGGATCTGAAGGATAAATGAATTATACTCCAAATCACTTATACTTGGGTTTCATTGATGTTTTTTTCCAAAAAGGTTGATGGTACCCTCAAGATTTGCGTGGATTTCCATTGATTGAGCTATCTCAAAGTTAAGAATCAATATCCACTACCTCAAATAGATGAACACACATATATTGGCTTCGAGTAGATAGAATATTCTTAAAGTTATATTTGATGTTGAGTTATCACTATGTTCATGTCAGATCATCAGAAATACCTCACTTAGATTTCCAAATTATGGATTGTCTATATGATTACCTATTCAGGACATTCAAACTCACAAACACACATATAGTGTTCATGTCCCTTATGAATTTTGTTTTTCACATGTATATGGATTCATTTGTGGAATTATTCATTGATTATATATTGGTGTATTTACTCTCAATACATGATAATGAAAACCATCTTGAGATCATGCTGAATACACTAAGATCGCATTCTCACTATAATAAGCTCAGAAAATTCCACTTTTTGATCGACAAAGTCCACCTCTTAGGTCATATTATCTTTGATTCTGGAGTCTCATTGGACCCAGATATAGTGAGAGATGTAGTTTTTGGGTAGATTCTCATGAACTTCTTTGACATCCAAATCTATTTGAGGATAAATGGGTACTATAGATGATTCATCTAGGATTTATCACATCAGTAAGCATCAGTTATGGGCCTGAAAAATAAATGTATGAAATTAATATAGTTAGAATCCTGTTAAGTAGCCTTTCAAGAGTTGAAAAAAAGATTGAATTCTATGCTGATACTGATTTTTTCTGTATTGTGACACATTAGGTATTAGGCTAGGTGTAATTATGATGTAGGACGAGCAAGTCATCACATATGTGCCTCATCCATTAATGCATCATGAGAAGAATTGCATGACACATGACCTCTATCAAGATATTATAGTTCTTGCTATATGTTATTGGAGATACTATATACCTGTAGATCATTTTTTTCTCATTCATGGGTCACCAAAGTCTCATGTACATTGTTACATAGCAGAATCTCAATCTTAGGCAGTGTAGGTTGGTTAAATACCTGTAGTAATTTGATTTCAAGATTTCTTATACTCCGGGTAAGTGAAATGTTGCAGCCAACACTCTGATATTTAATACTCATATATAGGTAGTTTTGGAGGCCAGTGGTGAATGGAAGGTCACAGACTTGTTCTTATAGATGAACATCGAGGTTCAAGAGGATCCAGGTCAGACTATCCTCACAGATTTATTAGTGACCACTTCTCTTCTAGAACGGGTAATAATGATGAAATTATCTGATCCCAAAGGACTTGTCCTTAGGGAAATCATCTAAGAGGATTACACATCTTCAGGATTGACTATGGATAGGGATGATACTATATTATTCCATGGATGTGTATCGGTACTATGTGATATAAGAGTGGAGATGATGTAGAAATTTAATGACTCAGTCTGGGTTGTTCCTCTCAATGTCACCAAAATTTATCTAGATCTACAATGCTAGTATTGATGGGCTAGTCTGTAACACAAGGTTTCTAGATTTATCACTTGGTGTTCCACCTGTCAGTAGGTGAAGGTGTAACATCATTGAATAATAGGGATTTTGAAACAATTTTCCATTATCGAGTGAAAATGGTATGAAGTTTCTATGGATTTTTTGACTGGTTTATCCAGATAACCTCAGGTAAATGATATAGTGTGAGATTTTGTTTATAATTTGATGATGGTCACACACTTCATTCCTATGCGATAGACCTTCTCAGTAGAAAATCTTGGATTTCTATATGTCAAGGAGTTCATACATATTCCTGGTTCTCATCATTCTATCATTTATTAAAAATATGATCGCTTTACTCCATGGTTCTGGTAGGGGTTGCAGAAGGCCTTGGGTACATAGGTTATTCTGAGCATGACCTATCACCCACATGTGCTTCTCTTATAATAACAACTTTCAGGGTAACATCGAGATGGATCCTTGTGAATCCTTTTGTGGTATCCCATTCCATTCATCTTCTTGAATGATAGAGATAGGGGATACATTTATTCTAGGACCACATCTTGTTTTGGATAATACACTGCATGTACAGTTGATCAGAAAGTGCATGATGATAACTTAGTCCAGATAGTAGTTTTATTCCAACCAAATCTAGTGACCTATTGAGATTGAGGTCAGTGACTGGGTTTTCATCCAAGCCTTGTATATTTTGGCCCATAGATATATTTAGAGTCATGATAAGATCTTATCTTGGGTTTTTGTACCCTTATAGGTTGTGAATCAAATCATACTCATGTCTTACCATATTGAACTTCCTATTAGATATCGGTCTACACATGATATCCTTCACGTATCTCACCTTCGTTGATATTATCCAGAAATGTAACATGTATTTCTTCTTGATGAGGTTGAATTATAAATGGATACCTCCATTAAGGAGTACCAAATGTGGATTGTGGATAGAAGAATGAAGACACACTGAGGTTGGTCTGTTTATTTAGTATGGGTGATGTGGCATCACAACTGAGTACAAGACAAGATAGGGGAATTAGAAGCTGGTGTATGAGCTCAGTGAATGAAACAATTCTTAGATGACAAGTCTTTACCCATAGAAGCCAACTAAAGGATGAGTTTCTTAAAGGAGTGTAAGTTTTAATGACCTATATATTCATGATTGTATGACTCATTGTTTTTTAATTTGAATCCTTTGATTAATCTTTGTAAACAAGGGCTACGACCTGTGGAAGGTCCTATGACCATCTATGGAATTTTTGGATCCAAAAGATAAATAAAATGAGAAAATAGGGTAGGAAAAATGGTTATCACATGGTTAGTAGAGAATGTGTGGGAAAACCAAGAAGGGTCCCTTTGATTAGAAGGGGGCCACATAGTTTGTCTGCAAATGTGCAACCCTAGTTGAATTTTTGTTTAGAAAACTATAGAGTTTGTACATTGTGAGATCACATGGTTTTCATAAGGTTAGGGAAACTGTGTTACATAACCTTGTGGGGTCATTCCTTATGTAGTGATTCTAGCATGGTTTTCATATAGTTTGGCCAAACTATGCAGTCAAAATGTGCACGCTTATATTTTAGGTTGAAATTGAATTTTTTCCCTTAATGAAATCTTAAATATTTTTTTCTTTTATACTCTTCACATTCCATAAGATGATATAGTGACCCTAGCCTTTTTCCCATATTATTACATGTTTTAAATCATAATTAACCATTATTTACAAGCCAATGATCATAATTTATATTGTCTTTGGAAGATTAGGAACATAATTAAATAGTAAGAAACAAAAATAAAAAAGAGAATTATTTAATTTTCATAATGAGAACTTAACTTTATTTGAGACCCTTACATCTACATAGGATAACCTGGGGAATACATAAGAAAATGGATGAGATGAAAATCCCCATAATGGAATAAACATATGAAATAAATTATATAACAAGGGTTAAAAGTCATAACTTGATGACATAAAGAGGCATGGAACATGAGTTAAAAAAAGGAATCATAACATTTAAATCATGGGATCATATAATCATGGTATCATAGGAATGTGGAAAAAATATACAACATGAAATAATCATTAGTCAAGGATAACTTCGAATACTATTTCAAATGGATGAGCATGCGTCAAGGCTTTCTTCTAATACTGTTTCACATGGCAGACCAAGTCACATAAATGAATCAGGTTTAATCCATGTCCCAACATGGCATCCCAAGAGACTATATATTACCCAATGTAGTGGAGCACCATCTTGGTTCACCTAGCATAAAATTTTCATGAATATGTGTTCCACATGAAGAAGTATACATAATTAATAAACAGAAGGGTTATGCATGGAATGAAATCGGTATCATAATCACGTCAGAAGGCATAACAAATGGGAATATCATAATGGTGTCCATGAAAAAATGGATTTAAATAATACATGTACATTAATAAGGTAAATTAGGTATAAAATATTATAATTTATGTCAAACTGAGGTGATGTAAAAAGAGAGTTTAAGAAACTGTAGAAATGAGCCCCTTTAGTGTGGTTTAAGGGAATATTTTAATGAATATTTAAAAATAAAAAGGAATAATTGTTTCTATAAAACCATAAATGAACCAAGATAATTTTTTAAAATAAAATGATTGATTTTATAAAAATAATGGTGCGTTGAAATATATTATGTAGTTCACTTGAAAATAGATGATAAATCGGGAAGTTCCCTTTAATCAGGATTGCTTATCGAAAATAATTGAGAATAGAACCTTTTTAAAAAATGTATGTACCTATAAAATAAAGATGATCTGATTTGTATACATTATTTTGGAAAATATTCACCAAATTTAGAATAATTACATAAAAAATGAAAGATAATTACATAAGGGTAAATAGAGAGAAATCATAACCTTAATGAAAAATGGAGGTTTGGAATGAATCCCTTACCTTATGTATGAAAGTATTCTGCTACTGAACATAATGTCAAAGATTATAAAATTAAATCCATTATTTGATTAATGAATAACCTTTTAAAAATATATTATATTTATTACAATTTTATTATGTTCATTAATACCCACTTTGATGAGTTATAAGATAAAATTTCATCATTCATGAGTGTTTGTTTCCTTGGTTTTCATGATCGGTTAACTTGTATATGTGTATACAAGATCATGTAAAATGAGATTAGTTTTCCAGATTTAAAACTATATGTTATTAATGAACCTATAGAATATTAAATATTATTTTATATAATTTTCTTCCCAATATGAAGATGATTCCACATATAAAATGTTAATGAAAATGATTTAATTTATTTTTTTTGGTTTTTATGACCATCCTGAACTTATATCATTTTAATTAACATCATGTTTATATATAGATTCTAGAACATTATATGAATTATAATATGTATAATAAATTCTTATTTAACCATAATTAAGGTTATATTACTAGATTTTAATGTAGTAATGTATAATTAAAATGCATCTTCCACGATGATGGTAGATCGAGACATCACAAAAGATGTTATCAATTTTAGAATAAAAGGAATAGGAGAAGAGGTTTAATGACTGATCAACCATTAACATAATAAAATTTCACAAAATATAAGCTATTGGATTTATAATTTTACTTTTATAATTGGAGGTTAGTAGCAATAATAAAATAAAATAAATATAAAATAAATTAAAATAAAACATTAGAGGATTTTACCTCTTGAACTTATTCTCCTTGAGAACCTCCTTAGAAAAAAGGGTTTGGTAATTTACTGAGACCAAAGTCCCCATGATGTTTGGGGGAGTTTTGGGAGAGGATTTTATATAATTTGGAAATGATTTATGGTTTATAAAGTGTGAGTAGAGGAGATGGTGGGGGTGGTATTTATAGGGGAGGAGAGGGGTGTTTTTTTATTATTATATCCATTATTTTACTATTTTAGCCCATGATTGTCAATAGTGAGGATTACCATGACTAAAAATAGTAAAGGGATAAGGGGAGTACAATATTATGGGATTAAATTTTCCATATATCATCCATTAATCAATAATTCATGAATTTGTTAAAAACCATAAATTACGGTATTTCACTATTCAAAAAAAATCAACTATTTTAGAAAAATACAAATAATCCACCCTAAACATTTTTTTGATGTGCATCATTAAAAAATATACTACATTTTAGGAAATTTTTTTTATAAATATGATAAATTTAATTTTTGAATAAAGTCATCATTGTTTTGAAAAATACCGATAAAAAAAACTGATTTTATAACAATTTGAAAAATTAATAAATGTCTCCTAAAATTATGTTTTAATAATAGGGAAATAAAATATTAATTTATGAATCTATTTTAAAAAATAAATTATCTTTTAAAACAAAATATTAATTATAAAATTATAAATAATCATTTACGCTTTACAAAAACACAAACACTTAATATAACATTTTTAAAAAATTTATTTACTTATACCAAGATATAAATATATCATATTCTCATTTATATTGTACCCAGATTTTATTTAAATTTTCATAGGTGGTTTACTATTTTATTGGTAGTATTATTATTCCTAATTTTTATATTACCATTCCAATGGTCAAGTTATTATCCAATTGGTATAGGATCCTTAATTTTTTAAATAGCTATTATTTATTTAATTCTTCATTTATAACGTTTTTATTGTTTTATATAAGGGATTTTATTTGATTTATACCATATAACATAATTATAAGAATGGAAATATAATTGATAGAATTCTAGGTAATCACATACATTCCCCTTATGAAATTTCAACCTCAAAATTTTTCTCTACATACACAGGTGAAAACAAGTAAGGGTACTTATCCTTAATTGCTTCCAATAGTTCCCATGTTTCCTATTTTTACTTATTGTTCCTCTATAATACTATGACCAGATGAGTAGTCTTTTGGAATAGAACTTTATCTCTATGGTCAAAAATCTTCACTGGATGCTCCTCATAAGAGATATATTTTTCTAATTGAACCACCTCTAAATTTAGTACATCTGAGGGATATGATATGCACTTCTTCAAGAGGGATATGTGGAATACATCATGTTCTTTAGACATGTTGGGTTGAAGTGCTAGTCAATAGACCATAGATCTGACACGATCAAGAATCTTGAAGGGGACGATGTACCTAGGACTTAGCTTTCCTTTGTTCACAAATCTCATGATCCTCTTCTATAGAGATATGATGTGGAATAACATGTACCAAAACTTAAACTTTATGTATTATCAATGATTTTCTTCATAGTTATTCTATTAAAATTTATCTACCTTGATGCAATGCTAACTACTTTTCACCTTTTCACCATTTATTCTACTATTTCAAGTCCCATCAACTTACATTCCTTGAATTCATCCTAGCATATAGGAATTCTTCATATTTTCATATATAGGGATTCATATGTAGCCATTTGGATACTCTATCGGAAACTATTATTATAATAGAAATCAAACAAATATAGATGTTGGTACCATCCTCCCTTGAAGTCCATGTAACATTCTCTTAACATATATTATAGTGTCTAAATAGTCTACTCAGATTGGCCTTCACTTTTACAGTTATAGGTCATACTGAAGTTCAACTTAGTGTTTAGATCACGTTGGACACTTTTAAAAAACATGGAGTTAAATCTCATATCATTATCAAATATATTTGATAGTGAAACTCTATCAAGACTCACCACTTATTTTATGTATATCTGTGGAAGTTGATCGAGTGAAAATTCCTCTCAAATTTTGATAAAGTGAGATGTCTTTGTAAGATGATCCACAATGACCCATATAACATTATTTCCTCTAGATATCTTTATAAGTCTAGAAAAAAAGTACATGGTGATTTGTTCCCACTTCCATGTTGGTATGGGTAATGATTTCATCATCCCATTATACGTTTCCTTCTAGCCTTCTTTTGGTGACAAACCAGACAAGTTGATGTATGTTAAATGATCTCCTTCTTCATATTTTCCCTTATATATTTCTCTCTAATATCTCGATACATCTTTTTAATTCCTAGGTTAATAGATAAATTTGAGCTATGTGCATCATTCAGAATCTCTTTATTTATCTCTACATTTGATGTTATACATATTTTGCCCCAAATCTTAAGACTCCATTATCATCAAATTTGAACTTGGATAATTTCCCATTTCCGATAGCTTCAAATTTTTCCTAAATTTTCACATCATTTCCAGGAGAATCATTTATTTTATCTATAAGGTAAGGTTGATAAATCATTTGGGATAGGATTGATGATGTTCCTTCCCCAATGATTCACATGTCCATCCATTGTAAATTGATGAATATTGGATCCTTCTCAATTCTCATCATCAACAAGGTTAAAGGATCATTTATACTTAGATAATCTGCCACATTATTTACCTTTCCAAGAAGATAGTGGATTGAGAATTCATTATCCTTGATGAGAACTGACCATACTCATTGGTTCATATTAACTACCTTCTTTGTGAATATATATTTGAGGCTCTTATGATCCGTATATATCTCACACTTATCCCCATAGAGATAATGACTCAAGATTTTCAATGAGAATATCACAACTGCTAACTCAAAATAATGTGTGGGATAGTTTTTCCCATGAATTTTATACTTCCTCGATTCATAGGATATCAATTTACCCTATGCATCAATACATAGCCTAATCCTTTCATTAAAGCATCGTTGTATACCATAAAGAGTCCCCCACTTATCAATAGTGCGAGAACCAGTGTAGTGAGATGCCTCTTTTTCAACTCTTTAATGTAGTCCTCACATTCACTAGTCTAGATAAACTATACTCCCTTTTGATTCATCTTGGATAGTGGGTTTAAAAATCACAAAAAAGTTATTCAAAAATTTTCAATAATACCCAGCTAAATCATTGAAACTATAAACCTCTATTGTAGATGTTGTCCTGGTCCACTCTTCAATTTCCTTTGTCTCTTAAGGGTCAAAAAATGTTTCTTTGCTTGTGATAACATGCCTCATCAATGATAATTCCTACATTAAGAACTGAATTTAACTATACTCTTCCAAAGCTTCTTCCCTTCAAAAAGTCTTCAGCATAGTATTAAAATGATCCCAATATTCCTACTTTCTCTTGGAGTATATCAAAATATCATAAATAAAGACTACCAATTCATTTTTGAGGTAATATCTAAGGAATATTTTTATTAAGTCCTTGAAAATTTATAGATCATTTGTGTGTTTGAAGGGAATCACTATGAACTCATAGTTTCTATAACTTATTAAAAATGTAGTCTTTAGAATATATTCCTTTCTCTCCTTTAAGTGGTGATATCCCGAATGATGGTCCACCTTAGAGAAATAATTTTTCCCACATAGTTGATCAAACAAGTCATATGTCTATGAAAGGGGATACGGGTTCTTTATCATGATTTTTTTGATCTTTTGATAATCAATTTAGTGGCCCATAGATCCATCCTTATTATGGATGAATTGGACTTGCACACCCCATGGTGAAGCACTCCGGAATATAAAAACCCTTGTGCTGATTCTCTTGTAACTGCTTCTTTAATTCATCCAACTCAATGGTGTAAATTATATAAGGTGTGTTTAATATGGGAAGAGATATAGGAATAAGTTCAATGGAGAACTCAACCTCTCGGTCAGGAGGAAGACTGTAAAATTATTTAGGGAACACATTAATTTATTCCCTCACAATGGGAATTTCCTCAAGCATGGTCATCTCTTTTGTCTCAATCATTTGATGTAGATATTCTTGATCAGAAGGAAACAATATCCAAAATTGAGATGATGATTCTAAAGTTGATTAATCCTCCTCCATACACTTGTAAATATTTTTGGGATTCTTCTAGATGTGAAGAGTGATATCCCTTTCGTGATAGTTGATGTTGGCTTTGTGTAAAAATATCCAATACATGCCCAATATAGCATCAAAATCCACTAAAGTAAGATAAGGTTTTTTGGGAGGTTCTGTATTCAAACATTAATCAAGGAGGATTTATATACATCAGATGACATAAATTCCCCATTGGATGTTCTCATAGATAAATCAACCTCTATATTTTGAGTTGGTGTTTGAATAGTTATACTAAACATTAAAGACATGAAAGAATGTGTCGAACTAGAATCAAATAGTAAGTTCAGTATTCTCGAATGAATAACTGTTGTACCTATCACAATATCATTATCAGGATACACCTTAATTATAGTGATATCATATTCCCTTCTTTCTTCCTTGGAGGGTTTTTTGTTGATTTCCCCAATGACCCTTTTCTTAGGGAAACATCTCTCACAAGGCCCATGTTCTTTGTAGTTGAAACACTACACTATAGGTTGAGTGTTGATCTGAAAATTATTGTATTCTTACATATTTTTGGATTCTTCATACCTCTCTAACAATGATTATACATAATCCCCTCCCTTCCACATTTGAAGAATCTCCTAGTTCCCTTAATATAGTTCCCATGATGCTTCTTCCAAAAACATTTACACGTGGGATGTTGGGTTTTTATTCCATAATGGGATTTATTTTTTGATCCTCCCATACTAAACATAATTTTCTTATTTTTATCTTTGATCCTATGAAGTTATTGAGAGTATTCGATCTCCATTTAAACCTTAAGAACATAACTTACAATATCTTTATAGCTATTAAAGTCTCAAATCACCACCACTTTTTGTAAAGTTAGATTTAGTACACTAATGATGTTATCCACCTTACATTAAATGTTCATGAAAAAGCCAAAGCCATATTGTGAAAGTCATTTGATGTTTCTTTCACATGCCCCGATAGAATTGTCTTCCTTTTTCTTCATACTAAGGAACTCCCTCTCTATCTTAATATGGGGATTCTGGGTAAAATATTTATGAATTAAATTTTCTTGAAATATTCCCAATCCATGGAGTCAATTTCATCCATGGATATCATGTTCATGATAAGTTTATGCCACGAATCTACTTCCCCATTATAATGATAGACCACAAGAACAAATTTATCATCTTTTGAGCACTTGAGGACAGATAATATCATGTAAAGAGAGATGATTCATTGTTCTGCAAGGAGGGGATTAAAAGATCCACTAAATATGGGAGGTCTTTATCGCATAAAGGATTCGACCATAACATTCTATTTTTTAGGAGAAGGAGGGAATCTTAAATGATTCATGTTATTATTCCTAACAAGATCCAGTTGTGCGAGTACTATCTTGATGTTTTAAGTTCTCGTTCCCATCATATTTTTCATTTCATTTGGGAATTGTCACATTTTCTATCACATTGATTATTGGAACAAGTTCTTCTATTTACCTCCATTAACTTTGAAATGAATGTAAAATCATGGGGGGTGTTTAGGGAATAATTAATAAGAATATAAAATGGAATCTTTGAACATATAAGGATAAACATGTTAATTAAAAGTATATCCTAAATTGTGTTTCCCTAAGTTTTAATATAGGTTATCCATGGTGATAGAATTATCCGTAGGGTTCTTACTGATGTTTTCAAGTCCAAATATCAAAAAATAACTAGAACATTCTTTGATACAAGATATATTGACCTCAGTCTTTTTCACTTATTATTACATGATTTAAAGCAGAATTAACTATCAGTTATAAGACATCGATCATAAAGTATTGTGTATTTTTAAGATTAGGAACATAATTAAACAACATGAAACAAAAATAAAAGATTATTTTATTTAATCTTCATAATAAGCTCTTAAATTAATTTTGGATCCTAACATATTCATAAAATAATTTGGGGAATAAATGAACAGAGGGATGAGATAAAAATCCCAGTAAGGGAATAAACATATTAAATAATGAAAAATAAAAGGGTTAGAAGTCATAACATGATGACATAAAAAGTAATGTAACAAGAATAAAAATAAGGAATCATAACATGTATAACATGGTATCATGTAATCTTGTTATAATAGGAATTTTTAAATAACATACAACATGATATAATCATGAGTCAGGATAATTGTCAAGACTATTGCATATGGAGGGGCCTGAGTCAAGGCGTAGTTCCAAGACCACTGCACATTGAGGACCAAGTCCCATTAAGGAATAAAGTTTACTCCCTATCCCTACATGAAATATATTCAGAATAAACATTAAGCAATTCACTGGAGTGATATATGGTGACACCCATCATAACATGTTCATACATATGTGTCCCATATGATGAATCATAAATAAGGGATACCCATGGAATGAAATGGATATCATAATAATATGATAAGGCATATAAAATGGGTGTATCATAATGTTTTCCATGAAAGAATGTAATTAAATCATATGTGTAAATTAATTATGGAAAATTGGAATAAAACATAAAAAGTGATGTCAAACTGATGTGAAAATTTAAAAAAAGGTTGTTTTGGAAACATTATAAATGAGACACTTTAGTGCTGTTTAAGTGAAAATTTTAATGATTCTTTAAAAATAAAAAGGAATATTAGTTTATATAAAACCAGAAATGAACCAATATAGTTTTTCAAGTTAAAATTATTGATTTTATAAATTTAATGGTGGATGAAAATAGATTATGGAGTACACAAGAAAGGGGTGAGAAATCAAGAAGTTCCCTTTAATAAGGCTTGCTTATCATGAAGAATTGATAAGGTAACCTTTTTAAAACATGTATTTCCCCATAAAATAAGCATGATATGATTGGGATACATTGTTTTGGAAAATATACACATAATATAGAATAATTACATAAAAATAATGAAGAATTTTGTTGAGGTAAAGAGAGAGAAAATGTAACCTGAAGGGAATATAGAGGTTTAGAAAGAATCCATTACCTTTTGTCTAAAAGTGTTCTACACCAAAAATTAATTTCATAGATAATAAATTTAAATACATTAATTAGTTAATTCATAACATTTTTTATATCAATTTTATTTATTAAAAATATACAATTTCATCATTCGGGAGTGTTCGTTTCCTTGGTTTTCAAGATCGGTTCACCTGTATACATGTATGGAATATCTTGTAAAATTAGAATAGTTATCTAGAATTTGAATTATATGTTATTAATGAACCTATATAAGGTTAAATGTTCTTATAAATATTTTTTTCTATATATTAGGTTCATTCATTAGTTGTACCATTAAGGAAACTGATTTAATTTATTTGGACAATTTTTTACAACCATCATGATCATATATCATTTTATTTAAGATCGTGTTTATATATTTGTTACAAGAAAATTATATGAATTATAATATGTATAATAAAATATTATTTAACCATAATTATGGTTTTATAAGCATAATTTAAGTCATTAATAGAAAATTAAAATGCATCATCCATGATGACTTTAAATCGAGACGTCACAGATGATATTTTCAATTTTAGAATAAAAGTGAGAGGAGAAGATGTTTGATGAAAGATATTACAATAAGAAATAAAATTAAAGTATATATAAGATATTATAGCTATCATATTACTTGGATAAGGGGAGGTGATGATAGGATAAGTGAATAAAATAAATTGAAAATAAATTAAAAGAAAAGGAAATATTATTTTTCCTCTTGAACTTCTTTTCTTTGAGAACCTCATTAAGAAATATGGTTTTGTATTATGTTAATACCAAAAGATCATATATATGTGGGGGGAGGATTGGTATATTAATGGAAATAAACTATACAAGCTTCATGACTTAGAATTTGTGATGGGAAGAGTTGGTCAGGGGTGATATTTATAGTGGAGGTTAGGGGTTTTTTGATTTTTAGATTCATTATTTTATTTTTTGGATCAATAATATAAATAGTTAAAATTATAATGAATATATAAATTAAAGGAAGAATGTTAGTTTGATATTATGGGCATACATCATTCATACATCAGTCATGGCTCAATAATTCGTTTATTTGTTAAATACCGTAGATTACCGTATTTCACTATTCACAAAAATTCAACTATTTCTAAAAAATACCAAATATTTACCCTAACCATTTTTCAATGTGAAGAATTAAAAAATAGACTCTATTTTATGAATAAAATTTCTAAATAAGTGAAATGTATTTTTTTCAAATAAAATCCTCATTTATTTGAAAAATACCCATTTTAAAATTATAATTGTTTTTATAACACTTGGAAAAATTAATTGTAGTCTCATAAAATTATATTATAATAATAATTCAAAAAATATTAATTTATTAATCTATTCTATGAAAATAAATTTTCTGTTGAAACATTTTATTAATTATAAAATTGTAAATACACATTTATGCTTTACAAAAATACTAATACTTAATTTATCATTTTTAGAACAATTATTTACTTATAAAAAGATATAAATATATAATATTTTAATTTATAAGGCACCAATATTTTATTTATAGTTTCAATGGTGATGTTACTATTATATTGGTATGATTACTATTCCAATAGTCATGTTACTATTCTGTTAGTATAAGTTCCTTAATTTCTCTAAATAGCTATTATTTCATTAATGATTCATTTATAAAATTTTTACTATTTTATCTATGTGATATTATGTTATTTATACTATATAAAATAATTATAATAAGTAAATTTCAATGATAGAATTATGGGTCGTTACAGATGAAGTTCTTCTCCTCCTCCCATGAGCTCCCACCTCATTCAAACTAGGGATTATGATATCTCATGCGTCCAAAGTCTAAATCAATATCCATCAAAGGAGTTGGATATCTTAAGGCATGCTCTATGTTCTAATACCTTCCAATATTTGTTTATATTTGGATCCATTATTTAATTAGGTGCAATATCTTTTACCCTATTTTTAGGGAGTTTAACAGTTGCTTCAATTTCTCCCAACCTACATCGAATCTGAGGCCACCATCTGGCAAGGAGTCCTCAAAAACCCTAAGGCATGTGGTCTCATTGTCATCCACAAAAGTATTGGTGCTTTCATAGTAGTTCTATTGTGCCCCACACCAACCTTTTTCGTGCATTGCTTTAAAATGAGTTATTTATTTCTAAATTGATATACACACCTTGATATACTCCAAAGGATCATTTATTAGTAATTTAAGGATGTCAAACTCAAACAAGGACAACCCATGGACGTTCCAACTTGTTTTATCCATTTATATTTAATTTATTATATGCCCAAAACTCTTTCTAAGCAATCCAATTAGTTTAAAAATTGATTTTCCACTTTCAAATACATATTTATTGAACCTAAGGCACCTCATAATTTCTTGGCCCACTTTATAAATAGTATTTCTCTTGATGGTAATTTCCTTTTTGATTAAGGCATATTCTAACTGCATCATTGAACGTTGGAATGGAATTACCGAGATTTTCTTTATTTAACGTCTTATCTATATCAAACTTCATAGCTTCTAGATTATTTTCTATGCTTAAATGGATTAAATGTACTTCGGTGTCATGGACACACCTCATCTATTATAATAATTAACTTTTTTATATGAATTTGTAATGACCTTTTCTACATTTGAGAATGAAGAATATAAAGTATGATAAGTACTTCCACATGGATATTTTTATAAATATAATTTTGCATTTGATATAGGTTGTGTAACAATGTTAAGGGTTCGGTAGGGCATGGAGACTCATGCTCCCTTACATTGGGTATTGAGCCTGACATCCCAGACCATTAAATCTATTTGGTTGGTGGTCATGAAGCACCACATCCCTTGTTTCAGGTGTTGGTATGATGACACACCCACCATCTCGAGTGAAGATCTTGACATATCCCACTCATTATGAGATGTATGGAATGTACCTTTTTTCTTGGGCTTATATGTTCATTTAAACTGGTAATGGATGTTTGATTTATGCCTCAGTCCAAATAGCATCTAGTATTCAGGGTATATAGCTACTTACATCTGCACATACTTTGTCCATATAGGTGGATGAAATAAATAAATAAACAATATTTATATATTATTACTATATATATAGTTAACGAACACACACTTATTTTTTCAATGAGTTGAAGTAGGTAGTGCCACCATGTGTCCTTTAAGAACCTGCATATGATGGTGTTTATTTATCAATCTTTTCCTATTATTTTATTTATAACTACATACTATTTTTTATATACACACCATTTTTATTACTTATAGACAACATTGGTTGTGGCCTAATGAGATTTGATCTCACACCCTACTCAAGATACCCTTGGTATCAAATTAGATTACTTTTGAGTAGGTATGGATAAGGGAAAGTTCCCTACTTTAGATATTTAATATTTTTTACTTTTTTGATAGAGTATGGGATTCATGGACCAAGAATATGCTTGGGATTCTAGTGGAGTAGCCTTGTGTTATTTTTTTCTTTTTTAGCCTGATTTTATAATTCTATCCCATGTTCCTCCATTCCCCCTTTTTACATCAGTATACCATTCATCCATGTATATGACACTACCTCATGTTTTTTATATTATAATTTAGTGTTTATGTTATTTATTCTTAGGCTTATTATTTATTATATCTGTATATATATTCTTCAACTATTTTATGTTTATGGTAATATCTTTTATTACACTCTGATATGATGGTATCATCTCCCAACTATACCAAATTTACACCCTCTCTACTAGTCAGATGCCTCTGGTGCTTGGGGAGACATGCTTGAGGCCATGTGACTCATTTTCATGTGGCCCTACTTAAGAGGACATCGGGTCGGAACTTTATGTTTTGATACTTTAGGATAATGATCCGTATGTCATTTGGGGAATGTAGAAATTAGCCACACCATAATCCCCAGAACAGTGTGACCATCAGGACTATAAGTGCATGTTTTTACTATATAAGTTTTATTTTAGTTTAAAACATGAATCACATTTCCAAAACCAAGAAAATGAACCTATATTTTTTCTCATCATTCTATCAACTATTACTTAATTAAGTTCCTTATAATTTTTATCTTATAATTATTTAGATAATTTTTACAGAGGTAATGCATGAATATAAACAAGAAATGTTTTGATGTTCTAGAATCAATTGTAATTCAATCTGATACATTGTGTTCCTGGTATGACTCAATGTCTATTTTAAAATTTACACTTTATATTTCATTTATTTCTGTATATTTTAATTAAAATAATAATTTTTTTTCTTATATAGGTGTGTTATTTTGATTTATCAAGGGAAGTTTGTTCAGAAATAGAATGGGTCAAGGTTAGGGATAAAAGACAAAAGAGCATAGATGTTTTTGAATGTATGTGATAATTAGTAATTACTCATGTAATTTTATAAACCAATGCTTGAAATGTCTATAATAAAATGTTTTTTCTTGTATTTGTGTTGTAAATTTTAATTCATTTAAAATATGTATTTGTACCTAATTTTTCTTCATTTTGGTGCTATTTACAGTGTTGCAGTGTGACAGTATAACACACCGTAGTATTCCCCTTTATCAGTTCTAATAAATACCCTAATAAAGGTAGTTCATATTAGTGCATATAAAAGTACAGATAAGTTATTCCTTTATCGGTAGTTTTTTAGCACTAATAAAGGGCCCCATTATCAGCGCTAACAACAAATGATAAATAGGGTCCTTTATCAATAATTATAAATGCACAGATAAAGGGTCACTTTATTAGTGATTTTTTAGTGTTGATAATGGACCCCTTTATCAGTTGTTTTTTAATGGTGATAAAAGTCTATGGATTTTAGTCATGCTATGGTAGTCAATACTCTTCTAGCATTGATATATGAAAATTTTAGCACTTTTGAAGGCTTTTTTGTAGTATTTCTCTGTGTATCTTAGTTGTGTACACCCTTATGTCACGGAATACCCTTTAGTGCTTTTTGGATACATTATATGTGTTTTTATTTTACAACTTGAAATGGTTATTTATGCTTTAAACATGTTTTATTAATATGATTATAACTCATGGATAAATGTTATGTCATATTATTATAGACCTGGTATTTTAGGATAAAAGTAAATGGAAGAGCCTAATTATTGATGAAGACTCTCCAAGATCATGTTTCCTTTCGATTGGTTGGTATGTTGGAGAAATATGGTCACATGGAGATATATCCATGAGTTTCTTCAGGTTTTAAATTTATTTTATTTCATTTTTCTTATCTATAAATAATTATCCACTTGTTGGATGTTATCCTTATATTTTGGTTGTTTTCATATATGATGAGTTATTTGATATATTATATGATACTCGTATTGTTACAAACTTATCATATGTCTGTTTGGGGTTAAATCATTCACATGTTTCTTTGTGTGGTGCTCTGATTATTGACGATAGACCATGTTTATTAGGAACACGCTTCGAGTATTATGGTAGGCCAAGTCAGGTGACATTAATAGTTGACCAAGGTTTGTTAGTAATAAATTAGCATCAGATCATTATGTTATCATTAAACACCATGATCATGATTGTTTATCACACTTTTATGTCTATGGGTTCTTAATAGTTTGGTGATAGGATCATAGGATCTGGAGTGGTAGTGTGAGTCTGTGCGTGGCCAACTCATTTTCCTGAAAATTATTATATTACCATGGGAAGTGTAAGATTTTATAGAATATATTGTGTAATTATGTCATTTAGGCTTCATTACTATAAAATTTGGTTAATGATAAAGGGAAATATTATTCCTATTGATTTTTGTTATCTTTGTTTTGTCGAATATGGATCCTTCAAGAAGACAATCTCAAAATTCTAGAGTAGAAGCTACAGAGTGAGCCCCATTAGGGAATCCTCTAACACAATTAGTATTGGAGGAAACTATAGTCTAAAAAATATAGTCCTTGGGTGAAGTATCTAGCATTGGAACTAGAACAGAAGGTGGATCATGATTCATAATTTACTGAGAAGCATTCACCAATCATTTATCATTACTAGGGACCCTAAAATTAGAATAATGGATCAATGAGATTGAGATGATTTTCTACTTCTTGATGACTCCTAAAGATTCCATGGTTTTTTAACCACATATATCCTAGAGGGGCTGATATGGTTGTGGTGGTTATCTATTGTGAAAGCAACGCTCCTTGAAGATATCACCTGGATAACTTTTAAGAAGGTCTTCAATCAATAGTTTTATCCTAAAATGTTACAGGTGGCTAAAACACATGATTTTTCTACTGTGGAGAAAGAGGAGTGTTTGTTTATGGAGTATTCTTCTCATTTAACCAAATTAGTTCACATATCACCGTATCTTTTTTCTTCTAACTACCTTAAATATTAGTGGTTCAATATTATTTTTAGAGTTTATGGTAAACCTTTTGTTCCTACCAACCTTTTTTGAGGTGGTTCATAAATCATCTATGGATGAGGTAATCTCAGTTGGGAATGAATTTTTAGGTGGAGCTTCAGTTGTATCAAGAGGAAACCATAATTAATTTTCTGGCCAAAATAGGAAGCAGGATGACCATCACTGAGGCAGTGGATGGGGTGCACATCAGATGTTAGGGAAGGGTTAGGTTAAATGTTATTACTGTGGGAGAAAGGGACACCTAAAAACTAATTGTAAAAAAACACCAAGGGTATGTCACCCATGAGCGAAATTTGGTCATCTTCAAGGTTTCTATAAGATATCTTCCTAGGGTATTAGAGCTGGATCCAACTTCACCAATGGATCTTGGTTTAGATTTGACGTGGAGAAAGTGTTGGGATCTCAATATATTTCCAAGGGTAATTATTAGGTTATGAATAAATAGAAAAATGATGTTAGAAATTCTTATGCATAGGAGTGGGAACTAGAGGAGTCATAGGAAAGATATACTACCTTGATAGGTGCAATTTTTTGTTTCATATTTTATTGTTCTATCAATATTTGATATGGTGCAACTCATTACTTTCTTTCTTCCAAGCTTATTGATGTATTTATTTAGTGTTTTGAGGTAATGCCTTTCTTTATGACTATTTCCACTCTATTGGGAAATAATTTGGAGTAGAGTTTTTGAAATCTTGAGTGTCAGGTGATGATCATTGACCATAAAACTATATGATATTTTATAGTTATAAATATTTATATCTTCTATGTCATTATTATAATGGATTTTATTATTAACTATAAATCCTAGATCGATAGATATCTTCATGGAGTCCAATTTCTTTCATCTGATTGAGTCACTCATGTCTTTTAGAGTGCGTGAGATCCAAGATCTAGGATAGTAGGTCCATTTTCCCTTAGTTGTTAGATTATATTATTCTAATTACCATATATTTTTCTTGATGTTGATGATCCTTATATTAGGTACCCTCTTCCTACAACGGTGGATGAGTGTCCTATATTTTTTTCCAGTTTATTTCTTTAGGTTTATCCTTGGATGGAATCCATGTTTACAATATATTTTATTATGTGAAAGGGTCCTATTTTATTACCTTCACACCATATGAAACAAAATATGTTAAGAGAGCTAAAGGTTCAACTTGAGGATCTCTAGGATAAGGGATTTATTTGTCCCGATGATTCACCTTGGGCATCACCAATATTTTTTGGAAATAAGGTATATGAGAGACTCTAGATTTATGATGATTACCAAAAATTAAAATAGGTGTCAATTAAGAAAAAATAAATTTCATAGGATTGATGACATATTTCATTAGCCCATGGCTACTCAGTGGGTTTCAATAATTGACATGAGATTAGGGTACCATTAGGTGATGGATGGAGAAAATTTTATTTCTATAATGAAGTTAAGGATCTGGTATAAGAATTATGATTATCTAGTCAAGTTTATTGGACTTAATAAAACTCATGTAGTGTTTATGGATTTGATGAATTAAATTTTCCTTTGTTTCATAGATTATTTCATGGTCATTTCTATGGATGATATCATTTCCCAATCCAAATCAAAGCAGGATCATTCTATGAATTTGAATATCATCCTTTGGATCTAGAAATAACATCATCTATATGGGAATCTATCTAAATGTTAGTTTCTGATTAAAAAAGGGATATTTCTTGGCCATGTGATTTCAATGGATGGTGTATCAATGGACATTGAGAAGATTTAAGAATTTATTTATTCGGAGAAGCTAAAAAATGTGTTTGAGATTTAGATTTTATTAGGACTATCTATTTGTTATATGAAACATTATAGGAAATCTCTAAAAATGAAACTAATATGATTCAGTTAATCCATAATGGTATGAATTTAGTTTGAAGTGATCAGTTCAAGAGATCATTTGAGGAATTGAAATTTATATTGAAACCAGATCTAATCGTGATCCTTCCCAAGTCAGGTTTGGAATGTGATTTTACTACAATGTCTCATGTATGAGTTTGGGTTTTGTTTTGATGTAGGGAATAAATGGGGTATCTTATGACTCTCATAAACTATGACACATGAAAATAACTACCCCATCCATGATCTTGAGTATGTGTAAGTGACAAAAGCTCTTAAGAACTCTCCCCACTACCTATACAATGATCAATTTATAATGTATTCAAAACATAAGAGTTTGAAGTATATCTTTACTATGATGGTTATAAAAAATAGATAGATACACTCTGTAGAGTACCTTAGAACTTTGATTTTGATATTATATACACCATTAAAAAAATAAATGTTGTCATAGATGCTTTTATAAGATATGTATAGACCCGTGTAGTGAAGGAATCCAAGGAGGAGTAGTGCCTCATGGGATTGTTTATAAAGATGCACGAGTATGAAGGGAGATATGAAAGATGAGTATATATATCTTTTTATTAGGACGGATCATGTATAGATTATTATATTTGACTTGTAAAGGACAAGGATGTGATGTTTTATCTCTTTGGTAGGATTCATTATGGTGGGGAGACATCTAGTGAGTGGATTTAGTCTCTCGATGGGGTTCTACTCTTATGAGGTAGGATGGTTTTTTCGATAGAAATGAGATATAAATTAATGGATAATGGACCCAATAAACTTTTGTCTTCATGTTGGAGATATCAATATGTCTAATGACTTGATATTTCACTATTGGGGTCTGGGAATGAGATGATCAATTGCTGATACTAGGTCTTGATGCCATACATGTAAGAGAATAAAAGTAGAATATTATAGGACTATTGGTTTGATTCATCCTTTACCCATTAAAGTATGTAATTGGGATGAGATAGTCATGAACTTCTTGATTAAGCTATCTATGATTCTTAGTGGTAAGAATGTAAAATAGGTGATTATTGATCAAATCAAAAAATCATCACATTTATCACCTATTAAAGATTTAACAAAGGTATAGGATCTTATACACTTGTATGTGTGAGAGATTTTCAAAAATACACGGTGTTCCATTAGCTATGATTTCAAATAGAGGCCCTCATATCACATCCCAGTTTTGTAGTGGATTATGGGTTGTGATGAGTTCTCAGTTAAAGTTAATCATGACATATCAGCCCTAGATTGATGAACAATTTGCGTGATTTGTCAATATTCTTGAAGACATGCTTTGGGAATTCATGCTTGAATTTAGTGAATGATGAGATAAATATATTCCCTTAGTGTATTTTTCCTATAGCAATAATTTTTAATCTTCTATTAGGATGAAACTATTTGAGTCTTTTTATTGGAAGCCTTAAAAGTTGCCTCTTTTTTGGGAATGGATTAGAGAATGGTCCTTTGTTGTACCAAACATCATTCACAAGACAACATATATTTTCAATTGAACATGAGTAGGTTAGAAACTACAAAGATCCGGAAAAAATATTACGTTCTTCAGCATCACAATTCATTGAAATTTCACGTAGCTGATCGGGTTTTTCTTAGAGTTTAACTATATTTGGGATATAAACATTTAGAGAAGCAGGGAAAGTTAACACCTCATTATGTCGACCGATTTAAAATAATGGAGTGACCCGAGAATATGGATAATCGATTATAATTACCTATTCACTTGACTTCTATCCACAATGTGTTTCATGTTTCCCAACTAAATAAGTATTAACAAAAATTTTCCCATGTAATCAAGTGGGAGGATGTTTAAATTTAACATGACACCTCAGTGATTGCATGGCATATTTAGATAAAGGTACTAGGCCATGTAGCGGAAGAAGTTGGGTTGGAGAAAAAAAATTATTTCCAAATCGATGTAACAACATCGACTCTAAAAAACCAAACGCGAATAAATGGCCAAGGATCTCTCATGAATTTATTTAAGCACAAATTTTAAAATGAATAATTATATTGTTCTATTTTAAAGCATGTTAAAAAATTATCATTTATGAATGCTATTACATGGAGGAACTGAGTTTAGATCCCTATATATTCTCCACATGTGGTTCGAAAGTCTGTGGGAACACCAATCATCAATATTTGGGTGCTAGTGTGGATATATAATAAAGAATTTGATGTCCTTATGATCACTTCTATACCAACCCTTTGATTTGTGAAGACCTATATCGAAGGCTTGTATCAGTTTCTTTACTATCTAGGATTTAGTATATATGAGAGGGATACTCTTAAATTCATTCCATCAATAACAATTTGATTGAGAGTCCCCACTATCCTAACCTGGACCACTAGGGCCAACTAGGCAGTGATAATATGAGTGTGACACCCCAATCCCACCTCCAATAGGATAGGGGATGGAGACCAATGATGAGTTAGTATATCAGTCACATGGGAGGCCTTATCTAAAGTTACCTACACTCCCACATATATCCAATATCCAAAAAATACTGGAAGGTAAAATACAACTAATACCATGACACAAGCCTACATCTAAATCTTGCCGTAGGAGTAAAACAAAACATGGGAAATTATAAAAGGCCCCAAAAAATCCTACCAAAACTATAAAATATTCAAGCCTAAAAGAAAGGAGGGTCTTGATGCTAAATTAAACATCTGGTATAAAACATGATCAATCTAGCTCATTTTTCTTTTCTTTCTTATGGTCTACCTTGGACTCCTTTAAAAGGTCATTCTTATGTATAAGACATAAAGTGTGTGGTCAAAACCCATTTATGGGTGAGCATATACATACAGATTAGGAAATCACAAAATAACCAAACATAAAACATAAAGGGAGTAGTCAAATCATCTTAACAAAGGAATACTAACAAAATATTAGACATAATAAAAATTACCCAAATATACTCAAGATAGATACCAAGTCTCTATTTGAGTTCACAAATTTACAACTGGACATATGATTCTTCTCAAGGTTTTTTGGTAACGCTCATCTAGAATAACTCACTCCCAAAGCCTGATACCATTGATGGAACTCATATGAGAAGTTAGGGTCATCAGGACTCACCATAAAAAGTACTTACTGTCACATACACTGTAGGAAAATCACCACATAGTGGTGGTTGAAACTACCACCATATGATTCTGCAGTGGTTTCATAAAACCACTGCTAAATTGGACATCGATAACCAATATGTGTTAGTTTCTTCAATCTAGTGGTAGTTTTTGTAATGTTTCATAGAAATGTTTTTTGCAGCGGTTCGAATCACTAGTAAAAAAATACAATTTTCCCCATAGAATCCATCTCTAAAACTGCAAAACTACCACTAAAATACATGCACTGTATAATTTAGAAGCGGTTTAAACCACCTTCGATAAGAGGCTACCACATTTTAGTGGTGGTTTAAAATTCCACAAAATATGTTCGATTTACTTAGCGGCGGTTTAAACTACAAGTAAATGTATATTTAAAAATAAAAAAATATTGCTTGTTCTGTAGCCCAAGTACTAGTACCCTGAAAAAACCATGTGAAAAGTTTATATAAAATAATATTCTAATCCATATAATAGTATTCAGTAAGAAAGCATCTAAAATGATAATATACACATACTAACATAACTAAAATGAAAATATGTTTAGTGACAACTCTCTGCCACACATGATACATAAACAAAATAAGTTCGGTGACTAGTATGTGCCATACATGATATATAAACAAACCAACTATTTCCATGTATGTACAACATATCAAAAAACCATTAATCACTGTCCGATAATGAATACAACTCCTCACCCTCTCCACATCCATATCTACTCCCTAATACTGGCACCTATAAGATAATTATTTTAAAAATTAAAAAATATTTTATATTTATATTTAAACATAAAACCAATAAATATTTACATACTAAATAATTTTGATTTTTTGTGATTTCCCTGCTCACCACCACCTGTCAGTGATGCAATATCACTTGGGACTGATCTGGTCATCTTCTGATACAAATCAATCAATGCTTTCAGCAAAGAAGATATCTCATCCCCATTATCCTCAATTTTGTTTTGCATTAAAATAAAATCTCTCTGACCATCTCGGGATATGGAGTGACTTTTAACATGAGTAGATGCAGTATCAATACCCGATGGTTGGCCAAATACCTTTGATGGTATGGGTCCCATACCCATCCCACACACTCGACTAGGATGCTCCTTCCCAAGCACTTTACCAACTGGGTATGTCTGGGAGACTAAGTAGGACTGAGCGGGATTGTAATCCCATTGTTCTTTAAATTTTACCTATAAATAAATTTTAAGTCATATTATAAAAAATATATATTAACATAGTGACAAATGAAAATAAGTAATTATAATGAAAAATAAATTCATACCCCAACTGCCTTGGTAGACTCATTAACAAAACATCCATTGGATTGTAATGAACATCCAACCACTGTTTTACTTGAGATGATGGGAACCTTAAACATTGTGACTTCATTAAAAATAGATAAATCAAAAATTATAATATATTAATCATATAATATTGTAGTATAAATATTTAAACTAATGAAAATATTACCATAGCTGATCGACATGTAGAAAAACTCTTTAACCCCATAGTGTGAGGGATGATTTACTTAGACCGGATCGATGCATTCTTCATCTATAGAGACTAAAATAAATAAAATAAAATTTAATAGTAATGTATGAAAAATCATATACTTTTAATATACATGTATACAGGTAAAATGAGATTATTATAATATATATATATAAATACCATCTACTTCTCATCGGGATGTCTTTCGACAAAAACATTCCATTGCTCTCTAGGTACCCCATTGGGTACCTTGTCATATATCTGTTGGGTGGTCAATGAAGTATCGTTGACATCTCCCCACAATGCCTATTTAGCATCTTTCTATTTTGGCCTAGATTTTTCAATTTCCACTTTCGTACTTGCACATCATCAACCGTAATGTAGAAAAACATCTCTACACATTAAATTATTTTGAAAATAATATAATTTAATAACAAAATGAAATTGAATTACACCATAATGTAATAGAATTACCTTTATTTGTGAATCAAAAACTTCATTTTTCCATGTTTAAGGAATATGCCTAAAGTCATCAAAAGTAATAGGTAGGGAAACCGGCTCTGTGGGCCGCTGAACCAAACTATGTCCAAGTAATCCTACGACGTCATCTGTAGGGACCCCAAAAAAATCAAATGGGACAACTATATTCACAATAGTCAAATTACATACATCTAAACTTTTCATATTTTTCTCCATACATTCATTATTTACATGTTTTATGAACAAACCATTAGTATAAAAAAGTGCAATAAATTTATTCATATTAATATTTGTACCTATAACTATCACCCTCTAGTATCCCCATGATGAATTAGGAGAGACACCCCACTCTCACACTACTGAGGCTTCTGAAGGGGAAGGTGTTTCCTGAGCTGCTGAAGGTATGCTCACGAAGGGTGTGAGAGATGGTGCATGGGGGAAAGCAGATGGTGTATCACATGTTGTAGAGAGGGAGACAGATGGATCATCATCTGTCGGTGTGGTCAATGAAACAATGTGACACTTCCTCCATGGAATTCCTATCATTTAATAAAATAAAATTTAGTTTAGAGGATATATTTAAACAAAATTATATAGGAAAAAAATTAAAAATGATAACATATAAACAGTACTAACAAACAAAATTTACATAACAATGATAATGAATGACTATAGAAATGACATAAGTGGTTAATAAATGAATGGATAACTGTACAAACAATCATTTTCCCCTTCAATCATGTTGGTTTCCTACTCCATTACTTCATCCAATTATTCCACCCTTTCAAGGATAATATTTTCAATATCATGATGGGTAAATAAGTCTGCTTCTTGCTATTGATGACATTCAATATCAGATGTCAAATATTTCCCTTTATCACCCATATCATACAAATCTATTTGTTGTACATGAGCCACTACACTCCACTCTTCATCCAAAACATATTCCAGATAATATACCATTTTCTATTGCAATGATAAGATACGTGGATAATGTAGTTCACGGTCACCAATATCCATCAAGTGAGAGAAGTTCATCGTAGTAAATTACATGGAATCTCTCTTATAACCTCTGATAATATTGACCTAATTTCATTGGAATAAAACAATTAAAAAATGCATCTGGTATTTTAATTCGATAATATCAGTCAACATTCCATAGTATCCCACTTCATGAAAAGTATATTTACCACTATTTTGTGTTTTCAGACCCTCCTCTCGATCGACTATATGAAATCTAAAGACATTCACATTGTAAGTGTCAACATTTCATGCTTGTTTTATTGGACCTTGAGAAAGAAACATCCAATCCTCTAAAAACTATACTCAAGTATTAGTATTCATGATCTAAAAAAATATACATTTTTATATTTGTAAAATATATGTGTCAACCTAATATCCATATTTATTTCAATAGTTATGAAATTACATGTCGTTCAAACCATTCTACAAGATCTTTATAAATAGATTTTGTAATATCTTTTTCATTTATTATTTGGCCTCTCATTAAAATATTTTTTTTATATTCTCAACTCTTCAATAAATGGATCTAAAATTTGACTATTCATTAGCACATATCTTGGTTCCTATAATAATTCCATTTTTGTATGTGTAAAATTTGAGGCCCTCCCAACTGACCAACCGATAGCAAGAAATATTTTTAATTTCCCATGTATTTGAGATTCATTCGATGTTTCATCAACACATCAAACTCAATTAAATCTTGTATCAATATCATCCAAGTATTTAGATTAGAATTTAAGACACTCCTCTACCAAATAGCCTTAAAAAATAGAGCCTTTAGGTTTTTCTTTAATTTTCACCTATAATTTCAAATGCCCAAGATATCTGTGAAATAAAATAAAAAACATAATTATGTATTTAATTAATTTCCAGGAATTGTTTACTTAACTGAAAATCATATAAATAAAGCACCACTCAATTGGATATATCCATCGATAATGTATGGGGCCTCCTAATTTAGCTTCCTCAACAAAATGCACAATTAAATTCATCATTATAGTAAAAAATAACAGAGGAAAGATCATCTACATTACACAACATGTCAATACAAATCCCTCCTGAATGTTTTTAAGCTCAAATGGATGTATATATATCTTACATATTTGACTAAAAAATTTGAAAAATTGGAGTACAACAGCAGTATCCTTTTTAGGTAATAATGTACACAATGTCAATGGCAGTAACTACTGTAAAAAAATATGTAAATCGTGACTTTTAAATCTAGGTAACCAATGATGCTTTAACTCAACACACCTTTAGATTATACTTGAATACCCATCAGATAACTTCACATGTTTTCAAAATTTTAAGGAATGTATCTTTATCCCTATTTTTCATTGAAATAATTGTTGGAGCATACTTTTCATTCTCCTATGGCCAGAGATCACACTTTATGTTCATTTCTTGTAAGTATTTCTGAGAATTGAGATAATCCTTCAAATTTCCATGATCATTAAGAAATTTGAAGATCAAATTTTCACAAACATGCTTCTCAATATACATAACATCAATTTCATTCTGCAACAAATTAAATTCCCAATATAGAAGTATGATGTATATGTTTTTTTCTTCCATTTATGCATTTCAATTTCACTTGATTGTGCACTTTGAACTAATTTACCACTATCATTCAAATGATGCACCTTCCCAAATTTTATTTCCATATTTCCAAGTTGTGTAAATATTTTAATACCAGTTGACAACTTTTTTGGTGGTCTGCGGTCAATGAAACTATTGAATTATTACTTATTCAGCCAAAATATATGAGATGGATCAAGAAATCATTGATGTCACCCGAAGCACCATTTTCTACTGGGAGGTATCCATTTTGGATCAAAATCAATGTTACAAATAGGATAAGCCAAACCCATGTATGTGTTCTAACCAGAAAAATTCCCATGTCTAGGGAAGTCACTAATGGTCCACATTCAAGTTTCTTGCATTTTGAACATTATTTTAGAAGAAGCATCATATGTCTCAACACTATTTCTCCATAACTCTTCAAATTCTTTAACTAATGGTTGTAAGTATACATCAATATAATTTCTACGCATTTTTTTCTAGGAATAATCATTGAAAAGATAAATGAAGTTTTTTTCATACACATCCACATAGGTGGATTATAAGGGATCAAAACAAATGTCCAAATGCTATAACTCGTAATCAAAGTCCCAAATGGGTTAAATCCATCAATAGCCAAACCCAATCGAACATTTCTAGGATTAGATGAGAAATCAATATGTAATGAATCAAATGTATTCCATGATTTTGAATAACTTGGATGTCGTATTAACCCACCATTGTTAGTATCTATAGAATGGAACTTCATGTGTTTAGAGGCTTTCGATGACATGAGTAATCTTTTCAATCGAGGATTTAAAGAAAAGTAACATAAAACCCTTTCAAGTGTGTTCCTTTTCTTCTTTTTTTATGGTATTATTTTGTTTCAGATTTCCAACATCACTCATTGATTTCTATATAGAAGACGAACATTTTTTACAATCTTGTCTACTTGATTCCTCTCTTCAATAAAGCATACAATCATTAGGACACACACGTATTTTTTTTATAATTATGACCAATCTTGTTAACAACTTTTTTCAAATCATAGAACATCTTGGGGATGTTTTCTTTAGAAAATGAAGCACACAAAAATTCCAATATAATGTAAGTTGCCTTATTTGTAATTCCACACAGGCATTTGATATGGTAAAACTTCAGCAGAAAATAATGTTTTCAATATTTCAAAAATCCACTATACCACTCTTGATTTCCATCATCAACTAAACCATGAAACACATTTTTCTCCATGAAGTTTTCTCTTACATTATTCTCCACAGAATCAAGAGGTGGATCCCATGATATGTTATAATCTTAAACTGGTTGGCCTATAGTCTCAAAAACATCACTTGTCACATTATAATTTGTAGCACCCTCAACTGGTTGTTTTGATATGTTTTTATGTTGATGGTAGTGTCTTTCAATGCCTAATGCATCATTTATAAGGTATTTCATTTCATTTTCCCTTTTCGATGAATATGGGAGCCCATTCTGTGCATTGACATCAGTGGACAAATTTTCTTTAATGTTTCATTCCCCATGCCAAATCCAAAAACAATATTGAGGAATGAATTTATTCAATATCAACTGTTCATAAACTTCATCTCTATTCAACCATCTTCTAAATTTATATTTAGGACATGGACATCTTATTATCCAATCAATGGATCGATTGTAAATTGAAATATCTAAAAACTCCTCCAAACCCTTAGCATACTCAGGTGTGTTCCTCGGTAATGTGATCCAGATTTTATCCATATATATCACAATGTACCAATAGATTATTAAAAAAAATTAAAACACATAACTGTTACTAAATAAGAAAATATATTCATATATAGAATTTTAAAAAATATGAATAAATTAAATAATATTTTCCTATATAAATAAATAAATAAATTCCATATATAAGGGGATGTATTGAAACCATATTTTCCACATTTCATGATGGATGTAAAAATATATTGGATTTTCCTTTGATATTTAGTGGAAATAAAAATTCAGGTGTCTCTATGTCATACTGATAGTGTTGTGTTTTAAGAGGATTTCATTCCCGTTTATTTGAAAAAGTAAAATTTGTAACATCATGTCCATTAATTAATTTTTTACAATATGGGACATCATGGCCATTAATTATGAATAACATAGAGGATTTTCAGGTATAGAGACTCCAAATAAATAATATAAAGTATAATGTCCATTAATTACAATTATAAATAAAGAACATCATGTCTATATATTCCAAGTGAACATTAATGAAGTTCTTTTACTTAAATTAATAATAAAATAAGTAATTTCATGTACATTATATATGTTATTAATGATGTAATCACATCCCTTCCAAACTACATTCAAGGATAAAAAATAACACTCGATCCATTATTCAATTTATTTAATCATTTAAGCCACATAATTTCTAAATAATAGGAGAGTACATGCTGTATAATATGTTCCAATATATCATTTTATTAACTAACTTTATCGAATTTCACTAGATAAATTGAATCCTAAGATGACTTAGTGGTGCTTAGGTCAAAAAGGGAACATATTTCATTAAGTAATCTAGTGAAACTATCCCATGTGGTGGTTTGGTTGAGTTAATAAACATCCAAATGGATTTCAATGTCTCCTATTATGTATATAATTGAATTAGAATAATTAATTTTGGAGTTTATCTATTTTAGGAGAAACACTGGGAAAGTATGTAATATGGAACAACAAAAACTGAATATAGAAACCCAAAATAATTCTGTAAAAGTATTTTACCACTAACCTTATATTGATATATGAATATTTTAGACTTAATTTATTCACCTTTGAAATAAAGTTTCAACATTTAATAGAGGGTTAATGACCATAAGATATGAACATTGGATATGAACATTTACTGAGAGTATATAATCTTAAATGTGAGTAATTTCCCTCTTTATTGTAAATAAAAATTAAAAATATACACGACAATATTCCACTAACCAAATCTATACATAAATAAAAATAAAATCCCAATTCATGAATTTAATATCATACATAACTAAACAATTAAATTTTAACAAAATAAATCATAGATAATGACTAAGAAATATAAAATATTTTTAAAATAAATGAATTTATATATTAAATACTAAATTTTTTCACCAATAATGACCTATTTGTGTACTAGTATATGTGTATACTTTTTTGAGAAATATAATTAAAAAATCCGGGTGGAATGTAACAATGAGCATATAACTCATGCACGTGGCTGATAATGCAAAACCCACCTCAAAAGATCCTGTGCATGAGGCCCCAAAAATATATCTCCTTCATGACACATACTCTAGATATACCATTTCATATGAGATATTTCCTCAAATCCTTTCACATAAATCAATTTATTTGACCCCAATAATGTGGCTTCGATCTTTTTTTGATCTCATAACTGATCCATAGAAAACCCTGCGAGAAACCGATTGCGTGATTGGGTCATGGAAAAACATTTAAACACTGCAAGATCTAGTAAACCCATTAATATATTGATAAAAACATAATAATGTGAACAATGAGTATTAATAGAGCTAACCCACTAACTTAACCTCTATAAACATTGTCATTCATCCACTATTCTTCCTCAAGGAATCACCTAAACCTGACCGCCTTCAATTGCGGGTCATATGAATCCAAACACTATACGTT
Source organism: Viscum album (assembly GCA_963277665.1). Classification (NCBI taxonomy): domain Eukaryota; kingdom Viridiplantae; phylum Streptophyta; class Magnoliopsida; order Santalales; family Viscaceae; genus Viscum; species Viscum album. The sequence continues at coordinate 1,786,315,757 of OY728126.1, read as the reverse complement.
AATGTAACACAATATAAGTATTCATACCCAAGATACTATATTCAAAGGATGTAGTAATTCTTTTTCACATCAAACTATTTCTAATATAAAACACTGAATTTGGATATCCATATCAAATACCTAGCAGAGCGAGGTGCGACGAGGGACCGTGAGCCGAGGGGGAGAGTGTCAACTATTTAAAAAATATATGGTTGTGGTTTAAGTCAATAGGTTATGAGTTATTCATAAAAGAGGATTTTACTTTAACGTTTCACAATGATTGCATAAATTCTTAAATGGTCCAAGGAGTTTCATTGAGGCCTATATAAATAATGTAAACACTATGAGATGTAGTAATCCTTACTAGTGTGCATTACTAGCTTATACTCTCTATTCCAATATCTATATTCCTCCTTCTCTCATTACCTAATGAGGCACTATAATTCCATGAGATATGATAGGGTCACACCCATGAGATGAGTGATTCAGCTTCAACTCGTTGATACACCATAGTGGAGGGATTTCATTCAAATGACTCTTAGATGTAGTAATTAATCACATTGAATGAATGCAGTTTCAATAGCGTTATTTAGTTTGAAGGATACACAATAGTTTTCATAATTTTATATTATACATGTTTTTAGTTGAAATATAACGTGGTGAAATTAGGAAGAGAGGTTTATAATCATTTTCATTACCTGATTTAGGTGTTAAAATATCCCATAAAACACAACATTTGTATCAAATCGATTCCATATTGATTAAATCTTGAAATAATATTTAAAATGAAGAAAAAAAGAGTATCACATCATATAGAATTTGGATATCCATGTCAAATACCAAGAGGAATGAGGTGTGGTGAGGGACCGTGAGCTGAGGGGTAGTGAGGGTTGGTAGGGAATGATGATGCGAGGTGAGGGGCGGCGATTGGTGGCGACAGCCGACAACGAGGTTGGCACGATGACAGTCGGTATAGATCAGTGATGTGAGGGAGGCTAGGGCTTTGGGGAGTCACGAGGTGGGGGTCAGGGGTTTCGGGGGAGAGGGAGAGTGTAGACATTAAAAAATGTAATTATTTAGAAGCAGTTTATAAAAAACTGCCACAAATATTTTTAAAAAATATTAACGGCGGTTTAGTAAACCACCGCTAAATACTCAATAATTTGTTGTGATAGATGATCTTGATGGACATAGAGGGGTTCTCACTCAGGTACTATGGTGTATTCCAAACCCTACATAAATAACCTTTTAAGTAGGGGATCATATCCCTATATATATTGGTCACAATGATACTTTAAAACCCACGTAGGGAAGATGAAGGAGAAAGGATAGAGGATCACATCCTGAGACACACATATGTATTCCTAAACTCTATCCAAGAATAACCTCATAGAGGGTATCACATATTATGTTATGGACATGATACCTCATTTTACCCTCATGGAGACAATCAATTGGAACACAATCTAGAGAAACCAGTCCACACTAAGTAGAAATAGGGTCTCAAACGTCCATAGAGAAAGCACATATTGTGTATTGGGAGTATAGGATGTTTCTTTTTTACACCAGGTCTACCCATGTACTTCAACTCGTGCATGTGTACCTATGTCCATGCCTTTTTACTAAGTCCATGCATGTGTACTAGGTTTTGTTTAGATACAAAGCTATATTCACGTACCTGGCCATTCCCATGTACTCTGGCTATGCATGTGTACTTGGCCATGTTTGGGTAATCTATCCATGTTCGAAAACTGGGACATGCCAGAGTACTATGACTGTACCCATGTACTCTAATCATACTTATTTATCTGGCCATGTTATTTCCCTTGTACCCCAACGGTACACACTGATTTTCTTAGCATAGGCCACACATGTGGTAGGTCCCATATGGTGTCTGATATTTTATTTTTCTAAAACCCTTGCCATTGTACCTTGGGGAATACACAATGAGTGCTATTCAGAATACACGTCTTGCATATTGGGAATTTCTAGAAACTCCAACAAGATTCTTGATTTATTCCCATGCTACTTACTCCCTAAATTCTTCCAAAAATCCATTGATAATCACAGATTTGGGATTTACTAGGCCTACCCATCACTATTGGATGGACTCTAACCTTACAATCCACTCAATAATCATCAACCATCAATTCACACCACATACGTAATGAGAAACCATGAATTTTTGATCTTGATCCATTCTTGATCCTCCATCGTCAACAGAACATGTTGATCTTACCTTAAAACCCAAAGCGAAACCCGTGGTATTGATATGTTGCGTCAAATAATGATTTTTTAATGGTTGATTGCTGTGAATTTATTAGACTTCTATCCTAAATAAGAAAGTGAAATGAACATACGAGTAACCGAGGGGGGGGGGGTAATGGCCAAAACAAGAACATGATGAATTAATATCATCCATTATTTTTGTTCATCTCAATCAGTTTCCATTGGATTTATGAATGAATAATGATAATTAGATACTATCTAATGAATATAAATTCCTAATTTATAGGAAGATTAAAAAATAGTGGTAACCTATACGATCTCCCATATAGGGCCTAAGATAGTTCCATACCGATGTTGGAATGGTAGTTTCTCTTGTAGGAAAACTCCACTAAGGGTAAGTGATCCTCCCAACTATGACTAAAGTCCATCTTTCAATCTCGTTACATATCCTCCACAACATCAATGGTCTAATCTATCTAGTCGTCCGTTTTGGGGTAAAAAATCATGCCTAAATAAAACTAATTCCCAAAAATATCCATCAATCCTCTCCATAATTGTGACATGAAGAAATTATAATGGTCTGAAATGATCATTTATTGAACTTCATGAAGCTAAAATATCTCCTTTATGTAATGACATCCCAATCTCTCCACTAAACTATGCTCTTAGTTAAGTAGGAAGTGAGATTACTTTGTGAGTTGGTCTATGATCAAACAGATGGAATTGTGTCATCTAGATGATCATGGAAGAACCATCATGAAGTATATATATATACCGCCCACTTACACTATGGAACATCAAGGGGTTGATTCAATGCTGCTGGAACTTGGTGCTCAGCCTTCGACTAATGATAAGTGTGTAATCAAGAGACAAACTAAGCTACACACTTTTCAATTGATTGAGAGACATTTTTTGGTATATTAGATAGGGTGATATACGTTAATGAGGTTGTATGTATTCATATATTTACATGATCTATTGTATTTGATAGGGATTCTCATTCCACAACATTTTTCAGAAAAGGGTTGTAGAAGGCCTTGGGTACATAGGTGATTCTGAGAATGACCTATCACCCTCATAGCGATGGACAGACAGAGTGTAAAATTCAAGTGTTGGAGGACATGATATGTGCACATGTTGTCAACTTTGGGTGTTTTTGGGTGAAACTTGTACCCCTTGTTGAGTTTTATTATAATAATAGCCTTCAGGATACCATCCATATGTTCCCTTATAAATCCATTTATGATAGACATTTTTGATCACCTATGTGCTAGTTAGAGGCAGGGAGTCCACTTTACTTAGATCACGTCTCATCCAAGAGACATCAGAACGGGTCCAATAGATTAGTAAGAGCTTGTTGATAGATCAGTCAAGATAGCAGTCACATTATAATCATCATCGATGACCTCTTGAATTTGAGGCTGGGGATCAAGGTTTCCCATCTTTTTTTCTACATTGGTCCCTTTAATATTTTTGTAGGCATGGTAAGCTTTCACCTTAATTTGTCAGAATCTTTGAGGGTTGGAAATGCATCAGACTAGTAGTTTATCAGAAAAAAGACATTTAGAGATACCAGTCACTACATGATATATTTCAAGTATCTCATATTTGTAGATATTACCCATACCCATCACATGTTTTATTACCTTATGAATTGTATATGGATGTGGAAACATCCTTCATGGAGTATGTATTGTCTATCGTGGATCATTGGGAGAAGACACTCCGAGGTAGGTAGGTTCCTTTAGTACAGGTTCTATGGTAGAATGGAAGAGTACAAGATGAGACCTAGGAGTAGGAAGCCGATATAAATGATCATTGGTCAGATATTTTCTCAGAAGATCCCTCTTAACACTCAAAATTCCAACTCAGGTATTAGTTTAGATAAGGAGGGGTGGTTATAATGACATAACTTTTCTAGAAGTTATAAAACATATTTTTCTGTTTGATTTTTTTTCTCTTGGTAGAAATTCCCTACAATCTATGGAAGGTTTTAGGAGCATCCAGGTCTTGTTGGAATCCCAAAATTCTTGAGGAATGGAGAAAAAAAGTGGGACATATAGTTAGTGCATGGTTAGCACTAACCACGAGACTCAACTATGTGGGGAACCTGTGCACAGTAGGTGGGTACATGGCTTTTATACAACTGTGTGAGACAGTATGCACGACCATGTGAGATTATAGAGGTTTTTTATAGTGCAATTTTTTAAATCATGTACATAGTTAGGTAAATTGTGCGCCTAGCCCAAGTGAAGGGGTTTTGGGGAAGCGGTGGAAGCATGGTTGGAGCACGGTTTGACCAACCATGTAGCCAAATCATGGAACCAATATTTTTTGGGAGAATTTACCATCTCTCCCTTAAATAATTTTAAAACATATTCCTTTTTACTCCTTCCAATTATAATAGACAGCCCCTCCACATTCCTCCATGGAGATATCATATTCAATACAAACTATGGATTGATATTACTCCTCAGTCAGACTCTGATTCAACTTCTGTTTGTAACATTAGATTCCTATATGTGAGCACTTCAATCCCCATGCCCATTTTTTCATTCTTCTGTATATTGATGATGGTATTTTGGTGAAAGATCTCATGACATATTTTCACTCTGTTGGACCACTCTTCCTATTTCTTTTGTTTTACATTGAATCAAAGGCTGAAACTGGATGAGTGGTACTCCACGAACCTAAAGTATATGTTCCATAATTTATTCTAAAAAGATTAAGTGTTTTTATAGAATTTCACAGTAGTTCCACACACCAAAATTTTCCATGGGTTACCTAAAATTTGTTTACCCTATCCTAATAATTATTCCTTGTCTAATTATTCCCATATATCTTATTAAATTATTTTTGGATGTAGAACTCTTGGATTTACTCCCCTTTGGGAGTTCCACATTGATTTTCCTCTTTTATATAATTTTTTAAATGTACAAAGAACCTTAAAAGTGTTTGGATTAGCTTCTATGTGGATTTAGAATTCCTTATAAATAAATGAATTAAATGTTTAAGATGGTAATGGGTGGAAATTCCATGTCAAGTGTTCCATACTTACCTTTACATGGATTAGATGATTGTATTTCCAATGGATAGATAGGTTGAATGATTTTAGATGCATTTGAGGTAATCCCTCATGGTTATTGTAGTAATAATAATAATAATAATAATAATTATTGTTATTTATCATTATTATTATAATTATTATGAGTATTCCATTACTATTGGATGGTAAACAATAGATAAGGGTTTTGTTGAGCATGGGTTTTCACTATCCTTTACATTGGGTGTTGGACGTGATATCTCCCATTATTATACTTTTATATGGGCAATGGGAATGACATTGCACATTCCATTGTTTCGAGTGCTGGGCATAAAGACTCACCCAACCATATATAATGATGTTAAAGTTTTATTAAATTCTCATGAGATTATGGTATTGTACCTTTTCTAGATCCATTGACTCGTTAGACTAGTTATGAATTCCTAAGTTATACCCCATGTCTAACTAGCATCTCAATCTGTGTATATGGCTATAAACATCCTGACATATAGTGTGCATATACATGTATGAATATTATATATATATATATATATATATCTGTGTGTGTGTATGCGTGTAAATATGAATATTATATGTATATATGGTTACTGATCATACCCATTCGCCTATGCCAAAGTAGGTAGAGCCGACTAGGTGTCCTATAGGAACGTGAGTTGAACATTATTTATTTTTCCAATAGTGTTTATTATTCATTTACCTACACATTTCTATGATATGTACACTAGATGGAATATTCAAGACACTATTGATGGTGGAAAATAAGTTTATATCACACCTTAATCAAGCCACATTGGGTTTCCGAGCAGAATTTATGACTGTAGGTATGGTTAAGGGAAAGCACCTTGTCACAGATGCTTGATTTGTTTTACTTATAGCAATCATAGGAATGATCATACGCTCATGATTCTAGTGGAGCTATATATTTTTTTGGTATTTTTTATAGCATTTTTTATATGCCTATCCTCTATTTAACTTTTTTTAATATCATCATTCCATGAAATCATTTTGTGTATAACTCGGCCTATGGGATTTTGATTATTATTACTATTACTTTTTGGTTATGCTTCTGTAGTGGATTATTGTATTTGTTTTTGTAGTTCCATATATCATATTATGATTACACTATTATATGATTATTTATTATATCAGTTGTGTCATTCTGATATAAGGGTATAGTCTCCCCACCATACCATCGTTGACCCTAGCTTCTAGTCGGTAGCCTCTTGAATACTGGGAAGTGCGCTTGGTGCCATGTGACCCACCAACTTGGGGACCAAATAAGGATGATCCTAGGTCAGTGACTTACATAAAAATGTACTTTCATATATGTGAGGGGGTATGAATAAATGAAATGTAAATATAGAATAAATAATGATGGATTCATATGACCTTATACATATTGATTAAAATAGGACGATGTACAGACCATCCTAAAATTAACTACTTATTATAGACATAACATGCAGGTAATAAATAATTAAATAAGTGAGACATGCAAGGATGGTCACTACTCAAAAATAGACTACAGGTAAATTTAAAGTGTGAAAACATTAACTTGAAATACATTGAACATTGAGGGAAATAAAATAAAATAAATAAATAAATTCAATTCAAATATTTGTTTTTTGTTTGGTACAAAAAACTATTTAATTTAATTAAAAAATTATATCAATTTAACTAATAATAAATTTATTATTATTTGTAATTACAACAAAGAATAAATTTTATTTTTGAATATTAAAGAAATTCTTAGGCATTAGAACCCTGATCATGGACATTGTGTGATGGGTCGATCCGATGGAGACCCATTCCTGGATGGGTAGACCTCGTTAAAGGATTTTCTAAACCAGGAAGCCATGTCTGGACCCGTTCCTAGCTAGGAAGATCTTCTGAGGCCCATTACAAGGTGGTTCATATATGATTGGACTCAGTGAAGGCTTGATTGTCACCTAAACTGGATAGGGAGTAACTCTACAAGAGCTGACCATCGCGACTTGGTTGGAAGATGTTAACACTGATGACAACTGTATTATGCAAGAATTAAGCCAATAGTAGAATGATGTAGATGAAAATTCTGAGGGTGGTGGAACAACCTAGCTCGGAGGATAGGATCTGGCCGACTGGGAGTTATTATGCGACATGAGAGTGTGGCGAGGGATGATGACTGGAGGAGGTGATCCCAGTGAGGAGAGGAAGGCACATGATGTTGGGATTCTATATGAGGGTCAATAGAGGGTAAAAGTAGATCTTTTGGGTGGAAATAGTATCAAAATTGGACTATAGTATCATATCTATGATTTAGAGGTGGTTGGATTCCAATCTTTTCATGATTTTAGGTGCAAGAGGTTATGTGAGTGGTGGGGTCCGTGAGGTGTGGTTGTGGGTGAGTGAAACTAGTCAGGGTTGTTGTCCACAACTGAGAGATCAGTTTAAATAATCATATAAAAAAGGTGTAAAGGCCATTTGGTGGGTCTTAGGATGGTAGAGATGTGGTGAAAGTTGAAGGGAGAGATCTTAGTGTCTCACTAAGAACAATGGTTCTCACAGAAGCTCTATTTTTTGGATATTATTACAATTTTTTTAAATTTTTTCTTCTATGAAACTTTCCTACTAAATAATTTTGTTCGTTTTTTGAGTAATTAAATATGATTCCAACCCCTTTAAAAAATATTTACTCTTATATGGATTTTTTCAAATATTCTACACACGAGAGGCCCCCATATTTCAAAATCCTTTCAATTAGGCTATAATTGTTTTATTGAAAAAATTTCATGAATGTATGGAATTCTATTAATGATGGTTTTACTATTCCAGCAACAGATTATGGTTGTTACCAAGATAGAAGAAATTGGATAGCCAAAATAATCCATGAAAAACACAAATTAATGGGTTCTTCAATTTTTATACATGCAAACCCTATTATGATCCGTATTAAATTTTTTGGATGGACACAAGTTTGATATCCAATATCGGATTGATGTGAGTATTATATTTATAGAACAAAATTAAAAACCACTACTAAATTTAATGAAAATTAATTTTTTCTTAGCTTAAAAAAATTCATGTGATCGCTCAAGGTACTAATTGATGGTACTAGGGAGTGCATTGGAAGTCAGTAGGCCATGTAATTATAATATCTATCACAAGAGAGATGTAACATCATCATCTCTATTGATTCATGCCTTGTCAATGGTTTTAGGATCTCACAAGAATTTAATAAATAAATAAATAACAAAAATAAACAATTACATAATTAGAATCAAAGCATGATCTAATGAAGCTCATATATAATGACCACTGCTCAAATAATTTTGGGATGGACGCCTATGGATCATCAACACATGAGTGAAGAATCCACACATATGTTGATTATTGAATTCTGAGTTCTAGAATGGAGCTTTGAGGATTCCTTCCATGTCACAACAATCACCTCAATCCCATCCATTCAATCGATCGAATGCATTTTTGGATTGATCACTTGGAGAGAGACTTTCTCTATAGGTTTTGATAGGAGAGGGAAGATCTCAATTACGAATGATTAAATAGTTCATGGAATGATATTCTCCTCTATTTATTTATAATGGATGTCCAAAATACCTATTAAGGGTTCCCTGACCCCTGTATATCCAACTTCTACTAAATAAACAATATATGACATGTTATGAAGAACTAACTATGCCATGTACATCATTTATGCTTTATTACCCACTTATAATATATAATAAATATATCACAAGATATACCAGATTCATTAACTGGGCTTTTAATTTCCAATAATATTAAAGGAACCTTGAATATTAAAATAATATCTGTTTGTATAATATTTTTCACGTATTCAATTAATACCTTCTGAATAATTTTAATAAATAAGTTTAATAAAATTATTCTATAATTGAATAATAATGAATTTATTTATTCATTATTGACTATTAATACTTTGAAAATTCTCAAACCCCATGGTGGGCCACTCCTGTCATATATACATATTAAACAAAATAAGACATATTCTTGAATATGGGATTGTGTGAGACCCTCTGGGCCCTTATCCCGAAAATTGTGAATACTATTAAAAGTCCAATAGTGATGTCTAGCAACCCATAAAGACCTCTAAATAGATAAGGATAATTCAAAAAAATGAAGAAAATTTCTATAAACACAAACTATGTAATATAATCTCTTTGTCTCCAGATATCTCATTCATTAGGATGAAAATATTTTTTCACAATATATTAATTCATTATTATTTATTGATCTAACTATATAGAAATACCTTAAACTACCTTGTCAAATGATTTATGAAGGTGCTTACATATTGATCAACTAGGTCCGAGATATCACTCCCCCAACATAGAAGTGACAAATCCTATCTTGATTATTCAACCAATGACAAACCACCACTGACACACCCAACACAAGATACCTCTCCATTAATTATTTATCACTTTTTTTCTTTACATCAAATATGTGATCAAATGGTACACATTGATAATGAACACAATTCATGAGACCGATACACATGTTCCTAGATAAGAATATCCAATCATACCTAGAAAATGTTGTGTTCCAATTGACTGGTTTATCATCATGATCTCACCTACTAGATATCACCATGTGTGTGCTTCATGATAATAAGTCTGAATGCTTATGTGTCCAATCACCTGATATTCATACATCTGTTGTTTTTAATCAGTATGATGTATCTAGACTTCATGACACATGTTTATGATTAATGTTATATTATACCAAGGATAAAATTATATACTGGTGACTACCATAACCATTTAATACTATAATTAATCTATGAGAATTACTATTTAAATAGTGGACATAGAAATATCAACACTATAGTGGTAAGTGTACATCATGTTTAACTCACTGTATACATGAAATGGTAATCCAAAAGTGCTATTAATATTGGTATGGGGAACCCACTTTTACAACACTATTCACCTAAAAAGTTATAAATACATTAAATAAATAAATTAAAATCCAATAATACTATAATTCAATAATAATGAATTTATTTATTTATTGGTGACCATATATTCTCAGGAATCTCTCGGACCCCATGGTTGATCCCACTAGGTGTTATAATCATATTCATAAGAATATTCCAAACATTTGAATATGGAAAGTGTTTGACCCTCTAAGACCCTACATTTATAGTAGTGAGTACTACTCATAGACCAATAATTTATTATAGCAAACCATCCGCTCCCCAAGGAGATAAGGTATAATAGTAAAAAACAAAAACCCCATAAGAACAAACTCTATGCAATATAATATCTTTGTATACAGTATATCATAATGTATGATACACACTTAGTTTCCACATACTTTATCTCTTTATTATTCATTGAACTTACTATATGGACTTACCTTCTGTTACAATGGCAATGCATTTAGTGAAGGTACTTCTATCCCGATCAACTCTGTCTGAGATGTCATTTATTTTCAGAAAATAAAAATTATATCTTCACCATTCAATCAATTTCATACCACTAATGACATACCCAACTCAAGCTACCTCACCATAAAATAAATTTCATGGTTTTTATCTAGCATAAAATTAGTTAATTGAATAGTATAAATTAATAAAAATCACAAGTCAAGAGACCGTTACAGGTGTTCTTTGATAAGAACTACCAATGCCACATAACACATGTGTTGTTCCTATTTATATCCCATTCCACATGATTTCATCTTCTCAAGGTCACCAATTGTAAAAATCATGATAATAAGTATAAATGATTATGATCCCATGGATCCTAATTCTTAAACAAAATCTGTTTCCATTCAACATGATGTATCTAGACCATATGAAATAAGTTTATGATTACTCTCATGGTATCAATAAGTTATCATTATATCCTTTAAAATATTATAACCATTTGATATGAAAAATAATATATATAATTTATCTAGTAAATAGTGGATGCAGAAATATCAACACAATTATAGAAAGTGTTCATAATGCAAAACTCTATATATATTTATATATATGATAAGGTAATCAAAAATTACTATTAAATTTGGGTATAGGGAACCCAATTTAACAACAATCAAACTTACAATATATTAAACTTGATAACTGTAATTTTTACCTCTCACATGATGATATCATGATTCTATTAAGTTATGAATCTAGTATTTTGGTCTTCCACTTATCTAATGTTTGACTAATTTTCTATCTATGACTTCACCTCCCTAAGTCAGACTCCCTAGGAGATGATATCCCTGAGTATATTCATTTTGTACATCGTCAAAACATTACGTCTTTTAAATTTCCAATAGTATTATTGTCATATTTTATATAAGGATAAAACTTTACATACTAGGTTCTATTATAAGAGTTGGAACAAATTGTTTCAAATTTTACACTGCTTCATCAGTAGTACCAAAAGCTGCATTGCACTCGATATTTTTAGATTTGGTTACCACTAGACTGGATGTTCTTCTCTTTCTCATCACCTTAGCCTAATTTCCATCTTTGATCATATTAATAAAAATTAAGACTAGTTTTTGTCAACTTATTACCAGTGTCCCTTTCTCTCAAATTACCATATACATATCCCTAATACTTTATCATGTACATTTGAATGGTTCTAACTTCCTCCTATGATGTTCTTATGGATTTAACTGATATTTTCCTAACATAAAATATATATTGCAAATATCATATCAAGTATAGAGAAATAAATATGTGATAGATCCATTATTGGTTCTTATAGAATTCTAATCACCAATTTAAACTCCTTCCATCTCTCATACTTGTCTTATTTGAGTATTTATTCCATTTTACACTGGATAAAATTCGTTATTGAATTTTTCCAATATATATTTTTCAATACTTAATTTTTTTTATCTAATTTGAGTTGGTATAATAAACCCATTCAATCAACCTCATTATATATCATTCCCTATAACATATGTTACTACTTTAAGTCAATCTTTGCAGGGTTACATTATTTCAAGTATTAAGTAACTATAAGACTGATCAATTATTTTTCATACATTATTAACATATTTTACTTGGAAAATAGTAGTTCTCCCACTAACCTCTTGTAGTCATAAGTAAAAAATTCATTCCAAATGAAAACTCTATGATATTGTTGCTTACTTCAATCCAAAATTGGATTCCAGTAACTTCCATCCCTTACTACCATTTTTTGGTTTCTACAATTCTTTCTAGTTGTATCATATAGACACTTTCAAAGAAAGGTGGTTTTGACATCAAATACCAAATAAAATTATCATATAAAGTAGATATGAAATGTAGAAATCTAACAGATTTAGGCATGATGATTTTGTATAAGCAATTGGGCCTTATTGGTACCATGCTTGTACCACCCATGTACAGTCTCTATTGAATACCCACTAATAACTATACATCAATTGAACAAAATACAAAAATACAAAATTAATTTTCGTATATGGAATCCTTTTCACGAATTCATATATACTTTCAATCATTGATGATTTCCATTCACTACATAAATATAGGATCCATTATTCTCAGTGAATAATGCGTCACCAGCTATGGTGAATGTAAAACTACTACAATAGTTTTACCATTCATACGTAGTATGTTTCATTGGAACCTTCCTTTTCAATAAGATCTTTTGGAATTTGTTCCAAAGAAAACTGTTTTTTCATATCTGGCATTGACTAATCCCAATTAAATCTTACTCACATTATCTTAAATAGATGTGTTATCCTTATATAGAAATATAGTCTATAACGAGACTATAAATTTTTTATCTTAGGTATTTCTTAAAAGTAATTATAAAAATTTATGATAATTACTTTAGATGCATGTTTTTTTCTTATTTCATGTTTGTTTATTGAGCTATCCTTAACAAAAAATAATAATCTAAACACATGTTATTACGAAATTATGTGTTTATTTAATATTATAACTCATATGATATCTATATTTTATTATAGTTAGCATATGGTTGTTGGAACACACTTCTATTTGCGAAGATTGTCTCGAAAAGATAATGACATCTTTTTAAATGCATAAGATTCTGAACATTGATATTCAGTTAATGTACATCATGACGCTGATGTGTATAAGTAAATTCAAATTTTGGAATTACTCCATGGTATATTTAAATGATCGGTTTTTTAGGTAAGACTTATAATCAATACGCCATACTAAAATTATGAATCTAATATATATATATATATATATGTGTGTGTGTGTGTGTGTGTGTAAATTTGAGTTTATGAATTATTCCACACTACTTTTCCATGATCGATGAATTCTTGGTTATGATATTATTCAGTACATGATCCCTTTAATTACTTGAAATATTTTAAATGATGTTCCCATTTCAAAAGAATAAATTTCTTACTAATAAATGAAATTATAGAAAACATATGCACTAATTTGGTTATTTTGGACCATTATAAGTTATATACTATCAGATTTAAAATACCATTACGCATAATAACTATTTTATAATATAGCCATTACACAATGACCATTATGATTAGTATATATTATGGTTTATGATAATTTCCAATTGACATAGATGAAAGAAGCGATGCCTTCGACTAGCAAGATCACAACCTATGAAGCCCATTTCACAAAACATCTGAAGGAGATGAAATCACTTGTATTTTTGCATGACTACCCAAATATGAGATTAAACAAAAAAATCAAGAGTGAAACCATTTATTAGATAATTTCAAGCTTATCAAGATCATGAACTAAAACATGTTCACCAAACTACATCAAGAAAGATTCACCATTGCACACCTTAACCTTAGGGAATATGATGGTGTAATAAGGGGTTATGGAACTAGATGAAATAATTATGATTTTTTATAATTTTTTAATAAAATAATGATCATATTTTCTTTTTTTATGATTACTTTATAAATGATTAAATAATGAGTTTGATAAAATTTATATTTTCATACGATTATACTAAAATTATATTTTGGGAAAATATATTGCTTCAATATAGACAATAATTTTTATGAATTCTTGATTTTTTTGAAATGAATATTATTTGAATAAAAATTTCATAATAAATAATATTTATTTAAATATAATTGATAATATAATTTTATGGAGTCTAATGTAGTTTTTATAAGGGTCCAAAAAACTGTTATTGTCGCCAAAACCAAGTTTTTTTTACAAATGGGGAAATTTATTTTAGTTTAAATATTCATTTTATATAATTATTAAGATAATATAAATAATTTTTTGAAATCAACTCATCAAAATTATCTAATTGTAAATTTCTCATAATCTTCTGAGGCAGTCAAATTTTTGGTTAAAAATTAAATACGGTATAATTATATGGAATGTATTATGGCGTCATAAAATACCAAACGTAATTTAATAAATACTATAAATAGTAAAAATGAAAAAAACATTATGTTTCAACTTTAATATTATGTGTTTTTATGTTATTTTAATAATTCTATAGACCTTTAAATAATCCTTTAAAACCTACATTATATTTTAAGGTTTTAAAATTAATTCATTATAAATATGACTCACTTATACATGATTAAGGTTTTTATTGTAATTATTTCAATTTTTAAACTTATTAAATATTTTTACCCACTCCTATTTTGAAAAAAATTGTCAAAAACTATCATATAGTTTGTGTATTGTTTATGATTTTTTCATAAAGTGTCCAAAACCAATGTTTAGAAATTAATAATATTTCCCCATTATTTTTCTATAAAAACACACTAAACCACCAATTCTTCTTAACTCAAAAAAATTTATAATGAATTTCTTCAACCTATCTATCTCTAGATCCCTCAATATGTGTTTTAAAGATCTTAAAAATCCCCCCCAAGCTTTTAGAAGCACCATCTCAAGGCAAGAGATCCCACCCTTCTTATCTTTATTCAAGTGCCTTACCTATATTATGCCTTTTAATTTCCAAATATTCATGTTTAGATATGTTTTTACATTCCCCAATTACATTCCTTATGATACCAAGTGATTATATACCCCTTTCACTCTCATTAAATTCTTATGTGAATCTTATTTTACCCCCTTAATACTGCTGAAATTATCCAGTGATTTTTTCGGACAATCATTTTTATAGATAATACCCATCTCCATTTCTACTCAATGGTATTCAACTAGATGTGAATATACATTATTTATTATAGAGTTTCATGTATCTATCCCACACTCATTAATCATGATTTTAAAAGTGGTGAAATATATCCTTATGTTGTGTGATCTATGTGGCACACTTATGCATGTACATGATATGAATATGATGCATCGACCTAGAATTATATATCCTTCCAATACATTGGGTAATTTCATTATCTATTAATATTCCATGTATGGTGCACCATATGTTATCCTAATAAGACTATGTTATGATGCCTTTGTAGTTAGAGTTGACTTATGCTTATGATGTCATGTTTTATGTTGTTTTCATATTCCTATGTTACCTTGATGATATCATCCTATATCTTTATCCGATGGTCATGTTTATTATTTTCACCTATTTATGTCATCTTGATATTCCTCTTTACTCACATGAATTACTTTAATCATGTTATGATTTGTTTATTGACTTACAAGGATTTATATCTCACCCTTTTCTTATGTAAAACCCCAAGTTATCCAAAAATTTTTTGGATTATTAAGGGATATTAAGGTAATGTTATATAGATTTTTAAATAATTTTATTGTTCCCATGTTTCGTGTTAATGTGATGTGTACCTAATTTCAAAAATACATGAGGCATCTTGAACTTAAGGGTTTGTATTATGAGTATCTTTATGTAATAAATAAATAATTAAGGTTTATTAAAATATGGGTTGTCATAGGTTAAATGAAACTTATATATTCTAACTATGCATATTCTATACTTCAATTTTATATTCCTTAAAACTGTTAAAGAAATATAATAAAGTATATGAATTTACCTCTAGCTTATCCTTGTAATATTACACCCTCTCTAGCTGAAATAATTCAAAAAAAATTATGCATTAACTTTAATTATAAATTTTTCTTTATCTAAAAGTGTATAATTAAATGTTTTGATAATACCTATGGTCATTAACTACAAAGAGTCTAACAAACACAATAGGTATAACCTTTACAAATATTTAGTTTTACAAAACAAATAATTATTATCACGAACCGAATCTGGTCGCCGCCATAACCGGCACCAAACCCAACCCATGACAAGGCCTGAAGGGAATTACCAATCCCACCGGGCTGGAACAAGTGCTCGGGTATCATAAAATGAGAATTGGGAATGATTTACCTGCGTTTATAAACACAAAACAAGAAAAGAATCCAATAAAACGAATCTGGATTTTTCAAACCAAACAATCTTTTACAAAAATTCTGAACTGAATTACATATTTTAAAACAACTCAATAATACTATAACAAAGGTACAAAACCAAAAGGAAACTGCTGAAGAACCCTCATGGAAAGTGGCATCACCCTCAAGCCATATCCACAAGACTTCACCACCAAGGACCTGCTAGAAACCCGAACTACTAGAACTAAAAATTGTACCCGACCCGCGACAAAAAAAATAGCCAAGTCTACTTACACCCAAGGGTGTAAGTAGGGTGTGAGCCAATGACCAGTAGGATACCACCACAAAGAGATTCCATGCGATAAACATTTACAGACGAAGAGCATGAATGTTTTCAAAAACATGTAATTTATAGTTACAAATTATTAAAGATGCAACTTTAAAAAATAAGTTTTCATGTTGACTTATTTAATGAATAAAAAATTTCAAAATAATACCAAAGACACTGAATTTTCCATCAAAATATACCATATGCCAATGATAAGTATAAAGGATATAATGAGCACAATCAATAGGAAATAACCCCTAGGAACTAGCTCATTGTGGGTCCCATGTACCTCATATCTCGATGAGAATAACCATCACAAATATCTGTTCTCGTGCACGAGCCACTAGTAGGGAACATACCCATAACCTAGTGGTACCCAATCATCATTATCATTGTTTAGTTAGAGTTTTTAGCATCAATCTTTCTAAGTGAAACTGAGGCCAAACCCTACGGACTCACTAGCATACTAGTACACGTCCAACCACCTAGATACTCGGGGTTTCCCTTTCTGATAAAACTAGTTCAACGAGTCAAGAAATATACTTTTCACATTAATATGTCATTTCCATATCACAAATTCATCAAACATTCCACATGTATACCACACAAGTCACAAAATTCCACTTTTCATTCAAATTGATTTTAAAATCTTACTCACACAAAAAAAATCCCACAACACTTTTCAAATTTCTTTAACACTTCCACAAAACCTTTAATTTATTTTATAAAGAATTCCAAGGAATTATAACTCACATAAAAGCCCACTCAAATATCATATAATACCTCTTTCATCAACAAAATTCATTTTTCAAAACACACTCACACAAAACAGCCCACAACCATGTTTTGCAGCTATGTTTCCATTTTCAGAAACATTTCAACTATCACGACCCATCTTCAGGGCCCGTGCCGTGACTACCCCAAACCCGCCTCTCATAGGCCAGGGGCTAGTGACTAGAACCAAAGGCGTAAATCCCAATAAAAAAGGAAGGAATTTCCTTTATAAAGTAAAAAAACACCACATAGTAAGCAAGAAGAAGTAAACACTAAGTAAACTGGGTACAAATGTAAGTGCTGGAAAGTAAATGGGCCAGAATACAAACCCAACTGAAGTAAGTACAACTGAAAAGAAAGTACAACAACTGAAAAGTAAAGCAGCAACGTCGACCGGTCCACTGGGAATCCCACCTGAAGGGTGGGTACACATAGCCTCCTCATCTCCTCGGGTCTTGCCGTCCACTCCGTATACGTCCCGCCCAGTGGTCCACCTCTAGGTACCGACTTTCTCTACAAGCCTCAACCATGGTCAGCGTTGTCCGTCGTCTGCATCCAAAACAATGTAGTGCGGGCATAACCCATGCAAGGGTGAGTATACGCTACTCAATAGGGACCTCGAGACCCCCGAAGGTCTCCCAGAATCCACAAAGAATAATCCACAAAGGAAAGATACAGTCACGAAGTAACTACCAACTCTACTTAGGTATATGCCCATACATATACCTAAGTCATCAATTCCTGTTCGGCTCCAACATCCGAGCCCAAGTTCGATCTAGTCCACGCAGGATAGTACAACCAATCCACACAGGATAACACAACCCAATCCACTTAGGAAAGCATGTCAATCATATCGAAGATAATGATTGGATAGTCAAGACTCAGCTCACACAGGTATACTTTTTCGTAAGATGATAGAGATGATCAGATGTAGCCACTGATTCATCTAAGCTGTCGGACCCACGTAGGATACAAGTACAGAGTCAAATACTGTCGGAGCAACGTAGGATACAAGAACAGTAGTACTGCCAGACCCACATAGGATAAAAGAACAGTAGTCATCGTCGTCGAACCCATGGAGGATTTCAGTACGGTCGTCGTCGCTGCCGAACCCAAGGAGGATCCCAATACAATCGTCATCGTCATCGCAGTCGCAGCCATCTCTAGGGTTCCCGCACACAGCATGCTCGATTCCGGGAGGGTCCGCTCCACGATCCAGGGGGTCGATACATCAACTGACACATAGTCCGAAGATTATGTACCCTAAAGTTCTGTCTCGACAAAAGGAACTCAACGTGACAGACGGCACGTCAATCAGACGCCCGGTCTGAGAGTTATTGGCTTTTTCGTTCAAGGGGCCCGGTTGCTTTTTAAGTAAAAACCAACCAGACCTTACTCCAATTACGTTCAAACCTCGTGTGGAGTTAGCCAAATTTTCCTTTTAACTATGAGGAATCCAACAAAGTCGAAATCACGTCAATCGGACGTCTGGAGCTCAAGTTATAGGCGTTTTCGCTTTGAGGGCCCGATTGGTTTCGTTATTGAACCAACACGGCCATACACAAAGTTCTCAAAAACCTTGAGTGTAATATACCGAAACTACCATCTCGATCCAAGGATCACATCACAACTGACAGTGCGTCAATCAGATGTTTGTAGCCCGTGTTATTGGATTTTGAACGAACTTGTCCGATTTTAGTGGGGTTTGGGCCTGGACCGACCCGACCTAGAACCCACTGGGTCGGCCCGAACCGGGTCGAACCGACCCGGGTCCAGGTCCAGCCCATTAGGGCACGGCCTAGCCCGGTGTGGGCGGCCCAACCCGGCGTGGGCGTCCCGGCCCGGTGCAGCCGGTCCGGCCTGGGAGGCTCGGCGTTGGCCGAGCGAACACGGAAAGGAGGGGGGGGGGGGGCGGAACGCTGCCCCCCTTGATTAAAGAAATGGTCCCCCGCATGGGGAGCCCGCCTGCATGCCACCAGGGGTTACAAACCTAGGCATCCTCCGAACGGCCGGCCCGGTTGGCCGGCCGGTGCCGCCCCCGTGGGACCACGCGGTCCCGCCCCTCTGAAGCACCGGCAGCCGGTGATTTGGGCCGCCCTTCCCTGCACCGCCGCGGCCCTCCCCGGCCGCGACCTTCCATGGTTCTCCGGCGCGGTGTGATGGCGCCGCGCTCCTCCGCCGCAGCCCCGCTCCGGCCGCGACCTCTTTCGGCCTCAACTGTGTGGTGATATTCTTCAGTCCCACGCGGTGCCGTTGCACCGTGCCACCTCTGTCCCAAACCACAATGGTGAACATCAACAACGGGGGAGGTGGATCGACCGTGTTCGTGCGGTCTGACCTCCTCCCATTAAAATGAAAACAAGCGGCCCAAAATAAAACAACATAAACAAAGCAAGCACAAATTTAATCCATTAAATTTGAACTTAAACCCCTACCTCAAGAAGTTGTCGTACAAGGATCGTAGTGGAAAAAACGGCATCGCGAGGGTAGTTCGAAGACGGCGTTGTCGAGCGTCCAAGAAGAGGATGTCGTTCCACACCGGTTGTAGAGAAGGGAGAGATCAACACGTCTTCTCTCCTTAGTGCTCCAGCGTTCTTCGCGTTCTCCAACGAGGAAGAAGACGTTCTTCAAGACTATAGCCCTCCTCTCCAAAAATCTCCACACAACGATTCAACAAAAATAAAGTAAGGCTTTCCTTATTTTATTACGATCGTCGTCGCTGCCCAACCAACGGAGGATCCCAGTACAGTCGTCATCATCGTCGCAGTCGTAGCCAGCTCTAGGCTTCTCGCACACAACATGCTTGACTCCGGGAGGGTCCGCTCCATGAGCCAAGTGGGTCGATACATCAACTGACACATAGTTCGGAGTTGATGTACCCCAATGTTCCGTCTCGATAAAAGGAACTCAACGTGATAGACAGCGCGTCAATCAGACGCCTGGTCTGAGAGTTATTGGCCTTTTCGTTCCAGGGGCCCGGTTGGTTTTCAAGTCAAAACCAACCCGACCATACTCCAACTACGTCTATATCTCAAGCGGAGTAAGCCAAAAGGTCCGTCTCAATAAGAGGAATCCAACAGAGTCAACGACACATCAATCAGACGTCCGGAGCTCAAGTTATAGGCATTTCCTCTCCGAGGGCCCGGTTGGTTTCGTGTTCGAACCAACCTGGGCATACCCAAATTTTTTCAAAACCTTTAGTGTAATATAGAAAAACGACCGTATCGATCCAAGGATCACATCACAGTTGAAGGTGCGTCAATCGAAGGTTTGTAGCCCAAGTTATGGGCTTTTGAATGAACATGCCCGATTTTAGGGGGGTTTGGGCTCAGACCGACCTGGCCCAGAACCCCCTAGGTCAGCCCGAACTGGGTCGAACCGACCCGGGTCTTGGGTTCGGCCCATTAGGGCGCGGCCATGCCCAGCAGGCACGGCCCGGCCCAGCACATGCGGCCCGGCCCGGCGTGAGCGGCCCGACCCGGTGAGGCCGGTCCGGCCTGGGCGGCTCGGCGCTGGCCGAGCGGGGCGGCTCGGTGCTGGCCTAGCGGATGGGGAAGGGGGGGGGGGGGGGCACGCATTCCCCCTTGATTGAATAAACAGCCCCCCCCCCCCCCCCCCCCCCCCCCGCATGGGGGGCCTGCCCGCCTGCCGCCAAGGGTTACGACCCCCGGCCTCCTCTGAACGGTCGGCCCGGTTGGCCGGCCGGGGCCGCCGCTACGGGACCCCGCGGTCCCTCCCCTTCGAATCGCCGACTGTCGGTGATTTTGGCTTCCCTTCCCTGCACTGCCATGGCCTGCCCCGGCCGCGGCTCTCCATGGTTCTTCGGCGCAGCGCGACGGCGCCACGCTCCTCTGCTATGGCCCCGCTCTGGCCACGACTTCTTTCGACGTCAACGACGTGGTGATATTTTACGTTCCCGCGTGGTTCCGTTGCACCACGCCGCCTACGTTCCATACCGCAATTGTGAACATCAACAAAGGGGGAGGAGGATCGGCCATGTTCGTGCGGTCTGACCTCCTCCAGTTAAAATGATAACAAGAGGCCCAAAATAAAACAACTTCGACAAAGAAAGCAAAAATTTAATCCATCAAATTTGAACTTAAACCCCTACCTCAATAAGTTGTCGTACAAGTATTGTCGCGGAAAAACGGTGTCGCGAGGGTCGTTCGAAGATGGCGTTGGTGAGCGTCCAAGAAGAGGATGCCATCCCACACCAGTTATAGAGAATGGAGAGATCGGCACATCGTCTCTCCTTGGTGCTCCAGCGTTCTTCACGTTTTTCAACGAGGAAGAAGACATTCTTCAAGACTATAGCCCTCCTCTCCAAAAATCCCCACAAAACGATTCAACAAAAATAAAATAAGGCTTTCCTTATTTTATTACTCATGACAACCTTTTTCAAAATTCAAATAGAATTCACCAAATTAATTAACGTGCGTTTTCCCATTAATGAGGCATTTTATTGGCATGTATTTTAATGTGGAGGAGTTACAAATTAATTGCTAGAGGGGGGGGGGGGGGTTCAAAAGGGTGTTGGGAAAATTGAAGGAGGTGGGGGCTCATGTGGTCCCCGCCCCAACTTCCTCACATCATCCTTTTCCACAACACTTAACCATCGTCAGTGTAATATAAATATAACTGTTTAACAACTATATTTTTATACTTCACAATTTTAACAACTCCTCCTGAGAAAACGCAATCCAGAAAAAGGCGATCTTAAGAAAATACCGGTGTTACGGTTTCATCGTTGCCCTCAGATTTCGATTCCGAGCACCGGTTCGAAAGTTAGAAAAACCCACTCGTTCGTTCACTGAATGTACCTGAGCTAAACTTCAGAAATTGATTCTGGGCACACCGAGCCTCGGAATCAGGTGTCGTCAGAAACTGCGCACTTGTAAAATCTCAAAGAAAAATAAAAATAAAATTCCTTGAAATTTAAGGGTCATTACATTACTGCCACCTCAGGTATTTACATCCTAGTAAAGATACAACACAAACTAGGGAAACAAAAGAGGGTACTGTGCACGCATCTGAGCTTCCCGCTCTCAAGTGCTCTCTTGGAGTTTCCCGTCCTACCTTCTGATGCGCACTAGAGGAATCGACCGCCCATGTAGGACCCGCTCCTGTTGATCCTCGATCTCCACCGGGACCTCCACAAAATTCACATCGTCATCAATGTCTAGCTTCCCATGGTCGATGATATGTGTCGGGTCATGCACGTATCTCCTCAGCTGAGATACATGGAATACGTCGTGCACCCGGTGCAACTGAGGTGGTAGAGCCAGGAGATAATCCACCTCGCCTATCCTACTGATAACCTGGGACGGTTCGATGAAGCACCAAGATAACTTGCCATCCCCCGCCAAATATCCGTAATCCACGACGAGGTGAGACCCGCAAGAAGACGTGGTCTCCATCCTCAAACTCTAGTGGTCTCCGCCTCCTGTCAGCATAAGACTTTTTTCGGCTCTGAGCTATCCTCATCCACTCCTGGATGACCTTGGACCTTCTCTGTCATGGCCTGGACCATCTCTGGTCCCACAAGTGCTGACTCCCCAGGGTTTGTCCAGCACAGTGGTGATCTGCAAGATCGGCCGTACAATGCCTCGTATGGTGACATCCCGATAGTGGAGCTGTAACTGTTGTTGTACGCAAACTCCCCCAAGGGTAGGTGATCCTCCCAGCTACGACCACAATCGAGGACACATGCACGGAGCATGTCCTCGAGAGTCTGAATGGTCCTCTCTGTCTGACCATCCGTCTGAGGGTGAAAGGTGGTGCTCAGACGTAGCTCCGTCTCGAATGCCTCTTGCAACCCCTTCCAAAGCCGGGAAGTAAAGAGAGCATCCCGATCGGAGAATATAGATGATGGAACACCATGAAGCCGTAAATTCTCTTGAACTTAGATGCATCCCAAGCTATCCACTGATACCTGCTCTCTGATGGGTAGATAGTGGGCCGACTTGGTGAGTCGGTCGACAATCACCCAAATGGAGTTGTGACCTCTGGAAGTACGTGGAAGTCTAGTTATGAAATCCATATATATACCATCCCACTTCCACTCCAAGACCTCTAAGGGTTGTACCATGCCTGCTGGTACCTGGTGCTCCGCTTTCACCTACTGGAAGGTGAGGCATCGAGAAATGAACTCTACCACAACCTTCTTCATACCCGGGAACCAGTGCTGTCGTCTGATATCCTGGTACATCTTCGCCACTCTTGGACGTACTGCTAAAGGGGAAGTGTGAAACTCTCTCAGCACCTCCTCCTATAAAGAAGATGGTACCATGGTACGTCCTCTGAAAAGGATGACGTGCTCTTCTCCCACAGAGAATCCATCAGGTGCATGTCCTGAGGATATCTATGCACGCCGCATCTCACAGTCATCATCCCCATGCTGCGCCTCTCTGACCCACTGAAGAAGTGGAGGAGTGACGGTGAGTGACTGAAGAAATGCTTCTCCATATCTATCCATAAAGGATATCTGCAAAGTGTCTAACTACTCTGTCACCTCCCCAAGTAGCTGAATGCCCGTCCTCCTGCTGATAGAATCAGCTACTACGTTCCCCTTTCCAAGAGTATAGACTATCTCAAAGTCCTAGTCCTAGAGAAACTCGATCCATCTCCACTGTCTCAGGTTCAGGTCCTTCTGCGATAAGACTTACCTAAGACTCTGGTGGTCAGAGTAGACTATAAAGCGTTCGCCCATCAGATAGTGTCGCCACATCTTCAGAGCGAAGACCACTGCTGCTAACTCCAGGTCATGGGTAGCATAGTTATGCTCATGCTACCTCAACTTTCGTGTTCCATAGGCGATCACTGCCCTCTCCTGCATCAGGACACATCTGAGTCCAGTCCCTGATGAATCGCGGTAGACTACGTACCCTACTCCCTCCTCCGGTAGCCTCAAGATAGGTGCGCTGGTCAATCTCTATCTCAGCACCTGGAAGCTCGGCTGACCTATATCTGACCACACGAAGGGTTTCCCCTTCTTCTTCAAAACTGAAAGTGGTTCCATAACTTTGGAGAAGTCTGGCATGAACCTCTGGTAGTATCCAGCCAATTCTAGGAAACTCCGCACCTCCGTCACGCTCCTGGGTGGCTCCCAAGCTAGCACTGCCTCGATCTTCATAGGATCCACTGTAACTCCTGCCTCAGAGATGACATGTCTCAAAAAGTGGACCTCACATATCTAGAACTGACACTTCAAGAGCTTACCATAAAGCTGGTTCACTCAGAGTGTGTCCAGTACAACCCGCAAGTGGTAGGCATGCTCCTCCTCAGTGGTCGAGTAAATCAAAATTTCATCGATGAAGACCATGACAAATCGATCGAGGTAAGGCTGAAACATCCTGTTCATGAGACTCATGAAAACTACTGGAGCATTGGTTATGCCAAAAGGCATAAAAAAGACCTCATAGTGGCCATACCGACATCTGATGGTTGTGTTCTGCACGTCCTCGTCCCGAACTATGAGCTTATGATAGCTTGACCTGAGGTCTATCTTCGAGAACCACCGTGCTCCCTTGAGCTGATCGAAGAGGTCGTTAATCCTCGGTAGCGGATACGTGTTCCTCATGGTCACCTGGTTCAGGTGATGATAATCGACACACAGTTGCAAGCTCTCATCCGCCTTCTTCGCGAACAAAATCGGGGAAGCCTAGGGTGAAACACTGGGTCAGATGAATCCCTTGCACTGCAAGTCCTCCTGTTGTACCCATAGCTCTCGAAGCTCAGTGGGAGCCATCCGATATGTTGGAGTGGATATCGGGACTGTCTCAGGGTACAAGTCAATATAAAAGTCTACCTCTCTGCGAGGAGGTAGTCCTGGAACGTCGTTAGGAAAAATGTCTGCATACTGATCCACTACTACAGGAAAACTTGGACTCCGCACGTCAACTACACCTAGAATGAGGCTAGCCAACTGATGAGTGATCAGCTATCCTCTCCTCTACATGAGTCCATCCTGCACTACAAAGGCTCCCGTCTCGCTGGTGAAGGTGAACCTTCTCCCATCGGTGCGAACACACCGCACCTTGCGCCTAATACAGTCGATCTGAGCATGGACTGTAGATAACCAATCCATGCCCAAGATGACGTCGTAAGGCCTCGAAGCCGCTACAAGAAGATCCCAGCCAAAGATCTCACCTCCTAGAGTAAGCTCACACTACCGGTACCAGTGCGTAATCATCGAGTCTGCTCCCGTAGGAGTCTCTAGCCGTTAGGATCGAGCCAACATCTTCGTCGGAATCTCCGAGCTCCAAAAAAGGGAAGTGGCATGAAAGAATGACTCGCTCCTGTGTCTATAAGAACTGCAACAAGTGTGGAGTAGACACAGATAGTACCTAAAATAATCTCTTGTGAGTCGTGGTCGTAGCCCTCCACTGCCTGAAGCTGAGCCTGCCTCTGCCCGCCAGCTCCCTGTGGTCGGGGTGGACCTCCTGGTGGTAGTGGTGGTAAAGCCTCAAAGCGTCGCCCACCACCTGATGCTCGGCCAACTCCTCTTCATCGTCCACCTACTCCCTGCGGACCGCCACGGTCGACCCTTTGCCTCTTCCTAGGTGGTCCCTCAACCATCTGCTGCTCCTCTGGGCGGCGGGTTGGGCAGTCACGAGCCATGTGGCCCTGCCCGCTGCATGCGTAGCACTGTCTGCTCCTCTAAAGGTTGGCTCTCCGCCGTGTGCCCTGCACCTCTGAGCCAGTGTCTTGAGGTCGTCCGCCTGATGGTCTGGTCTGTCTGGATCCCTGTGACTTTCGTCGAATGCTAGCTGTAGAAGACTCTACTATGTGTTGCTGTGTGGTAGGTGTCTCTGCTGGTGTTGGCTCAGTAAGAAAGATCTCTAGGAGAAGGTCTCGCTCCCTTACTCCTTCCTGCGTCGGAATGCTGAGAGAGATCATTGATGCCTTGATCTCATGCCTGAGTCCCTACTCAAAGGTCCGGGCCCGAAATAATGGGTCTCGTACCATGTCCGTCGAATAACGCGAGAGGTCGGTAAATCTCATCGAGTACTGGGCTACCGTCATGCTGCCATGCCGCAGCTGTAGTAGCTTTTGAATACGCACCACACGTAGGGTGGCTGGGACAAACTCTGAGCAGAAGAGGATCTCAAAGTCCATCCAGAGAAGAGATGCCTCATCGTGCACCTAGAGCATCAGGCTCCACCATCTGCCTGATGCCGCGTGTAGGAGACTCGCTGCAAGGATCACCATGAGGTCAGCTGGTGTCCCTACTAACCTGAAAACTCATACAACAGCCTCCAGCCAATCCTCGACTGCCTGAGGGTCCATCTCCCCGCGGAACCTGGGCGGTCTCTGACGTTGAAACTCGTGCAGTGTACTAAGGCGACGTGCACTCTCAGCGGATGGGGATGGTGGCATCGGTGGCTCGACGGGTAGAGGTACCGCGGTGCCTCCGCTGAAAAAGGGTCATGCAACGAGGCCTCATCTCTCAGTGGGCTTTTTGTCTCGTACAAAGCTCTGATCCCTAGCTGGCTGCCATCGTGGGGATATCCTAAAAGGAAACAAGTGTTCCACGGTCAACATAGTATACCTGGTGAGCTGACACATGTAATCACAAAGAAAACTTTTGAAACACACATGCAATCAATGTTTTCATGCACTGAGTCGGAAATCAAAACCCAACGTCCTAGTGTATGGATACGTCCGCCACCGCACCAAAACTGGACTCCCTGAACTGATAACCACACTCAAATACTCTTAACACTATTTCTTCACATAGAGAAAGATCAGAATCCGGAGTTCTGCGGTAGAACCAAACTCCTCTGATACAATTTGTCACAACCCGTCCTCAGGGACCGTGCCGTAACTACCCCAAGACCGCTCCCATTGGCCAGGGGATGAAGACTAGCACCAAAGGCCTAAATCCTGATAAAAAGGGAAGGAATTGCCTTTATAAATTAAACAAACACCACATAGTAAGAAAGAAGAAGTAATCACTATGTAACTGGGTACAACTGTAAGTGCTAGAAAGTAATGGGCCAAAATACAAACCCAACTGAAGTAAGCACAACTGAAAAGAAAGTACAGAAACTGAAATGTAAAGTAGCAACGCCGAGCGTCCACTGGGAATCCACCTGAAGGGTGGGTACAGAAAGCCTCCTCTGCTCCTCGAGTCCAGTCGTCCGCTCCGTATACGTCCGCGCCCAGTGGTCTACCTCCAGGTACCAACTTTCTCCACAAGCCTCAACCACGATCAGCGCTGTCCGTCATATGCATCCAACACAACGTAGTGCGGGCATAGCCCGTGTAGGGGTGAGTATACTCTACTCAGTAGGGACCCCGAGACCCTCGAAGGTCTCCTAGAATCCACAACGGATAATCCACAATGGAAAGATACAATCACTAAGTAACAACCAACTCTACTTAGGTATATGCTTATACATATACCTAAGTCATCAATTCCAATTCGACTCCAAAATCCGAGCCCAAGTTCGATCTAGTCCACACAGGATAGTACAACCAATCCACACAGGATAGTACAACCAATCCACACAGGATAACCACAACCCAATCCAATTAGGGAAGCAAGTCAATCATATCAAAGATAAAGATTGAATAGTCAAGACTCAGCTCACACAAGTATACTTTTTCGTAAGACGATAGAGATGATCAGATATAGCCACTGATTTATCTAAGATGTAGGACCCATGTAGGATACAAGACAAGATATGCTGTCAGACCCACAAAGGATACAAGACCCGCTACTCTACCAGACCCACATAGGATACAAGTACATAGTCAAATACTGACGGACCCACGTAGGATACAAGAACAGTAGTACTGCCGGACCCACATAGGATACAAGAACAGTAGTCATCACTGTCAAACCCACAGAGGATTTCAGTACGGTCGTCGTCGCTGTCGAACCCACGGAGGATCCCAGTACAGTCGTCATCATCGTCGTAGTTGCAGCCAGGTCTAGGGTTCCCGCACACAGCATGCTCGATTCCGGGAGGGTCTGCTCCACGTGCCAAGGGGGTCGATACATCAACTAACACATAGTCCGGAGTTGATGTACCCCAAAGTTCCTTCTCGACAAAAGGAACTCAACGTGATAGACGACGCGTCAATCGGACGCCCGGTCTGAGAGTTATTGGCTTTTTAGTTCTAGGGACTCGGTTGGTTTTTAAGTAAAAACCAACCCGACCATACTCCAACTATATCCAAAACTCAAGTGGAGTAAGCCAAAAGGTCTGCCTCACTAAGAGGAATCCATCAAAGTCAACGACACGTCAATAAGACGTCCGGAGCTCACGTTATAGGTGTTTCCGCTCTGAGGGCCCGGTTGGTTTCGTGTTCAAACCAACCCAGTCGTACCCAATGTTCTCCGAAACCTTCAGTTTAATAAACCCAAATAAACCGTCTTGATCCAAGGATCACATCACAACTAACAGTGTGTCAATCGGAGGTCCGTAGCCCATGTTATGGGCTTTTGAACAAAACTGTCCGATTTTAGGGGGGTTTGGGCCCGAACCGACCCGGCCCGGCCGGCGTGGCCCGACCCAGTGCGGCCAGTCCGGTCTGGGCAGCTCAGCGCTGGCCCTGTTGGCCGGCTGGTGCCGCTGCCGTGGGACCCCGCGGTCCCGCCCCTCTAAAGCTCCTGTGATTCAAGCCGCCCTTCCCTGCACCGCCGCGACCTTAGGTCGCGGCCTTTGTCCGACCGGCGTGCCGCGACGGCGCCGCGCCCCTCCGCCACGCCCCTCCATGGTTCTCCAGCGCAGTGCGACGGCGCCGCGCTCCTCCGCCGTGGCCTTGCTCCGGTCGCGACCTCTTTCGGCCTCAACGATGCGGTGATATTATTCGTTCCTACGCGGTGCCGTTGCACCATGCCACCTTCTTCCCAAACCGCAATGGTGAACATCAACCAAGGGGGAGGAGGATCGGCCGTGTTCGTCGAGTCTGAACTCCTCCTGTTAAAATGATAACAAGTGGCCCAAAATAAACCAACTTCAAAAAAGAAAGCACAAATTTAATCCATTAAATTAGAACTTAAACCCCTACCTCAAGAAGTTATCGTACAAGGATCATCGCGGAAAAACGGCGCCGCGAGGGTGGTTCGAAGACGGCATTGGCGAGCATCTAAGAAGAGGATGTCGCCCCACACTGGTTGTAGAGAAGGGAGAGATCGGCATGTTGTCTCTCTTTGGTGCTCCGACGTTCTTCGCGTTCTTCAACGAGGAAGAAGATGTTCTTCAAGACTATAGCCCTCCTCTCCAAAAATCTCCACACAACGATTCAACAAAAATAAAATAAGGCTTTCCTTATTTTATTACTCATGCCAACCTTTTTCAAAATTCAAATTGAATTCACCAAATTAATTAATGTGCATTGTCCAATTAATTAGGTGTTTTATTGGCATGTATTTTAATGTGGAGGAGTTACAAATTAATTGCTAGAGGGGGGGGGGGGGGGGGTTCAAAGGGGTGTTGGAGAAATTGAAGGAGGTGGGGGCTCGTGTGGGCCCCACGCCAACTTCCTCACATCATCCTTTTCCACAACACGTAACCATCAGCAGTGTAATAAAAAAATAACTGTTTAACAACTATATTTTTATACTTCAAAATTTTAACAACTCCTCCCGAGCAAACGCAATCCAGAAAAAGGTGCTTTTAAGCAAATACCGGTGCTGCGGTTTTATCGGTGCCCTCAGATTTCGATTCCGAGCACCGGTTTGAAAGTGAGAAAAACCCACTCATTCTTTCACTGAACGTAAATGAGCTATACTTTGGAAATTGATTTTGGTCACACCGGGCTTCGGAATCAGGTGCCGTTAGAAACTGCGCACTCGTAAAATCCCAAATAAAAATAAGAAAAAAAATTCCTTGAAATTTATGGGTCTTTACATCAACACTTTATAAAACATTATAAAAAAATATTTGACATCTTAAATAACGAAATTACCTTAAAAAACCCATATTAGCTGAACACCCCCCCCCCCAAATAGTGCATATACACCCTTTTACCCACTTTTTTTAACCAAACAAAACATTCAAAATTTTAATAAAACAAACTCATGGGGTGTAACTATGTATTGCACACAAAAACCATTTCAAAACCCCCATTTAATACCAAAACCATACCAATTCCCATCCAATACCAAATTTTAAACCCTAGATACATTTATAAAACAACATTCAAGTTTTATAAAATAACCTTGAATAATACCACAAAAGATACAAATGAAAACACACATTTTCATAAAATGATCTCAAGAAGTATAAAAATGTTTTTACACATCAAACCTATTCAAAAACCTTTTTTAGGACCACATGATACTAATACATTACCCATCCAGATTTTCCAGGCCAAAAATGATTTTTTAAACCAATTCCATATGTTATAAAATCCACTCAAATAATACCCCATGATTTACACATGAAAACACCCAATTTCAAGTTAAAAAGCAACTATAAAATTAATCACTTAACCAAGTCAATCATAAACAGTTTTGGCTCCACACCCAACATGTTAGAAATATGAAAAATGATTAAATACAGAATTCAAACTCATCAATAATTGTTTACACACGGAACCACCTACCATTTGAGTCAAAACCCTTGAATCTTGGTGAGAAACTTCAATCGCACCTCCGCCGCACCACAAGGAAGTGAAAACGAATCCTAAACCAAAATATTTTACCAAACATACCCCAAATAAAACCCTAGTTATGAACCCTAACTTTTGGACGCCATAAATTTATGAAAGAGGGAGGAAACCCTAAGGAGATGGAAGGAACTGAAGAGAGAAACACTTACCCAAAACATTCTTGAGTAAAACAACCCAAAATCCAGTAGAATATGGATTTTAAAATAGCTACAAATTTAAGGGAGTTTTGAACAAGTATTAGGAGGTCATTTAGGAACTTTAATGGGGTAAAAGGAGTAAAAATAGAAGGAGTTATTAAAGGATAAATTCACCTCTTCAAATCTGAGAGATTTGTAAAATCTAGAGCAGTTTCGCCCACTTTCGTGATTCTAATGAGCTCCAAATTGAGGGAGGATAGAATGGGGGAACGTCATAGGTACTTGGGATCGGGTGAGAGTTAGAATCACCGAAAAAACATAAAAATAGAATGAGTTATTAAAGAATTAAAAATTATTTTTAATGCAGGAAATGGGCTTTCGGGCAGGACCAATCCCTTAATTAAAAACTAAACTCCGCCACGATTATAGATTTGTAAATGGTCCAAA
Organism: Viscum album; assembly: GCA_963277665.1. NCBI lineage: Eukaryota > Viridiplantae > Streptophyta > Magnoliopsida > Santalales > Viscaceae > Viscum > Viscum album. The sequence goes on along the minus strand of OY728126.1, from coordinate 1,786,283,904 downwards.
TTAATTTTAGGTTACTCATAGGTTATAGGATGACATGTATGAATTATAATGGATGAAAAATGTTGAAAAATGAAATAGTTATAAAGAAATAAAAATTTATTTTAAAATCTGGAATTGTGCTCACGGTTTGGCCCAATTCATAAAAACTCACCCATTCCTCCATAGAAGCTTGGGAAACCCCCAAAACAAAGCATGAATGGAAATTAAATTAAATTAAAATTTAAAATAAGTCATTTATGTGACAATTATCCCCACCATGAAAAATTTCCCTCCCTAGAAAGCCACAGCAAGGCCAGATACCAAAACAAAACCCAATTGATTAACCAAGATGCAATTCTTTGCCAAGCTTCGCCTCCAAGGACCAAAACACCTCAAGTGATCAATTAAAGTAGGATTAATCTCACTACCCAAACATAAACCACCTTCCTAAAATGATCAATCACATTTATACTTTATCCCCAAAGAAAACTCCTCATACACTATCCGAACAAGGCTCAAGCAATTCATCCAAACGAACAACAACTTCGAACAAGGTTACACTTACCTTATTTTAACTATTCCATTTGGCACTCTCCAATCCCAACATTTACCCAAAGAAGATGTTGGTAGATATATTGTTCTGAATGAGACTACCTACTTCCAAGCCAGGACCATGTATATATTTGAGCTATTAGTACAGAGGAACACAAATAGGAACCCTACCATAAGAGACAACCTATATTTTTCCGCGGTAGAATTAGGACACTAAAAGGGGGAGGGCAGAACGGAATCCCTAGTAAAAGGGGTATAATTCCACTTAAATATTATGAAATAATTTACATGAGAATCATAGTGGGTCTCCCCACCATAAGAACCAACCATCTTAACCGACCAGCATGGGCCGACAACGAATGACCCAAAAAAAATTAATGATTTGGGAAGGGCGTAGGGTTAATCTGAATGGTTTGGGAAATTTTACACTAATTATGAAGATCATTATTTCTACATGGCTTCCTAGCACACAACCACTACTAATTCTGCACAAACAATGTGCTTAACCATGAAGACACTAGAGGTTTGAACTATTCCCATCTTTCATACTAGGGATATGACTTTGTACAAGGGTTTAAATGACCCTGGGATTTCCCCTGACTACGAGTCAGCTTTTCTCTGAGACCTATGGTTGGAGCTCAATGATTGAAGCATCTTCGACCTCACAGTTCGGATTTGGAAACCCAATGAATGTGAATTGTTCCTTCTGTGCAACCAACAACTACACCGCAATCCCCAATAAGATTTCCAAGACATGAGAAATTCCAAACTCACTTTACCCTAACCTGATATTTCACTAAAACAAGGGCTTAGATGATGCACACACATCACACCTTGTTTCTTTGGGTGAGAAAAAATAGAAGTAACGAACACCTATAATCACCTTCCTCTAAAATAGAAGATTTTTAAGTTCTTCCATAGGATACATTCTCCTGACATAACAGAGACTCTCAGATGATTGCACGACTTTCACCTTTACGGTCGATCGAGCACATGACATCACAAGGTGTCACTGAACATGACCATTGCAACTGATATAAACAATTCTTGGAGAGGGACCTTATACAACATCCCAAAACAACACATAATTCTAGAAAGTGTCCACAATATTCTCTCATGACCTGATTTCCCACACGGGTAGTTTAATGTAAGCTTTTTCTAAGAGACTATGATGGATAGAAAGGACCACTTAGACACCATCCAGATACTCATCCATGCTAACAACCCCAGAACACTTCCCCCTTCGGAAAATCAGGAGACTTAAGAAGCTAAGGTCTCTTTCAACCTTCCATGATCACCCTCCTGCTACTAGAGGATACACCAAACCTTGAAAGGAAAGGGTGTAGACTCAATATAAAATTGTAGAGACTCGTAGCCTGACGTACATGGACTTTACATTACTTTTGCGGAATACTTAGTACATTACAGAAACACACACACAAGGATCGTAATAGTTTAGTGTCTTTGGAAACTCGGAATAAAATCTTCTAATCGTGGGGAAAGATCTTCAACATCTCCCATAAATATCTTCCCTTTTTTTTTACCTAAAAACCTTTCTTTATATCCTGGGGAAAAGAAAACATAAAAGGGTGAGCTCAAATGCTCAGTAAGGGTAAACAAAAGAAATATCAATCACATAATTTTCATAAGAACATAACATTTTTGGAAATCTTAACCTGCAAAAGAGAGCATAATTTCATAACATGGAATAAATCATAGTAGTGAAATGAAATCATAACATAAAACATTACTCATTGTGGCATACACACATAATCATAGAGAATCATTTCTTGTTAGTCAAGACTCATTGCCAAGACTATCTTAGTGGACAAAGTCCCTTTCTGAATCGAGTAATCCTCGTTTCAGTCCTATTTCACTGAACCGGTATAACCTACCATTCCAGCCATGTCTATCTCATGAGATATAAAATCTTTACCCAATGCATTGGAGGGAGATATAGGTCCCACCCATCTCTTAATGAATCCTTTCTTATGTGTGCCACAAAATCATAAATCATACATCATTGCATAACCCATGTAATAAAAATGGGATTCTTAAACAATCATGACATCATAAAACCATTCATATAAGATAATGGAATTCATAAACATAATCACAACATAGTCAAATCAATGTAAAAATATGGATAGAAACAGAACCCTTTATTATCTTATATGGAAAATAATTTTGATAAAACACTTGAATTGAATTCTTGAGGAAAATATCCTTTCTTCTTCAAAATCAATTTCTTTTCACAAAACATCATGCAATTTTAAAAGAAAGAGATTTTATTGAAAATAGTCATGAAATCTTTTAGAGGAAGATTCATGAAAATAAGGCTTTATAAAACAGTAGAAATCCGTTCGTGCCGTATAAGTTTAAAAAAACATTCTTCGTACTTTTGTCGGAAAAGTCAAAAAGTACCTCGTACGAAAAAACGACAAAAGATTCCTTTCATACGTATTTCTAAAAACTCACCGAAGGGTAAAAATGGATTTAAACAATTTTAGGTGGATGGAAATAATATTACATATTGATAAAACATAGATGTGGATGATAAAATACACCCCAGTAAATACTTACGAATAAACAATCTCGGATAAAAATGAGATTGTGATATTTCCCTTACCTTAGGTCCGACTTGCTTTGTAAGTGTCCGAACCTCCTGTATAATGATTTAAATCATGTTATTGACTTATTACAGAATCATATTCATTGTTATGATATCATATATGGTTCACTTATGACATTATATTACCCGTTCTTTTGTAAATTCCATGTTAAAGAAGCGTTTTGGGTAAAATCGTTTCATTTATCGTAGGTGTTTTGACTTGTTGTTCTTGACATCATTATTACTTATATCATGATTTACTTACTTCCATAATATAAAATATGATTTATATATCATATATATTCAATATATATATATATATAATAGATAGATAAATAAAATGAAAAACACCGTTCATGGAGACGGTAGTCCGTACGTACGCATGAACGCTGTTTTTCTTTCCTTATTGTCCTGAAATGGAAGTAAGTAGATGACATACATATGTATATATATACATAAATCCAGTAGCTTTATAATGTCATATATTTCATTATTATTTCTTATATATACATTATAATCATTCTTAAATGGTTAACATGGAGAATGAATCTCATCGCGTCGTGGAGACGGTAGTCCGTACGTACGCACGAGCGATGATATCATTTCTATAAATATTGAATTGGAGTGGAGTGGATTATACAATATATCAGAATCAATATGATGTTGTAATAACTATGTATAGTTATTCTTTACACCATTATACCCATCCATGTAAGGTGGTGGTGGAAAATAGATTACACCACGGCGTGGAGACGGTATTCCGTACGTACGCACGCGCGGTGATTTCTTTTTCCGTAGGATGGATAGATGGTGAAATAGGGTTGTTTCATAATTATAATAACATATCAGTATATGAGTGATACTGATGTTATTACTTCATAATGAAACAACCTAAGAAAAAGAAGTGGAAGAAGAAATAAAGATGAAAGAATTGGTAACGGTAATTACCTCTTCTTTGAAGTGCCTCTTTGAGACCTCCTCTTAGGGCACTAAAATTGGTCTTTGAGGAAGACCAGAACTTCTAGGATGTTTCTAGGGAAGTGGAGAAGAGATTTTGGCAGGGGTTGGCCGAGCTTGAGTGCTCAAATTGGTGTGAGGAGGAGGGGGAGGAGGTGTCCTTTTATAGGGGAGGAGAGGGGCACCTTAGGAATATCTCAAAATTTTATTTTATATTAAAGTCAAAATCGGTTTATAATGGTTCCAAAGGGTCTTATTTCGAAGCTAAAGTAAGGATGGGTCGAAATCCTATCAACCAATAGAATTTAGACAAGTTTAAGATATTATTTTAACCTTATCAATTAGATTTAACTCTAAGTTAATTAATTTAACTTTTACCGTGGCTTTTTGTTTTCTTTCACTATATGTTTAATAAACTTACTATAACATGCCAAACGAACCACAAATTGTTTATTATTAATATATATATCCTTATCTAAGTCATTTGGCCGAACCTTAGATTTTTAGGAATAAAATAACAATTAATAATATAATATTTGATTTAAAAACTATTTTGTGTCAATTTTGACACTATTTGATATATGATTTTTGTGAAAGTCATAACAGAATTATATGTTCGAACCAAGTTGATTAAATCAACATTAATATATCATAGTAACCTAGAAAATTAGTGGAATTCATCAAAAATCTCAAATTACATTTATTTTGGTGTTTATAACATCAATTATGTCAATATTTCATTAATAAGATAATTACTGCATCATCGTTGTGTCATAAATAAATTAAATTATTTGATGTCTAAAAATTACAAATAAAATACCATCATGTAGGAAATCTTTTTAGATTTCTAATGAATATTTACAATCGAATTTATCTTATGTATAACCCCATATTAAAAATGATTTACTTATTAAACTTTGATTTTAACTATTTTAACCCTTCTTTAAATAAATTCATAATAAATGTCCTAATCTAATCCAAGTGGGCCTAAATGGTCATATTTTATTCCTAAGTTTGTTTTTGGTCGAATTACACTTGTCCAATAGAATTAGGACATGTGTTAGGGTAATAGTAATATCATATTTACCCTTAGTTACCCTATTTACTATTAACCGCGGTAAAAAAAAAGCAAAAAGTTACTATTCACCAAAAATTATTTTCATCTCATTGAACCACATTTTAGTCCTTGATATTAACCGTGTCTCTCGGATTTTCGAAATTCCATTCACATAAGTGGTAAAATTAAGTTTTATGCAAAATTCAGTTTTTAACCTACCACTTAGTGGTTTCACTATTCATCAAAAATTGAAAGTTTTCAGAAAAATGCCAAAATTTCATCCTAAGCTATATTTCATATTCCGAATTCAAAAATGAAGTCTATTTTACCAAATTCATAACATAGAAGTTGAATTAATTAATTTTATAATTAAATCCCGCTATTAAAACAAATAGCGTGTTTTTACGAAACAATATCTATCAAAAGATTGACACTTGTTTATGTCAGGTTTAAATGTGAAATTACGTCCAATGACCAACATTGTATTAAATTGTAAAAATATATTCTAAATATACTTTAAAACCACTCAAATTAATAATTTATCACTATTAATTATTTCGATTAAAAAAGTTGTTTTTAATTATAATTTAGTAATTTTCACTATTCATCAGAATATGAAAGTTATCCGAAATGTACCAAAATTTCACCTTAGGCTAAATTCGATACTCCGAATCCAAAAATGAAATCCATTTTGAAAAATAAAATTTACAAAATTTCAAAAAGTGGTTATTACTATTCATAACGGCTAGTTTTAATAGCATATCGCTGTTTAGTGAAACTCGTTATTGCGTACTACACACACTATCGAGGAAGGTTGCGATTGCGTGTAATGCAAGGCAAGTCAAGGATGTGTGTTGTGCAAGCTCCTTTTGGTGTAGCGTACAACACAAGACATTAATAAAATTAAAAAGAATATTTTTCATAAAATCTTGGGCTGTTACATTCTACCCCCCTTAAAATGAATTTCGCCCTCGAAATTCGTCGGGGTTATAAATGGTTTTCTATTCGAAAGTTTCCCACATCGTAAAAAGGAATACCAAAACTTGGCTTTAAAAACTAAAGTATGAAATGTAACGATTACCCAAATAAACTAATTGTTGGGTTTCCACATAGGTAAAAATATGGATATGGAAGAAAAATCTAACCATCATGTTCTGATGGAGAGTGGTAGAGAACATGGCTATGGAAAAGCCAAAAATCACAAATCCATAAATTTGTGATGATATAAGGTACCATCTGATTCCTCAGGTATAAGATCACTAGGACAACATTTTTGGTTTTCAAGATCATTTCCCTAAAGTTGAAAATTTGAATTAGAATAAATACTTACTTTATTTTGGTACAATCTCACTGTTGTTCGTGCCTTGAACAATTTCCACTTCATCTCTTAAATAAATGAAGTTGAATTTGTTATTCGTGAAGTGTTAGCAGATCATGTGATAGAATGACGGGTCATTCCATCTGTCTCAAACAAAAGGTAATCAAAAGTTATTAAATATACATAAGTCATTCTATAGTGAGTTTAATCATATATAGTTCCTAAAATGGACTTATACTTCATATATCATACTGCTTAATATAATAAAACTAGTTTCTACTAAACAGGGACTTCCTGTAGGCCAGTGGTAGGCGATAAAGGCCAGTCGCACTTCGGTTGTGGGTTCGATTCCCACAGCCTTGTCCGAAGCGATGGGCTGTCGCCCGTCCTGCAGGTTGTCCTTTTTCTAAAACTATATTACTATAACATCCCATCAATAATATCGAAAAAAAACTTCTATCCTTAAACAATACTAACTTATGTCCAACATAATCCATTCCAATCTTTAGGCTTATCCATAATACTGCAGTCCACTCTCATAACATAGTGAAAACAATTACCAGAGATTTAATATCATCGTTGATCCCCATATATCATAAGATATTTTTTGTTGGTCACATTCCAAACATTCAAAGTCCTTAATCATGTATTCTCTTGAATACCTTAGTGAAAACATGAATGCAGTTAAAAGTTAACACTTTCCACATACCAAAATCCTCAAAATTCTATATACTCAATCCATGATATCACTTAGTCCTTATATCAATCATGAGCTCATGCATACAATCAAACATCTCATTATCGTATTATCCCTTCATTATGCGCATATCATATACTTTCCAAAAATACCTCAATCACTTCGAATACCACATTAGACCAATACATAAATATTCCAATACACCATAAAAGTACCTTAACAACATTATTCTTGAATACCAACACTTCAGTCCATCCACTTCAATGACTGTCCTGGAATAATTCCTTCCTTGATTTAGAAGTATCTTTTCAGATCAGGGCATTGAGTTGGGTAATGCCCATGTTCTCCACAAATATGACATTGAACTCCATAACAATCTGTCACTCTATGACCCTTTTCTCCACACAGATAACATCGGTCCCTCCATTTGAGGTATTCCTCAAGGTTCTTCTTCCCTTCTTTAGAAATCTCAATCTTCCTTTCTTTATGCTCCTCAACATGCGAACATGCATAATAGTTTATCTTCCTCTTCTTTGATGAATTAGTCATACCACTAAATTTCACCTTGTTAATCATATATCGCGATGACTGATTCGGCATAATCAGAATATCTTTATCTCTAGGCATCACACAATTTTGTTGCTCATAGTCACCAATTTGTCCATTGGATTCAATGTTAACCAAATTCCTTCTGGTTTCCTCCATTAACTAAAACACAAAAATAATTTTGTGAGAGGCGAAATCATGCTAGGGAAGACAACATAGTAAAGGGGGAGCACCCTCAATATCTAACATCTTAGGTTAAATTCTAAGATCGTTACCGTAGTTCTAGGACTATATCCTATACGTATACTTATCCTTAGGGGCATCCCTAGACATACCTTAGAAATATCTCTAGGGATCTCACTAACGTTTTCGCATCCTAGTTTCCATAGGTTGACTAAACCTTTCCTCTGATACCAACTGTAGAGACCCGTAGCCTGACGTACATGGACTTTACATTACTTTTGCGGAATACTTAGTACATTACAGAAACACACACACAAGGATCGTAATAGTTTAGTGTCTTTGGAAACTCGGAATAAAATCTTCTAATCGTGGGGAAAGATCTTCAACATCTCCCATAAATATCTTCCCTTTTTTTTACCTAAAAACCTTTCTTTATATCCTGGGGAAAAGAAAACATAAAAGGGTGAGCTCAAATGCTCAGTAAGGGTAAACAAAAGAAATATCAATCACATAATTTTCATAAGAACATAACATTTTTGGAAATCTTAACCTGCAAAAGAGAGCATAATTTCATAACATGGAATAAATCATAGTAGTGAAATGAAATCATAACATAAAACATTACTCATTGTGGCATACACACATAATCATAGAGAATCATTTCTTGTTAGTCAAGACTCATTTCCAAGACTATCTTAGTGGACAAAGTCCCTTTCTGAATCGAGTAATCCTCGTTTCAGTCCTGTTTCACTGAACCGGTATAACCTACCATTCCAGCCATGTCTATCTCATGAGATATAAAATCTTTACCCAATGCATTGGAGGGAGATATAGGTCCCACCCATCTCTTAATGAATCCTTTCTTATGTGTGCCACAAAATCATAAATCATACATCATTGCATAACCCATGTAATAAAAATGGGATTCTTAAACAATCATGACATCATAAAACCATTCATATAAGATAATGGAATTCATAAACATAATCACAACATAGTCAAATCAATGTAAAAATATGGATAGAAACAGAACCCTTTATTATCTTATATGGAAAATAATTTTGATAAAACACTTGAATTGAATTCTTGAGGAAAATATCCTTTCTTCTTCAAAATCAATTTCTTTTCACAAAACATCATGCAATTTTAAAAGAAAGAGATTTTATTGAAAATAGTCATGAAATCTTTTAGAGGAAGATTCATGAAAATAAGGCTTTATAAAACAGTAGAAATCCGTTCGTGCCGTATAAGTTAAAAAAAACATTCTTCGTACTTTTGTCGGAAAAGTCAAAAAGTACCTCGTACGAAAAAACGACAAAAGATTCCTTTCATACGTATTTCTAAAAACTCACCGAAGGGTAAAAATGGATTTAAACAATTTTAGGTGGATGGAAATAATATTACATATTGATAAAACATAGATGTGGATGATAAAATACACCCCAGTAAATACTTACGAATAAACAATCTCGGATAAAAATGAGATTGTGATATTTCCCTTACCTTAGGTCCGACTTGCTTTGTAAGTGTCCGAACCTCCTGTATAATGATTTAAATCATGTTATTGACTTATTACAGAATCATATTCATTGTTATGATATCATATATGGTTCACTTATGACATTATATTACCCGTTCTTTTGTAAATTCCATGTTAAAGAAGCGTTTTGGGTAAAATCGTTTCATTTATCGTAGGTGTTTTGACTTGTTGTTCTTGACATCATTATTACTTATATCATGATTTACTTACTTCCATAATATAAAATACGATTTATATATCATATATATTCAGTATATATATATATATAATAGATAGATAAATAAAATGAAAAACACCGTTCATGGAGACGGTAGTCCGTACGTACGCATGAACGCTGTTTTTCTTTCCTTATTGTCCTGAAATGGAAGTAAGTAGATGACATACATATGTATATATATACATAAATCCAGTAGCTTTATAATGTCATATATTTCATTATTATTTCTTATATATACATTATAATCATTCTTAAATGGTTAACATGGAGAATGAATCTCATCGCGTCGTGGAGACGGTAGTCCGTACGTACGCACGAGCGATGATATCATTTCTATAAATATTGAATTGAATTGGAGTGGATTATACAATATATCATAATCAATATGATGTTGTAATAACTATGTATAGTTATTCTTTACACCATTATACCCATCCATGTAAGGTGGTGGTGGAAAATAGATTACACCACGGCGTGGAGACGGTATTCCGTACGTACGCACGCGCGGTGATTTCTTTTTCCGTAGGATGGATAGATGGTGAAATAGGGTTGTTTCATAATTATAATAACATATCAGTATATGAGTGATACTGATGTTATTACTTCATAATGAAACAACCTAAGAAAAAGAAGTGGAAGAAGAAATAAAGATGAAAGAATTGGTAACGGTAATTACCTCTTCTTTGAAGTGCCTCTTTGAGACCTCCTCTTAGGGCACTAAAATTGGTCTTTGAGGAAGACCAGAACCTCTAGGATGTTTCTAGGGAAGTGGAGAAGAGATTTTGGCAGGGGTTGGCCGAGCTTGAGTGCTCAAATTGGTGTGAGGAGGAGGGGGAGGAGGTGTCCTTTTATAGGGGAGGAGAGGGGCACCTTAGGAATATCTCAAAATTTTATTTTATATTAAAGTCAAAATCGGTTTATAATGGTTCCAAAGGGTCTTATTTCGAAGCTAAAGTAAGGATGGGTCGAAATCCTATCAACCAATAGAATTTAGACAAGTTTAAGATATTATTTTAACCTTATCAATTAGATTTAACTCTAAGTTAATTAATTTAACTTTTACCGTGGCTTTTTGTTTTCTTTCACTATATGTTTAATAAACTTACTATAACATGCCAAACGAACCACAAATTGTTTATTATTAATATATATATCCTTATCTAAGTCATTTGGCCGAACCTTAGATTTTTAGGAATAAAATAACAATTAATAATATAATATTTGATTTAAAAACTATTTTGTGTCAATTTTGACACTATTTGATATATGATTTTTGTGAAAGTCATAACAGAATTATATGTTCGAACCAAGTTGATTAAATCAACATTAATATATCATAGTAACCTAGAAAATTAGTGGAATTCATCAAAAATCTCAAATTACATTTATTTTGGTGTTTATAACATCAATTATGTCAATATTTCATTAATAAGATAATTACTGCATCATCGTTGTGTCATAAATAAATTAAATTATTTGATGTCTAAAAATTACAAATAAAATACCATCATGTAGGAAATCTTTTTAGATTTCTAATGAATATTTACAATCGAATTTATCTTATGTATAACCCCATATTAAAAATGATTTACTTATTAAACTTTGATTTTAACTATTTTAACCCTTCTTTAAATAAATTCATAATAAATGTCCTAATCTAATCCAAGTGGGCCTAAATGGTCATATTTTATTCCTAAGTTTGTTTTTGGTCGAATTACACTTGTCCAATAGAATTAGGACATGTGTTAGGGTAATAGTAATATCATATTTACCCTTAGTTACCCTATTTACTATTAACCGCGGTAAAAAAAAAGTAAAAAGTTACTATTCACCAAAAATTATTTTCATCTCATTGAACCACATTTTAGTCCTTGATATTAACCGTGTCTCTCGGATTTTCGAAATTCCATTCACAGAAGTGGTAAAATTAAGTTTTATGCAAAATTCAGTTTTTAACCTACCACTTAGTGGTTTCACTATTCATCAAAAATTGAAAGTTTTCAGAAAAATGCCAAAATTTCATCCTAAGCTATATTTCATATTCCGAATTCAAAAATGAAGTCTATTTTACCAAATTCATAACATAGAAGTTGAATTAATTAATTTTATAATTAAATCCCGCTATTAAAACAAATAGCGTGTTTTTACGAAACAATATCTATCAAAAGATTGACACTTGTTTATGTCAGGTTTAAATGTGAAATTACGTCCAATGACCAACATTGTATTAAATTGTAAAAATATATTCTAAATATACATTAAAACCACTCAAATTAATAATTTATCACTATTAATTATTTCGATTAAAAAAGTTGTTTTTAATTATAATTTAGTAATTTTCACTATTCATCAGAATATGAAAGTTATCCGAAATGTACCAAAATTTCACCTTAGGCTAAATTCGATACTCCGAATCCAAAAATGAAATCCATTTTGAAAAATAAAATTTACAAAATTTCAAAAAGTGGTTATTACTATTCATAACGGCTAGTTTTAATAGCATATCGTTGTTTAGTGAAACTCGTTATTGCGTACTACACACACTATCGAGGAAGGTTGTGATTGCGTGTAATGCAAGGCAAGTCAAGGATGCGTGTTGTGCAAGCTCCTTTTGGTGTAGCGTACAACACAAGACATTAATAAAATTAAAAAGAATATTTTTCATAAAATCTTGGGCTGTTACAAAAATTCTCAAAAAAATATTCCTTATATCGATCAAATGGAGGGTCTTCAAATGGAGAAATAATCTGGGTTGCAATTCAGTTGTGCAGTAAACCCTAATGGGGAGTAACTTATCCAATGATTGAACCCAAGGACCCAACCAAGATGGTATATTGGTCAATATATACCACACACCAGATACAAAAACATGAATGGAACCACGGTAAAGGTGTCCCAAAACATTTCTTAGAAGAGAACACTAACCATCCCTTCAACACATATTACCGACCAAACACAATCCCAGAACACAGTTCAAACAGGAGGGGTTCTTGGACTCTAAACATCCCACAACATCAACATTTTCAAAAAAAAATACACACCATCCCAAACTAGTCAACAAGACATCATGTTTTTCTTTTAAAATCATCTTTTTTAAAATAACTGGTTCAGCGGTTAGCATATCCACCAATGGTACTCCATGGTCCTCACACATGCATGTTTCTGTGCCACACCGAGCACCCTCCTCATATCCATCCTAAAACTCATCCAGTCATACCATTAACCATCCACCATCCCATATAACCCCATGCATGTGGTCACTCATGAAAATAAAAAAGGTTAATATAAAAACTCATTTCACTTTTCAAAACCAAAAACTAATCAACAAATACATCCTTTTTCTCAAGACCGCTAACCATAAAATCGAACCAAAATTATGGCATTAAAAAAGTTCATAAAGGAACAATCATTCCTAGGAAAACTCACATTCAAGTTATTCACATCAATTTCAAATCATCTCATCCCATTAAAACACCTTTCAATAGTTTAGAAAACTCTATTGGAAACACTTTTTCAAAACCAACCATGACCTAGTTCATGATTTCAAAATAGGTGAAAACACATCATTTTGTATTCCAATAAAATTTTGAAAATTCAGTTGTCTATTTTCAAAAATCAAACCATTCTCTCTTTATTAGATAATTATTTCACAAAAACTTTATACTTCCTAAAACCAAGTCGGTTTAAAACCAATGTTCCATGATTTCAAATCTAAAGAACACAAGACAATGCGGCAGGAAACTAGTTTCAGTGGGTGACTTGGACATATGGTTGGTGGCCATATTACAATCAGTTCAACATTACAGAGAGTGTTTTAGGAAAATATACTTGGCTCCACATGGATTTCTAGACCCTGTGAGCTGACTGAGACCATTAAACAAAATCTCCTTTCATTTCCAATAATCATCATCAAATCAAGAAAACCAAAGGACTCAGAAAAGTCTCGACTTCCCTTGGTGACATAAATCCATTCATGAGGTGTGGTGATAAACCAAACTAATCCTAACCAGAATTCCAAGTCTCAACAATCCTAACCCCAGAATATCCCGATTTTTCCCCAAATAATATGACACATAGAGAGCGAACCTCCTCTGATACCATTTTTCCACGAACCGAATCTAGTCGCCCCCAAAACTGGCACCAAACCCATCCTCTAACAAGGACCTAAGGGTTTTCCCAATACCCCCGGGCTGGAAAAAGTGCCCGGGTATCATAAAATGATAATTGGGAATGATTTACTTGAGTTTATAAACATAAAACAACAAAAGAATCCAATAAAACGAATTTGGGTTTTTCAAACAAAATAATCTTTTACAAAAAATCAGAACTGAATTACATAATTTAAAACAAATAAATAAGACTATAAAAAATGTAAAAAACCCAAAAAAAAAACTTCCCAAGAACCCTAAGGGAAAGGGGCATCACCCTAAATCCATTTCCACATGACTTCACCACCAAGGACCTACTAGAAAACCGAACCGCTAGAACAAAAAATTATACCCAACCTGGGACAAAATCAAATTGCCAAGTCTACTTAAACCCAAGGGTGTAAGTAGGGTGTGAGACAATTCCCAGTAGGATACCACAACCATGAGATTCCATGTGATAAACATTAAAAGATGAAGAGCATGCAAGTTTTCAAAAACAAGTCATTTTTAGTTACAATTTCTAAAATATGAAACTTTAAAAAATCAGATTTCAAGTGGGATAATTTAAAGAATAAAAACTTTTCAATTAAATTCCAATGCAACTGAATTTTCCTTCCAAATATATTGTATGATGATGGTAATTATAAAGGATATAATGAGCACAAGCAATAGGAAATAACCCCTAGGAACTAGCTCGTTGTGGGTCCCATGTACCGGTATCTCTGTGAGAATAACCCTAATAAATATATGTTCTAATGCACGAGCCACTAGTAGAGAATATACCCATAACCTAGTGGTCCCAAATCATCATCATAATAGTTTAGTTAGAGTTGTTAGCGTCAATCTTGCTAAGTTAAACTGAGGCCAAACCCCCATGGATTCACTAGCATACAAGTACACGTCCACCCACCTAGATACCTAGGTTTTCCCTTTATGCTCAAACAAGTTCAAAAAGTCGAGAAATATACTTTGCACATTAAGATATCATTTACATATCAAAAATTAACCAAAGAGCCCCCATGTATACCACAAAAGTCAAAAAATTCCACTTTTCATTCAAATTGATTTTGAAATCCGACTCACACCAAAATAGCCCACAACACTTTTCACATTTTTTAACACTTCTACAAATCCTTTAAACAATTTTTATAAACCATTTCAAGAAATTATAACTCACATAACAGCCAAATAAAATATCATATAATACATCTTTCATCAACAAAATTCATTTTTCATAACACAGTCACACAAAACAGCCCACACCCATATTTTGCAACTCTCTTTCCATTTTCTAAAACATTTCACCACTTTATAAAACATTAGAAAAAAATATTTGACTTCTTAAATAACCACCTTACCCATAAAAAACACATATTCGGTGAACACCCCGCTAAAAAGTACATATACATCCTTTTACCCACTTTGTTTAACCAAACAAAACATTCACAATTTTCAAAAAACAAACTCAAGAGGTGTAACTATGTCTTGCACACAAAAACCATTTCAAAACCGCCTTTTACGACCAAAACCATACCAATTCCTATCCAAAATAGAATTGAAATCCCTAGATACATTTTTAAAACCACATTTAAGTGTTATAAAATTACCTAAAATAATACCACAAAAGATAAAAATGAAAACACACATTTTCATAAAATGATCTCAAGAAGTATGATAATGTTTTACACATCAAACCTATTCAAAAACCTTCTTTTTTAGAACTACATGACACTAATACATTACCAAACCAGAATTTTCCATCCAAATAAGATTTATTAAACAAATTCCATACGTTATAAAGTACACTCAGATAATACCCCATGAGTTACACTTGAAAACACCAAATTTCCAGTTAAAAAGCAACTATAAAATTTAACACTTAACCAAATCAATCATAAACAGTTTTCGCACCACACCCAACATAATAAGAATATGAAAAAATGAGTAAATACAGAAATCTAACTCATCAATAATTGTTTACACATGAAAAAACCTACCTTTTGAGTCAAAACCCTTGAATCTTGGTGCGGAACCTCAACTGCACCTCCGCCGCACCACAAGGAAGTGAAAACAAACCCTAAACCATAAGATATCTACAACAATACCCCAAATAAAACCCTAGGTATGAACCATAACACTTATAAACTCTATAAATTTTAGAAATAGGTAGGAAACCCTAAGGAGAAGGAAGGAATTGAAGATAAAGACACTTACCCAAAACAATCTTGAAGAAGATGACGCAAAATCCCCCATAATATAGATTTTAAAATAGATACAAATTTAAGGGAGTTTTGAAAAAGGACGAGGAGGTTATTTAGGAACTGTAATGGGGGAAAAGGAGTAAAAATAGAAGGAGTTATGAAAGGATCAATTTACCTCTTCAAATCGGGGATATTTTTGAAATCTAGAGAAGTTTTTCCCAATTTTGCGATTCTATTGAGCTCTAAATTGGGGGAAGAGAGAATGGGGCGCGCCATAGGTAAGTGGGCTCGGGTGGGAGTTCGAATCACTGAACAAAATTAAAAATAGAATGAGTTATTAAAAAATTAAAAATTATTTTTAATGCATGAAATGGGATTTCGGGTAAGCCCAATCCCTTAAATAAAAACTAAAATCCACTATGATTATTGATTTCTAAATGGTCAGAATTAATTTTGGGGTACTTATAGGCCATGGGATAATATGTAGAAATTGGAATGGATGAAAAATGTTGAAAAATGAAAGATTTATAAAGGAATAAAAATTTATTTTTAAATCTGGAACAAGGCTCACGGTTTGGCCCAATTCATTAAAATTCACCCATTCCTCCATAAAAGCTTGGGAAACCCCCAAAACAAAGCATGAATGGAAATTAAATGAAATTTAACTTTAAAATAATTCATTTATGTGACAATTATTTTACCACAATTTGGTATAACCTAGTATTAAAATTTATACTCCTCAAGTATTTCTAGTTATTTGAAGAATTATTGAACCATTAGTTGAGTATAAGAGACCACAAACAATATTCATTCCATAAATTGAATAATTTATCATAATTTACAATGGACACAAGAGATAAATATAATGGTAATACTTAAAAAAATTCAACTAGTACCAATAATCTTAGAAATTACAAGTTGTGTACTTCACTCTATTGACTTTTGAATCACCCTTTCTTATCCATTTATAGAATTCACCTCACTTATTGTAACATTTCTGAACTTGGTTATTGTATTTGGATGAAAATTCATGAAAAAAAGTCAATATTTAAAATCTAAAAATATTATAAAAATCATCACATACAATTAGGTGTATAATTATGTTGAATCCTTTGATTAATTTTAGTTCAATTCATTTCATTTTATATTCTATAGACTTATATTGTGACATGAGAAGAAAGTATCCTCCTATATAATGATATTCTTATTTTCTTTTAAGGTCATCACAAAGGTTCCTTTCACATACCACTTTTAATTGTAATTTCCACCTTATATTTCAACTTGTTCACCACAAGAAATAAATTCTAATCTCTCTTTAAGTTCTTATATGATTAGAGAACATCACCCAAAAGGAAATGAAGAGTTTTCTCTATAATATATTGGTTTTGTAATCCTAGAAAAAACTATTGTATTTGGGTGATAATGATATTAGAAAGGGTTGTACTAAAAAATCCAAATAAATCTTTTAATTTTCCAAAGTTTTGTGTAATTATCATCTCATTATTTTCTCACTTCACTTTCTCATCACAAGCTTCTCAAAGATGATAAAACAACTGAAATAATCTAGTTCTTAATATTGTTTTCAAAACTCATTAGAAATTGATGATAATACTTTGATGTAAAAATAAAATTCCACGTATATGAGTCTCCTATAAGTATCATTCATAACCTATATTCCCAAGGTGGATCAACATGTAGTGGGGCTCCACAACATAAAATTTTCTATATCATATTAGTTTGTGAAAGTTCCCATGATAATATTGGAAATTATTACTTGATATGACATTTAATTTTTTATAAATTAGTCATAGTTAACTTGTTGTGTCACTAATAATTATTTTATAAAAAAAAATATTATTAGTTATTTATTTTAATTACTTATTATATATTACTAATTAATTAATTCATTAGATGTCTCTATCTATTTTATGAAACACTATTATCCCTCAATATTGTACTCAGAATGTCCATTTATATGATTATTCTAGTGGAATGGATCCCTATAACCAATCCTTATAATCCAAGAAATGGATACACCACTAATAAAAGAGTTTCAAGTTTATAGTTTGACTAGACAACCACATTAACTTGTGGCTCCTTGAACTTTTAAGTGAAGTCTTAACTTCTAGAAATAATAACCCTAATTTAATCAACTCTTTACCTCTAAAGATGAGACAAGATAGATATGAATACTTTATTATTATAATATTTAGTTCATTTAAACTTCCAAACTTATAAGAATTATCCAACAGTAGGAGGTACCCTCAACTAGGGATGATGAGCACTCAGTACACTTAGTCTTGTTCAAATTCAAACATTGGAAGGAATTAAGACTTAATATTTTTAAGGGTTTTTATTACTTCTCAATGAATGAACTCATTTTATATTTGACATGCTCATTCTATGTGACCACCCTCACAACATGAAAAAGAATTAAATAGAAAACAATCATCATGTCTTAATTTTATTTAATCTATGCATGTTGTTTATTATTTTAGGTGATCACATAAACTTGCATATTTGTAAAATAATAATAAAAATTGAATAAATTAAATAAAATATGTGAATAATATTGATCATTTGTTATTGGTTGATCTATGGAAGATAAATGGATTAATCGAGACCCTAGGGACAAATACCTGGGTTGCATCTGACTCATATTGCAACTCACTCCCCTTTACAACATATCCAAGCCCCATCTGGAATACATCTCCATTTTTTTGTGGTCCACATCTAATAGAATCATTAAAATTATATATATATATATACACCCACTCAAGAATGAATAAAATATATTCCAAACAATTCTCACATATTTAGAAACACTTATACATATAATTCTGAGAAAGTTTATGTGCATGAAATCAAAATAAATTTAATTATTACATGCCTCAAACCTAAATAAAAAATTAAATAAATAAATAAAATTTTACACATACATTGGCCAAACATCCCTCAATAGGAGTCTGAATATACTATACACATGAATAACATTAATTTTTCCATAAATTATACTCAAGGTAAACTTAAACTAATTAAAACAAATTTATCTAATCTTAATTCCTAAAATAATATTCTTACTGTACCTAAATTATTTTAACTCATTAAAAATATTTATTCTTAATTTTTGATTTTTCTAAAAAATTTCAGGACTTTAAACACAATAAAAATGAGTTTTAATAGGTTGGGTAGAGCCCAAACTAACCTAACCTAGTCTAGTGAAAGTACCCCACACATTATGTGAGGAAAATGGGAGGGGAAGGGCTGCTTAAATAACCTTTGTAAAAACGAATTCATATAATAGTTTCACCCACTATAGTGAGAGGATAAGTCAAAATCAACATGAAATATTTCTGGGGCCATCCAACAACACAATGCGACAAAGCCCCCCAAGATTACTTTTTTTACTTGCTGGTTGAAAATACACCACCCCCACATTGTTCCCTTTTAATTTTTGTGGTATTTGTTTGGAAGTGGACATCCTAACATGCCCTTGTTAATATATATATATATGTGTGTGTGTGTGTGTGTGTTTTTTCTTTGGGTGACCCAAATGTCCCCATCCCACTTTTATGATTTTTTCAAAAAATTATAAAATATTTTAATAATAACCTTTAAAATTTCTATAACTTTTGGGAATAAATTCCCCTTCATATATCACTATTATAACCACTGGATCCTGGTTAGAACTCGATGAACAAACACTAGAAATATTAAGCACACAAACAAACATGTTTTTCATTTTATAAAACCGATAAGATTTACAACTTCAGGAGGCCATAACAAGGATATCTATGATCGTATCAAAGACTATTTTGGTGTCATTGGACATTGAAAATTCTCTTTAAATTAATTTAATGAGAATTTAATTTTTCTAGGATTAAAGCACCACAAGTTCCCTTTGATACTTGTTGAATGTACTAGGACATGTAGTGGAACTAGATAGACTAGATATTTAAAATTTTATCACTGGATCAATGTATGAAAATCTGATATAGAAAAACAAACCCTAATAAAATGACGTGGATCACATTTTAATTGGTTTAAGCAAAAAAATTAATATGAAGTGTGATCTCATTCAATTTAAAGGTTTTCTTGACAACTGAACATTGTTAATGACTATTTCATGATGTAAAAAAGGATGAATTATTTTAGATCATCCAGACATGCTTGAAATGTATTTGAGAACATTGATGGTCAATATCCAGGTGCTAGAATGGAGATCTGAAGAATCCTTCAATGTTATAATGATCACACCTACACTAATCTTTCAATATATGAAGATAAACTTGGATAAAAGTCTGGTATTTGATTCTTGTCTCTTGGATGTAGGAGAGATGAGATAGATTAACTTAATTGAATGTAGAAAATAGTACCTGAAATGAGAGCCACCACTTACTTATATAGCAAGGTATGAAATACCATGAAATGGATCCAAACTCCCAAATATGTTTTACCTACTAAATAATCCATAAAAAACATCTTATAACTAATTTCCCAATTCAAAAATATCATTTATATTTTCATCACTTGTTTATAATATAATAAATATTTCACATGATAAAATACTGTCTTTAAATTGACTCTTTATTCACAAAAATATTAAACGAACATTAAATATTAATATAATATTCATTTATTAAATATTTTTCCATGTATTCACATAAATAATTGTAAATATATTAAATAAATAAATTCATCTCCAATTATTATATAATAAAATAGTAATGATTTTTTTATTTCTTGGAGATGGTATATTCTCATACATCTCTCAAACCTCATGTTGGTACAAACCATGTTCTATACTCTTATTCATAAGAATATCCCAAAGTTTTGAATATGCTAAGTGTGAGACCTTGTAGGCCTTTACCTTGATAGCAATGATTACTACTCACAGACCAAGAGTTAAGTCTTGGAACCCATAAAGGCCCCTATGAAGTTAAGTTATAGTCACAATAATGAAAATATCATTTGAACACATGTTGTGTAATATAATCTCCTTTTATAATGATATTTCATAAAGTAGGATGTATACATAATTTCATCATTATTTATCACTTTATTATTGAATAAACTTACTTGATGGAGTTACCTTATTGTACCATGAAAATATATTTAGGGAATCTACTACCATCCCAATCAACTAGGCTCAAGATATCACTTCATTTTGTAACTAAAAAATTCTATCATGATCATTAAATTAATGTCATACCACATATGGCACACCCAACAAAAGCTACCTCATCACAACATAAATGTTATGTTTTTAATCTTGAATATAATTACATAATCAAATAGTTTATGTTAATAATAATATCAATTCTAGATACCATTATACATTTTTTTCAAATAGGTACTACCAATAACACCTTTAACATGTTGTTTTTTTATTAGTGGGTTAGTCCTCATGATTTCATTTACTCGAGATCAAAATGTGAAAAGTTAATTAGAATAAATATCAATCATCATAATCCCCTAACACATGATAGTTAAACTTCACCTATTTATAGTCATTATAATGTATCTCGATCATATGAAATAAATTTAAGATTACTTTCATGGTATCTCTAGGTTATCATTATAGCCTGTAAAACACTATAACCAATTGATAGAAAAAAAATCTCTAAGGATATTTCCCTTTCCATGGTGGATGCAAGAAATATAAACAATATTTTGGAAATTTTAAATCATGTATAATCAATATATACATGATATGGTAATAAAGAATTACTATTCATGTTGGGTCTTGGGCACTCACTTTAACAAGACATATAGTGGACCAACATGATAAGGTGATGTATAGAAAGATGATCCCACCGGTTCGATTGAGATGAAAGAGTTGTAGGGAAAACCAAGAGACATGGTATTGTTATGCCTTGATGATGAATAAATTACTATATCTCTTGTTGGGTTAGTGAGCCTGAGCCTTTCTGGGGGGAAAACTCATTTACGGTGGGGGGAATTGTTACATCCTTTGGGTCAAAAGTATGTTTTCTTTTGAACCTTAAACCGGTTAATTTTTTAGTGGTTTTGGAGGTTCATGGTGGATAAAAACTAATTTTGACCCTTTCTAATGTAAAAAGGGTATGACTGAAACTATGATAGAGGTCATGGTGTGCCTTTGAGCCTCATGTATAAAATATATAGGGCCAAAACACCCTATAACTGGACATGGCCTAGGGTTCAACGTGTTAGGAGTCTTCCTATCAACCATGGATAGAGGAACCTCACCACATTATGGTGGGAGTCATGCTGATTCCGAAATTATCTATTTTTTCACCACACTATTTTCAGTCTCTTTGGTCTTTCTCAGATCGAAGCTATTACATCATGGTGGGAAACAACAAGCCATGATGATGATTGTTTCAGAATTTTAAGATGCCTGAATGACACAAAATATTCTATATTTAATCAATAAAACAACATACAACCTTAATCAGTGGTGTCAATGCATTTTATTTACTCTAAATACCATTATTTAACTGATCATTCTCTTCCATTTGGATCAATTTTCATATTGATCATGTTCCAAGAAGGGTTTTTGGGAATTCAAATTTTTTCAAGTAGTGACTTGTCATGATTTCATTCTTCTTGGGATTACTCTTTATAGGTTTATGCCTATGAAAACAAGATCTATTCCTCTCCCATCAGAGGTCCTGTAGGTATTATGGTTTTAATTTCTCTTGAGGTAGGTTTCTCCATCCTATGGTCTTGGAAGTATTAATTTTTTTATTTCTCCTAAGTTAGGCATCTCTATACAATGGTCTATCACTAAGCATGATTTGTATTCTTATGATTCCCTTTGGTTTTTTATGAAATTGATGATTTTTGAATCTTAAGAGGTGATATGATTCTTTTTGGATATAGAATTGTTTTCAAATAGGGTTTTCTTTGGAAAATTATTTTTAATGTATAATCTAGATTTTATGGAATGCCTCAATGTTTAGTTTGAAATGAAAATTGTTTTCGAAGAATAGAATTGGTGTGGAAAAATTGTAGAAAATAATTTAAGAAATGTGAGATATGTTTTCTTGAAGAATATTGATGATTTATATATCACATTGGGAGACATTGGTTTATAGAGATAAACTAAACAAAGATGAACCTTAGTGGAGAAATCTATCAATAGGGATGGTGTATATAACGCCCCAAATATTTATAAATAGAATTACTTTTTTTAAATTTGTAAATGACTTATTAAAAATGAAATTATTGAAAACACATGAACTTCATTGGTTATTTTTTACTTTTATACGTTATATCCTACTTGATTTAAAATAAAGTTACTCATCATAATGATTGATAGTATAGCCATTATAAAATGATCATATGTTCAGTATATATATTGGGTTACAATCAATCCAATTGGAGTAAACAATGAAAGCTGTGACCTTGAACAGTAGGATTATACCATATAAATTCCATTTATCAGAGCATATGAGGTAGATAGAATCACTAGAATATTCCATTGACCAAGACCAATCTAATATTCAACAACTAAATCACGAGAAAACCCATTTTTTAGAGAAGTTAATTCTCATTTAGATCATGACCCAAACCCTATTTTCCAAACCACCTTTAGAAAATATCACCACATACAACCATACCCTTAGGGAATTTGTTGGTGTAATAAAGGGATATGTATCTAGACCCTGATAGTTTGAATTTATACATTTTGTATATAAATTAATGATCATATTTATCTTTTTTTGTTACTTTTTTATTATTAACGAATAGGTTTTGTAAAAATTATATTTTGATATGATTAAACACAAATTTTATTTTATAGAAACATGTAGTTTCAATTAAGACACTCTTTTTAATGAATTCGTGAATTTTTGAAATACATTATACAGAAAAAATTTATTTATTATATATAAATGATAATGTAATGTTACATAGTCAAATGTAATTTTTATAAGTGTTAGAAAACATTTATTGTAAAACCCCATATATTTTTAAATAATTGAGAATTTTTTATTTAAAAGTGAGAATTTTCATATTTATAAAATTATTTTGATTAAACAAATATTATTTGTCAAATCATCATGTTGAAATTAAATAATTATTATTTTTATTCATAATTTTTTGTCACAATTTATTTTTCTGTGTAAAAATTAAATACGTTATAATTATACGATATGTATTATGTCATCATAAAATCTAAAAAGTGATGTAATAAGTACTGTAAATAGTATATTTGACCAAATTTTTGTTTCCCCTTTATAGAATGAATTTATGATGTTATTTGATTAATTTTATAAACCCTTAATGAATCCTTCAAAACATAAATTATATTTTATGGTTTTAAAATCAATTCATTATAAGGATGACTCATTTCCACATCGCCAAGTGTATTATTTTAACTAGTTTAGTTATTAAACATAAAAATAATTAAATCCACTCTTTTTAGTAGAAACCATAGTAAATATCCTAGATATGGTTTGTGGTTTGAATTAATTTATCATATAGAGTCCAAAACCTATGTTTAGAAATTGACAAAGAATTCTCATTACTTTTGTTATTAAAACCCAACCAACCAGACATTACTCTTCCCAAACACCCTTGTATCATTAATTTACTCTACTATTCCATCTCTAGATACCTCTCAAGGTCCCCCCAATATTTGATGAAAATTATCCCAATCGTTTGTATGTTCCCTCTTAAGGTACGAGATCCTCTCATTATCCTCTGTATTCAAGAACCTTCTTTATATCATGCCTTCTTATTTCCAATTTCTCATGTTGGGATAAGTTATTACACATACCTATTACTTTCTATATGATTTCCAAGTGATGAAAACCCCCTTTAACTCTCATTAAACTCTTCTATTAATATTTTTCTACCCCCCCCCCCATTATGCTGTTGAAACTATCCAGTGATTTTTAATGCCAAACATTTGTGAGGTGAATACCCATCCCCATTTCCACAAAAAGGTATTCTTATAGATTTACCTATAAATAATTTATTTGGTAATTCTATGTATTTAACCCACACACCTTACTCATGGGATTAAAATTTACGAAATATATCCTTATGTTGTATGATCTATGTGGCACACTTTTGAATATACATGACATGGATGTGACAGGTGAGACAAGAATTATATAACCCTCCAATGCATTGTGTAATGTTTTTATCTAATGATGTACCATGTATGGTGTATATGATGTTTTACTAAGAACACTATGTTCTGATTTATCACTGGTTAGCAATGAATTATGTTTATGATTTCATGTTTTATGTTGCTTCCCCATTACCATGTTTACATTATGTTATTATCTTATATCATTATTTTTGGTTCAAGTGTATGATTCTCACGCCTCATATGTAATATTGATATGTATCATGACTAACATGTATTGCATTCTTCATTTTATTATTTGATTATTCCATTACCGTGCATTATAGCTCACCACTTTCTTATGTAGGTCCCCAGGTAATCCCAAGCGGTTTTATAAGATCATAGAAATTTAAGGGCATGTTATCGACTTTTTATTTACATGTTTTTATTTCTATTTGAATGTATTATGATATATTCATAATTAGACAAATAAACTAGGCCTCACACTCTTCTTGGGTTTTATTAACATTATATTTATGCAATAAATCATGGAATAATGTGAATGAAGGATATAAGTTGTCATAGCTGGTATCAGAGAAAATGTTAGTTATTTTGGAGGATTAGTATTAGAAAAATATATTGAAATCAATATGGATAATATTAAACATAAGAAAACATCCTTAAATTTTGGTAAAGTATAGAGTAACTTGTTTCAATGAAAATAAATCTCTATCTGAATACTACAAGTGGATGTGGCTCAGGCATAATTAAAACTATAGGTATTATCCCTGAAAAGGGAGAATTGAGATAGACTATTTTATCACCTGGTGCATGAAAAATATAATTTTATATACACATGGTTTGAAAATCTCTGGGGCATATGCTTTGAAAAATTCACAATCGCTTTATGAACATTTTTTATGGGAACAAATATTCCCATAAAATTTTATTTTAGGAAATAAAAAATGGATAACATAAATTGAAACCTAAAACATCATAGGTTAAATAATGTATTTAATTTATGAGTAACCCCATTAATGTTAATCATTTTCTTCTTATGTGTTTTATATTTTAAAAATTATCATCCCTAAGTCTATTTTGGATGAAATTAATGATTATAACAAAACCAAATAGTGAAATACAATCTTATCTACCATACATGAAAATAAAATGAATTATGTGACTATGGTTATACATGTTCTTTTATATCATTCATGTTTAGAAGAACTTTTCAAACACCACATCAAAACATCGAAGTAGTGTTATTAGGGAAAATGAAAAATGGGGAAATTATTGCATCCCAATATATAAATCCTCCCTCTTTAAAAAAATTTAAGTGAATTTCCTAAGAAACAATGTGATACATACATTATTGGAATTTGATTCCAATTTTGGGAATGTATTGGATTTCCTTGGATAGAGCCATCATAAATTTCTGAGGGAAGGAAACCACCCTCTGTATTGTAAATTGCCCCTGATTCTATATAAGTGTAAGGATTAGAATGAATCTACTTTGGTATCAAAATCTCAAACATTGATATTATTGCCTTGGGAGAAATAATATATAGATAAAATGATTAGGACTAAGGAAAATATCATCATTGATGGAATTTCCATTGTAATGGAGTTCACCGATATGTTTCACGAAGAATTGTTTGGTATTACTCATAGCCAGGAGGTTGAGTTCTCAATCACCATTATACTCTAATATTTTATAATATCCAAATATCATCATAGAATGCTTTTTTTTGAACTTTAGGATCTATAGAATCAACTACATACGAATTTGGATAAATTATTTATATGCCCATTTGCTTCATAGTGTGTTTTAATGGTCATATTCTTCACGAAGAATCATGGTTCAATGCCCCTCTACATCAATTATCATGAGCTCAAAAAATCTTGATAAATAATAGTTATCATATTCTATGAATTTATTATTTCTTCGATTAGCTACATGGTCCCAATACTTTTCTAAGTCGGATCTTCACTATGAATATTATCATGTAAAGTGAAGTAGGGGATATCCCCAATACATATTTTTTTACAAGGTACGGGCACCATGAGTTCCTAATTATTCCACATATACTCACTAAGAATCCTTCAATAATCATGTAATTAAGGAATATAATCTTTTTGGATTACCTTGAAAAATTGGTGGTAGTATTTGTAGATGATATTCTTATCTACTCAAAAATCATGGATAAATATGAGGAGCATTTGGATGTAGTACTAAAGACCCCGCACAAAGAAAAGGTGTATGAAAGGTATAGTAAATGTGTGTTTTGGATGAACAAAGTAACATTAGTAGGGAATCTTATCACCCAAAAGGGAAATCTATGGATCATTAAAAAATAGAGGCAATTTAGAAATGACCAAGATCAACCACTATGAAATAAATCTTTAGTTTCCTTGGAATAGCTAGTTTCTATCATCAATTTCTATGAAACTTCTCATGATTATAAATAAAACTAACCAAGATAACATATAAGGGGGTGATTTTTTCAATTATGAAGAATAAAAAGAAATCATTAAATAGATAAAGAAGAGTCCAATCACTTCATCTATGCTGACATTACCCACTAGTGGGGAAGGATTCATGATCCACTATAATGAATCCAAAAATGTATTGGGTTGTGTACTGATTCAAGATGAAATAGTGGTAACCTATGCCTCCCACCAATTAAATACCCACGAGTATGAATATCAAACTCATGATTTAGAATTGGTTTCATTGATATTTGTACTAAATATTTAGAAACATTATCTCACCAAAGATAAGTGTGATATTTATACTGATCATAAAATCCTTAAATATATATTCACATAAAATGAGATCAATAAAAAATAATGAAGGTGTCTAGATCTAATAAAACATTATTATTGTTCAATCCATTACAATCATGACAATGTGAACAATGTGGTGGATTCTTTGGGTAGAAAGGATCCTACAACCCTATCCATGATTAGAATTTCAAGAGATCAAATATTCTTGGACATATAGAGGATGTACATATGAATAATTTATCAATCTTCAACATACCAGACTCAGATTAATTCTCAACCATCTATTATTGTGAGGATAAAGGATGTTTGGATAGATAATGAGGTGCTATATAAAAAGATTGTAAATATTTTTTTAGTTCAAATTTTCAAAAGATGTAGTTATAGTTTTTGGAAACCAGATATGTGTCCCATAAAAACTAGAACTGAAGATGGAGATTCTGGGTGATGTGAATAGATCATCCTTCTCTATTAATCTGTGAATCACAATGATATATATAGATTCGAAGAGAATATTCAGGTGGGATAACATGCAGATTTATGTTTTACAATTTGTATCATGGTTATTAGCATGACAATAAGTTATGTTTGAATGAGAGAATTATAACGGTACAATGAAACCATTTCTCATACCAGTAATGAAATGGGAAAACATAACCATGGATTTTTTTCATTGGAAACCCCATGACCCCTAAAGGTAATAACACCATATTGGTGGTAGTTTATCTATTTACTAGGTATGTTCATTTGATTTCTATCAAAGAAGATTATTCTCTTAACCAAATCACCAAGATATATATAATGGAAGTGTTAATTCATCATGGTGTTCCATTATCTATTGTATCTAATTGAGATCTGAGGTTTACCTTGGGGTTTTGTAGAAGCCTTCATCAAGTGTTGGATATAAAAATGAGCTTCAATACTAATTATAAACCTTGAATGGATGGTCAGTCTATAATACCCATTAAAACTATTGAATATATGACGAGATCACTTCCAATGGATTTAAAAGGATTTTGGGATTAACACCTTCTTATAGTGGGCTACTTATATAACAATTGTTTCCCTTATAACATTCAAATAGCACCTTAGGAGGATCTGTATGGGAAGTGGTATCAAAATCTGACATGTTGGGATTATGTTGGAGAGTAGATGATGAAGGGATCTAGTCTTATCTAATAAATGATAAATTTGGTTCAAAACATTTAGCATCATATTTAATACACAAAAATTAAATAGAAAATCTATGTAGAAAATCATCGATGAGACCTAGAGTTAGAAGTTAAAGATAAATTGTTCCTTTATATATCATCTTGGAAGAAAGTATTGTGGTTTGGGAATATGGAAAATATTAGTTCAAGATATATTGTCACCTTATAGATCCTTGATCTCATTATAGAGGTGTCTTGTCTACTAGAACTCCCACCTAACCAATCTTGAGTACATGATATATTCCATATATCCCTCTTGAGTAAGTACAAACCTGAACCCTAACATGTACTGAATTTAGAGTTGGTACCATCAGAGAATGAACTTTCACATGAGGAGAATCTTGTAATGATATTAAATCTTTATAGATATGGTTCTATGAAACAGGACAATTCACCTGGTCAATGGGTTGTGACAGAACAACAAGTTTAAGGAAGTGAATTGGGAACGAGAAGTGGTGTTGAAACAGAAGTACCCAAGTTTGATTAAGTGAATGCATAAAAATTAGAGGGTGAAATTTCAGAAGGATGAAATAATGTAAAGGCCTAATCATTATAAAATAAAATTCTTTTTTATATGATTATATACCTTATTAATAAATGAAACTAAGAAAACTCTTAAACTGCTTTGGTTATTTGGAACCATTATAGGTTATATCCTCTAATATTTAAAAAGACATAAAATATCATAAGAATTACTATTTTAACTATTATAAAATGATTATTTTATTAGTATATATATATATAATTATTATAAGTCCAGTTGAGATAGAAAATTGAATCGATGACCTCGACTAGTAGGATCATACCCTATGAAGCCCATTTTCAAATATTCTGAGGGAGATATGGCCACTGGTATTTTCCATTGAACAATACCAAGATGAGATTCAGTAACCAAAGAATGATAAAAACTATTTATTTGATAAGTTAAAGCTTAATGAGATCCCAACCCAAACCATATTCATGGAACCACTCCAAGAAAATATCATCATCACACAAATTACCCTTAGGGAATTCTCTAGTGTAACAAAGCGAATTGTATATATACATTAGTAGTATGAATTTCCTTATTTTTTTATATAAATTAATGATTATATATAAATTTTATTATTACTATATAATGATTAAATAATATGTTTGATTAAAATTTTATTTTGATACGATGAAATAGAAATTGCATTTTAGGGAAATATACAATTTCAATAAAGACACTATTTTTATTTAATTCAAGAATTATTGAAATGAATTATATTTTAATTAAATAGTATTAGTAAATAATATTTATTAAATATAAATGAGAATATAATTTTATGAAGTAAAATGAAATTTTTATAAGGGTTAAAAAAAATTATTTTAAAAAATCCTAGTATTTTTCAATAAATGGGTATTTTTTTATTTAAAAGTGTAAATTATAATAATTATAAAATTGTTTTGATAAAATAAAAATTAAATTCTAAATAATCAAATAAAAATTATCCAAAGGTGATTCTTTTCATAATTTTATAAGACTGATCATTTCATAGATAAAAATTAAATACAATATGTATTATGACATCATATAAGCCCAACAGTTATGTAATCAATACTATAAAGAGTATCAGTGACCAACATTACGTTTTCCCTTAAAAATAATGTGTTTTTGAAGTTATTTTATTAATTTTATAATCCCATAATGAATCCTCAAAAACTTATATTATATTTAAAAGTTTTAAAGTCAATTATTTATAAAAATGAATTTATTCCACATCACCAAGGGTATTATATTAAGTAGGTTGGTAAATAGGCATATAAAATAATGAAATAATCTCCACTTTTGTAGAAACTATGGGATTGTTTTTTGTATGTATTAATTTATCAGTCAGATTCAAAAACCATTGTTTAGAAATTAATAAATAATTATTCTCTATTTTTCTATAAAAATGCACCCAACATCCCATTCCTCTTTACTAAAAACCCTTCAAAAAAAAATTTACTACACCCTTACCTCTCAATAACCCTCCCAAGGTGCCCCAAAGCTCTAAATAATCTCCTCCCAAGCTTTCATAAGCTCCCTCTCAAGGTAAACGATCCTCTCATTCTCCTATTTAATCAAGCACCTTCTTTATATTATTCCTTTTAACTTCCAATTTTTCATATTTTTATATGTTTTTAAACATATCTCCTACTGCACTTATGATTTACAATTGATTATAGATCCCTTTCACCCTCATTAAACTATTCCATTAATCTTTATGTACCTCCATTAATCTACCAAAATTATCCTAGGATTTTTTTTACAAAACATTTATGACAGTAATACCCATCCACATTTCCTCTCAAAGGTTTTTAAATAGATGAAATTATCCTTCATTTATTAAGTAATTACATGTTAGTAATGAACACTCCTTAGTCATGGGATTAAATGTAATTAAATGCATACTCATTTTTTATAATCTATGCGGCCCACTTATACATGTACTTGAGGTGAATGTTATGGGTGGGCCTAGAATTATATAGACCTCCAATGCATTAGGTAATGTTTTTATCTAAGGATATACAATTTATGATGAATTAGAGGTTATCTTAAGCACACTATGTTGTGATGTCTTAGTGTTTGGCCTTGAATTATGTTTTTGATGGAATATTTTTGGTCATGTAGTCATATTACCATTTTTCATTTCTGTTATCATCTTATAGCATTCTTTGAGGTAGAAGTTCAAGATTCTCACCCTATTATTTCACCTTGAAATGCCTCTTGACTCACATGTATTATTTTCATCACGTAATGATTTGATTATTCCATTATTATGAAATATAGCTCACCCATTTCTTATTACATCCCCAGGTTATCTTGTGTAGTTTTTGAGAATCTAAAAAATATGAGGGAATGTTATGGACTTTTAGTTCATATATTTGTCTTTCTATTTCATGTTTTTATGATATTTACCTAATTACGAAAATACACTAGGACTTGTGATCTTCTAGTATTGAATTTATTTTTTCTTTATACAACAAATCAATAAATACAGTTTTTGAAAGATATCAGTTTTCATAGTGTACATGATGCTATGATTTCTAGTGGGTAGCCTTAATTGGTGACTAAGGTTCCCATACTTTAGGATTCACTTTCTGAATAGTGTTCCTTTTTGTTCCTTAGTTGTGTATATCCTTATGTTTCAGATTTCCCTTTAGTGATTTTTGATACATTATTTTTATTTTTATTTGATATAATTATTTCCCCAACTGATATTGATATTGATGATAGAAACCTTCTTTAATAATCTAATTATGACTCATGGATAAATGTAATGCAATATTTATTTTTTATTTGGATATGAAATGTTTATGATTAGAAAAGGAAAATATGATTTTATATGGGAAAATATTTATTTTGGATTTTTTTAGAAATCTGTTTTATATAAGAACTTATAGATGAATGTGGATATACATTGTATTGATTCATTGGTGGTATCCTATTGATGTTTACTGATCAAACCCTACATTTAAATTTAAACTTTTGTACAATTGGTTTTGCAAGATATTGGAAAATGGAAGAGCATCATATAGAGGGAGACTCTCCTAAACTGTGTTTCCTTCTAATGGATTGAGATGGTGGAGGAATATGGTCATATAGATTTGGACCCATGAGTGGCTTCAAGTTCAATTTCATTAGTATTCCAGTATTTTTCTCGACCCTATTATCCATTTATTTTATTCTAAACTCACAGGTTAGTTTTTTTCATATGATGTACTCTTGAATATACATTATGATACTTAGATTGTTTCTACCATATCATATGTAGGTTGGTGGTGAAATCATTCCCACATTTCTTTTAATGATACCATGGTTCTTGTTACTAAACCATGGGGATCGGGAACACACATTAATCCATGTGGTTTTCCATGTCAGGTGACATTATGAGTTGACCCATGTTGGTTTGTAACACACCAATCACCTTAATATGGGGAGATAGTCTCAAAAGAAAATAAGATTCCTCAATTCAAATAAAAATTATTGGATCTTGAGATAATCAATGCTGAATTTCTCAATGGTAACATACCCACTGAGTATGGTCATCAATTTTAAGTCATAATGCCTCCTTTATTTTACCTTCTTCAATAAGGAGAGAATTCTCATCCTAAAATGGAATAATCGATCCACCCCATAAACTTGAGATCACATTAATTAAGCCCATTCAAATATCATGTGGATTGATTATCCAGAGTTACCACCACTAGTGAAATATTAATCGCTAATTTAGGAGAGTCACTTGAGGAAGTCTTTAGTGATGACATCCTAGGAATTACTATATTCTCTCAAATTTTGTATGAAATATCTTGAAGGTTAAATTGCCCTATTATAATGAGAAAGGAATATGTATCTTGAGTGGTTGGATTTGACTCCCCCACCTTACTTAAGTAATCCAAATTTCTCATAATTAGATAAAAGGAGAGATATAGAGTATCATCTCACCCATTTTTCTTTCTGGTGAATCCCAATGTTGGGAAACCTAGAATAAAAATAGTCATCCAAGCATAGTTTCTTAATACAGACCTAGGAAGTTCTGGCATTTACTTTATATAATAACCTGCACCCAGGTCTATTTCAATCATAGAAGATCTCCATAAACATATAATTTTCTAATTTATCTCTATAATGAAGATAAAAAATATCATTAACCCCTCTTATGGTAATTAACAATAGAATTTTAGACTCATCAATTTCATTACAATATGGAAGATTCTGATATACTCTTTGGATATACAGCTTCTCCAGAAATAAATTCTAGAGATCTGTGTGGTGAACCTACAAGACGAGTTTTCAACCATGCTCTTACTCTTATAGTATCCTGGTGGATTTCATGAGTTTATGATTATAACACAACATCTATATGATTCTATTTCTAGAATTATGGAAAGATCTCATCATGTTGCAAAATCACTGATAAGGAAGTTATGTAATGTATAACCGACTATTTTCACCCCCAAATGACACAGGATGAGGTTACATGACTTTCAATATCGTAAGAACAAAATGTATTCCCTACCATATTATCAAGTTCCAAGGTACATAATCTATCCCTTAGAGAAAAACCTAATTAATTTGATGGAAACCAAGAATCCCTTTGAAGTATGGAAGTACAATAACCCAAACTATTTCCCTTACCATCATATACAAGGTCACATGATCTAGGAATGTTTTGTTGTGAAATATCTACTCAAAAATATGGTTGATGATGGATAAGTACCATTGGATAGGCCCAAGGCACATGTAACATGTGTATATGACCTTTTACCTAATAAACAAGATCACTGGGAAGGATCCCAATATGGGAACATAATAAAATTGATACTGTATGATCCAGATATCAATAGATCATTCATAGGGAATAAATGAATCAACCAGTCAGGACCCCAATTATTTCTACATATTTGGATACTTTTCATTATACTTCTCCACCCTATATGATCCAATAATTTCCACATATGCGAGTAAAAGAGAAAGAGGGATAACCAAGGATTCCAAAATATATTTAGACTCTTATAGACATTATGAACCCAAAATTTGGAATATAGGAACCTCCCCAAAAAGTGAATGATCATCACCCCACCAAACGGATTAATGAGAACTAACCCACAAAACAATTATATTGGAACTATCTCACAAAATGATATCCACATCTAATAAATAGTAAACAATTTCCTCTATTTCCATCAAAATGGTATCAAACAAGTTTTAAAATTTTTTACTTGGTTTTATTGAGAAAACTCTTGATAAAGATGATCACGCACTCATACAATCATCTGAGGTGAAATGAGTTTTACCATCCTCTAATCATAGCATTGGTGATGAAGATCTTGGTGATACCCCCACCCACCACTAAATAAGTTGTCTTTAACCCTATTTATGTCTCAGAATTACATGATGATATAGTATTTTTAGGGTGTCAAAAATAGAGCAAGTCATTAGGGTCCACATTAAGACTACTATCATCAAAAATCCATAATTTCATTTGAAAAAATGATGTCCTCATTTCATTTTTCTATCAGCCCTATAAGATAACATGTCTATCTCTACTAAAGACATAATACTCAGTAGCAGTGGTAAAATGAATAGCTCCATAAAATGATCATAGAGTTTCTTCAGGGATATTTTACCTATAGTGATATGTTAGTGTCCTTCCGCATAACTTCTCAATGCAGTGACATGCCCCGGTCTATAGGGTTAAGGAAATTTCCATATTTTCACCCCTCAACAGGTGAACTCGGGATGTCATCAAACATTGATCCCCACCATAAAACCCCCAAGATAGTCAGAGTTCTCCAGTATATGGGTGTAACCATCTATGTCTCATTCATAAAAAAAAATAACATCTACACATAGATTTATTTATAATAAGTCACTATCACTCAAATCTCTTTTTGAACCATATTTCCATTCCAATCAAGGAATATGTAGCACACATATAATGTGCTTCTGTTTCACATATCTCATTGATAGATGGAGAACAATGCATTCCTTCATGACATAACATGTTTATGAGTACTTCACCAATTTCACAGAGAGAAATTTTATTTAGATCCTTTTGAGAGCCAATATAATTAAATTTTTATTTTATTTTCAATGTAAATTAACCCCATAATTTATTTAATTCATGATAAATTCATTCATATTTTAACTGGTTTAAATCTAGAATTTAATTTTTTTAGATGGATTAATCTTTTATTTTATGTTTATTCATTCATTTTGGAATAAAATGGGAAGTTATAAATTGATTTTTTGAATCACAGTTATTTAATATTTAAATTATTTCTATTTCTATTTTTATTTTTTCATTTATTTTGACACTAATTTTGATAAAACCTACACTAATTTGGATGAATTTCCTAGGGTGTAAGTCTGGAGTTGGGAAGAATGAAAAATGGATGCATTTTTTGACTTAAACAAGATGAGTGTATGACTATTAAGTGTGAAATAAGAATTCCATAAGATCATAAGACATTATGGGTTATATCATATAACTTTGTTGAGTATTATACTTCTGTAAGAATGTGACTCCAGCCAATCCATATGATTTTTAAAATCTTGTATAACATTAGAGCTACCTAACATGTTACTTTTTCCTCCACTATTTTACTTTTTAGTTGAGAATATGAGTTCATTTCAAAAATCCACCATTTCACTTCATCATCACACTTCCCATATAGCATGAATTTTCATAACCAATGTCTTCATATGACTTTTACATCAAATATTGGCTAGTATACCAACTCTATGAAATACTGTATTCTATTCCATCAAGTAGTGCACACAGATTTCTCAATTAGTGAGCTGTGTAAAAGTCAGAATCAACTTATTTATGGTTCATCACTATATAATGAGAGTTGAATGAGGGTAATAGTTGTGCCCTTAAATTTTTTGTAATGTTTATTCTATGATTAGTGATGATATGTAATGGTCATCCCAAGTTATTCCACATACGTAAGGGTCATTCTAAAGTTGCATAAGAGTCATACATGGATCTAATCTTCGTATGTAAGGGTCACTACATTTATGAAGAGTGATTAAACAATATTTTTATTAAATAGGTCTAGGTCAAACTAATATATAAATCACATTCCGCTGGGTTTCCAAAATCATGAAATATCAGTCCAAATTCAAAATGAAACCATCATCCATTAACCCAAAGAAAGATAAGGAGAATATTATGGATAATAACCAAGATATGAATTTCAATATAACCAACTATAGAATTTTGACCCTTGAATGTACAAATTGTATAAATAGAAGAAAAGGGTCCTAGACATTCAAGTTGATTTTAAAGGTATTGAAATCGAGAAAGGAGGAAGAGGAATCCATATTGATTATATGAGAGGAAGATTCTAGATAGTGTAAATAACCCTGGAGTCATGTAAGAGGTAAACTGTTAACTATTGTGTGTGGGGGGGCATTTTGATGATCGATCGATTGAGATAGGTGTTTCTATTAATCGATCAATTAAGTCAGATATATACTACTATTATTTTATTTTATTTATCATTTAATGTAATATCCAATGATGGGAAACTTGGAATTTAGTTGTTTATCCAAGGAGAACCACCCCACCCCTATTAATGAATTTAGTTATTTAAGGTTAATTAACATCTCCTTATTTATCTAAATGTGTTTCAGTGCTTACATATATGGATATTTCTATTTTTATATCCATTTAAATTATTCTTCTCTCATTATTAGTTTTCCATGTAAATGAAACCTATAACTTATTTACTATATTATATTATGATAATTGGGTTGATTAAAGAATGGTTGGAGAAATCCAATCACTCGTCTCGGTATGTATATTGAATGAAGTGGTTATTGAAATTCTCTTTTCAATACTAAATCACAATGGTTGGGTAATCCCTTGAGGTTTTAGATGATTATGGAGAGAACAAGAGTTGATTTGAATTATGATTTAATAGTAAAGTGAGGGGGATATCCAGGGTTAATAAATTAGATTTAAAATTGAATTCATACAAACTTATAAATTAAATTCTCAAAAAAATCAATCACTATTTTTAGGACCCATTAAAAACAAAAATATATAGGATAAAATCATACTAAAACATTCTTCTAACATGAGATAACCCGAGTCTCACTATTAGTCTATATTTTAATGGGTTCTAAATTCATTTGAGAAGAGCCCCATGATAACATTTTCATCGATCATGTGTTTTTTAGGAGGCATGGAAATGTTGTGTTTTATATAGTTTGTTGTTGTTATCATTTTAAATGCACAAGACACATTATCAGATCTAGTTTTGATAAACTCTTTGGATTTAATCCCAGGGTTGAAAGAACCTTATTGGAAATATTTAAGAATATAATAATCATTGAGCAATTAGAGAGAGAGTATTATTCACAATATTATTTTAGACTCTCCATCATCTTCTACTTTATCTGCTGGAGTCACCATCGAAAGGGAAGAGATGGAAGGAAATATAGATCCACTTAATATAATCCTTTGACAATTTTATGCATCAAAATGTAATAATAATAACAAGCTGTTATAACCGAATTACCAATAGGATTTCAAGCTTTGAACTATATTTATACAATTTCTACCTAAATATATAGGTTTCTTAGGAGAATGTACTAATATAATATTTTAGTATTCTAGATATGCTTGCAATAATTTCAATCCAATATGTGTCCCTAATGCATAGATAATCAAGAAGGAATTTACATTTTCCATAGAATTATTAGTTAAAAAACAAATGTATAGATTGCTTCATTAAAAAGTCACTACCCTGGATGAACTCTCTAGGGTATTCCTCCTGAATTTATTCCTTACATCAAGGAGCACGAGGTTGGGAATGGAGATCTATGAGATCAATCTAAAAATTAGAAAAAGTATATATGAGTGATGGGAGGTATTGAACTGGATAGAGTCATCCTACCCGCAATAACCCTTTGAGACCACAATATATTAGTGTTATTTTACTTGGGACTATTGGAAAATAATAATTTTTGTGGATATATATTCTATATAATCATTTATTGATAAACCACAAATTGAATATGGACTTTTGATAGATATAATATCACAAAACTCTCAACAATTTGTAATAAAATTCACCACTAGAGTAAACAAGGAGAATAATTCGAGATCTCCATTAAATTTAATCATAACATGAACAGATAAACTCTCTTATGATACAATGAGAAGTAGAAAAATTTTAGGAAGCATCACCTTCTATACCCCACATGGGTGTGTTAGGTTTTCTATTCTTTGAATCACTGCTCTGATGGTTGTCCTTAATTTCAAGAGATTTGTAATGTCATATACAAAATATAGTACCAAGAACCCACCAAAAACCAAGGCTTCAAGGAATACTGAAACATCCTATATGGAGTAGGAATCCTACAACCTCAAAAGCCACATTTCTGGTAGTATTTTCAAAATCCTTTTAGTTAAC
Organism: Viscum album; assembly: GCA_963277665.1. Lineage (NCBI taxonomy): Eukaryota > Viridiplantae > Streptophyta > Magnoliopsida > Santalales > Viscaceae > Viscum > Viscum album. The sequence goes on along the minus strand of OY728126.1, from coordinate 1,786,244,903 downwards.
ACAATTTTGGAGGAACAATTTCCAACCCTCTACCTATTACCAATGAAGACAAAATGAAGAAACCTTAACGAAGTACTACATGAAATAACATATATAGTGTCATACCAACCAGAAAACCAATCTCACAACACGTGGATACGAACGGAAGGAGATAACAGGTTTGTTTGGATAAATATTTTCTACCCTAAAAAGGTTTTTAAATCAAGACATAGGTAACCTCCGTGCTTAATCGATTCCTTAACCCTAAACAATGTTATTTATATATATTTAAATAGTTATAATGGGGTGAAAATTAGTGAATAATTACCATTAGAGGCCATATATAGAAATGAACAACCCACCAGACATGTAAAATCCATTAATGAGAAGGAACTATAAGAGGAATTTCCTATAGAGAAACAAATAGTGAAGAAATATGAAGGAAGATATGATATAGATGGATTGCATCCACTCCAACCTCCCATACCTTCAATTTTGAACCCAACCAACTGAACAAATGAAGATAACCAATAATAAGGAATGTTAGAAACATTTTAGATAGTGGAATTCAACATCACTTTGTTGTATTACATCCATAAAATCCTAAGAAATGCATTGTTTCTCAAAGATATGTGAACCAAGAATAGGAATCATTAAGGAAATAAAAATGTAAGTTGACTTAGAAATGTATATAATATATTAACTCTACAATTAATTAGAAAATGTCAATATCCAATTACATTAATCATCCATTGAATCACAATCAAGATTAATTTTTATAGCAAATTGTGTGACTTCGGTGAATCAATTAATGTCATGACTTATTTAGTTTATTCTTCCCAATAGATAGGATAAAACTAGAAAACTACAATGGTTGATCATCTAGACCACCAATCCACTTTCAAAATGGTAGAAGTTTTAGAAGACATTCTCAGATTATAGGGCATAGAGAGGTGGTTTCAATCAAGAAGAATGAGTATATCTCCTATCTCTCATTCTTAAGGGGATATCAATGGAAAGTGAATGATGATAATTATATTTATTTAATTCTATGGGTTGAAAATCAAAGAGCATTAAGAATTCAACATGGATAGATTGTAGGGACTCACAACACATCATGAAACATAATCTCATAAGATAAAAGAAGGTTTAAAAATCCCCTACGTGAATTTGTAGTTTCAATAGAGAAGTGATATTCATGAGGCACCGATATCGCAAGGGAAAATGCAGAAATTAAGGGATTGGTTTACTCAAGGGAACTTGAGGGTTTCTCTACTATTCATGCTCTAAAATGAAATATTAACAGAGAAGAGGAACCATGAGAATAAAATAGATTCAAGGGAATAGCCATAAACCCTTACATAATTATACACAACCAAGGTTAAGGCTATATTGTTTCAAAGCTCAAGGTCACAATAGTAAATACTTGGAAGCTATGATACCCCATCTTCATGGGAAATGGAATAAAATATTGAAGTAACCCCCCAAATTTAGACTGATTCAAACTTCCACTATGATGTGTTGGCACCCAACATACCCATGGTTCCCTCAACCATGGCCTACCTAAGAATCCAACCATGATGTGGTGGATTTCTCATCATTGTTTCCATACCACCATGGTTCAGAACATGATCTAGATATTCCTCCATTTATATTTCCAAATCAGTTGAGAAACACATTCTCTCATATATACAACATCATCACATACACCTACTCCCTTTTCCATCCTTCCCAATTTTGTATAGGAAAACCCCCTAAATACCACACTCACTAAAACAACCAACATTGCAACATGGTTTCCTCTATCAATGCTATTTCACAGGTAAAATAACCACCCTTTAATCACCACAACATCGTAGACTTCATGTTTAATCCATAAGAAACCACCATGGTTACCTCCATGGAACTAGGACATCAGTATAACTCAATCAAGTACCTCTATACTCCTCACACCATCACACCATTCAGAACAATGTTTTTCCTTCGCCCATGTTACATTGGGAAGTTCCCCTAACATCACACCCTTAAAAAATAGGTTTCGCACTCTAAGTTTTACAATAAAAAAAACAACCATCTCCCATGGCCAAATTTTAATGATGATATGCCCTAGGGCCCCCACCATGTGCATTTTAAACCACATACTACCAAAACTCAATTCTAGGCCTGTAAAAAACCTCCAAGCCTCTACTGAATAACTCCAAATCTCAAATAATATTGATTAAGGGTTTGATAAAATCCTGACCATTAATTTTATACCTCTCGTATGATTATAGACCTATAGAATCAAAAGTAAACCTAGAGAATTCAATCTGAACTGAAAACAAAACCCCAAATCATAATACATAAGGGTTAGATACCACTAAAATATAGTGTATGATATATCAACACTTATTTTGAAAGAGTATGGATATGAATATAACTCACTTTAAACATGAAAACTCATAGAAATCTCACAACTTATTGAATTACCTATCCAATTGGAACATCATCATAGAGTAAAACCCAATAAGGAAACCACCGCACTGACACATAACTGATATCATGAAAACTTGTCATTTCAATTTAAACATGTTGTAATCACATATTCCTATTTAAAATAATCCATAAATAATTTAAAATCCATTAAATTTATTGAAGCCAAACCCTTTTAAATGTTCCAGAGTACAACATTCAAATTTTAGTAAGAAATGATTTCATTTATTTAATAGAAATCAGCAATACCCCATTTTCAGAAGTAATAAATTAGGAATAGTTTAATATATATATATATAAATATCGATATGGAATATTATATATTTTTTCTAAAACAATCCATGTTTAAAAAACCCTTTTAAAACCATTAATGTGATATAATTATTTCCAATAGAAGCAATATTAAAACATAAATACACACCCCTTTTAAAATTAGAGTTACCAGCATTAAAATTTACAAAAAAAATATTTAAAAATATTTCGTTTAGAAAAAAATACCAGACCCCACTCCCCATTACATAAATATTTATCCACCAATGATAGTGAGACTCACTAAGCCTCAAATTATTTATACTAATGATGCTTAATGAAAAATAATGGGAATAAAATAATGAGCTTGTTTTAGGACTTTCTACATTATCCATATTCTTGTAACTCATTTGTATCATCCATAATATACATTCCATTTTCGATGAAAGAAAAATTGTTAGCTCATAGTGCATTCGATATATCAATGATGCAAAAAAAACATCATAATATTTTAATCAACATAGACTTGGGTTTTAGCCTTAGATCATATTAGGGTGTGATGTCTTATAATAAAAGAATCTATATACATAATAAAACCAACAAAAATAGAAGTTCATAAAAAACACTACTTTAATGCATGATTGTTTAAATAAACAAGGAACAAATATAGTCGACCACTACTTTCAATTCCAACAAGATCATCTTTTTATTAACAGTTTACTTCATTTATGTTGTTTTGATATGGTTGTAGAAAACAAAAAAACCAATATTACACTAGTTATAACAGTAATTAACATCAAATAATATTCCCAATATTGTTCTTCATCGAACAAAACAATTTATCAACCAATGATAATAAGATATACACAACCAATTACTAACAAATTAGAAAATATCAACTAGAGAAACAAGCTAGCAATAACTAGAATCATAAAAAACAAAAGACAACAAAGAATAATGATTTTTAATATGTAAGACCATTATACCTTGTCATTAACTACATCTCAAAACCTTTAATAATCAACCATTTCCCCTCTAAAATCAATTTCATGATATCATATCAAATATTTCAAATAATATCAATAATAAATAATGTATTTCAAAAATCAATAGTTGAAATGTTAAATCAATAACCTTATAATCAACTAAAGGCTCAAATATGAATATAATAAACAAGGAATTCCAATATTTACCCAAAGTAAATGAAATTTACTAGTTTATCTCATATTATTAACTAGTATTACAAGAAATAATTCATGATAGGTGCATAAGTCATATTCATATTAAATGTTCGCATAATTAAAATATGTATCATATAAATTGCACCATATAGATATATTAAGGTCTTATCATGATTTAAATTCATTAAAAAAATCTATATATATTTTATTTTCATTTTTTACACATCATGAATACATAAAAAATAAATCATATATAAAATTTAGACCATGTTGTAATATTTTAAACATATTATTCCCAATATGGCATAAACAATAACTTAATAGGTCACATAATTTAGAATTATTTCAAAAACAATTGGTTATATCATTTATCAATATTAGACATGCCATATAAAATAGACAAATTATGAATATTTTATTACTTTTAAACTTAAATAATACACCACTTATTTCTTATTAAGCATAATATATTTTAGTCATGCATCATAATATTCCATTATGTTTTACATGCTATGTAATAAAAGTATATAAATATATCATGATCTTTAAATTATATTATCTCATACTTAAAACTTTTATTTAATCGCAATATATTTTCTTAAATACCAAATTTTCTTAACACATGAAATATTATTACATTTTGAGAAATGTTGGGATTCAAAACATGCTCTTAAAAAATTCCATTTCAAAAATCTATTAACTTAATCGATAGTTTTAAAAAATACATATATTGAAAATCAAACTATTATACTAATTAATTCATATCTATAACTATTTTTTGGTAATGATTTACTATCTACGATAACATATAATAATTTTACTTTTAAAAACAACACTTTTAGTTCATAAAATATTGTTTCAAGTTTGTTAATTAGAATGTATAAATAATTAAATCATAAAAATCAACATGAAAAATTAGAGAAAATATAACATCATATCATGTCATGGATTTAAAATTACATGTATTACTTGTAATAATAGTTCTATTTGAATTGCATGAAACATAATTATTAGTACTACATTATATGTTATCATAAATAAACACAGAACATGATTATAAATAAACTTTCTTAACTTAATGAAAAATAAGACATGAAGAATTCACCCTTACTAAATACTTAAACCTAGACATAATTTCATTTACTCCACAAACAAACTTAGTTGGCTATCATGGTCCTTATTTTGGATCACAAGTGTCCATGATACCTTGATTCTATTCAATATCTATAAAATTAATGTTCGGGTGTTATTAAATAGGGGCTTTAAATATATGTGTTTAATATAGCCCCCCTTCACCACAAGTTAAGTTAGAAACACAATTTTCCTTCCAATCACATGAAAATTTCACCTTTTCCTAACTCAAAATTCTATTTTATATCTCAAGTAAAAGTTGTGATGCCACTTTTTTATGATCCACCCTACTAAAACCCCTCATAGGTTGGCAGAGGAGATGAGAGTGACCCCTAAATCTTTACTCCAATAAGCTGAATGTTGATGACTAGTAATGAGTGTGTCAATTAATAAACTTTGAGGAATAACCTAATAAATATCTTGAACATGTAAAATAAGGATTAAAAATTCCTTACCTAAATTTAACACTACAACTATGAAGAGATGTTCTCAAGGAATTCATCTCATAAGTGGAAATGATGAAACCAAGGCCATAGTTTACTCGAGGTCACCTATAGGGTTCTCTACTCATCCAAGCCCAAAATGATATATGAATGAAGAAAGATTCATCATGAGAATAAAATAGATATAGGTTAAAACCATTGAATTATCACCTAATTTTTTAAAACCAAGGGGGAAGTTTTGGTGTTTCAATGATCCACATCGCAACATTAAATCCTCAGTAGGTATGGTGCCTACCAACATAAGTGATGGAATAAAATAATAAAACCAAAACTCCTTAATTTGAACCAAACCAAACTTCCACTAAAGCATGTTGGAACCCAACACAACCATGGTTCCCTCATCCTTTGATTCCTTTGGATAATCCTACCATGATGGGTCAGTTGATCACTACTATATCTAGCCCACCATAGATAATACCACAATGTGATGAATCATTACTTGTTATTTCCAACTCACTTTCACAACAAGACCTCTCTTTTACACATCTCAACCATAGTCACTTACTCATAATTTCAGCCATCTCCATTTCTAATAGGAAAATACCATGAATGATACACTAATAGAAACACCCAACACTACAACATGGTCTCCCATATAATCATTGTTTTAAGAATAAAATGGATCCCATTCCATCACTAAACTATGGTAGACAATTTATTAGATTCCAAAGGAACCACCACTAATACTTATATGTTGTGACGACCTCCATAAAACTCAACCAAATAACTATATACTTCTCATACCACTACACATTTCATAATAAAATTTCACCTCTCCTCATGTTAAATAATGAATTTCTCTATACAAAACTCTATTCTAAATGTTCATTTTAGATCCTAGGTTTTTTAAGAACCGAAACAACTAGATCCCACAACCACAAATCCTTGATGACCTCCCCCACGACCCACACAACGATAGTTTTAGACCCCATGGGGAAAAATAATTTCTAGAAATATAAAACACCTCTAACAATGTTCTCGATAACTCTAAATCCTAGAGAACACCGGTTAATGGATTGAAAAAAACCCTCAAACAAAAGTCTTATAATACATTAGAATACAACATATCAACTAAATTAATATGATATATCTCTTTTGGATATCTCTAATTAATATCATTAATTTTTCAAACAATGAAAATTAATAAGAAATGAGACCCGTGATAGTGTGATATAACATTCCAAGATGTTACCATCCAATTAGTTGCTCTATTTTACTATAATGTAGTATCTAATATAGAATTATTAACACTGTCATGGTGTGGTGATCTATTTATTCACCAATAAATTTCGATATTTCTATAAATAACTTCTTGCAAGATCCTCTTTTGTCTAACACTCTTGTAGATAAAAACAAGTAATTTTTCCTCATAAAACATCTTTATAATAAAAATACAATAATCCTAATCCATTATTACAAGTGGGTTAACTTTAAATGTCAAACTCCTCATCTTTAGAAGTTATTTAACATGTCTATCACTTTCCAATATATTTAATTGTAATTGAAAAAAATCCAAATCACAACCTCTAGTTTCAAAACACGCTTAGGCACCTCCCAACCTCATCCCAAATCATTTTAACCGAATGATACTATTGTATACCACAAGTTTAACATATCATTATCATCATCATATCCAACTATCCATTCTATCTCTTACCTAGGACATCTATATAAACATAAATAAATCTTATGTAGTTAATAACTTTTCTAAATTTTAATAAAATACTACTATCTAGGAAAAGTTCAAAATAGATCTTTTGGAGTTAATCCAAATATCATATAATCCATACTACCCTACCACCTGATCCACACATAATAGATGTCTTAGGGGGATAATTATCACATTCCTTAAATATTCCTAATATTCTAAAAAATATATGTTTTTAATTCTATTTACAAGAAATTTTATCCCATGATTCATCTATAGTATAAAATCTCAATCTACTTCACCCAGTTACATTTAAACCTACATATATGAATAAGATAGAGGAATAAAAACAACTCATGGCATGACTCCCATGGTTTTTATTATAAAAGTTGGTTCTTGATGCCCAACCTAAACAATAATTTTTATTACCACATCATGTATACAATGAGTTATTCATGATGTATTTTTACCATAATAGTGTTTATATTTATACTTTCACTATTTATATGGTAATATTCTTAGACTAAATGCTGTATCAAAATGTCATATCAATTACCAAGCTGTAATGATTACATAGAAATACCATGACAATAATCATAAACTTATGTCCCATTGTCCAGAAACATCATGATGACTAGACATAGATGATGTGTGATTATCCCGTGTTGGGGCTCATAATAATTGAGATTTATTCTCATAATGTTCACACTTTGTGATCTTGAGTAGATTACATCTTGAGAATTGACATTCCAATAGGAACACCACATGTTTCAGGTGACATTGGTAAATTCAATCTGCCAATACATGTAATGGTCTCCTTACATATGATTATTATTAGTGAATAATATTTTATCACATAAATATATATATAAAAAATCAAAGAGTTTTATGTTATGGTGAGGACGCTTATGTGTGGTACACTATTGGCAGAGTTAAATTGAATGAATAATCAAGATATAATTTCTCAATTTTGAAAGGAAGTTGCATATTCGTCCCAATTGATCTATATGGTAGTACATTCACTAAATATATGGAAAGGAATAAAGAAGGTATGTTTTTATAGTAATTCCAATTAATAGTAAACAAGGGATTATGATAAGAAGTGTGCAGCCTATTTTATGATATATTGTGGGAAAAAAGAGATTCTTTTACATGGTGTGATTTCATAGGAGGTTTTCATTACTAAGAATATTCATTATCTCTTTAGGACCATGATGGGTTTTTGAATCTACTTTTGGTTTATGAATAGTATTCACTAATATAAAGATTAGGGCCTAGAAGATCAAACACATAGCATATTAAAAAGTCTAGAAATTAAAATGAATTTAAGCACAGGGCATGGTGGGCCCCAACATATGGTCCAGGAGATGTTCGAGTTTGAACGATCACCATGAAATAAATAAATAAATATTATTTTAGTTTATAATAATTGGTATTGAATTATTTTCTTAAAAAAATATTCAAAATATTTTAAGTGAATTCATTGGAAAAAATTTCATGATCAAATATTATTTTAATATTCAAGTTTCATTTAATTTTTTCAGTAAAAATGAGTAAAGTTAATGGATTTATTTTATCATGTAATATATTTATTATATTACAAGTTAGTGATTAAAATATAAATAATATTTATGAAATATAAAATAATCCATAAATTTTGTATAGATTATTTCGCAGGTATTACATGTTCGGGGGTCATGGATCAAATATATGTTATTATATACTTCTCTATATAAGGAAGATGAGACTCTCATTTGAAATACTATTCGTTAGATGAATTTGAGAAAATCATTCTCATATCTTCTACATTATAGAGAGAGAATATATTGATCTAAGAAACAAATACAAGTTATTCTTTATGAAGAGAATTAACAACATAGAATTGATTTTTGGGAATTTGATAGCATCATTCGATCTCCACACTAGTGCTATAATATTAACGATTGACATTATAAAAGTTTTTTGAAGCATGGGTTGATGATCTATAGGGACCCAATAGTAATTCCACTGAGAAAGGATCATCAGTGATGATAAATTGTCGAATGCATATTTAAATTGACTGAGGCATGTTATTTGACTTATTTTGTGCTTAATCCATTAAAAAAACATCATTAGCCTTTGAACAGGGTTTTGAATAACTGGAGACAATATATCTACGTCGATTTATGATGAAGAATTATAAATTCATGGCCCCTATTCTTCTTCCATGCACCTTGATGCCATCGATTGGTATCAAATCAACAAAGAAATGGTTTAATATAGAGAATAATTAAATTTACACTAAATTCAAGTAGATGGTATGAAATTTTTTACACAGTAACGAATTGCAATTTTATCTAATCTTGGATGGCCATGTCGCAGTGATCTGAATTTTTAATTCAAATCACAGTCCATGTTCTTACGGTTGGAAAATGAAAAACACACACCCAAACCCACAAACACACACACAGACACAGAAACACACACATATAAATTTATATATATGTATGTATGTTTTACTTTTACCGGGTAAGTAGGTGGTGGTGGTTTTCAGTGAACCCATGAACACAAGTATGATTCCGGATGAGAAAATGATATTTTCAATTAAAACAAGTTTCTATATAATTATGGAAAATAAAAAATATTTTTAATCATAAAAAACCTATTAAATAGGCTTTTATAATAATGGAATAAAAAATAATAGGGGAAGGGGTAAACCAAATAAAAGTAAAAAAATGAAAAGGTGCAGGGTGTGATGTACATGCTTTAATTTACCCATTAAAAAGATAAAGTGGGGAAGTGAGTGCTACCAAGGAATCAAATATACATATATATATAACAATATATATAAGGGGGTGACTATTCCACCTCTATGATGCACCTATACCCAATTGTCTGTGCAGGGGGGGAGGGGGGCTACTTTCTTGGTTGAAGTTGCGTGCCTAAGAAATCAACAGATTGATGAAAAAACAAAACAAAATCAATTATTTTTGTAATGCAAGATCCTATCAACCCCCACTATAAGGACCCATCATTAAACATTATATAATCTTGAATTATGTAAATAATTCACATTGAGTATATTTTCAGGTCTATTATTTTAGAGAATTTGGCCATAACTATTACATTACATCTCAAATATTACAAAGTAGAAAAATCTACTCTAACAATTTTTTTTCAGAATAATAAAACTCCTTAAATAAAACAAGAATTATTTTTTAAATATAAATCTTCTTGAATTATTACTTTCTCTTATCCATCTTTATACCGCATGAAAAACATTTCAAAAACATGGTATGAGCATAAAATGGTCAGTAATGGTTATAAAACATGGAATGAAAAAATTAGTCCATCAGTACATACAAATCATAGATAACATACTTATTGATAATAAAACATGAGACATTTAACAAAAATCATAATATTTATGAATAACACATAGAATCATAAATCATAAAGGTAACTTTCTGCATCCATATCATACGTACATTGTAGATTTCATAACTATATAGGGAGTTACATTTAGAATAACCATAATAGTATATTCCCTAAATCTCTTAGGAGAAACATTAAGGTTTGCCTCTGTCATGTTACCCAATGCATTTGAGAGCTATATCAGGATCTCCTGCGATATGTTTATCATGGAACCAACCATATACGTAAACAATGCCCAAGAACCACAACAAAATCATAACACATAACACAAGCATAAAGGAAAGATAAAATTTCCACATTGTAATCACAATATATCATTTCAATATATTGACATAATCATTCCATTATCATAACCATTTTCAATACCAAAATATTTAAAAATATTATAAGGTATTTATTTTCCATTTTAAAACATCATGGATTGTTAAGGAATCTAAATATCAAATAATGCTCATTCTGGCGGAAAGGTCGTTGTCACCACGTACGTTAAAAAAAATATTTTTGTCATTTAGTAAAATGATTAATATAAAAAATATTCCCTTTGAATAAAAATACAAGTAAAATGGGTTTATACATCGTATAAAATATGGTCGTATAAAATATGCCTCAATGAAAAGGGATAGAGACGAAGTCCCATATGAAAATTCAGCTGCCTAATTGCATCACTTTAAAATTCGGAAAATGAGTTGATGGGTGAGAAAGGGTCTCTCATCACATGGAAATAAAATCCATATAAATATAGATATATAAGAACACATCCCAATATAAGAAAATGGAAATTAAAATACATAACATAAAATAAGTTTTTGGCAAAAATAGGAGGGTGAAGGGTTCCCTTACCTTGTGTTCGACTCATCACACATGTTCCTTTTTCTTCCTAAATAATAAACATATGTTAATTTATACTTGCTTCAGAACCTTTTTAATGTTTATTATTACTTTTATTTCACTTTTTATCTTTCTATAACAATCATATAATTATTCAAGCTCATATTGGTCATTTTGTCGATGTTCGGTACTTGAGAAAAAGTAAACTTGTTTTATTTACAAATTGTCCATATGGTCAAAAGTAAATTATCTAAAGAATGATAAAAATGATTTAGATATAATATATATATCATTTTTTCTAGTATATATGTCTTTATAATAGTCCATAACATTTGGATATAAGAAATGAAATGCACTGTTCATGGAGACTGTAAGTCGTATTTACGCATGAACGCTACATTCAATTCTTTTTCATTTTTAATGGAATGAAAAATAAATGAAACATAAGTATATTATAATTATATTATAATATCTAAGTTATATATGTTATATAATTTAATTAATTCTATCCTTTAAAGGTTCCATGTATAGCATGAACGAGTCATGTCACTTTGAGGGGGCAGTAGTCCAGACATCGTTAAATGAAATAATCATATTTATACAAGATGAAATGTTTAAATATATGTTATAAATTATAATTATATAAGTTTTGATATAAAATAAATACCCTATATATCATATAAAATTACAGTTCCATCATAATGGCCACCCTGAGATGTTATAGTGTAAAATCAAACAATCATTATTTTGTGAGGCAGTAGATCGTCGTACATAGAAATAGTATGTTCATATCCATTAGATGGAGGTGTGTGAGTGTAGTTTGAATAATTCTCATAAAAATATCATAATATATTGAAAATAATGGTTTTTTATGTAATAAAAGAATAAGAATATAATAGGGAGTGAATAAGTAAAATAAAAGAAGAGAACTTGAGAGAATACATTACCTCTAAATCGGGTTACTCCCTATCATTTGAACCAAAAGGATTTATTAAAGTTCTTTATACCTAATTTATGGATTTTAAGAAGAAGATAGGGATGTTGGGAGCTTATTTGGTCAGAGTTTGGACAATCCAAGGGGCTTGATAAAAGTGATTAAATGTGTTGGGGTGAAGCCCTTATATAAGAGGGAGGAGGTACTATTTAGAAGAGTCTAGAAATATTATTTTATTATTATTTTATTTTCGGTTTCTAAACGCTCAAAAGATAGTTAAGTAGAAGATAAGATGAGTATGGATATAAATACTCTCAACCAATAGGTTTTAGACAAGTTTAGGTCATAAAATCGACCATATCTTTTCGCATTAACCCTTAATTAACTAATTTACCTTTTACCATGTCTTCTTGTATATTGAAATTATATGGTTAATATATGTATGAACCCGGATCTTTATTTTCAGGAATGTATTTCTTTTCACTGGATTTTTTTGAGAAAAGAGGAGTTTCTGGAAATTTTTGATGTTCACCCCGTGTACTTTCTGAGTACACACCATGAACTTTCTGAGTACACGCTGTATACTACTTTGCAGCGCCAGGCCGTGTGCTGGCCATGTCCGGGCCACAGACACGGTGTGTAGGGGTGAAGTGGAGACCGCATAAAGTGGAGTATGGAAAAATAGAGTACACGCAGTGTACTCAAGAAGTACACACAATGTATTTTCTTTTTTTCATTAAACATACTAGGGTCATGCCTAGTTAACAGAATCATCTTCTTCTAGGTCCCTTTCGACCGAGAGATGCCTTACGGCCACAAAACTTCTCTGAATCCCTATGCCTCCATCTGTTCTCTGAATCGACCATTGTTGATTTCGTTGGAACCACAGTGGTAAGATCTCCCTTCCCCTAGATCCCCGTTTTCCAATTCCTCCTCTTTCTTGAGTTTTCATGGGTTGAATGTTTTGTGCATTTTCGTAGATCCATGCTGTTCTGAGGAGAATCAAGCTTCGTGGTTCAGGTATATCGATCTCCTTGGATCGAGGTAGGTGGTTTTTGCCTTACCATTCGAAGTCTTTGAGTTTTATGCGCAAATTCTTCCAATACCCATGAACGGGGTATTGCGTGTTTACCTTTTTTCCTTGTGATTATTCCTACCTTGATTTCATTCTTATGTAGAGGTAAATTGATCATGTTTATGGATAATTGTCATTCTTGGATGTTTTTTCCACGCTTTGTTCTTGCTACGACCTTTTGTTCTTGTTAGCCTTTGGTCGTTGTACTTGTTTCCATGCCTTTTGATCGTAGGAAAAATGTTGTTGTTAACATTCTTGTCGCTCTGTAGACTATTTATCCAAGTTTCTCTATAGGTGTAATTTGGTTAGCCAAGTATCTCTATAGGTTTTCTCTGTCCTTATAGAATTAATATGCACTGACTGGAACAGGACCGTGAGAACCTAGTGCTTTAGACTATAAGGGATAGACCTAGTGAGCTTCCCAGAGAGTCTTAGATATTATAGACTATGGGAATAGACTAAGTGAGCTTCCTCAAAGAGTCTTGGACATTATAGACTGTAGGGTATAGACCGAGTGAGCTTCCGAGAGATTCTTAGTTATTATAGACTACAGGAGTGTAGACCAAGTGAGCTTCCTCATAGAGTCTTTACCTTGTTTGAATGTCATTAAAACCTTCCCAGGCTAGTGGAGGAATTGACTGAGTGAGATTCCTCAGAGAGTCTGTGGTATACCTGAGGCTATAGGAGTATTGACTGAGTGAGCTTCCTTAGAGAGTCTCTAGACATTGGGGTCAAGAGGGTTAGACCGTGTGATCTCCCTCTGAGAGTCCCTGACTACCTTAGAATATAATGGGAATTGACCCAGCAAGCTTCCCCAGAGAGTCTTATAAATTCATATGACCTAACTAGAGGGGTTAGGCTGAGTGCACTGCCCAGAGGGTTATAGTACTTCTTGGATAAGACCAGAGGGGATGGCTGTGAGTACTTCCCAGAGGGTTTCCAGTTTGTGTGTTAGCTGTTGCTTCACTGCTGCTTGTTGTTCTATGGATTTATCACTGTTGTATATCATCTTGTTTACTTCTTACTTATTACTTCCTACTGTTGCTACTACTATTTACTTCTTATTGTACTATTACCTACCATATACCCACTGACTGTTAGGCACAGATCTTCGGGTGGTTTTCTACTGGGATTTAGTCTCACACCCAGTTTGTGTCATGATTTTGTGCCTAAACAGACTATGTTGTTTCAGGTATAGACAAGGGAAAGAGCCATTCGACTTCTGGTACTTGATTGCTTGGAGTAGGAGAGCATGGGACCAAGCTTTGGCTTGCAATGCAGAGGAGTTGTTTACATTCTTTTGTACTTGTTTTGGTACTATTGTATTTTTAGCATTGTGACTTGTTTGGCTATTTTCCTAGATATGTATCATGCATCATTTCATATATATACATATGTGCACCAGTTGTATGCTGATTTAGTCTTCCACTGTTATTATTGTTGGTTATTTACTACTTCCGCTATTTCATGTTTATTTATTTCCAATGTGTACTCTTCCAATGAGGGCATAATTTCAACAATATCACACTGAAGGCCCTTGCTGCTAGCCGGTAGCCTCTGGCATTTGGGGAAATGCGCTTGAGGCCATGTAACAAACCGGGTATGGGGCGCCCATGGGTGGCTTTCGGAACCGGGATGTTACAATGTGGTATCAGAGGAATTATTTTCTCTTGATTTACTATTTGGAGCCTTTAGCCAAGGATAGGATAGATTCGGTACTTGGTAATAAGTTGTGCCTGAGAGTGGCTAACCCATGAACAGGGAAAAGCCATACTACCTCGTTTATTGCAGTTTTCTGGTTTTGAGATTTTACGGTTGATATGATTTCACATAGAGTGATTCCTTGTGTTGTTATTGTTGTTGCTGTTGTGGTTCTATTTTTGTCGCAACCCGATGAGATGAGGGTATTCCATCTCATTAATCATATAGGCACTTGTTAGAAATCACATGCCATGCATTCTTACCATGCCATCTAGAGTGAATTAGCGATTGCATGTTGTTGTGATAGAATTTGTGTAGATTAAATTCCCAATGAACGGGGGGGAACAAGCTCGACGGCGCTCGGTGAGGGTTTGGTGCTCGACCAGTGACGAAGGTGGCTTCCGAGCAGGTTCCTCCCCCTTCGGGGGAGGGACCTCCACCATCCTCCACACGATCAAAACCCTCGTTTTTGGATTTTTCAAACCCGAATGTCCTTCCTCCATTTCCAGCATGTTTTCTGAGCCCTAAGGTGCAAGATCTCTACGATGGGCATCCCAATCATCCGATTTCGATCGCTGAGTTTACCGAAGCGTCGAGCCTCCATAGCTGGTCATTAATCACTCGATTCTTGAAGAGAAGACCGTCAATTGATATATTTGACAAAATTGTGTTCGGTTCCTGGGATTTTCATGAAAGGGGAACCGTAGGTTTTCTAGACAACCGAACCATCTTGATACGTTTTTATTCGGAGGAAAATCTAATAAAATAATGGTTGAGGGCTCCCCGTATCTGTTATGGCTGATGATTCTTCTTGTCTCGATGGTCGTATGACTTTCACATGAAGTGCGACTCTCCATCAGTGGTGGTTTGGGTAAGCTTTCTGAACCTTCCTCTTTTCAGAATCCATCAATTATTAAAATTCTTGGGAACCTTCTGGTTTGATACCTGTGTTCGGATAGTCGGACCAATGCGGTCGCCAACCCGATTAATCCTCGTCTGTGTGTAGAGGTGGACACATCAAAGGCTCCATTGGACGTCGTCTGGATTACTATCAGGGTAGAATTATGGTGTAAGAATCCTGTGGTATATGAGTCGTGGTTCTAGTTTTTCCAGGTTTTCAAATAGTTGGGTCATTCATTGGAGAAGTGCAGGCGGGAATCGAAGAATACGGAATATCCGAGTGATGTGTGCAATGGAAATCATGGCATTCCGGAGAATGGCGTGGTAGAGGGTGTTCTAGCTGAAAGAATTGTCAGGGTTATATGCAGTGGAATAGGTGAGGGAAGTGATCCACTAAGTGCTGCTACGATGGCCTAGATTGCAGTTCTGGACAAATGTGACACAGGGAATGGCGCAAATGCAATTGGCATGGGGCTATCTTTCAATGAAAACCAATAGAAGCAGGAGAAACTGTCAGGTTGTCATACTAACCCGACAGTTCAAGAGGTGTTTAGCAGACTGATAAACGACCTCAGTGGCAGGATAAGATCATTCATAGGATGTAATGGCAATGTAGTGGACAGGAATGATCAACACCAACATGCAGTTGACTCCCATCCTGGTATCAACGTAGAGTTTCCTAGAATGTAGACTGCTTGTGCTGCATAGAGTGTGGTTATTGGGGACTTTTTCACACAACATCAGTTCATGGGGTGTGGATTCATACAACCCAGCCAGGTGATTAATCTTGGTTTGACGCCACTGGATGAGGAGGCTAATTTAAGCATGGAGAATACTCAGTTGGGAAATAATGAATATAGGAATGGAAGGATTTTACAAATGGTGCAGGAGGAAGGGGAACCTCAGTTCCCTTGTGCAATAGATTTGAAGGCCTCCTGGAGGCCGATCTAGATGTTCTCCCCATTTCCACAGCAGGAGGAGATGGGGTCGGAGTGAAGGTATCCAAGGGGATAAAGCATGGACATATTGGAGATGAGGAGTCAACTACAAAGAGTAATAAGGGTTTCGGAAAGTGGAAGGAGAAAGAAGGACTACTCCATCTTACCCCCGCCTCTAGAGACCCGATCTGTGAAGAATATGAACGACAATAAGAAGGAAAACGAGTTTTTGTATCCCCAAAGCCCAGTGGAACATGGTGACCAAGGCATGGTTCTTCTTTTAAGATATGAAGAACAGGTGATGGATCAAACCTTGATTCTTAATGAATCAGAGGAGGAGGCATCCAGGTTGATGGGGAGGTTGCTGGAGGTGTCTCTTAGTGAGGAACAATATACATGGACTGACAGACAGGACTCCATTCTAGTTGGGGGTTCAATAGAGGGATAATCAGCGTTGAAGAGTATATTCAGACATGGGATCAACTTTCTTCTATGTTAGAGAAAATTATTTTTGATGTGGATGATTTACATGTTCCATCCCTATCCTGGAAGCTTTTAAGAGAGATAGATTCATGTAATTTAAAGTTCCTCTTTAATGATCTGGGATAAGGGTGGATTTGGCTAGGTTTTTGAGAGGGCTGGTTGAGGTGCAGCCCTTGGGCTCTGGTTGTTTGTCTTTTTTTGGTTCTTTGGTTTTTTTCCAGTGTTCTACTTGTACCTATGCCAGAGGGGGACTTTAGCACGAAGTCTTCATCGATGCAGGCCTTTGGAGTGGGATGCTGAGAGGGTATGGCTTTTCCATCTGTACCGTGCCCATGCACTTATGCACGAGACTGATTGGTGAAGGGCCATGTTTTGGCGAGGCTTGTCCGCAGGATTATCTACTGGGGTGGGGTAGGTTCGGGGGTTTTCCTTGGTTTTTTCATTTTTCATGTGTTATCTTCTGCTATGTTCAGACTGCTTGGTTTCTCACTTTCGTCCTCAAAAGTGCTTTGATAATAAAAAAGTAATTTTCAGTCAGACTTTGTATAGATTATGCATGCTATTGTGATAGATTCTTTGATAGAATCCCTGCTGTTTGATAGAGGACCGTTGTATCGTACGTTTCTTAAATGAACACCAAATTTTGGGTCTTGAGTTGTTATGGCCCCTCTTGAATTGGAAATTGGTGCATCATTGACCTGTTTTTCCTTATATATGACTGTATTGGATTCCAAGATTTGATTCGTGGGGAGTATGGGCCCTCATGGATCAGGATTTGGAACCTTCATTCCTTGTTTCTGTGTTTTCTGGTCTTCAGTGTAGTTTCTGAGTTACTGTCCGGAGAAACCCAGAATACACAGTGTGTACTTTATGACTACACGCCATGTAGTTTCAGGGCATGTCACTGACTGTGTGAGCAGGAACATGGTGTTGGGGAAATGTCTTTAGGAACAAACCATGTACGGTAGGTGCATGCCGTGTAGTATAGAGCCGTGTACCCGATCGTGTCACTAACAGCACGGGCTGGGGAAGCTAGCGTAGAATACGCCGTGTAGTCTTGTTCCAGGTACCCGTCCGTGTCATGAACTACACGGGTCGGTGTTATATTATCCTATACATGCCGTGTTTGTTCGGAACACGCCATGTAGCCAGTCGTGTAACTAGCAACACGGGTCATTGAAACCATGTCTACTAAACGTTGTGTCCATAGGGAACACGCCGTGTAGTCTCAGTGTAAGAAGACCGTGTAGGTTATCCATGTAAAGAGACTAGGGCAGGGGAATAGAGTTCAAGTACACGCCATGTGTGGAGACAACACACCATGTAGTTGGGGTGTTACACAACCTGAGGTGGCAAGAGTACACACCCATGTCTTTGGATTAAGTGAACATGCCGTGTAGTTTTTATACACGCTGTGTAGTCGTGTTTTGTAAACTTGAATGTTTCCTTCTCATGTTACCATTTTTAACTCTTCTGTTCTCAGTCTTCGATAATCCTGATCTATGGTTTTCTTTTGATCATTCGGAGTTATGCCTCCGAGATGTCCTCCGGTTGTATGTCAGTTGCCAGACGGTGATCAGACACCGGATATGGTCAATCAGGGACCTCCTGTAGATCCTCATGTAGTGACAACCTTGGAACTAGCAGTTATACCCATCGCAGGCACTAATACACAGTTTAGGGAGGACTTCCTGAGGATGATACAGATTTTTCAGGGAGCGCCGCCTCCTGCCCTGTCGATGGCTGAGTTGACGCGGGTTTTCCAGCAGCATCATCCTCCTAATTTATCAGGGGAGGGAGGACCCCCGGCTATAGAGTTGTGGTTAGAGGCCACACTGATGATCTTTGAGCATCTAGAGATACCCCCAGAGAAAAGGGTAAAGCTGGCCACCTATATGCACCGAGACACAGTCAAGAGGTGGTGGGAGGTGATCTCACAGTCCGGGAACCCGCAGAGTATGTCTTGGGATGAGTTTCGCCTCAACTTCTATGACTAATTTTACCCAGAGACCTTGAGGGCTGACCGAGCCCAAGAGTTTATGAGTATGTAGCAGGGTACTCTTTCTGTTATGGAGTACTTGTCCCACTTTACCGAGCCACAGTGCTTCATGCCGATCCCAGCAGGTGATGAGTTGTTCCTTTCTAGGAAGTTCGAGGATAGTCTCAGGCAGGAGATCCTTTCCCAGGTTAAACTCTTCAGGTTGTCTTCGATATCCTCTATCGTTAACCAAGTTCTAATCACCAAGCACAATTTGAGAGATTCTGGAGCAGTGAGCCAGGGCGCTTCGACATCCAGAGCTGGTGTTCCTCCTATAGATAGTAGGAAGCATCGTAGAGAGACTTCTCGAAGAGATCAGAACAGGCAGGATTTATCCTCTGGCAGCCATGTTGTATGCTACAAGTGCGGTAGGAGTGGGCATATTAGGCCTCAGTGATAGAGAGATCTGATGGAGTGCCGATCTTGCGGCAAGATGGGCCATCTTCAATGCTTTTTTTATATATTCTCACCTTCAGCTGGTGGTAGGGGTTCTTCTATGACCTCGTGTTCAAGAGATGCTTCGCCAGTTTCTCACCAGTCTGGGAACTAGAGTTCTTCCGGCTGTTCGGGCTGAGGTGGAGGTCATGGTCGTGGTGGTCAGTCACCAGGTTACCAGCGACAGTAGAGTGAATCAACTCAGAGTGGTCAGTATGGGCACATGGCTGCAGTACAGGCCGGACCTTCACCGTGGAGCAGACCTACCAGGAGCAGGATCCCGACCCTTCTACAGTACGAGGTATGACCTTAGTAGCCTCAGTTTTATCTTCATCCCTTTTCGATACTGGTGCTTCACATAGTTTTATATCTGTTGCTGTTGTGGAGAGCCTTGGCCTCTGTATATTTTTGTCTGCCGACTTGATGACTCTTGACATGTTGTTGGGAATGAGTACATCTAGCGTATGTCAGTGCAAATAGTGCCCTATTGAGGTTTCAGGGTGTCATTTCTTATGGGACATCTATGTCTTAGAGATGATGGGCTATGACGTCATTCTTAGGATGGACTGGTTGGTTCCCTTCCAGGCAGTTGCTGATTTCTATCACCGTAGGGTGAGTTTCGTGTCACCAGAGGGTGGATCTCTTCTTCATAGAGGTGAGTGGGATGTCCAGGCGGGTAGAGCTGGACCAGAGCATCATGAGCTAGGAGGAGTTATAGCCCAGATTTCTAGTCTTTATATGGATGACTAGGGGACTTCACAGTTAGACTTTTCTCCAGTGGTGGATCGTTTCATGGATGTCTTTCCAGAGGACTTTTCAGGTTTGCCTCTAGAGCGTGAGGTAGACTTCTCGATTGAGCTCATGCTAGGAGTGGCACCTGTGTCCATTACTCCTTATAGAATGGCTACACCAGAGTTGCAAGAGCTCAAGAAGTAGTTGGAGGATTTGCAGGCAAAGGGTTTCATCCGACCCAGTACTTTTCCTTGGGGTTCACCTGTCCTGTTGCGAAGAAATCAGACGGTACCCTTCGACTTTATGTGGAATATCAGAAGATGAACCAGTTGACGGTCAAGAACCGATATCTCTTGCTGAGGATTGATGACCTCTTTGATCAACTTCGAGGATCTCGAGTGTTCTCGAAGATCGATTTGAGGTTTAGTTATCATCAGTTGCGCGTTAGACAATCATATATACCTCATACAGCCTTCATGAGCAGGTATGGTCTATATGAGTATATAGTTATGCTATTCGGTCTCACGAACGCACCAGCAGTTTTTATGGCACTAATGAACTGAGTGTTTCATCCGTACTTAGATTCCTTTGGGGTGGTTTTTGTGGATGACATCTTGTTGTACTCTCACACTCGACATGACCACACCACACATCTTGAGATCATTCTGAGTACACTGAGAGAGCATCAGTTATATGCTAAGATCTCGAAATGCCACTTTTGGATGGATTGGATTCACTTTCTGGGTCATGTTATCTCAGAGATAGGAGTATTAGTGGGCCCAAAGAAAGTGAGAGTGGTAGTTTCCTAGGATCATCCGAAGAATGTCTTTGAGGTGCGGTTTTTTCTAGGGATGTTTGGATATTACAGGCATTTAATACAGGACTTTTCATTCCTAGCACACCGCTGACAGGTCAGACCAAGAAGGGGGAAAAGTTTTTATGGCCAGATTCTTGTGAGATAGCCTTTCAGGAGCTGAAGGGGAGGTTGACGTCAGCACCGATACTGGTCTTTCCAGAGCTGGGCAAGGGCTATACTGTTTACTGTGATTCTTCAGGTATCGGGTTGGGAGATGTGCTTATGCAGGGAGATGGGGTCGTTGCCTACGGGTCTCAGCAGTTGAGGCCACACGAGAAGAACTACCCAACACACGATCTGGAGTTGGAAGCTGTTGTTCATGCCTTATGTTGTTGGAGACACTACCTTCTGGGAGAGAACTTTGTGGTTTTCACCGACTACAAGAGTCTCAAGTATATCTTCACTTAGCAAGATTTGAATCTGAGACAACGCAGGTGGGTCGAGTATCTTCATTCATTCGACATTGAGCTCGCCTATATGCCAGGAAAGGGAAACATAGTGGTAGATGCGTTGAGCAGGAGAACTCAGATTCAGAATGTTCAGGAGGATAGCAGTGAGTGTAAGCTTATGGATCTGTTCTCTGAGATGCACATGGAGGTGCACGATATACAAGGACATACTTTTCATTCTTCTGTAGCGGTTACCTCAGCTCTTCTTGATCAGGTACGGATGAGGAAACTATTAGACTCAAAAGGCATAGTTCTGTGGGAGAGTGTGTCAAGAGAGTATCCTTTTCCTATATGGATAGTGGGCGAGGATGAGGTCTTTCGTTTACAGGGACGGGTATGGGCGTCGGTAGACGTACGCGAGGAGCTGATGCAGGATTTTCATTCCTCAGTTTGGGTAGTTCATCCTGGCGTCACCAAGATGTATCACGATCTACACCGCTAGTACTGGAGGCCAGGTATGAAGAGATATGTTGCTGGTTTTATCATGAGATGTTCTACTTGCCAGCAGGTGAAAGCAGAGCATCAACGACCAGTAGAACTTTTACCGCATTTACCCATTCCTGAGTGGAAGTCAAAAAATGTCGTGATGGACTTCGTGACCAGGTTACCGAGGTCACCTCGAGGGAGTGATGCTGTTTGGGTTTTCATCGACAGGATTACAAAGGCTGCTCACTTCTTGCCAATCAAGGAGACCTTCAGTGTTGATGAGCTGGGACGGTTGTACATCCGAGAGATTTTACATCTACATTGAGTTCCATACTCCATTCTTTCGGATAGGGATGTGCACTTTACTTCTCGGTTCTGGCAGGGACTTCAGAAGGCTTTGGGTACGCAAGTACTTTTGAGTACAACATACCATCCCCAGACAGATGGATAGTCCGATCGTATGATCTAGGTGCTTAATGATATGCTCCAAGCTTGCATTTTTGACTTTGGTGGTTCTTGGGAGAAGCATATACCGCTTGTGGAATTTGACTATAAAAATAGTTTCCATGGGACTATTCAGATGCCACCTTACGAGGCTTTGTACGGTAGGCCATGCCGATCAACCTTATACTAGCTGGAGGCAGGAGAGGCAGCTTTGTTGGGACCACATCTTGTTCAGGAGTCCTAAGAGAAGATAGAGTTGATTCAGAAGAGGATGGCTACAGTACAGTCTCGGCAGAAATCTTATGCTAATTAGCAGAGATGACCTATGGAGTTTGAGGTCAGGGATTAGGTTTTCCTGCGTGTCGCACTAAGGTTGGGACATGAGAGGCTTCAGAGACAGGGTAAGATTTCACCGCAGTATGCAGGGCCGTTAGAGGTGTTGGAGAGAGTTGGTCTAGTTTCCTATCAGTTGTAGTTACCTCAGAGGTACCGGGCTATGCACGACGTCTTCCACGTTTCTCAGCTCCGACTTTACTTTTCAGACCCGAGGAGGTTGAGCTTGAAGCAGATGTGTCATTTGAGGAGCATCCCATCCGGATTGTCGATCACTGTACAAAGGTTCTCCTTGGCTGGTATGTTCCTCTCGTATGGGTGCTTTGGCTGCACGGGCAAGTGCAGGAGGAGACTTGGGAGAGGGAGGCCGATGTACGATCGCAGTGGCCAGAGTTGTTTGGAGTTTCTTCTTCTATGCCTCGCTAATGAAATTTGGGGAAGAATTCTTAAAGGGGGGAAGTTTGTAAGAACCCGAATCTTTTTTTTAGGTATGTCTTTATTTTTCCTGGAGTTTTGGAGAAAAGAGGGGTTTCTGGAAATTTTTGAAGTACATGCCGTGTACTTTCTGAGTACATGTCGTGTACTACCTTGACATGCCAGGCCATGTGATGGCCATGTCTTGGCCAAACACACGGTGTGTAGGGGTGAAGTGGAGGCCACTTAAAGTGGAGTACGGAAAAATAGAGTACACGTCATGTACTCAAGAAGTACATGCCGTGTATTTTATTTTTTTCATTAAACGGACCAGGGTTGCACCTAATCGACAGAATCGTCTTCTTCTAGGTCTCGTTCGACTAGGAGACACCGTACGACCACAAAACTTCTTTGAATTCCTGATCCTCTATCCGTTCTCTGAATCGACCGCTGTCAATTGCATTGGAACCGCAGCGGTAATCTATTCCTTACCCTAGAGCCTCGTTTTCCAATTCTTCCTCTTTCTCTAGTTTTTGTGGGTTGAACGTTTTGTGCGTTTTCATAGATCCACACCATTATGAGGAGAATCAAGCTTTTTTGTTCGAGTATATCGATATCCTAGGATCATGGTAGGTGGTTTGTGCCTTATTATTCGATGTCTTTGAGTTTTATGTGTAAATTCCACCAATACTCATGAACGGGTTATTGCGCGTTTACCTTTTTGCCCTTGTGGTTATTCCTGCCATGCTTTCATGCTTTTTCATAGGTAAATTGATCATGTTTGTCGATAATTTTCGTGCTTGGATGTTTTTCCCATTCTTTTTTCTTGATACGACCTTTGGTTCTATTTATCCTTTGGTCGTTGTACCTGTTTCCATGCCTTGTGATCGTAAGAAGGAATGATATTGTTAACATGCTTGTCGCTCTGTAGAATATTTAGGGAAGTAGCTCTATAGGTGTAATTTGGTTATCCATGTTGCTCTAAAGGTGTACTCTGTCCTTATAGCATTAATAGGCACTAACTGGCACAAGACCGTGAGAACTCAGTGCTTTAGACTACAAGGGATAGACTGAGTGAGCTTCCCAGAGAGTCATAGATATTATAGACAGCGGGGATAGACCGAGTGAGCTTCCTCGGATAGTGTTGGACATTATAGACTACAGGGGATAGACCGAGTGAGCTTCCCAGAGAGTCTTAGTTATTATGGACTATAGGAGGGTAGACCGAGTGAGCTTCCTCAAAGATTCTTTACCATGTTTGAATGTCTTTAAAAACATCCCAGGCTAGAGGAGGAATTGACCGAGTGAGCTTCCTCAGAGAGTATGTGGTATACCTATGGCTATATGAGGATTGACCGAGTGAGAATCCTCAGAGAGTCTCTAGACCTTGGGGCCAAGAGGGTTAGACCGCGTGATCTCCCTCAGAGAGTCCCTGACAACCTTTGACTATAAAGGGAATTGACAGAGTGAGCTTCCCTATAGAGTCTTATAAATTCTTATGACCAAACTAGAGGGGTTAGGATGAGTGCACTACCCATAGGGTTGTGGTACTTCTAGGATAGGACCAGAGGGGATGGCTGTGAGTACATCCCAGAGGGTTTTCTATTTGTGTGTTAGCTATTGCTTCACTACTGCTTTTTGTTCTATGGATTGATCACTATTGTATATCATCCTATATACTTCTTACTGATTACTGCCTGCTATTGTTGCTACTGTTTACTGCTTATTGTACTATTACCTATAATATACTCACTGACTGTTAGGCCCAGATCTTCGGGTGGTTGCCTAATGGGATTTAGTCTCACACCCTATTTGGGTCATGCTTTTGGGCCCAAACAGACTATGTAGTTGCAGGTATAGATAAGGGCAAGCACCCTTCGACTTCTGGTACTTGATTGCTTGGAGAAGGAGAGCATGGGACCAAGCTTTGGCTTGCGATGATGAGAAGCTATTTACTTTCTTTTGTACTTGTTTTGGTACTATTTTATTTTCTGCATTGTGACTTGTTTGGCTGTTTTCTAGATATGTATCATGAATCATTTCATATATATACAAATGTGCTGAAGTTGTTTGTTTATTTGTCTTCCGCTATTATTATTTTTGGTTATTTACTGATTACTATATTTCCTGTTTATTTACTTCCGCTGTGTACTCTTCCAATAAGGAATAGTTTTCCCACTATCACACCCAAGGCCCTCGCTGCTAGTCGGTAGCCTCTGGCATTTGGGGAAATGAGCTTAAGGCCATGTGACCAACCGGGTACGGGGTGCCCTTGGGTGGCTTCTGGAACCAGGACGTTACAATATACATACTATAAAATTCCAAAAAACATCAAGTGGATAACTAATTATATTTTTAACATTTTCTATTGAATTTTCCAAATTTTATATTTTTAGGATTATTATATTATTTAATAAAATAAAAATTGTTTTAAAAACACATTTATGTCAATTTTGATACTATTTGGTAATTTATTTTTTAAAGTGATAAAAACATGATTAATCCAAATAAATTGATTTAAATAAAATATAATATGTCATATTTATCAATAAAATTAGTGGATGGAATAAAATTCATAACAATTATAATCTCATTTATTTAACTCATTCACAAATAAGAAAATCACAACATCATCATTGTGTCATAAATAAATTTTTTATCACATGTCTAAATTTTATAAATAAAATACAGTGTTCTAGTGAATTTTTTTATTTCTAAGGACAATTTAAAGTCAAATAGATCACCTAAATAACTCCATATTTTTATTTTTACTGAAACATATATGTTTATGTCACATTTTTTATTTACATTAAATTAAATGAAGTTAAATGTCATTTTCACTGACAAGTGGCTCCACGGAGTCCTAAAATCTACCCAAGGAAACAAATGTTCGGAAATATCCCTTCCAATATGAATAGGATACATTTTAGGGTAATTTAATATTATTATTATATTATTTTTTTACCACTATTTACCAGATTTACCCTTTAAACATGGTAAATAAAATATTTACTGAATTTACTTTTCAAAATGTATAAAAATAAAAGTAATAAATTTACATAATATGGACCTCATAATTTCAAATATGGAATCAATTTTTTCATATTCAAAACAAAGAATTTGTAGAAAGTAATTTAAAATTAATTCTTGTTGTCAAAACCAAAAAGCATGATTTTAAGAAGTAAAAACTGTCAAAAGATTGACTTTGGAGTATGCCCATTTTAAAAGTGAAATTACTTCCAATGAAAAAAATTGGATTAAATGATAAAAATATAATATAATTACACATTAAAAACAATTAAAAATAAAATCTATCTATATAAATAAATTATATTAAAAGGAAGTTTTGAATTAAAATGCAGTATATTACATTATTCATAAAAAAATAATCTTCATTCGAAAAATACCAAAAATTTTCACAATGTAAATGTTGATGTCCCATTTATAAATAAAAAGTTTTTTTTCAAATACAACATAAAAAATTAAAAATAGTTGATTAAAAAATGGTTCTCTATCAAAAGGAGGTAAAACGAATTTGAAAAAAAATTAGATTATTTCATACTTTAAATCAGATTCATTCTTATTTTAAACGTCTAAAATTTATTACATAAAAGTAAAAAACTTTAACAAACAATTATAATAATATTTTAGTGAGTTATATTAATTTACATCAATAAAAAAACCATTTCTAACTACCATATAAAATAATAATAATAATATATTATTTTTTGGTATAACCCACTATTGTGTGCAATGTAAGATTTGAGAGAAATCTATTGTTGTGTGTTGATTACGCTATCAGATATAACATCCACTTTAAAGTAAAATTAATTCACAAATATTAATAAATATGAAAAATTAATATTCTTTATTTACCTGAGATGTTACATCCTTCCCCCCTTTTGGTAATTGCATCCCCACAATTCTACTTACTTATCAAATAATAGATGTTTTTTTATCTCACATTGAATTTTAGGATTTTCATGTTGTGTCTTCAACCGTATGGTATTCCCACAAAACCTTTACCCGATGAATTACCCTTTTCCACAACACCTACTCTCTTCGGTCAAGAATATAGACTAGTTGTCCCTCATAAGAATGATTGTCTTCCAACTGAACTACCTCTGGACTCAAAACATGACATGGATCCGGTATATACATTCTCAACATTAAAACATGAAAAATATTGTATACCTGGGATAAACATGGAGGTAAAGACACATTGTAGGCAACTGATCCAACCATATCTAAGATTTCATAGGGTCTAGTGAACCTCAGATTCAAATTTCCCCTCTTACCCAAACATGTCACACTTTTCTATGGAGAAACTTTGAGAAAGACATGATTACCTACCTCGAAAGAAAGATCCTTTCTCTGGTTATCCGCATGACTTTTTTGCCTACTCGGAGTTGTTCTCAAGTGATTCTGAATCAACTAAACCTTTTCTTCCATCTCTTTTACCAATTCTTGTCCCATCAGTTTCCTTTCACCAAATTTATCCTAAAAATATGGAGTTAGACACCACTTCACCTATAATTTCACCAATGGGACAATCTGTATAATCGAATGAAAATTGTTATTAGAAGAAAACTCAACCAATGAATGATGTTAGTCCCAACTTTCCTGGTAATCCATTGAAAAAACATGTAGCATATCTTCCAATGTTTGAATTGTTCGTTCTGACTTCCCACATAATTGTGGATGAAAAGATGTACTAAAATTTAATTCAGTACCCATTGACTTCTGAATGCCTTTCTAAATGTTAGAAGTAAACCTGGGATCACGATCAGATACAATTGAGAGGGGACACTATGTAACTTGACTATCTCTTTAATATACAATCGGGAAAGAAGATATGGATACAGAGTATCTTGAATTGGAAGAAAATTACTATATTGATTCAGTCGATCAACAATAACCTCGATTGCATTATTACCTCGATATGTCTTTGGTAATCCCACAACGAAGTCCACAGACACATTTTCTCATTTCCACTCTAACACTGGAAAAGGATGAAATATCCCATTCGGTAACTGGCTCTCTACTCTAACATGTTGACAAGTTAAACACTTCATAGTAAAGTTAGAAATATCTATTTTCATTTCATCCCACCAGTAATACTCCAGAACATGCTTGTACAGCTTAGTACAACCACGATGAACTGAAAATGGAGAACTGTGAGCTTCACATAATAAATCTTTTTCAACTGTGAACCACAAGGCACACATAATATCATTCCAAAAATCAAAAAATAGTCTTTATCAATGTTAAACTCAGGTAATTTACCCTTCAAAACCAATTATACCTTTTTCTTCATCTCACTGTCATCTTTCTACACATTCTTTAATCTGTATACTATGGATGATTGTACTAAAACCTAAAACAAAATAGAGGATTCTACTACACCAAAAACTTCCATACCAATGTTCATCAAATAATTAATCAAAGGGTCATGTTCCAAATGTAACATGGTTAATGTAGAATTACTCTTTCGACTTAGAGCGTCTTCCACTTTATTTTCTTTTCCTTCATGGAAATGAATTGTGAAATCATGACCCTGGATTAATTCCTGCCATCTCTTATGCCCCATGATCAATTATTTTTGAGTGAATATATACTTCAAACTTTTTTAGTTATTATATATTTCACATTTTACTCCACACAAATGATGCCTTCATATTTTTGAAGCAAAAAAAAACAGCACCTAATTCCAAATAAAGTGTAGTGTAATTTAACTCATGAGGTTACAACTGACGTGAAGTATAAGAAATTACCTAATCATTATGCATAAGAACACATCCAATTCCTTTCAATTAATTATCACCATAGATAAAAAAACTCACCATTTATGGAAGTTAATGCCAATACTGAAGCATTCACCAATATTATTTTCAATTCTTGAAAACAATCATCACATTATTTATTCCAGATAAATTTAACATCCTTTTGAGTTAACGTAATCAGTGGGCTAGATAACCGTGAAAAAGATTCAACAAACCTCCAGTAATAACCCTCTAATAAAAGAAAACTATGAAAATCAGTTATATTTTAGGGTCATGTCCATTCCTTACCGACTTTTATTTTTGCATGATCAACCGGTATTCTATCATTAGAAACAATGTGGCCAAGGAATGAAATTTTCTTTAACCAAAACTCACACTTGATGAATTTCCCATACAATTTTTTTTATGGTTTTCCAGATAACCCTTAAATAAATTTCATGTTCCTCTTTACTTTTGGAATATACCCAAATATAATCTACAAACACAACACCCATTGATCACCTGAGTTTACTGAGCCATCACTACTATAAACTGTTCAATTCTGATTCCAACTATCTCAGGCTGGTGATTTGGACGGTCATTTTCCTATATATGACTTCCTAGCACAGCTACCCTATTTCCTCAATAAAAAATAATTCGGAACATAGATCAATCTTAGTTGAAGAAACTTGGTAATATTCAAATTTTATATCATTTAAATCATACAATAAATTAATTTATTGATATTAATTTAACAATATCCTAACTCCTAAAGTTGTCTAAATTGACCTCTGATACCAACTCTAAGGAATCGTCCTTAAATGTAACTTAATCTTTAATTAAGTTAATAATTCACATTGAGGATCTTTTTTAGGTTTAGAGTTTTAGAGAATTAGGATATAACTATTACATTACATATCAAATATTACAAAGTAGACACATATACACTAACTAATTTTTTTTCATAACAATAAAACTTCTTAAATAAAAAAAATAATTATTTTCGTGATATAAATCTTCTATAATTCTTCCATTCTCTTACTCTTCCTTATTACCTATGAAAAACATTTCAAAAACATGATATGAGAATAAAGTAACGTTTATACAACAAGGAAAGAAAAAATTAGTCCAGAAATGCATACCAATCAATGAAATTATACATTGTAATCATAAAACACAAGCTCTTTAAAAATATCATAAGATTTATGATTAATATAAAGAATCATAAATCATAAAGGTAACTTATGGAATCCATATCATACATACATTTTTGCTTTCATAGGTACATATGGAGTTATGTTTGGAATACCCATTATAGTATATTCCCTAAATCTCTAAGGAGAAACTTTAAAGTATACCTCTATCACATTACCCAATGCATTAGAGATCTATCTCAGGCCCACATACCTTATGTTTGTCACGTAACCATCCATATACACAAACAATTCCCAAGAACCATAACATAGTCATAACAAATCACACAAGTAGAAAGAAAATATAATATTTCCACATTGCAATCACAAAATATAATTTCAATATATTGACATAATAAATACATTATAAAAATCATTTTCAATACCAAAATACGTAATAATATTATATGGTATTTATTTTCCCTTTGAAAACATTACATCTTGTTAAGGAAGCCAAAAATCAAATAATTCTTCTTGCGGCGGAAAGGTCATTGTCAGTGAATACATTAAAAACATTACTTTTTTCATTTATTAAAATGATTAATAGAAAAAAGATTCATTTTAAATTTAAATACAAGTAAAAGGATTTTATACATAATATAAAAATGGCCTTATAAAATATTCCTCAGTGAAAAGGGATTGAGACAAAGTCCCCTACAAAAATCCGACAGCCTAACAGTGTCACTTTAAAATCCTAAAATTGAGTCGATTGGATAGAAAAGGGCCACTCATCAAATGGACATAAAATCTAAAGCAATAATGATACATAGGAACACATCCCAACATAATAAAATGGAAATTAAAAGAAATAACATTAAATAATTCTTTGTCTAAAAGAAGAGCGTGAAAGGTTCCCTTACTTTGAATCCGACTCATCACATATGTTCCATGTTCTTCCTGAATAATAAACATAAGTTAATTAAAAATTTCTTTAGAAACTTTTTCAAGTTTATTATTATTTTTTATATCACTTATTACCTTGCTACAACAATCATATAATTATTCAAGTTCATATCGTTCGTTTTGTCGATGTTCGGTACTTGAGTAAAAAATGAACTTGTTATAATTACAAATTGTCGACGTGGTAAAAATTAAATTATCTACTGAATTATATTCATGATTTAGATATCATATATATGATATATATCTAGTATATATGTATTTGTAATATTCCATAATATTTGGATATAAGAAATGAAATGCACCATTCATTGAGACGGTAAACCGTTCGTACGCATGAACGCTACCTTCACTTCATTTTCATATTTAAAGGATTGAAAAATAAATGATACATAGGTATATTATAATTAAAATATAATTTATATGTTATATATGTTATATAGTTTCATTAATTACATCCTTCATATGATACATGTATAGCATGAACGAGACATATCACTTTGAGGGGGCAGTAGTCTGCACTTCCTTAAATGAAATTATCGTATTTAAACAACAAGAAAAGCTTAGAGTTATGTTATAAATGAAAATTATAGAATCATAAAGATAAAATAAATATCATATATATCATATAAAGACATAGTACCATCATTATGGCCACCATGAGAGGTGTTAGGGGAAAATCGAACAGTCATCAATTCGTGAGGCAGTAGATCGTCGTACAAAGAAATATTATGTTCGTATCCATTAGATGGAGGTGTGTGTAACTGTAGTTAGAATAATTATTTTAAAAACATAATAGAATATTTAGGATACTTTTTTTGTTATGTAATCAAAGAATACATATATAATATGGAGTGAAGAAGTAAAATAAAAGAAGAGAACTTGAGATAAGACGTTACCTCTAAATCGGGTAACTCCCTTTGGTTTGAACCAGAAGGATTTATTGAAGTTCTTTCTACCTAAAGTAAGGATTTTAGGAAGAATAGAGGTATATTGGGAGGATATTTGGTCAGAGTTTGGAAAATCCAAGGGGATTTAGTGGAGTGATTAAATGTGTGGGCATGAATCCCTTTTATAAGAGGGGGGAGGTTCTATTTAGAAGAGTCTAGAAATATTATTTGATTATGATTTCATTTTTGGTTTCTAAAGGCACCCCAGTTAGTTAATTAGAGGATAAGATGGTTATGGATCTGAATCCTCTCAAACAATTGGTTTTAGACATGTTTAGGCCATAAAATTAACCTTATCTTTTAGCTTTAGCCCTTAGTTAACTAATATAACTTTTACCATGTCTTCTTGTATATTCATATTATATTGTTAATATATTTACTATAAAATGGCAAAAAAACCTAAATTGGTTCATTAATGATATTTTTAACATTATTTAAGTCATTTTTCCAACTTTTATATTTTTAGGATTATTATATCATTTAATTAAATAATATTGTTTTAAAAAACTCTTTTATGTCAATCATGACAATATTTAGTAATTGATTTTTTTAAAGTGATAACAACTTGATTCATTATAATAAAATGATTTAAATAAAACATAATATTTCATAGTTATCAATAAAATTAGTTTATGTCATATGATGTATAAAAATAAATTTATTTTAACAATTATAATCTCATTTATTTAAATCATTGATATATTAAAAAAATTACTACATCATCATTGTGTCATAAATAATTTTTTTTATCTGATGTCTAAAAATTATAAATAAAATATAATTATGTAGTAAATTTTTGTATCACAATAATTAATATTTATAGTCTAAGCTATCACATGAATGAATCCATAAAAAATTATTTTACAAAAAGATATATGTTTATGTCACATTTTTTCTTTACTATAAATTAAAAGAAATTAAATGTCATTTTCACCCACAACTGGCTCTATGGGGTCCTAAAATCGGCCCAAGGATGCCCCAGGTCATAAATATCCCATATAATAGGATTATCACACATTTTAGGGTAATTTAATATTATTATAATATTATTTTTTAAATTTATTTACCAGATTTACCCATTAACCATGGTAAATAAAATATTTACTGAGTTTACTATTCATAATGTCAAAAAATAAAAGTTACCTACTTACATAATTTTGGCCTACTCATTCAAAATATGGAATAAATTTTTTCATATTCAAAACACAAAAGTTTCATAAATCAATTTAAAATTAATTTCTATTGTTAAAACTAAAAAGCGTGTTTCTAGGAAGTAAAACTATCAAAAGATTGACTTTGGTTTATGTCCAATTTAAAAGTAAAATTACTTCCAAAGACCAAAATTGGATTAAATGAAAAATAATAATCTAATTACACTTTAAAACCAATTAAATGGAAAATCAAACAATATAAATAAATTTGATTAAAAGGTTGTTTTGAATTAAAGTGCAGTATATTCCACTATTCATAAAAAATGAACTTTATTAGAAAAATACCAAAAAATTACCCAACGTAAATTTTGATGTCCTTATTCTAAATAATAAGTTGTTTTTCTAAAATTCAACATATAAAAGTGAGAAAAACAAGATTCAAAAAGTGTTCTCCCTCAAAAGGTAATAAAACGGCCTTCAAATAATATTTGAGTATTTCATGCTTAAAATTAGATTCATTCTTATATTTAGCCTCTAAATATTAGTTGATAAAATTAAAAACATTTAAAAAACATTTATAAACATATTTTAGTTATTTATATTTATTATATCCAATATAATGGATATGCGTTAACTGCCATTTAAAATAATGATATTATTATATTATTTTTCGGTATAACCCAACGTTGTGCGCAACATAAGATTTTGGAGAAATGTGTTGTTGTGTGTTGAGTACACTATCAGAAATAGCATCCCGTTTAATGTAAAATTAATAATATTTAACAAATATTAATAAATATGAAAATGTTATATTCTTTATTTACCTGGGATGTTACACCCACTCTAACCCCTCTGTTCTTTCCATGCGTGGGTGCACGGGGGTGTTATCACCAATAATTCCAACAACTAGACTAGTTCAGCCTAACCTGAACCAAGAAATGTTAGAATTTTCCCAATTTACCTGACCTCTTTTAGATCAGGAACCTATTTCAAGGGGGTTTCGAGTCCCCAAAGGATCCAATATTTTTTTTAAATCTGAAATTCTGTTAAATTTTTTGGAATTCTCTAAATTTTTTCTGGGGACTATATGATTATTATTTTATAAATTATTATTAGTTAAAAACATTTTAATTTGTTTAAGTTCCCATAGAGTATATGTTATTGAAAAAATAATTTTATATCATGTGTATACAAACTTTTGACAGATCTTGAGAATCAACAAACAAATGTATGAGTGAAATTAAATTTATATAATTAATTATTTCAATTACATGCATTTTAAGTAATAACCAATTTATTTCTGATGGTTTATGCATCATTATACCCCACATTATATATATGGGGTCTTTCACGTGCATCAATATTTTTCTTCATGAATTCTGATGTTTCCTAAATGTGTGTATATATATATATATATTTATTTAAGGATGGTGTAATGACTAACAATTCCAAGATGTTGTGGTATTCTAAATGAGGCATAGATACAATGTACCAAGGTGAGAGATACGATACAAGTCATACAAAACTCTGTTATTTTACCCCTAGGGCCACAGTTGATCCATTTAGTGTAAATGGATCAACAAATACCAAATTCTCAAGAACACAAACAATTTTAATTTAATTTCTTCATGGTTTATTATTATGTTTTCAATGTGATTTTTCACATGATCACATAAAATAATTATCTAAAATAAATAGATTAAATAAAATAAAGTTGTGATAATTTTTTTATTTAATAAATTTTCAATATGTGAGTGTGTTCACAGTGTATGAGAATATCAAATATAAATTGATTTCATTAATGGATAAATAATTAAAATTATTAAAGATGTATATTAATTCTTAATGCCTTCTATGATTTGAATTTGAGCAAAGGGTGGTGTACTAGGTGCTTCTCAGCCCTAGTTGAGGGGTTCTTCTACCACATGGGAGTTTTTATGAGAGAGATATTATAAATTAACTGAAGATGGAATTAAATTAGGATCCATAACTAGCATGTTGCGACTATAGAGGTGAAAAGTTGTGTAAATCAATTTTACAATTTTCAGAAGCAGGGAATTCACTCAATAATTCAAGGTTCCCTGAAATAATGCATTTTCCCTGTTAAATGACTACCTTGGAACTCTCAGAGTAGTGGTGTAGCCAAATATTAGACTGTGAGAAGAGTTTTTAGGGATTCATGCCACTATAATACTCAAGCTACTAGGTATTGTGAATCTAGTAGTGAGGGATACTAGGTGTCTATAAATTAGGGAGATACATTTAATGATTAAATTAATCGGTAATTTCAAATCAGTAATCATGATGAAGTGCTAGTTTTCATAAGTTTTAAGTTGTAGATGAATGGATAGAATAACACAAGTTCATTATAATAAAATTTAAACAAATAAATTGTCCAAATGACATAAATTTTTAAGTTTGTTATATTGGCTAGTGAAAAGTACAACGATATAGGAAAATCAAAGTATTGAAGTCCCCACTACCTATTGATCCACCCCCAAAATTGAGGGTGTGAAGGATTCAAATAGGATACTCATTTATAACAAAATATATGTTTATAACTAAATTTTATCATAAATGTATGATGTGCTGTGAAAAGAACATCTGGAAATTGATGATTTAACATATTGTCTCATCTCTGTGAAATAGTGAGGAGAAAGTGAAGTGAGATATTGAAAGAGATTGTAATTACACTGAATACGATTTAAATTAATATATATATCACAATTTTTCCATACACACCTTTATATTATCTTTATCACCCAATTTACTCTAGTTTTATTTAGAATTATAAAACGATCAACATAGAGAAAAATGTTTCATTTCCTATTAGGTAAGCTTCACTGAGTGGATAATAACATAAATAAAGTCCAATATATAGTTCTTATAGTGAACAAGATAAAAGATAAGAGAGAATAATGGGAAGTGTGAGTCTAAATTAACCATCACATCACCATCTTCAATAATAGAGAAAATTCATTAAAAATGATTTTATTTTATTCACTTGTCAAATGATAATTCTATAAATAAAAAATTCAATGAATTAAAGTAAAATAAAATAGAAAATTACGCTGAATTATACTCATCATTCCATGTTATGTTTCAATTGTACCTCTTATATATAGGATATTGAATGTGTCTCACACATTTTTATCTAAATATAGTAACCAAATAAAAATGGAAATGTTATATGAAGTTGGATAAATTTTCCAAGTGGCTGAGAAAGGGTGATTCCCAATTCATTAGTGAGAAGTAAACAACTATTAATTACTGATATTGATGATTCTGGTTAATATTTTGTTTATTATTACCGAAATATTAATCTCACATCTCCATCAGACAGAGGGAGATATAATTCCATGTTGTGATGAATGCAGTTTGTGGTGTTTCATACTCAACAAATAGTTTATTAATGCTTGAATCATTGGAAATAACTGAGTAATATAAAATGTAAGACTCAATTATACTGAGTT
The DNA here is from genome assembly GCA_963277665.1 of Viscum album. Classification (NCBI taxonomy): domain Eukaryota; kingdom Viridiplantae; phylum Streptophyta; class Magnoliopsida; order Santalales; family Viscaceae; genus Viscum; species Viscum album. The sequence continues at coordinate 1,786,207,911 of OY728126.1, read as the reverse complement.
TTAGAATGATAATACTTTATCATTAAACCTGATTAGTTTTTAAAGATATACTCAATATAGTTTTATACTATTCGGAGGTAAAATACCTTGGTTATAATCAACAAATTTACATACTTATCATTGATAAATAAACCTTAAGAAATAAAGGTCGGACACAAATATTTCAAACTTAGTTCAATAGGGGAGCATGAACTATTCCAAGGTTAAGCTGCTGGTAAATATACTTCATAATATTAGTTTCTGTGTTTTAAGAAATGTAAAAGTGTATTATAAAATATCCATGGTTAGAATATATGAGTTTCCTTAGGCCATTGTGATGATGAATATCTTGACCAATCATTCATTGATAATGAAAATATAGAGTGAATATATTTTTGAAATCACATTTCCTTATACACATCAAGGCTATGATTCTAGTAAGGAGGATCAATAATGAGTCTAACATACAAATATTGATCAATAAAATATCAGGTGAAGTAATTCCTAAACACGCATTTCTTTTTTCACATCAAAGTAAGGATGTAATTAAAAGTATAATCAATGTAATGATTCATATGTATTATAGATAGTTCTATTTTTTAATTCATTCTTTAAAAAAAATGGCATTATCCCTTAACCATATTCTGAAAATATTTGAAAATGGAAACTATATGGGTTATGGTGTGATATAAATCCTTCATATCATAATAATATGTGTTTATAAACATTTTTTTTGGTAATGTTATAAAAAAACTCTCCTCAAGAAAAAAATGGATCTGAAGTAATTATCCTAAGATATTATAAGGACATTACATAAATTAGTTGGATAAAATATAAATAATCAAGTAATAATGTATATTTCTATAAAATGGTGTACCTATATATTTGAGATAGTGGGAGAAATATTGACTTCGATTTAGTTAACATTGAAGATTCTTAAGTGGTTGTCCTAGGAAAAATTTCCTTAACATTATGTTTAAATGGAATACTCTAGAGACAGAAACTATTTTGGATGGATAAAACCATATTAGAGGTTTTATATTCACTATGGTGGGTAATATATTATTCATCAAAAATAATAAATCCTACTAGTAAGAAATAAATGGAAACAAGATAACATTGACATGTATAATTAAGATTATATAATGGATTCCATGTAACAAAGTAAAAATTCTTAGTATATTGAGTGTTTTAAATTAAGATACTATGGAAGTATTCAAGAGAAACAATACATGGATGGTCAGGTTTAGACCAATTATGAATGATTAAGGGTTGAAATATTTAAACATTTTTCTCTAGACATAGTCTATATTGAATCCTTTAAAACAATTATCCTGATTAATCTGTTAGAATTATAATATTCATAACTAAATTCTATGATCATTTTATTTTCAATTTTATTTCAACACTACCTTTCTTGGAATATGTCTATACGATATAACTAGAAAGATTTAGTGACACTATAGAATGCCAATAAGGGGTTTAAGTTATTGAAATCTTGTTTTGGATTGATGTAAGAAAAAATACAATAGAATATTCATTGAGAATAAATTTTTACGATGTGTCTATATGTTGTTAGTGGGAGTTCCATAGTTTATAAAGGGAATTTTTTTATAGCATATATTAAATAACTGCGGGCCTTACATTTAGTTATGGCCAGAATGAAATTAACTCGTTGGATATTGATTGAAAGTATAAACCTAAGTTACAAGGAATAATATATACCAAGGTAGATCTAATTTATTTCTTAAACCAATTCAAAGTACATATTCGGAAAAAGGTATTGAAAAATAAAAGTTATAAGAATTTGAGAGAGAGTTTTTACTAATGTCATATGACAAAAATCTCTCCTAGAATACAAGTGTGAGACATAGGAGGAGTTTAATGAGGTGAGTACAATTACATAAACACAAACAATGGATCATTTATCTATGTAATTTTATATAATAAAAATGACATTACCTACATATACTTTATGGTAGGTGGATATTAGTAGAATCTAGAAGAACTGCACTAAAAGCCGACAGTACTATTTAATTCTACATGAGAGAGTACAAGAGGCATTTTCCTAGTACTTGGAGAGGAAGGGACACTAGTTTTATGTGGAAACAAAATTGTCTTCCTTTACATCAATATTATATAATATCATAGTTAGGATAAGGTAATGATAAAGAGAAGCTCATTAAAGCTAGTGGTAGCCATATTAACCACACCTAGTATGTAAAGGTTTATCATAATATAAATTTTGATAATCCTATAATTGGAACTAGAAAAGGTGTTATATTTTAAAGGTGGGAAAAAATGAATATTCTTGGGGATGTAATCTCTTTAGGAGTCTCACTCAAGGAGTTAAATTTTCATATAGTAATGTTGCCACACAACATCGATGTGGAAGGAAAAATGAATAAATCCATAATCCAATATAATAATGATCATATCATGTTATAGATAATAAGGATAGTTAACAAGTTGGATTTAGTTCATGGGGGAGTGTTGTAAATTTGTGTGTACTAAGATGAAAATGAACATTACTTTTTGATTATTGAAACATATATACAATGTGTTTTGCATGATGTATTCTTACCCTAATAGTTTTGATATTTTACATCCACTATTTAAATTGAAATTTCAGTACATTACATGTAATATAAAAATGTTATAATAGTTCCTAGTGAAAGACCCCAATTTTTTTTTTGAGATAAATTATTTTTAATTTCATTGATGTATTATGTTGTACACTACACCAATATTATCTTGTGCAACATGCAACATCAAATTATCTTGTGGTATATGCAACACTATGCTTGGCTTGTTTTACACACAATTTCAAATTCTTTTTATAGATTTCATTTCACGCAAGACCGAGTTAAAGTATACAACTAGATATTATTATTCTACCTCATAACATTGTAATTATAATGGCGAGTTTGTACAGCCAAATTATTAAAATATTCTTTACACAAGTATATATAAATAATTCATTAGTGAGAAATTAATTATAAATGAAAATAAAACTATTTTTAAATAAAAGGAAATGTGTTTTTGAAAAACAATTATTATAAATAAGTGAGTTTATAAAATAATAAAATCACTATTAAGGGTTTTATTAATGAAATATATATTTTATATATCCAATATAATGTTTAAAAATCATCCTATATGTTATTTAGACATGATATAAGAAGAAAATCTATTTTTTAAAAAAGTGAATTATTTTTCAAAAAATATTGTTTTACCTCCTTTGATGGAGAACCCATTTTGAATCAATTTTTTGAAACATTTATATATAATATTTATAAAAATGAACTTATTATTTAGATTTCGATATAAAAATTTACTTTTCAAAAGTTTCTTATATTTTTCTGATAAGCTTCAAGTTTTGATTAATATTAAAAATATTCTAAATTTTAATTCAAAACAATTTTTTTCATTGAAATAATTTATATGGAAAATGTATATTATTAAATGTTTTTATAGTATTAATATATTATTTTTGGTTAATATCATGTAGTTCATTGTCATTAATTTTACATTGAATTCATATGTAAAAGCATTTCCATCTTTTACAATATTTTAAATTTGAAAGCCTGTTTTCTCATTCCGACAACATGATTTATTTTAAATTAATTACTGAAAATTGTATATTGTGAGATTTAAAATATTTATTTCATATTTGGGAATAGTTAGTCAAAATTATGTAAATATATTTTATTATTTTTGGGCAGCATGAATAGTAACTTCGGTAATTTTTATGGATAGGGTAAAAGTGTAAATCAGATAATTATGGGTAACAATAATATGATAAAATTACCCAAACACTTGTACTAATATCATTATATGAGTGTGATTTGACCTAAATAATAATTGGGTAGAAATGATACCCTTTTGATGCCACTATGATTAGACAAGGACATTTAATATAATTTATTTAAAGAAAAGTTAAATACGTCTTAATCAAAATTTAATAACATTATCATTTTTAAAATAAGGTTATATAGAATATAAATTCTAATATAAATACACATTTAAAATCTAATTTTTTTTTATTTATCAGGGTAATTTATTTTTAATATTTTAGAAATAAATAACTTCATTAAAGGATTATACATTGATGATACAAAATTTATTTAATTGATGAAAAATAAAAAAAATAAATTTTATTAAAATGATTATAACCATTAAAACACCAATACACTTGAAAAAATCTTATTAGTTGAGTATATAGTGACCATAATCATCCCATGGTCTAGTTATTGGCCATTTGTATCCATATGGAAAAGATTATGAAACTTATAATATATTATTTAACATTATGTTAAAGTTTTCATATTCATATTTTAAAAAATATATATTTTTAATATAGGATTTTCTAGGATATGTATTCCACTATATGTTTTATTATTTAATATGGAGGATTTATATTCATCATAGAATTTTATTTTTAATTTTTACCCAAAAAATTTGTATATTAAATAATTACACAAAATTGATGTAGTAATTATTTTATTAATGGAAATATCAAATTAATGTTATTAAAAATATTAAAATAAATATACTTTGGGAGGAATCATATGTGAAAATAATTTTCTATATGACCTTGACCACATAGGTATATAATAAAATATTTTTTTCATGGTTAAAATATAATCTTGTTAATTCTAAAAATCAATGAAATAAATACTATGAAAATTGACACTATTCTTATTTTGTCAAAATAATGTATTATTAAATTATTTAATAAACATAAATCATTTTTAAAAATATATAATAAATTTGATATGGTAGAAGAAAGTTCTAAATTATTCAGTTATGGTCTAATTTACAGTAAATAAGTTAGCATTTCACCATTTTAATATTTAAATATTTTTTCCTCTGTTAAAAATTAAATAGAATAACTAAGTATTAATTAAAAGTATAATGTTTAAATTTATAGAATAACATGTAAAAATATATTTTTTATGATATTAAAACCTTATATCATTAAATATTATAAAGTAATACATTTTTTTCTGTTTTTGTATGATTTTTTATTTTATTATAAATTAATATTTTAGTATATTCCAAAAGTACCCCTCATGTCAACTATAAAAGGGAACCTACTCCCTTATTTCATCAATTCACATTGAGCCTTCACGATTGGCCATTCCCTACCCATTTACCATCTCAACTTCCCATGTCACATTCTATTAGTGATGGTCTTATCCAAATAATAACTCTAGTGCGTTATAAGGAGATCTATTAGGAGCTCTCCAATGAAGAGGAGTTCCTAATACATACGAAGGAACCCAGTCCAAAGGTAAGGTATAATTTAAAAATCTCATTATTATCAAAGATTGTTTATACATAAGTATTTAATAGAGTTTATTTATCATTCATATCAATGTTTTCGAAAAACTAATTCTGAAAATGGATTACTATTCTCCTAAGTATGTTTAAATACATTTTTACCCATCTTTTTCTTTTTTACTACATGGTATGAAAATAATCTTTCACTAATTTTCCAAAAATGGTACTTTTTGGATTTTCTGGAATAAGTATGAGAATAAAGTTTTTTAACTTTTCTGGAATGAATGTATTTTTATACTTTCATAACACCTTATTTCAATGAAGATTCCCCTAAATGATTTTATAGTTATCCTCAAAGAAATTCTTTTCTTTTAATGTTCTGTCGCGTTTTAAGAAAAGAAAATGTTTTTGAATAAGAAAGGATATTTTCCTAAAAAATAAATTTCAAATATTTTATCAAAATCATTTTCCATCTAAGGTGAAATTATTTAATAAGGATATGTTTCAAGTATGTTATACCTTTTATTACTGTGGTTGATTATGTTTTATGATGGAAAGATATTTTGGAAATCCTTTCATTTTCTATGGAATATTTTATAATGGAATGATGTTCATGAAGCCCATTTTAATTCATTTATTCTAATATGATTAATTATTTCTATTTTGTGGAACACATAGGTATTATTTCATTATGAGATGGGTGGGACCAATATCTCCCTCTAATGCATTGGGTAAGGATAGATAACTCATGAGGTATATATTTTATGGGTGAACCTGATTTCATTATCAGAATTCTATGCATCGAACTAGTTTCCATGTCCATATTTTTATTTAGTGGACATGGTTTTCATGTCCGTTTATTTATACAAGGGACTGATTTCATGTCCTTAATGAGTGAACCTATTAATATTCATACATGTTTGCCGGCGCCAAAATTCGGGACAAAGAAGAAAAAATGGAAAGCTTTAGGGGATGCTTTGTGAAGACCATTCGTGGACCCCCCATGGCCCCACGACCAGCGCAGAGCTCCCCCTTCGCGATCCCACCATGGAGCAAGGAGGAAGGATGCTTGACGAGCTGATTTGACATTCGCAAGCCCGCCACAGAGCAAGGAGGCGAGATGCTCCATGAACCCATTTGACATTCAAGAGCCCTATGCGGAGCAAGGTGGTAGGATGATCCGCGATCCCATTTGACGTTCATGATCCCACCACAGAGCAAGTTGGTGGGATGCACTACAAACCAATTTTAAGTTCCCAACCCGCCAAAGAGAAACCTCTGTCTTCAGGTTGAGCAAGCTCTGATTCACAACGCCTCTTTCCTATTAATACCAGACTCCCCTCGAGCCCAAAGGATGGATCATATGACATTTCGCCTTCTTAGCTCTCAAATCGCTTATCACTTTCTAATCTATGAATCATGAGTTTCTCAAGGTACATTTTCTTCTTGAAGGGCCTCACACTTTCCTTTAATTCAACCCCTCTTCTGAGAGGGATGCCTTTCGTGGATCCCATGGGCATCCCCGTAGGAAGGGGATCCCCAAGGGGACTCGGGTATTTGTAGAGCACTTATGCTTCATGAAGAACCCTCCATGAACGTATGACGTGCATGATAAGGTAGGGTCTATGTGCTTCACGAGGCACATTGCTTCACGATCCCATGCTTTGCAAGGCACCGTTGCTGCACGAGGTATTCCTCCGCACATTCTTTTCCACTTCACGAAGCACATCCCGTATGCATATATGCCTTATTCTTAGGCTAGGACACTTCACATTGCAAGGCATACCCCTTTGCGAAGGCCCTCCACTACATGGAGCATGAGAGCCTTACAAGGCTTCTACCTATGAACTCCTTTGCTCCGCAACTCCTTTTCCTGTGTGGCAATCTAGGTTTGCACGATGTAACTTCAAAGTACCTTGGGATGTACTTCTCGTCACTTTACTTTTCCTAATTCTTATTCGCATAGGCACTCTAATGTATATTTCTTATTCTCATAGCCACTCTAACATGGACCCCCTATGTGATCACCTCACGGCACCCCCTAGCCATGGAGTTTCCTGTGCCTTCCCTACACCAAGGTGTAAAGGGTTCCTGTTATATAAGTCCTAGGAGTGTAGAGTGAACCCACCTCCTCCGAGCAGTATGATGTTAAAATACCAAGCACCATCGTCTTTATCACATGACGTTAAACTATGGCCTCACCCCATGAACTCTATGCGGGGTGCCCCCGATCGGACATTATTTACGCCCACCCATCTCCACAGGAGTGCAATATTCCTCACATGGAGCGAGATCCTCTTTGATTGAGTGAATCCTATCTATGGGGAAGGGAAACCATCTTGGTATAAGCCCAAAGCCTTTCTGGAAAGAGGCATCACCCCTGCTTCTCCTTTCTTTTTCAGTGCCAAAGGCCAGCAAAGTGAGGGATGGGCATCAGGACTCTCTACTCTTTTTCCATGCTGAATCCCTCTCCAGTTGGGATTTGTCACCATTGTCCCTCTATCCTAATGTAAGTCCCAATATCCATCTCCTAGGGTCACTAATCACATGTAATCCCCATTTCACTTCCCATGGACGCAACTTTCACGACGTGATTATCAGGTCTCTACTGCCTCTTGTTTCTCACACCAAACATGACTCACGTGGGCTTAGAGTATGCATCGACCATGACAGCCTCTCCGGGTTTCCTAGAGAGTAAGCCCCAAAATCTTTCTGAACTACGACGAATTTGATCCTTGCCAAGGAAGGGTACGTAAGAATCCTCCCTACGGTTCATGCCCAATAACCATTAGTAACGACCCCCTTCACGTCGTTTCACCAACACTCCAGGTAGCCAAGAGTGTAATCCCCAAACCCCCTTCTAAACTACATATACTTTGATCCTTTCCAAGGAATGGTATGTAGGAAGCATTCCAAAGGTCCAAGCCTGTCATCCATTTGGTTCTGAACATCTTCAAGTTGGTTCACGCCCCTTTGAACTATGTGGACTTTGATCCTTGCCAAGGCAAGGTGCACAGGAAGCCTCCATGAGGTTCAACCCCACCGTCAACCTGAACCCTAGGTCCTCATTCACACTAGTTCACCAAACCCCATACCAAACTATGTGGAATTTTATCCCTACCAAGGTAAGGTATGTAGGAAGCCTCCCTGATGTTCAAGACCAACAACATATCGGACCTTCCCACCAAATGGCGGTTCAACCCCATCCTGCATGGATTTATGATGTGGACCCTAGTCGGCAGTAAGCCATCATGTCTCCCAATCAGTGGTAAGATTTTGTGTCTCCTAATCCGTGGTAAGCCGTTTCAATCCCCTTTATTGTGTCCTGCATCATTGGTACATCCTAGCACCGTCAGACCAACTCGGGGTGTTGACCACGCGTAAGCCCATACATATCATTGTGTTGTTGTCCTATGTATACACCCCAATTCAATCACATTTCTTGGCCTTTACCTCGATCTTACATGTCTCAGGAAGCTCATGCCCCAACCTAGAGTTTCCACTTCCTCCGGGTCCAATCCATGCGTCCATTATAATGGGTCTCCTCCTCAAGAGTCCCCTCACCCCACCGAACTACGCAGACATTGATTCCCTTCCATGGGGATACGTAGGAACTCTCTTTGAGGCATAAGCCCAACATCACTATCGTCCTCACGATGGTTCCGTCTCATTATACACCTGATTCACTTAACTATCCATCATCCATCATGATTCTTACCCGAGCCACCAGATCCCAGTGAGATCACGTCCACTCACCCCCAAAATCACTGTACCCTCCAGGGGTTACACACATCTGATCCACTATAGTCAGTGTTCAAATTAGTCTGATCTATCTCTACTAGATGGTAAACTCACGACATACGCTGTGTTAAACATGGGAAGCTGAGGAAAACCTCAGAGACATGCCTGGGGAATACGAATCCACGCAATCGACGTGGGATGTGTCTCGATTTCGCGCCCTCAAAAAGCACTATAACAAGGGAATGAAGACATACGCGCTAGTGTTCCAACGTCCAGACATGCCAGTGATTCCCAACGTGACTACTCCCTTGACTGAAGGATTCTGCCCCGACTTGACCCTTTGGAATGGCCTGATGGAAGCAGTGTAATTAACAAGAGTCCATGAAGATATAATATCGAGAAGAGTTTCACGAACAACGTATTAATCTATAAAGGATACCCAGACTAGGTAACAAGCTCCAAGGAGGAATCCATGGAAATAGAGACTGACATCCCATCATCCTATTTCGATCCAGGAGCCGATGTCCCTGGATAAGCGATGAATGCTGCCTGCCTTTGGAAAGCGGGAATGTGGGGAACACATTCGCATGTCTCCCTCCAAAAGACGGATGCACGCGCCCCGAAGAAAGCATCAGAAATAGAAATGGTGAACTCAACATGAATATTCCTATCCGAAATTTGAATATTAGTAGAGTGTGGGGCATCAATAGACTAGCGTGTCACTTGATCCAGTTATCCGGCGCCTGGTCCCACCAAGAAAATAGTGGGCCTGGCGTGAAACTCACCAGATGTTGGGGAAGTTAAAACATTGGGTGTCTTGATCTACGACGTTGTCAGTGTGGATCCCTCTTAAGGTTCATGGAAGGTGGCATAGAATTGGGGCATTGGTCATCGATTCCTTTTTCTTTCAGCACTAATGAGTTATTCTCCCTTTGTCCATGAACCGAGCTGCTGCACCCGGAACTTGATCACTACCTACACACCGACACAGGGGCAGGGGTAGTACCAATGTGGATGTCCAGCGCGGATCCACCTCTTCTTCGATGGTCTCAAAGGTTACAACCGCTGGGTAGGCTTGAAGTTGCGACCAACCCCTAGGTAGGCTTGAATGATGCCGACGTCTTTCCCATCCATCAATTCGAGTCCATGACCCCTGATATGTGGAAATGTTTTCATGTCTCTGGGAAATGGGGGACACATTAAGAAGTCCATTATATGTTGTAAGATCACCTCATATTCATTTACGAATTATGCCTCGGTGATCCCTAAGCCCTATACTCCCATATGGTTATCGGGATGTCCTCCCACTGGCAACGACAATATGTCACACATTCGTTGTTTGGTCGGGCTAGAATAAACCGGCTCAAGACAACATGCCACTATTGAATTTATATAATCAAGTGTGGCCCTTAGGCCAAAGACCAGATGAGATCGGATCAAAAAACTTCATTAATATGGTTTAGGCCACACATGAATCTCCTCATGCAGTGTCCGTTATCGCTCAGGTTGGTACCTACCTCTCATCGGGATCTGTCAACTCAGAGGAAACTCCTCCTTCTGAGAATCCCTCCTCCATAAGTGAATAATAGGACCTAGAAGATACTACCCCTACCATTGAAGAGGGTGTCTGCACCACAGTTGATGAGTTAGTACAAGTGAACCTCAGTAGCAACGCTGACCCGAAGCCCGCATTGGTCAGTGCCGCCATGCCCCCCCAAAGAGAAAAGGTGGTACATAAACTTCTATAAGTAGAATCATGATGTATTTTCTTAGAGTTACAACTATATTCCATGACTAGATCCTTAAGTATCCATACACTACCTCGGTATCCCGAAAAATCATCGCAGGTTCAAGAAGCCTCCCAAAAAGATGCACCCTTCTCACGGTGCCATGGTTGAGGTCAACGTTGATAAGATCGTCAGAGCCAATTTCATTAAGGAGGTCTAGTAACCCAAGTGTCTTTCCAACATAGTGCCAGTTAGTAAGAAGAATGGGTAGATCAGAGTCTGCATCGTCTTCCGGGATCTCAACCGTCTGTGTCCGAAGGATGACTTTCCCATTTCTGTGAAGGAAATGTTTATCGATGCTATGAATGGGTTACAAGCCCTCTCCTTCATGGATGGGTACTCAGAGTATAACCAGATCTGAATGGCCCCCGAGGATGAGGAGTATACAGCCTTCAGGGAACCACAAGTTACCTTATGTTACCAAGTCATGCCCGTCATCCTAAAGAATGCAGGTTCCACCTATCAGCGGGCTATGCATCACATATTTAAGCCAATCCTTGTAACACTGGTGGAATTCTATGTGGACGATCTAGTGGTCGAATCATGCCAACGTCAAGACCATCTCATGGACCTTGAGAAAGTGTTCGGGTTCCTTTGTTCTTGCCACCTAAATATGAACCCATTGAAGTGTGCCTTCGGGGTCACCTCTGGGAAGTTCCTCGACTTTGTTGTCTGATACAGGGTTATCGAGATTGACCTGGAGAAGATCAAGGCCATCTTCTATATGTCTCCCCCAAGAAAAATTTGGGAGCTTCGGGGCTTCCAAGGCCACTTGGGCTACATACGCATATTCATTGCGAATTTGGGTAGAATGTGTAAGACCTTTCCTCGACTCATGAAGAAAGGCACCGTTTGTCTTTGGGATGAAGAATTTCAGACTACATTTGAGGATATCAAGCAGTATCTACTCCAGCCTCCGATCTTGATGCCACTTGTCTTCAGGAAACTGTTAGTCCTTTATGTGATAGCCCTAGAAGGATCCCTCGACTCCCTTCTCGCCCAAAAGAAAAATGAGAAAACTGAAAATAGTCTCTACTACCTCAGCCACATACTCATTGATATAGATTCTAGATACCCCCACTAAAAGATGATTCCTTGTGCTCCTATTTGTAGTATAGAAGTTATGACATTAACTACAACACAATGAGGTTCAGTTGGTGTATCGAGTAGATCCACTAAATTACATCCTAAGTCACCCCATGCTAACAGGCCACCTAGCACGGTGAGCAATAATTCTCCAGTAGTTTGACATCAGGTTTGTCCCTTAGATGGCCATTAAGGGGAAAGTGTTGGCATATTTCCTTTCCGACCATCCATCCCTTGCGGACCAGTCTCTAGACTTTGATTTTCTAGATGAGGCAATCCTCTCAGTAGTCCAAGCCATCCCATGTTGGAAAATGGACTTCGATTGTGCTTCCTGGAGCCCCATCGGTAGAAGGCTCAATGACACCAGACTCAACAGAGTAGGCCTTGGTATCATCTTTATTACCCCCGCACAAGCCATTCTTCCATATTCATTAATACTATCAGAGGGTTTTACCAACAATGATGTGGATTACTAGGATCTCATTACTGGCCTCAAACTGGCCCTCGATTTTGATGTGCCCCATTTTCATGTGAAATGGGACTCTGAACTATTCATTAAGCCAATCCACAGTGAATATGTCGTTAGGATGCCAGATCTTGTACCATTGCTGAAACACACTCTTTTGCTAATGGCCTAGTTCTCTTCTCGTCTAGAGGTTACCCATGTCACTCGGTCACTGAATGGTAGAGAAAACACCTTGACTTGCCTAGCTGCGTCACTTGTAGAGCCCGAACCGGATGACCTGATTATCCATGTGGCACACCGGAGAGTCCTATCTCCCGTTACTCCAGATGAAGATGAAAACCCACAGGTAATCCACCTTACCGTTGGCACCTCCAAGTGAGGACCCCCAAGTCCCATAGATGTAGTGATTGAAATGACTCCCAATTAGAGGATACCCTTGGTTGAATACCTTCAAAATAGAAATATCCTGGCCGATTGGGCTGAGCGTGAGAAAATCTAACGCTGCATGATACACTTTACCCTCTAGTGTGGTCCCAGTCTTTAGAATACCCTCTACAAGCACGGATTCGATGGTGTTCTCCTCCGTTGCATCCATGGAGTTGAGATTTATCAGTTCATGCAGGAGGCTCAGGATGGTTCCTTTGGTGCCCATCAAAATAGGACAAAACTATCTCACCAGATCCAGAGACTACGGTATTTTTGGCCCTCCATGATCCATGAATGCATTGGGTTTACCAAAAGGTGTCCTTCTTGTCAATTTCATTCCATCTTTGGGAATCGGAAACCGGAGCCTCCACACACTACCAAGTACTCTTGTCCCTTTGTAGTCTGGGGACTTGATGTCATGGGACCATATCCACCATCGACAGCTTGCTAGTGTTGGTTCATCCTAACCGCTACGGATTTCTTTTACACGTGGGCATTAGCGGTTCCTCTCAAGGAGGTCGAGGCCAGTTACATCGTAGACATTTTGAGCTCCAACATTATCTACCGATTTAGAGTCCCTCACGCCATCCTCACCAATTAACAGTACCAACTTCTGGGTGGCTGAATTGAAGAAGTTGTAAACCAAGTACAACATTTGTTGTAACCATACATCCCACTACCACACACAAGAAAATGGAAAGATTGAGGCGTTCAATAAGACCCTCTCTAGTAGTTTGCATAAAATGGTTGGTCAGAACAATAAGAGTTGGCTAGACAAGCCCCCCAATGCCCTCCGGGCTTATCGGACGATGAATTGTAATTCCACACAGGTTTCCCTGTATTCCATGGTGTACAGAACAGAGGTCGTCCTGCCCATTTAGATTTAGTTTCCTTCATTACACACAATGGTCTATGATCAGCAGGCACCAGATTAAGTTGTTGAAATTCCCCTCGTCGAATTTGAAGAACTTAACGAGAATAAGATTCAGGCCCTGTACAATCTGGAGAGGCATCAAACCAATATATCTAGAGAATTCAACAAGAAGGTTCACCTCCACTCTTTCTTACAAGGAGATTTTGTTTTGGCCTTGAGGACACCAATATTTTCTGGAAAGAAGTCACCAACTGGTCCTACATGACCCTAAACTATCGGGTCCTACAAGACCCTAAACATCCTGGTCCCACACAACATTAAACTGTATGTTGTCACGCATGATGTTAAACTGTATGTCTTCCCACATGAAGTTAAACTGTGTGTCATCCCGCAAAATTCTAAACTGCACCCCTAGAACTTTGTAAGCTTTAATTCACATCCTTATGGGATAGGTAGGAACGCTCAGACATTTTTCCCGGAGTCCAGCCCCCGAACTCTTATCATTGACTACCCCCTGGGTATAGTTCTCTTGGAGGATCCTTATGCGGTATAGTATAAGCTTATTTGGACCCAATCATGTCAGGATTACAATGGGCAAACCATGTTCCCCCTATTCGTTATTATATCCTCCCATGTCTTCAATGCACGATGCTAAACTGCAAGGCCTTCAAGAAGTACATATGGCTTGATTCCCATCTTCATGGGGTACGTAGAAACACCTGAAAATTTGTCTGTCGGCCTAGCCGAAACTTCAAAATCTCCCCTTGGGTTAGGAAACATGGCATGGTGTAGGCTTTGACCCCAATTCATGTCAAGTCCATATCGATCCAACCCCATGTCCCACTCCACAGATACTTCAACCTCTTTCACCATCCTATTTGACGTTGAAATGCATTGGCATACTTATGCTTCACTCATGCTCTTTACATAGGGAATCCATTATATTTCATAGCCAAAGGGGCCCCCTAATGGCATGGATTCTAGGCCCAAGGGCCCTCCTACCATTTCGGGCCCACGTTCTGGAGGACTTTGAACAAAAAATTGATACAAGTACCACGTTATGAATATGGTCAGCGTTTGATCCTCATTTTTTTGTTCCCATTCTAGGTCACATGATATGGATGATGTGTTTCGAACATGGTCAACAACTATCCTTTTTCGTTAGTGCCACCCCAATATATCCCACATATTTAGGGTAGTGGTTCATTCTCCACTACTGTATCTTCAAGTGGCGATATTCCATGGATACTTCTAGAAATCTGACCCTTATATAATGGGGAGAGACAAGTAATACTCCTTGTTTCCCACATCGATCATTTCTCATGTGGGATTAGGAGCTATGATGTGATAACAAATTTATAAGAGGTCATATGGAAATAGTTGGCTGGGACTCCCAGCCTCAGGTCCCTCGACCCATTTGACCCATTGTCCCAAGTTCTCATTTGGGATTGTGTGGTGTGGTATGGACTCAAATCCTTATTCATGTCAGGCTATCTGGCCATGCCACACACATCCCTATGATACATTCCTTCTCCACTTATGCCCATTCAATAAGAACAGTCCCTGCCATGCATCACGTCCCCCATAATTTTTGTTTTTCATTCTTCTGTATCCCAAAGGACCCCCGAATGGTATGGATGTTTGGACCAAGGGCCCTCCTACCACTTTGGGCCCACGTCCATGAGGATTTTGAACAAAAAATTGATACAAGTCCCATGTTGTGAATAAGGTAAACCGTGTACACTCAATTGTTTTCCCTAGCCTCCGGTCACACAAAGATGGATACTTTGTTGCACGCCTGGTCAACAGTTGTCCTCTATCGGTCCGAGCTCTCTGACCTTACACTAAGATCACTATCATCCTCCATTAATGATGTTAAACTACTATCTGGCCATGACATTTTGTCTGTGGCCCAATCTTGGGTCCCTCGGCCTTCTCAGGCCCCTGCCCCAAGTTCTCACTTTTGATTGTTTGGTGTGTTATGAGGTTATGTCCTCATTCACGTCAGGTTATTCGTCTTTTCATACACTGCTATCATTGTGGTATCTCACCCATTTGCATCGGTATTTCATGACTATAAACTGCACATTACCCTTCTCTAGAACTATGGGTCCCTTTATTCCCATTCTCATGGTATACGTAGGACCTCCCGAACATCAAATATTTAGGTCCAGCCTCATATCTTAGATATCTCACTATCCTCGTGGCCCCTTGGCCTGAATTCCCCTAGGGAGATGGGTATATGGTGTTGTATAGGCCTATTCCATAATTCATGTTGGGTTTGTAACAACAACGCCATTCACCTCTTTCCCCTAAGGGTTCTCCATCCCCTTGTTATATAATCATCTTTTCAAATCAGGCACTCTCAAGTTGAGCCCCTTGATCCTCTTTGGTGATTCACTAATGTGGCCAAGAGTACTCTAGTTCAGCACCTAGAGTGTCAAATTCTACCCGGACATGCTTTCACCCATTTTCCAGGATTTGTGTTCCCCATCATTAGGGATTCCATAAAATTTCACATCTGAAGGGACCACAAAAATGGCACATTTTCTTTTCATATGGGACCTACAACCATTAAGATCCAATTTCCTTGATGGTTTTGAACAAAAAATTGATACAAGTCCCGCTTTGCGAATACGGCCAGCGGTCGACGCTCATTTGATGTTCCGATTTTAGGTCACACGATATGGATACTATGTTTCGAACATGTTAAATAGTTATCCTCCATCATCACATCAACCCCATTATACCCAAAATGTCGGTTACATGATTCACATCATTCCCCCATCATTTCTAAAGTGGTGTTTCAACACTCTTGGTATTATCCCTCTGTGCACACTTGCACATTAGGTGGGAAAATCTGTGGTAAGGCATTATTCAGGGCTCCGAACCAATTTTCCCTTTGCATGTATTCCATGTATTGAAAATACCTTATCCTCCCTTATTTCCTACACTGAGTTTGACTCACGTAGGCTTAGGGATTGGATAAAATTATGCACTTACTTGGAATAGTCCTGCTTCTCCATGGTTCGAGCTCTAAGACCTTAAACTAACATCTCTTTTACATCTACCTACAACATGATTCCCATTCTTAGGGGATACGTAGGGACACCCCTACATGTCATCTTCGGGTCCAGCTCAATTGAGAGATATTCTCTCCTGATTTATAACCTCTAACCTTTTTCCCCCCTTGGCCCTAGGTTTCTTTCTAGGAATCGCATGCGGTTTGATGTGGACCTCATCCTCGTTCACGTCCAGTTTGCTTTATCACACCGTGTAAATTCTCTCTTCAACCTCATCTCACCTGTATATGCCCAAGTCCTACTGTAATTTAAACTATGGAGTCTATACCGCACAATGTTAAAGTACATGGGTGGTCCCATCACATGACCGTAAACTGTGACCATGTCATCCTGGTCGCGAGATGAAAAATGACACTGCATTGTGGTGTCCTCACTCAAGGGACATCATGTTTGGTATCTGTGAAACACCATACCATTTTTTAATGCCTTCATTTGTCTTGATTCTTGTTTTGATGCCTGAATTTTCTATTCTATGTCCATCACTTCACAAAAAAACTCATCCATTCACCCTAAAGGGAAAACAAGACCTATCAACTACCGCTTTTTTGGTGCAAGGGCGAGACCCACACAAACTTTTTATCTCTATCATTAGTACCTTACAATGACACCCCCTAGAACTACCTATGGATTGATTCTCATTCTAATGTGATACGTAGGAATGCTCGGGAACTTCGCCTCAGGCCCAGCCTAAATTTTTTTTTCAGTCTTATGAACTAAACACCTCCCCAAGGAACACATAGTGATCTAGACCCTAGGTCCTCATTCACATAGGGTTTCATGAATACCTCACCATGTGTCTCTTGCACTCTTTACCAAACCATGGTCTATCTTGGGCCCAACAAAATTTTCACCTTTGGTCCCATGACCTAAAAACAAATCTTCTAGGTATTCATGGTGATCCAGACCCGAAGACCTCATTCATGTCGTGTTTATAGCTACTGCATCATGTAATCCCCTTTCAGGATCTCCCCTTTCACATGCAGTCCTGCCATATGATGTTAAACTACATGGGTCTATCTGTCCTCGATGCATGACATTAAACTGTAGTTCTACCGTAAATAAGTTCAGGATTCCCCATGATAATCAGTTGATGCGTCAGCTTCCTCAGTTGAGAGGATTCCCCCTACCAGCATTGGTCTCTTACCACTTTGTGATTAATAACAATGTTCGTCTTGATTCTCATACTTATGGGATACATAGAGACGCCCAAACATTTTTCCTTGGGTCTAGCCCCATAAATCGTAACCCTGTTTCCCCTCTTTTTCGGCCTCTTGGTATGAACTCTTATGGGGAACCATGTAACTGTAGCTTTACCCTAAACAAGTGTGGGATTCCCCATGAAAAAATTGGGATGCGAAAGCTTTTTCACCCAAGAGGTCCTGTCTAAAAGTAGGAATGATCCATGATCAGACCGATATGCCCACCTAGTTTGTTTCTATCACAGTGACATAATTTCAAGAGTTTTGGACTCCATTAGAACAACCCATCACACCACATGACACTTTTTGTGCCCTTTATTCGGACCCTTGTCCTCTGTCACGTCTAAAGGAACCACCTAATAGTATGGATGATCACCCTATGGCTCACATACTGTCCTAGGCTGAAGTTTTGTAAGACTAATGAAAGACATTCTGAGACATGCCCCATGTTTCGAACACAGTCTGCGACCGACCCTTGTCTATTGTCCGCCATTTCAGGATAATGCAATATGGATGCTGTGTTAAGAACATGGTCAATAGTTATCCTTTATTTTCATGCCACCCCCACAGTGTTATGAATCTGGGGTATTATAATTCACACTTTCTACTCCCTTATTTTCAAATTGATTTCCAACTCCCCTGGCGTTACCCCATTCGTGCGCTAGAGAACATTGGAAAAATGGCAGTTCGGTTGTTCTGAGGTCTTCCTCCTCTAGTTAGGCCTCTTCTCTTTATTTCCAGATATCTGGATTGGCTGTCCAAACCCCCGGATACCTGAATCTTGGTTTGCACTCCCATTTTCAAATGGAATAATAAGGTGGTAATACCTTGTTTCTCACATCGAGCCCGACCCACGTGAGCTTAAGGATTGATCCCTGGGCATTCCACAAATGTCACAGGAATGTAATAAACCAACAAAAATAATGGAACACATGCATGTAGTTGGCATAAAATAATCAATCCATGAATTTATGATAAATGTTTATATGCATTACAACACCCGAGGATTGACCCCTCCCATGGACGGGTCGACACCTTCAGAAAATTGTTGCAGCTCTGCCACCCTCTGGCTTGTGGCGTCCAGGATTTGATGCTTTCTGTTCAGATCCCGCTCCTCCTCGGTAGAGATAGGGAAAAGTTCACCAGCTATAATTCGGGCCTGCTTTGTGTCGGTCCGGATGACATTCATTTCTTCAGAGGATTTCTTCATGCCATGTTCGGCCTCTCCCAACTGAGCCTTTAGTCACAATATTATCTTTGATTGCAAATTTAGCGAGGCTGAGTGCTCATCTGCTCGGACCTGCAGCCGTTGCACCTCATTTTTATTCTCATGGAGCCTCCTTATGTTCCCTGCTTTCCTCCACTGCCAGCCCACACTGAGGCCATGGTAATAATCTTGAATCATCTCTGCCATAAGATCTTGGACAAGCATGTGGGGATGCCAGGCATACACTCCCCCAAAACACAGTTCACGCATTCATGAGCGAAATCTATCCATCTCATCCAGCCATTGTGATTGGGGGTGTCATCGATGACACAATTGATCAGCTTCCATCATTGGCGAAGGACTGTTTTTCTATCCTATTTATCATAGGTTGTCTCATCCCAGTCAGCGCAGTTGTCAAACTCATATGCGGGGAATTCCTCCAGGAACCCATCATCAGGGTCTACATGTAGTGTTTGATTGGGAATGGTGGGACCCAGGCTGTCTGATCAATCCTGATCAATGGATCCAACCTCGATAATCTCAGGCTCATCCCAGTTGATGGTCCCACCAGTGATCTGGAGCATCGCAGTTCGATCAGTCTGGATATTCGCCTCCATGATCACCGACATTCCCATGGGAAAGGTGCTACCGGGAGTACCAAATGACCTCACCATGGAAGCCCATGAAATTTGAAGAAATGGGAATACCCAGAGGTTCATAGACATTAGTTAACATGGTCAATGAGTGATAGTTATGAATTTGGTAGAGGAGACTTACAGAGATCGAATTCCTAGTCCCGTTCCTGGGTTGATGCCACAGGTACCCTAAGGCATGGCCCTCGGTATATTTTCAGATGGTCTGAATACTCTAGGGCCAAATCAGGTGTCTTGGCCCTACAAGACACACTGATCTCAATAGAAGCAGGTCTAGATCCTGAAGGTCCCGCATCTTCATCTGTTGAGGGGAGAGAATGGGTTCTTTGTACGTGGTCCTCTTGCACAATTCAGATGTTAGTAAAGAGTCCAAAATGACCTGGAATCAGATCCAGGGTAAGGAACTTGGGATTTTACCTCAAGGGACTCTACGAACTCTTCAAAATCTGAGTCTTGATCGCTGACTTCATCATCCTCTAACGGGCTCCCCCTACAGGCCTCGTATCCCTAGGAGGACTCGTATTATTCTTTTGGCAGGGGGAAGTGCTCTCTCAATTCTATGAATGACAACTGCGGAGGGACCGCATGATACGAAAATACCTTGACCCGATCTATTATTGGATGTCGGGCACCCTGGGCATGCACAAAGTCCTCCAGCTCTGCCAAGTATTACTCTGACCCCGCTGAGATACCTCAAAGCCGACCTTAATAGGGTATATTCCCAGAAAATCCATCGTAAGATGGTTCAGATGTTTCCACATCTCGGACGAGCCGAGGAATTGTCGGTTGACTTCATAGATGTCCTAGGCCTCTACAAAGACAGCATTCTCTGGCATATCTATGTGGCACATCAACTTCCCCAGAGCCTGAGTGCGTATCCTACAAAATCCTCTCAGTGACCTCCCTTCTAGATAAATCTATTCTTCTAGGACCTCCGGGTCCACTGCCACTGCTGGGTTTGCTACAATTGGTGCAGGCACCGCCATGGCAGCCCCACCACCGTGGGATGTCCTTTATGCCTTCCAGACCTAGCCCCAAGGTTGGGTAGGCACACCATCACCGACCTGAATGGTTTTCTACTTCATCATCTCCCCCAGGTAGGCCACCTTCCAACATTGGGCACACTCCTTTACCAACACGAAGGCATCGGTGGGTGGAGGAATCTCATTCCGCATCTTCCCATCTTTTCATTTGAACATGAGCCACATATGCCTCATCACACATGAGTGTTCCTAATAGCACACACCTAAATATACCTACAGGGGTAGTCGCTACATAAACCATAATTTCCTGGAAAATCCGTGGGGGGTGTGGCTTGCAAAGGGGCTCACAGTCCAATCTTTCCACCAGGACCCCACCATGAAAGGCCAGGAGATAGGACCAGTGCTCTTCCATTCTTTGGCCGTCATCAGTGAATACACCTATTGGAAATGGAAACAAGTGAAAGTTGAACTCCTCCACCTTCCACACCTGGTTCAGTATAAATGGTGTGGTCAGTTTGGATTGAAATCTCCCTATGTAATTCAAGATGGATGGGAAAAAGTTTGATCCCATAGGGGATATGGGGTTTGGATATTTGTAGACCCCCCTGATGTGTGCCTCTATCTAACCATTCATGAGGTGGAATGACCCATAGATCCTCTATGGCCTCTTCCCCTCATTGATGTGTCACAACATTTTGTACAATTTGGAAAGAATCAGGATCCCAAAGTTGACCCACCCTCCTATTGCCAACATGGAACCCATGATGAATGTTCTTGGATGCATTCCCATGTTGGTATCCCTCACCGGTGGGATTCCACCACAGATGATAAATTCAATGAATGCAGCCAGCCTGACTACCGGTTGCCGCTCGGTGATGATGCTAAATTATCACATCTTCCACTGGATGTCCTTCAAGAGCTACCAGTACGACTACTCCTTGCTCCATTGAGCCCCCTTCGGGCATGTCCAAGCCCTCACATGAAATTTCCTATCTGTTGGGAAGTTTAGGAACTGCTTGAACCACCGTGTGAAGTGGACGTCCCTCACCACCTCCTTCCCCTCTCTCGGCACAAGCTCCATCAACTCCATCACCAGTGAAATCATTTGCTTCAGATCCTCCCATGCACCCATAACGAGGAGGAATTCATCGTACATCACCCCCAGTATTAGGGCCCCCTAGATCTGATACACATCCCATAAACTGATGTCAACCTCCCCGTGGTGTAGGTG
Organism: Viscum album; assembly: GCA_963277665.1. Classification (NCBI taxonomy): domain Eukaryota; kingdom Viridiplantae; phylum Streptophyta; class Magnoliopsida; order Santalales; family Viscaceae; genus Viscum; species Viscum album. Next base: position 1,786,185,910 of record OY728126.1, on the reverse strand, counting down.
GAAGGTTTTGGTCCTTGATGACCACCTTCTCAACAACTCCGGCTTCAGCTGCTTCAGTTGATAGATGTGAAATTGAAAGGACTAATCTGACTCATATAATCCTACTCTCCTAAGCTCTGTCTCAAACTCTTTCCATGAGGCTTCTACCTAGTAGGCCCAAGCCCATTCATCTGTGAAGTTGCCACTCTGGTGTAGGTCCCACTCCTCAGACCATCCCTTCCCCGGGATCCTCAAGGCTACCTGTAAGATCATCTGGTACGGAGGGGGTGGGGGGGATGTCCTCAGCTACAATTTCTTCCCATTAACATTGTTCAAGTGATTGTACATGCAGTCAGCATTGACGGGCATGAAGTCCTCATGGGCATGGTTGTCATCCACCCTGAACCACTGGCGCTGGCACGACGTGCTCCTAAACCAGTAAGCAAGCACTTCACTACTTGATTCAAGGAAGAAGATGTCATCCCTTATGCCAAATCCATATCGGGGCAGCCTCTTACACACTGGATTGTTCCTTTAGATTTCTAACAACAACTTCACCAACAAATCATGATCAGAGTGGCTCCGTAACAAATCACCTAGTCCCAAACTATTCTCCATCTCATCCCTTCAGGTAGCATCCACAAGGACCCCACTCACTACCTCCTAGTTGGCCATTCAGTTCTTGAGTTTGAGCATTCTTATGTTTTGGTTCGCGAAGCTCTTTCGCTGAGCAAGTTCGTGGAGCACGTTCCCAAAGGCTGCTCGCAGAGCCCAGCCCCGACATTCAAACGCAAATCGCAAATCGCTCCAATGAAAATTCAATGACTCGTAGTGCGCTGCGAAGCAGAAATCCTGATTCGCATAGAGCAATCGAAGAGTATTCAAAGCGTCACAAATCGAGAGCGCTAAAGGCCAAAGAATGTGAGGAAGAGAAAGGATAAAAAAGAGGTCAGCTCCCCTATTTATAGGCGATGATTTTTGTGTCTTCACATCACATCCAAACCACGGTGAGCTTCACGGCGCGCTCAACCTGCCCATCACCTCTACGCTTTCCGAGCCTCTTCGTGAGTCAGATTCTCTATTGGCCGAGGTATTTTGGCAATTTACGTCAGACTTCTAGCCTTGATTTCTCCTCGCCTCCAAGGACGAGGAGGGGCATTTGTTGGCGCCAAAATTTGGGATGAATAAGAACAAAAAAAAATCCTTAGGGGATGCTTCACAAAGACCGTTCGTGGACCCCCCATGGCCCCATGGCTGACACTGAGCTCCCCCTTTGCAAGCTCGCATCGGAGCAAGGAGGTGGGATGCACCACGAGAAAATTTTAAGTTCATGAGCCCACCACGGAGCAAAGATGCGGGATGCTCTGCAAACCCATTTGATGTTCACAGGCCCTCCACAGAGTAAATATGTGGGATGCTTCGTGAATCCATTTGACATTCGTGAGCCCATCGTGGAGCAACGAGTCGGGATGCTCCGCAAACCCATTTGATGTTCACGACCCGCCGCGGAGAAACCTATGTCTTCATGCTGAGCAATCTCTGCTTCGTGGTGCCTCTTACCTATAAATATCGGGCTCCCCTCGAACCCAAAGAAAGGATCAACAAACCTTTCTCCTTCTTATCTCTCAAATCGAGAAGCACTTTCTCCTCTACGAACCATGAGCTTTTCAAGGTAGTTTTGCATCGCGAATGGCCTCCTACATCACTCTAATTCAACCCCTATTCCGACAAGGATGCCTTTCGTGGAGTCCACATGCCTCCACCAAAGAAGGGGATCCCAAAGGTGACTCGGGTCTTCGTAGAGAACTTATGATTCGTGAATCACCCTATATGCACATATGACCCGCATGGTATGGCATGGTCACTGTGATTCACAAGGCACATTTCTTCAAGATCCCATACTTCACAAAGAACCCTTGCTTCACGAGGTATTGCTTTGTGAATTCCTTTCTACTTCACGAAGCACCTCCCATATGAATCTATGACCTACGCATAGGCTAGGCCAGTTCACTTCGCAAGGCATACCCCTTCATGAACCCCTCCACTACATGGAGCACCAGAGCCTCACAAGGCTTATACCTATGAACTCCTTTTCTTCGCAACTCCTTTTCCCATGGGTCCCTACAGGTTTTCATGAAATAACTTCAAATCCCCATAGGCGGTACTTCATATCGCATTGCTTTGACTAATGATTCTTTGCATAGGCATGCTAATGAGTATTTCATCTTCATATAGCCAGAATAATGTGGATCCCCAATGGGATCACCACACGACACCCCATAGCCATGGCATTGTTGGTGCCTTCCCTTCATCAATATGTGAAGGGTGCTGGTTATGTAAGTCATAGGGGTGCGGAGTGAATCCACCTCGTCCGAGCTGCAGGATGTTAAACTTCCAATCACCATTGCCCTCATCACATGACATTAAACTGTTGCCTCACCCCATGCACTCTATGTGGGTTTCCCCGACTTGGACATTCTTTAAGACCACTCAACTCCATGGGAGTAAAATCTTCCTTACATGGAATGCGATTCACTTTGTAGGAGAAGCGCCTATCCACAGGGAAGGGAAACCATGTTGGTGTAAGCCCCTAGCCTTCTGGGTTGGAGGAATCACCCCTAATCCTCTTTTCTTTTTTCATTCCAAAGGCTAGAAAAGGGCGGGATGGGTATTGGGACTCTCCTATCTTTTTTCTTGCAGAATCCCTCTCTCGTTGGGATTTTTCACCATTGGGCCTCTATCATGGAATAAGTTCCAATATCCATCTCCCTTGGCCGCTAAACACACGTAAGCCACATTTCAATTCCCACAGATGCACCTTTCGCGACATGATCGTCATGTCTCTAATGCCTCTTGTTTCTCACACCGAGCATGACTCACGTGGGCTTAGAGTAAGCATCAATCATGACATTCTCTCTGGGTCACCTAGAGTGTAATCCCCAAACTCCTTCCGAACTATGAGTACTTCGATCCTTGACATCGAAGGGTACATAGGATTCCTCCCTAAGGTTCAAGCCCAACAACCATTGGTCCTGAACCCCTTCATGTCAGTTCACCAACACTCCAAGTAGACACAATTGTAAGCCCCAAGACCCCTTCTGAACTACATGTACTTTGATCCATGCCATGTCAAGGTATGTAGGGAGCCTCCCAGAGGTCCTAGCTTGTCCTCCATTTGGTTCCGACCATCATCACATTGGTCCATGCCCCTTTGAACTATGTGGACATTGATCCTTGCTAAGGAAAGGTACGTAGGAAGCCTACATGAGGATCAATCCCACAATCATCCTAGACCTCTGGTCCTCATTCACATTTCCTCACCGAACCCCATACCGAATTATGTGGACTTTGATCCCTGATAAAGTAAGGTACGTAGGAAGACTCCCCGAGGATCAAGCCCAACAAATTATCTGACCTGACCACCGCACGACGGTTCGCCCCCGTCCTACATGACGTTAAGCAGTGGACCCTAGTCGATAGTAAGTTGACATGTCTCTAAACCAGCTATAAGTCGTTGTTTCTCCTAATCAGCAGTAATCCGTTGTAATCCCCTTTGTTGGGACCCACATCTTTGGTTCGCCCTAGCAGCATCAGACCAACTTGTGCTTCTAACCACACATTATCCCATACATATCATCGAGTTTTTGTCCTATGTGTTATCCATAATTCAATCCTATTTCCTGGTCTTTCCCTCGAGCTTATGTGTATTGGGAAGGGGATGCTCCATCCTAGAGGTTCCACTTTCTCTAAGTCCAATCCATGCATCCATTCTCACAAGCCGCCTCCTCAAGAATCCTATCACCCCACCGAATTGCACTGACTTTGATTCTCTGCCAGGAGGATGCATAGGAAGTCTCTTTGAGGCTTAATCCAAACATCACTGTCGTCCTCACGGCGGTTCCATCTAATTCTCCACCCGATTCACTTAACCATCCATCATTAATCTTGATTCTTACACGGGGAACCACATCCTGGTGAGATCATGTCAACTCACCCCCCAACATCAGTGTACACTCCATGGCTTGCACCCAACTGATCCACTCTTGTCAATGTTCTGATCAGTCTGATCCGTCTATGAAAGATGTTAAACTCATAGCATACCCTGTGTTAAACATGAGAAGCTGAGGAAAACCTCAGAGACATGCCTAGGGAATACAATTCCTCTCATTAGACGCGGGATTACTTGGGATTCTGAGCCCTCGAGAAGCCCTATAATAAGGGATAAAAGACAGACACACCAGTGTTCTAGCATCCAGACACTCTAGTTATGCCCTACGTGACTAATCCCCCAACTAAAGGTTGCTTCCATGACTTGACCCCTTGGAATGTTCTAATGGAAGCAATGTAATTAACTGGAATCCATAAATATATGGTTCCAGTAAGAGTTTCATGAACAACATCTTAATATATGAGGGAGACCCAGACTAGGTAACGAGCTCTAAGGAGGAATCCATTGAAGGATAGACGAACGTCCCATCATCCCGTTTCGATCAAGGAGAAGACATCTCTCAATAAGTGACTAATGCTGCTCGCATTTGGAAAGCTGGAATGCGTGGAAACACAACCATGTGTCGTCCTCTGATAGACAGATGTGCACGCCCCAGTAAAGCGTCTGAATCAATGTTCACAAAGTTAGAAGCTAATTTGTATGCCACAATTTTATACATTATTTAAATTTTACGATCTTATGGACTATGTTCATTGATTTCATTATGGTTAAAGTTTACCTTATATATGAAGGGAATTATCTTCTAAAGTTATGATCATGTTCTCATACCCTTTATGATCATGTTTATGTTAACATATCACCCTTGTTTACTCTTACTGAGCATCCCGGCCCTCCCTTTTTTAGGTTTTCGTTTCCCTAGGTTATGAAGCAAGGTTTTAAGTTGTAGGAAAAAAGGGGAAAATATTTGTCGGAAAATTGATCATCTTTCACAAGATTAGAATTTTCTGTTCCACATTTCCTACAGAACTAAACGTATATAGTGTTTGAGAATATTTTTATTTAGTGCATTAAATATATGAAAAAAATTATGTAATGTCCATGTACATCAAGCTCGAGTTGTTAGGTTTGGTAGTAAATTGAAGGTTTAGTTAACCATATGAAACAAGGATGAAAAAAATTTAGTTATATCCCAAGAGATATTATAAAATATATTTCGTGGGATTTAAAAATGATAAGTATAATTATAGGTTACTATCCAAGAATTTTGGTAACGATCACGAATAACCAATGATTTAACCTAATATGTCATAGATTGAAAGTACTTTCCCTTGATTATGTGGTTTTATTCTATGAGATGTGTTTCTCGCCCCATGATTTTTGGTTTTAGTTAATGGGGAAAACTAATGAAATTGGGTTACTATTGTGTTTGATGGAAAATATAGTGATTATGAGAAAAATATGGATAATGGTTAGAGAGAAAGATATTTCGTTTTTTATGAATCATATATCATGATATATGATTAACAATATGAACTTTTGTCACATTCCTAACACATTTCATAAGAAGATTAAATTTTAATAATGTTTAAATTTTATGAAGAATAGAGTAATGAAAATTTAGCTTCTTACATGTTAAGAATAAGGGAAGAAGAACCATGAGGAATAACTCAAATGGAGGGGAAGATATTATCTCTGCGTGAAAAAAGGTTATAGAGTGATAAATTGATATAGAGTTCGATGTATCATCAATGGAAAGCATGGGAATTACCCAAATCAATTCTCGGACAAAAGAATATACTTCTAAACCAAGGAAGGACCTATTCAATGCCAAACATTAAAGTGGATGTATTGAAGTATTTATGTATTTGTATCAAATAATTATAAATAGTAAATTATATAAGAAGTTTTCAGTTAATTTTTTTCATTATGGATTTTAAACAATATGTTAAATAGTTATAATGGACAAGAAATGTGATTTAATGACACGGTGATATTCAAAAGAAACACAAGATTAAGGGAAAGATAAACCTTAATGTGGTCCTAATGAGAAGATAAATTTTTTGGATTGGATACATGTTGGATATAAATAAGTGAATTGTATGGTACTGATTACCAAGGTTTTGATTATTTATTGGTTGGAAAAGTGGTCTATGATATAATGGATAAATCTTATAACATCTTAGATTTATAGAATATATTTAGTGAGCTACTCAATAAGGAAGCATGCATGTTTTCAAAAATTATTTATGGTAATTCTAGTTATTACAATGTTTCAAGAGAATAAATAATTAGGATATTCACATGTTTGGAATGTGACAACCAAGAACTACCAAATGAGATATGGGAGGCAAATGTTAAGCCATTTTAGTTCACCTCTTTCTAAAGTTTTGTATTTTCAGAATTTATAAGTACTTGAAGGTAATAAATTTATGGAAAGTTTAACTTAAAAATTGGGCAATGTTTTTTTAAATAAGGACTTATCTCACCATAGATGGACTTATGCATATTTGATAACTTGTGTTAACTTTTTAATCTAATAAAGATATATTCAATGACCTATCATTCTATTTATGTATCACATGATATGTTAATACTTCATGAATGAAAAATTCAACATAATTGTTTTTTGTATAAGAGAGGAAGTGAAAAAAATTTAAAGGCACGACCAATGGTGAGATTGTACTAAAGTCAAGTAAGAATATCTTCTTATGAAAATTCAACAACATTAGGAAAATGTATGGTAATGTAAAAGGGTGTCTTATTATCATCATTTTTGATGATATAAATAAACCCTATCATGATTATTTAGTTTATGGGTTTGTGATTTTTAACTTTGTATGGATCACCCACATTATTTTGATCAATGATATTCATCAATCTATTACATTATTTATGCTTTTCCTACTTTCCAATATCTGCACCTATGTTACCCTATGTAGAGTCCTAGATATGATTTACTTTGGGTAACTGTTATTTTCAATCTATTCTTTTTGTAAAGTGTGTTTTAGTCTTTTTTATGATGTGGGTTTCTGTGGAAGAAACTTTGAAGTATTAAACCTTTTATAATCTAGATGAATTTCAAGGGCGAAATTCCTATTTAGGGGGGGTGGAGAATATATCACCTAGTGATTTTTATGAGACATATTCTTTTTTATTTCAATGATGTATTGTGTTGTGCACTACACCAAAATTATCTTTCACTAAAAACAACATCATATTAGCTTGTGGAATACACAACACTATGTTGGGCTTGTGTTACACACAATTTCAAGTTCTTTTTATATATTTCTTCTCACACAAGACCGAGTTTAAGCGAAAAAGTAAATATTATTATTCTACCTTGTAACCTCTTCCATATAATGGTGAGTATAAATAACTGAATTATAAAAATATGATTTATACAGGTATATATAAATAATTATTTGGTGAGTTAATAATTATAAATGAAAATAAAACCTTTTTTAAATAAAACATAATTCTTTCATGAAAAATTATTTGAATAAAAATAAGTGAGTTTATAAAATAATGAAATCCTCTTGATGGATTTTATTAATAAAATATATATTTAATATATCCAATATAATGTATAAAATTCATCTTATATGTTTTTCTAGACATGACATAACAAGAAGTTCAATTTTTAGATAAAAGAAGTATTTTTTTTTAAAAATGTTGTTTTACCGCCTTTTGATGACACACCAATTTTAAGTCCAGTTTTGACACCATTATATATTATATTTATCAAAATAAACATCTTAATTGGATTTTCGATACAAAACATTACATTGTATGAATTTTTGATATTTTTCAGATTAGTTTCATGTTTGATGAATAATAAAAATATTCTAAATTTTAATTGAAAACAATATTTTTCATTGAAATAATTTATATGGTTAAGTTATATTATTTAAAGGAATTAAATTATAAATAGATTATATTTTTATTATTTCATATCATGTAGGTCATTGGTATTAATTTTACATTGAAATCAAATGTAAAATGATTTCATTCTTTTGCAATGTATTAACTTTTAAAACCCATTTTCTAATTTCGACAACAAGATTTATTTTAAATTAATTACTGAAAGTTCATTGTATTGAATTTTTAAAAATGGATTCTATGTTATTAATCATTAGGTCTTAATTACATAAATATCATTCTTCTATTTTTTGATATTATGAATAGTAACTTTGGTAATTTTTATTAATATTGTAAAAGGGAAAATCAGGTAATTAAGGGGAAAATAATATGACAAAATTACCCTAATAATTTTCATTACATCATTGGATGATTTTTTGTTGACCTAAATCAACATTGGGTTGAAATGTTATCCTATATAAGACACATGGATTAGATTAGGACATTTAAAATACTTTATTTAAAGAATACTTTAATATATCTTACTCAAATTTTAATAATTTTTTCATTTTTAAAAGATGTTTAAAAAAATTATAAATTAGAATATAAATATGAATTTGAAATCTTAATTTTTTTCTTTATATCGATAATTTATTTGAGATTTTTAGGAAATAAATAATTACTTTAATGGCTTCAAAATTGATGATGCAGAAATTATATATTTCCTGAAAAATCAATAATATAATTTTTACTAAAATGATAATAACCATTATATTACCAAAAGAATTGAAAAAATATTATTGGATGGGTATATCTATACCATATAAATCCATGTGTCATGTTATTTAACATTTGGAGCCATGTGAAAAATATTATGATACTTATCATATTTTATTTATAGTGATGTTAAAGTTTTCACGTTTATGTTTTAATAAATATAACATTTTTAAGGTTAGATTTTCCAGGAGATATATTTGACTATAAGTATTCTTATAAAATATAGTGGATTTAACTTCCTGATAATATCTTATTTTTAATTTTTACCCAAAAAATACTTATATTAAATAATTACACAATACTGATGTAGTAATTATTTTATTATTGGAAATATCAAATGAATGTTACTAAAAATGTTAAATTAAATATAATTTTGGATGATTAATATATCCGAAAAAATTATAGATTTCATTTACCCCTTGTGGATATAATAAAATATATCTTCAGTTTAACATCTTATCGATATATTTCTATAAATCCAAGAAATGAATAGTGTCAAAAATGACACTATTGATATTTTTTCAAAATAGTGTATTATTAATTTTTTTAAAAATAATGTTTTTTTTAATATAGAATAATTATGATATGTTCTAAATTATTCATTTATGATCTAATTTACTAGAAATAAATTAATAAGACACCCTTTTAATATTGAAATATTTGTAACCTTATTTAAATATTAAATAGAATAACTAAGTATTGATTAAAAGGATAAGGTTTAAATTGATAGAAAAACTTGAGTAAAATTTATTTTTTGATGATATTATAACCTTATATAATCTCATATTTAAATATAAGATATTTTGGGGGTTTTATATGGGGTTTTATTTTGTTATAAATTAATATTTTTGGATATTCAAAAGGTATACCTTACCTCAATTATAAAAGGGTGACTCCTCCATCATTTATTCAATTCACATTGAACCTTCATGCTCAGCCATCCCCTACCTAGTTCCCTTCTCAACATCCCTAGTCACCTTCTAGAGGTACTGGTCTTCTCAAAAGAGAAACTCTAGTTCCTTAATAATAGATATATATGGAAATCACTGAAGAAGATTAGTTTCTGATACATTCAATGGATCCCAGATCTAAGGTAAGGGATAATTTCAAAATCTCATTATTATATGAGATTGGTTATATATAAGTATTTATAAGGTTTTATTTATCATCCATGTCCATGTTTTCAAAAAATTATTTCATAAAATGTTTTAAAATTCTCCTATAGATGTTTAAAGTCATTTTTACCTATCTTTGACTTTTTAACTACACAGTTTGAAAAGAATCTTTCTTTTGTTTTCCAAACAAGGTACCTTTTGAATTTTTTTTGGCATAATTATGAGAAGAATGTTTTTAACTTAAATGAATTGAATCAATTTTTATAAATCTATAATTCCTTATTTCAATGAAACTTCCCTTGCATGTTTTCTTGATTATATTCAAATAGAGTTTTTTCTTTTAATGTTTCAAGGCATTTTAAGAAAAGATTTGTTTTGGAAGAAGAAAGAATATATTCCTTAAGAATAAATTTCAAGCGTTTTATCAAAAAAAAATTACATATCAGAAGAAATTATTTAATAACGATATATTTCAAGTATATTATCCCTATTATTACTAAATATTATTAGGATTTTTTATTGAAAGATATTTATGAAATACATTCATTTTCTATAGATTATTTTAAGATGTAATGATATTTACGAAACCCGTTTTATTTCATGGATTCTGATATGATGAATGATTTTTTTTGTGGAATACATATTTGTGATTTCATTATTAGATAGGTGGTCCCTATATCTCCCTCCATTACATTAGGAAAGGATGGATAACTCATGAGGTATATATGTTATGTGTGAACCTGATTTCATATTCCCAATTCTATGTAGGGATCTAGTTTTCATTTCCATAATTTTATGAGTGGACCTGGATTCCATGTCCATATGTTTATTCAAGGTCCTAAATTAATGTCCTTAATGATTGAACCTGTTACAATTTATACATCTTCACAAAGTTAAAATTTGATGTGTATTCCACAATTTCATACCTTATGTCAATTTTATGATATTCTTGATTTTGTTCTTTGATTTCATTATGATTCAAGTTTACCTTTTATATGAAATGAATGATCTTATAATGTGATTCTCATGTTCTCATACCATTTATTCCCATGATTATGTTTACATATCACACTTGTTTACTATTACGAATCATCTGAGCCCACCCTTTATTATGTTTTCTTTTCCCCAAGTTATAAAGAAAGGTTTTAGGCAAGAGTACAATAAGGGTAAAATCATTGTGGGAAACATTGAAGATCTTTAACTAGAAAATAATTATGTGTTCCGTGTTTCCAAAGGAACTAAACTAATATGGTATTTGGGTGTCTATTTTTAATGTATTATGTATTCCTTAAAATTTAATGTATTGTCATTGTATGTCAAGATTTAGTAGTTATACCTAGTATATAATGATAACCTAGAGATACCATAATAGTAATATTAAACTAATTTCGTATAACACAAAAACATAATGCTGACTAGACATAGTAGATGCGTGAATATCCAATGATAGGGACACATAAACATTGAGAATTATTCTCCGTAATTTCACACTAGGTAATTTTGAGTTGACTATATCCTGAGTACTAACTCACTAATAGGAATACCACAAGTTTCATGTGTATTTTTCAGTTCCTATCTATGAACACATGTAATAGTATTCTAATGTTAGATTATTATCAATGTATAGTATTTTATAACATACATTGATGTAATAAGAAAACCATGAAATGTATTTCAGGGAGAGGAAGCTTGCATATGGTGCCACATTTGTGGAATCACATTGATTGAATAATCTAGTATGATTATTTTCACTTGTAGAAGGAAGTTATATCATAGTCCCAATTGATTAGGATGGAAGTACCTTCACAAAATCCATGGTCATGGTAGAAGATGGAAATTCCATCCCATAAGGTAAATAAATAATAAATCCATAAAGGGTGATTACATGAAGTAATTGTCCTTATTTATGAGATATTATGAGCTAAAGAGATTATATTACATGGTTTGCGATCTTGTGATGTTTTCATTGATATGACTATTCCTTATCTCCTTACTAGCCTTGGGGAGTTACTAGACATCACTCTTTGTTTATAAATATTATTCACTTCTATTGAGATAAGGCCCTAGAGGGACACAAACTATTATTATTCAAGAGTCCATCCTAATTTAATGAATATGAGTATAGAACATGGTGGCACACTCCATGGGATCTAGGAGATGTTCGAGTTTGAATGATCTCCATGAAATAAATAAATTCATATTATTCATGTTTAGACCAATTGGTATTGAATTTATTTATGAAAAAGTATTCACAAGATTTTAATTGAATAAATTTGAAAATAATTAATGAAAAAATATTATTTCATTATTTAAGGTTTACATAATATTTTATAGAATTAAAATTCAAGTTAATTTATTTATTTTTTCAAATATTATATTTATTATATTACAACTAAGTGATAAAAATATAAATGATATTTAGGACTCTAAAAATCGGTCATAAGATGTCTTTTATAGAGTATTTAGTGGGAAATACATATTCAGGGTTCGGGGATCCAATTCATGGTATTATATACTTAACTATATTACGAATAAGATTACGTCATTAACAATATTATCTAATAATGTGAAGCTTTCAGTCAAAGAAACTAATCCATGTTCTTATTTACAGTTCGAAGCATCAATGTAGAGGTGATTGGAAAGACATCGAATATATCATTAGATCCATATTCTAGAACCAATATATCAATAAAATACATTCCCATACTTTTTTGAATCATTTTTTTATAATATAGAGGGATAATATTTTTTTCCTTCGAGTAACAATCACCAGTGATGAGTGTTTGTGGAACACATATTCAAATCAAACAAGGTAATTTTTTCAATTTATATTTTGATTAATTCCTCTATATGAGATAGTTGGAATTCACATTGGATTTCCATCACCGGAAATAATGTTTTCACATAAATCAATGATGAGTAATTTTATATACCCGGACCATCCTCTTCTATTGGGTACCCTGGTACCTTCAGTTTTACCACAACCTCATGCCATATTTGGCACAACCTCTGTGGAATATATAAGATTACTATGTAAGTTTCTTTGTGAAATTACATCTTCAAAGGTATATTTTCAAGACTCTATGACATTTGGAATAATCCCCATGAAATAGAGTTCTTTATAAGAAAAATAAATAACACATTTAAAGGAATCTTCTCGAATGTCGCATGAACATTCTACCCTTTTTCATGACCCCGTATAAAAAGAAATAAAATTATGATTTTATTCCACTTAGAGATAAATATAATAAATTAATAAAATCATGATAAAAACAATATTCTAGGTTAAAAAAATATTCATATATAAAAATAATCAATTTACACCATTTAATTCAGCATAAAAAGTACATGATAAAATTTCCATTTAAATATAACCGTACTTCCAAAAATCAATAGTCCTTGATTGTGTAATCATGATTAAATCAAAAAATTTCTCCAAACATATTTTAACATCAAACACTTTTTATTATCACTCTCTTACTCTTATATCATTAATAAATTATCTTTGATTACCATGAATTATCTACTTATCACGAGAAATATCAAGATATGTTAACATAGATTAAAATACATGACAGTTTCAATCACTAAACTAAATTACCAGGATGATTACCAATACCTAAACACCACATTTCATTTATCTCATCTCATTTCATTATTAATACTCCTTCTTTGATTCACCACAACACAAGGCATCTATCTAGTTGTTTTAGTGAAAAGAGAAACTATTTTTTATGGAAGAAGATAAGAAATGAGTATAGGACCCTTGGAAACCCTGAGAGGGTAGGGGTGAATCAGGGTGTTGAATTTTTATTTTAATGAACCAAATCATGTTCCCATATTATCATGAACTCATTAAACTTATATGATGGACAAGAACATAAATCAATCGATCACATGGGAAGAGACCACACAACACTTTTACTTTGTTCACCACTAAGGGCTATGTCAAAGGAGCATACACCAACAATGTGTTAGTTATACCAAAATCCATTAATCGTAACTATATATGTAATGATAATTTTTGGTCACAATCACATTTTTATAGGCTCAATTCCTTTACAATAGTTTCAGTATAGCTCATTGAGTCCCTAAGAACACTTCCATTGACTCCCCCTGGCTCACTTCTCTGAGAGAAGTCTAACTCATTTTATCAACATGAATGTTTTTGCAATGATAAGGAATTAATTTTTTTGTCCTTAACATATAATGAGACTCTTCTTTCACTATAGTCCTAAAATGATGAACACTGAAATCCAGGTTCACTTAGAACTTGATATCCAATAATTCATTTTTTAAAGTTCCTTCGCCAAGCTCCTTCATGATGCTCCCTACTTTGCAGAGATCACACCATTGAAAAGCTCAATACATTATAGAGCTAACCCCTTTGAAAAGAACACTACTTCGTAGAGCTTAACCCTTTATAGAGCACGGGCCATCATAGAGAAAACACCATCACAAAGCACACCTACTTTTTTTAAACCCACTATCAACGTGAAGCACACTGCCTTTGTAGAACAACTTACTTCACAAAGATCACTGAGCCAATGCAGAACACATATCTTCATGAAGCTATTAATACTTAGAATCATTTAATTTTTTCAAGACTAGAATATTATTTTCTAACCACTCAAGATCTCTTTAAAAGTTTTCTTTACGGATCACCCCTTGCTTTGTGAAGTCAGAGCGATTTCATATTTTCTCTCTTAGGTTCGTGTAGAATGGAGATGGGTGTCCTCTTATTTATCGGTGTCGTCGAATGTAGAGCTCCACTTCTTCCGGTGTGATTTTTGGATTAGTCAAAATGCCTTTGTGGTGATCCTCTACTTCACAAAGATTCCCTGAATTTCATGGTTCATGAAGCTCATCGTAGTCACAGAGCCTTCTGTCAAAATCTTTTATGCCACTGTGATTCTCACTCACACATCTCCATTTATCGTAATCACGAAGTAACACCATCTCAAATGGAAATTATTTATATCTTAGGAATCCTCATGCCAATCTTTCAAAAATGCATGCCTTTACCATATTTATGAAATATAAATTCTATAAGAATACATTTCGCAAATCTCATATTATTGTAATCGCAGAGCACACCTTCACAATCGTCATTTCTTTGCGAAACACACTTCATGAATCCCATATCTATGAAACTAAAACATTTTCCATATTTTCATAAGGCCTTCATGAAAAGCCAATTTTATCAATGCTTTCCACCCTCCAAATTTTGGGCCCCAAAAATTTGGCAAATGTTGGGAAACGACACCACCTTCAATACTGCTTATGGATTGAACTATATGAGCAATTTCCTTGCAACCTCCATGATCAATCAAACCTGAATATTACTGGTGGCACATTTTATCCCTCTTTCCTTCATTAGGATTTCACCACAAGTTCCCCAATAAAATTATGATATTTTCGAAATACAAATCAGAAAAGCATCATATGGTTTACACCATTCTCATAATCCCAGTCTCATCTTCAATTCTACATCTCCAGACAATTCCTCATGTAATAATGCATGTTTCCTCAAGTAAACCTTTCTATGGTTCTCAGGAAATAGGGAAGTATTTCATGACCTTATTCAAGTCCTGAATTACTTTTGGGGTATTAGTTCCGATGAACTACAATCGTATCTCTTCACCCAGAAGTGGATGGGTTATAAACACCGCCAGTGCTGTAAACAATGTGTCACCATGGTCACAAGTCCTTCAAACTAATGATCAGTTTACCAACCATATGACATCTAATTGAGTTGAATTGCTCAGGATGACATCCGATGTTATGATTCCATAACAATTATCTAGGAATAATAACTTCAACCAACCTCTATTAACTTTGGCTCTACTTCTTCATATTTATCAAAATTGACAATGTTTGACAACATTTGACAAAAAATACAACTCATATTGAAAATTGGTCCCAACAATGAGAGTGAAAATCAACCTCATAAAAAGTATAATCGTAACAAAACATTAATCTAAATCACATATCTTTGAAGTAAATCACAATCATTCTTGTTGAAAACTCTCATTAAATTATGGACTAGACCATATATCATCATGTTTATCAAAATGATATCCCTCTATCACATTTATAATATAGAATGTCATAAAAATTATAAATATCACAATATTTTATTTAAAAAATAATTTTAGGAAAATTACTTAAATATGTAAACAATTTTAATTCCATGAATATCCTAAAATTACAATCTCCATAAAAAATTATCATGTAACGACCCATCCCCTAGGGCCCATGTCGCGACTACCCCATGCATGCCTTCAATAGGCCAGGGGTGGGAAACTAGCACCAGAAAGGCCTATCCCTAAAATTGGAAGGCATTTAATTTTATCCTGTAAAAACACATAGTCCAAAAAAACAACAAGAAGCAACCATGAAGTAAACAACTGTAGTAACAATGTGCTGAAATTAAAGGGGTCAGAATACAATCCCAACTAAAAAGTATGAGTACAACTAAAAAGTGGAAAACAGCTCCTGGATCGTCCACTGAGGATCCCACTTGAAGGGTAGATACAACTCATGATCACTAGTCCCTACATCACATCACGCCAAATGATCCACCTCCTAGTACCGTCCAGTCCTGGATCCCTCATCCTCGATCAACATTATACGTCGTTTACACAATACACACCAATGTGCGAGCGAAGCCTGTGTAGGGGTGAGTATAAAAATACTCACTGGGGACCCTGAGAACCCCGTAGGTCTCCTAGAGTTCAACAAAGGAAAACAACAAAGCAAGACCTCAAACTCAAAGCATGAAGCATTAGACATCAACACTACTTAGGTATATTACCATACATATAAATATGTTATCAAGATATAATCATCGCATACCTGAGGGAAGAATACCAAAAGGTAACACCATGAAGGTAGAAGTACCACACTAGTAACACCATGAAGATAGAAGTACCACATAGGTAACACCACGAAGTTAACACCACGATTGTAGATGTACCACATAGGTAACACCATGTAAATAACACCATGAAGGTAGAAATACCACACAGGTAACACCATAATGTTAAAATCAGGAATGTAGATGTCCCACACATGTAACACCATGAAAATAACACTACGAATGTAGAAGTACCTCATAGGTAACACCACAAAGATAACACAAAAAAGGTAGAAGTACCATACAGTTAACACCACGATGATAAAAGTACCAAAAATGTAACACCATGATGATAAGAAGACTCAAATTAAAATCAGGTATAACTTAAGTACAGAACAATAGATGATTAGTCATAAGCAAGTTCATCTTATTCTATTAAGTAGCACTGCTGCTGACCCACACAGGATCGATAGGTAACAACCCCACGCTGACCCACATAGGATTTGACCGACGTAGGATTAGTATACGCTGACCCACACAAGATCGCTGAGTACTGACCCACACAGGATCTGATAGATGCTTACCCACACATGATCGATAGATTTTTATCCACTTAGGATCGATGTTCTTCCTTTACGTTACATCTAGCCACTTGACTCATCACACCCAGTGCATTCGAGTTCCGTAGAATCTTCTCCCCGAGATATCAGTCGTACCTCGACTTCAATTAATATAAAAAAAGGAGTAACCCAAAGGATTGACATGTCCTAAGGGTTCCAACGCGACAGATGACACATCAATCGGATGCCCGATCTGTGACTTATAAGCGTTTTAGTGCCGAGGATCCAGTTGGATTCAGGTTCAATCCAACTCATACGTACACCGAAATTCTATAAAACATGAGTGGATTATTCCAAAATGTCTTTACCGCTCCAAAGATTCCAACTCCGTAGACGGTTCATCAAACGATCATCTGGTTCACATATTATGGCTCTCTTTGCGAAACTGGGCATGGTTGGGTCCAGGTCCGGTCTGACCCCGATGGGTGGGGCCACGGTGGGCTCAGCCCGCTAGGCCACTGTACGGCCCGGCTTGTATGGGGGGTGCGGCCTAACTTGCAAGGGGCCGCCTTTTGGGATCTTGCGGCCTGACCTGCAATGAGGGAGTGGCCCGGACCACAAGGGGCGGCCCACTGGGCCCGTGTGGCCCGACCAGCAAAGGGGCGGCCTGCTATGCTCACGCTTCCTGGCCCGCAAAGAGGCATGGCCCAAACCAAAAGGGGGGTGGCCCGCTGGTCCCACATGTCTTGGACCGTGGAGGTGTGTCATGGTGGGCTCGTGTGGCCCGTCCTACGACCAGCAGAGTCCACTAGAAGGCGGACATGTCTTTCCAGCTGGCCCCATTGGTGCAGTGCCCTTTCAGCCAGCCGGTGGGGCACTGCCCCACCACGTACTAGACGGCCGCTCTGGACGACAAAGGACTACCCACCAGTACAACGCGTGTACCGCACCACTCTCCACCTACCATAGCTACGAGCTGTGATCTCCTATAGCAGCGCGTGATGGAGCACCGCCCAACCTCATCCTCCTACGGCCGGCTCGAGCTGGCCTCTGTTTTCACCCACCGAAGCTTTGACTATGGCCCTTTCCCAATAGTAGCATGAAACGGCGCGCCAACCTTATTCCATGGATTCCTGGTGATGGACGCTCTGTCAACCACTATGGCATAGTGTCACGGCCTCCTCCTACGGTACGCAATAGAGCGCTACCTCCCTTGCGGCCGGTTGGTGCCACCGCGTTAGTGATCTTCCATAGTGGATGTGAGGGTAAACAAAGAAGAGGAGGAGTCCGTGCTGTGTTCGTTTGTCCCACTCCCTCCGCGTTTCATGAAAAACATGATGAAGGAAATATGATTCTATACTAATTTTGAAAATTATAACAAAACAAAACCCTACCTCAAGAACGATGGAGAATGCCCGCCATTGAAGGAGTGTCAGTGTTCGTTGTCCCCGCAACCAGCCACCAACATTGCCGCCCAAACGTCTTCCTTCGATTCGTGATTTTGTGTCACCCATCACAACCCACTAGAACCATCTTCGTCCCCCATTCTTTTGGCGTTGTGACAATTGATTAGGAATTCGTTGCTTGATGAAGTCGTTCTATTACACCTCCCCAAGATCTATATAAATAGAAGAGGGGGAGGGTATGTAATGATAGTGGAATTTATGGAGGTTCATTTAATAGTAGCCTTCCTAAATTACAATGATTCTATTACTTAGGATTTGAAGGGTAAAGCCATTTAATGGATTCACACGTCTCTAGTCCCACATTATCGCTTGTCCGTTAGAGGAAAAAAATGAAATAAAATAACAAATTTATTTTATTATTCTTTTAAAAAGTCCAAAATATATCTTTTTCTCCAGACCTAATGTGGTCGATGTGAATCCTCCCTTAAGAAAATCCCAGTGCTTCAGATTCAATGGTGCCCTCAAGTTTTTAATCCATGAACCGGTTCAATGGTTAGAAAACACCGCCCATGCATTTACTGAATGTACACGAAAAAAAGTTTAGAAAATTATTAACAGTCACCCTCGAATCAAGACATTTGAGGTTAGGCTCTTCCTAAGGATAAAACTACCTCAAGAACTCACAGATATACACATATTTTCAATCCGAGTTACCATTTAGAAGTTATTGATATTACAATAAAATAATGGTCACTTAATTATTTTATTTACAGCCAAAAACTAAATTTCACATGTGGTTCATGCCAGCCAATGTTAGTATCAGCCTAAGGAATGAATACCATCATGATTTAAGTGGTGGTATCATAATTTCACTCTAAGTTACCATTCATTAGTTATAAGCATTTTCAAAATAAAATAATTTTGATGTATTATTTTATTAATGGTTATTCAATTTTTTGGTTCTCTCACTGGAGGCCTGCACCGACTGAACTTATGTCACACCTATGGTAAACCCACTATCTTGAACGTAACGGTGCCCTTAGATTTCTTATTCAAGCACCCATTTAAAAATTACTCCAGTTTTTCAGGAAAACCACTAACGTGCGCTATTTTTAAACTTAACAAATTTTCGATAGATCATTTTGGGCACTTCGGGCCTTGGAATCATGTGTCATCAGATTTTTCGGTCTCGAAATAATTCCATATAATTAAAAATAATTATACAGAAATTACGGAACATTACATTCTCCCCACCTTATGGATTTAATTCCCTAAAAACCAAAACAACGGCAAATCAATCAAATGAGGGTATTGGGCACGAATTTGAGCCTCCTGCTCCCATGTTCTCTCCTAGAGGTTCTCATACTACCACCCAACATGCACTAGAGCGATCAACCATCCACGAAGTACTCAACCCTTTCGATCCTCTATATCCATCAAAAACACCTTAAAAGTAGCCCCATCATCAATGTACTACTCACCCTAATCGATAACATTTGATGGATCATGCACACATCGTCTCAGCTATGACACATGGGAAGCATTTTTCACCCAGGGCATCTGTGGGGGAAGAGATAGATGGTACACCACCTCACACACTCTGTTGAGAATCTAGAGAGGTCTGATGAACCTCATAAATTTCTTGAAGCCCCGGCCAAACCTTCACAATCGTCATCATGGTGAGACCCGTAAGAAGACTTGGTCTTCCTCCTAATACTCCAAGGGTCTTTGTATCCCTTCGATACAAGGCTTATACCGGCTCTATGCAGTGTTCACTTGCTGGCAAGTGAGGCACCATGATAAAAACTCTGCCACTGCTTCCTTCATCCCTGACCACCAGTACTGACACCAGAGGTCCTAGTACATCTTCGCCACTCTAGGATGTACCATTAAAGGGGATGTATGGAATTCCCTCAACACCTCTTCTAGAAGTGTCATTGGTACCATGGTGCTTTCTCTAAAGAGAACGACATACTCCTCACCTTCGGAAATTTTTTTAGGAGATCGTCCTAAGGATATTAGAGCAGGTTGGGCCTCACAATCAACGTCCCAAGTAGTGACTTCCCAAATCGCTGAAGAATTGGGGGAGTGAAAATAATATAATGGAGGTATGATATTACATCTTTATCCACAGAGGATATACACAGTGCAACTAGCTGCTCTGACACTTGACTCAATATCTGTAGACCTGGACTCATGCTGAGTGTGTTTTCTACCACATTCCCCTTCCCAGGAGTACATACTATCTCAAAGTCATAGTCCTAGAGGAACTCTAGACCTCATCACTATCTCAGGTTCTGGTACATTTGTGGAAAGATATACCTGAGACTCTTGTGATCCGAGTAAACAGTAAACCATTCACCCATCATGTAGTGCAACAATATCTTTAGCACAATGACCACTACTGATAACTCAAGTTCAAGGGTAGCATAGTTCTGCTCGTTTTTTCTCAACTACCATGACCCGTAGGTGATTACTGCCCACTCCAACATCTGATCACATCCATGTCTTGTCCCTGATGCATTGCAGTAGACTATATACTCAATTCCCTCTTTTGATATCCTCAAGATGGGTCACTCGTTAGTATATATCCTACCTCCTAAAAGCTCTGCTAACACTTCCCTGTCCAAAGGAAAGGATCCCCTTCCTTCTTCAAAACTGAAAAGGGTGCCGCTACCCTGGAGAAGTCAGGTAGAATTCTATGTTAGTACCCAACCAAAGTAGATGTCCCTCCCCCTTCAGGGAGGCAGACCTAGAAACATCTTTTGTAAGGATTTCCCCATACTCTGCCCCCACTGTTGGGAACTGAAAACTCAAAACTCCTGGTACCACGAGGGTAAGTTTGGACGAATAAAGAGTGAAAGGATACACCCTCTTATGCACGATTACATCCTATGCTTCATGGGATTCCTTTTTCACTGACCACGGAAAACCCAATCCAAAATTGTAGATATACTACATCCTTTTTGACTACTATAGTAAATCTGAGTTTGAACTATGGATGTCCATCACACACCTAAACTAACGTCATAAGGCCTCAATGTTTCCACCAAGAGGTTCCAACATTAACTCTCAAATCAAGGGTCAGATCACACCGTCTATATAAGTGTGATTATTGAGTCTCCTCCCAAAGGTATCTCCAGACATAAGGGTCAAGTCATAGGTTTAACTTGAAACTCTAGGCCTTGAACAAGACTCATGGTAAGAAGCATTGATTGGTACCCATGTCTATTAATACGATAGCTAGTAGTAGATGCAGACCGTACCTCGAATCATTCCTAGAGCCCTTGGGTCACACTCCTAGAATGCATGCAGCTACACCCTTCCCTTGTATTCGAGCTCCCTGAGCCTGGCGGGGAACACATTGCGGGTGGTGGTTGTAACATATCAAAATGTATACCACCTCATGATACTCTCTTAGCTCCACTTCCACGTCTGTTACGCTAGAGATTCATCTGTCCATATCACTTCCCCTTCGCGAAACATTTTATTTGTCCAAGTCTTTGAGACTGGTGTTAGATTCCTGTTTTCCCATAGTTATCATTCACAGGTTGTATCCGCTCAGCCAAAGAACATTCAACCACAAAGGTTTTTTATAGAACCCTTACATAAGTAGGAATGCATAAAGGAATAGTTCTAGATCGGATGTCCCAAAACACCCCTCGCTCAGAGGTCCAAGCCCTAAAACATTGACCGCGCTGTATTCATCTAGTACTTCGGATAGTCGATACGCCTTGATGAATACTCAACTACTGGCATGTCGTCTTGCCGAATTTGTAGAAGCT
Organism: Viscum album; assembly: GCA_963277665.1. Taxonomy (NCBI): domain Eukaryota; kingdom Viridiplantae; phylum Streptophyta; class Magnoliopsida; order Santalales; family Viscaceae; genus Viscum; species Viscum album. The sequence goes on along the minus strand of OY728126.1, from coordinate 1,786,163,622 downwards.
CTAAGGAATACTCACCCCTTAGCTTTTTATGGAATGATACCCCCTACTTTGAGGAAGTTTCATAAGATTTTCCACTAAAAAGTAACCTCATCACAAGATCAGTGTAATGAAAACACTGTCATCATCTTGCTGAGCCACATAAGAGGCTTTCTACCATGACCGCCAGCTATTCGAATGGTGCCCTGGATAGATAGAAACTTGGTCACCTCCTCAAGCATGTCCTTAGATGCCTGTGAGTCAAGCTTGCCTTGAAACCTCAGGGGTATCTGATTCCATAACACATGTAAGGAACAAATCCTACATGTATCCTATCCCGGTACCGCTGATTGTAACAACTGACCAAGGGGCTGTGATATAGCTACTACACTACCCGAAGGTACCATCTTGGGAAACTTTCCACACGCCGAAGCGTCATCACTATGTGAACCATCCTCATGGTCACACACTGATAATGATTAGAAGCTAAGATCACTATCTGATCTGATGGTGTCCCAACTAGGAAGAAAACTCTAGCCACAACCTCCATCCATTTATCAGCTTCCTGGGGATCTATCTCACCTTGAAACCTTGTAGTCCTCTATCACTAGAACTCTTGAAACATGCTCATTCAGCATGCACAGTCCACTAGTATCATCTATTGATGATCCACACAGGATCTTTAGAATACCGATCACCACAAGATTTCTCAGTGGGCCGTCATCATGTACTCTCTCGAGAATCCTAGCTAGCAATCTAGGCGGTGAAGTCCTGATAAAGAATAGGTGCGCCACAATAATTAAATTATACCTAGTGAGTTGAATCCAATGAAAGAAAGGAAAAACATTTCCAAAACAAACACAATCAGTGTTTTCATGCACCTAGTCGGAAGTCAGAATTCAGGGTCCTAGTCTATGGATACCTCGACTGCTGCACCAAAACTAGACTCCATGAACTGAAAACCACACTCAAATCACTTAACACTATTGCTCTATTGAAAATATTAGAGTCTATGTTCTTTGGTATAACCGAACCCTCTGATACCACTTTACCACAACCTGTCCCCTAGGACCCGTGTCGTGACTACCCCAAGCCCGCCTTCCATAGGCTAGGGGCAGGCGACACATACCAGAAATGTGTATCCCTAAAATGGGATGGCATTTTTTTTAACATTTATATAAACATAGCCCAAAGACACAACAATAAGAAACCACGATGTAAAACTTTTAGTAAAATTGTGCTGAATGGAAAGGGATCGGAATACAAGCCCAAGTGAATAGTATAAGTACAACTGAAAAGGAAAAAACATCTCCTAGATCATCCACTGAGGATCCTACATGAAGGGTAGGTACAAATCATGATCCTTAGTGCATGCGTCACGTCACTCCAAGTGGTCCACTTTAATGCACCATCCAGTCCTAGCTCCCTCAGCCTTGTTCATCATTGTACGTCGTCTGCACAAGAGACAACGAGGTGTAGGTGAAGCCCGTGCAGGGATGAGTATTACAATACTCAGTTGGAACCCTGAGACCCTCGTGGGTCTCCCAGAGTTCCACAAAGGAAAACCACAAAGAAAGACCTCAATCTCAAATCCTGAAGCATTATAAATCAACACTACTTAGGTATATGCCCATACATATACCTAAGATATCATGATAAAATCATCACATACATGAGAGAAGAGTATCACAAAGGTAATTCCACAAAAGTAGAATTACCACAAAGGTAACACGTCAAAGATAACACCAAGAAGGTAGAAGTACCACACAAGTAACACCACAAAGGTAGAAGTACCACACATGTTACACCATGAAGATAACACAATGAAGGTAAAAGTACCACACAGGTAACACTAAGAAGATAACACCACAAATTTGGAAGTACCACAAAGGTAACACCATGAAGTTAAAAGTACCACACAGGTAACACCATGAAGATAAAGAGACTCATCCCACAATAAGTTATAACTTAAGTACAGAATTATAGATGATTTTTCATAAGCTAGATCATCTTATTCTATTAAGTAGCACTGTTGTTGACCCACACATGATCGTTAGGTAATAACCTCCCACTGACCCACACAGGATTAGTATGCGCTAACCAATATAGGATCACTGAGCACCGACCCACAGAGGACCTGATAGATTCTAAACCACCCATGATCAATAGATGCTGACCCACTTAGGATTGATGTTCTTTATTCACGTTACATCTAGCCACTTGATTCCTCACACCTGGTGCGATTTAGTTCTGTAGAGTCTAACCCTCGAGATAACGGTTGTACCTCGAACACCACTAGGCTCTACAAAGTAGTATCCCAAAGGACCTCTATGTTGTAAGGGTTTCAACGTGATAGACGATGCGCCAATCAGATGCCCTGTCTGTGAATTATAAGCATTTTATTACAAGGGGCCTAGTTGAATTCGAGTTCAATCCACCCCATCCCTACACCCACATTTTCCAAAACTTGAGTGGAGTATACCAAATGGTCAGTATCACTCCAAGGATCCCAACGCAACTGATGGTTCATCAAACAGACATCTGGTTCACAAGTTATGGATATTCTAGCGAAATTGGGCCTGGTGGGGTTCGGGCCCGGTTCAACCAAGTCAGACTGACCCAGTCAGACTGACCCAGTCTGACCCTGTATGTGCCGACCCAACCTGGTTGGGTGGGGCCTTGGCGGGCTCGGCCCACTAGGCCATAGTTCGGCCCGACCTGCAAGGGGGGTGCGGCCCGACCTACAAGGGGGCAACCCACTGGGCTCGTGTGGCTTGACTCGCAATGGGGGTGCGGCCTAGCCCACAAGGGGGAAGCCCGCTGGGCTCACGTGGTCCGACCCACAAGGGGTGGTTCACTGTGCTCAAGCAGTCCGGTCCTCAAGTGGGCACAACCTGGCCCGCAAGGTGGGAAGCCCGTTGGGCTCACACGGCCGGATCTGGGACTAGCCCGGTCCGCCATAAGGCAGTCCGGTCTTCCCTGCTGGCCCCATGGGGGTGGGGCCATTTCAACCAGTCGATGGGGTGCTTCCCCATCACGTAATGGCTGACCACTTTGGTCGATCAGGGGTCCGCCAGCCGGTGCAACGCAAGGATTGTGCCACTCTCTACCTACCGTGGCAACAATCTGCAACCTCATCTAGCGGCTTAAGACGGCGCGCCACCCTTCCTCCTCGTTCCGCAGCCGGCTTGAGCCCACCACCATTTTCCCCCTTCGTGGCATCAGCCGCGACCTTTTCCCGCCAGTGGCACGCGACAGCACGCCACACCTACTCCGCTGTCGACCTGTGTCGGCCGCTCTGCCAACTATCGTGGCATAGTGTCGCGACCTCCTCCTACGGCGCACGACGGCATGCCGCACCAATCTTGGCCAGTTGGTGCCACCACACTAGCAGTTTTCCATAGATTACGTAAGGGTAAACTAGGCGAAGGAGGGTCCGGGCTCTTTTCTTTTGGACCGCGCCCTCCGCTTTATCTTGAAAAAAATGTGGGAGGAATAAGATTTTATAATCACTTTGAGAATTACGACGAAACCAAACCCTACCTAAAGAATGATGGATAACGCCTACGATTGATGGAGTGTCAGTGTTCATTGTCCCCACAACAAGCCTCCAATGTTGCTGCTCAGACGTCATCCTTCGGTTCATGATTCAGCATCACCCGTCATCGCCCGCTGGAACCATCTCCGTCCTCCAAACATTTGACGTCGTGACAATTTATCAGGACTTCATCGCTTGATGAAGTCATGCCATAACCCCTCCACAAGCTCCATATAAATATGAGAGGGGGAGGGTAAGTAACAATCATGTAATTTATAGGGGTTCATTTAATAAGAACCTTCCAAAATTCCAACAACACTGTTCGATAAGATTTTAAGGGTCCATCCATTTAATGACTTGACACGCCACTGGTCAATTGCTGATGCTTTTCCATTGAAGGAAAATAAAAAAAGAAATAAAATAAAAAATTTATTTTATTATTATTTTAAAAAGACCAAAATCTATTTTTTTTCTCTAGACCTACTACGGTCGATGTGCAGCCTCCCTTAAGCGAATACTGGCACTGCGGATTCAATGGAGCCTACATATTTTTAATCCGAGCACCAGTTCAAAAGTTAGAAAAAACCGCCCATGCGTTCACTAAACGTACCCAAAAAAAGTTCATTAAATTATTAACAGTCACCCCTGACCCGCACCGGTCAAGGTTAGGCTCTGCCAAAGGAGAATACTCACTCATGATCTCAACGGTACTCTCAGATATTCAATCTGAGTTTTCGTTTAGAAGTTATGGATTTTACAATAAAATAATTGTCACTTAATAATTTTATTTATGGCCAAAAACTAACTTCACTGGTGGCCCGAGCCAGCCAATGTTAGTATTAGCCAATGGAAAAATACCATCACGAGTTCAGCGGTGGTCTCAGATTTTCAATCTGGGTTTATGTTCATGAGTTATTAGAATTGGAAAACTAAAATAATTTTATTTAAAAATTTTATTTTTAGTTATGCCATTTTTGGGTTTTCTCACCGGAGGTCTGCGCCAACTAAACTTTAGTCACGCCAAGGGTAAACCCACTATCTTAAATGAAATGGTGCCATCAGATTTTTGATCCACGCACTTGCTTAAGATTTACTAAAATTTTACAGGAAAACCACTCACACACGCTATTTTTAAACATAACAATGTTTTGACAGCTCATTCTGGGCACTCCGGGCCTCGGAATCACATGCTGTTAGATTTCTTAGTCTCTAAATAATTACATATAACTAAAAAAAAATATACCAAAATTCTGAGACATTACATATCAAAATTCACATAAAGGGTAATCATATTTTCCTTTACTAAATAAAACACATAAATATTATTTATAGAATAATTAATTTACATTTTACCATTCATAATCCAAATGAACAAAAATGACCTTACTAATTTTATAAACTTACAAATATCAAATTTTTTGGTCTCTACATTACACATCCTTTTAAGAACTTTTCTTCATTAAAAATATTATTATAACATCTCAAATTTTGAATTTGATTTCTTTTTTCATTTTTCTCCCTTTAAATATTATTTATTTTGTTTTATTTTTCCTTTTTAATTAAATAACCTAAGTATTAAATGTTTTCATATAATAATAAATAAATATTACATAAACAATATTTAATTATTTTACTAAAAAACATTAAAATAAACACTCAATATTTCTATTTGGAATAAAAATATAAAGTTAACAAGAAAATACCTGTGAAAAAATATAATTTTCTGACTTATAAAAAATCCATAATAATCATGTTTATTATCATTACTTTTTAAAGAATGAAAATTTTTATTCATAAGAATAAACATTTTTTTCTATGGATCACTTCATAAAATGAGAATTGTTTTATCATTTCAATGCATAATGTAAAAAATGAAAGGTAATTTTTTATACAAAAATGATAGAAGTAATAGTGGATAATAAATATAAGTTAATACCTCATCACACATAGTATGCAATGGACCTTACACATATAAAAAACATGATAAAAATGGTACAATTCATGATGTAAACATGTTATATGAGAAGTTTTATTTTAGAGTTACTATGATGAATATATATATGTGTGTGTGTGTATATATAGATAATTTAGTTGTCATATGAATATTGAGTATATAGCTATCATGTATGATCATTATATAATTATTTTGTAAAAATATATTTTCATAAAAGTAATAATTTATCCAAATTTTTCCAAGGGTTATGGTGTTTTTTATTAATCCATGAATCATAATTTATTTATTTTTCTATATTTATAAAAAATTGTATTTATTTCTTATAATGATTTTATAAAAAATATGGTACATAATACATGATTATTTTTACACATATAGTTTTATATGATGACTAAATTTCCCATATATATAGTGATATTTTCATATGGTAGTCATTAGAATAATAATATAATCATTTTATTAGTAATATTAATTAGAATAGAATCATTACCATTTTAATATAATTATAGTAATATTAATTTAATAGTAACATGTGACCATTGAAAATAATGAATTTAATTTATAAATATTTTTTATATGTATATTATAATATTTATATGTTATTCCAATTGAATTTCATACAATACATAATATGTTTATTGGTAAAGATATATATTTTACCTTAAAATAATATTTTATGAAGAATTTATTATTTTAATTTGAAAATTTAATTTCTTATAATTATATACTTATTATAATTAAATAGGCATTAAATTTGGATAAGGAAAATATTAAAAGAAATTAATGAGTTGGCTATGAATAACGATTGATACATTGAGACAATTTTATTAAGTATTTATTTAATAATTTAATTTATCATATTTAGAGGGTGATTTTAATCTAATTGATATTAAATTTTTATTTAACACATCAATATTAGGTAATGATATAGTTTTATTATTTTTTTGAGGTAGTACAATTTTACCTGAATATTTTATTATGATATATATATGTATATATATATTTATATATACGATACACTACTTAAGTTTATTATGATTTAAAAATGATGTAATGTCTTGATTTTATCATTTTCATGAATTAATATACGTATTATTGTATAAATAAATTATTTTAAAAAATGTTTATCAGCATTACTAAAATAATGTGAATTTTAAAAACACAAAAAATACCTTAATATATTAAAAAAACTCTTGATATCAAATCTTTTATTCATTATTGAAATGATTCTATTTATTTTTAGAGTTTTTTAAAAGGATTTAAAGCAAATTTTTAACTGAATATCATGTTTTAGAAGTCAAAACATATGGTTGGAAACTATTTATAATTTTTATTCAAGTATATTTAATGTCAATATTTTAAACCCCCGACCAATAATTATATGTTTATACAATATGTTTCACTATAAATAACACAAATAGGCCCCATTAACTTCATGATAAATCCTCTAAGTATGGTTCCACTAATAATCACTCTTGTCTCTTTATATAAGGTTATTATGTTTTCTAAGGGGGTTATTCCTTATGTTTTAGGAAAGATTCAAGTATGGAAAGGGATATCCCTCCCACAATCTCCCACCCTCCCTCTATCTATCTATCCATTTAATATTCATTGTTCTTTTTTGGTAATCCTTTATATGGTCAATTCTGAACAATATACGATCAGATCACTCCACTAAGTGGGGGCATGGATCAGTGGAGAACTATTTTTAAAATTTATTCTTAATTAAACCAACCCAGGAAACCTGTTAGGATTCGATTCAATCAAGTATGGAGTCTCAACCTCACATGTGTAAGTAGGAAATAAAGATAAAATGAACATGAGGATTTTGAAAATGTTTGGGCCCTTCATGAGCAGCCAACTCCTTTCGGTGGCCAATTTCATTCCCTAACCACATATTATTCACTATAAGAAAAAACTGATTATAGGATTATAGTGATGGAATATATAAGAACTATGATTATCTAGAGTCACACCAGACACCACATCTTCACACCACCATTATATATAATAAGTAACAAATATGAGATATATCTTCTTGAAAGTTGGTTTTCTTCAACAATAGTAGAAGTAGATTTACCTCATTGAACCATTATAATTATTTAGGAAAAATTATCACATTAAGAATATATGATATAGAAGTACTTTTTAATCTCAAATGAACTCACTGAATGATCAACACCAATATATGTAGATTATTTGATCTAATCTTAAGGCTTCCAACTCTTTTCTCCTCAACTTCTCTCAAATTATCAATGATCTCTTATTTATCTTTCTATTAACTTAATTTTCATCTCATATTCTCAAAAATCATAATTCCAAAATTAATTTAATTCCTGTAATTAAATATAAACCTCATCATTAATTATTATTTTCAAAATATTATCATACACCATGGTCTCTTTTATTTTCTTATTTTACAGGGCCCTCACACCTGTACAATGATCTCCTAAATATTATGAACTTTTAATAATTGTATGTCTACAACAAATTTCCTATTATTAACTTCTTATTTGTCTCTAGAATAATGAATATTTTTTCAAAAATTTCTTTATCCTCACATAGTATTTAGAATAATTCACAAACAGTGAATTTATGAATTCCACAAATACCCATGTCTTCATGCTCAGTAAAATAAACTTGAACATAAAATTCTAGATACAATTTATGATCCAAGGAATTTTATCCTAGCTTGAAATATAAAAATCAATTAATTATACATTCATACATAATAAAATAACTTAGAATCACTAATGAATCTCAAGATAGTGATTTATTGATTTTAATAACAATATAACATCATCGTATTTCCATTCCAAATGTAACATTTAAATATTATTAATTAAAATCCTCAACATCAAGATATAAAAAAAATTTCCTAAGAAATCAATTTGAAACATAAAATAAAAATATTAAATTACCCATACTATTGAAATCTTATATGGAACAGTCTAGATCAAAATTTGTACATTGTGATGTTTTACTCCTTGATGATCAACATTACCATCGTTGAGTTTCATTTCATTTTAAAAAAATTATAAATTTTTTTCTTTATATAGATGAAATTTTTTTCTTGGTTCTTAGAAAAAGAATCACATTTGTTAATCTTCATCGATGAGGAAATCATATACATAGTGAAGAAATACACACGGATTTCATTACATGGTGATAACTTAGATACAAAACAATAATTTTCATATATATAATTTATCGATATGAGAACTTTTCTTATGTAGGCTGATAGATACATGGAGTTATTCAGATATGTCAGTATTCATATATCTAAATATTTTCTTAAATAGGGAAAAATCATATGTGAGTTTTGAAAACCACGTCCATCACTCCAATAGCTTCAGTACCTATTTTTCTCTCTCAAATTCAATTCTAACCACTTAAAAAAATCTTCATGAGTTCAAATAATAAATTAAAAAACTCAAAAATTTATCAAAAAGGATTTAACAAATTTAAAACCATAAAAAATCAAAGGTCCCTTCAATATGTTCCTTCTGGATTTGTTGGAAACTTAATTCAACTCTAACAAATAAACTTTGATCGAACATAGAACTAATTAACAAACTAGAGAATCATCAAATCACAACAAATATCGTATGTGAAATTCATTTCACCACAAAACCATATAAGTGTATGTGTTTGAGAGAAATATATCCCATGGGGTCAATAAAATTTTAACAAGTGACATAGATTACCTCCCAATCAATTCATGCATTAAATATCACTTTTAGTAATCCCCTATTCAACATTAACCACAACTACAAATGAAAAGAAAAGGATAAGTTCTCCCATTATGGATAATTATATTCCCTTTTGAAATAGATTTGTGACCCTATTTCTCTTTATTGGTTAACATAATCCAAATCCCATGTGGGTGGGAACGATTCCATATTCTTAAAGTGAGAGGAGATATAGCTGAACATAGAGTTTCATCCTAAAATAAAAGAACCACTATCTTGGAATAGATTTTATAAATCTATACGAAATTTTATTTTGATTAGATATGAATTAAAGCATGTTATTTTCATTTAACACTCTTTCTATAATGAAATGATTTCTGATGTCAATATATCTAGATCTAGTGTGTTGTACAAGGTTCTTTGATATATTTATTTCGCTCTGATTGACACTCAAAAATATTAAATGTTTTCCCAACTTCACATTTCAAGTATGCTAACTATACAGACATCTATAATACCTTTATACATTCATGAGGGGATACCAAATATTATTCTTTGTCTATGATAAGTGTTACTGAGTTCTTATTTTTACTATACCAACTTACACGACCCTCAAGAATGAAGAAATTCCATCCTGTTATAGATTTTTAATCTATAATATGACCTATCAAGTCTATATTAGTGTGCATAAGTAGCTATAAATCTATAATTCATTTTTAAACCAGGATATAATTCACTATTCACTTCATATAACTCAGTATCCTCTTTTCCTCAAGCATGTATGACTTACTTGGTTCACATGGAAATTAAGAAAACACTGTCACAGAAAATGCTATATCCAATATTGATGCCATAAAATACAATAGACTTTTGATGAGACTTTAAAATTTATTTTGATCAACCTTATTAAAATTTACATATTTAAACAATTTTATTACAACTAAAATTGGATTTGAATATTCTCTTGATTATTTCATTCAGAACCTTTTCACCAACTCACAAGCATACTTTTCTTGGGATACAAATATATATTCTGAATTATTCAAAATATATAACCCCAAAAAGTATCTGAATTATCCTAGTAAATACATCTCAAAATTATATTTTTATTTTCTTAGAAAATTGCAGACAACGAGTCCCATTACCACTAAAAAATATAATATAATAATATAAAATGAAAATCAATGATCCTATGGGAAACTCTAGTATACGAATTTATATCAACAATCACTTTTTTTAATTCTCATTTCCTTAGGAAGCTCTCAAGTTTGAAATACCAAGCTCTATGAACATGGTTTAATCCATATAATGCATTTCTCAGTTTAAAGACCATATCATTGACCCCATAGAGAGTAAAACCATTTGGATTCATAATAAATACTTCTTACTCAATTTCACCAACCTAGCCTTATTCCATATCACTACCCATTTTTCATTAAATTTTTACCTAAACACATTTTTTTGTCAGTGAAATTATTATAGTCTTCAAACAAGGTAATAAGTTGAATTTTTCTCATTATGACCCAAATCTTCATTCATAGCATATATCCATTCAACATACTGAATAACATAAACCACTATTCATGGTTTAACATCTGATGTGAGAGTTATGTGATTCCCCACAATCATCCTTCTTCTTATCTGAATAGGATCTCCTTATTCTCTAATTATGTTATGGGAGTCAACATTCCTTTTAACCTCTGGAAAAATTCTTGTCACTATGGTGAGTTTATTCTTATTTTTCCCTATGTTCTAGATCAACCTCATCATAATTGTTTTTATATAAACTTTTTTTCAACATAATGGTTTGAAATATACTTGTTTTTTCATATAAAATATCAAATTCTTATTGAGAAGATTGATCTTATTTTATTTGGTTTCAACAATCTGGATATTTTAGTAGTACAAAAATTTGTGCAAACATTTTTTCTAGTACTTATACCCAATACCATTAGATAAGTACACCATAATCATCCATTTATCATATTTCTCTTCATATATTCCCAACATGTATCCTTAAATAATTATAAAGCATGGAATTACAAAAACATTAAATTACCAAATAATTGGTTTCTTTTTATACAAAATTTAACATGTAGTAAAATGTTTCATGGGACGCAAAATACATATGATCTATATATATAAAACACAAAACATAATGTCACTCCAAAAGTAATTTGATTTTTTTAGAAATCATTGACATACACATCTCCAAAACAATCCAATTATTTCTCACTACAACATGGTTCTATTGAGGAGTATAAAGTGTAAAAAATTGATGTTTGATTCCATTATAAGTAAGATAAATTTCAAAATAATCACATGTAAATTCCTTCCCATGATCATATCTCAATTTTTTAATGTGAAGTCCCAACTCCTTTTGAGCATGTATTCTGAAAATGTTGAACATATCATCTGTATTTGATTTGTGATTAAGGAAGATAACATTTCATACTATGTTGAAAGCAACTATGATTTTCTTGGAATATAAATAACCTCTTATTGATATTTTTATCATAGGACCACATAAATTACTTTGTGTTAGTTCTAGTGTCCTAGTTGAGTTACATCCTACCTTTTGTGGGTCGTATTAGTTATTGCTTCCTTTTTTTCGTGGTGGATAGACATAATCTTCTTATCTTTTAAAATTGGGATGATATCCCACAACATCTTGCTTCATAATTTTAGATAAAATTATTTGAACTAGATGACTTATCCTTCCATTCTATAAAAAAACTTTTATCTATTTAACTCATGTAACACAAATTGGTAGGATCACCTATAAAAAATAGAGTTCTATTAGTTCTTATTCAATGAGAAATGATCCTTCCATCCTATAATATTCTAATAACACAAGTGTCCTTGAAAACAAACTCATGTACATCATCAGTTTGATGAATCACTCTTGATTGGTTATAATTCACCCCTTTCACATAAAAAACACCATCTAATATCAATATTTTAGATTCAATAACACCCGATCCAATAACATTTTTTAAAAGATAAATCATTATTTTATAGTCTTCATAATTAAGTTAATTTTCATAATTAGTTGAATCACAATTTTCCATAGGTTCCTTATTTTTCAACATTCTCATGGCCTAAAAATAAATTTCATCATTAATCTTTTCCTTGAAGGATACAATTTTTCTCAGTTTATTAGCTATGGTAATATTATGAAGTTCATCCATGGAAATATCCCCTCTAACTTCTAGATCTAAGATATTATGATGAAACATGTATGTAATGTTCCTCATGATAATCTTAATAATTTTAGAGTCTTGAAGTTTTCAACCAAACCCAAATATATTACAAACAAATTCATTCACAAGAGTGAAATAATGATTGTTATTATAGCACCCTCGGTTTCAAGTAAGTATCCCTTCTTAAATTTTTTCATGTATATAAAGCGTTTGGGTGGTGTTTTGGATGGTTTGGAAACCGTTTGGAATGTTTTTTGGGATTTTATATTGGTTCACTGTTTGATCATGATTTGGGGAAATATGCCACTCCTACAGGAAACTATGCAAAGTGAAATAGAGGCTAGGGGGAAGGTTCATGGGAAGCATAAATTTTGTCTAAACTATTTAGTAGCCTAGAAAAATTATGCCTCTTGAAATAGTGGGATTTGGTATGATTAGCACACAGTTTGGAAACCATGAAAGTGAACGATGTGGGGTGTTTCTTAGTGAAGAAGCTAGTGTATGGTTAGCATACAATTTACCTAACCCCATGACTAACCATGAACAATTTAAAAATAATTTTCATAATAGCTGTATCTTGGTAATTTTTGCTATTTTAACCGTTTATTTTCCCCCAAAATGGCTTGAATGCGAAATTTAATCCACCCTAAGGTATTATAGGATTCTCCCATCGACCTAGAGGTGAACTAAAGGCTTATCCTGGTGCCTTGAAGTTGGATTCTCATCGTAAGTTGTCTTTTATAATAGTTCTTTTTTGTTTTCCATAGATATACTCATATATCCCTCTCTTAGTTTCTAATATCTACATCTTCTATGGATATAAATTTGGTATTTTATTTAAAACATGATTATATTTGACATTTTTGATGATAAGGAATGGATATAAAGTGGGTTCTTGGAGATTCGACCCATTTACATGGATGTTTTCATTTTGTTTTCCATTTACTCCATTTTTCTGAGGTATGTGGCTTCACTCTCGACTCCTATTTTTAGAACACGCAGTATTTATTTAAAATTGGTTGTTTTACTTGAAATTTTATGTTAAATTGGTGTGAAAAGCATGTTATAAACCCTCTTTGGTGATGGTTTCCAGTTTTTGTGGAAATTGAGGAATTATTATACTAAATGACTTATGGTTTGATTTTAAAATGATGATTTTAAAATCATTTGTTAGGGTTTATTTATAAAAAATGATGAATGGAATGGTTTTAAATAAATGTTGTTTTATTAAAATGGTTTTGGAGAACATTGGTTTGGCGTGGTTGGCGTGTGTTCATGTGCATTAGGATTGATAAGGGTGTGAAGTACCCCCATAAGAAGGTTGGGATGGATATGGGCATGAAGTACCCACCTCAAAGTGGTTCACTAAGTAAAGAATTAGTGGAAGGATAACTCACTACTCTTCAGTATAAGTAGAAACTAGTTTTATTCAAGGTTGGATGTATGTATATGTGAAATGTAATGGATTATACTAAAATAAAATTTATGAAATGGTTTTAGAGAAATTTTTGGTTTCTTTCCATGGTACATGAAATTATTTTGTGGAAACATCTTGGTTTTGGCACTAGTTTATATTATTATTTAAACGATTTCATAAATTTCTTAAATAAAATAATTTATGTAAATGTTATAACATGTTCCATCATAGTGTCATGTGTAGGGAATTCATTTGGGGAAAATATAGTTAGTTTCATAGCTCACCATTGCTTTAGTACTGGGGTGGTTTTGTAGATTTCTTTTATCAAGAAATGGGAAATGGTAAAGTATACAATTCACTAGCGGTTTTTAGTGATACTTGGGCTATTTGTTGCAAGAATAATGGAGTAGGTTAGAGTTTTGGCGTTGTATTTTTCACAGTGTTATATTGGTTTTTTAGTCTTCCACTATGTTATTGGTTGTTTTATAGTCTTCTACTATGGTATTTTTTCTGTTGGTTTAGATATAATGAAATTTTGAGTGGTATTTGATTATTATCACACATAATTTAGTGGTTTATTGGGTTATAGGTTGTTTGGTTGGTATTTCTAATTTTAAAGGGAAGATCATCCCCCAATTGTAAATGAACCCCTCAACATTTATTACCAGCCTTTGCAATCTTATGAATGTTATTTAAGGCCAAGTGATGTCTTTTCTCCTTCCCCAGACAATTAGGGGGGTTGTGATGTTATAAGTGGTATCAATCATGGTCCTTCCAAATATCCTTTCTAATAATTGTTATTATCTTGTTTAGTCATTTCCTAACAAATGGTCTTGAGTTCTCTTGGTCTTGGTGTTGATATTCATTTAAGTATATTTATTATGTTGGATTTGTAAGAAGGAGTAGGATTAGAGGGACTTGAAATGTGGTGCATAAAAATACATAGTTAACATTTTTAACCTAAACTTCATGTTAGCAGAGATTTGGGTATGTAAGTGTTTTGGAGACCCTTATAGGATTTAGAATCTCAATTTAATGGGTTTAGGGAATGTGATGAGCATGACATACATTATAGAAATGACATCCCACTGTTAGTGCATATTTAATTTGGAGTAATTATTTAGGATTTGGTTCAAGTGTTGTTTTTTAAAAAATGTTAATTTTATTTTCAAATCTAATATTTTGAAAAGTCTATTGTTGTGGTATTTTGAAAATTGTATGTTTTTCAAAATAATGTTATATTTTGTTAAAAAATGTTTGAAGATTAAAAACGGATGATTTTGGAAAGTATTTTTGTTATAGTATGATGTGATAGAATTAGAAATGCTAAACCATCAGTTAATAGAGAGTGATAATTATGGTGGTTGTTGTGTTTCTAGAAAATATAACCTAGTAGGAGTTATAAAAACCTACTAGAGGAAGCTGCTGAGAATATGGTTTCACGTTAGCCACAAGTGAACTAACAAATGGTTTATAACATAATTAATTCTTTTCAGGATGTGGACAGTGGGAATAGGAGGGATGATCCAAGTTAATTGGATCATTATGTAAAATTCTAGAAGCAAAATCCACCCATCTTTTAGGGTGACTCTTAACAAGAAAATGCATAGGTGTGGCTGAATAGGATGAATCATAAATTTTATTTCATTAGCACTAACAGAGTTGAAATTCAAGATAGAAAGTTATATGCTGGAGGATCTTTCATGCTAATGGTCATATTTAGTAGTACAAGATAAATTAGATAAAGGAATGAGTTGGGATGATTTTAGGGAATTATTCAATAGATAATTCTATCCTCAAACATTCAGAATTCAATGAATGATGGACTTGTTAAGCTTGAATTATGAAAATAGTTTTGTCATGGATTATGTAGATATATTTATGAATTTAGGGTGATTTTAGCCTAAGGTTTATTCTAGTCAATCCTTAAAGAAACCCATATTTGAATTAGGGCTGAGGTAAGAGATTTGGTCAATGATTTATGTTCTTTTTAAAATGGATTATACAGAGATGGTGAATAGATCGATGGAGGTAAAAAGGGATATATCAGGAGCTATGACAGGACGAAGTATGTTGATAGCCATGGTAAATGGTGGGAACTATAATGATGGGAGTAAGCGGAAGAGGGACACCTATTTCCAAGAAGGGAACACGAATAAAACTGAAATGGATTGATTGGTGAACCTTCCTATAGGACCCAAGAGAAAAGTCAGATGTTTCCAATGTAGTTCGATTGACTATATAAAATGAGAGTGTACGAAAAAACCTAGATCATCCCATAAACTCTATAATAAGGGGAATCATTAGTGCTATTGTTGCAGTGCTCCAAGGTCAGGTGTTCGAGACACTTCTCGGGTGTCACAGTCATTGTACGCTTTGATAGGACGAGGTCTTTAGAATAACTCTCATCAGTAGAATAGAGCTAGACATGGTGATTTGAGTAATACCTTGACCTTCATGTATTGATATATCAATAGGAAAATAGAGAACAAAGTGTGACAAGAAAGGAATTATATGGATCCAAGTAAGTGATTGAGGATGATCATCCTAGACCATCTAATATATGAGGTATGATTCTTATGAATTATAATATAATGAATGATTTCTTTGATATGGGTACATCTGATTTATTTATTTCTCCTTTTTTTATTTATTTACTAGGTTTAAAAGTTGAAATGATGCCTTCAGTGATAAAACATCAAATACCTCTTTGTCAAAGAGAATGTTGAGATTTTATCTGTAATGAATGTTCAATAAACATTTATGCAGAAGAGATATTATGGGATTTATAAATGCTAATGATATATTTATATGATATAATAATTTGTATGGATTGCTTGACAAAATTTAAGGATCGCATCGATTATTATACTAGAAAGGTCAGTTTTAGAACTTAAGATGTCTTCGATCATCTCTCTTTAGGAAACTAGAGTGCAAAGGCAGGGGAAATAAGATAATTTGCATTAGTAGTTAGAATGATCTTGTAAAAGATGGTATCATTATCATTGGAATTGATGGAAGATATTGGGAATAGTATTTTTCTTGCGCTAGTTGATTAGTTTGTTGTTGTCTTTCACGATAATTTCCCAAGTTTACCACCTATGAGGGAATTTGATTTTACGATTGATCTCCTTTCAGGGACCAGAACTATTGGACTTATGTAATACTAGATGGAACCAATATAATTAAGGGAATTTATGGTATAATTGGAATAGATGGAAAGATAAATGTTCATTTGGATGATCATGTCTCTATGGGCTGCACCGGATTTGTTTTTAAGAAATAGAGATATTACACTTTAGTTGTGTGTGGATTATTATAAGCATAACCTAGTTATGATGTAGAACATGTATCCACTTCCATGAATTTATGATCTATTCGATCAATTTATTGGATCTTTGTGGTTCTCTAAAATTGACTTGCGATCAAGATATCACCAATTGAGTGTTTTGAAGGAGGATATTCCAAAAACATCTTTCAGATGTAGATATGGCCATTATAAATATTTGGTTATGAATTTTGATATTATGAATGTATCAAAAATATTTATGGAATTGATGAATCATATATTTCAGTGATATATATATTCTTTTATGGTGGTGTTTATGGATGACATACATGTCTATTCAAGGTTAATGAATGTGCTTGGGAAACACATGGTGGCAATGTCGAGAATATTGAAGGATCATTGTTTGTATGAAAAATTATAAAAGTTTGTATTTTTAGATACAAGATGTATTATTTCTTGTCCATGTAATTTCCAAAAGTAGGTTTCTTTAGTGTCAAGAGAAGATATAAGTTTTTATCACTTCGCAAATGCCAAATAATATCTTTGAGATATGGAGTTTCTTTGGTCTAGCATGTTATTACCAATATTTTGTTCAGGACATCTCACGACAAGCTTCACCTGTGAAAGCTTTGACAAGGAATAATATTCCATTCCAATGGGATGAGTTATGTTATAAGTCCATTCAAGAGCTTATGTTTTTCCTTACATCAACCATGATCTTGATTTTCCTAGAATAAGGACAATGGTACATTGTGTATTAGGATGCTTTGGGATCAGGGTTGGTATGTATTCTCATCTAGGGTGACCATGTGGTTACTTATGGATCAAGACAGCTGAATTTTCATGAGAAGAATTACCGAAAACATGATTTGGAGTTAGCTGCTATAGTCCATCATTTAATGATTGGGCATCATTAACATTTATTGGGAAATTTATGGTGTTTACAAATCATTGGATATTGAAACAATTTTTCTTACAAAGGGATTTGAATCTATGAAAATGAAGATGGATGTAGTATATCAAAATTTTTTACATTGACGTAATGTATACGCAAGGTAAAGCTATTTTTATGGGACATGCTTTGAGAATAAATTCATACGCTGAGTTGGCTAAAGAAGATTTTGATGAGTGGTAGTTGATATCGGTCATATCCTATATGCATTTGGAATGTGAAGACCGAGGTGATGTAGCAGCTTTCTTTCCAGTTTTTTCCTGATTTGGTGAATATGGTTAAGGAGTCCAAAATATTATATTCATAATTCATTGTTATGAGGTGAAAAATCAATGGTGGGGAGATCATTGAGGAACAGAATATTTATGATAGTTCAGTGTTGTGGTTCATAAATCGGATCATTGTACCTATGAATTCTTAGGAAAATATTCTTCATGCATACCAAAATTCAAGATGAGTTTTTCATCCAGGTAAACAAATGATTTATAATTAGTTGAAAGAATAGTTTGGGTGCATCAGTATGAAAAGTAAGGTGGCTGAATTTATTTTGAGATGATTAAATTGTCATCATGTTATAGTAGAGAATCAGCGAATAATAGGTATTTTGCAGTACATACCAATTCATTTTTTTTGGAAATGGGAGTATATATATGAATTTTATAATATTTCACCCAAGAATAGTTTAAAAACATGATTCCATATAGTTGATAGTGGATCCACTCATAATGTTAGCCCATTTTATCCATATTCATGAATTTCATATAGTGGAGGACTTGTGAAAAATCTATATCTGAGAAGTGTTAAAGAGGCTTGTCATACTAATTTCAGTAGTGTCAAACATAGATCCAAGGTTTTCATATTTTTTTAAGAAATACTTATAGAAATAATTTGGAACTCAGTTGACTATGAGTGTAGTGTATCATCCTCATATGGATAACCAATTCGAATGGATGATAAAAATGATGGAAGAGTTGTTGCGGGATTGAGTAATTGATTTATTGGCTCATGGGAAGAGCATGTGATGTATGTGGAGTTCTCATATAACAAAAACTATTATTACTCAATACATATGAATCTTTTTGAATCATTTTATGGGCATCCTTTTCATTCTCCACTTTGTTGGGTGTAAGAAGTTGAGACTTCACTGGTAAGATCGAGCACTGTCAAAGAGACAGGAGGGAAGATTCAATTGATCATGAAATAGGTGGAGATAGATTAGAGTCCTCATAAATCATATGTGAGTCATCATAAATGACAATTTTAATTTGAGGTGGGTGGTCATGTTTTTTAAAGATAACTCCAAGGATTGGACATCGTCATTTTGGGAAATAAGGAAAGTTTTCACCCTAATACATAAGCCCACTTGATATATTAGAATGAGTTGGTGAGGTGGAATATCATTTGGCATTTCCACCATGGTTTAGTGTGGTTCATAATTAATTTCATGTATCATTTTTGAAAAAGTTTAATCCAAATCCTAACCATGTGATTTGATGGGATCACGTTGATCTAGAGGTAGATGCTTCATTAGTGCACATGTAGTGTGGATTGTGGATAGGTAAGATAATGTATTATGTGGAAAAGGAAAAGGTATATTGTGGGTTTTGTGGAAAAATGGTTAGATTTAGGAATAGAATTGGGAGTGGTAGAAGGAAATGAAACTTTAATGTCTAGAACTCTTTCATATCAATTATGGTTTTCTACATTTTGGGGATAGAAAAGGTCAATGGTGGGGATAATGAAGCACCCTTAGATTCTATTAATTAACCCTCCTTTTATTTTTTTTAAGTATATAACGTTTTGGGTGATGTTTTGGAAGTTTTGGAGACATTTTGGATTGTTTTTATCTATTTTCTATAGGTACATGGTTTGATCATGGTTAGGGGAAACCATGAAACGCCTATAGAAAACCATGACCACAAGTGTCTCAAATATATCATCACATAGAATTATTTGAACTTTAGACAGAGGCAATGGATAGAGTTCTTCTAGGACTATGACTTAGAAATATTATATAGTCCTTGGAAGGAGAATGTTGTAGAATACTCTCTTAGTAGGATTTCTAGCTTGCAGTTGATGAATGAGGTGTCATAGCAGTTAACCTCATTTCATATATGCTTTATAGATGGACATGGAGTGGATTACATCAAGTCAATTGTTGTCACCCCTCCACTTTTACAATGTGTCATGGAGGAACAAATTAGGTATATCGATTGAAATTCCCTACGTGCTAAATTGTCCATAGGTCATGCCACTGATGGATTTTAAAAAAGTTTGATAGAATGCTGTTATTTTCATAGGATTCCTGATGATACCAGTAGCATTGTAAGAGGAGGTTCTGAGGGAGTTTAATTCATCCCATTTATCAGTACATCCAGGGGTTTCAATCATGTACCCGGACCTCTGATGTTATTTTGGTGTCCAGAGATAAAGACGGAAGTTGCAGAGTTTTTGTCTCGATGACTTACATGTCCTCATGTGAAGGTTGGGCATCAGGGTCCAGTGGGATGGAATAAACCCCTTGAGGTGATGGAATGAAAATGTGATGGAATAAAAATGTACTTAGTGAAGGGTTTACCATGTATGTCCAAAAGGTATGATACCATATGGGTGTTCATTGACCAAACCATCAGGGCGACCCACTTCCGATATATTCACGAGCGGAGTTCAGTAGATATCTTGGGGTGCCTCTACATACAAGAGATAGTTCAGATTAATGGGGATCCATCTATGATCATTTAAAATCATGATGTTCACTTCACATACATGTTTGGGAATGGATTATAGGAGGTGTTTGGGACTCTCTTACACTTGAGCACGATGTTTCACCCCCTAACGGATGGCCAGATAAAGATGACCATTCAGGGCCTTGAGGAAATGATTCAGGCTTGCATGATATGTTTTAGCCACAGTTATGAGGATCACCTACCTATCATGGACATTGCGTACAACAATAGCTACCCCTCCACCATCAGTAGGGCACTGTTCGAGGATCAATACAGCTAACCCTGTAGGTCACGACCATTTTGGACTGACCGTGGAGTGTCAGTGCTCATGGGCCCAGAGTTGGTGCAAGTGACTATAGAGAAGGTGCATGTCATCCATGAGTGGATGGAGACTTCACAAAGACATCAAAAATCTTATGATGATAGGTGATGGAGGCCTTTGGAGTTCAAGGAGGGAGACCATGTGTTCCTTTAGTTGTCTCCTCGATGAAGGATACACAGATTTTTCTGGTATGGAAAGATATCTCTGAGGTTCAACGACCCCTTCTTGATACTGCATAGAGTTAGAGAGGTGGCGTACCGCTTTACTTTACCCCCATAGCTAGACCGGGTACATTAAGTCTTTCACATGTCTTAGCTAAGGATTAACCTTCATGATTCATCTCACATCATTGATTGGGGAGAGTTTTGCTGAGAACCCGGTGGAGGTTAAGGATCAACCGAAGGGTATCCTTTGTGGGTGGTTGATTCCTCTAATGTGTTTTTGATGTAAGCATAAGAATCTACAGGAGATAACATGGGAGCAGGAGGCTCAGATTCATGCTCAGTACCCTCAATTATCTGAGTATCCCATTGTTTTGGCTTGTGGTGACATAAATCCCTAAGGTGGGGAGAATGTAGTGACTTTGATTTTCTGGAATTTAATTTTAGAAATTATTTGGGAATATTCTATGACCAGGTGCTGAGACGACGTGTGATTCCAAGGCCTAGTGTGCCCGAAATGATTTTCTTAAAAATGATAAGTTTTAAATACTATAGGTTCATTACTTAACTGAAAAAGTGGAACAACCCATAAACGGGTTCCCAGAACAGATATCTGAGGCCACAATTAAGCTCAAAGTAGTGCCTTTACCCTACACATAACTTTTCTTTAGTTTGTGCAGGTCTTCTATGGAGAAATCTGAAAAGAATGTAATTGTAAATAAAATAACTGAATAAAATTATTATATTTTAAAATACTAAAAACTCATAAATAATACATGGATTGGAAATCCAAGAACACCGTTAATATTTTAAGGTTGTGTTTTCTTTAGGTGAGCCTAACATCGGCTGGCGTGGTCTTGCTGTGGAAGATAGTTTTTGGACATAAACATCATTAAAATATTTTTATAAATATATTTTATTCTTGACACAATGACATGTATTATTTTTATATGTTTTTGTTATAGAACTCAAGTTTATTACCATAACACTGGAATTCCTATGATGTAAGGAGATAGATCTCTCTCGATGAATGACGGTGGATCATGGATCGATGATCAATTATAAATTGTGAATTCGAAGGATCATTACCCATGAAAATAACATGATGAACATTCTTCATCAGTGAGCAATGTGAATTGGGGTAGGGAATTTGTGATTTTATTTAATTTTCCCATTCAATAATTTCGTGATGAATTCTGACCAATCATCAAACAGGTTGCCCTGCGGATCAATTGTTGTTGTGGGATATGATTTACCTTTGTGGGGTTTTTATGGGAGAATGATCTTGTGAATATTTTTTGGATTTTAATATTTATTATAATGGTAACAAACCATGATCAGCACAAAAAATGATCAAGGTCCATTTATCTAGGTTGATTTATGATTTTCTCCCCCTTTTTTGTTCGCCGCGAGCATTGTTTGGTTGTCCCATGATTGAACATGTTTCGATCGATCGATTGTTGCATACTCAATCCATAGAATAAAGATCCAATATATCATATTTGGGATCAAAATGACACAATGGAGGTGTGACAACGAAGGATAAGGATGGATCAATTTGGTACGAGAGATATCATTGTTTGAGTGACTTTTAATCAAAATGGATCATATCACAGTTTGAGTGAATTTTCGTCGAATTGGATCTTAACATCGATATGAGCCTAGGGAGATGAATAATGTGACCTGATGATCATAGATGTTCCTATGTTTTGAAAAATGGAGTAGTGAAGGTGAACTAGTGTCCCGTGGTGGCGGCCACATGTGGGAGGTTGTGCACGCCATATAAAACCAGCTTGGTTAGATTGAAGGCACCCAACGGAAACATAGAAGAAGCGGATGGGGTTCAGATGTTGAGGCCACATGTTTAGGGTGGACCACATGGAATAGTATGGGACATAGCTAGGGAGGGCTACTTTGGGCCCATAGTCTGGTTTGAACCGGATCAAGAAGGGTTGGGTCATCCGGGTCGGGTCGACCGGACTTGACCATGATCGATCCTTTTCACTAAATGGCCATATCTTTCGAATGAAGCATCTAATTGATGAGCCTTCTACAGATTTGGGACCCTTGTGATAGAGAAGTCCTTTTAAGATGTCTTGGTGGGTTTTTTTGGATTAGAAGAGGTTGAGAGATTACCCTTGGTCTTTTCCTATGAGGGTTTGATGCAGGATCTCATATCCATAATAGACGATGCCTCTTATTCTGAAGTGAGTTATCTCAGCCCAACTTCAACAGTTGACTCAGCGGGTTCGAGCATGTATCAAACCGAGAGGCCTAGTCAGTTCTTACTTCTCTTCATGGTAATTTAGATAGGTTCAAGGGTGAAGGTGTGATGAATATTTTCATGGGAAACTATCCTCTATATTGGATGATATTTCTAGTAGGGTTAGGATTCCCCCTAGTTAGCCCTGGGTGCGGAGGTCCCCTAATTTTGTATTGAGATTATATTCTTTCCATTATACAAGACTATACCTGATGAGTGTGCTTATGGAACTTTTTTGTGCTTGATGTTTGGATGTGACATGGTTACTATTTGACTTGGGGTCTGAATAAATTATCGACACTCCATGTGTTACCGAAACTCTATGTGTTACCAACACTCTGTGTGTTTCCAACACTTCATGTGTTATCGAAACTACATTTCTTATCGATACTAGTTGTCTCAGTGAAACTACATATGTTGTCGAGACCCTATTGTTCTCTTGGGTACTTTTGGTAGACCTATTCTACGTGATTCTATCAAATTACTTGATGGATGAGATCTCCTAGGACGAGTGTGCTATGAGAGGAACCATATAGATGGAAGTGTGTGAGACATTGAGGCTTGGAATCCTTTATAAGTATGCATGGATGTTATTGTTATATGTTTTATAGACATATACCTATGTTGATATGACTATATCTTCTAAGAAGTGTTTTCCCATTATGGTTCTTCTTCATGGTATCTTCTTCGTGGTGTTTCCACTATGGTATATCTTTGTGTTTTTAGGGTTTCCTACTGAGTATTATTTTACTCACCCCTATATGGGATTTTCTTGCATGAGTCAAGTATTTTGTAGACATTATACCTTGTTATAGTGTTCCTGGTGGACCAGGACTAGACGATACATGGTGAGTTCAGAAAAACTGGGGTGTTCTCCAACGACTATAGATAGTAGTCCCAACACTATTGTTTACATGTTGGACTTTATGATTTGTTGAAACTTTTTGGGGGGATTTTATTTTGGCTTGATTGAACTCTAGTTTCCTAATAAACTCTATTGGTTTGGATATAGAGGTATGCATGATTTTTTTAATTAGTGTTTTTACATTTCAACATTTTGGCGCTTAGAGAGGTGTTCGTGTGTACAAGTACATATCAAAATTCCACCCATTTGTCAGATATGCCTACTCGGCGCTAGTCACCAACCCCTAGCCTATCATAAGTGATATTGGGGTAGTCATGACAAGGGACCCAATGGGAAGGGTCATCAAAAAATGATATTTTAAAACCATAGTCAAAGAGGAATAATTATGACTCATGAAAAGAAGTGGAGTCGATAAATACCCTTACCTTATATCTAGAATTCCAAAAAGGAACTCAAAATTCCTATATAATAAACATAAAAATCTTAATAAATTATTTCATTAACTTTTTCATATATATTCCACTATATAAACATCAATGATAATCATTTATTAAATATTTATTATTCAGTTATAGTTTATTTTGATCATCAGATGTTAGAATTTTAAATTTATTTCACGAATGCTTCAAAATGTTGATGTTGATCCTTGTTCTTTAATATCATGTTCATCAATCCATTATTCTCGAAGATACTATAATAAGTTTTTTATAATGATTATAATGATATAATTTCATTCCATGAGAGTCTTAGTCAGGATTCATGGAGACTGAATCAGTGGCGAAGTTGTTTTGGTATTTTTTGGTGAATAAAATATTGTATGCTAATAACAATTTAAAAATTAATATAACATATAAAAAACCTTAATAATTTCTTATATATCTTTTTAAAACATTAAATAAATTCTTAAAATCATCCTTATAGGGAGGTTAATAAAAATAAAATATGTCACTCCATGGAGGTGGTATTCCACAAATACACATGAACAACATTTTCATTTTCCATGGATTATAAAGAAGATATAGACTAATTTATATTTTACAAATATTAATCATATTATAAATATAATATATATTCATTATGTTAACCTTTTTAAACAACCATGTATGTAAGTGATGAATAATAAAAAACATCATTAATGGAGTTGATAGTCTGCACATAACATAAACAATGTTTTTGTTTTTATTTATAAAGAGGAAAGGTATATAATGGAAATTACATTAATATAAAATCATCTCAATAAACTAATAACAATAATTTAAAAATATTATAATAAGTAAAATATATCTCATATGAGGTGGATAAAAAGAAATGAAAATATTATTATATAGGTGAAAATAATCATGTAAAATAATTTTATTTCTTCTCATAAACCTTCATGATTTAGAAGGTATTTGATTAATATGTATTGAATAAATTTAAGGAACCATCATTAATGATTACATATTCTAGTGTGTTTGAACTAGAATTCACATTCGTAAAATTATAAGGATATTTTTGGTTTATATTTGTAGAAAATTAGAAAAAACTCTTACAATGTAAACCCTTACATCATAAGTGCACACTTATACATAGTACCCATTATTCCCATAAAAATATTCATTTAAATAATACATTGTTTGCTTTAGTGAAAAATCTTCACAATTTTTTGTTGATATAATCCTTCTCAAAACTATTACTTAAAACATGTGAAAAAAATTAAACTTGGGATAAGAAACAAAATCTCAGTAATGGACATAAAATAAAGGAAACTGTTATTTCCTTGAAAACCCATAAAAACATTTTCTTAAAAAAAACTTACTCAGAAAAATCAACCATATTTTCAAAAACATCATTTTCTTACATTTTAATATTAAAACAATTTCTATTAAAACGAATTAGAAAGAATATAAAATTCATGTAGCTACCTTGGGACATCATTATCCTTTTCACACTTCAAATTCAATAACCAATATAGTCAACTTCTGTCTCTAGAGTACCCAATGAAATGGGGAGTTATCTAGGTGCACCCATCAAATAAGTTATAACGAGCTCACTCGATGATATCTTAATGTACACATCATATAAGCTATAATGGGCTCAACCAATGAAATTTGGGTGAAGACATATTATATAATTTACTAGGATCATTTAATGAATAAAAACCTTGAAAATTGTTTTAATCCCTTGTACAAAATACTTTCAGGTTTCAAAATTTCATTTTCTTTTAAAAATCACCTTTAAAATATAAAATCCATGAAAATAATAATGAAACAATTTTATTTGAAAATAACTATGAAAACTTATAAATGAAACATTAAATAATTAAAGAGTTGTAAAATTAGTAAATTTAGCTCATGCCATTTACATTAAAAAACATTTCGTTTAACCTCTATAAAAATCAATGAATGAGGAACATTAAATGTTGATTTTTAAAAGAAAGTCCATTATATAAAACCTTAAAAATATTCCATTTTGAAAAACTTTAACTTGAATTTGAAAATTTAATTTTTAAAAAATCCATTTGAATATAAATAAATTCATAAAAATACAATTAAAAATAAGGATATGGATGTGAAATTTTTATAACATAAATCATTAATACATTTAAAATGAGGTTCTTAAGATAAAGAGTCCCTTAACTTGAGTATGATTCTTCACATACAGTATTTATCTTCTTGAATAATAAAATATGGTTAATTATTTAGTAAATTTATATCCTTTTTCATGTTTTTATTCCTTTTATTTCATTTATTACCATGTCATAATAGTTACTTAATGATTTAAGTTCATGTTAGATGTTTTGACGATATTCGATACTTGAGTCTGAAATGACTTTGGTATGACATATCTAGTCAATGTGATCATTTTTAAACCATCTAAAAAAATAATAATTATATAATAATAATTATTATACATCAATTATAATTTTAAATCTATCAATTAAATATGTTTATGAATGATGAACAACATTACAATGATGGAGATGGTAGGCCATATGTATGCATTAGTACCGTTTCCATTTTTCAATGATATTTATGGAAAGAAGGTAAGTATAAATTCCTATTTTAAGTAATGATAATAATATCATTAATATCCCATTAATCATTTAAATATACTTATATATATCATCCATGTGATGTGGTGATGAAAAATCAATTACATCGCTTTATGGAGGTGATAATTCACACGTACACGTGAATGATGTTATCTTTTTTATGTGAATGGAATGATAAGAAAGTAAATGATATATTATCATTTAATAATGATAAATACCAAATTAATATAACATATAAAACTTAATTTCATCATTTTAAATATTCTTTAGATAAGGTTATTGAAAATGAATTATATCCGTTTCTGAAGGGTAGTTCGTTGTACACTGAAACATTAAATTATTTTCACATTTGATGGATGTCGAGATGGATACAGGTTCAGAAACTATATTAATAACATATTAGAATATATAGGATACTAGATTTTTTATTTTATAATGGTCTTATATAGTTTTATATATGTGAATGAAAAAATAAGACAAAACAATTGATTAAAAAGAATATATCTTCTTTGGAAAAATCATTTTCTTAACACATTAGCACCACTAAGGTTGGTGTTCTGCCAAAAATAAGGCCTCCAAAATGATGGTTGGGATTATAGGAAGGTAATTGGATAGATATTTTATGATAAAAAATGGATTTAATGTGTGAATGATTAAGAATAAGATGTTCCCGTTTTATAAGAGATGGGAGGGGCACTCTTGGAATTTCTCATAAAATTAAAATATATTAAGACCATTCTAGAGCCAAACGATTCCAAATGGAATATAAATTCATAGGAGAAGATATTTTTGACTATATTGTTCTACTTTTTTATTATTTAACATTTTTTATGATTTTTGAATAATTTAATAAAATATTCTGTTCATAAAAAATACTAACTATCAAATTTGATACTATTCACTACTTTGACATTAAAAAAATCAAAAAAAGTAAATTTAAAAAAATATTGTATTATATCCTAAAAATTTCAAGTTCATATATAAAAATCATGGATTATATTAATTTTCTCAAATTACATTTATTTAAATATTTTTAATTTTATTTAATTGATTTTCCATCAATTTATTAAATACTACATTAGCATTGTGAAAGACATTGATATAATAATTTTTTCCCTAAAAAATAAAAAAAACCAGAATGAAGATAAATATTTTTGATTTAAAAATGCTATTTTTTGTCAAAAATATATTTTTTATGACCATATATTAAAAATGTTATACATATTAAAAACCACAGTGTGGAAAGTTTGACTTTCCTTAAAATAAAATACGATAAGGGACTTAATGTCAACCAAGTGGATCCAAAGGGTAATAAATTTGACCCATGGATTATTTTGGTCAAAAATTAATCATCCAATAATATTTATCTAAGTGTTAGGGTAATTTAATAATCCTTGTCATATTGTTTTTACCCTTAATTACCCAGTTTACCCTTAATCGTGACAATAAAAATGACTAAGTATACTAGTCATATTGTAAAACAATTAAAGGGGAATATTTAATAAATTTGTACCTTATAATTCCAAATATGGAATATATTTTTCAAAATTTAAAACACATAAATGGAAGATTTTAATTTAAACTTAAACTGGAAAATTTCAATGAAAAATAGTTTTTTTAAATGGAATTTTTAAATATAAAATATTTTTATAATAAATTAAAATACAAAATAAATTTCAAAAACCATAATTTGATTATTTTAAATTAAAAGGAACTATTTAAATTTTAAAACTAATCCAAAACATAATTTACTATGTAAATATAATACATCTTTCAAAATAAAACCAGTATTTTTTACTATTCATAAAAAAATTATGTTAAAAAACATCCCAAAAATTAATCCTAAGATAATTTGGACATGATGAAACCAAAAAATGAAATCAAAATTTTTAGATAAATTTTATAAAGTATCCATAAATTAATTATAATATTTATTCATGAAAATAAAAATAAAACCAATATTAAAAAACATATGTCTAATTTTTAAAATTACAATATCATATTATTATTTTAAAATAACTTACCAATACATTAATATTGATTGGGAAATTTATATTTATATCATAAATTATTTATTCATATTCAAAACAACCAATTTAACAATTAGCTTATAATGGACACATTTAAATAATAATATTTTGTTGTTTGTATAAGCTCGATGTGGCATATCATGTGTGATATTGAACATAGTGATTCATTTTAAAGACTTGAGATGTTAAATTCTTCCCACATTCAATAAATTCAATTGTCACATTCTGAACATGGGATCAAAAACTAGTGGTTTGACTTTTCAAAATACATTTTTTTTGAAATCCCACTTCATAAAAAGGATTAATAAAAATACATTTTTAAGGGAGAGTAAATGAAGTATGAAGGTCTCTTTAGGTAACACATACTTGGTTTCCATGTTGGAATCATAGACATGGAAGAGAAAACTAACTCCCAAGGACTGATATATAGTGACACAGAACATGGTCTTGAGAAAGTTAACCGTCACAAAAATGTAAATCTATTATAGGTTAAAATTTCATTGATTTATTTGAAAGAAAAGTTGATAGATACCATTTATTATTTCAATATTACTTTACTACCTATTCTTAGTACATGGGGCAATTTACTTGATAAGAATAATTTCCACAACAAACTCATCTATTTCTCTAAATGGTGAGTATGAATTTTTTATTCTCGATGCACTGAAATAAATTTCTAAAGATCTTAAAATACCTAAAAGAAAAGTATTCTATTACTTTTTTCTTTAGACATTAACCAAAACCAATAATTGTAAGAATAATATAAGACATTTCAAAAAAATAAATAATCCTCAAAATTCAAAAAAATACCCAAAGTTCAATATAAACCCTTAAAAAAATAAAAACGTCAAAAACAACTGATCATTATTATAGACTATGATTGAATCCCAAAAAAAAGAAATATTTTAACACATATCCTTCTTTGAAAAATTTAATATTTATCTCAAAATGACATCAATCACTCCAAATATATAACACAAAAAAAATTCAATTTCTTAAGTCACATAATCTCCAAGATATTCCCATCATTTTTATAAATAACCTAATTTACCATAACACAAAATAAAATCATATACTATTCAAAAATATAATTGAACCATTCTTACTCAAATTAAATCACATAGTATTATATTTACCTTAATCATGTAGAGTTCCCAAAATAGTGAAGTTCATTCAAAATAACAGTAATCACTTAATCACGAAATCATTTTCCATTCTCATGATTATCTTTATGATAAAACATATGTTACCCACATAAAATTCTTATTTATCTATCTAATGAATTAATTGAAAAGGAAAAATGTCATACTAACCTAAACTTCACATATGATAGTGGTTGGTGACACACCCTTTTCACCCTTCAGCTGTGGGTTTAAAACTCGCAGCCTTGCCGTAAACGGCTGGTTATCATCCATTCTATGAGTTTTAGTTTTTTAAATCTATATTAATATTATCATAATAAAATTACAAAAACATTATAAAAAATGAACACAATATATTAAACAGAAAATAATTTTTTTCCTAAAAGCTTATCTCATAAATTTAATTTTTCATTCCATAATTAACTAAAAACTAAATGTCTCAATAGATACCATTAGTCGCCATAAAATTTCATATCATAAAGCCTCAAAAGGTGTTTCTAAGAAATTGATCTTATGATTAATCTTAAAAATATAAACCTATGATGTAATTTATAATTTTTTTAAAGAAATATGAACATAAGAAGTTTTTTAAACCCTCCTTTGATACCAATTTTAAGGAAGTGACCTTAATGATTTCATTTTGTAGTGTTTTTTAACTAGATTTCATGTTCTTAAAATTATGGGGATATTTTTAGTTTAGAGTTTTAGAGAATTAAGACAAACACTTTTGAAGTAAAACCATACATTACAAGTTTACATAGATACTTAATATCCATTTTTCCCTAAAACAGAAGTCATTAAAATAAAACATGGGTTCTCTTTATAAAAAATCATCTAAATTTTCCCGTGATCTCAACCTTGTACGAAATCTTCTTTAAACCCTATCAAAAAAATTTTAAAACATCAGATAAGCTAAAACAAATCAGAAGGGGACATAAAATAAAGGGAACTATTAGTTCAATGAAAACACATAAATTAATATGAGATTACATTTTCATCCATATATTATCAAAGTGTTCTTATTTAATATTTTTATGGTTTTGAATAATTTAATAAAATATTAATTCTAAAAAATATCACTATTATCAAATTTGATATTATTCCCTACTTTGATATTAAAAACATCATGAAATAAGTAAAATTAAAAAAACCCATTTTATTATATCCTATAAATGTCATGTTAATCAATGAAATTATTAGATTACATTAATTATCTAAATTTATATTTATTTTATTATTAATAATATTATTTTTTCCCATTTATTTAATAAATACCACATTAGTGTTGATAAAGGCATTAATGCAATTATTTATTACCTAAACATTATAAATAAATTACCAGGATGAATATAAATATTTTATATTTCAAAATACTATTTATCGTCGAATATATCCTTCAGATGAAAACAGATTTAAAATGTTATACTTATTAAACACCATAGTGTGGCATGTTTGGATTTTTTAAAATAAAATAATATAAAGAACCTAATGTCAACTAAGTGGTTCAAATGGGTCATAAATTCAAACCGTAGATTATTTATGATTAAAATCACACATAAAATAAAATGTGAAAAATTGTTAGGGTAATTTAGTAATCCTTATCTTATTATTTTTACCTATAATTACTCGATTTACCCTTAACCATAGTAATAAAATATACCATGTTTACTATTCATATTTTTGAAAAATAAAAGAGAACTATTTAATAAATTTAAAACCTATAATTACAAATATTTAATCAATCTTTAAAAATTAAAAACACATAAGTTTCATAATTTAATTTAAAATTAAACCGAAAAAATGCAACAAAAACTAGTTTTTCAGAAAAATTAAATTTTTTAATATAAAATGTTTTTATACTAAATTTAAGTATAAAATCCATTTAAAATAACACAATTGAATTATTTTAAATTAAATGTAACATATTAATTTTTGAAACTAATTCAAAACATAAATTTACAATGTAAATAAAATACATTTTACAAAATTTAAAAAGTATTTTTTACTATTCATTCCAAAATTAATATAATCTGAAAATTCTCAAAAAGTCATCCTAAGATAATTTTGAAAAGATAAAATCAATAATTAAATTAATTTGGTCAGATAAATTTTCTTAAAATCCAATAATTAATCATAATCTTCATTCCTGAAAATAAGAAAACCAATTTTTGAAGAAAACCTATCTCTAAAGATTAAAGTTACTTTTTCATATTATATTTTTATAATAATTTAACAATAAATTAATATTGAGTTATAAATTCATATTTATTTAATAAATTAGTTATTCCTATTTATACCCACAAATTTAATAGCTTGGTTAAAAAAGTAACATTTAAATAATAATATTTTGTTGTTAATTTAAGCTCGGCATAGCATATCTTGTATGCTATCAAACATAGTGTTTCCATTTATAAACCAAGGATGTTACAAAAAAATGAAAAATCGGGGAAATATTTTTTTGAATAAAATTGAATGATTATATGGGAGAATTTTAATCATTGGTGTAGATTTCAATGCGTGTTGTCAGGATCCTTTTATAAGTGAAGGGAATTCCATTTTTGTAAATATATTTTCTTGATAGAAAAGTAAAATCATTTTCAACTTGAAATGTGGATCCAATTTTGATAATAATGGAGGGTGGGGTAAGGTAAGTATGATTAAGGTCTCAAATAATAATTTAATTATATTTTAACACATTCTTGGTTTCTAACCTTTTGATTTAACACTAATCATTTGGATTTTAGCATTGTAACTACTTTCCACTTAGGTGATTTGTTTTTATATATAAAAATAAATTGGTCCTTATTACATAATTTGGATCTTATAATTCTAAATACTAAATCAATTTTAATATATTAAATTTAAGAATGTTTTAAATATTAATTTTAAAATAATAATTCAATGATTCATTAAAAATAGTTTTATAGAATAATATAATAAGTTCTAAAATGAAAAAAATATAGGTTTTTAAATTGAAATTAAAAATTTTAATTTTATAATTTTACTTGTAAAATATATATTTGGTCAAAAACATGGTTTCATAAAAATTATATTGTTTATATATTCTACTATTTTCATTAACATCATGGTATTTATAAAAATGATATTTTACACCATTTACATAAAAGTCAATATTTTCAGAAAAATGTCAAAAAAATAATCATAAGAAAATATTGTCATGATGAATCTAAAATTAATACACACATTATCCATATAAATCTATAAATTTTATAAAATTATATATTAATTCTAAATATAAATTATATGGTAAAGAAACGGTTTTTATAGAATAATGATTTATAAAATATAATTAAGTGATCTTAATCTTGTGTCATATTTATTAGTAGTTTGAATTGAGAGATTATATATTTGTTTTCAAAATGTAAAATTAAAAAAATCATTAAAATTTACAATTTGCGTTTCTTAAGAAAAATATAAATGATATATTGAAAAATGAATTTCTTCAAAAGTAGATATTAAATGAATTAAATCCTACTTTTTTACTTTTTATTAATTTTTTAATAATAATTAATCAAATTTCATAAAAAAATAATTAAATAAAAAAATTATTATGTATTATTATTTATGAAAATTCCAAATGTATAAAATAAATTTAATATAAAATCCATTACATTTGTAATTTTAATTTTAATATCATTCTTACTTATATTTACATAACCCCTCAAGATTATCACATAATACCTAAGAAGAAGAAAAGTTCTAATGAAATTCATGGTGGGTAGTTAAACTAACATGTATCTTGTGGTAATTTCCATGATCATGATCTTCTCTTCCAAATGATTTCTATCAAACTATAATGTTTAGAGTTTGGATTGGTAATGGTCTACAAAAACCCCATGTGAAGCTACCTCCATTCCATGGTTAGAAAAATGTGTTTCATTAGAATGAGTTGTACTACCTGATGAACTTTTCTTTCATTTATTCAACATTGATTTTATAATTTGGTTACTTTTATTTGTACCCATTAATTTTAAAACTATATTATAAAGGTACATTTAATAATTTTTTTCAAAGTATAATGATTTATTCTTAGTTAGGTGTAGCTTGTGAAACAAGTTAATAAATATGTATTTATTTAATGGGAAATTAATTAAAATATTTTGGGTCATTACAAGAATATTCCACACTCAACTTAGAGTGTGCAACCAACAAGAGGATAACCACACAACATGGAGGTAGAGTGCATTCCACACTCAGGGATGAGCATGTTATAAGGTCATGGTTGGGTGATCAACGTATTGTTTCCTATAACTAGACTATTTGGATTCCATATTCTATAAAGTGGATACATTGGACCTATAGAGAGAATAATAAAAATAAATGTTTCATGATCATCATTTAAAAATATATATAAAACCACACATGTGATTTCTGAATCAAAACTATAATTCTTAAGAATTAAGCGGTCTACTTAGGTTGGTGGGGGTAACTATTGGTTCACTTTTTACTACTTTATTAAATAAGAAGTTATGATTTTAATCTTATTAAGGTTATGATCTATCCATGTGGAAAGACGTAATCTCACCACATTTAGTAAAGTAAAAAAATAAATTATGCATGTAAAATTTTACAAGAATCAATCCCAACGAGGGAACCTAATATTTATTGTACTTGAAACTTCTATGTCACAAATTTTACACTATGATCAATCAATTATTAGTATGGAATGGGAATGGATCAAGTTGTACCCAAAATTTCATTTCACATAGAAATTATTATGAAATAAGATTTTATTGGTTCAACTAGTTTACAATAGTTTTTTATCTTCTAAGCCTCATGAACAATAAGGCAACTTGTACTAAAAAGTTTAACCCTCTTTAACATCATCATATATAAATTATTTCTTTATATAAAATCAATATTGTGAGATCCTCTATCTAATGAATGATGTTAGGATGCTTGGTGATCTTCTTCAATTAGACAAACTCAATATCATCAGTGATAATTGAACCAATATCAACAAAATTTTATCAAATGTTTCCCCCCTTTAAATAACTATAATTTCATTAATAAATGTATTTAATTCATGGTATATAATTTATAAACTCCCACTCATTCATGTCTTTGGTCAACATCCATGAATACCTTATGATGATATTAGTGTTTGACTTTGTCAAATCTAATAAATAACTCAACATTAAAATTATTCAACTCATCAAAAGATCTTTGATATATGAAATTTCATTCATTAATATTGAACTTTAAATTTTCATCATAGAATATTCATAATTTATGTGACTTCATATTAATTATTGCAAGATACTTGGAACCATCCAGTTAATGTACTTTTTTTGAACATATTTATATTGGATCCACTTTTGGTGAATGTAATTCATGCGAATGTACTTTCGATGTACGTACATTAGTTAAAAATAATTCAGATGAATTTACATTAGGTGAAAATTATTTTGATGGATGAAATACCGGTGAGATTTATTCTTGTGAACCATCATCATCAGCTAAAATTATCCAACAGCGACCATTGACAAGGGGAGTAACATTAACCACTATGGATCTTCCACCAAAGTGATGAAAATCCATTGATCGAGCAATATAACATCATTTAACTTATTTACCAAGATATCCCTTTGATATATTTTCCTCTCTCCATGCCTTTATGAACATCTAGTGAACTAATGAAAACCATCAAATTTAGATATTTAGATTATCAAAACTTATAAGCTGACTCAAAAACATTCTCTCAAATAGTTTTGAAAAAAAATGAAACACCTTCAAAGAATAATATTAAATTCAATATCCCCTTTTTATTTGTTAGTAGCACAACCCTTTTAGAAAAATCAACACCATTTATTTCTATCAAAAAATTTCCTTTTCTCAAGGGGAAACATTATTACACCAAAATATTATATGAATCATTGTTTTTTAGATAATTTCATCTATTAGTAAGGAGAAACTTTTTGGAAAATGACTTTTATGTACTCCCCCTAAATCCATACAATTAATTTTCCCCCTTCTAATGATAAAACTAGACATAAATAATTATAATATGAAAAGTAAGTATAACTTATTTTTTCAAAAATAGTTGTACTTATATCTCTCTTTTCATATATATTCCAAGGCACAATAGAGGTGGTCTCATGAAATTTTATTTAGTTGAAGGATAAGGATGAACATGATATTTCAACCTTCATCCCAAAACCCATTCAATTGGAATATATTTAATGAAAATATTATCAATTTGACTATTTATTGAAAATTTGTCAATCGGAACATCTTTGATGTTAACATTCACTTTAATGAAAAGGATCCTTTTATTAATATATTTTAATTTATTGTTTGGAACTCAGTTCTATGAGAGATTAATTTCAAACTGATTATCATGGAAAATTTCAATGGATTCTTAAACATTCAATTTTAGGTCTTCCATATAAAAAATAATCTACATAATTTGAGTGAAAACATAGGTAAAAGAAAAGTATTCTTATTTTTCTATTCTCAAATTCACTGGGTTTTTCTTATTACCATTCCATCATACACAACGTTCTTCCAAAGATAATGTACATATGGATGTTGATTTATGGTCATTAGAATCACTGGCCTAATAAGGATATGTGAATTTGAGTATTTTAAACTTATCAGTTCTTTGATACATCATAAAAATATTAATGTAACCTTGATATACCTTAACATTGTTTTCATAGCCATTGGGTGGAACTCCTTCAGATCACATTGATATCTGGAGATTTTTTTTTGAAAATAACTATGTCTAGTAGAGATGCAGTTAGATAGAGTAAACATTTAATTAAATTATAAATATTTATTTTATTTAAAATTTTATTAGAATTATATTTTCTCAACTTTACTCTGAAATATAATTGAGTAGTAACTACCCTATATTATTCAATATCATACTTACTCAAAAGAACCATATCATTATTTTCCTATGATAAAAAAAGATGTATTTTACATTTTTTACAACCTGTATCCTAGGAAGGGAATTAATCTACCCCAGAATTAAATTTTAACCTGTTATTTCATTTTCTATGATAATTACTCTCATGCATAATCTTTATCACCAACAAAGGTTATGTTATCAAAGTCAACAATGAATATTATAGTTTTGAAATTTTCCTCATTCACATATAAATTTATAACAATTTTTCCTTGAGATTAGTTCAATATCTTCAAGTAAATATCATTTTTAGAATATTATGGGCTTGAGGCCTACTTCAACCATTATTGAGTTTATATACAAAACATCCACATTCATCATGTATGAATCCCTCTAGTTTCTCAATGTGAACTACAGTTGAACATCACCATTCTAGAACTCTAATTTTATATTGATTTGTAAACCTTATACTTCCAATGGGAATAAACATAAAAAAACATTCATATAGTCTGAAGACTTGAATCTGTAAATTTTTTTATGCAAAATCAATACCTTCATCTTGTGAGTATCCCTTGAAAAGAAAAATTACATTATTTCATGAAAAATATCCTTTTTCATTAAGCTTGTTCCTAATCACCCACATGGTTTCAATTATATTTGATTCCTTCTAGTCTTTGGACTAGTTCCCATGTGTTATTCATTTAAATTATATCCAATTAATTATTCATTAATTTCATCCATTCTCCTTCTTACCTAATTATAACACTGACTGAGGTTCAACCTGGGATATAAGATCCATTTGATTCTATATTATAATTTTTCTTCTTTTCTAACCTGGATCGTTTCAACTTATGATGACATCACATGATTTTAATTTATTTTATAATGAAATAAATATTATGTTTCTAATCCCGATAGAATCCTATCCATCACTGGATTCATAAACACATGTTTTTTCGATATTAGAATTAGTAATTACTTCTTCTTAACTACTGCTTGCAAAATGTTTTCTAAATATTATGTTTCTTCATCAATTTCAAATTTCTCATCTTCTGTTGGTTTTTACATTGATTGAATTAAATTAACATCACATATTTCCACAATTTTTGTAACTATTTGTTCTAGAACCTGTAGCACCTTCTGTTGGTTATATATCCTAGGAAAATATAATCTAATTTTTTTCATCAATTTATCTTATGTTTTATTTCTTTATATTAAATAGGAAAGGACTTACAAACACTTTAAAATATTTTATAGGTGGTCCCTTCTTTCACCATAACTTTTAATTGGTAATCTCTATTCCTAGTGTAAGAATACATAGAACATTTACAATTAAATATGTCCATCCTCTCCAAAATAACCTTGGGAGTTTATATTGCAATATCATGAAATTTTAAAAGAACACTATGTTTGATAACATATACAACATGCCACATTGAGCTTAAATAAAAAATGAAATATAATTATTTAAACATTGTAGTAATAACCAATCCATTAAATTAAAAGTATTGAATAATAATAACCACATTATGAAATATATATAAATATATTAATCAATTCAAATTTATTGATTCATATTTAGTAAATAATCATTTAATTTTTTGTAAAGACATTTTATTCTTAAAAAAATATATCATCTTAAAAAATGTTTGTAATTAATTTTTATGAGTGAATTTTCTACTTAACTTATCATCTTTTTGAATATTTTTTTGCTAAAAATTATATCATTTTTGAAATCATAATTTCCAAATTATCTCTGAGGGATTCTTTGTGTTTTTTTTAAATATTTATTTTATAGTGAATGATGAATGTTTTGATTTTTATTGAAAACTGTATTTCTGTTTCAAGAATTTAAAAATTAAAATTTGGTGTTAATGTGGTTTGAGGTAACTATTAGTTATATTATATTATTACTATTCAAAATATTTTCATTGGAATGAATTTTGTTTTTCAATTTGTAATAAAAATAGTTTTTTACGTAGAAAGACATTTTTCTGAAAAATAATTTCTCATTTCATTTTTCATTTTATTATTAAATTAATTTATGGAAAATATAGAAATTGAATATTGAAAAATGGATTCCATATTTTGAATCATTAAGTCTAAATTTGGTAGATATATCCCTTTTAAATTTGGTTATTGTTAATAATAATCATATTTAATAATGTCGTGACGGTAAGGGTAAATCAGGTAATTATGGTTAAAAACAAAAATATATAGACTTAAAAACTGAACCTAAATTTTTTTTTATCCTATTTTATGAGTTTAATTTTTCCATGTCTATAAAAGTCTCTAAATTATTATTTCTTGGATCAATATTTCTTTTTTTTACATTTAAAATATTTTAGTAAAAGATAAGGTAAAAATTTCCATTTTCTTTCTCTTAATATATAAAAACCTATCAGAATTTGATTATACAGTTATATTAGTACCATATATTAATAATATTATAATCAATGTCATTTTTTAATCAATTTAAATAATTTATAAACATATTATATTATAACATTCCAAGTTATTCCAAAAATGACAGAAATGATATTTTATAATAAATAATGTTTTATTAAATGATTTAAAATTCCAAAAATTCATATATTTTGAAAAGTTATTGGTATATGGTTTAAAATTTAAACCATTTTCCTTTTATTATCCAATGAACCTTTTATAATTTCTATCATGATTCCTAATGTGTAAAAAAACTTTGTTATCATGGTAATCATTAGAAGGGTTAATAGAGTGTTAAAATAAAAAGATAAGGGTGAAAAATCACCTAAACTTGTAAAATTATTATTTTATGAGAGTATTTAGAATAATAATTATCTTATGTTTTAATAATATCATTTTTTTATTTTAACTTGAAAATTAAGTTATTCTAATTTAATACTTTATGAAATTTCAATAATGCACCTCCCCACATTTTAAAGGGGCACTTACTATCTTCTTTTATTCACAATTCATGAACCATTTTTTGGCCAATACCTACCAAAATAAATTTCTAAAATCACTACTCAGGATATTATAGGCCATTATTATATCATAACACCAACCTATGAAAACTTTCTGTGTAATCCTTAAGTGGTTGTCCAGAGAAAAGGTATAGTTCTTAAATAAAGAATTTTTGTTTTATTTCTTCTTCTACCACATTAAAACGTTTTTTAAACATGTTAAAATAATAATAATAGTATAATACATATAATTATATGTTATTATTTTAAATACATAACCTATATATATATATCTATAATTCCAGGAAATTTGAAACAAAACCATCATTCATGTGTACAACGGACTACTGTCTTTCAAACCGATGTAATTCATTTCCCACCACAAACTCTAATGTTTGGTAATAATGAAGGATTAATGTCTATATATGAAAATAATTACATTTTAAATTTTATTAAAATGAAATATATCATATTTTCTAAACTTTCAATTCCTTGAAAAGTGATAATACTATTTGTGTGTACGTGTGGATTACCACCTTTATGAAGCAATTTTATTTTTTCATAACCACATCACATTGAAAGTATATATTTGAACATTTAATGACATAATATGGTATTTTTAATTTAGTTATAATTATTTAAAGGTATGATAATTCTTATCTTCATTCCATCATGACCAGTGAATAAAATGGAAATGTCAGTCATGTGTACGAGTGACCTACCGTCTCAATGATTGTAACATAGTTAATTTTTTATAAAAAAAATCAATTGTTGATTTTAAAAATGTAATTCATGTACAAAAATTATCATTACTTAATGAAAATTATTATTTTAATGGTCTAATAATAATCACTTTTATCATAGTCAACCTACTAATGTAAATTTGGACACATGAACTAAATAACATCAAATCGCCTAATGTAAAATTAATTGATTATGTAATTAAATATACCATGGTAATAAATAAAATAAAAGGAATAATAATCATGAAAAAAATTCTTAATAAACTAAATAATTATTATAAGATTATTATTTAGGAAGATAAATGACATACCTGATGAGTGAGACTTGAGGTAAGAGACACATTAACTTTGAATCCTTATTTTAAATGTTTAAAAGATTTATTTTTCTAAATATTTTTCTTCCATGTAAATATTTTTTAAATTATTTTATTGATGTATATATATGGTAAAAAATTAATTATAAATGTAATATCATGAATCTTTTTATTTTCTTTGAATATTTTTCAGAAGGAATCTTTTTTACATATTTTATGCAGAAAGTTTTGAGTTTCTTTATAAAAATGTTAAAAAAGAGTTCTATTTTAACATATGCGATATGAAAAAAATTTCCCACAATCATGAAATTTATTCTTTTAGGATATTATATTAAAATTTTAATTGGTTATTTTGAAATAAAATAATTTTCTCAATATTTTGTGAGTTTTATGATTCTAAAGGTAACAAAAGAAAATGGTACTCTCTTAATTTTCTGCGAAGACTGAAAATGACTTTACTTATGGGTTAAAAGGTAGATTTTTATGATTTTGATGTTGAAAATTAAATATTTTATTCATCATATACATATTATGGTACTTGTACATTTTTTACGATCAGTTTAGTTTGGTATATTTCTCAATTTCATTAGGTAATGATTATGTTCCCTGAAGAATTATATTGGATGTTGACCATAATAGATATTCCAAATATAAGGTTTCTTGTAAGTGTTATTACAAGGGTTACAAAATAACTCTGTCCCCCAAAACCTACATGTATTTTTTATTCTTTCTAGTTTGTTTACATGGAAATATTTTGATTACAAAATGTATGCTGATTATCATTGTTCTAAGGAAATATTATTATGTTTCAAGGTAAAAGGTATGCTTTTAAGAAAACATTTTTATAGGGTCACATGTTTTGAAATAAACCCTCATGATTATGATTTTACCTTTATGATTTCTTATGAAGAGTTTTATAAAAAAAATTCATAGTAAATTTGATTTAAGGTGTAAGTTAATGGTTATTTTAGTTAAACATATATTATGATAAAATAAAGATCTCTTTTAAGATATCATGGTTTTAAAATAGACTAATAAGTTTATTTATTTATTTTAATATATTCCCCACCATGATTTTCGTGCTAATATCATTTTGAAATGTTTTTATCGGGTTTAAGGATGAGTTATAACTATGAATTAGTCAAGTTGAATGTCATGATGATTTTTGTTGAATAGAAAATGTATTTAATTATTAACGGTTTATATTGTGGAAAATAAATGGATATTGGGTTGATGTGTCCAATTTTTAAT
Source organism: Viscum album (assembly GCA_963277665.1). Taxonomy (NCBI): domain Eukaryota; kingdom Viridiplantae; phylum Streptophyta; class Magnoliopsida; order Santalales; family Viscaceae; genus Viscum; species Viscum album. The sequence goes on along the minus strand of OY728126.1, from coordinate 1,786,120,931 downwards.
ATATGGGTTTATTATGTAAGGTTTATGCCCTTATTCTATAAAAATATAAATAAAAAAGATACTGGAAATGAAAGAAAGTGATTTCTTTTATAGTGATTCAATTTATAGATTGTTTAATGTCGAGTCCTTATAGTTGGTATCAAAATAAAGGTTTTCATAAATTTGGTGATTATGATATTTTCATGTGAGGTTTAATTAAGATTTATAGTTACTACCATGGGTTTATAAGTTTAAGGTTTATCATTAGCTCAATGGATTAGAGACCTATTTTTTATGTTTTATGAGATGGGATTTTAAAGTTATTGACGATATTTTGGGAGATGTTTTGTTGGGTTGAGATATATGTAACACTTATGTTTAAAATGAAGGATTATTTTAGATGAATACTGTTACATGTTTTGGGATTCAATCTGAATGGTACGAGATAACCTTTGAGGTTGAAACATTTATTAATATTGAAGTAATTATCGTTGTTTTTGTGGAAGTTCAACATAATTTTTACTATCAAACTAGATTGGTAATATTTTGGAGAAATTTAATATTATTTATTTATTAAATAATCTATGTTGAACGTTGGTGTTACTATTAAAAATTTAGAGATTAATATTTTATTTAATTATTTAAAGGTTTATTTATTTTAGGAATTATCTTATCATTTTATAACAATTTTAGTTTAGTCTAATTTCTAAATAATAGAGTAATAACTTGTTATAATTTTGATTAATTATGTGCTCTATAAAAAATTAATTCTAATGTTTTTACGGAAAGAAAAAAATCATCTTGAATACTCATCATTTAGATAAAAACATGAGATTGTTATAGAAATTGATTAAAGGATAAAACTCTACTTATGAGGTAAGTATATTTACTTTTTTTATTTTATATGGAAAAGTAATTCCTCGAATCCTGAAAATGATCTTGAATAAAAAAAATTACCCCATTACCTTTCTTACTGATAAATCTATGGTATTTTTCACACCTCTTTGGATTGTGGTTTTGTAGTCTTTAACTTTTTCATGATCATTCACTTTCTTGTGACCAACGATTTCTATCACTCTACATTATTATTTAGGCATTAATGTTTTCCTCCTTGTCCATATTTACACTTACCTAAAATTTTATCCTATTTGGAAACCCAGTTATATGTTATTCTATATGACGTACATGTTTCCTTTTATCTCTTTTCAAAAGGAAGTTTCACAGACCATAGCTGTGATGTGATATTTCAAAAAAGGTAATTAGAAATTACAAAACCATGTTTATTGAGACTGTGTTAAAATTATGAGGACAAAATTTATTAAGGGGGGATAATTTTGTATCTTTATTTTATAAAACATAAATTTATTCTATAGCATATACAACCAGCAACATTGAGCTCAAATAAACTAAGAAATATTTATATTTAATTGTTTTTGTCATAACCAAAAAATTAAACTAAAATTTATGAATATGAATAACCAAATTATTAAATATATAAAGTAAATAATAAATAAAAATTTATTTACAAATTCTTATGAAATAAGAACCCAATTTTTAGTATATTTATTTTATTCTTCAAAAATAGTTTTCATTGATTTTTGTGGGTTAATATTATAATTAATATTGGGAACATTTATAAATTTTATTTAATAAAAATGAAATCATTTTTAAAATTATTCTTTCTAAATTAGGTTAGAGTGAAATTAAGGGATTCTTCCAAAATGATTTATTTTCCAATGAATGGTGAAAACTACTGATTTTTATTGAAAACTATACCTATGTTTCACGAATTTCTAGTGTTACATTTTGTTATAAAAAGTTCATAATGTAAAATTAATTCAATAATATTATTAATAACCCAATTATGTTTATTATAATCAACTTTGTTGTTGAATATGGTATAAAAACAATTTTATACTTAAAAATGCATTTCTCAAGAAAAACTATTTTTTATTTCATTTTGGGTTTTAATATTAAATTAGTTATTGAAACATATAAAAATTGAATTTTGAAAAATTAATTCCATGATTTTTGTTTGGGGGTCCAAATTTGGAAAGTATCCCATTTTATTTTTGGTCATTATAAATAGTAACTATGTTAACTAATTATCGCCACAGTAAGGGTAAATCGAGTAATTAAGTTTAACAATAATATGATAAGGACTCAAAAGTGACCCTAACACTTTCATTTATCCAATTTTATGAATGCAAATCAAACACTTTCATTAATTTTTTAAAAAATGGTGACTTGGTACCATATTTCTTCTATTATGACCATTATAATATTTAAGTAAAACAAAAAGTCAAAAATATAATTTACTTTATTTTAAAATATGTTAAATTTTGTGGCATGGATAAAAAAACATATTTTTGGTTCAAAATGATTATTTTAAAGATAAATTATTTTTTAGGATAGTAATTTATTTCTAATGTATAGTGATTAAATAATTACCTTAATAGATTACATAACACTGACATGGTATTTTTTCAACTAATTGAAAAATAAGAAAAATGATTCAACTATGATAAAAGTAAAATAATTAGAATGAATTATTGTGTTACAATTTTTTTAGATAAATATATTATATTAGTGATGTGGTTTTCAAAATGAAATTAAATGAGTAGTTTCAAAAATGACATTAATGATATTTTATGATAAATAATATTTTATTAAATTTTTTAGAATTCTTAAATATGATAAAAATGGTGAATTAGGTTGATAAATGGTCTATAATGTCTTGAATTTTCCATTTATGACATAATTTTCAACTTATAATTAATATTATAACCCTTTTATATTAAAAAACAACTAATAAGGTTAAGGTTAATATTGGTTAACCAATGGGTCAATCAAAAAGATAATGATTAAAATCAAATCAAAACCTATAGAAATTAATTTTATGATTATATTAATATCATATATTCCTTATTTTATAATAAATTTCATTTTAGAACATTTTACATGAGATATACATATATTATATTATAATATTTCTTGTAATTTTAAAAAATGGAATAAACAATACGTTATAATAAATAAGGATTATTATATAATTTAAAATTCATAAAAAATACTTTTTTTTCTAATAAATTGGAATTGGGTTTAAAATATCAATTATGGTAAATTTATGGTCCATTTATCCTTTTATAGTTACTATCTTTACCCCTGAAGAGAAACAAACATTATTATCACGGTAATCATCAAAAGGGTTAACGAAGGGTTAAAAAAATGATAAGGGTGAAACATAACAAAAAAATTCCATTTTTTATTGGATCAGATGATTTATAATATTTATAATATTTTCTTAGAATTATGTCAATTTTTATCTCTTTGAAAATTAAAAATAATTTATATTGATATAATACATTAAGAAATTTTAAGAATTACTTTCCCATCATTAAAAAAGGGAACCCCTCTCCTAGTCTCTTCATAGTTAGTGAACCACTTGTTTTAGTAAATAATTACTCCAATACATTAATAAAATATATACCCATGTCTTTGTGGAATTTATTTTATCAATAAAAAACCTAGGAAAGATTTTATGTAATGCATATGAGGTTTTCTGAAAAAAAGAGGTACAATTATTAACCAAGCATTTTCATTTTATTTCTTAATCTACCTCTATAAAACCTTCTAAAAACATTATTAAATAATAAAAATAGTAGCTTACATATACTAAGGTGTCATTATGGGAAAGGTATAAACTATATCCACCTCCACTTATACCAAAATGGAAACAAATCAATCATTCATGTGTACGGTGAACTACTGCCTCAGAAACAGATGTAATTCGTTTTTCATCACCATATTTCATGATTGATTATGACTTTGGATTTAATTTATATATATTATATTAATGATGTATTTTTTATTCTATAAAAGTATTATATTATCTTTTTCATACCTTTCTACTTGTGGAAAAATGAAAATGTTGTTTGTGTGTACGTGTGTATTACAACCTCCACAAAGTGATGTGATTCATTATGGATCACCACGTCACATTGATGGTATATATTATTGTATTTTAAAAAACAATATGGTATCAATGATATAATGATGAATATTCAATGTAAAAAACACTTATCTTATTTTCATAATGATATTAAAAAATGGAATCATCACTCAGGTGTTCATACGACTAACATGTGCCTATCATGGGGTGTGGAAAAAATATCCTCATTTAAAAAAAAAGTAAAGTTAGTAAACTAGGATGTCATTAGATCTGAGTTTAATACAAGAATGTTTATAACTTGAAGTAAGATAAAAATGTGGGATTATTTTTGAAATTTCTTGTTTTTGAAAAAAAATAAATCAATTAAAATAAAGGTTGAAAACTAATGGATGAAGAGAGTGATGGGGTCAGGGTAGGATTAACATTTAAAATGTCATCAAAGTCATAATTATCATTCCCCCTATGTTCCTATTTAATTATAAATGAATGAATTCTCAATCGAGTTATCAATCAGCCTTGGTTGAAGGAAGCAATGAAAATCACTCCAATGTGCAAGAGAATTCATAAACCATTCCCAAATAACTAATGGAATTATCAATTAGTATTTTTTTTCTCCAGATAAATATAGAAATAATTCACTTATTTCACACACGTTCCAATTATCTATTGAAACTATCCACCTAACATAATCTAATCGATTGATATAAACGATTCTAGGAAAAGGGAGATAAAATATCTTCAACGAAAGATATTTACAATGACTTAAAAACCCAATATAAGATAGAATAATGAGAATTGGGAAACAATATAAAAAAATCATTCAATGGAAAAATATAGTATTACATTAAATCATAAGACAATAAAATTAAAAAAGCAAAACTCCCCCTTCCCCGATCACTCAATGGTTTTACCCATCTATTTGAAGGGTAAGAGAGTTGAAAGGGAAAAATAGAAAAAATGAAACTAAGAAATGAGAAAATAGAAATTAAAAAGAACTTAGAGTCTCTAATAATATAGAATGTATCCATCATTTCCTTATTTAAAACCCTTTAATGTTAGTGGAAACTCATATATATGGGGTTTAGGGATGAAATATTTTCCCTCCAGATTCACTCCTCCCAAAATATGAGGTTATTTATCATCCTAAATGAATAAATTTTAGGGTTGTTTCTCCAAAAAAGTTGTTCCCCTATATCTAGTTCATGTGTCCACAAATTATAAGTATATTTCAAATAGTTTCTGACTAGTTATGCTTAACCATCTAATGAATAATTTTTCTTCCCGAGGATACTATTTAACTCCCTCTACTTATGTGTATTGAATGGATGACTTAATGATAGAAATTTTCCATGAAATTTATTTTTGTCAAGAGTCTTGGAGTTATATTTTTAATTCATTTAGTATCATTTTAGTTGGAAGTATATAGACTAAGATATGATTAAATGATTAATATGGGGTCCATTCTATAGGACATCCACCTTTTTCCAATTAATTGATTTTTTTCCAATTGTGTGATTAATTGTATTTAGGTCTATATGAAAAAAGTATAATTACACGATAGAATAAAGCCTATAAAATGAATCAAAAAAATTGGATCCAAACTATGATCGTTATTCCCAAGAAACTAAAGCTACAGGAAACTACTAAATTTACAGAATCAACCAATTTTCACAATTTAGCTTAAAATTCACCAAAAATACTAAAATGATTCAAATAATATCATATTTATTAATTGTGAAGGATTAAACAATTGAAAATCAGATTATTAATTATGAAAATACTAGCTCTATAAATGACCTACCACCTCTATGAATTTAACAATATTCATTTTTCTTAAGTGTCATTCATGGTTGGAATTAAAATATTAATTGATGTATAAAACCGGTAATTATATCATTATTATTAATGTTGATATGGTCGAATAATGACCTATTTCCCCACAATTAACTTACCGATCCCACTGTGGGTATATTAACTAAATATCATCAAAACGTATGACATGAACTTAATTGATTTATTAAATAAATATAACATGATAACAAATAAAGTAAATTGTATATAATAATTGGAAAAGGTTCTAAATAAAGTAAATAATTAAAGGTACTTTTATTATTCAGGAAGATAAAGAACATATGTGATTAGTCAGACTCGATGTAAGGGATACATTAACTTAAAACCCACATTTTAAATGATTTAAAGATTAATTTTTCTAAATTGTTTTCTTACATGTATATATTTATTGGTGCAGTCTAACACCTCTTTATTTTAATTATCACAAAACAGGTTTGTAATGTTATTTTTTTTTTCATGTTATCTATTTGTAAATAATTTTCTATCCAAAACTACCAAAAAAATAGACATATCTAGACCTTACCGTAATAACCTTCCACATGTGAAATGCCCTTACCATGTGAAGAAATTGAAATAACCATCAAGTAAAAGTGAAATTTTCATTTTAATTCATGTTTTAATTCACCTTATTGCATGTAAAATTCATCCTAATGTGTGACAGATATGTACCTATCATGTTTACAAATGACCTGACTGTGCAAAAAAATTATATGACCATGTAATAGAAGCTACCTAATCCATTAATAAATCATGATACCATCCAAAGTTAAGTAAAAGTATAATTAATTAATGTAATAACAATGACTGTTATTATAATAACATCATGAATAGGAATTCCTACTGTAATATCAAATGAATTGATCACATGTAGGAGTGTACATACTGGGAAAAGGTTTCATTCAACTAACGGTGCCAACTAACCGGGTTATGTTTCCATGCTTACTAAACATGATTTAATTAAATATAAATTTCAATCTCTAAATTAATAATGGGGAGTTTTTAATATCTGGTAACTAGTTTTTAAATCATTAATTGATGCTTCTGTTAATTTAAGACTGCATTGATTGTCCTCCAGTAGATACTTATTAATAAGTTCTTTTTGAGAAGAAAAACTAATTGTTTAAAGAAGTGGGAAGAATTATGAAAACCAATTCTCATAAAACTAATAATAGAGGATCCTAATCACGCACTTATAAAAAAATAATCATTCAAAACAATTCATGAAACCTTTTTTTCCTAAACATACAATGAAACGTTTTTGAGCACCTCTGAAATAAAAATTCAAAGGAATCGTATAAAACATAATCTATTGAGAGAGATATAGACCACATTTTCTTATCCTTTATCTCTCGAGCATTCCGTTAATGATTTATATACAAGATTTGTTCTATATTTCTTTAATATATATATAAATATAATATCCTATTAATCTAAAATGGAGATTAATTGATAATCTCTCAACTGTTTTATTTTGTATTACCATGAATAATTGTGGAAGAGATTTCTTGTGACATTGTATTTCCCTTTATCCCGTCCATAACAATTTAAAAGGATATATTCCTAGAAAACCATGTGTGTTATTGTTTGTAAAACCTAATAAAGTTTATGGATACATTTATTTCATAAAAAACTACTTGAAACTATGTGATTTCCATGTATAGAGGATTAAGACTCGGCTTAGCAAACACATTATTTAAAATTAAGATGTGATTTATCTATTTAATTTTAATTATATTAAATCAACCCTATATTTTTTCACTAATATTTTAATAAAACTATAATATGATAGTTCTATTATAATAGTGATTTATATACGATGATTTATATGAGTATTTTTTTAAAATATAAAACATTTTCAACATTATTTTAACTGAGTTTTGATTGAGTTTTTTGATAAATTTTTCAATAGTTCAAATTGTTTATTTTTACTATTTTTTGTTAACAGGATGATTTTATCAAATTATTGGATATGATTTTGAAAAATTTTTAAAAGAAATTTTATTGGAAACTAAATTCATCCCCCTATTGAGTTGTCCACTGTATCCAATATTTGGTGTGAGAGAAGTTTCAGAAATACTTTTTACTGTGATATAGTTTTATCTAAAGATATTAAATTTCAATTTTATCTAAATTTACATCATTATGTATAGTAATAATCTTGAAGGAAGTACCAATAATTGGTCTCCATATTTTAATAGAAAAAATTATGATGAATTGAAAATAAATATGAAAATTCATTTAAAAAGTATGGGATTTGATATCTAAACAATTATTAGAGATAAATATGAAAAACCTCAAACTTCTAGAACTTCATGGAGTTCTTCCACTAAGTTATCATATTATTGTAATTGTAAATATATTTATGATTTTTTTTTATATTAAGTGAACATGAATTTAACAGAATATATTCATGTGCTACAACTTTTAAAATTTTGGATACACATCAAGAAGTAACATCCAATGCTTCAGAAATGTGTTTTAAATACTTATATTATTAAGCATGACACTTTTAATATGATTCATGATAAATATATTTCTAACATGTATCATATGTTTAATGAGATAGTCAACATGATGCACACACTTAGATAGACAACTAATGATAATAATTATGTCACAAAATTTTTTATACGTCCAATAGACAGAGAGAGAGGATACTTTGTTTCCATAATGGAATCATGTGATATAAGTTTCTAGTTAGGGAGGAAATTAGAAATCTCATGACGTTTGAAGAGGAATGGCAGGTGAATAAGGAAGAAGTTTATGAAACTAAAAGGAAATTAGTATACTTTAAGACTTCCAACTCTAAATGAAAGAACAAGAATATATCTAAAAATTCATGTGATGAGAAATCACTTTCTGATAGTGATGATTGAATGGTTGACCAAGCTACAAGTTTCAAAAATTTATATAGGAAGATGAATGTTTTCTATAAGTAGAACTATAATAGAAAATATTATAATAGAGGTAATATGAGAAAAGAGTATAAAAAGGATGATTTTTCTAACGAAGTAACCTACTATGAGTGTAAAAGGAAATGATACATAAAATAAGACTGTTTTGAGCTCCAGTATAAGAATAAGTATGAGAAAAGGGGAATAAATATTAAATGGATATGAAATCCTCCTAGAGTTCTTCCGAGGATAATTTTGGTTAATCATACTTTAGAAGAGGAGAGATAAATTTCAAAGCTAACATGCATTTTATGAAAAACAATTGAGGAACTGGATATTTTTTTCAGAATCTATTAATCACATTTCAAATCATTATAATAATGATAATCATATAGGAAATATATCAAGTAGGGAATTATTTGAATACTGTGATAATATAGAATACACATTTAATTAATTAAAAAATAAATACAAAAGTTTAAAGAAGAAATATGTTGTATCTATTCAATTTAAAATAGATATTATAATAGAAAAGGATAAAAATGATCAACTACTTAAGGAAACTAATAAGATGAGATTATGAAATGAGAAACTAAATAAATTTCTAGAGATATTTACCATTGGAAGAAAAAATCTAACCCAAGTTCTTGTTAAAAAAACACTCCAAAGCATACTAGATAAATTCAATATCAACCTGGAATAAGGAAAATAGATAAGAAATAAATCTTCCCAAGTTGTAGTTCTACCAGTTCTTCTAGTATTATTATCCTACCATACCTAATAAATTATTTTTTTATAAAATTATATGGTTTAATTATAGGAAACTAGTAAAATAATTATGGATTCCTAGATTTTTTTTACAACCCTATCTTGACCCCAAAAAATGTTGGTACAAAAATCATTTTTGGTTTAAATATATTTTTTAGGAAACCTACTTGAATAGTTACAACAATAAATTATGGAATTTTGATTATGGATATTATATACATATGACTGGATACTACTCAATGTTCAGGAACCTAATTAATGTGGATGATGTAAATGACACTTTTAGTGACAATAATAACAGAAAAATCATATGACTCAGTCAAATTGGTAACTCCAGTATAGTTTTAATTTCTAAATTTTCTTTTTTATATGGATTGAAGCATAATTTTATTATAATTTCACAATTTCATGATATGGTTACCATTTTATGTCAGAAAATAATGCTTGAAATGTTTTTGATTTAAAAAATTCTTTAGAATTTACTAATATGATAAATGATAATGTTTATGATATAGATTTAAATTCCTTATTTTCTCATACTATTGCATGTTTAAGTTTTATTCATAATGAATACTGTCTTTGGAATAGGATAATAGGAAATTATAATTTTAACTCTCTTTTAAACCAAAATAACCATTTTTAGTGAAGGATCTAACTATACTAGAATTTCAAACAGAAAAAGTGTTTATTCCCTCTAAATGGGTCAAACAACACAAACTAATTTTCAAACCAAATAAATAAGTGTCAACATCTCAACATTTATACTTGGTTCACATGTATTTTTTTGTAAACTTATGGAGTTTCTTGTTTAGTAGGAAATCATTACTCTTATGTTATAGTGGATGATTATTCAAGATAGACATAGATGTTTTCATTTCTCATAAAATTTAACCTCTTTCATATTTTTAAAAATATGTTAGAACTGATGAAAATCATAGTTGAATTATAGTTAAGAGTTTAAGAAGTGATCATGGACGTGAGTTTGAAAATCATGATATTTAATAATTATGCCCACAACATAGCTATAGTAAAAACCTTTATAACCCTAATACCCCACTATATAATGGTGTAGTATATAGACGTAATAGAACCCTTCAATAAATTTCATAGACCTTTCATAATGAGTATGATTTAACTATATATATTTTTGGAAGAGGATATAAATAAATATTGATAAATAATTAATAGAATTTTAATTACAGCACTTTAAAAGAATACCCCAAATAAATCTTTTAATGCCAGACAAAAATAGTTAATTACTTTAATGTTTTTAGTTTTATGGTCTTTCTACTCAACATAAAATATAATTTAGTATAGTTTTCTTCTAAAACTGAGGAAGAAAATTTCCTTGCCTATTCATCAACCATTAAATCATATAGTGTTTTTAATGAAAGGACTATGATTGTGGAAGAATTTGTACATGTAAATTTTGATTAGATTGGCCCACTTGATCAAAATACCTATTTAGAAAATTTGGATCATTGTATTTACAATATGGATTTTAGTGCTCAACTTAGAGACAATTCTTCTAGACCTCCAATAAATAAATCTCCCAACTCTAATGAATATCTTGAACCTGAACCTATAAATGAAAATGAGGTTTCAAACCCCAATATTCATAGATCTATTAGAACTCATAGATATCTCCTCTTAGAAGCAGTTGTAGGTTACCCACATAATATAATTTAGACCACTGTTTCTATTAGAAATCATGCTTAACATCAACATTTATTATCACAACATAAACCCTAGAAAATCAATGTTTCAATTGTGATTAATTCTTGGTAATGTCTATTCAAGGAGAGTTAAATAAATTTGAACAAAATAAAGTTTAGGAATTAGTTTAAAGACCCAGTGAATACCTAACTATTGGCTCTAAATGGGTGTTTGAAATAAAGATTGATTAGTGAGAAAAAATAATTAGAAATAAAGATAGATTAGTTTCACAAGGATATAGTCAAGAATAAGGTATTGATTACGAGGAAACATCTACAACAATATATAGAATTGAATTCATTAGAATATGTTCTTCCTATGAAACACTTTTGGATTTAATACTACATCAAATTGATGTCAAGATTATATTATTAAATAGTTATATAGTTGAGGATGATTTTATTAAAAAAAACCCTGGATTTAGAAACCCCCACATTCCAAATAATTTTTTATAATTTAAAAAATGATTTATATAGTTTAAAACAGGATCCTAGATATTTCTATGATAGTATGAACTAATTTTTTTATTTATAATGGTTTTACTAAAGGAACCACTAACCCTAATTTATTTATTAAAATAATTTTAAAAGATGTTTTAGTTGCAAAAATATATACTGATAATATTATTTTTTGATCATTAATAATTTTTTGGTGTATTGATTTTTCATAAATAATGAAAAATGTATTTGAAATGTTTTTTATGGGTAAAATTATTTTTTTTAGTTTTATTATTTTATAAAATAAAGATGGAATTATTTTCAATCAATAAAAGTACACTAAAGATATTTTAAATCAATCTAGAATGGATAGTACTAAAGGTAGTGATACTCCGATGAGTACAACCTATAAACTAGATCATGATGAAACTAAAAAACTAGTTGATCTAACCACTTATAGTGTTATGATTGGAAGTTTACTATAATTAAATTCTAGCTAGCATGATATAATTCTTATTGCGTGTATGTCTGTACATTTTCAAGAAAATATAAGAGTCACATTTAATTTTTGTGAAATGAATTTTAAAATACCTCAAAAATAAATCCCACTTTGGATTTTTTATTCTAAAGGATGCAATTGATGTAGTTTTCCACAACCCATCCTCGGGACCCGTGCCATGACTACCCCAAGCCAGCCTCCCATAGTCCAGGGGCTGGCGACTAGCACCATGGCGTAAATCCTGACAAAAAGGGGAAGGCATTGCCTTTATAAAGTAAACAAACACCACAGAGTAAGCAAGAAGAAGTAAACACTAAGTAAAACTGGGTACAAAAGTAAGTGCGGAAAGTAAATGGGCCAGAATACAAACCCAAACTGAAATTAAGGTACAACTGGAAATAAGTACAACAACTAAAAGTAAAGAAGCAACGTCGAGCCGTCCACTGGAAGTCCCACCTAAAGGGTGGGTACAGATAGCCTCCTCAGCTCCTCGGTCCAGCCATCCGCTCCATGTACGTCCTGCCCAGTGGTCCACCCCCAGGTACCGACTTGCTCCACAAGCCTCACCCATGATCAATGCTATCCATCGTCGACATCCAACACAACGTAGTGCAGGCATAGCCCATGCAGGGGTGAGTATACGCTACTCAGTAGGGACCCCGAGTCCCCCGAAGGTCTCCCAGATTCCACAAAGGATAATCCAAAAAGGAAAGATACAATCATGAAGTAAAAAACAACACTACTTAGGTATATTCCCATACATATACCTAAGTCATCAATTCCCGTTCGGCTCCAACATCTGAGCCCAAGTTCGATCACGTCCGCATAGGATAATACAACCAATCCACACAGGATAACACAACCCAATCCACATAGGAAAGCAAGTCAATCATATCGAAGATATTTATTGAAAGTCCAGACTCAGCTCACACAGCTATACTTCTTCGTAAGGTGATAGAGATGATTAGATATAGCCACTGATTCTTCTAAGCTGGGACCCACGTAGGATACTAAACCAGCTAAGCTATCGGACCCACATAGCATACAGACCAGCTACTCTGCCAGACCCACGTAGGATAGAAAGAACAGAGTCAAACACTGCCAGACCCACTTAGGATACAAGAACAGTAGTCATCGTCGTCGAACCCATGGAGGATTTCAGTACGGTCTTCATCGATGTCGAACCCATGGAGGATTTCAGTTCTGTCTTCATCGTCGTCGAACCCACGGAGGATTTCAGTATAGTCTTTATCGCTGCCGAACCCATAGAGGATTTCAGTGCAGTCATTGTCAGCGTCGAACCCACAGAGGATTTCAGTACGGTCTTCATCATTGCCGAAACCACGGAGGATTTCAGTGCAGTCTTCATCGCTGCCGAACCCATGGAGGATTTCAGTGCAATCGTCGTCGTAGTCACAGCCAGCTCTTGGGTTCCCGCACACAGCATGCTCGATTCCGGGAGGGCCCGCTCCACGAGCCAACGGGTTCGATAAATCAACTAACACGTAGTACAGAGTTGATGTATCTCAAGGTTTCGTCTCAACAAGATGAACTCAACGTGACAGACGGCGCGTCAATCGGACGCACGGTCTGAGAGTTATTAGCTTTTTCTTTCCAGGGGCCCGGTTGATTTTTAAGTCAAAACCAACACAACTGCACTCCAACTGCATCCAAACCTCGAGCATAGTAATCCAAAAGTTCTGTCTCACTAAGATGAATCCAACAAAGTCGACGGCACGTCAATCGGACGTTCGGAGCTCAAGTTATAAGCGTTTTCGCTCCGAGGGCCCAGTTCGTTTCGTGTTCAAACCAACCCGGCCGTCCCCAAAGTTTTCCGAAACCATGAGTATAATATACCAAAACGACCGCCTCGATCCAAGGATCGCATTGAAACTGACGGTGCATCGATTAGACGTCTGTAACCCACGATATGAGAAAAAGAATGAACCTGTCCGGTTTTAGGGGGTTTTGGGCCCGGACCGACCTGGCCTGAGACCCCCCTTGGTCGGCCCGAACCGGGTTGACCCGAACCGGGTCTGGGTCCGGACCATTAGGGCGCGGCCTAACCCAGTGGGTACGGCGCGGACCAGCCCGGCTGGCGCGGCCCGGCCTGGGCGGCTGGTTGGCCTGGCGTGGCGCTCCCTGCACGGCCAGCTCGGTGCTGGCCAAGCCGTTGTGGGAAGGGGGGCAGTTGCCCCCCTTGATTGAAACTGCGGCCCCCACGTGGGGGACACTCCTTGCCAGCCGAGGGTTACAACCCCCGGTCTTTCCTCTGGAACGGCCGGCCCGGTCCGGCCGGCCGGTGCTACCGCCGCGGTCCCGCCCATCCGAGGTGCCGCGCGGCCGGCGGTTCCGGCTGCCCCACCTTGCTCCACCGCGGCTTTGAGCCGCGGCCTTGTCCGATGGCACCACGCCCCTCTGGCGTATCCCCGCTCTAACCACATTCTCTTCGTGGTTCTCCGGCGCGGCGCGATGGCGCTGTGGCTTTATTCGACCTCAACGGCGCGGTGCGATGGCGCCGTGCTTCTTCACCCGTTCTTCATTGTTTTCGCGCGGTGCCATTGCACCGTGTTGCCTTTGCTCGTACCACAACAAGTACAATCATCAAAGGGGGAGGAGGGTCAGCCGTGTTCATGCGGTCCGACCTCCTCCCATGATTGCGATAACAGGCGGCCCAAATAGATGTCGATGAACGGCAAAGAAATAATTCACGGGCAAAAACAATTAACCCCGACCTCAAAGTGTTGATGAACGAAGGTTTGACGCGGGAAAAGGATGTCATGGAAGAAGGCTTCGTAAGCGTCGTCAGCGTCGTGAAGAAGAGGATCATCAGCGTCGCGGTACACAACGTCGCGTCGTCGATCTCTGGGGAACTAGCGTTCTTTGTCATCTTCCGTCGGAGGCCGACGTTCTTCGTCGTTCTTCGCTTTCTCCAACGAAGAAGATACAGATTCGAAGGCATTGAGCAAATCCTCTTCCAATACTTCTTGCACAACGAAACTAACCCTTAATTAAATAAGACTTTGTCTTATTTAATTAACACACAAAAGCCAACGTTCAATTTGAATTTCAAAATGAATTCCCAAATTAATTACATTGAATAACTTAATCAATTAATTAATTATGAGAGTTGACTTTTCATTAAAGGGGGTGCGGGTGTGTTATGCATTTAATGGGGGTTTGAGGAAGTTGGAAGGGTGGGGCTCGTGTGGGCCCCACTTCACTAATATCCTACCTAGTGGAGTTAGGATATTAGTGGGTCCCACTCACACCACCAAGCTTAGGTTTAATCTACCTAGAATAGAAATAAAATTTGTAGCACAACATTTTATTTTTATTCTTTAGTTAACCCATTTAATTAATAACCTCACCCGAGCAAACGCAACACTGGAAATGGTGTTCTTAAGCAATTACCGGCGTTGTGGTTTCATCGGTGCCCTTGGATTTTGATTCCGAGCACCGGTTCAAAAGTTAGGAAAACCCGCTCATTCGTTTACTGAACGTACCCGAGCTAAACATCAGAAATTGATTCCAGGCACACCGGGCCTCAGAATCAGGTGCCATCAGAAACTGTGTTCTTGTAAAATCTCAATGAAAATTAATAAAAAAAAATTCCCTTGAATTTTACGGGTCTTTACATAGTTAGTTATTAAAATACTGATTTTAGTGTTTTTAAGTTTGATTAAAAAAGATCTTCTATAATATATCACTTTTTAGGAAATTATCTAGTTCTATGGTGTAGTATAAAACATAAATACAATGTATTATCCAATGTTTAAGCCGAGTATAAAGCTATATCCAGTTGATGTGCATTGATTTTATGGTTGAAATACTCATTACTATAATTTGGATAATAATTTTGACTTATCCCTATCAATTAGGATAATATAGGTACGATAAATATTTCTAATAATCCTATATCACATTATAGAATAAAACACATTGATATAAGAGGTCACTGTTTGAGAGATCATTTTCAAATAGGTGATATAACTTTTGAATTAATTGGTACTAAACATAAGATCGCTAATATATTTATGAATCCCCTAAATGTTGAGAGAATGAATTATATCAAACATTAATTGACCATGATAAATTATGACTATTTTTTTAATTTAGATTTAGATATTTAACTTTTTTAATCCATTTATCTTATGAGTTTTTCTTTAGGTAACTCAAAAGTTTGGTTCAGATAATCAATATACCAATCATGAGTTCTTGGTCATGCAATTAGTGTTCCAGTCATGGAACTTAACTCACATAGTCACCATGATTATCATGAATATGTTCTCACATGGTCAGTATATACATACATTGAAAATTTTATCAGTGCATTTAGCATACCTACAGTGAGTTCACAGTCATCATGTTTATCACTCTGTTATTGCCATGGATCCATGATTAGTATGCCGACCACGTCTATTTCCTTATGATTTTTTTGAAACTTTTGTGATATTTATCTTATGTATATTTTCATTTTATTCCATAAATGACTAAAATTGATTTCAAATTGATATAAAAAAACTTTCTCTTCCCCAAAATTTGTCTCATTATTTCAAATCCCTACCTTCAATCAAAATCCATTATCCTCGAACTTTCTCTCCCTCTTTGACCTGACCAATTCTTCTTCAAAATCCTCTCATTAATATGAATCTTTAAAGAAACTAAATTGAACTCAAAATGTCACGGATGACGTGTTTCTTAGAAACCTCACTTTCTATTCATTCACCTCATTTAAAAAAGTTAATGAAATAAAATCTAGCTCTATCCTGATACGTAAGTCAAATAATACACACCTACTTGATCATCTTGTCTCTAGACAAAATGAAATCAATATACAGTGGTTGAAATCTAGAAAATCCTGGGTTGGGAATGTGATTCAAGAATAGGTGTAGGGTGGATTGTTTAAAAAGAATAGTAATAATTTCTCTCTAAATCTTTATAATGATTTTTATGAACACCATGAGTTATTACCAAGAGAGAAAAAGGTCACAGTTAAATCAATGATAAATGGCGAGGTTTTGGAATTATCTTCGAGGTGATGCGAAAAGTGTTTTGGTGTACCTCACAAAGTAGAGTTTATAGAGTACCAGATCTTATATTCAGCTAATCACGAATACTTTGAGTATCAATTTTCATTATATGAGATCATTGTTATTGGAACTCCCTCAGGACCCACTGTTATTTAGTAGAGTAGCGAATGTAGGATAGTGTTTATGTTTACACAATATCTTATTTCATTAAGAAAAGGATAATGAAGTGGCTTATGCAATTAGGATATGTTTTTCTTATGTATGCTAAATAATGATGTTTTGATTAACTTTTACATATATGTGATGACACATGTTGTTTCATTGTGTAAGCCTATATAAAAATTCATTTCATTACCTTATCTGAATTTTTTTCAACCTTGTTAGTGTACAAAGGCTTAGTTACTCCGGGGGAAAAAGTAATTACCCCACCATATGGACACTACCTTATACGTAATATTTTCAAGAAGATTAATGTAAACTACAATCTATAGAGAAAATAATGGGTTACTGACCTAGAACATATATATATAATTTTTGATCTAGTGAGGTTCACTATCTGAAATAGTTATCTTGTAGATCCTGGTCATGAACCAAATGATATAGATTAGTATTCAGATGATGGCGCAGTTGTTGGTGAGAAAGATAAATAAGAAGAGGACGAACAAACTGACTTGGATAGGGAGGTGAGTGCTACTCATTAGGATAGCACATAATCCTCTCCTTCCATATCTTTTGGACCTCCTAAATCTCCCTTACCTTTTCCATCACATGTAGGAAAAAATTCAGTCCAAGGATCTAGTTGACACTATTATATCAGTTAGTAGATATAGGAAAGAGTTGAATGCCTTTAATGATTTTGATGATGTTGATGGAAATAGTTTAGAAGGATCACCTATGATTCGAAGTAAACCTAGGAATCCAATACCCAAATAACCTTATAAGGGGGATAAGTCCCATAGATCTCTTATTTTTAAGTCTTTATTATCTGTATTATGATGATGTTGAAGGGGGATATCACTTGTACATGGTGGACCAACCACCCCTTATACATATAGAGTACTGGAGGGATCTCTTATTTCATCTGTAGATACTCAAGAGAGGCTTTGGCTATCTCCTATGAGACTATCAGTTGGCCAGAATCTCCCTGATATCATTGGCCCAAATCTAACAAAAGAAGGAGAAGAAGATACGGAAGGGGGTGTTCATGGGGAATATGTTGAGGATGGTGATTCTTCTATTCATAAGAATGAAGTGGATACTAAAGTATTAATTTAAGAATCTTCCAGATTGATCTAAATCATTGGAGGATGATTTTGAGTTAATGATTGGAGAAAGGCTTATGATCCATCTACCTCAATCCATTGTAAATTGTATTTTACCACGGATGATTTGAATTAATTCAAATATAATCTTATGGGTGTTTTCAAGGAATCATTTCTTGGTTTTGGAAATTATATCAAAACTACTAGAGAAGAAGACATTGAAATGACTTTATTACTTACTGCTGTTCATCTTCAACCAAAGTTTTATCTTGAGATGATTTTTTTCAAAAAAAAACTATATCAACGATATCAATTATTCAATGGATTCTTTGATATTTTATCTATCAAATGTGATGGTGTAGTAAGACCAAATATTTTTGAGTTAAGTCTTTCCTAATCCTCCAAATCCTCTTGTTAAGCCTATATTTGATGAAGAAAATTTCAGAAAACTCAAAAGGGATGTGTTTATGATTATTTTTAATGAGTTTATAATGATCTTAGAAGTTTTTTTTTCAAATGAATGATATGAAAAAACACGGTATTGGTAATAGAGTATGCAAAGGAATCTTCTCAAGATAGAGAAACAGTTAAGAAAACTATTGTTTTTTACCTTATCCAAATCTTCATCAAGTGAAGCTTTATGGGGGTAATCATAACACATGTCTTGTATGTAAATATTCCACCCTTGAATCAAGATTTTAGGTCTCAATATAGTATGAAAAAGGCTTTTAATTCATTTTGGATGCTTTTATATAGAATAGTGATTATTTCCATTAGGATTTTCAGAACAATTTTAGAGAAGTGTGTGATTTTATAAGGTTGAGTTCACCTTATCACTAAACTTCTAAAATAGTTATGCCAACATGTTCATCCATTTCTATATCCCTATATACTACCACTACCTCCTTAACCATCAATTCATTTTGTCTATCTCATAGAGAAGACTTTGAAAAAATAAGACATGATTCTTTATGTAAAGTCGTTGTTGACTTTCCATCTTCATTTTTACCTTAGAATATATATTCCCTTACATATATCTCTAGATAAAATAATGAAATCCTTCCTTAAAAAATTATGGATATACCAGACTCACATTTTAACAAGAATCTCTTGTAGGGAATTTTTGTAAGTCCTTTTTCATTTTTTTGATATATTAATAGAATATATTCTTTTCATATCATTTTCTTTAACATTATTGTGTGTTTTCTCTATGATCACTCTCTATTATAATAATATAACAGGTTATTGATAAATTAGAATCAATTGACCTCATTACTAATTTTAGGAACGTTCTAAACTATTAACTTAACCCTCTGTATATATATTTTTATTGTATTTAATTTATTTATCTATAAAAGTCATTAGTTTTTATCATCAAAATGGGAGGATATTTTTGGCCTTGTCTACTACCTCCCAATATTAATGATATTAAATAATGTTTTAATGTAAGTAATGGTTTTAATATTTTCATTTAGTAAATTATTTTCTAAAAAAATGAAAAAATTACTAATTCTTGACCTTATCATGATGACTAATGGCATATAAAATGTGTTTAACATGTGATGACATTGAACTAACTATGATGGTAAAGTGACCATGTAACCTTACCCAATTTTTACATCACCTTACTATATATAAAATAAACCTACCATGTGACAAATATGTACCTACCATGAGAACAACTAACTTGACTGTGAGAATCACTGAAGTAACTTTCTATAAGAAAATACCTACCATATGAAAAAAATCATGTTATTGTTCAAAAGTATGTAAAATGTTCATTATGTAATGTAAAAACCATGTATATAGTTATAGTAACCTTATAAAGAGGAATTATTAACACACAATTAGATGAACTAATCGCATGAAGGAATTAACATATGGTGATTAGTTTCCGTGATAAATGACCATGTTAGCCAATAGTGTCATGTATCTATCACAACTATCCATAATGTCTATCATATTAGTGTATCATTTTAAATCTTCAATGACTAGTTCTTGAATAATTAATTGATGTTTCAGTTTATTCAAGAATTCATTTATTTTCCTCCAATGACTACTTTATATGATGATATTTTTAAGATAAAAAAGGGTAATGTGATGAAGAGGAAATATTGTTGAAAAAAAATACTCATAAATAGAATAAAAGAGGATCCTACTTATAATCTTATGAAAAAAGAAGTATTTTTCAGAACACTTCTCGATACTCTATTTCCTTGAAACTACTACAAATCTTTTACATGATTCTTCTAAATATATATTCAAAGGATTCATAGAAAACTGAATCCACTCATATAGATCTGTAAAAAAAATATGTCCTTTATCTCTTACACATTTTAATGATTTACAATCGATATATGTTTTATATTTTCTTATTTATAAATATAATATAGTATCCTAATCCAATCATTAGTGTACTTGATACTCTCTCAAATATTTTTATTTTTATTCCCTCGTATAACTATGTAAGAGTTCCTATGTGACCTATTATTTTGATTTTTCCCATGAATAATTATGGAAGATACTATTTTCATAGAAAACCTTGTAGAATTTTGTTTGTAAAACCTGCTCTAGGTTGTGGATCAATTTATTTTGTAATAAAAATCTTGATAGTATGTGATTTCCTTGTGGAGGGGATTAAGTATCATCTTGAGACCAAAACCCTTATTGAAAATTCTAATGTTCATTATCTATTTTTGTTTTCATTATTTTTAATCAAACTAGTATCTATTTTATAACCTATTAAGACTAACTAAACTATTATAGTTAACATAAACTAGTGTTTTATATACAATGTTTGATATGAGTATATTATTATTAAATGCTGGTGCATTTTCAAAAGCATTTTTACTAATTTTTTATCTAGAGTTTTATAAAAATTTGATAAGATAAAACTATATATTTATGCTATTTTTGTTAATGGGGTGATTTTATAATATTTAGGGATTTGGTTTTTAAATAGTTTGGAATAGATATTTTATTAAGAACCCAATTCACCCCCTATTGAGTTGTCCAATTAGACCAAAAATAGTCTTAATATTATTTTATGAGTATCTTTAAATGGAAATAAATGATTTATAAGGGACATTACATGTCACTTATTTTTACACTATTTCAAAGGTTTTAAAAATGAATATTTTTTAGGTATTTTATATGGAATGTTTTAAATTTATTTTAAAAAATTGTAAAGTAATGTTCTATTTTAACATATATAGAATGGATGGTATTTTTCATCATGAACATTATTTTCTCTCAAGATTAATCTAAAATTTTACATGTTTATTTTCAAATTAAATCATTTTCTCAATGTTTTGTGAATTTTTAGTTTTTAAAGGAATCCATAGAAAATATATTTTCATTATTTTATGTGAAGACAGAAAAATTATTTTCATTATGGGTTTAGAAGTATATTTTTATGATTTCGATGAAGGAGATGAAATATCATATCAGTTTTGACATGTTATGGACCTTGGAAGTTGTTTTTTATTAGGTGAGCCTCATATATCTCTCCAATTCATTTTTCAATCACTCTGTTCTTGGAATAATTATTATGGAAGTTGACTGTTATTATTATTCCAATTGTAAGGGTTTGTATAATGGTACTATGAATATAATGTCCCAAGGAACCCACATGAATTTTTCGTTCATTAAAATTAGTTTTCATTGAAATTAATTAATTTAAAAGGAAAGATAATGTTCTTTTTTATGGAAATATTATCGTCTTTCTGGGTAAAAGGTATGTATTTATTAAATTTTTTCTTGGGTTACCATGTTTTTTAATAAACCCTCATGATCAAGATATTGAATTTATGATTTCTTGTATTTTTTTATAAAAACATTGGGATGTAAAGATGATTTCATTGGAATGTGAATGGTAATTTGAGATCAAAGTTTATTATATTAAAGGAAAACTCTCTTTCCAGATCTGATGGTTTTAAAATGGACTAACAAGTTTCTTTTATTTATATTTATAAGTCCATTACTAATATTCTTGTTCTAATACTGCATTTTAATATGTTTTTATAGTGTTTAATAATGATTAAGAATAAATCATTCAAGTTGAAAGTTTTGAGGATTTTTTGTGAATTGAATGTCTATTTTATTAAAAAACATTTATATTGTGGAAAATAAATAGATATTAGGTGGAAGCTTGTACTTTATAATATATGGGATTCTTATTTAAGTGATATGATATAATTTTATAAAACTATAAACTGAAAATATCTTTAAAATGAAATGAAGTGAATTCGTTTCTATTGATTCAATTTACATATTTTTATCTCCGAGTCGTCACATAACTGCAATCATAGTCCTTCCAATTTCAATGAAACTTCTATTGTTACATTATATAACCCCATTTTGAAACGGAGTGTATGAAGAAATATGCCATGTTTTTATAGATAGTATTTGAAGGTATTAAAAGTGAACTCCTTTATATTATCTATTTTTATCACCTGGATATGTTTAACAAGTTGTTTTTCAATTTCCATCAAATAAAAATTAAATATTTCCACAATATCACAATTATGTTTTAGAAATATAACATTATAAATTTAGGATAAGTCATAAATAAATGTTATAGGGTAAAAATCACCCTTTTTGGTTTGATTCTTAATTGGTCCACATACATCAGAATGTATAATTTTAGTACATTTAGTGGACGGATTTTTAAGTGTTCCATTAATCTTATTCACTTTTTTTAAATATTATAAAACAATGGTACTTTCTCTTTTTAGTAATTTTATATCTCTTACATATTATTAATTTTATATTTTTATTGTATTTTTTGTCCAATATAAACAATCATACATTTCCAAAACTATTTCTTATCTTTCTCACTTAGGTAAAATGAGGTATGTTGATTTCTAATTTTAAAAGTATTTATATTAGTTTCTAATCTTTTATAAATAGTTATTCCATTAATTAATCACTAGATAGTGAAATAGGTTCTCAATAATATCACATTGTTTCCTTTATCACAAAATTTACATACACTCAGTGAGTTATTTATTCCATTCATAAAGAGAAATTCGTTGGATATCAGCTTATAATAATCTATAATAGATTTTACACTTCATATGACTTTTATAAAACTATCATTTTCAAAATTACAAACTCTTTCATTGTAATAATTGAAGTTTATTTAAATTATATCCTCCTAAGTCAAGTATGAGGAGCATCATCTATCAAGAATCCATGGTTTCTCCTTTTGATTAGCAATCAAGGAGACAGATACAATTAGAGATTTTTCATTTACATTTTGTTTCCCCTTATCTATTTATATTATAGTTAATAGTGGTTTTCTAGGAAGAGATAGTAATAATTCTTTAGCAAAATGACTAAAATGATCACATAATTTATAGGTTTCTTATAGGAAGTCAAAATAATTTATTGTTGGAGATTTTTTAACTTTTGATTCCATCTTCCATGATATTTCGACTCCCATCATCGGATTGTTATTTTATTTTCCTTGGATGTTTTCCCTCTTAACTAAAATATTAATCTTTTAAGTGACATGTTGTCTGTGAAATTTTTGTATTTGTGTCCATAGTTTCTAAAAAACCAACAACATCATTCAGTCCTCCACCTTCTTGATTAATAGGGGATCTGGTTGTAGAACTATCAAGTTTATTCAAGGATAGATATGAATTCCTTCTTCATTTTTATTAGAGAATAATATTTTTGAAGTTATTTATGACATCAATTATTTTAAAAGATGTACTTCCACTTTTAGTATCAATCAACACATTCTTAGTTTTGGTTGAGAATCCTATATTGTTAATAGGAATTGATTTATCTTAACTTTTAGTCAAAATATATATTACATGTTTTTACAAAATAACAAGTGAAGGTTCGCCTTTAACTTTTATTTCTTTGATGAAACCATTTTTATAATTATATACAGTTACTTCATCATTAATACATTTGGATTGTGACGTTCCCAATTCATTTTCCATGGCTACTTGATTTTTGTTTTAATCCTTTAATATTTTTTTATGTTCTGACACCTTTAGTTTTAGGTTATTGATTTCTTAAATTTATGTATTGTCCTATATAAGATAATATTCTCCACTTTAAATTTGTTATTATCCTTTCTTTTTCATTACGTAATGTTCTTTCTTGAGTTTTTTATTTTTTTCAAGATAAGCTTCAAGATTCAATTTCTGTATGTGTTCAAAGTTGGCCAGTTCGCCATATTTTTCATTTTTTTCATATCTTGAGGTTTTCTCTGGTTTTACATGAGCCATGAAGTTTATAAATTTCCCCATAATTCCATCATAAAATGATATAACTTATGATGATTTTAATTTTCCTCTAAATGAAAACATATTTTCTTCTTTTGGGTAGACCTTATTTTTTCACTTAAATGATTTTATAAATTTCGTTATATCAATAGTACACATATTCATTCGATACTTTTCATCAATATTATATTATACACTTTCACTACTTTCCTTTTTATGGAAATTGACTAAAATGTGACTAACACTATCACACTCAAACAATTTCAATGGAAGAATAACTTTTTACATACCTTTAACCACTCTAAAATGAAAAAATATAAGACAAATTACATATAAATGTTATTTATCGTCATTTAAATCATCTTTTATTTTATTATAAGATTCCATTCGTTCCTTATGTTTGAGTTTTCTAAGTTATTTAAATGTAATCTCTTCCTTATTAATTTTTTTAAATGAATGTTCCTTCCTCATTTCATAAGACACATGAATATTTTGATGTTCATTTTTATATAGATCATATTTATCTCTAAGGTATGGGATCTTAGTGTCCAATATATATGGGAAGTTCATCATTAAATTCCTTATAAGAGTTTATTCAGTTAGAGTTTCTCCAAATGCTCTGATGTTACTTACGATTTCATTGACTCTTACAGAAATTCATCCATGTTTTCTTCATTTTCCCTATTCATGTAGACAAACTATCTTCTGTATATTTGTTTTTTTTACATCCTTAAATTTACCATTACCTTCAAAGATACTTTTTTGATTGCCTTAATTTTTCATAGATGATTCAACACCCATTACCTTGATGTAAACCTTGTATGAAGAGGACATTAGAATTGTATTAAAATACTAACCATCAACTTTCATGTTCCATTTTTCTACATAAGTCTAAGATTTTAATTTTTCCCTCAGTTGAAATCCTTCTAAATCATCATCCACTACATCCAATATAAGAGATAGGAGATAGGGTATCCTCCTAAATTTTTCATAATTCAATGTTTTTACCATCAATGGTTGGAATACCATAACTTTTAATGAAATTTTCATTCTCCATTTAATAAAATGGATCTAATAGAGGGAACCTCAGTTAGATAACATGTGTGATACCTGTGAAGGGGATGATCCACTAATAAAGAGGGGAGGTTGAATATGATGTCCCCTTTTTACAACATTCATTAACTTGAATATTACCTCTGTAAATTGTTACAGTTATGATATATATGAAAAGAATCACTCTAAATGTATTAATTATAGTAATAAAAAGGTAAAGAAGAAATAATTTTACAATGTTAATATGAAATTAGGGGACCTACTCCTTTTTTAATCATAAATCACGACACACTGATTTTCTTCTATGATTAATCAATAATTGCAGTGTCCTGATAAGGGATCATCCTTTACCAATCAATGAATCCAACATATAATGTATCCCAATATAAGATTATATGGGTTCCCACCAACTTAAAATAGTTTCATTATCTTTTGAGCTTCCTGAATAGAAAATGAGCTTCTGTAGGAAATATTCAACCTCTAGAACATTATCTTTTGGAATTTTATTCTTTATCTAAACTCATCAATATGAGCTTTTTATTTTGATGAATGATTGTAGGATTATATATTATCTTAATCACTTATAAATGATCAATATAATCACTGATAATCAAACTGTTATCAACTTACTATTACCATATTATGTTCCCTATTTATAAAACTAGTCTTTCTTAGAAAAATATAGGAAATAAATGATCTCTGATTTTGAAACACCCACTCACATAAAGTATTTGGGTTAAATACTTGAATACCTTGCCAATATATTGGAGTTTGAATTTTTTAAATCCTAAAATAAACATATATTTACCATTTATTAACTCTTACATTGATCTTGTAATGACCCATGTTTTCATTAAGTTACAACTCGTTGTTTTTCAATTAGAATCCATTGTTTAATAATTGTAAATGTGAACAGTAATATGTAGACGGTCATAGGATTATCTAGCGCTTTTTCAGAGCCTAGAATTATGGAAAATTGAAAAATAGGATTGGATATATAGTTAGTAGAAAATTTTTAGGGTCCCTTTGATCAACATGGGGCCTCATGATTTTTATCCAACTACGGGACCCCAGGCACATGCCCATAGAGAAAACTATAGAGTTTGGATAGTGGGATATCATGCAATTTGATCATAGTTAGGGAAACTGTGTGCCATAACCTTTCAGGGTCTTTTCAAAAGCAGTGAGGCTGGTATAGTTTGTGCATAGATTGGCGAAACAGTTTTCCCCTATATCTGAGGGTGAAATTAATTTTTTTTGAGTTAAAAAAATATTAATTCAATTTATATTTTATCTTCTCTACATTCCACCAGATGAAGTTTTTCATCTCCTCCCATGAGATCCCATCTCATTTAACATTGGGATTGATATATCTACAATGTTAAAATTTTGAATAGAGATCCTTCAAAGGCATTGGATAACATAGGGTATGATCCTGGTTCATATTCATTCCTATATAAGTTTATCTTTGGATCTTTTGTGGTATTTAGGTTTAATATATTTTTCTCAATTTTTAGGGGGTTATACCATTGAATTTATTTCCTCAAACCTACTTTCAATATGAGTATGTCATCAGAGAAGAAGATATCAATGCCCCTGTGGTTGGTGGTATCATCATTTTACCCAAATGTTTTGGTGTTTTCATATCCACATCATTGTTCTTAATGCCATCCATTTCGTCATGTTTCATTAAAATGTGTTCTTTTTTATAAATTGTTATACACACATTTCTATACTTATGTGGATAGTTGCTTAGTAATATGTCGATTTCAACCTTGAACACGGACACCCCTTAGATTTTTTATCTTGTTTTTTACATTTATAATTAATTGAGTATATGACTGGAATGCCTTCTATGAGTTTTTCATGGATTAAAAATTGAATCGGATCATTAATATGAATGTTTATTTAACCCAAGAAACCTTCTATGTGTTTGAACTGATTTATAAATTGAATTTCCCTTGTAGTTAATTTCCTGATTGATTATGGCATAGTCTAAGTACCTCATTGTTCCTTGGAATGAAATTACGAGGCTTTTATTTATTTAATGGATGTTTTATATCGAACTTCTTAGCTTATAGATGGTTTTATATACCTAATTTGATTAATTTTAATTCGATGGAAAATACATGCCTCATATATTATAATAATGATTTTTATTATATGAATTTTAATTCCCGTGGCAATATTTAGGCTTGATGAATATAAAACATGAATAGTAATGCCTCATGGATATTATTATGAATATTATTATGCCTTTTATAGAGGATATAGAATGATGGTAAGGGTTTTATTGGGAATGTCGATCCATGCTCCCATATATCAGGTGTTGTGGATGATGTCTCAAACTGTTGACCCTATTTGGATGGTGGGCATGACACACCACATCCCTTATTTTGGGTATTGGAATAATGATACACCCACCATCTTGAGTGATGAGCATGACATCTCCCACTCATTATGATATTTCAGGAATGTAACCTTTTTTAGCATATAAGATCATTTAAACTAGTTATGGATGACTGAGTTACACCTTGGTCCATCCAACACCTAGTATTCTAGGTATATGTTTACTTATGTCTATATATACATAGTCTATATAGGTGGATAAAATATATAACTAATACATATATATATTACTATATATATATATTACTATATATATATATTACTATATATATATATTACTATATATATATATATTGATAAAATACTCATTCGGTCCATGATATGATGTAGGTAGAGCCACTATGTGTTCATTAGAAACCTGAGGAGGATGGTGTTTATTTATTTAGAATTTTATATTATTTAATTTATGGATGAAAATTGTTGTTTCTATATAATCCACATGGATTACTTATAGACACTATTGGTGGTGTCCTAGTTTGATTTAATCTCACACCATACTCAGAACACCTTTGGAATCCATGTATATTACTCTCCTATAGGTATGATGAAGAGAAATTTCCCTGCATTAGATATTTGATATGTTTTACTTTTAGATGTGG
Source organism: Viscum album (assembly GCA_963277665.1). Lineage (NCBI taxonomy): Eukaryota > Viridiplantae > Streptophyta > Magnoliopsida > Santalales > Viscaceae > Viscum > Viscum album. The sequence goes on along the minus strand of OY728126.1, from coordinate 1,786,092,234 downwards.
CATATGAATTGGGGGAAGAGCATATAATTGAGATGATTTTGGATTAGCCATTTGTTTTTTGTCTTTCTGCATAGACTGATTGTATATGTATATCCCCGATACCCATTTTGTACATCATCATTCCATGCATCCATGTATATGACACTGCCTAGTGGCTTTTGATATCATTATTTAGTTGTTCAATTATTTATTCTTATGCTTCTTATTTACTATGTCTGTTTATATATTCTTCCAGTTTTTTATATTATGGTTATATATGTTGTGCCAATCTGATATAATGGTTTAGTCTCCCCATCGTACCACCTTTAAAACCTCTCTTCTAGTCAACTATACTTGGCATATAAGGATCATGCTTAAAGCCATGTGCCCTACCAGTTCGTGGACCTAGTTAAGTAGATGTCAGGTTAGGACATAACGATGATATACAAGAGCTTATTTTTTCCATTGTATTACTAGTTGGGTATAATTTAGGAGACTAAGAGTTAAATGAACTTGTAATTTGACCCAGTTTCTATACGTAGCTAACCCATGTATAGGGGAAGCCCAAATTACCTAGGATGGGTAGTTTTAGTTATTATTTTTTCCTATTATGGTTGATAAGACCATACCATTGGGTAAAATAGACATATTGTGATGTTATTATTATTTATATGATGGAAATGAGATTTAATTAACTTAATTCAAATTAAATAAGGGAATTTCAAATCTTAATGCATCATTTTAGGCACAATAGGAGTAATATGCTGGGAATTTTCCAAGCCACATCTATTTTTAGCATGTATTTTCTTGTTTCATCATTTTAGTGCCTTGATTATGTAAGGAAATATGCTAACATTATTTACAGGGACCAGAAAACATAGTTGAAACTTAATGTTTCTTCCTTAAACAGACTACTAAAACACTTAATAAGGGAAAATTGATCAATGGACTATTGGTTTCATGGGAAAGAACATGTTATGTTGTGGGTTAAGCAGATACCATATTTTGGTTATTAAAGTGTATGAGAACTTATTGATCAGAAATAATAATCCATCTAATTCAACCATTTAAATAGATTTAAATATTTTAACAAGCACAAAACTAAAATGAATATGACGTTAAATGTGAAGATAGCCATTGTATACATTTCAAATAGAGACCAAGACCTGAACCAGGCCTTATTAGTAGGTTTTTGGTGTGTCGATCACTTTATTATGGAATGTTATGGTCTTTATCTATTACCCAGTCCTAGAATTAGCAGAAGCCATAAGGGTATGATCAGTATATAGGAAGGATATGAAACTCTCATTGTTTTATATATGCAATCCTTTCTACTATTAATATCTCTTATGTGGTGTTTTTTTTCATTGTAGAATCATGCCGCCAAGATGTCCTTCGGTTTTATTCCCTAAAATCAGGGATGAACATGCACTTAGAGTGGTAGAACTTGAGCCAGTAGTGATTCCTCCTATAGTGCCACATATGGAACCACTTACTGTTCCAAATATAGGAAATAAGTGAATATTATGAGAGGTATTTATATGAACGATGGAAAATATTCAGGGTGTTATTTGACCTACTCTGAGTATGGAAGAGTTGACCTAATATTTCTAGAAGCATCCTCCCCCCACCTTTTGGGGGATAGAAGACTATATTCTATTGAGTCATGGATCCAAGATATTCTTTACAAATTCAAGAATATGGAGATTCATCCAAAGTAGAGGGTCAAAATTGTAACGTATATACTGTGCAATTCTTCAAAATAATGGGGGATGTGATTACCTAGGAATATCCACCCAGGGATTTGGTATGGAATGATTTAAAGACAGTATTCTACAACTATTTCCTTCCCTAGACTTTGAGAGCTAGCAGATATAGATAATTCATGAACCTGCAATAGAAAGGCATGTCTGTTGTGCAATACTCTACTCATTTCACAAAGCTATAATAGTTTTCTTCTAATATAGTGGGTGATGATCTTATCACTACTAAGAGATTCGAGGATGGGATATTATACTATATATGGTCAAAGGTCAATATATTTCATTTTATGACCACAACAGAGATACTCAACCAATCCCTCATCATACAGTGAAATTTGAGGGATGCTGATGGTGTGATTCATAGAGGTTCGACACCTAGATATATAAAAATTTATTATTTTTGGTAGAAGATATATTTTAAGGCTACTCATGGGGGTAGCAGTAGTCAGGATCATTGTGTTGAAAGTTTCTTAATATGTCACTATTGAAGGAATCCAAGACATATGAAATGTTACTGCTTATGAGATCCAATTGAATGTAGAGGTAGTGACAAGAGGGGCCATATATAGCATTTCTAAAGAAATTTTCTATCAATGCATAGTGAGCATGGATCTACTACTACCCCACATTTTGGAGCGAGACTGGTAGGATCTCGCCAGCTAGGTATCTGGAATACCATTTCCTTCTTATGCTGAGGTGCTAGTCAAGGTAGAGGTATTCAACATAATTATTCTTAGTGTAATAAGAGTGAGAATTCTTAGGGTAGTCAGGTAGAGATTCAGGGTAGCGATACATTCCAATTACATGTAGTGCAACCTATGTCGGAGGAGTAGAGTGACTATCCTTCTACAATCCAAGGTACTATTCTAGTACCCTCCACTTTAGTGTCTTATTTTTTTGATATAAGCGCATCTCACTCTTTTATATCAGAGACTTTTATAGGATGTCTAGGTCTCAAGATTGAACATTTCTATAGTGTTTTGGTACTTGAAACCACTATAGGTATCCAATCAAAGGTTTTTCATCATTGTGAGGATTGTCAACTTAATATAAGAAGATACATTTTCATGTGGAATCTTTTTTTCATCGACATGATGGGATTTGATCTAATCATTGGGACAGATTGGTTAGTTCTGTTTCAAGAACATATTGGAATATATCATTGAGTGATGATTTTTACATTTCCATAGGTGATAGACACATGCATAAGGGAGAACGAGATGTTTAATCTACGTGATCATGACCCAATAAGTAGTGGATGAGTAGTGTGATAGCTCAAATCACCAGGCTTTTCCTAGATGAACAGGGTTTAAGACCAACTATTTTTCTCTTGTAGTGTATTTTTCATGGATGTCTTTACGGATGACTTCTCCGGGTTTCCCCTAGTGTGAGAGGTTGAATTTACCATTGAGATTGTTCCAGGTGAAACACTAGTAAGTATATCTATTTATAGGATGGAACCTATGGATCTTCTAGAGCTCAAGAAGCAGTTGGAGGATCTGGAGGCTAACAGATTTATATGCTTCCACACATCTCCTCAGGGTTTAATAGCCATTTTTTCAAAAAAAACAGATAGTACCTAGAGGATTTTTGTGGATTAATATTCATTGAACCAACACATAGTAAAGAATACATATCTGCTACCTCAAATATATGACATATTTGATCATATTTGGGGAGTGAGAGTGTTTTAAAAGATATATTTGAGGTTGGGATATCACCAGGTGCATGGTAGGACTTCATAAATACCTCACATAGATTTTAGAAGCATGTATGGTATATATAATTACCTGGCCATGCCGTTCAGACTCATGAACACACCTATAGTTTTCATGGTTCTTAAGAATCATGTTTTACATATGTATCTAGATTCATTTGTGGTATATTTTTGTGACCATATCTTTGTTTACTCATGCTCTAATCTTTACCATGTCATGCATCTTGATATCATGCTGAATACACTGGTCAGAGAGAGAATCAAATATATACCAAGATCACTAAATTGCACTTTTGAATATACAATGTACACATTTTGGGTCAGATTCTCTCAAATTTAGGAGTCTTTGTAGAACCAAATAAAGAGAGTGTTGTAGTTTCCTAGAAGCATCCCAAGAATATCATTGACATCCAGAGTTTCATGGGGCTAGCCATGTATTACACGATCTTCACATAGGATTTCCCTTGTCTTGTAGCACTAATTATGGTCTTCACAATGAAAGGTGTGAAATACATATTGACAGATTTTTTTGAAGCAACCTTTCTGGAGTTGAAAGGAATATTTAATTTAGTGCCAATACTGATTCTTATTGAGCCAACATGAGCTGTATTGTATACTATTATGCATCATGCCTTGGTCATTGAGATATTCTGATGGAGGATGAGAGTCTTTAGGTATGGGTCTCTTTAGTTGAGGTCCCACGAGTAAAATTACTTAATTCATGACCTCGATGTAGCTGTTGTAGTTCATGCTCTATGGTATTAGAGGCACTATATACTTTGGGACAATTTTTTTATATTTACTAATAAAAAAAGAATCAAGTACATATTTACATAGTGGGATCTTAATCATAGGTAGCGCAGGTGGGTTGAATACCATCATTCATTTTATTTCAATCTTGCCTACATTATTATTAAAGAAAATGCTTTAGCTGAAGCTCTGAGCTAAATGAATCATATATAGGATGTTTAGGAGGCCATTGGAAAATGAAAACTCAAGGACTTGTTCTCAGATATTCATATTGAGGTTTAGGAGAATTCGGGTTAGACGAAACTCATAATATTATTAGTGAACTATAATCTTATAGAATGGGTAAGAGTTAGGAAACTACTAGATCATAAGGGCCTTTTCCTAAGGGAAATCATCTAAGAGGATGATACATCTTCTAGATAGACCATGGATGGGGATGATACTATACTATTCCATGGACATGTATTAGTCCCAACAGACATCAAAGAAGATACGATGTGGGATTTTCATACCTTGTAATTTGAAGTTCATCTAAGACTCACCAAGATGTATTTGGATATATGGAACCTGTATTGGTGGCCTAGTATAAAATGTGAGAATTTTGGATTCATCACTTGGTGTTCCGCCTATATATAGGTGAACATGGAACATCAGCGACCATCATGAACTTTATAATTATTTTTCCATTGATGAGTAGAAAACTGAGGATGTTTTTATATATTTTGTGACTTGTTTACCTAGATCACCTCATAGAAATGATACAGTGTGGTTTTTCATTTATCATTTGACAAAGGTCTCAAACTTCTTACCTATTTTAGATTCCATATCGGAAGATGAGCTAAGAAGGATATATATTAGGGAGGTAATATGTATTCTTGATGATCCTAATTATATCATTTATAATAGATATGATTTCTTTATATCTTGTTTTTGGTAGGGGTTGTAGATGGGCTTGGGAACAAAGATGTTTTTGAGCATGGTCTATCACCCCCATACCAATGGATAGATGTATTGTACAGTTCTGGTGAAAGAGGAAATGCTCCATGCTTTCATGCTTATCTTTAATTGTTGTTGCAAGAAATATATTCCCCTTATTGTGTTCACTTATAATAACAACATTTAGGATACCATCAGGAGGTGTTCTTATGAAGCCTTATATGGTAGGAATTTTTATTTACCTTGGTGTTGGATAGTGTTAGGGGAGGAATCTATGTTTGTACTATTTATCATTTCAGAGATTACATAGTAGGTACAATTGATCATAATGTACATGATGACAACTAAGTATAGATGGCAGTTTTATGCCAACCGATGGTGGAGACCTCCCATGTTCGAGTTTGGATACTTGGATTTCTTGTGAGTGTCACCAAGTTTGATAAAAACATTTATTCGAAGTTATTTTGTGCTTTCAATTAGGATCATGTATCCAATAAGGTTGTGAATCAGATCAGACTAGTGGCTTACCAGATAATTATTCCATAGAGACATCATGCTATGGATGATGTCTTTCCCATATCTCAACTTCACTAATAATATCCAGAACAATCACTTGTATTTCATCTTAATAAGGATAAATCAGAAATGGGAGATTTCATTGAGGAGCCCAGAGAGAATATTGTTTATTGATTCATGAATATAATCTAAGGTGGTTATGTTCTTTTGGTATAGTACTATAGAAGCATGGATGAGTACATGATGATTCCTAGGAATTGGAAGATTATGTACAAGCTCAGTTTCTAGAGCTATTCTATGATGATACCTCTTTAACCTCAGGAGGCCAACTCATATATGAGTTTTATTAAGAAGGGGAGACTGTAACAACCCATATTTTCATGGATGTATGACTTTTTTTCAATTTTAATCCCTTGTTTAATCTTATTAAACAAGTACTATGAACTATAGAATGTCCCCAGAGTGTCTAAAGCTTTATTTGGCATGGAGTTTTGGAAAATGGGAAAATAGGGTAGGTTGCACTATTACCTCATGGTTAATAGAAACCATATGGTGTAACTATGAAAGGTCCTTTTGAGTTGTAGTAGGTCTCATAGTTTATTTGAAACCTTGAGACCCTAGGTGTATGCCCATGCATAAAACAGAAAAGTTTGGATGGTAGAATTTATCATGGTTTTTACATGGTTAGGGAAACCATGCACCTTAACAATGTGAGGTCTTTCCTTAAGTATTAAGGATGGAACATATTATGAATGGTTTTTCTAATCCACGAGGCCAAACTTTGTTCCCCAATATTTTAGGGTGAAATTAATTTTTTTTCATTAATGAAATCTTAAATATATTTTAATTTTCTCCTCTCCTCATTCTAGTTTATGATGTTCTTCTTCTCCTTCCATGAGCTACCATCTCCTTAAACTTATGGACTGAGATATCTCCTTTGTTTGGTGTCTGAATCTAGATATGTCAAAGGAATTGGATAACTTGTGGTATGATTATAGTTACACTGTCATCATATCTATGTTTATCTCCGATTAAATTCTGTATTTTGGTGAAATATCAATTTCCTTATTTTCAGGGTATTGGATCATTTCTTCGATTTCTCCCAACCTACTACAAATCTGAGGCTTCCATCAGATCAGGATTCATCAAAATAATTTAGGTAGGAGGACTTGTCATTTTCATCAAACGTTTTGGTGCTTTCGTATCCATTTTATTTTGCCAAAAGACATCCTTTTCAATACATTTATTTAAAATGAGTTCTTTGTTTCTAAATTTTTATATTCATATCGGTGTGCTCTCGAGGATTGTTTCTTAGTAATTTAAGGATGTCAAACTCATACACAGAAACACATTGGATGGGGTGGATTCTTTTCTCTTTATAATTAATTTTTTATATGCTCAGAACACATACTAAGCGTTTAGTTTGGATTAAAATTTCAATTTTCTCTTTTATATAAATTTTTTTTGAGCCTAAGAAACCTCTTAAGCTCTATGCCCGATTTATAAATGGAATTTACCATGTAGAAAGCTTTTTGATTGATTAATGAACCTTATAAGTGCCACATTGAACCTTGGAATGGAATTACCATGATTTTATTTATTAAAAGTTTTTTTATATAAAACATTTCATCTCATTGGTGGTTTTATATGGTTTAATGGATTAAATGTAATTGGGTTATGAGCCCACACCTCATCGGTAATAATAAAAAACTTACTTTTATGAATTGAAATTCCCTTGGGTATATACGAGATTGATGAATATAAATAATTAGAAAATATTCCTCATTTAATTTATGATAAATATGATGAGGAATTTGATATAGGCTTTGGAACGATGGTAAGGATTCTTTTGGGTAGGATGTTACATTCTCCCTTACATTAGGCGATTATCATGACGTCTCACCCCATGGAATCTAATTGGATGGGGGGCATGATGAAACACTTCCCTTGTTCTAGAGTTGGTAAGATGACACACCCACCATCTTGAGTAATGAGCATGATATCTCTCACTCATTATGAGATATTGGTAATGTACTCTTTTTTGGAGCTTATAGGATCATTTAGACTTGTTATGGATATCTAAGTTACTCCCCAATATAGAAAGTACCAAGTATTCCAGGAATATGGCTACTTATGTCTACACATACTTATCCTATATAGGTGGATTCAATATATAAAAAAATTATATCCCTTATTACTATATATATAGTTACTATTAAAACACTCTGTCGGAGAATGTGTTGAAGCAGGTTGAGTTGCTATGTGTCCTTTAGGAACCTGAGAATGTCAGTGTTTATTTATTGCACTTTGTCTATTATTCCATTTATTCATAGACAATATTGTTTCTATGTACACCAAATTTATTACATCTAAACACCGTTGGTGGTGGCCTATTGAGAATTTATCTCACATCCTACCCTGGACACCTTTAGAACCTTGGTAGATTACATGACTATAGATATGGATATGGGAAAGTTCGCAGCTTTAGATATTTTATATGTTTTAATTTTGGATATAACATATGAGCAGAGGACCGAGCATATTCTAGAGACTCTAGTGGAGAAACCTTTTATTCTTTTTATCTTCTTGAATAGTATGATTGTATATGTATGTCCCCTATCCCCCATTGGTATATCAGGAATCCAGGAATCCATGTATATGACACTTCCTAGTGGATTTTGATGTTATTATTCAGTTGTTTTGTTATTTATTATTCAGATTCAAATTTATTATTTCTGTTTATATATTTTTATGATATTTTTTGTGCATGGTTATATTTTCCATGAAACTATAATATGAGGGTATAGTATCCCCACTATACCACCTTTACACCTTTGCTACTAGTCGGAGGCCTTTCGTGTACGTGGATGTGTACTTGAGGCCATGTGACCCACTAACTCGAGGCCCTAGTAAAAAAACACCTGGTCAAAATGTTACTATTCTCATCTATAGTCATGAACGTTCCTTTTTGTATATTAAACATAAAATATAAAACATAAAATATTCATAATTTATGTGACTTCATATTAACTATATGGATATATTTGGATCCTTGTTGAGAATATAATTTTGGTTAATATAGTTCTGGTGAATGTAATTATGATAAACAAGCTTCAGGTGAACATAATTCCAATGAATGTACATAGGGTTAGGGAAATTCATGTGAATGCACATTAGGTGAACGCAGTTCTAGTTAATGTACTTACAATAAATTTACTTCAAGTGAACAAAATTCTAGTGAACACTTAGCTTCAACTCAACTCATCAACCTCCAGCCTTCAGTACTATAAGAAGATTTAATCATTATTGGCCTTCATCTAAAGAGATGTACTTTCATTGATTGAAAAATACAACATCATATATATTATTTACATAGAAATTCCTTTGATATAGTTCCAACTATTTATGAATTCATAAAATTATTATTATTTTATAAAAAACTCTAGACTCATCTCTTCATATTTTCAAACTTTATTGACCAAATAAAAACATTTCCCCCAAAATGTTGATGAAAAATGCAACATGTTTTAATACTAAGGGGGACTTCAAAAACAAAATATAGGATACATAAAAGGGGTTAATTTGAATAATTTTATGGTTTCACACATAGTAACCTCATGAAATGAAACTTATATGAGATCATAAAATTTGGATTTGGTTAAGGACAACATTTGTTGATGATTCAATGAACGTCCAGGTGAAGGGGTTTAGCACCAATCCCCCTTTATACGATGAATAAATCTACCAACCCTCACGAATTAACATGATCCCAAACTTCACCTAGGTCACCTACTTAGACCGATAACATCCATTTCACCCATGTGAATCCCTTTACCCTAATGGACTAATTTCACCAAGGTGTTACTCTCATAAATATAAATTCACCTAGACCTTCACCTATATAAAAAAATTCAATAACTATACCATTTACTATATTACAAAGGAATTTAAAATCATATAACCCATCGATAATGTAAAATTACAATCCTATAATAGTCCCTAATGGGGTTCCTCTTCCTAAAGTGGATCCTAAATGGGTATTCACTCACGTAACCCTTTAATAGTGAGGATACTCTATCTTGATGCACCAATAACATACCTATCAGACATATATTCTAGAATTGATATTTATGTAGAGATCAAAATTACAAGTATACCTTTCAATAATAATCCCCATAAATTTATTTTACTTATACATGTGTTCTTTTTATGGATTTTAGTAATTTGGTTCCTTCCATCATAAAACTCCCAATACCATTAGCCTTAGATATTTTCACACATTACTTATCCTCGTTTTCTTAAGCATTAGTCCCAAATAAATTTTATTCCTAAAAACCATTCACCTAGTGTTCCTAGTCACATGAACCTAAATTTAAAGATGAATTATTCATTTTTGTATGACCTCAATCGGAATGAAATTGTTAATTAGTGTATAGACTTAAAAGGAACATTATTGGTCCTTGTTTCATAACTTTAAAAGGCACAACATTGGTCCTGGTTGAAAAAACATAAAAGTTAAAACATTATTCCATATTTCATGGGAATAAAAGAAAAAAAATCATTACTTGTTCAACAATGTTAAAAGGGAAAAATTTGGTTTTTTTCATAACCTTAAAATGAATTGTAACACCCATATTTTTTTATGAATTATATTCATTAAATAAATTTAATTCTTCAGTAACTTTCATTTCTCTTAATCAAGAGTTTAAATAAACCTTGATATGTCTTTAATATAAAATTACCATTATATCTTAGCTTTTAGGTTAACTACAGTACGTATAACTAACTCAGGAAAATTCATTTTGAATTCATTGGCTACCAATAATTTATGAAAAATATAAAAAATTTAGATATTTATATTTTTTGAGTGAACTGCTATTGGTAATGGAATAAATGACATATATATGTTATAAACATAATAATATATTTTTTATTTTAATACCATCGATTTTTTAGTCATAGGGTATGAATAAACCCTATTTGATGTATTAAAACCTATATTTTTTAAAGGCTAATATTACGCTTATAAATGGAGAACCCATTTTAAATTAAGATTTTGACAAATTAATAATATTTATATGAAAAAAAAGAAAATTTATTTTGATTTGGGATATAAAAATTTACTTTGGATGTATTTATGATATTTTTCTGATAACTTTCATAGTTTGATGAATACTAAAAACATACTAAATTTAATATGAAAACAACTTTTTTTCATCAAAACAATTTATATGGTAAATTTATAATATTGAATAGTTTAAAAGGGCAAATAGAATATATTTTTGTCATTAAATATAATTTATGTCATTATAATTAATTTTACATTGAATTTATGTTTGAAAATATTTCAATCTTTTGCAATGTTTTAGCTTTTAAACCCCATTCTATCTTTCAAACAACGGGATTAATTTTAAGTTAATTACTGAAACTTTTGTGTTTTTAATTTTGAAAAATATACTCCATATTTGGAATCAGTAGGTCAAAATTATTTAAATATATTTATTTTAGTTTGGAAGCTATGAATAATAACTTTAGTCATTTTTATTAATACATTAAAAGGGTAAACTGGTAAGTTGAGTGTAATAATACTCTTATAAAATTACCCTAACACTTTTATTAATATAATTGGATAAGTTTGTTTCCAAAGAAATCATCCTTGGGTTTATATGGTTTCAATTTTAATCTATTAGGATGAGATTATAATATTTAATTTATTTTATTTAAAAAAAGTTAAATATATCTTGCTCAAATATTAATAACTAAATCATTTTTAATATAAGGTTATACTAAAGATAATTAAAATTATAAATACTATTTTAAAAAGTTAATTTTTTCCTTTAGCATTGTGATTTATTTTTAAATTTAATTAAATAAATTATTACATTAATATAATATACATCAATGATGCAGAAAATATTTAATTGATGAAAAATCAATAATACAGTTTTTATTAAAAAAACAATACACATTAAATGATCCAAACACCTGACAAAATATTATTGGTCAAGTTTATACTGATCATAATCATTCATGTATGTTGTTATGGACCATTTTGAGCCTTGTAGAATGGATTCTAACACTCATATTATTTTATTTAAAGTGATGTTAATGTTATCACCTTCATAATTTAATAAGTAAAACATTTTAAATTTTGTATTTTACAGAGTATAGATTCGAAAAAAAGTATTGTTTTTAATGATATTAGATTTATCTTTATAATTGTATTTTATTTTTTTATTCAACATATATAAATATTAAATAATTAAATAAATCTATTTTAGTTTATGAAGAGAAACATAAAATAAATGTTATTAAAAATGTTAAATTAAATATAATTTGAGATAATTAACATGTATAATGAATTTTATATATTTCCTTGACCTTAATATAATATAATAAAGTTGTTTTTTGGAATTTATCTTGTTATAATAATATATTTAAAAATAAATGAATGGAAGATTGTCAAAATTGATACTGGTGATTTTTTATCAAAATAACATTTTCATAAATTATTTAAAAATAATTAAACAAATTTTAAAAATATATAATAATTATTATATTTTATAAAAAGATCTAATTTATTTATTTATGGTATATTTTACATCAAATAAGTAAATAATTCACCCTTTTAATATTGAATTCTTTATTATCCTAGTTGATGATTAAATAAAATAACAAAGTGTCAATTAAAATGATAAGGTTTAAATTCATATAAATACTTTTACAGAATTTATTGGTTGATGATAAAACAACCCTATTTAATATCAGCATCTAATTTGGGATATTTTGGTGGTTTATTTGTGGGTTTTGATTTTATTGTAAATTATTATTTATGGAGTTTCCAAAAGTGCCCCACACCTCAATTATAAAAGGGCACCTACTCTCTCACCTCTTCACTTCAATTTGATAATTCATGCTTGTAAATAACCTACCATTTTTTCATCCCAAATTACTTATTTACATTCTAGAGGTTCTAATAATGTTTTAAGACAATCTCTAGTGCTCTAAGAAGAGATTGAGAGGAATCGTATCGAGGAAGATGTAATATCTTCTACCAATTTCTTCAAACCTCTTTTTTCTTATACTTCATCTTCATTAGTATTTTATATATAGATTAAAGACATTAGTATCACTCATATAATTATATTTTATTATAATTATTAAACCACCATTTTCCACCTTCTATCCATCCAATGAAAAAGGAAAATGACCACATGTGAAAATGTACGACTTACCGTATCAACAACATGGTGTAATGTATTTTTTACCACCACCTTACATGGATGCGTATAATGATAGAAATAAAAAATATTTATTATTATTATAAAATTATACTAATTTTGAAATATTATACACCTTCCACTTCAATACCATTCGATAATTATGGGAATGATATCGTCGCTCGTGTGTACGTACCACCTACCATCTCCACGATGTGATGCAATTAATTCTACATGATCTTAACTTAAAAATGATCATATACATGAATTAAATAAATAAATATGATATATATTATACAAATATCATTTTTTAAATTATATTACTATAAATTGAGAAGTGGAACATAAACTTACTTGAAAAAAATTACATTAGAACACAAAGTTAATATCCGAATAACGAGTGACAATGAGATGTTTATTACTAATGGATGATAATAGGATCATATGTGATATCATAAAAATAAATATTATTCTATAATAATTCAATAACAATATTTAAATCACTATACATTTGGTTCATATACATATAAAAGAAATCAGACCTAATGTAATGAATAATTTTTCATTCTCGTTGTTATCCAAGATTGTTTACATGTAAGTATTTACTAGGTTACATTTATCATCCATGTCCATGTTTCAAAATTATGTAATATTAATTCTACACTTATAAAATTGTTTAAAGTTAATTTTAATTTTTTGTGAATATTTATTAAGTGGTATGAAACAAATGTTTTTTCGTTACTCGATATGAGGATCTTTTAGAATTTTCTGGAAAATGGTTGTGGAGAATATTTTTATAACTTATAAGGCATGATTGGTTTTTATGTATTCATAAAGGCTTATTTACATGAAGCTTCCTTCACACAATTTTATATTTATTTTAAAATAAATTTTGTTATTTTAAAATTACATGGAATTTTGATAAAACAAAACATTTTTGAATAATAAAGGTTATTTTCCTCAAGAATTTATTTCAAGTGTTTTATCAAAATTATTTTCCATATAAGATGAATGTATTTAAATAAGGTCATATTTTTATCCCTATTATTACTATGATTAGATTATTTTCATGATGTACTGTTATTTTATATGTATTATGTTATCATGTAATGATGTTTAAAAAAACCCATTTTATTTCTTGGGTTATGCTATGATGAATGATTTATGTTTTTATGGAACATGTAAGAATGATTTCATTATGAGATGGTTGGGATTCATATCTCTCACCAATTAATTGGGTAAAGGTTTATATTTCAGGATATAGACATGACTGGAACATCAAGTAAATCTGGTTTAGTAATATAGGGCTGGAACGAAAAGTAAGCTCAGTTCAGTATTGAAATTTGTCTGCTATGATGGTCTTGGAAATGATCCTTGACTAATATTAAATGATTCTCTATGCTTATGTTTATTCCACAAAAATATCGTGTCTTATTTTATGAATTTCTGGATTATGTCTGTTGATTCTTATGAAATTTTATCCCATGACATGACATCATGATATTTTATATGTAGGATAAGACCTCCAAATGATATGTTCTTATGTATTATGATTATGATATGATTGAGATTTACATTGTTTACCTTTACTGATATTTTGAAGAAGGTTATTATGTAAGATTTGTCAAAAAGGAGTCTAGTTATGATGACATAAGTAGGAGACAGCATAGATGTTTTATGAACTAGTTGTTTATGTTTCCCTGTTTCTAAAGACACTATACATATGCAGTCCTATCATGGATTTAATATATTTTTAATGAATATACTTTATTATTGATGAAATATCAAAGTATGTAAAGTATGGGTCATTATAGTTGGCATCATAGGAAAGCAACAGTTATCCATTGGAAACTAGGATGAGAAAGCCTTAGTAATAACCCTAAGGATAAGTCTATGTATAGGTTACATTCCTAGTGTTTTAGAAATGGCCATGAATAACCTAATATAAAACATAAAGTGTCCTAAATTTATAGTTTATTCTTGATTGTGTGGTTTTCCTGTTATGATTAGTGTTTCTCACACTATGCTTATTGGTTTTAGTCAATGGATAGAACCTGAAGGAACCATGTTAATGTTGAATGTTATGGGAAATAAAATCCGGAGAAACCAAATGTTATGGGAGTAGGAATAAAAAACATGTAGCTCTTCTCACACAAATTTATCAAGATATGAATCATAAAGGACTTCCAAACAAGAAAAGGAGGGATCAACAATCTGTTGAGTCCTTCATGAGGCAGTGCCCACCTTCTTTCAGCGGGTCATCTAATCATTTAGTCGATGAACAATGGATCAATACCATTGAAAAGATATTTGTAGTTATAAAATGTTTGGAACATGGTAAATTTATCTTAGTCTTATATCATTTGGAAGTTGAAACTAGTAAATGGTGGAATCTTTTCAAGAATACGAGGAAAATAGTTGAAATTGGGTCTATGGAATGAGATGAGTTCAAGAACCTATTTTTTAATATGTAATTTTCTCATATTATTCGAAAAAATATAGATAATGAGTTCCATGAACTTAATAAAAAGGATGATGAATCCATTTTTACCTACAATGAAAATTTTACAGGACTTCGAAGGCGTGCTTCTGGATTTATTATTCATCTTGAGAGTAAAAATGATCAATTTTTTAGTGGTTTAAAACCAAGAATACAAGTGGAATTATCCATAATGTACTTTAATAGCTATGAGTAAATTTCTCTATGCGATCTGAAGGTTGAGATAGATATTGGAGTAACCCATCAGTTCTATGGGTTTAATAAGAAGAGAAAAATAAAAGTCAATGGAAAATAAAAAGACTACACTAAAAATAACGTGAGTTTTACCTTATGCTCAAAGTGTGTAAACAGACATGGAGGAAATTATCTTTCAGTGAATAATAAATGTTTTAATTGTGTAAATTATGGTCTTCAAGTAGTCGAATGCCAAAGTGATTAGAAAAAGATGTCTAATGATATGAATAGATAAAAGGCTACACAGAATGCACCTCCTACACATAAATGATACAAGTGCAAGGAAATGGGGAATTATTCCAATAAACTCTCTAATCCAAGGGTTATTGATGATGATTGACATTAGAAAACTCTTAAGTCCAAAGAAAATGGAAAGTTACATGAAATCACTATCGGCGATGTGGAGTACGATAATGAAGTGGTGAAAGGTGCACTAACCATCCAATGTAAAGTATTTTTTTTATTCTAGATACTTCCAGTATTTTATTTTTGAAGAATTTTTTAAGGGTATAACCATATTACCTCAACAATTAGATGTTTATTTAGCTGTAACAACTCCTAATGGCACAACATTCACATAAAAACTTTATAATTATTCTCCGTTTGAAGTTTGTGGGAAAGTGCCTCATGTGAATCTTGTGATCCTAACTATAGTGGAATTTGATGTGATTCGTGGCATGGAATGGATTTCTATATATGTATCTAATATCAATTACCAAGGTATGGACAAAAAATTTCATATTCCCGATTAATCTATTATCATCTATCGATGCAAGGATGAATATAACCCTCCAGTAAAAATTTATTCTATCTTATGGGTCTTGATCCCTAGAAATGAAGGTTATATATCTCAAATGTCTGGGGAGAAACTCAAAATTAATAATAAACCCATTGTATGAGATTTTGATGATGTCTTTAAAGAGGAATTTTTATGTCTCCCACTAAATCGTGATGTTATGTTTTCAATAGAACTCATACCGGGAGTTGTGCCTATTTCAAAGACACCTTATAGAATAGACCCAATTGAGATATAGTTATTTAAGAAGAAACTCCATGGAAATCATGATAAGGGATTCATAAACCCTTGTGCATCACCTTGGGGAGAACCTTTTCTAATTGTTAATAAGAAATATGGATTAATGAGACTCTGCATTGATTTTCAAGAACATAAGAAGATCACTATCAAGAAAAAATTCCATCTTCCTCGCATTGATAACTTATTCAACCAACTATGGAGAGGTAAATACTTTTCCAATATTGATATTTGTTTATTATATCATCAATTAAGGGTCAAAATGAGGATATACCAAAAATGACATTTTTTACAGGGTATGGACAATATGAATTTATAGTGATTCCTTTTCATCATACGAATTCCCCTACCATATTCATGGATATAATGAATAAATTATATAGAGATTATCTTGATCAATTTTTTTAGTCTTTATAGATGGTATTCTTGTCTATTCAAAGAGTATTAAAGAACATGAATACAACTTGAGAATTATACTAAAGAACACGAGAAATGAGAAGCTTTATGAAAAATTTAACAAGTGTGAATTGTGGCTTCAAAAACATTCATTTTTGGGTCACATAATCACAAGATATGGGATATATGTGGATCCATCAAAAATAGAAGTTGTTGAAAGTATTCTGATACCAAAAAAAGTAAATGAGATCCGAATTTTTCTTAGTTTGGATGGATATTTTCGATTTTTTGTGAATGATTTTTCGAAATTATCAAATCCATTCCCCAAGTTGACTCGAAATGGAGTTAATTCCATATGGATGGAGGAATGTGAAGATAGTTTCAAAGATCTAAAAATAAGGCTAGAGTTTAAAGTGTAGAACTCTAACTTGCTGGGATGAAGTTGGGGAAAGAAATATATTAGGATCTCATCTTCTTGATAAAATGATAGAAAAGGTTTGATCTATTAAACAACACATAAGAGTAGCTCAGATTCAGCAAAAATGTAATGATGAAAACTGATGAAAGGACCTAGAGTTTAATGTGTCTTATAAGGCTTTCTTAAGAATATATCCCTAGAAGAGAGTAATGATAATTGAAGAAGGGGAAAGTTTAGCCCTAGGCATGTCTGTCCTTTTGAAATTATGGATTGTGTTGGGAAGGTAGCCTACCAATTAGAGCTTCCATCGAATCCCTCTAAAGTTCATGATGTGTTCTATGTATCTC
Source organism: Viscum album (assembly GCA_963277665.1). Lineage (NCBI taxonomy): Eukaryota > Viridiplantae > Streptophyta > Magnoliopsida > Santalales > Viscaceae > Viscum > Viscum album. The sequence continues at coordinate 1,786,074,425 of OY728126.1, read as the reverse complement.
TCTTAAGAGAGTACATAATTGATCCTTCACATGTACAATACCCATAATTCATACTGCTGGAGCAAGATCTTCTTTATAAAGAACAACTAATAGATATACTAAATTGTAGTGAAAATATTCTATAATACAAGTCCAATCAGTTGGTTAAAGTATTATGTTAGAACCACCAAATTTTAGGAAGCTATTTGGGAACTTGAGGATTTGATGAGGGAGTGGTATCCTCATCTATTTATTTCCAAGTGACGAATTTTGAGTGTGAAATTCAGTTGGGGGGGGGGGGGGGGGTAGAATGTAACACCCAGATGTTTTTATGAAATACATTCCTTAAATAAATATAATTCTTCAGTTTCTTACATTATATGGAATCACGAGTGTAAATGAACCACGAGACACCCTTAGTATAAAATTACCATTATATCATAGCTGTTAATGTAAGAAAATGCATAATTATAACTAACATATGAAAATGCATTTTGAATTAATTGCCTAACAATTATTTATGAAAAATATAAATCAATTGGATATTTTTATTTTAAAGTGAATTACTGTTGGTAATGAAATTAATATTATATATATGTTATGTACTTAATAACATATCTTTTATATTCATCCAATGGATTTTTTAGTCAAAGAAAATGAATAAAACCAATTTGATGAATAAAAACCTATATTTTTTAAAGGTTAATTTTACGCCATTGAATGGAGAACCCTGTTAAAGTTATGATTTTGACCCATTAATAACTTTTATATAAAAACATAGACATGTTATTTCGAATCGGGATATAAAAATTTAGTTTGGATGAATTTATGATATTTTTCTGATACCTTTCATGTTCTGATAAATAATAAAAATACAATAAAATTTATATGAAAAAACTTTTTTTGATTGAAATAATTAATATGGATATATTATATTATCTAATGGTTTTATTGTATAAATATAATATATTTTTATCATTCAATATAATTTATTTCATTTTAATTAATTTTACATTGAAGGCACATGTAAACATAATTCAATCTTTTGCAATTTTTAAGCTTTTAAAACATGTTCTCTCTTTCCCATAAGAGTATTTTTTTAAGTTAATTACTAAAAAATTTGTGTTTTGAATTTTGAAAAATGGACTCTATATTGGGAATTAGTAGGCCCAAAATTTTTAAATAGTTTTATTTTATCTTTGGGCATTATGAATAGTAACATCAGTAATTTTTATTAATATAGTAAAAGGGTAAATTCGGTAATTAAGTGTAATAATGATATTATGAAATTAACCTAAAACATTTATTATTATCATTTGATGAGTTTTCATTAACCTAAATCATCCTTGGGTCAATGTGGTATCTATTTGAATCCACTTGGATGAGATTAAGACATTTATTCTATTTTATTTAAAGAGAAGCTAAATGTTTCTCACTCGAATTTTAATTACTAAATCAATTTTAATATAAGGTTATAGAAAATATAATTTCGGTTATAAAATATATTTTGAAATATAAAATTTTTTCCTTTATCATGGTAATTTATTTGTAATATTTACAAATTTTTTGAATACCTTAATAGCTTATAAATTAATGATGCAAAAATTATTTAGTTGATGAAAAATCAATAATATAGTTTTTATTAAAAATAATAATACCCATTAAAGATACAAATACTTGAACAAACTTTTTATTCAATTATATATCGATCATAATAATCCAAGGGTCATGTTATAGACCATTTGGTGCCTTATATAATGGATTATGAAACATATATTATTTTATTTAAAGTGATGGTAATGTTGTCACCTTCAAAATTTAATAAGTATAACATTTAGAATATTGAATTTTCTAGAAGCTGAATTGAAATAAAAGTATTATTTTGAAATATATTAGATTTATATTCATCATAGTATTTTATTTGAAATTTTTCTTCAACATATAATAATATTAAATAATTATACAAATTTGTTTTAGTAATTATTTTTTGAGGAGAAATATCAAATAAATGTTATTAAAAGTATAGAAGTAAAATTATTTTGGGATAATTAACATGTATAATAGATTTTATATATAGCCTTAATCTCCTAATAATATAATAAAATTTCTGGTTTGATGTTATCTTGTTATATTAATATTTTTTAAAATCACTAAATTGAATAGTGATAAAATTTATACTATTGATTTTTTATCAAAATAGTGTTTTATTAAATTATTTAAAAATCATTATTCATTTTCTAAAAAATATATTATAATTATTATATTGTATAAAATGCTATAATTTATTATTTTATGGTCTATTTTACATCAAATAATTAAATAATGTATCCTTTTAATATTGAATTATTTGTTACCCTAGTAAAAGATTTAATAGAATAAGTAAGTGTTAATTCAAACAATAAGGTTCAAATTGGTGGAAATACTTGTCCAAAATTTATTGGATGATGAATTTAAAACCTTATATCATATCATCTTAGAATTTGGGACATTTTAGAGGTTTTCGGTAGGGTTTTATTTTATTATAAATTACTATTTATAGATTTTCCAAAAGGGCCCCTCACCTCAATTATAAAAGGGACCTCCTCCCTCACCTCTTCAATTCACATTGAGCCTTCATGATCATCCATATACTACCATTATTACTTCAAAACTTCTATATTAACATTATATAGGTTTTTTTCATCTTTAAAGTCTATCTCTAGTGCTCTATGAAGAGATTTACATGAAGCACATCGAGGAAGAGGTAATATATTATACCGATTCTTTCAAACCTATTTCTTTTTAAACTTCATCTTTTTTAGTTGTTTAATTGTAGAGTTATAACAAAAGTATCATTCATATAATGATATGTTATTAAAATTATGAAAAAACAACATTCAATAATCAATCAATCCTATGGAAAATGAAAATCACCACGTGTGCGTACGTACGACTTACCGTCTCCACACCGTGGTGTATTCTGTTTTTGACCACCACCTTAATTGGATGGGTATAATGATTGAAATAATAACTATATATTATTATTATAACATTATAATGATAATGAAATATTATAATCCATCAACTTCAATACCATTAAACAATTATGGGAATGATATCGTTGCTTGTGCATATGTAAGACTTACCATCTCCACAATACGATGTGATTCATTCTACATGATCTTAATTAAACTATGATTCTATATATGAATGGAATGAATAAATACAATATATATTATAATAATATCATTATTTAAATTATATAACTATAACCTATGAAGTGAAACATGAACTTATTCAACAAAACCTTCAAAAGAACACAAAATAGTTAATATTCGAATAACGAGTGACATTGTGATGTTACTAATAAACAAATGATAATATGATCATATATGATATCATAAAAATTACTATTATTTAAGAATAATTCAATATAACCATTCAAATAATTATATACGAGGTTCAGATACATACAAGGGAAATCGCACCTATGACAATGGATAATATTTGAATCTCATTATTACCCAAGATTATTTATACGTTAGTATATCTTACGTTATATTTATCATCCATGTCCATATTTACCAAGTATGTAATATTATTTCTATTATTCAATAATTTCTTAATGTTAATTTTACCCCTTGGTGAATTTTTATTAAATAGTATGAAATGAATCTCTTGTCGTTATTTGATGTGAGGTCCTTTTATACTTTTCCAGCAAACTTATGAGGAGACTATTTTTTTAACATATACGATATGATCAGATTTTTAAATATTAATAACTCTTTATTTCCATGAATCTTCCATTACAAGATTTCAATTTTATTTTCTAATAAATTCTTTTCTTTTAAAATTATGTGGCATTTTGATAAAATAAAACAGTTTTGATGAAGAACAGATATTTTCCCCAAGAATCAATTTCAAGTGTTTTATAAAAATTGTTTTCCATGTAAGATGTTTCTCTTTAAATAGGGTTAGGTTTCAATCCCTATTATTTATATGATTTTATTTCGTTAATGATGGAATTAAATTTTATATGGATTATGTTATGATAGAATGATGTTTTAGAAACCCATTTTATTTTTGGGTTATCCAATGATGAATGATTTATGTTTTGTAGAACACGTAAAAATGATGTCATTATGAGATAGGTGGGACCTATATCTCCCTCCAATTCATTGGGTAAATATTTATATCTCATGATATATAAATGACATTAAAAAAATTAAATCTTGTTCAGTATTATAGGGTTGGAACGATAAGTAAACCCAACTTGGTAATGGACTTTGTCGGCTATGATTGTCTTGGAAATGATCCTTGACTAATATGAAATCATTCCCTATGGTTATGTATTGGAACAAATTCACATGTCTTATGATATGACTTTCAATATTTTTTATATTAATTCTTATGAACTGTTATCCGATGACATCATATCATTATCTTTCATATGTAGGATAAGACTTCCAAATGTTATGTTCTTATGTCTTATGATTATGAGATGATTGATATTTTCCTTGATTACCCTTACAGAGCATTTCTTCTCACCTTTTAATATTTATCTTTTCCCTTGGTAATAAAGAAGGGTATTAAGTAAGATATGTCAAAAAGGAGTCTAGATATAATAATATAAGTGGGAGACAACATAGTTGTTTTATAAACTAGTTATTTATGTTTCTTAGTTTCAAAAGACACTATAAATATATAGTCTTATCATGGATTTATTATATATTTTAATGAATATAATTCAATATTAAAGTAATGTCAATGTATGTAATGCATGGGTCATTGTAGTTGGTATCCGAGGAAAGGTATAGTTATCATTTTGAAACTAGGATGAGAAATCCTTAATAATAATTCTAAGGAAATGTCTATGTATAGGTTAAAATCCTAGTGTTTTATAAATGCACAGGAGTAACTGAGGATAAAACCTAAAGTGCCCTAAATTGAAATTTTATTCTTGATTATGTGGTTTTCCTATTATGATTGGTGTTTCTCACACTATTATTCTTGGTTTTAGTCAATGGCTAGAACTCAAAGGAACCACGTTAGTGCTGAATGTGATAGGAAGTGCAATAATTGTCCTCCGGAACAACCAAATGTTATTTTATATTGAATGAAAAATCACGAAGCTATTCTCACACAACATTCTCAAGCTATGAATAATGCAGGACATCCAAATGAGAAAAGGAGGGAGCAACATTCTGTTGAGTCCTTCATGAGTCACCATCCACCTTCTTTTTGTGGGTCTTCTGATCTGTCAATGGTTAAATAATGGATCAGAACCATAGAAAAGAGATTTTCAGTTCTACAATGTTCTTAACATTACAATTTCATCTTAATGGGCTATCATTTGAAAGGTGAGGATGATCAATGGTGTAATCTTATAAAAAATACAAGGCAAAGAGATAAAATTGAGTCCATTGAATGTGATGACTTTAAGAAATTATTTTTTAATAAGTTCTTTCCTTGTATTCTTCAAAAAATGATTGATAATGAGTTCATTGAGCTTAAAAAAAAGGAAGATGAATCTTTTGGTACCTACAAAGAGAATTTTACTAGACTTTCAAGGCATGCTTCTTGAATTATTATTCAACCTGAGAGTAATATTGATCAATTCTTTAGTGCATTAAAACCAAGTATTTGAAGGGAATTTTCCATAATGGACTTTAATATCAAAGAGGAAATCGTTTAATGTGCTCTCAAGGTTGATATAGGGACTGGAGTGACCCATGAGTCTTATGGGTTTGATAAGAAGAGAAAATTGGAATTCAATGGAAAATATAATGACTGAAATTAAAAGAAGATGATTTTTCCTATATTATCAATGTATGGAATGAAACATGGAGTAAATTAACATAAGGGGACAATTAAATGTTTTAAGTGTGTAAAATATGGTCATTAGAAACTTGAATGCTGAAGTGATAAAAAAGATGACTAATGATGCCAATGTTGAAAGGGTTAAACATAAAGTACCTCCTACACTTCAACTCTACAAGTGCAATGAAATGAGGTATTATGCCAATCAATGGCTTAATCCAAGGGTTATTGATGATGATTGACATAAGAAAATTCTTATGGCCAAAAATAAAGTAAATTAACATGAAATCATTTTCAATGATGTGGAGTATGATATTGAAGTGGTGGAATGTAAACATACCATCCACTCTAAAGTAGAAAATGTTTTATTTGACTCTGAATCCACCCACTCTATCATTTTTTAAGAATTTTCAAAGGGTATCACCATATTACCTCAACAATTAGATGTTGAATTAGTTGTAAATATTCCTAATGGAACAATAGTCACATCAAATGATTATAATTCTTCTCTTGTTGTAGTTTGTGGGAAAGTGATTCATGCAAATCTTGTGATCCTTCCTATAGTATAATTTGATGTTATTCTTGGAATGGATTGGATTTATATATATGGATCCCATATAAATTTCCAAGGGAGTGATGTCAGATTTTATACTCCCGGTCAGTCTATGATCTTCTATCGATGGAAGGATAAATATAACATCCCAATAGAACTTTTTTCCCATATTATGGGTCTTGATCCCAATTAATGAAGGTTATCTATCTCAAATAGTTTTATAGAAACTAAAAATTAAGAATAGAATAATTGTATGGGATTTTGATGATTTCTTTCTGAAGGGATTTCTAGGACTTCTACCAAATTGTGAAGTTGATTTTTCAATATAACTCATACCAGGTGCTATGATAATTTCAATTAACCATTTAGAATGGATCCAATTAACTTGTTTTAATTAAAGAAGAAACTCCATAAGAATCATGAAAATGGATTCATACACCCTAATGTGTAACCTTGGGGAGCACCTGTACAGTTTGATAAGAAGAAAGATTGATCAATGAGACTCTGCATTGATTTTCGAGAACATAACATGATCACTATCAAGACAAAATATCCTCTTCCCCACATTGAGAAATTATTCAACCGGCTTCATGGAGCTAAATGGTATTCCAGGATTGATCTTCATTCCGGATATCATAAATTATGTTTCAAGATTGGGGTTATACCAAAGATGTAATTTTTTACAAGGTATAGACATTATGAATTTATAGTGATGCCTTTTGGTCTTACTAATGCCCCTGCTATCTTCATTTATATAATTAATAGAGTCTTTAGAGACTATCTTGATCAATTTGTCGTAATATTTTTATATGGAATTATTTTCTATTTTAAGAGTAAGGAAGGACATGAAGACCACAAGCGAATTAAACTAAAGACCCTGATAAAGGGGAAGTTTTATGAAAAATTTAATAATTGTGAATTTTGGATTCAGAAAGTGTCATTTTTGGGTCACATAAACTCAAGAGATGGGATATCTATGGATCCATCAAAAAAAGTTTTTTAATGATGGAAAAGACCAAAAACCTTTACTAAAATTTGAAGTTTTCTTGGTTTGGATGGATATTATGGATGCATTATCAAATATTTTTCATGATTATCCAATCCACTTTCCATTATGACTCAAAAAGGAGTTATGTTCATATGGATTGAGTAATGTCAATAGAATTTCAAAGAGCTATAAATATGGTTAGTCAGTCAATATATTCTCACACTACCTTGTAGTGGAGAATGGGTTGTGATTTATAGTGATGCATCCATGAAAATTTGGGGGTGTGTTCTCATTAAAAATGATATGGTTATATCTTATGCCTCACGATAGTTTAAAATCCATTAGAAAAATTAACCAACTAAATATTTGGCATTAGTTACGACAATCATTTCTTTAATGATATGAAGGAAATATATTTATGGTGAAAGGTGTGATATTTATACAGATCATAAATGTTTAAAGTATATTTTCACACAAAAGTAGATGAATATTTTCCAAAGAAGATGGTTGGAGTTGATTAATGATTACGACTGATCAATACATTACCACCCTGGGAATGAAAAAAAGGTGGAAAATGCTTTGAGTCGATAAGACCATGATAGCCTATCTGTGATCAGGATCACAAAAGATCAAATAATTATGGATTTTAGAGGATCAATCTTGAATTTTTAAAGGAAGGGGAAAATCATATCTTTCTAAAATGAACGTTCAACTATCTATACTTTTGAAGATTAAGGAGGTGAATAAGGAAGGTGTAGTGCTACAAAATATGGTGAGAAATGTTCCTGAACTCATCCATGATTGTGATGGGATAATAAGGTTCAGGAATTAAGATTGTATCCCTCTAATATCAGAATTAAATAAGGAGCTATTGAATGAGGCTCATAGTTCTTCATTATCAATTCACCTTGGAAGCAGAATGATGTACAAGGACCGGAAAGAGTATTTATGGTGGGATGGCATAAAAAGAGATGGTTCTAGATATGATTATCAATGCTTGGTTTTCCTGAAAGTTAAGGCTGAGAGACATAAGTCTAATGGGATGTTACAACCATTAACCATACCATAATTGTAATGGGAAAACATCACTATTTACTTTGTCATCAAAATTCCCAAAACATCAAAAGGTAATAATGTTATCTGGGTTATATTTGATCACCCTATGAAGTGAGCACACTTCATTGCTATTAGAGAGGATTTCTCTCTTCATCAGCTTTCCAGGATATATGTAAAGGAAGTGGTAAGATTTTGTGGAGTTCCACCTTCCATTAAATCTGAGCAGGATACAAGTATTTCCTCAATGTTCTATCGAAGTCTTGAACATTCTATGGATTCAGAGTTTTGTTTCATCACCTCATATCATCCTCAGATAGACAGTCAGTCTGAGAGGAGAATTAGAACACTAGAAGACATGATAAGATCATGTTATATGGATTTCAATGGTGGTTGGGATCAACACATAACTTTGGTGGATTTTCTTACAACAATATCTTTCACTATGGTATTCAGATGGATCCTTATGAATCCATCTATGGAAAGAAGTGTAGAACTCCAACTTGCAGGGATGAAGTTGGGGAAAAAGTAATTAGGAACTGATATTCTTGATGAAATGGAAAAAATGTCAAATATATTCAAAAACACATAAGAGCATCTCATAGTGGAAAAAACGTTATGATGAAAACTGAAGAAAGTATATAGAGTTTCAAGTGCATGATAGGGTGTTTTTTAAAATATATCCATAGAAGAGAGTAATGAGATTTGAAAAATGGGGCAAGTTGAGCCCTAGGTTTATCGGTCCTTTTGAAATCATAGAACATGTTGGGAAGGTAGCTTACCAATTAGTGGTTCCACCGAATATCGCTCAAGTTCATGATATTTTCAAGGTATATAGATACCCTATCCTTTAATATATAACATTACAAGATTTTAATCATAATTATACATCAGATTACAAGCCATGGATTGTTATGTCTAGTGTCCTGGAATAATAGGTGCATAATCTAACATTATAAAAACATATTTTTATTTAAACTCCATAATGAGATCCTATCTTCCATTGTGCTCATATATCTTCATAATATAACCTGGGGATAACATGAACAAAGGTATTATCTAAAATACCTATAAGGGAATATCCATAAAAACAAAGCATTAGCACATGGGATAGAAGACATGACATGATGATATAAAAAAAGGAAAGTAACATATGGAATCATAACATATAAACATGGAATAATATAAACATGGAGTCATAGTAATGTAGAACAAACCTAAAACATGAATTTAGTATGAGTTAAGGCTAACCGCCAAGACTGTTTCCTATAGTAGGACAAGCTAAGCCTGACTGCCAAGACTGTTGCACATAGTAGCCCAAACCAAGGCTAACCGCTAAGACCGTCACACATAACGTCTCATGGGAATCAAATTTACAAAATAATTGGAGATATATCTAGGAAAACCCATATTAACTTTCCATGAATTGTTTTCCACATGATGAATCATACATAATCAATCATATAAACATAAGGGTTACCCATGGAAAGGATTGGGTACCATAATAATGACATAATGCATATCAAATGGGAGTATCATAGAAGTGTCCATGAAAGAAGGGAACTAAAACATACATAGGAATTCATATGGTAAAATAGGCATGTATCATGGTAATTTATGTCAAATATATGTGACAACATGTAAGAAAAGTATTTAGGAAATTTTAGAATTAAATCATTTTTGAGAGGTTTTAAGGAAAATACTATAGAGCCATTAAAACAGAAAAGGGAACAGTCATTTATATAAAATCATAAGTGGACAAAGAAGTATTTCATAAAAAAATACTGATTTTATAAATAAAATGGTTCCTTAAAAAAGAAGAAAGAGTGAACATGAAATTAGGTAAGAATTCAGAAAGATTCCTCAAAATAGGTTTTCTTATTGGGAAGTGGTGAGGAGGGAATGATTTAAAAACATGTATATCCCCAAAAGAGAATATTGAAAGGGTAATGATAAATTAATTTGGTACATGTACAAAAAATATAGAATATGCACAATAAAAGATAATATAACTGCATTTTTATAAAAAGAATGATAAGGCAACCTGAAGGAATAAAGGATGTTTGGGTCGAATCCCTTACAAATTATCGACATGGTATCAGGTGTACTGAAGAGGACATAATGAGAGAGAAATGGGGGTTATAATAACTTATAAATCATGAGGGAAGTACGGGGAGGTGAAAAATCATACCCCATCATTATGAATTACACATAAAATGGATTAACATAGAGAACATTATTGGATAAAAGTGAAATAGAGAGGATCCCTTACCTTAAATCTGATCATGTTCTCCAATTTTTATTAATGACCTGAATAAAAAAATTATGTTTATAAATTAATAATTCCATAAATTATTATATATTTAATTTATTTATTAAACCCTTTTGATATTCATTCATTCCCTTTTTAATAGGTTATTTTTTTCAATTTCATTCTTTAGGTCTGTTCGTTTTCCTAGTTTTTAAGATCAATTTACATATGTTCATGAATAGAGAATCATGTGAAAATAGAATGTTAGTTAGGAATTGAAGATATATGCTGTTATTTAACATCCATAATATTACATGGTTATTAAATTATTTTTTTTATTTGGATTTAAGGTGAATAATTATATAAAATATAAAATATAAATGCATGAATTAATTTTAGAGATTTTTCTCACAATTAACTTGTTTTGTATTATTATTTTACATCATGAGTGAATAAGGATTACATGACATTAAATAAGATAAAATACACATAAAATAGTCTATTTTAAACATAAATATTGTTTCATGAATAGTATTGAAGATAGTAATAGAAATTGTTATCTCGTCGTCCTTGAATGTGCAAAATTAACACATCTGAAAAAGTGTTTTCATTTATTTCAAATAAAAGGATGGGAAAGTAGATAAGATAATGAATTATCCCATTAGCATAAAAATTTCTAGTACATTTATGTTACTATAGTTTTATTACCATTTTTTTGAGTAGAGGTTAAGAAAGGAAAGATAACAAATGAAATTAAAAATGAAAGAAAAGA